>OZ020270.1:29410497-30823622 GCA_963971225.1 Melieria omissa | reverse complement strand
ATAATGACTCCATAAGCCCCAACAGGAACCATATAGAAACAACCAATATCACCAACAACAATATTCAAGATACCGGAAACAATACAAACGAACACGCAAACATCGAGACCTCCGAGACAATCCACCAAACAACCAACGAACAACAGCACCTTAAAAATGCAATAGAAATGACCATAATAAAAGGGAAGGGTATACACCCACAATATAGGACGCCAATTCCGAAACTCATTTTCAAAACAAATACTAACCAAATTATCAATACAATAAACAACATACTTACCCAATACGCGTACGAATCAACCGATCTCGAAGAAACCCTCCTACTAATCTATGCAGCGGCCATGACAGCAATTACACTCAACAACCAAAAAACGATACCTCCGAACAAAGATAAACAACATAATAGAAAACCAAAATGGCAAATACGTTTCGAAAATAAGATAAGAAATATTAGAAAAACAATAGGACAGCTAACACAATATAACAAAGGGAACCACTCTAAGACTATAATGAAACAAATGAAATTTATTCTAAACCAAGAAACCATAAACACTATCGAAATCCTAGAAACATACAAACAAAAACTTGCCGTATACGCAACCCGACTTAGAAGATACAAAGAATCCAATGCCCGTAAAACACAGAACCACAAATTCAACACGAATCAAAAACAATTCTATAAAACACTGGCGCAACATGACACATTAGACTTCGAGCCACCAACAACACCCGAAATACAATCGTATTGGGAAAGCATATGGACGACCCCCAAACAACACAACAAAAAAGCAATGTGGATAACTGACGAAAAAAATAGACATAACAACATCAACCAACAAGAAACAACCAACATATCAATAGACGAACTCAAAAATGCAATCAATAAAACTCATAACTGGAAAGCACCCGGAATAGACCACGTACATAACTTCTGGTACAAAAAATTCACCTCACTCCATTTAACACTTTTAAAGCAGATAAACCATATTATAACAAACCCCCACGATGCACCAAACTTTTTAACATTAGGAAAAACATACATCAAACCGAAAAACCAAGACACAAAAAATCCGGCAAACTACAGACCGATAACATGCCTGCCAACAATATATAAAATTATAACGTCCATACTAACACAAAAAATAGAAAGCCACATTATACAAAACAACATACTCGCGGAAGAACAAAAAGGATGCCGAAGAAACAGCCAAGGGTGCAAAGAACAGATCATTATAGACAGCGTAATACTACAACAAGTAAAAGACAAAAACCGCAACCTCATCACCGGATACATAGACTACAAAAAAGCTTTCGACTCAATCCCACACAGCTGGCTAACAGAGATCTTACAAATCTACAAAATAGACACCAAAATCCAACAATTCTTAAAAACAATTATGCAAACATGGCGAACAAAGATACACCTACACACAAAGCAACACCAAACTGAAACCGAAGAAATTCAAATAAAAAGAGGTATTTTCCAAGGAGACTCGCTGAGTGCCCTATGGTTCTGCATATCCTTAAACCCACTATCTAATCTACTAAACAACAGTACAATAGGATACAAAATAAAGCAGCAAAACAAAACAAATCACATAATAAACCATCTCCTATACATGGATGACATAAAACTTTACGCACCTAACATAACGCAAATGCAAAATCTATTAACACTAACACAAACATTCACAAACGACACATGTATGGAGTTCGGCATACAAAAATGCAAACTTATTAACATAGAAAAAGGCAATAAAATCAAGACATCCCTTCCAGTCATACTTAACAACGAACCAATGGACTACCTAAATACAGGAGAATTGTACAAATACCTAGGATTCAATCAAAACAACGAAATAAATCACACACAAATCAAAACACAAATTGAAAAACAGTATATCTCAAGACTAACAAAGATAATGAAAACAAAATTAAACTCAAAGAACCTAACAAAAGCAATAAACTCATATGCAATTCCAATAGTTACATATACATTTGGCATAATAAAATGGACAGCAACAGATCTAGAAAGGATGAACAGGATAAACAGAACCAAAATGACGCAACATAGATATCTCCACCCAAATTCATGCATCGAAAGATTAACACTAAACAGGGACGAAGGGGGCCGAGGCATTATAGACCTCACAGCACTACACAACACACAAATACAAAAACTACGAAACTACTTCCACAATAAACAAACCCCCCTACACAAAGCTATCTCAAGCTCAGACACACAATACACTCCACTCAACCTACACACACAAAACATAAACATAGAAACCAAACAGGAAATTACAGCACGAAAAAAAGCAAACTGGACCGGAAAGGAATTACATGGAAGACACATGTCCATAATGCAAAACAACAAAATAAATAGCACACTATCATATGCATGGCTCAAAAAAGGACAAATCTACCCAGAAACGGAAGGATTCGTTCTAGCTATGCAAGACCAGGTTATAGCCATACTGAAAGAAAACATAGAAACACACATGTGCAGAAGATGCCTTCAGCATACAGAAACAATAGAACACATCATCGGGAGCTGCAATATATTAGTAGGAACACAATACACCGATAGACATGATACAGCAGGAAAAATAATCCACCAAGAACTTGCGACAAAATATAAACTAATAACAGAATACACACCGTACTACAAATATAAACCCGAAAAAATCTTAGAAAATAACAAAATAAAACTATATTGGGATGTCACAGTACTAACAGATAGAACAATAACACACAATAGACCAGACATAATTATTCAAAACAAAGAACAAAAAATAACGCACCTAATAGATATAGCCGTCCCCAATGACCACAACATAATACACAAAGAAGAAGAAAAAATAAAAAAATATGAACAACTTGCAATAGAAATAAAAGAAATGTGGCGTCAAAATCAAGTTAGCGTAACACCAATAGTCATGTCGGTAACAGGAATAACAACCAAATCATTTACAAAACATCTAAAGGCAATAGATATAGACCCAAAAACACACACAACGATACAAAAAGCAATAATCTTAAAAACATTAACAATAGCCCGCAAATTCCTAAACCACAACACATAGCCGAGCCCAACTTCTTTGGTAGCAATACCCGAAGTGGGTGAATTCCAGCAAAAAAGCTGTGAATGTCAAATTCGAATAATAATAATAATAATAATAATAATAATAATAATAATAATAATAATAATAATAATAATAACGATAATAATAATAATAATAATAACGATAATAATAATAATAATAATAAAAATAATAATAATAATAATAATATTAATAATAATAATAATAATAATAATAATAATAATAATAATAATAATAATAATAATAATAATAATAATAATAATAATAATAATAATAATAATAATAATAAAACATAAACTCCGTGCGGAGTTTTCCAGTCTCCCATCGGACGCGTCCCCAGGTGGCGGATAGGGAAATGCTCGGTAGATATGCAGGGTGGGTGGGAAATAAAATACCACCCGCGGACCAAAACTGGAATCGCAGTGGGAAGATTCAAGTCTTTTCGTGCTCGGCAAACACGCGAATCACAGCCAATACCTCAGAGAGGGCTAACCACCCTTCTGAGTGCAAAACGGTTCCTATCACGACACAGGAAGCCTCGGACGAGCGTCGTAAGGGTCAGGGACGGCGCGGGACACTGCAGCCTGATCAATTCACTGACGAAAATGCAACTAACTTGGCAAATTCTCAAACAGCAACAAGTGTTTTAATGGTTGAGCCATTAACCACCAGAGCTGTATCCCCGACGCAACGCTTGAAATGGACAGTAGAAATGAATGAATTCATCATGCTTAGCTACTACAAGATAACCCAAAATGAGACGAAAACAAGCGGATATAGACCACGGCTACTTGAAGCCTTTCAACAAGCATTTCCAACTATAAAGGTAAGTGTGCAACGAATAGGCGACCAGCGAAGCGCAATTATTAGAAATAAGTACATACCGGTGCGCAGACTGGCGGAAATAAAGCAAGAAGTGGCTGAAGATATAAAATGGGACCGTGTGTATCAACAAGAAGATGAAAATCAAGATCAAAATAATTCCAATGACAACTTAGCATCAGCGGGCAACCAAAATTACATAACATGAATATAAGGTTAAATATAAAGTTTCCGTTCACGAACATCCCGGACGCCACTGAAACAGCGTTTCAGAATAACGGCAGTACAGCGAGCTTGGTTATAGGTCTAGTCAATTCCCCACGAGCAGTACGAAGCTTGAGGGCGCGTATGAGGCCATCAGCGCCTAGGTAGGTCTCGAGCATCTTGCCCATGGGCCACATTGCGGGCGGTGTGTTGCCATCCTTTAAGACTACGACGTCGCCCACCGAGGCGTTGGGAGTGCGCCGGTTTCACTTCGGTCGATTTTGAAGCGATGTTAAATACTCTTGATGCCACCGTCGCCAGAAGCCTTGATACATATTTTGGATCTGCTGCCAGTAATCAAGTTTGTTCTCACTGACGTCCTGTAGACTACCTTCAGGCACCATAGTGAGCGGGCGGCCAAGTAGAAAGTGAGAAGGAGAAAGATAGTTAGCATCGGTGTCTGGTGCGACACCCAATGGCCGCGAATTCACGACAGCTTCAATCTGGATCAGAAGTGTATTCATCTGCTCGACGGTGAGTACGGCGCTCCCAATTACGCGACGCATGTGTAGTTTCACAGAGCGTACTGCTGACTCCCAGATGCCACCCCAGTGGGGTGCATAGGGTGGAATGTAATACCATCGGATGCCGTCCATAGCTAAGGATTCGGCCACGATGTCATTATGCTTTTGCGACCTTATCGCTTGTTGCATCTCGTTCAACACACGAGAAGCCCCAAGAAAGTTGCGTCCGTTATCGCTGAAGATCTGCGTGCATTTGCCTCTCCGTGAGACAAACCGTCTTAGTGCAGCTAGAAAGCACTCTGTCGTTAAATCCGTGACTAGCTCGACGTGGATGGCGGAGGTTGTAAGGCACACAAATATGCAGATGTAGCCCTTTGTCTGACGTGCATTCCTACCCCGGTACAATTTCAGTGGGATAGGGCCTGCATAATCGCACCCAGCGTGTTGGAAAGGAAAGGCCTGTCGTACGCGTATATTGCGGCAGATCCGCCATCAGCTGTTGCGTCAATGTCTGTCTTTGGCGAAAGCATTTGAAACAGTTGTGTGTAATTTTGCGATTGAGATTTCTTCATCCCAGTATCCAATATATTTGACGCCCAATTACAAATAGCGCCGATACGCCAGGGTGAAGATGTCGATTGTGCTCATCGACAAGCAAAAGATGCGTTATCCTGTGTTTTTTAGGTAAAATTATTGGATGTTTTCCTTCCATATCTAGCGCGGAGTTAGAAATGCGTCCACCCACTCGAAGAAGTTGATGTTCATCCAAAAATGGTTTTAGCTTTAGTAGTCTAGAGCGAGGGTGTATTTCCTTGTTGCGTAGTAGAGATTTCCGCTCCTCTTTAAAAAGTCTTGTGCATGACGAAGCACTTTCCTGCATGCACAGGTGATCTCGTTAAAGGTTAGGCTGACCGAGAGGTTGTCGGGTGTAAGTTTTCTGCATCGATGAATAAATCGAATCACGTACGCCATGGTGCGAAGTACCCGTTGCCACGACGACGAGCGCTTAAGCAGCATGCTTATAGGGTCGCACAGCTCACTTTCAGTAGCGAGTAAGTTGATAGTGGCGCTCTTGACTTCTAGAGCAGCTTCACACCCTGTAGAAAGAACAAATGAATTACTTTTGCGTAGAATACCTTCTAGTTCATGTTGATTCTTTAGCCAGGGAGGCCCACTCCACCAGAGCTCGAAGTTGAGGAGATCCGCTGCCGGTATCCCGCGTGAGGCGCAATCTGCAGGATTGTCCGCTGATGCTACATGGTTCCATACGCTCCGCGATAGAGTGTCCAGTATTTCGCTCGTCCTATTCGCGACGAAGGTCTTTAACTTCTCCGGAGGGATCGAAAGCCAAGACAAAACCACTGTAGAATCACACCAGGCATACACAGTGGCTGCTCGGTGGGGTAGTGCCTCAAGTATAAGCTTCGTGAGACGCGCAACGACTTCTCCACCTTTGCTCTTCGACCTGCAGTAGACAGCAGCTGCATATGCTTTGATTGAAGCGTCCGAAAAACCGTGGATTTCCAATCCGTCCAAGGAACGGGGGACAAACCGCGGTATTGACAGATCCGCTACGTGGCAGAGATCGTGGCGGTACTGCGCCCACACATTAGCTAGTGCTTGACGCAATGGCTCATCCCAAGCCAGTTTTTGCAGCCAAAGCTCCTGGAACATAGTTTTAAAGCGAACAATGACGGGCGCCAAAAATCCGAGCGGGTCGAACACCCGTGAAACATCAGACAAAACCTGTCTTTTGGTGACGATAGATGTGTGCTCTACGCGAGTGTTGTAGGCCAACGTATCTTCCTTAGGTCTCCAATATAGCCCGAGTACCTTTGATATTTCCTCGGCAAACATTTCATGTTGAATAGAAAGGTCAGACATGATGACCGCTGAGTTGGACATCCATTTTCGTAGCTCCATGCCGGCGCAGGTTAGCAGTTGTATGAGTTCATTGCGTTTATCGATAAGCTCTTCCTCTGTTGAAGCACCCGTTAGAATATCGTCGACGTAAAAATCTTCGAGCACCACTCGGCTGGCGCTAGGGAATTGATGTTGGTAATCACGCTAGCTGCTCAAGCACCCTTATCGACAAAAACGGAGCACAGGCGGCTCCATAGGTGACCGTGCACAACTGGTAGTGCTTCAGCGGCTGATCTGGGCGCTCGCTCCAAAGGATTCGTTGAAAGTCACGACACCCATATTTGTCGGAACATTTTAACAATGTCCGCTGTAAATACAAAACGATGAAAACGAAATCTTAAACGGCAAAGAGATTGCGCTGAATGCTCGGCCCGATGTGCAACGCGCTGTTAAGTGACACTCCGCTCGCGTCTTCAAATGCTCCATCGAACACGACTCGCAACTTCTTGCTAAGAACTGGATGATGTGGCAGATAGAATACATGTACATCGTTGCCAGCATGGGTTGGGTGCTGGATCTCCCTCATATGCCCTAGTGCTTCATATTGTTGCATGAAGTCCGTGTATTGATCCTTCAGGGTTTTATTTTTTGCCAACTGGCGCTCGACGGCATGAAAGCGTGAAAGTGCCCCCCGCAGGGTGTTTGCAAAACGTGGATTGTCGTCCTTGAACGGTAAATCAACGCAGTATTTACCATCTGCATAACGCGAGTGAGTACTCTGAAAGTGTTTCTCCACCAAAAGATCCTCAGATTTCGTGGGCTGAAGACTACTGGGCTCCTCTATTTCCCAGAATCTTCGAAGCGAACCATCGATGTCGGTCACGGTGACGAATGATGAGGTGGAAGAGGTTTCTTCCCAAACTGCTATAGAGTTGACGATCCAACCAAAAATTGAAGAAACAGCAAAGTAGTTGCCAATAGCGTCGGCTAATTTGTTGCCTGTGAACACATCCCAAACATGTTGTGCTCCTAATAAGATGTCTACTGATGTCGAAATGTTGAAAGTTGGGTCAGCCAGTTCAAGTCCCTGAAGTTGTTCTTCTGAATCAATGTTGATTGTTGCCACAGGAAGATTTGAAGTTATGCTATTCAGAACATGTACCAAGGCGGCGAGCGTGTTCTCGGACACACGGGACTTGAGAGTAAGCGTGAAACAGCCACGTGTTGCTTCAGCTTTCGACGAGGCTATTCCACTAACTGCAATTTTTGAAAGAGAGCGTTGTATTCCAAGTTTCTGGACACAGCGCTCAGATATGTAGGATAGTTCAGATGCTGAATCAAGCAAAACGCGACAGGGTATAAAGTAGCCTCGAACATCAACGAGAGCCGTGGGTAATAACGCTCTAGAGCGTCCATGCCATGGAGGCGAAACCGCCGCATGGTGTTGCGGCGAAACAAAGGCGAAGATTGGTCGCGCCACATGCGCAACGGTGTGCCAAGGCCTGCTAGCAGTTGATGTGCTAGCCGCGGGTGTGAGGTTTGCAGTTGCTCCAGAAGCAAATGTGGAAGACGCCTGAGGTACACTGACTGCTGGCTCGTCTTGCGCAGGATGCAGCGTGATATGATGTCGTCGGTTGCAAAGTCGGCAGCGAAACTTGGAGTTGCATGTGCCCGAGGTGTGGCCTGCACGTAGACAGTTGAAACACAAGCTTTTCTCCTTGGCGAATAAGCGTCGATCATCAATCTGGAGCGCTTCGAATGCTGGGCACTTGGCAAGTGCGTGATCTGCTGCGCAACACTTTGCGCATTTCTGAGCTGCCCTCGAACCATCCATCGAAACAAGAGAACGGGTCGTGTCATGGCGTGACTTACCCTGTGAAGAAATTGAAGTCTTAGAATTAAAAGTAGACTTGTGCTGTGATAGCTCAAGCTCCTCGCAACGGGAATCTAAGAAGTCAAAGAATTCGATGACAGTAGGTGCGTTGTTGTCTCGGCTTGCCTCAATCCACTTGCGTCGTGATTCTGGGTCAAGTTTTGACTCCAGCAGGTAAATAAGCCAGCAATCTCGCTCGCTGTGCGCGATTGCATCCAAGCCCCTTATGACCTCATTGGCTCCGTCTGAGATCTTGCGTAGTACTGCTGAGTTTTCCGCGGATGATGACGGCAAAGCCATGAAGGTGTCGATGATAGATGCAATGATATGACGCGGTCGGTCGTAGCGGTCGTTTAATCGGACCCAGGCGGTGTCATAAGCCTTATCAGTGACGAGAATGTGAGTCAATGTCTGTGCAGCATCCCCCTTGAGCAACGATTTGAGGTGATGAAACTTCTGAGTATTAGTGAGGTTATGTTTCGAATGAATCGCACTGATGAACAGATCTTTAAACGACGGCCAGGCCTGATATTGGCCGGTAAATGGCGGAATTGCGATTTTAGGTAATTCATTTTCCCTCATCGCGCTGGCTGCTGTAGATGCTGCAGACATTTGTTGAAAAAACTCAGCTTGTTGATCAGCCAGTTTTGCGATGGAGTCGACTTGCGCCGGTCGAGTCGGCGGTTGTAGCGAATTATGTAACTTACGCAGCCGACCACGTGCTGCCAACACCTTGTCCTCGTAAACTGCAAAATCCACATTAGGGTCATCGTAGTCAGGATTCTCGCTGAATTTGTACATTGCGGTGCTGATGACACTGAACTCGCTCCATAGCTCCTGCAAACGTTCCAACCGAGTGACCACATCCTCACATGTGCAGTCTGCCGGTGGTTTCTCCGCGTAAGCCCCCATGCGCGAAATGGAGCCTTTCAGGCGGCCGCGCAGTTGAACTAGTTGTGCCCAATCTCTCTCCATGTCGATTAACCTGTTTCGTTGATAACCAGCGTGGACTGTATAAAGGTTTTTGACGTGATCCGGCTCGAAGGACCAGCTTTTGATGATAAATGGAAGAATGAAACCGCAAAATATTTATCTATCAAACCACGTTTATTGCCGGACCATGTCGCTCGCGAATGACAGTTACAGCAAAAATGCAAAGGCATTGAACAGGTAGTTGCAATAGCGGGCAAACAAAATTACATAACAAGAATATAAGGTTAAATATTGTTACGAAAATTACTTCACAGGTTCGTTTGGATTGGTTTTGAAAATAAAACAACTTCAATCATTCAGCGCAAAAGGCCCAAAAACCAACAATCCTTTATTTACAGAATTTACACTTCGCTTGTATCTACACTTGATACCACTTTGCTTGCTTAACACAGACTCGACCCATTGCGCTGCGCACTGCTGCTTTTATACCAGTTTTCTTATCGCGCCGAAGTTTCTTGCAACTTCCAATGAGAAAGCGCTCGACCATTCTCGCACAGCCTATTTCTTCGACAACCATCCTTGCCATATCGGACTATACCAAGCGAATTTATAACAGTTTTGCTGTACTTCACAGGGCATGCCTAAAAGTATGCTTGGAAAACATTCGTGCGGAGAAAAGCATTCCTGTACAGTGCGGCACAGAATTTCTCATCGTATCACTGCCCATCACTTAGACTTGTTCGTCCCGAACAAGTACCGAGGTTCCGCCGGAGTAAGACGCCAGGCGCTCCAAATGGACTACTTTCAGCCTGGCGTTTCCGCTGCAGCACCGTTGAACCCTGTACACCACGTCATTAATCCTGGTCACGACCTTGTACGGTCCTTCCCATGACGTTTGAAGCTTTGGAGATAAACCTTTCCTGCGCTGCGGGTTGTAAAGCATTACCAGATCGCCTTCTTGGAACCCCGCTGTGTTAGCTCGTAGATCATATCTGGCTTTCATCTTATCGCTGACCAGTTGGATACGGTCCCTTATAAACTGGTGGATTTCTTCCAGCTCCGATCGCTTATTAACTGCGTAATCAGTCTTAGCGCCTTCCGTCGTGCTGACCACTCCGAACTTCAAGTCAGCAGGCAATCTGAGCTCTGTGCCGAACACTGCTCGGGCTGGAGTGAGTGATGTCGTATCGTGCGGGGCTGACCTATACGCCATCAAGAACAGCGGAATATGCGTGTCCCAATCCTTCTGATTCCTGCGTACTACTTTCCGCAGATATTCCTCCAGTGTTCGATTGAATCGTTCCACCATGCCGTCGGACTGGGGATGCAAAGGACAGGTGCGAGTTTTCCTTATTCCTAGTAGCTCACACACTTCTTTTAATACAAGAGACTCGAAATTCCGGCCTTGATCCGAGTGCAACTCCAGTGGAACTCCAAATCTGGTCACCCAGTTGTTTACCAACATTTCCGCGACCATGATGGCCTCCTGGTTAGGAATAGGATACACTTCGGGAAATTTGCTGAAATAGTCCATCACCACCAGCACATATTTGTTGCCTTGAGTGCTAAGTGGGAATGGTCCGGCGACGTCCATGGCAATTCGTTCAAAGGGCGCTCCCATGTTGTACTGCTGCATGCGGCCCCGAGATCTTCTTGTTGGCCCTTTCGCAGCCGAACATCGATCACAGCTCTTAATCCAATCGGCGACAGACTCCTGGCATCCTACCCTGTAGAATCGCCTTTTTATTTTGGCGACAGTTTTTGTGATGCCTAGGTGCCCTCCGCTAGAGTCGTTATGGTATGCCTCGATCACCTCGTTGATCCTGAATTTCGGGACTAAAATTAGGGAATTGCTGCTCCGGCCATCCTCACTCTCCCACTCGCGGTATAGGCAACCATCAGACAGCCGCAGACTTTGCCACTGCGCCCAGTAAGCCTTCGCGATCGGGCTCTCACCGGCCATCTCCTGCCAGTCTGGACGAGCGCCTTGCGCCTTGCCTTCAATGATTTTTTTAAGATCCGTATCCTCGCACTGGTCCTTTTGTATCCTCTCCGCAGACCACTCTTCCTCTGGCATAACGCTGACCAATCGTACGTCCACTATCTGGTCTTTGCTTTCGGCTCGCGAACAATGCCTGCATTCGGTTTTGCACGGACGGCGTGACAAGGCATCGGCATTTCCATGGCTGCTACCCTTGCGATGCTCTACCGTGTAGTCGTAGCTCTGCAGTCGTTCGATCCACCGCGCCAACTGGCCTTCCGGATCCTTAAAGTTCAGCAACCATTTCAATGCCGCATGATCTGTGCGCAGGCGAAACTTTTGCCCATACAGGTATTTATGGAAGTGTTTCACGCATTCCAATACTGCGAGCAACTCCCTTCGGGTCACACAGTAGTTGCGTTCAGGCTTTGACAAAATTTTGCTGTAGTAGGCTATCACTTGTTCTTGGCCATCTATTATCTGTGATAGCACACCACCAATACTATGCCCACTTGCATCTGTATCCAGTACAAACATCGCTCCAGGCACGGGGAAGGCCAGAATTGGAGCAGTGCACAGTTTTTCCTTCAGTCGTGCAAAAGCCTGCTCCTGCTCTTCACCCCACGCGAAGGCTTGATTCTTTTTCATCAGTTTGTGCAAGCTGCCAGCTATGCTCGCAAATCCTGGAACGAATCTTCGGTAGTATGTGCACACGCCCAGGAAACTGCGGAGTTCGTGTAGATTGCGTGGTCGGGGCCACTCCTTCACCGCCGTGATTTTGCCTTCGTCCGTATGTACTCCGCGAGCAGAAACCGTGTGACCCAGATATTTTACCTCTTTTTGAAACAGCGAGCACTTCTTTGGGTTGAGTTTAAGCCCGGCTTTCTGTATTCGCTCAAATACCTCCGTCAGCTTTTCCAGGTGGTCGTCGAAGCTTTTGCCCATCACGATTATGTCGTCGAGGTATACCAGACACGTCCGCCAATGCAGCCCTTTCAGCACACGTTCCATTAGCCGCTCGAATGATGCTGGTGCGTTGCAGAGTCCAAACGGCATGACGGTGAACTGCCACAAACCGTCGCCAACACTAAAAGCCGTTTTCTCCTTGTCCTTGTCTGCAAGCTCCACCTGCCAATAGCCGCTGCGTAAGTCGAGTGTGGAAAACCACTGTGTGCCTGACAGTGTGTCCAGGGTGTCATCGATCAGAGGTAGTGGATAGCTGTCCTTCTTGGTCACGTCATTGAGCTTTCGATAGTCCACACAAAATCGGGTACTGCCATCCTTTTTCTTGACTAGCACGACCGGCGAGCACCAAGGACCTGACGAAGGCTCTATGACATTTTCTTTATGCATGTTTTCAATCAAATTTGTGACCTCTTCCCTCTTGGCCAGAGGGACCCGTCTTGGTGGTTGGCGGATTGGTTTCGCACTTCCGGTGTCGATGTTGTGCTTCACTATGGCTGTTCTTCCGCCCGCTTCTGTTGCAAATATTGACCCATAGTGCTGTAGGAGTGACCGTGCCTTCTGTTTCTGCTCGGCTGTAAATTCGCTGCTCCACTGGTTCTGCGGTATGGCGTGAATGTTAGAACCCCTTTCCTTACTTCCTCCGGATGGACTGCTTTCGCAATTGACAACTGCTTCAGCCTCTCTACACTCGCCAATGACCGCATCTTTTCCGACATATCTGGGTGTGTTTAGTGGGTTGAGTATCCTGACTGGTATTTTGCCATTTTTTGGTTCCACTAATGTACGTCCGATAATTACGTTGTCGTATCCTTGTTTTGGCGCTTCTACAACCCACAGCCGACCTGTCCCATCGTCCTCGTCCACCTTCGCCCACACAATCGCCTCGGAATTCGCTGGTATCTTCTGGTGTTGACACGAGACAACCTTCCTTACCTCCACGCTTCGCTCATAGCCAGTGTGCAGGGGGAATTCAACGTTGGCATACCTCAGCACATTTTCTTTCAGGTCCAGCGTAAAACCGTGCCTAATCATGAAATCCACGCCGATAATCACGTCGTCCATTATATCCGCGACGATGAACTCATATTCCAGGCTGCTGGTGCCGATAGCAACTGTTTTTGTTACTTTTCCTCTTACCGCCGCACGCTCGCCAGTCGCAGTCCTTAGCTGTATGCCATGCAGCGGTTCCCAGTTCTTCAGCAGCTTCCTTTTTATGATCGAATATGACGCTCCAGTATCCAGTGTCAACACGAACAACTTTCCATCTATCTTTCCTTCAATCGTCAAGCTGCTGGGTTGTCGTTTCAACTGTGAGACAAGGACGGTAGGGCAGCAGGTTGTGGGGATCAGCTCACGCCCCTTTGGGCTGACCCGTTTTAGTTTAACGACTCGTCGTCCTCAGCCCTGCGCTTGTTGGCTGGGCCTCTATTGTCAGTATTACTCGCTTGAGGCGATTGCGAACGAGAACGGGAACGCCTCTTTCGTTGGCGGCAGTCTCGTGATATGTGGCCCTGCTTGCCACATACCCAGCAAACAACTTTAGAGGAGACCACCCGTGGCCTGCCCGGTGGCTCAGAGCTTATGGCCTGGATCGTAATGTCGTTGTCCGGCTGGATCTGGCGTATCCTTGCTGGTACATACCGAGTGCTCCCAATCCATGTCGCCTCATATGTCATCGCGCTGGTCACCGTCTCCTTAAATGTCGGCTTGCCCATCATCAAAGCACTGCGACGTGTCACGGGATCATGAAGACCTTCAATGAACGACTCAATCTTCATCCTCTCGAGATCATCAGCTCCGAATTTTGGGTAGCACAACTGTACGAGCCGCTCAATGTCTGCTGCATATGTCTGCAGCGCCTCGCTGGCTCTCTGCCTGCGGTTCTTCAGCTCACAGTAGTACAGCGTATGGTTGTGCTCGTTGCTGTACTTCACTGCCAACGCTCTCATGACGGCCTCGTAATCACTTCTCGAACATTCCGGAACTGATTTCATTACCTCAGCCACAGGACCTTTCAGCGCCAGAGCCAATCTCCGACCCTTCCTGATATCGGTCCACTGATTTTCCAAAGCAGCTAAGTCGAATTGCAGTTTGAATGTATCGAACGGCGTAGCACCATCATAAGTAGGCACTTCTGTTCGGGTGGCGAAACTTTCCGGAATCGGCGGCAAACATTCTCGTGGCTGTACCTCTCTAAGCCGCTCGTCGATTTTTCTGTTTACCGAATCCTCCAGACTGTCAATTCGTTTGTCTAAATGTTCTACTCGCGTCTCCAGGTGCTCAACTTTCACATTAATCCTGTCTGAAATCTCTTCCACTTTCTGCTCCAAGCGCGCAGAATTTTCCTGAAGCTTGGTTTCCATTCGCTCTGCTACTTCTCGGTTCGTAGTTTCGATTTTTGCTGAAATTTCCTGATTCGTAGTTTCCAGTTTCACTGCCATTTGCGCCGAAAGTTCCTGATTCACAGTTTCCATTTTCGGGTTGGAAGCTTCAAACATGCCTTTCATTGCGACCATAAGCTGGCTCATGTCCATTGCTTGTGGTGGCGTAGCCGCTGCAGCCGTACTTTGCATCGACGCAGCACCAGCAGGCGATTCCTCCACCTTGGCCGACGCCTCTTGTTCCTGCGTTCCGAACTCGTGTGCAGCCCAATCAATGCCTCGTGATTCACACGCCTCTCGCAAACGCAGCTGCAACTCCACCTTTCCACCAGCAGTCGGCAAATTCCATGCAGCCAGCTCCTTCTTCAGCTGGTCCACCTTCAGCAGCTCGAGTTTAACCATGTCTGCGTTTTTATAATTTAATTTTTTTTATCTTCAGCAACACAATCCTGACTTTCTGACACCAAATGTTACGAAAATTACTTCACAGGTTCGTTTGGATTGGTTTTGAAAATAAAACAACTTCAATCATTCAGCGCAAAAGGCCCAAAAACCAACAATCCTTTATTTACAGAATTTACACTTCGCTTGTATCTACACTTGATACCACTTTGCTTGCTTAACACAGACTCGACCCATTGCGCTGCGCACTGCTGCTTTTATACCAGTTTTCTTATCGCGCCGAAGTTTCTTGCAACTTCCAATTAGAAAGCGCTCGACCATTCTCGCACAGCCTATTTCTTCGAGAACCATCCTTGCCATATCGGACTATACCAAGCGAATTTATAACAGTTTTGCTGTACTTCGCAGGGCATGCCTAAAAGTATGCTTGGAAAACATTCGTGCGAAGAAAAGCATTCCTGTACAGTGCGGCACAGAATCATCGTATCAATATAAAGGTGGAACAGTGGTTTCCGTTCACGAACAATAATAATAATTGACTGGCACGATAGCCCGCTTACGCGAGACTAACAGCCAAACCTAAATTGGAGCGTCAGCGGCAAGCAACTGTCAAAATTGTTTCATGCCCATACAAATTGTATGGGGCAAACCGCAATTGAAACGCTCTGACGCTGCGCTATTCGAATTTCCAATTTTGACAACGCGTTAGCAGTTGAAGTTGGCTGCGAGAAACAAAAACGCCTGTGATTTATATTTGATTTGATTTAAATTGTGAGGAATTTATTCAAATAAGAGCTAAGTTTTGCAAAATAATAATAGTTTGTTGGTTTTTAGGCAACTAAACAGATATTGTTTTGACATTTGTTTTCTTTTCATGATTTTGACAATCCCAACGCAACGCTTCAATTTCGGTATGCCGCACTGAGCGAGAGCGTTGCGTCAGAAAACGCAACGCTCAACGCTCCAATTTAGGTTTGACTGCCTAGGCCTAGCTTCCCGCAACCGCCCGTGTTGTGCTTGTGACACACCTGACCCTATACAAACTGAAAATGGAGGGTTGTTGTGTTGGTCAATTCCAAACTGGAGGGTTGTTGTGCTGGTCAATTTTCATGTGTGAGGGTTATCGTTGTGGTTCATTTTTAAATGCATAGAACATTAATTTTTTGCACAGAATTCTGTGAGACGTTTATAGAAAAATAAATATAAAATTCTATTATTGCTTACAAATATAATAAAATTGTTTGAATATGTCTCTAACACGTCATTATTAAAGTTTTCATTGACTCATTACAAAAAATGGCTATGGGTCAGAATTCGGAACTGTTTGTTATTCGATTGGTGCTGTTCTGTTTAACATTAGCACTGGAGAGCAATCTGCAGGTCCCATAACCATCCAACTTTTGTATTTATCCAAAAGCGTGCAAAGAGTAACGAAAAACATAAAACAAACCTGGCGATGTTTGGTAGTAAGATCAATAACCAAATATATGTCAGAACTAGGGATCGCAATTTTTTGCCATTTTGCGATCCCGGGATTTTCGGGATTGAAAAGTCAAATCCCGGGATCCCGGGACTTAATCCCGGGATTCAAATAACAAATTTTTTAAATAAAACAATTTTACCAAATTGCATAAATACTTGTTTATAATATATTTACCATAAAAATGGACACAGTTTAATCACATTGAGGGTAGTTTTAAGATTTTTTATCTTGAATTTAATCACATTGTAAGGCGGAAAGGGAGGCAGTCGGTGTTGAGTCGTCGAAGTGGTTGGTTGTGCGCGGCACATCACCAAAATCCAGTTGTCATTTACAATCAGTTGTCAATTACATTCAAAATTGTCAGTTTAAATTTAAATCAAATAAATAAACATAGTCATCCTTGACAACATTTTGTTTAACTTAAAAGTTTTTCATTTGACATTTAACTTCAGTTTGATAACATTTTGTTTTATCCAAAAATGACACTTAAACATAACTTATTGCTTTGCATAAAATGTATCATAAAGTACATATATACGCATATTTGAAAAAAAAAAATAAAATAGTTTATTTGTTAGTAGTTTTAGTTTTACTTCGATTATTTCGATAAAAAAGTTAAGCGTTGTGATTAACTAAAAACTGAGATCTTAAAAATACTAAGGCATTAAATGTTTTGCCCTCTAATCTAGAGCGAAATTTATTGCAAATAAACCCTGCTGAGAGAAAACATCTTTCAGATTCAACACTTGCTGGTTGAATGCTTAGTAAATAATTATAAGCCTTTTGCAAAAGACGCCCTCTATCCCCTCCCTCCTCCTTCAGATAAGGAATTGGGTTTTTGTGCTTTTAAATTTATTTCATTTGAACTTTGAAGCATCTTTTGCAATCCCGAAAATCCCGGGATTAAAAGATTTGAATCCCGGGATTTTCGGGACTGGAAAAAGTCCGGGATCCCGGGATTGCGATGCCTAGTCAGAACCAGAAGAAATCGACAAAGGCATTCTTATTCATAACGCGGGGGTTTTAGAATTGTTAACAGAAAACTTTTGTATAGAACTTTATACCGCTCGAGGGTTATTTTTTGTATTTTTCAAGTGCTAGGTGAGCCAAAAAGAATTTCAAGCTTCTTACACGTATAATACAGTCAATTGTAATGCATTTAAAATTATGCGTTGCAGCATGGCTGCCAATTTTGCAGCATTGGGTGCACATAATAACATAACAAATAACATAAAAACATAACAAAGTTTAGAAAATGTATGAATTTTTTATTGAAATAAGTGACAATTATGAAAATAATAACATGCATCGTATTAATACGCCTTTTTCTAAAATAATACGGAAGACTTTTTTCTAACTTCAACGCGACCACACTGTAAAACCTTATGCGGCCTTTCGACGGTCGCACATGTTTGCAATCATGTGCGATGGGGAAAATGTGCGATTAGCGTTTACACGGTCAAACATGTGCGCACACTTCAGTTCTCTCGCTGCTGCCGACGAAGGAACATGGCGCGCGCATTTGCATGCATTTCTCTAAATTTGCATAAAAGCACCTCATATGCTGCTTTTCTTTTACATTTATTTGTATATTCTTCGCTTTTCACTTTCCACAGTTCGGGATGGTGTCTATACACTTGAATGAACTCCTTCCACAACATTTCATTTCCTTGCGACGCCATCCTCACTGTTCGCTGTCTACCGATCGAATGACAAAATGCACTATGTGCGTCACACAGCCGTTTACACGGTCGCACACGTGCGTCACGCCGGCAGAGAAATCAAAAAATGTTGAAAACCTTTAAACATGTCCGACGACACGAATTTCTTGCGTTTACACGGTCATTCTTCTCGTCACGCCGCACCTGATTGTGAACATGTCCGACCGTCTAAAGGCCGCATTAACAGCCAAAAGGTCTGTTTGGAAACGAAAAATTTGTACGAATTTGTAGGCAAATGGAAACACCAAAGAAATTGTGCGTTTGCAAGTCTGCTGACCCACAACCGTCTTGCTAAGCTTTTCCTGCTGAAGCTGAAAAGGAAAAAACGAAAGATTGAGCGCAACGAACCATTTCTCTTTTGCACTAATATTTTTTACTGGAAAAGTTTCCAAACAGACCTATTCACTGGCCCAGTAGACGACGCCATGACACCTCACACAGATTGTGTATGTGAAATGCAAAAAATGGTCAAAAAATTCGTTTTCCCTGAAAGTTTCGAATCACGTTATCACTGACATCAACTGTGCGCTGTGATGATGTTATTGTTGCTGTTATGCGCCTTGCAATCAGCGCAGCAAAATTCGCAAAATTGTGTGCGTTGACTTCACACGCAATGAAATAATCAACCACCAAAAACTCCAACAAAAGCAAAAACACAATTTCACTTGTTCGCGCTCATTTTTGTGTGTATACCTTTTTTCGTTGGCGATCGCTTTCGCTTCAACAAATTTGCTGAGAACAGCTCATTATCAATCTAATCGTTGCGCTGTCTGGATGCGTGTTTTCGTATGCCTTGCGTTATAACTGATTGTAAAACATTTTTATTTATTTGTTTTTTGTTTAAATTGAAAAATTTAAGCGAAATCTGACGTGGTTGAATCCCCAAAAAATTTTGTTGACGACCTTTTTTTAGAAAGTTGACCTGATTTTACTTGTATTAACGCCATCAAGTTTTTATCATGAATATAAATAATGGCGACAAAAAGCGTAAAAATAACAAGAAAGGCGCTATTTTTCCTGTTAAAGGAGCTATAGGAATGATTTCGGGTCCCTTAATGTTCGGCTTTTTAAATTTCCGAAAAATGAATATTTCAGAAATAAATAGATGGTTTATTGCAAGGCCTGTTCACAGTATTGAGGTTGTTCACTCTATCAAGGTTAAAATTTTTGTTCAAAAACGAGTTTTACTTGCTCAAAATACACTTTGTGTAGGGGAATGTAACCGGTTGTGGGCCGGGTTTCGTTTTTTGCCCGTAACTTGCATTCAAGTAAAAATTTTTCGGACTTGTGGGTACCAATGGAAAGCTAGAGGCAGTAGGTAACCAAAAAAAAACAATTTTTTTATAATTTTTCGCAAAACATTTTTTTTAACAAATTTTGTAAAGAGCTTGTTTTTAGCCAAACAAAATTTTGTAACCGGTTGTGGGCCACCCTGAAAAATCCACTTAAAATGCGAAATTATTGAAAAAACCAGGAAAGAAATATGTATTATCAAAATTTATTTATCAATGAAGCTTCTAGTGGCGAAAAAACATCAAAAAAATTTGACTTTTTTAAATTATTAATCATCCTCATCGGATTCGCAATTTTTGCATGTATAATAGCTCTTTTGTATAGCAGCGCATTTCAAATGCACAAACCGATCGCAGCCACCGTTGCATTTGATCGAATTGGCTTTTGGTCAATTTTGGTGACAGAAGGTCCAAACAGATCAGACAAAAGTTCAAATCTTCCTTGTCAGAATCCTTGTTTATTTGCTTCTGGTGGTGTTGCCTTGCGTTTGGCCTTTTTAATGGGCGTTGGAGCAGCTCGCTTTGTTGCTGCGTTTTCGTGCAAAGTAGCAACAGTTTCCAGGGACGTTAAAATATACTTGCCATTCGCTTTCGGCCGCGATTTTATGATTTGATGATTTTTGGGTGAAGCGGCTTGCAAGGAAGTCAAAAACGCGATTTGCAATAATTTTCATGCAAAAAACAAAAAACCACAACCGATTACAAAAGGTGGCCCACAACCGGTAACGGCAGCCATCCCTTAAGTGACTGGCAAAATTCTTGTGGCGAAAAATGTTGAGCAAACTCGTTATAAAATCGGAAAATTTAACGCAAATACTGCATAAAAATGCCATAACACTCATCTCTTTGCAATATTTCACTTCGCTTTATCACACTCGCAAAATCTTCAAAAATTAATTTATTAAAAATTTCTTCGTAAATTTTTTTTTTTGTTGTAGCTGCGGGTCAGATGCGTCCTTTCACTTCTGTTTTTGCACTAATACTGTCTATTGTCAATGTACACATAACCTCATACTCAGATCTGTCATATTTTATAAACGTCAAAAAATACAAGGGGTGGCCCACAACCGGTGATGGCCCACAGCCGGTAACATTACCCTATATAAATTCAAGAGATAATTAAAATGAATTAGTAGGAAAACATAAATGTATACTTATTGAAAGAACTAGCGAATAGACGTTTGCTTCTTGCGTTCACAAAGTTTTAGATACACATAAACAAGTCCACTTTGAACCACAATCGGTTTGCATTCGACAAAAAACATAACCACTAAGGTCAAGAAACAGCGTATTTGGTAACAATCAACAGCAAAAATACAAATTTCCTCTGTTTCATTTTTGATTCCTTCTTGTCTTTTTTTGTTGCTTTTTTGCTTGAAATTTCTTTCCAAATTTTGTTCGCTATTTAGAGGTTTTCGATTGTTCACTATTTAGAGTACTGTATGTAAAAATCAGGGACATAACAGTTATAACGTTTTTAGAAAAAAAGTTGGAAAATAACTGTTTCACTGTAACAAATATTTTAATTGTTACATATAATTATTATTTTGAAATAATTATTTTTACATCTATGTATAGCCCTTATTCGTGACAAATATATTTTTCTGTTGCCTGGTAACTATTATCGGCAAGAAATATTTTTTCCATTGCTCGGTAACGTTTATTTTTTGAAAAATATTTTTTCCGTCATCGCATAACTGTTATGAGAGAAAAATATTTTTTACGTTGCTCGGTAACGTTTATTTTGTGGGAAATATTTTTTACGTTGCTCGGTAACGTTTATTTTGTGAGAAATATTTTTTCCGTTGCCAGTAACTATTGTGAATGGGATATATATTTTTTACGTTGACTATTATTTTGCAATATATATTTTTTACGTTGAAAAATTTGTATTGAAAAAAGTAGGTAAAAATTGAGTTTTTTAGTCAAAATCGCATTTCTCCTTCATTTTTCATTTTTTTTTTAATCCTAGTTCCTGCCATAGACAAAAGGATACAGAATAAGAAAAAATTTTATTTTTGTGTTTCAAGTCATCTCAAACAGCGGTAGGACTTCAGCGAGTAGGGAAAATTTGTCCGGCGCGCCGCCATTGCTCGATGGCCCCCTGCCCCCCTTTTGCATATTTTATCTTGAAACTTTTTTTACTTGTACAATAAACATATACCTACATCTAAAAAAATTTTCCAGTGTTTATCTTAAAAACCTTCCCATCAAAATTTTTTCAAAAAAAACATGTTTTCTCGGCCGCACAAGGTAGAAACCCCCCTTAAAAACGGGCAACGTTTTTGAATTTTTTAAAATTCATATGTGTTCACTATATCGAGGTGTTCACTATACTCAAACACGACTGTAATAGCATTTAAGGCAGGAACCTCCAATTGTGAACCAACTGACGAAGGTTCATTTATAACAATTGACAATAATACCAGTTTGTTGGAAGTTGACAATGAAATGCTATACGAATTTTGCTTATCAAAAAATATATTTGATGCAGAGATAGCGAAATCTTGGAATGCCTGAGGCATTATAAAAAATGAACATATGAGTGATGGCTCCCTTCGTTATTTCTCTTGTTTCATATTGATGAAAACTTTTGAAAAATATGACTGTTATAACTGCAAAAAGCTAATAAAAGACGATGAGATGATAATTTACAAAGAAACGAAATGTTTATATTTTCAAAAATTTCAACTATTTTGATAGTAGTTTAAAACTAAAAGCTCCAATCGACTCATTTTTTAATTTCAAAAATGTTTTACAACACATTTCATACGTTTTTTAAGAAAACCCCTCATTCCTCTAATATAAAAAAGCGTTTGTACAATTTGTGTGTTGCAAACGTAACAAAAGTAGATTAATACAAAATGTGATTTTCAGAACCGTCTACTCGTAGGGAACATGAGCAATTTATTTTAGATTACTTTTTAATAATTTTGCTAAGAAAAAATTGCATTTGGTTAAAAGAGCAAATTGCAAGTAAAACGAAAAATAAGAATAAAATAAAAATACTAAAGAACACATAAAATTACTAAATAATATAAATTTTAAGGAAATGATAATAATAAATAGTAATATGTTGCTGTTTATATATGAATTTGAAAAATGTATCGGTATGAATGCCAACATTGCACAGCAGAAATTCATGGTATTGTTTTTTTAGCAATAGGAACGCACACTCTACTGTACGCCTTTGCGAATTCAAATGGTTCATTATTCATGGCAGAACCCAAGGTATATTAACAAGGTACGCCAGGCTCAGAGAGCCATCAAAATAAGGGGGCCAAATCAGAGTTGCTTTTTGTTAGGAATGAATTGTTGCTTGCATCTTTTAGTATTTGTTCCTCAAACCCTAAAAACTGCGTTTATGTAGGACAAATGTTATAATTAGTTAGTTTTAATAGAATGCCACAAAGATAATACCAAATTGTTATAGTGTTGCTGAATGTCTTATACATATTTTGCCCATTCAAAAATAAAAATGTAATGTAAATTTCTATGGAAGAGTTTTTGATAATTTTTTATTTACGTAAAATCTTTTTCTCAATTTTTTTTGTTTTAAATTTTTGTTTAAGTTCCTTATTCTAAAATACATTCTACATTAAAATAAAGTTCTTTTACTTCTTCAGCAAGTTGAACAGAATTAGAAAAAGAACATACAATTTCGCACAAATTGCTAACACATAAAATTTTCTATTTCAATTTATTTCATTCTTTCATTTGTATTCATTCCACAATATATTTTATTGCGCATCAGGCTGGTGTCTATATTATAGGCTATATTTCGCGTATATGTATTCTACAATGTCACCCAAATCTGTACACAAAAGTAAAGTTGTACAAACAATATCAACACTAATAGTAGGTTGTTTATTCTACTAAGGGCGATGTTATTCTGCCGGTCAAATGATCCCGGTCAGGGCTGCCGAACGTACTACTATAGTAGTATTTTACTACTATTTCATCATCTGTACTACCGTACTACCCACAGGCCTATTGTACTACTATTTTCTGAAATATAAATTTTAGCAGTTGAATTTTAATATTTTAAGTAAGGCTAAGTTTAAGTTACCAAACTGAACATTGCCGAAGCACGAAATTCCAACTAATGCTGCTGTTTTTTATATCTAACCAAATATCTTTGGTTCGTGGGCAGCCCTACCACATGTGTTTCCGTATGTTTCACTTTTTGATGGACTTTTTTCAATCAAGCAAATGAGCTCGTCGTAGAGTTACCGTTGTGCGACTAAAGTGACAATTGCACCTTTTTGAACCGCGTTGCCAAATGCTGTTCGTATAATAGTTCACATTATTCTAATCATATGATATAAGATGTTGATAGTCATAATTGTTGTTGATTTATGACTCATAAACTTTGAAAACAACGCAGCAGATGCGATAGCCAAAAATGAACATCGTGAAACAATAGAGTAATATTACTGTATTTAAATACAAATTAACTTATACATTTTTGTATATTCTTGTAGGAACCTTTTAAAATTTGATAAAGACAATAAAGTGGTTGCTAGGACGTCGACGAGTCAGAAAAATTAAACTAAGGTGAAACTCGTAATCATTAGAATATCCTGATATAAGTGTATAAAATCGTTCGATTTCTCTTGGGGTTGACATTTTTTTAAACCATATTCGATAACGATATTTGATGTTAATAAAAAATTTTAATAATACTTAGTTTTATTATGGAATTTTCAACTTATAAAACAAATTACGGGAAAATTTTTGTTAAATCATTTTTTTACATTGTTTAGAAAATATGCATGTGTACTACTCAAAGTCCATAAATACTACCCAAAAATCATAATTTGTACTACTGAAGAAAAATTGAAAACGGCAGCACTGATCCCGGTCACGGATAAATTGTTGTTGTTTCAATGTAAAAGAGAAAAATTTCGCTCTCCCAATTTTCTCTTTTACATTGAACCAACAACAATTTTATCCGTGATCGTTGCCCGTGACCGGCAGCATAACATCGCCCTAAAAGAGAAACCGAAACAAATAAGAGGGTGAAGAGAGACATTTAAAGCTGCCGCTCCCAGCCTGGCATACCTTGTTAATATACCTTGAGCAGAACCGAAAGCCATGGAAATTCAATTTGCTTTTTATCTTGTGCAGTTGCTCGTATTGTTTTCATTCGCCTCAGCGCATGCACAAGCAACACGCACATTTATTTTCACACGGACACACACCCTTGCATATTCGAATTTGCAAACGATACGCCGCACAGTGGCTCAATTTGTCATTTCAGGTTGCAAAATTAATAACTCCTGAACGAATAGAGATAATTGGAAAATGTTTGTTGCTGTTGATTAGACAGGCTATTGTATTCTCAAAAATAAACTCAATCGAGGTACAGGGTGCTACGTATTACTTTGTCAAAGTTCGGCTTACTGTAAATAAGAATAGTGCGAGCAACAATGATAAGTTTTAGTTGCAAAATTAATGAAAATGCATTAAAAAAGATGAAAAGTAATAAGAAATTTACGATATAAGCTGAAAGAGTCAAATTTAAAGATACAAATTCATACATTTTGCTTTCAAAATGAGAACCAGAATTCGAAAAATGTACAAAAAAAAGTTAATTTTTCTTTGGACAATCCTAAGTTTAAAAACAATGCTAAAGCTGCATTAGGACTATATTTGATCGGTAGCACATTGGGTGGGGTGGGAATACTGTTTTTTAATCTTTTAACGCGACCCGGGCTTGCTGGTAAAACTGCTTTCACTATAACGCCTTTCATTTTCTCCTGATCCTTATTTTATTTTATGATCAAAGCTTCTGAAAAGTGGGTGGCAGTTATTTTTCCCGTTGCCTCCATAAGCTTCCTTTTTTTAATGAATGACGCACAGTCCTGAGTTGACTTTTTCGGCCTTCCTTTTGCCGCCTTTGATGTCGATGGTTAGTCATGGCTTATGCTATATGCATCTCTTGCATCGAAGTATATTATTTTTTTTAACCACTCCTCATTACTCTGGACAAAATTGGATTTGCCGCAATCCATTTTAACTTGATAGAGCGCTAAGATAAAGGACTTCTCTTTAGTCGTAGATGTTTTGGCTGCAGGCAAACTTCCTTCGACGTAACCAATTCGACGAAACCAGAACGAACTGCTCCTTTGTCTTCGAAATAGTAAATATTTCAAACAGCTTCGAATTTTTTAAAAACATTTTTGTGCTTCTTCTTCGGTTTAGTTGCAGTGGCGGAGTTGAAGTGATGTTTAGTTTAAATTAAATTCGAAACTAACTTTACTTACTCTAAATTGTATGACAGGCAGTGTTATTTTTTTTGTTAAAAACAAAAACATCACATCAAAGAATACATTGATGATTGACTGGTTGGCAGAAATGAAAGCCAACTTGTTTTTCATACGTGCGAACTGCGCATCCAGTAAAAGTATTCTTTACTTCGAGCTTACAGCAATATACGCCAACAAAAAAAGTCGACTTAATATTGAATTCCAAGCTTGTATCACATCTTAAATGAAGCCAAAATCCAAATTTGCATGCCGTGGCAACGATTATAATCGCGTGTAATTGATTCACTATCAAAATCTTGACGAACTTGTTCGAACGCACGCAGCCGAAAGCCTTAAAGCCTATCGAAAGTTCAAAAAGAGTGATAAAAACAGTGCTTCAAAAAGAGTGATAAAAACAGTGCTTCAAGTGAGTGCCTATGAAAAGACAACAACAACAACCAACTTTTTTTTTTTATATTTTATTATTTGGCTGGCAAAAAGTTTCAATTAATTTGCTCCTTTCCGTATTTTAAAACTTCAGCTTTGCCGAAAAAGTGCAAATTGCTGATATTATTTCACACTCTAAAAATTGCTCAACTTTGACGGGCTCTACAAACAAAACTATTAGTCCAATTTAGTTAAGGTTTTCGGATTTCTTAGGTCCAAGCATTTATCTATCGGAGAAGTATAACAGTTTCCCCCAAATCCGGCCGGCCTCGATAGTCGAGCGGGTAGCGCGCTGGCTTTTCATACCAAAGGCTCCAGGTTCAATTCCTGGCTCGGGCTGGTGAACAACTCATCTACTTCTATCGCTATCCACATGAAGGAAATGAGAATAACAAGAATCGCACAAGTGCGCTCTTGGCAGGCAATGGCAAAACCTCCAAGTGTGAACGAAAAACTGCCAATCGCCGTTCGGATTCGGCGTTAAACTGTAGGTCCCCTCCCCCTTTCCCCATCCGTTTGAAATGTGTGCTGTAACATATGTTGGCAAAACAGTGTTGCATACACAGTTCAAAAACGGGTGAAATATGTGGTATCACAATGGGCCTTTCAGGCCTCCGAGTATGTCTCTCATAGAGGCAGCCACCGCAACCTAACCTAACCTTCCCCCAAATCGAACATGACAAAATCGACTTTTGCAACCAACGTCGGCAGAATCAGCCACTGTGCGCCGCGGCGCACCGCACAGTGTTGCGAGTTCATATAGCGGAGTGACAAAAATAGAAGGAGTGGTCGTATATAAATGAAATTTGGTATACAGTTATTGATGAGTAATGAGTTATTGAATGAGTATACAGTGAATGAGAAAAGAACTTACTGTGCAAAATTTCAATGAAATCGGCCCGAAACTTCGACTACCTCCCATACAAACGGATTTGAAAACACTTTATATTAACACTTTCGTGTCCGACCACGTATTTTTACGTTTTATGCCTAACAAACCTAGGAGCCGTTCACGTATTTTTACGTTATTACAAATTTTAATTTAGTATTTTCCGGGGCACTACTAAACCGGAAAATGATTTTTTTCTCAATTCCCGTGGTTGATATTTTTAGGCGGTAACACTGCCTTGATAACATTATCATTTGATATTTTTATGCGGTAACACTGTTGCTGCTGAGCGCAAATTTGATTTTTTTTTTTTAGTTTTGCCGCAAACAAAGCGGCAATAGGTTTTAGTTTAACTGCACAGAGAGCGGACACGAAAGTGTTAACAATGTAAATTATCTCAGTTCATAAAATATACATTCAAAATATTTGTATTTTAATATAAATTTATTTATAAATGTGTATATAGATAAAATGCGCTTTTTTTAAGTGATTGAAAATAAAATCGCGATAAAGTGCTCCACGGCTGCTCAGAAATTGCTCTTAGAGGGTTAAAATCTTAGACTGACCCCACTAATTTTTCCTCCTGAATCTTTTTTTCGAACATTCCTACCACCTATCTCCAACCCTTAATGAGGCTCCTATACAAAACCATCGTTTTTATAAAGTGGGGTGCCGCTGCTCTTAGGTTGGTCCCAGACGTACCATATGTAAGACTGACCCCAATTTATTTTCCCTTTCGAATATTTTTTCTATACACACCTAACCGCTACATCCAACTCTTAAGGTGGCTGCCATACAAAACTAGTAATTTTCAATGGAACTGGCTCCACACTTGTAAATGTAGTCAAGTAAGCGAAGAAACATCGTATCTGACAAAGTACAATACTTAACCGATTTGAATGATTTATTAAAAAATCGTCAACATTCCTGAATGCCAAAAATACAAAATTAATTAAAGTTCAAAAATTCACCCCCAGAGGGCGCCTCCCATACAGTTGAAGTAGTAAGGTTGTCATCTTTTGGTTCTGTACGAAAAAAAATTAAAGTGTACTGTCGAAACTCTACTAACCCCTCTATTTCGAATATAATGGTAATCGTAATTGATTTTCCGAAGCTATCTTCAACAAATTTTTCCATCACCAGCAGAGCATTAATTGTCCGATTGCTATTGGCTTTCAACCAAACGGTGAAAATATCGCGAATTTGCACTCAAGTCTTCACCGAAAAATGCCAATAACTTCCATTCGCGCAAATATGCGCAGCTAAAAATTGTACAGCATAATCTAAATACTTGCCGCGTCGCGTCACGTAGTCACTGGCTGCAACACAAGCAATTCAAACGTTAAGGCTTTGAGGGCAATTAGCAAAAACTGAAGTTAAATCATATAAAAACACGTTGGAACATACTTATGACGTTTTTCAGCAACAACATTTTTTTTGTAATCAATTTCCCATAAACGTACTACAGAATGAAAGAAAAAAAACCAATTATTTTATTTGCAAATAAACTTCGAACGCACCAGCAGCCCTTGCCCTGACTTTTGTATGGCGAATTTTCTGTACGAACCCTAATCAACTCTGGGGCCTGGTTTGACCGAATTTGCGACTCTGGGGCCTCGTTTGACCGAATTAGCAACCGTGACTCCTCTCAGTTTCGCGTCATGTAGTCATTGGTGCTCATCAGCACAGCACAGGTCGCAATTGATGTTCCTTGTCGAACATCCCAACAAAGAATGAAGGTGAACTTCGAAAGTTGAAGTTTGCCGAAGCCAGCGACAAAACTTCGTATAGCCGAAATACGTGTGGGACCTACTGTGCTAGATTTGCGTGACCGAAAAACTTTGTGCTGCGTGGCACCTCTACGTGTTTATTTGCTTAGTGGTATTGCTCACACAAACACCAAAGACAATTAAAGTATAAGATCCCTGTCAGACCTGATACAACTGGTTCCCAAAATCCATCGGTCTTTCAACTGGGTTTTTGTAAGTCAATTTGACAACCAGTTGTCCAAGTCTAATCGTTCACGTTTTGAGTGCGCGTTCATAGGCGAGAAGAGCACGTAAAAATGAGAAAAACGAAACAGAGGTGAGAGAAAAATACTGTTAAGGCTGATCTTGCGATTGTTCTGCTACAACAACAAAGTAGAAATGTTTGCATTTTTTGAACTTTCTGTTTCTATGACACGAAGTTTGCTCGAATTGTACGTTTTGTCTTGAATGATTTCAGTTAGAACTTCGCGTGGTTGCGTAAAGCAACGAATTGCAGCGGCAGCTTAAAGGTATGTATGAATATATTTATTTATTTATTTATGAAATTATTCTTCATTTTATTTATTTAGTTATTAATTGCGGGCGAAGTCCCCAAACAGTTTCGGCAGAAGTGTGTCAACAAGTCGAAGTTCATCTTGTTATTTTTGAATATTTTTAAATTAAAATAATTATTTAAAAAATGCATTGTTTTATTTTCACCATAAAAATCGAGTGGTTAGAAAACTAATGCAGAATAAACTAGTTTGCAAACTAGTCGCTTTACAACTGGTTTTAAACCTGGTTTACTTCGGACTAACCTTGGACTAGTTGCAAATGGATGCAGACGGGGACAATTGACCGTCGCCTAGGACACCGCCATGTTAAAAGGGTGAATTTGCTCCAAGAAAACGAGTCGGTTCTGAGGTCATATATGACTGTCAACCCTGTAGGAAATCGGAATGGTCCAAGTCTAGTTTTTTAACTGGTCGCTTGACAGTCACATATGACCTCAGAACCGACTCGTTTCCTTGGAGCAAACTCACCTTTTTAACATGACGGTGTCCTAGGCGACGGTCAATTGTCCCCGTCTGCATCCATTTGCAACTAGTCCAAGGTTAGTCCGAAGTAAACCAGTTTACAAACCAGTTGCAAAGCGACTAGTTTGCGAACTAGTTTATTCTGGATTAGTTTTCTAACCAGTTGATTTTTGTAAGGAATCATTGAAATTTATAAATATTAATTTTATTGCAAAAATATTATTAAAACAACAACAAAATAATCGCGAATAAAAAAAGTATTGGTGCACGCAAAGATGAACTTCGACTTGTTGACACACTTCTGTCGAAACTGTTTGGTCTGACGCAGTTCAACATCCTGACTTCGCCTGCAATTAATAAAAAAATAAACAAATTAATAAATAATTACATAAACATAATTACCTAAATTTATTAATCAGCCCTGTTCCAGAATCCGAATCGGAATCGGATTCGAATCGAAATGAAATCCGATTCCGATTTGAAGAGGTGTTCTGCAATCCGAGCGGAATTGTCACATTCGAAGTTTATTTCGAATCCGGTTGTTAGCAAATTAACAAATCTTCAATCAGCTGTTTGCTTTTAATGTTCAAATGAAAAAGGAAATTGTAAAATTGTCTAAGATTTTTTATTTTATTTAATGAGTTGGGTTGTTTTATTGGCAGTATTGCTTGAGAACGAGCAGTCCGCCGTTGAAAAAGTAAAGCGCAGAACTTTGCAAGACCACAGCAATCCGATGGAATTGCCAGATTCTTCGTAACTAGTACAAGTCATTTCAGTTATGTTCAAAATTTCCTATTTAAGGTTTATTGCTCAGTACCGCCTTAACAAAGCAGCATTCCGAAGTGAAACCTTTTCTTCGGCAATGCTCCATTCCGCCAGAATTGAAATTGGCGACGGCTTTGCAATTTCTTGCCGAAGGAGGCTATCAACGATCAGTAGAAAAGGCAACCGGCTCCTTAAAAGGTCCACCGCCGGTCACTAAAGCTTCTCTTCTATTATGCGCCAGTTTCCTTCTTACTTCACTTTTCCAATCAACTCAATTTACTTCTCACCTTTTTCCACCCCGTTACACTTTTGTTGGTGGTCCTTGCCCGTTCAGCGACTGCGTCAAATGCTTCCATTTATTTTCAAATTTGACTTTGTCGCCTTTGCAGAAACCTTTCGCGATGTCCGCATTCTCCTCCATAAAAGCCAAAAGCATTTTGCTCTGGTCAGTAGTCTTATGCTTTCCCGTGATTAAAAATTAATTTATTAGTTTTATTTAACACGATGTTTCATTTGTTTGCTTACATTTTCCTTATTTTTTTTCGTTTTGCTGCTTTCCGATTTCAATTCCACCAGCTTTTTGTTAAGCGGATTAGTTTCGACAAAAATTTCCGATAATCGGAATGCAGAACACCAAATTTCCGCGTTTACACGGTCACACATGTGCGCACACTTCAGTTGTCTCGCTGCTGCCAACGAAGCAACATGGTATGCGCTTTCGCATCAATTTCTTTAAATTTGCATAAAAGCACCTCTATGCTGCGTTTCTTTTAATTTTTATTTTTATATTCTTCACCTTTTACTTTTCACAGTTCGGGATTGTGTCTATACACATTTGAAGATGGAGTGTTGTTCGGCTCAGGGTTTAAGTAAACCCCATATATATTTAATTAAATGCACTCTAGGTGACTAGGGAGGAACTTTTTCAACTTTTTTGAGCCAGTTAATAGCAAACATAGCTTCGCATCGTATACATTGCGCCTTAAGGTCATCGTAAAGTTGAAAGAAATGTTGGAACCTGATCCAAAATTTTGAAACCTTGGCTTGCATAAGCTTGTAGAATATGTAAATAACCCCTCGGCACCATTGCTGAATAAAACAACACAGCCTGCTCACTCCTTTACTAGACATGCAGCCCATACCATACCCCCTCAAATGCTATGCTTTACTGTTAATGTCACATTTTTGTGATTAACTGAATCCTCCTAAAATTATTTGATGCCTTTTAATGCCAAATATGCCAAACCATTATCAGAGAATAATAAATCTTCCTACTCCATAGATAACAACACATAGTCCCGGAAATCCGGTTTTCTAGACTCTTTGATGGACTCTTTCACGAAAGCAATCCTGTGCTCCTTGTTAGTAAGTTAAATATGGGCTTCTTACATGCAGCTATGTAGGGGAAATATTTTTTTTTCATGATTTTTCTTATAAAGGCACTGCTACTGGGTTTTATAAAATATTTCTGTACATTTCTTAAGATATTGGATGCAACTAGCCTAAGATTATGATGCACTGATCGCAAAACAATCTAATCCTATTGCTTGGGTAGCTTAAGAAAATAGCCAGATCGTAGCAAAGAAGCAAGAATTTGTTTTTTTTTTCGAAATTTATGATGGCTTTTCGAAATAGCGAAATCCTCTTCGAAAAGTTTCTCTAATTTTACGAAATTTTTTGTCAATTTGAAACAGATTTAGTAAGATTATCCTTTTAACCATTTTTATTTTTATTTTTTTCGCTTGGGTTCTATTGCTTTCTATATAATTTCAAGCGCATATATGTTTAAAAATAATCTACAAGCCCGTTTACTGCTCTATGGAACACAAATTTCCAAATAAAAATAAAAAGCATAACTGGAAATTCCCGTTATTAGTTTTGTACGCAAACTTATTCTGCACCGTTTTGGGAGTATATTGTCAATATATACGAATATATGGAAAATTATTATTTTAATGCATCTAAAACACAACAAAAAGTGCAGCTAAGACATATATGAATAATGTGGATAAGTTTTGGTAAACATAGAACTCATTTTTGAGGTCAAAATTGATGATAAGGTAATTTTGACTTGCCTGTACGCAAACTTATTCAGACTAGTGTATATATTCATACACAGGTGTTTTCGTATTTCTGGTTTGAAAAACTATGTTGTCACTCTCCGTTGTTAACGAATTCTAAGTGGTTTTTATTTGAATGTGGTAATTTTTGTGGCAAAAGCGGCCTTTAGACGGTCACACATGTTTGCAATCATGTGCGATGGGGGAAATGTACGATGAGCGTTTACACGGTCACACATGTGCGCACACTTCAGTTGTCTCGCTGCTGCCAACGAAGCAACATGGTATGCGCTTTCGCATCAATTTCTTTAAATTTGCATAAAAGCACCTCTATGCTGCGTTTCTTTTAATATTTATTTTTATATTCTTCACCTTTTACTTTTCACAGTTCGGGATTGTGTCTATACACATCAAAGAACTCCTTCCATAATATTTCATTTTTTTGCGACGCCATCCTCACTGCTCGCTGTCCACCGATCGAATGAAAAAATGCACTATGTGTGTCACACAGCCGTTTACACGGTCGCACATGTGCGTCGCGCCGACAAGAAATCAAAAAATTTTGAAAACCGTCGCACATGTCCGACGACACGAATTTCTTGCGTTTACACGGTCATTCTTGCGGACATGTGCGACCGTCTAAAGGCCGCTAAACAAAACTTTCACTCTATAGGACGCTCATCTTGCCCGTGCTCAATGACAATAGCGGCCTTTAGACGGTCGCACATGTCCGCAATCATGTGCGGCGCGACGAGAAGAATGACCGTGTAAACGCAAGAAATTCGTGTCGTCGGACATGTGCGACGGTTTTCAAAATTTTTTGATTTCTTGTCGGCGCGACGCACATGTGCGACCGTGTAAACGGCTGTGTGACACACATAGTGCATTTTTTCATTCGATCGGTGGACAGCGAGCAGTGAGGATGGCGCACAGTGTCGCGATCCCATATAAGCTGTGGCCAAAAATACTTAGCGTTGTCCTATCTCGATGAAACTTGGTAATATCGTTTTCGGGGTCAAAATTAAGAAATTTGCAAAAAATCATTTAAATTGGACCACTGCCACGCCCACCCCCCTTACGAAAGGAACTGAAATATTGAAATAACTTGCTTAATATTAGTGATAGAATTATGACATTTTGGGCGGTCTGCGGAAAAAATGGGCGGTCTGCCACGCCCACTTTCAAAAATATTCGCATTTTACTTTCAAGAGGAAGGAACTTCGCAAAATCTTCGGCCCTGTTCATGTTGGTGACGACTATCGCATACAAACCAATAACGAGCTGTATGAGCTGTATAAGGACATGGACGTAGCACAGCGAATTAACATCCAGCGGCTACGCTGGCTCGGTCATGTCTGCCGCATGGACGACGAAGCTCCGGCGAAAAAGGTGTTCGATGCGATGGTTGGAGGTCGACGGCGAAGAGGGAGGCCGTGTCTCCGGTGGAAGGACCAAGTAGAAGAGGCCCTGGTATCTCTTGGTGTGACCAACTGGAGAAGGCGCGCGCGAAGCAGAGGCGCCTGGAGAGAAGTTTTGCGGCAGGCCGTAACCCGATAACGGGTTGTTATGGCCAGTTAAGTAAGTAAGTAATTTTTGTGGTAGGGAGCTATACGTTTGTTTATGCATCAAATACATCAATTTTTCAAACTCGTTTCAGGTTCGGTTCTTCCCATTAATGCCTCGCATTAATGCAGGATATCCTTGCGTCTTGGTTGTTTTTTTTTAATATTACTTTAACTAAAATTTATTTTATTCAAAATACCGAGTACTAGTCGGTTATCATGGAGTAAGTCACAGATCTGTTCCAGATATTAATATTATCAAAAAAAATAGAATAAAATTAAAAAAACATATGTCTATTTTTCTTTGTTTAGAATATACAAATTTACTGTTCTTTTATTAAAAAAAAGTATATATGAAAAAAGTCGTGGCGTGTAGGTTAACTGGACAAATATGATCTTTTTAGGACTGACGTTCATCGTGTAGCGTAATGTCCAATCTACGTCATCGGTCAAACTACGGTCATAACAATAACACTATGACTCAATGAGGGTATGCTCTCAAACGCGTAAACTCGTAAACCAGCCTATTGCGGAAACAGCCTATTTTTGCACTCGTGTAAACCATTCGTAAATTAGAAGTTTGATAGCTTGGAACAAATGCAGTATAGCGAGCCCTCATAAAAAAAACGGAAAATTCGACCATATGGAGCTTATTTTTGTGAATATATCAAACTAAAACTTTTGCCTCAAAAAGACCACAACAGGCGTGGCTCGATGTCAAAATTCAAAGTTTTTATTAAAAAAAACTCAATTAGTCTCCACGCAGAACGTGACAGCTACTTTGACAACTAGTTGTCCAATTAAATACAAAAAACCACTTGGAAAACCAATGAATTTTGGGAACTAGTTGTCTCAGGTCCGACAGGGAAGCGACCAGTTGAAAAACTACACACACCAGTCCGATATCCTACAGGGATGGCTCACGTTCATACAAATCAGTGGCGCTTCAAAAATTTGCCGTGGCTTTTCGAATAAAGCCACGTGAAAGAGGTTTTTACAGCAGAGCCACATTCGGAGAGCAAAGATGAAACCACGCAAGCAACTCTCTCTGCTTGCAGTCGGCAGGGATATGAATATGCGTGTGATCTCTATATGCTCTTGTGTTGATATTTTTGGTGGTTGATTGTTTCAATCAGTAGCGCCCACGGGGCGGGAACGTTTGGGGATTCAAACCCCTTAAATACAAGAATTATTGGTGAAATATCCCTCCAAAATAAAGTTTTGCCTACGCCACTGATTTCAATGCGTGTGAAGTGAGCGCAAACAATTTTGCTTTACCTGGCACCCAAGCAGTGGCGTCCCCAGGGGGGGGGGGGAATTAGGGGGATGGATCCCCCCCCTTGGTCGAAGAATTCATTTATGCAATTTGATATAACAATATGGAATTGTGAAACATTTTTACTATTTGCTTTATCTCTTCTGTAATCACCCACTTAAAACCTAATAATTGAACCTCCCATGATCTGGCCAGACCATGATGTGAGCAAGAGGATAGTCAAGGATTGTTGTTAATGATATAAAAAAATCAGAAAGTGTGAACACAATAATTTCTTTTGCTTGCCTAGAATAATTAAGTAAATAGCGAGTTTCAACTTCAATGAATTAATTTTGAAATAAAAAAAAACGACAGTAAAGCAAGAAAATAAAAAAAAAATGTATTAATGTAAAATACGTTACTTATGGATCTACTTCAACTACTTGACCAATGCAATTATTTCAACAATGTAATGCAGTATCATGACTGAACCACATTGAGATTTTACACTCGACACACACAAATCGCGTTTTGATATATCTATTTCTGGATTCCTGCACTGTCAATAATTCTGAACTGCTTTGCCAAAGAAAAATATGCAAAACACGCTCAACATGTTATTGTTCATGCTGAACTGGCCGGATATCTATCTCCTTGTCGCCTTCGGTGTCGCTATCTTCACATTGAACTATCTAAACGACCATTTTTTCTATCAGTATCAGAAGCTTCGTTTTGTTCAGGGCCAAAAGAAAGCGTGAAACTGGCAGCACCGTTATTATTACCTCTAGCAGCAAATTATTTAATATCTTAAATTCTTTGCTCTAAAGCATTAGTTTCCGCTATTGCTTAGACAATTTTTTTAGAGAAATTTTCTTCTCTGATTTAACTCCAGCGTCGAAGTTCAAAAACAATGTCCACCTGATCCTCAAAATAGCATTTCCTTCCTTTCATCTCTGCCACAGAAAACACCCAATCGAATTGATAAAAAACCAGACTCGACAAGACCACAAATGCTTCCTTCACTTCAGGATTGTAATTGAATTGACACCAAAACACGGGCATAACCATGAATACAATGGATAAGTATTAATTTTGAATATGTTCCAATATTATTTTCCAAGAAAAATTCAAATTTATCAACCCAAAGAAAATAAAAGCCAAGGCGAATGAAAAACACTTGAACCAGGTACATTTTGCGTCAGCTAATTTATGTCACTATTAACGGGGTGGCACGAAAAAAATGCTTCAAATCGGGTCAGATGGAAAAGCCTAGTTAAAAATATATATAAAATAAAAAAATATTTATAAACAATTCTGACAATAATTACGTCGAAAATAACAAAAAAAATACTGAAAATATCTGGCAATTTTGTATGAAAATGCATGCCATGGTTTTGGGTTTTGTGCTTAGAAAGGATCAGTTAAGGATATCATGAAATATGAGCTCGATAGCTTAATTACAACATTACTAAAGTGGATCCAAAGTTCAATATGGTCTGGCCAGAACCGGATGCCCGCAGAAGTGTTAAGAATAAATGATTAAAAAAATCAGCATTGCATTTGTTCTCGCAGAATAGTTGTATTTTCAGTGTTCCCAAAAGTATCGACTATTTACCAAGGTAGTAATCAAACGCAGGCTTCATGCCAACCCTGCATCAGCTGTTGATATTTGAAAAAAAAATTCGCTTACATTTTTTTGGTGAATTGTGTGTAAACATGGAAACATGGTCAACTCTATCATAATTAAATTTCAGATCGTCACACATTTTGTAAATGTTGGATTTCTTTTACATAGCTGGTGTGTTATGCTTTTTAAAATACGTCTTTTGAGTTTTTCGTAATTCTTTTAGAAGGTGTTTTCAATATGTAATAACTCAAAACAAAGTTGAATTTTTTAGTTGGGATTTTATGACTTTAAAATACATGTCACTAAAAGTTGTTGCTTTAAGAAGTTTATGTTATATGTATACATTAGGGCAGGTCAAATTGTATGGAACGATTTTTTTTGATGAAGCGTATAGCAAAAACGTAATCTATAGGTGATTCTGAGAAATTTTGCTCAAGAGACCATAGCTCTAAGTCGGATTTGGAGCCCCCAAAATTTAAAAATAAATTGAATTAAAAATGTAAAAAAAGTGTTTTTTTGTTGAAACCTTGAAAATGTTGATTTTTTCAGATCGATTTTCCTACAAAAAGGAGTTCGAAAACCAAAAATTGATCATAATAAAAGTTGTTGTTGGAATTATCTGAACTTTCATAATCTGCAAAAAAAAAATTATCGAAAAAAATCGAAGAAAATTCGGAATTTATTAGTTAAAAGTTCATTTTAGGCTATTTTTCGACCAAAAATTCCTAATATGTCTACTAAAAAAAAAAAAAAATATTGGTATCAATACAGATTCTGAAAGGTGATAAAAATACCTTTCAAACAAGCTCAGATTGAGAAATCCACTATAACTCTATCCGATTTTATGACGAATTTAATTAAATTATTCTATGTATATATTGAAAAATATCTATTTTGAAATTTTGGGGGGCCCCAAATCCGACATAGAGCTATGGTCTCTTGAGCAAAATTTCTCAGAATCACCTATAGATTACGTTTTTGCTATACGCTTCATCAAAAAAAAATTAACCCGCCCTAGTATACATATATGTATACAATTTTATTCAACATATATTAAAAATAATACGCAAAGATGAAAGTATAAAAATGGCGTTAAACTGGATTTTTTGCATATCCCCCCCCTTCCCGAAATCCTGGGGACGCCACTGCACCCAAGGTATATTAACAAGGTACGCCAGGCTCAGAGAGCCGTCAAAATAAGGGGGCCAAATAAGAGTTGCTTTTTGTTAGGAATGAATTGTTGGTTGCATAAAACTCTAAAAACTGCGTTTATGTAGGGCAAATGTTATAATTAGTTAGTTTTAATAGAATGCCACAAAGATAATTTGGTATTAATTGTTATAGTGTTGCTGAATGTCTTATATATTTTTTGCCCATTCAAAAATAAAAATGTAATGTAAATTTCTATGGAAGAGTTTGTGATAATTTTTTTTTTATTATCTTTTTCTCAATTGTTTTTGTTTTAAAGTTTTGTTTAAGTTCTGGCTAAATGAGTGCTGTGATTGTTCAGTGATCTGTCGATCCCACCACTAATCCCTTCCTTTCCTTATCCTCTTGTACTCATGTTTCCCCCTATTTTCTGCTCCCCGGCTTCGGCCGTCTGTATCGTTTAATGTTTCATGTATTCTTTGTATTACTCTTTATTCGAACGTCCGACAATAAAGACCTACACCCCATAAACCCGAACCAACCGTGTGGTTTATTTCCCCCGCTCCGCCGCGATCGGTTTTTACATGGTCCTTCGAGCCAACCGCGAACTCGCGCCGCGGAAATATAGACATTAAAAAATAATAATAATAACAATTAAAAATCAAAGTGACAAACTACAAATAGGGAAAAGTGACACAAGAAATAAACCAAATACATATTGACCAAAAAATTAACTACAGTAAAACAAACACGAAGGTGATACACACAACAAAATCAAAAAACAGTGCACTAAAACTAAAACTACAAATCAGCAAACAGTGGAACAATTAAAAAGTGAACCGAACAAAACGTACGCAGTGCAGTGCAGTGGCACTATCAAAATCAAAAACACACTACGGAAAAATAGAAAAACATTAAACAGTGCAGTGACCAACAAAAGAAAAGCAGACATAACACAAACTACAAGAAGGGCAGCAGAATTAACAACAACAAACACACTCACAACAGAATACAGAGCAGACGAAGAGGGCAGAAACAACTGCAAACAACAACAGCCAACAACATAGCAGCGCACAAACGGCGGACAAACAACAGCACGAACAGCACAGTACAACACAGGAGCGGACACTCAGCTACAAAGGAGATTCCCATTCCCGGGCACTGGGCCCCCTCATAAGATAAGCCCGAAAATTTTTAATAAAAATAACATTGCACATACACTAACACAAACATATATTTCCAAAAAAATATATATATATATTTATACCCATTCCCCTAAAATCCAGTTCAAAAATTATACTGGTATCTACCCCGCCACAGCCCGCTTCTCGTGTACACGTAGCTTGTACACATACAAAACAGCGCAGTGCAGTAAGCAATCCCGCTGCTGCACATAATTTTGCGCTTTTTGTGTTCACATTTCCCTTTGTGCGACCTACGCAGGCAAAGCAGCAAAAACTCTCGCTGCAGCCTGCTTCGCACTAATTTTCTAATCTGCACATTTCCCCTTCTCTTGCTTTGTACATACCGCAGATCAGCAGCGACCACTCCAGCTGTTGATCTCGCGCTCTCCCACCTGTGCATATTTTCGCGTTTCGCTTTGTGCGATATACGCACGCACAAGCAGCAAGCACTCCCGCTGCTGCCACCAAGTGCGATTACATATTCTTACTTCTGCCTAAGCATTTTTCCACTCTCGCTAGCAGAAGTAAATAAACAAGCACAGTGGGACGAGTTACTCATTTTCTGCAGCATATTGAAAAATTTTCTAGGACTTCGAAAATTTTCAATAGTGCTGCACATACTCTTTCACTGCACATTCGCTGCCATCCCAAGTGCATCCAGTGGGACAAATATCGCCCACTCGCACACACAAATTTTTGTGCAAAAAATTCTTTTGACATTTTTAATTACATTTACAAACTAAAACAAATAATCATACACACATATATATATTCAAATATATATTTATACACAAATATTCACACACACATTTACATTCCCATACAAAAAAATTCACTTTTTCACAAATAAAGACAAATTTTTATCAAATTGACTACACATATAACATTTGTTGCATAATATTTATTTGTACATCCCTTCCCAACACACATATTTTACACAAATTTTGTTTGTTCCCACATACATACACATTTCTATTTATTACCCATTTACATTTACAAAACATTTTGCTCAATTCTCATATTCACATTTATTTATTACACATACAAATTTCCATATACATATACATTTCCATATACGTTTACACACACGGTTGTAAACTTTGTTACTCGACAGAGAGTACTAACGAATTCTTCCCATACTCAATTATCGTTCGCGCGGACGCGGTTAGACTTCACGTCTATATTACAATACCCTACAATTATATATATTCAAACTTGTTACCCTCTGTCGAGCCTTTTTGTACAAAATGCCTATGGAGCGATCCCCCAAGCGTCAACTTGTCACAATGGAGACTCCTTCCTCCAGATACACAAAATCATCAAATGCTCGTTTGACAGTTCCTGTCACTCGGGAGCCACTTAACACGCGCTCCAAACTCCCTAGTCCTAAAGCAACCGATCCCAGTGTTGCAAAATTTATTTTCGAGTCCGATAGACTCGTGCAATTATGCACAAAGTTTTCATCGGCTCCCATTGACGATTTGACCAAATCGATGGTCGAAATTAAGCAAAAAAATTTGCAAGCTCAATGGGAGAGGCTTTTGTGCGCACGTGAGGCAGTCTTCATTGCTGAAGACAACAGCCAGCCCGACGGTTTCAAAGAGTCGGCTAGGCAAAAAATCGGCCAGTACGAGTTGTGCATGGCTCAGATGTTGGACATCATTGAGATGCTCCAAACTCAGTCCCCCCAGCCCGCTGCGCATATGGAACCGGTTCGACCCCTAGAACCAGCACATACCCCCTTCATTTGCCTACAAGTTCCGCCTTGTGATACCGAAACCTTTTTCGGGGGCTATGAGCAATGGCCGTCCTTTCGGGACATGTTTACGGCAGTTTACATCAACCACCCCCAGCTCACTCCAGCCCAAAAATTGTATCACCTCCGATACAAGACGCAAGGTAAAGCCGGTGCTATTGTAAAACAATTTGCATTAACCGATGAGAATTTCGGACTCGCGTGGGAAGCTCTAAGATCCCGCTTCGAAAATAAACGCATACTCGTTGACACTCAAATTAGATCCCTCTTGAATATCGCTCCTGCCCACACTGAAAATAGTGAGGCGCTACAGCGGATCCAAAGCACTATAAACAATTGTCTGTCTGTTCTCAATACTCAGGCCGTAGACACTGACAATTGGGATCCGCTATTGGTTTACATATGTTGTACCAAATTGCCCCAAGAGACACTTGCTCTATGGGAGCAATCATTGACATCCCGGAAGGATCTGCCACCCTGGTCGCAAATGGATGAGTTCCTGACCGGCAGATATGAGGTACTTGAACGGTTGCAAAGTATTCGCCCTTCTAAGCCGAAACCGTCTCAACCTTCGACTTCCAATGTCCTCCCAAATCGGCCACACAAATCCCTAAATTATTACACTCAAGTAAAAAGGGACTTCGCGTGCAAACTCTGCAACGCAAATCATCCCATACGGACTTGCCAGAGCTTCAAAAGACTCACCCCCCAGAGTCGATTAAAATACGTTAAGAAGCACAATCTCTGCGTAAATTGTCTTGCGACATCCCACCTTGTTGAGAATTGTACAAGCAATTTTACGTGCGTATATTGCCAAATGAAGCAGCATTCCATGCTTCATTTCCCCAAAGGCAATGCGCAGCTCTCTGAATCGCTTAATCGGTCACATTCGACCACGACCCAATCACAGGTCGCAACAGCTCCAAAACGAAAGCACAACAACTCTGCTACTCATTCTCCCCTTTCGGATGCGCAACCCCGCACATCTTCCAGGCAAAGTACGCCCAAAGTACAAGCCCTACACTCCAATAATGGCACCCAATCCCTTCTGCCTACGGCACTGGTGTCTATTGACCACGCAGGAAAGTTGTTTAAAGTGCGAGCGTTGATCGATCAAGCCTCTCAGCGTACCTTCATCTCCGCGAAGGTCCAGAAACGCCTCAAATTGCCGATCGAGAAATCCCCCTTCCAAATCTCGGGCATGGGCGGTCAGATTGTGCAAAATGCCAATCATACATGCTTCTTTACATTGGCAGTCCCCCAATCGAGCACGAAACTCCCCGTGCAAGCAATCGTGCTCCAAGAGCTTACGAATTCGCTCCCATCTTCCCACATAAACGCTCCCAATATGAAACATTTCGCCATGCTAGAACTCGCTGATCCAAATCCCTTCGAGACAGCGCAGATTGATATAGTGATTGGCAGTGATCTCATCCCGCAGATCATGCTCGAAGGTATCCACTGGAATGTATGTGGCAGCTTACTTGCTCAGCATACAGTATTCGGTTGGGTATTAAGCGGTCCAGTACCCCCTTCTTCGCATTTGACATGTGCCACAGAGGTACCAAGTCGCCATATGCACACTGGACACGCCCTTCGAAATAATCTTCCTGCCCTAAAGGAAGCTCTTTCGCAAGTGATTGCCGCCCTCAATCCCGCAGGGTTTCCACCTCAGGAAATAATGGAAAATCACTTCGAGCCCACCACTCCTGCAAACTCATGCTCAAACCGGCAAATTTCCCCCTTAGTTGCCAAACGTTTCGACCCCGCAGGAGGGCTTTCGCCTCCAATGAAGGCTCCCAAAAGGGTTCGACAAGAGCGTTGGCATGACGCCACTCGTTCTACACCCTCATCAATTGACGGATATTGCATTTCCCCGCAGTTCCTCATTGCACAAACTCCAGCCCGGGTCCAAAAAGAGGACAGTCGCCACTCCAGAGCGGCTTGCTCCAAACGCTGCCAATCCCGCAGGCGTCGGACTGATCGGGTCTAAACTCCACGATCTACAAGATCTCCCTCTTGGGGTGGAGCGGCTCCAGCAATGCCCATGCTCACACAGGGTCTAAACTCCACGATCTACAAGATCTCCCTCTTGGGGTGGAGCGGCTCCAGCAATGCCCATGCTCACACAGTTCCAACTCCGGATCAAAGAGCCACCCTCTCGAAGAGCAAACCGAAATTCTCGTTCGGTTATCCTGCCTCTCTCGAGCCCTACGAGCACACAATTATCCATTTATCATATCAATTTAAGATAACTAGTCTCATATTCTCCCGGCTGTAGCTTAAGCGAACCCCGCAGCTCAGCCATGTTTTCTCATTCCCATGATGTCGCCCCAATACTGTAATTTCAAATCATCTGACATCTACCTCCTTTGCAGATCGTACCGCAGTTTATACCGCATGGCAGCAAGGCAGGTGCCTCCAAGACTGCTCCGCACGGACCGATCATCCCACGCAAGGACGTTATCGGCGCACCCTAAGCGCACTCACAGCCAGCCAGTCGTGAGCTGCACTACCACCAGCCAGACCTCAGCCGCGTCTTGGCCACCCTCCACCCGGACACAACTAAATTGCACTCTGCAATGGCGGCCGCGATGGCTATATGAGTGCTGTGATTGTTCAGTGATCTGTCGATCCCACCACTAATCCCTTCCTTTCCTTATCCTCTTGTACTCATGTTTCCCCCTATTTTCTGCTCCCCGGCTTCGGCCGTCTGTATCGTTTAATGTTTCATGTATTCTTTGTATTACTCTTTATTCGAACGTCCGACAATAAAGACCTACACCCCATAAACCCGAACCAACCGTGTGGTTTATTTCCCCCGCTCCGCCGCGATCGGTTTTTACAAGTTCCTTATTCTAAAATACATTCTACATTAAAATAAAGTTGTTTTACTTCTTCAGCAATCTGAACAGAATTAGAAAAAGAACATACAATTTCGCACAAATTGCTAGCACATAAAATTTTCAATTTCCATTTATTGCATTCTTCCATTTGTATTCATTCCACAATATATTTTATTGCGTATCAGGCTGGTGTCTATATTATAGGCTATATTTCGCGTATATGTATTTTACAATATTACCCAAATCTGTACACAAAAGTATAGTTGGTTCTTTCTAATAGTATGTTCTTTATTCTACAAAAAGAGTAACCATTCACAAATAAGAGGGTGAAGAGAGACATTTAAAGCTGCCCTCCCAGCCTGGCGTACTTGTTCATATACCTTGTTCATATACTTACCTTGCCTGGCACTGATCGGAACCGTTGTGCTTTGTGTGAACAAAACAAAGAGAGAGCGTACGCTCTCAATGTGTCGACGCTTGCTTCCTCTTGATAATGAAAATATTGCAAATTCGAGCTTGCCCTATGCCATTCGATTGTATGAGCGTAAGACATCTTATACTTTAATTGTCTTTGCAAACACTTTGTATACGTCGGTATCTGTCGTTTGCAGTGAGTGAAAGCAATGAATACAAGTATACACAATGCACAATTCGCGAAGCGTATGAGTAGGTATAGGCATTTGGAAGAAATGTTGGCCGCATGGATTTTGCCAGCTCAACTGCTGCTAATATTCTAAGCAAGTTGAAGTCTAGAAGTTATAGAATCATGCAAAAAAAATGGCTTAATACTTTAAAAATTACAATTATATGACGATCAATTGTCGATAACACTACTCGACACGAAAAATGCTCCTAAAAATAAAAGTATTTTTTAGCAAGGATGATAGAAAACAAGGTTACGACATCAATGACAGGAAATTTGAAGTTTTCACCAGTGACGTAGTACGAATTGTTTCAAATTGTCAAGGAACAGTGGGACGAGTACAACCTTTTACAAAATTAATATTTCCAAAAAAAAAAAAAGATTATATGAAGTGCATGTGAAGTTATTTATTTCGTTTCATTGTATTTAATATATACACATACATACTCAGTTATCAATTAATTTAATTTAATTTTAATAATAATTGATTGGCACGACAGCCCGCTTACGCGAGACTAAGGCCTAGCTTCCCGCAACCACCCGTGTTGTGCGTGTGAATTTTGTACGCGGGTGGAAGGGACCTACAGTTTTATGCCGGTTCCGAACGGCAGGTTGGGAGCTTTTTCATAGGCAATTTTTACTCTCAGAGGTTCGCCATTTCCAGCTGAGAGGACAGCCACCGAAAGAGAAAACGAGTTTCCCGTTATTTTTTTTTAGGTGTTACTACATGCAGTATTCGATCTTGCGTCGCTCTGCATGCGACTCGCTGGACCGCGCACTAACCAACTGAGCCACGGCGGCTCAGTTATCAATTGCTTAAAGGAATTAAGATAGAGGTTAGGCAAATTTGGACTCTCTGTGTTACCAATATAATTCTCTTGCTATTCAATAAAATTAATTTAATTTAATTTATTTAACAGATAATAGAGGCATATAAGATGCAATCTTTTGCATGCCAATTAGGAACACATTCGTTTTAAGCATTACACAATAAATACAATATATATATTTTATTCAAAATACTATTTTTCAATAGTTTATATCAATTCATATTTTAATAGCTTCATCAATATTATTTTTAAAATTAAAAACGATCAGGTTTTTGTAAATGATTAACTTGGTTTGGATTTTAACTTGGAAAATAGTCCTGCTCATCGAATTCTTTTAGTAATGAAATTGATACTGTCGCGTCCACAAAAGTTCCCAAATGCGCCTTTTGAGAACCTCAAAAAATGCACCGCGTGTGAATATGCGGATTACTCAAAATGTGTAAAAATCGTATTAAATATAAATAACGCAACATATGGCACAACAATCACGAATATTTAAATTCACAAATTACTCACATGCTCTTTTTTGTATTATTTTGCCAACATTGGCCCACTGCACACTTCATTGTTTACGTTTTGTTTTCTATCAAAAACTCATTACAATTGCTGCAAACCGAAAACGTTCACTATTGCATTTTGTATTATTCTAAAGATTCCACACCGTGTTGGTCAAATTTTCGTGTTAAATAGTAACAAAATTCAAAAAATTCCGTTGGCCAATCAAATTTTTCATAACGAATGAAAATAATTTTAAGGTGCCCAATTGACATAGGATTCAAATTTTATTTTTATTTTTTTTTTCAAGATAAGGAAAAATACAAGGAAAAGCAAAATTTTGTTTTAGCAAAATTCTGCACTTGTCATTGCAGAATTGGCAGCTATTCATTAAACTGTCAAAAAATATGTGTATCAACGTGTTTTCGGTCTTAAAAAGGAATATACGTACGAATAATAAAAATAAACTATTACACTCTGAAATGGTCACCTTATAAATTTTCACCAGTGACGTCATCAGCCGGATGTCGTAATCTTTATTTTATCATTCTTGTTTTTTAGACTAATTTTCGGCTGCTGAACACGAAACTGAAAATCAAAAAATTTTCTTAAGAAGCGTTTTCGATAAATCTTCGAATAACACGTTTTTCCCCTCTTATTTCAGTTATGAGCACATATCTCGTAAACCAACCATCCGACTAACACATGTCGGAAAAAAGGATTTTGAGTCAGAAATTGAAAAACTGACTATGCCAGGATACTATAAATTACCTCTAGTTTCACGTCTATATCAACATTTGGATGGGTCTCGGAAAAAATAAAAATATTTGTTCGCACGATGTAATATATGTAAAGTTGGTGTTTTCACTCAGTGCATCAAAACTTTGTTATTTTTCTTTCAATTCTATTGATGTTAGGCTTAATATTTGCTCAAATAATATATCTTTCATCTAAGATTTTAAAACCAGAGGACATCATTTATTTCACATAAAAAAAGTATTCGAAAATTTATGATTTTTGAAATTGGTCGAAAAATTCACTTTTTACAACTTTCACCGTCAGTTACTTCCCCAAATCTCATCTGATTTTGACAATCTATATATCGTTGGAAAGGTTAGTTAATTACCTTTTGAAAGACAAGCCACTTGTGTTAGTCATTGGTTGGTTTACAAGATATGTGCTCATAACTCAAATAAGAGTGGAAAAACGTGTTTTTCGAAGATTTTTCGAAAACGCTTCTTAAGAAAATTTTTTGATTTTCAGTTTCGTGTTCAGCAGCCGAACATTAGTCTAAAAAATACTTTTGTTTTTAGGAACACGCGATGAACCCATTTTTTGTCGAGTAGTGTAATTGGACCCACATCAATGAAATCTTATATTAAAAAAAGCTTGACATTTTGTGTGTAGCCAGTGTTTGCGAAAACGGCTCATTCTTTTGGCAAAATTTTGTTTGTGTGTGATAGAAGCTGTCAATGCGGTGGTTTATAGCGATATAGTGGTTTATAGTGGTTTATATCCGACAGGTGGGCGTGGCACCTCCCATACAACCCAACTTTTTATATGGAATATCTTTAGAATTATAAGTAGCTCAGCATTGAAATTTGGTACGGTGTCATGGCGTAAGCGTATCGTTCCACCGCACAATAGGTCAAATGACCACTTTTGGTGTGCGAAATTAATAACGGTTAAAATATTGTATTATTAGAAGCCAAAATCATAGCAAAGACAAAAGGAGGTAAAATATTAACAAATTAAACAAAGAAATATTAACCCTTTCACGCCCATTAACTTGTCTGAGCTCAAAAATGAAAAAAAATTGGGTATAAATTCAGAATAGCGAACCGTCGTGAAAAAAAATAAATGAGTATGCATTTCTATAGAGAGTTGGTTCCTGAAACTAACAAACTAAAAATGTTGCCTGGGAACCGCCCATAAAAGCCGTGGTTCAAGGTCAAAGTTCAAAGTTTTTATCAAAACAACGCAGTTAACCTCCAACTGATTTACACTTTCTTTTTCTTTTTCAAACCTTTCTTCTGATGTGCAACATTAGATACGTAAGATGTACTAATAAAAAGTTTTAAGCGAAAAGTTTTTTTTATAAAAATACATCCGTTTTGTAAAAAAAACGACTAAAACTTTTTATTAGTACATACTACGTCTCTAATGTTGCACATTAATAGAAAGGTATGAAAAAGACCTTTTGTTTGATACCCATATCGTGTAAATCAGTTGAAGATTAATTGAGTTTTTTTGATAAAAACTTTGAACTTTGACCCCGAGCCACGCGTTTTTTGGGCGTTACCCAGGCAAAATTGTTATTTTTTAGATTCACAAAAATAAGCTCTATATGATTTTTCAAATGAAAAAGGAAAATTTTCTCCTTTTAACTAAATTTTCTATTTTTAACTTTCAGAACTATGAAATAGAAAAAAATTTAGATGTATGAATCTACAGACTGAGATCTAAAACATTTATGTTTTGCATACCTGACATATTTTGGTCCTGAAAGTTAAACATAGAAAATTTGGTTAAAAGGAGACAATTTTCCTCTTTTATTTGATACCCATATCTTCATCATTGCACAATCGCAAATATTAAAAAAAAATATTTTAAATGTATATATGCTTAAAATTTGAAAGTCATTTAAGATGGTTTTTGCGTCAGAAAATGAAAAACTGACTATGCCCGGATATTATAAATTACCTCTAGTTTCACGTCTTTATCAACATTTGGATGGGTCTCGGAAAAATAAAAAAAAATTTCGCACAGTGTAATAAACGAAAAGTTGGTGTTTTCACTCCTTGCATTATAACTTTGTAATTTTTCTTTCAATTCTATTGATGTTAGGTTTAATATTTGCTCAAATAATATATCTTTAATCTAAGATCTTAAAACCAGAGGAGCTCATTTATTTTATCCATAAAAAAACGATTCGAAAATGTATAATTTTTGAAAATGGTCAAAAAATTCAATTATTTCATCGTCAGTAACTTCCCCAAGTCTCATTGGATTTAGACAATCTGTATGTCGTTGGAAAGGCTAGTTAATTACTTTTTGATTAACGGGCGACATGTGTTAGTTGGATGGTTGGTTTACGAGATATGTGCTCATAACTGAAATAAGAGGGGGAAAATGTGTTTTTCGAAGATTTTTCGAAAACGCTTCTTAAGAAAATTTTTTGATTTTCAGTTTCGTGTTCAGCAGCCGAAAATTAGTCTAAAAAATACTTTTGTTTTTAGGAGCACGCGATGAACCAATTTTTTGTCGAGTAGTGTTATTCAGCAAATACATTTTCAATGACTTGTCGATAAAGTGACTTTGACTGAATACTGTCAAAACGTACTTTATGTTTTTAAAGAACAAAGTGGTCTTTTCGTTGCTTTGGGGTATTTCTAACATGATGAGGGGGAAAACATTTTATAACGGCATTTACGAAATTTGACTTTCGATCATTTGACCTAATGTGCACCGGCCGAATTTAATGGGCATTGGTCAATAGGCGTGGCACTTTTTAAATTCCGGTGGAACTATAGCATTCACATCAATGACACTCGGTACAAACTTACGATTTAGTCGTGTCCTTCGGCAGGGGAAATAAGGTGGATTCTGGACAAGAGGCGTGGCACCGCCCATACAAATTTTTTGAATTTTTTGAAATTCGGGGTCTAAAAAGGCAAAACATGGGTTAAAGTGTTGTATGAAGAAACGTGATTTAATAAACATATTGAATTTGAACTTCCTGAATAATCTAGATCAAAACTTATTCGACATGTATTTTACAATTTTTCGACAATTAAAATTTAACTGGCCCAACAATGGTTCGGCCCAAAGGTTCATTTACGGGAAGACTCCGAAACAAACAACACGAACCGATGGGCCTATTGACTTCAACTTCAATTGTAAAAATAATTGAAATAAATAAAATTAGACACGTGTTTAAAAAAAACACGTGTCGTGAAAATCAAAATCTAACGGGGTCAACAATGGGTTAAGAATTCGTATTGGGGGAAACAGGAAAGCTTGCGTGCAAAGCCGCAGGGCCCAGCTAGTCTATATTTATATCTTCTATTATCTATATATAGTATATAAAAATGAATCGTGGTCCATTCGGCTGCTTAAAACTTGAAAACGACTGGACCAAGATGGATACTTTCTTCGGCGGGTTTGTTCGAAATTTGTACGTGAAAGTTTGGAAAAAAAGAAAAGTCAGGAAAACGGGGCGTGGCACCACCAGAATACATTTGTAGACAATAACTTTGGAACCATAAGTCACACATCAATTAAATTTTGTACGCACTTACTATTTAATCATGTCCTTCGATAGAGGGGATGGGGTGGGTATTGAACAAAGGAGTGTGGCACCGCCCATACAACTCAAACCTTTTAAATAGAATAGCTTCGGAATCGTAAGTCGCACAGCATTAAAATTTGGTATGACATCGTCCCATAGAAGTGTCATTCTACTGTTAAAATTTTATGGGCGTTGAACAAGGGGCGTGGCAAATTTTTTATGCAGCAGAACTGTAAGTCGTACATCAATGAAACTTGGTATGAACCTACCATTTAATAATATTTTTCGGCAGAGGGAATGGGGCGGGTATTTAACAAGGGGGCGTGGCATCGCCCATGCAATTAATTTCTTCTAAATAGAATAGCTTCGAAATTGTAAGTCGCACAGCATTGAAAGTTAGTGAAGCGTCGCCTCATAGATGTGTTATTCTACTGTTAAAATTTTATGGATGTTGGGAAAGGGGCGTGGCACATTTGTTTGACCGAAACTATCCGCATAATTTCGGAGCTGTTAGTCGCACATCAATGAAACTTAGTACGAATTTACCATTTAGTCACATCTTTCGGCAGAGGGAATGGGGCGGGTATTTAACAAGAGGGCGTGGGTCCGCCCATACAACTCAAATCTTTTATATGGAATAGCTTCGGAGTTGTAAGCCGCACAGCATTGAAATTTGGTGTACCGTCGTTTCATACACACACATCAGTGAAACTTATTACGAACTTTCCACTTAGTAGCACAATTCGACTAGAAGAAAGTTGTGAGCATTAGACAAGGGGGCGTGGTACCGCCTCCATTTTTATATACATAGATTGTTTGTCCTGACTGACTGACTGATTGATTGATTGATTCATTATCCCTCAGCCCAAACTACTGAAGCTACAGACATGAAATTTTATCTGTAGGTATGTACATACATCTTGAAAAATTAACCTCCGCTATGACGGGATTTTTTGAAATTCGGGGTGTAAAGGGCAAAACATGTATTAAGGTGTTGTATGAAGAAAAGTGATTTAAGAGACATTTTGATTTCGAACTTCCCGAAAATAGTCTAAACCAAAAATAATTCGACATGTATTTTATAATTTTTTGAAAATCAAAATTTAACTGGACCAATAATGGGCTACGATTTGTTTAACCCTCCATTACTATCGTCTATTACACTAACGCCATTACTATCGTGGGTGTAATCCACCCACAACTTTTTATTATCCGTTTTACTTATCCATTGCGGTAAAATAAAAAAAAAAAACAAATTTTTTCATAATCAGAACATCATAACATGTAAAAACAAAAATAAATTGTATAATTTTGTTAATTCATTTATTTAATATAAACATTTGTTTATGTGGATCTCATTTCAAGGAAAAAAAGGTGAAATAAAAAGTTGTATTGGCAAAATAGCCACATTTTGCACAATATTTAAGTTAAAATTTTGCATAATAACTTAAACAAAAATCAACAATATACCTGCTACTTTTTAAGGTTACACCGTGCGACAAAAATCAAAAAATTCCCAAACACACGAAAAATCGATATATTTGTGAAACTAGGGGCCAAATTTGAAATTTCAAGGATATGTTTATTTCAAGGAATTATTTAAAAAATTTAGCGCATTGTATAATAACAATATGGGTATCAAATAAAACAGAAAAATCCTTAGAACATTATAAAATTTAATGTTTTAGTGCAAAAGGACGAAGAGGTATTAAAAATGTCCTTTTAAAACTTTGTCCTTGAATATCCTTGGAAATTTCCAAAAACTATTGGAAAAAAAATTTGAAAAAAATATATCTTAAAGACTAATATGTACACTACTACATCCTTGAATTTCGTCCTTCTAACTTTATTAGTTTAATATATAACAAATTTAATGTTATAAAAAGTTGTTACCTTATCCTAGAGAATTTTTAAGGATTTTCTACTAAGTAAATGGACTATACGTTATTTAATAAAATTGTCGCCAAAACGTGGATACAAATATGTAAACGAATATTATAAAAAATAAAACTTCATTATTAATAATGGGTGTTAAGCATCCAGCAATTTTATAACGCCACTACTATCGTAGGGTGTAACACACCCAGTGACTTTTTAAAAAAAATTGTATAAAAGCATCAGCTTTATTTATGCAATTGCAATGTACTCTAAAACCTTCCGAAATATGCAAATGTGGATTACATTATAACTTTATGCTGGTTTTGATTAAAAAATCTATATTTTACTGAGAAATTGAACTCACAGGGTGGATTCCACCCTGACGATAGTAATGGAGGGTTAAGATAGACTCGAAAAAAACATGAACCGATAGGCCTATTGACTTCAAAAATTGTAAAAATACTTGAAATGAAAAAAATTATACACGCGTTTCTCATTATTTTCAAAATCGAAATCTAACTGGATCAACGACGGGTTAAAAGTATGTATGGAGAAACAATTTTTGTGTGCCTGTTGACTTCAAACTTGGTCAAAGTACTTCAAATGTAAAATAACCTCGATACGTGTTTTTCATTTTTTCCGAATATTAAAATCGGCCGGGGTCAACGACCGGTTAAAAGTTTGTATGGCGAAACTGTAAAAAATATGATTAAATTAATAGGGCCACGGACTTCAAACTTTGTGAAAGTACTCTAAGTGAGAAATAATTTGACACGTGTTTTTCACTTTTTTGAAAATGAAAATCTAACGGGGTGAACAATGGGTTAACAGTTTGTATGGAGAAACGCGATTTATTGGTCCTTTTAACTTCAAACTTAGACAAAAAGCACTTCTATCGGGAAATAATTAAAATGTGCTTTTCATATTTTTGAAAATCGAAATCTACCGTGATAAACTAAGGATTAATAATTTGTTCAGAGTAAATGTGAAAACTCATGATTTAAAGGGCCTTTTGACTTCACAGTTTTTAGAACCACTTGACAAAAAAGGGTAATGGACATATGCTTTTTTTTAAATCAAAATCTGACGGGGTTAGCAATGCGTTCAAAATTTGTATCAGGTGAAAGAAGAGAGCTTGCGTGCGAATCCGCGGGGTCCACCTAGTACTCTATAATAACGGACAAAGTCATCGACTGGTACATATTGATATTTCGATACTTAATCGTAGATCGAGCTTTGTATCAAAAATGATAATTTGGTTTTTTGTTTTATTATAACTTTTTTCAGGATATAATTAATTTAACTATTCTTTGTGACTTTGTTGTGTTGGGATTATGCTTGTTTAAAGCCATCTTTCACACTTTTTTATGAAAAAGGCCTTGAGAAAATTGAAAAGTTTATAATTCTCTCCTTTGTATAAGTTAGCACCAGATACGCTGACCAACGGCTCAGCGAACAACTAAAACAGCATAACACCAAAATGCTGACATCGCAACACTGGGGACGATGACCAGCGGCCCAGCCAGCACAACACCAAAATGCTGACACCTCAACACTGGGGACAATGACCAGCTGCCCAGCCAGCACAAAACCAAAATGCTGACACCACCAACACGCACTGCGTGGCAAGTCAACGACCACCATCGAGTGGAGAAGCCGTGTCAGCCAAAATAAACCTGAGAAAGCAAATTACAGGCGATCACGTCGATAGATCAATAGGTTAGGTTTTAGCATAAGAACATTTTTGTAATGAGTTAGAAAATATCAATAAAACTGAACGGACGTAATCCGAACTAAGAAATTAATTTTTTTTAATAAAATAAACTAAAGTTTATCTAACTGGCGCCCGAGCAAAATAATCGGTTCGGTAACGGTGAACGGTGAAGTGAAATGGTGTAATCCCAAAGACATTAAGTGCCGCTAAAGGAAAAGTAGAGCGCCACAGTTATCAAAGACACACAGTCATTAAAGACATCAAGTGCCGCTAAAAACAAACCGAAAAAAGCGCCATAGTCCGTTAAAGACATCAAGTGCCGCTAAAAACAAACCGAAAAAAGCGCCATAGTCCGTTAAAGACATCAAGTGCCGCTAAGATAAATAACAGAGCGCCACAGTCAGAGACAGCGTATGTGAACAGCAAATGACATAAGTGCAAAAAATCGCTACGCGTCAAATACAGGGTTTTCCAACAAGAGGTGTTATTTTTGTATTCAAAGAAAAACAGTCACACGTTGAGGATGGAGAGGCTTCTCAATAATAACTCTTGGGTTTTCCGAGCCCCAGATGCGACAATTTTGCTTGTTGACGTAGCCACAGGTGGAATGGGATGATTTTTCGATGAAATTCCGGATTATTTTCATGAATTTCAAAGACCCAATCTGCAAAGACACGACATTGTTGATGATCGGTCGGCTTGAGTTCTTGTGTTAACTGAACTTTATAAGCCTTCAGACCCAAGTCTTTATGCAAAATACGGTGTAATGACGTTTTCGGAATGCCCAATTCCAAAGAACGACGAGGAATCGACAAACCTGGGTTTTCTTCAACACTTTAGACTACAGCAGCAATATTCTCAGTTGTTCTTGAGCGACGTGCATGGGTTTTATTCTTCACATCACTAACTTGTCCCAACAGCTCGAATTTTTCCACCAATTTCTGTATTGCGGTCCGACAAGGTGCTTCACGACGACCCAAAAATGCTTTAGTTTTGCGAACTGTGACTGCAAGATTTTCACCATTTGTAGTGAATTTTAATAATTTCAATGCGTTGTTGAAGTGTGTATCGTTCCATTTTTAGTAATGGCGTAGTTTTTACTTGTCAAATGTCAAAGAATAAAAACTTGAAAAGTGAAAGCTACCTATATAAGGAACACTACGACAGAAACCATCAGCCGACCGGAATAAAATTAAACCAAATAAAGACCCTACGTGCGGAGGAAACGAGGCCCCCCAGTAACCTGAAAAGGACGAAAAGGAGACGGAAATCACGTCAGCCGCCTTCGCCAGGATGTCTTCGTGGATTATCTTGTAAGTTAAAAAAATTTGTGAAATTAGTGCAATTAGTACAAGTTAAGAAAAGCGTGAAAAAAAGTGCGAGGAAAATCAAGAATTTTTATAGTTCTAAATTCAGCTGAATACGAGGTTTATAAGAAAACTGCCAAGAACATTTTTAACTAAAAAAGGTGTAAACAAAAACGTAAAAGCATAACAAATTATAACTGAAGTTGTGATACCACAATTTATAATCGAACCTAATTCTGCGATTCCTACGGGACCCTCTAGGATAGAAAGGTAATAATAAAAAACAGAAAGAGAAGAATTGGAATTTTAAAGGCTAAGCAAATTTAATTTTTCACGATGTTACACCCAAACAATTTAACACTCATGTGATCGGATAGGTACAAATGTACCTATGACGCTATATTAATTGCGACCACAACCGCAAATGAGCATTGAAACTTATGCGGTTTCAGGTTATCCTCTATTGATGTATTTTGAATCTATTTCTGAAGTGGGAGTGAAAAAAAAGGGCGTGGGGGTAGCAATATGTGTTTACAAAAAAGTAGTACGATTATGATCGGCATAGGTACATTTGTACCTATGGGTGGATACAAGTTATTTGTATAGAAAGAGCATTGTTTTATCCTACGAACAGCAGCAAGTATAGCTGGAAGAATTGGGTAGGCAAATGCTGAGTTCCGATTCAGAAGATGATAATAGCCAAGAAGAAGTGGAAGCCTGTGACGAAGAAGAAAACGCAGATGACTACCATGTACACCCGGACTTTACACCAGCAGAGGAGTCTGAAGCCGAACAGGATTTGGGGGTTCAGTATAATGAAGAAGTTTATAATGCAGTGTCTACTGATGACAACAGCCACCGTAGCTCAGCTGGCTACTGCGTTGGGCCGCGAGCTCGAACGCAGGTTTAAGACTCCGTTGCGTTAACACCGAAAAAAACAACAATTTTTCTTTCGGCGGCTGTCCTTTCAGCAGGAAATGGCAAACCTCTGAGAGTAAAATTGCCTACGAAAACGTTCCCAACTCGCTGTTCGGAATCGACATAAAACTGTAGGTCCTTTCCAACCTTGTAAAACAATGCACACGCACAACACGGATGGTTGCGGGTAGCTAGGCCTTAGTCTCGTAATCGGGCTGTCGTGCCAGTCAATTATTATTAATAAGTCTACTGATGACGAAATATAGTAGAAAGTGTTCAAGTGGATGAGCCGGCTTCTACGGCAAAGATGGCACGCAGTGACGAAAAAAGCATTCCACTAGCAGTCGTATTAGATTTCATAACATTATTCGGAACCAAGGAGGACTATGTCAGAGACTGCAGGGAGGAAGGGAGCGGACATACAAGGTAAAGTCTCTGATTGCGTTCAACCTGGCGAACGCCAGAACGATCCTTGTCCCTGTCCAATCCAAGCTGATGCACAGCCTCCGCGCGGCCCTTCTGGATAGCTATTTGGCATCCGCTGAATAGTGAACTAATGTGTGCAGCGAGTCCTATCCCCAGGACTTAAAATTTGGGTTGTGCGCAGGGTTTGGTGCCCGCCACGGAAAACCAAATACCAATGAAAGCCAAAAAGCAAGCCTCGGAAGGAACCCACAATGTTGACGACCACAGCAAACGATTCAAGGACCATGATTTGAGGATATGCACCTGGAATGTCCGGACCCTCTATAGGGAAGGTGCCTCTATCCAACTGGCGGAAGCCCTCACGAAATGTAAGGCTGACATCACCGCCATCCAGGAAATGCGATGGACAGGACAAGGTTGCTCCAAGCGAGCAGACTGCGATATCTACTACAGCTGCCATGCGGAGAAGCGCGAATTTGGCTGCGGATTTGTGGTCAGCAAGAGACTTCGCCACCACGTCTCTCGGTTCACTCCGGTGAACGAACGGCTGGCTTCGATCCGCATCAAAGCTAAATACTTTAGCATCAGCCTGATTTGCGCGCACGCCCCGACGGAAGAGAAGGACGATGCGACCAAGGATGCCTTCTATGCGAAGCTCGAGGACGTCTACGACAGGTGCCCGGCCCATGACGTCAAAATTGTCCTCGGGGACTTCAACGCAAAGGTCGGGCGAGAAGGCATCTTTGGCCCCACAGTCGGGCAGTTCAGCCTCCATGGGACCACTTCGAACAACGGTCTGAGGCTGATCGATTTCGCCGCGGCACGAAACATGGTAGTTAGTAGCACCAGATTCCAGCACCTCGATATCCACAAGGCCACCTGGTTATCCCCCGATCAATCCACCCGCAACCAGATTGATCACATTGTGAATGATGGAAGGCATGCTTCTAGCATTCTAGATGTGCGCACGTACCGAGGACCCAACATCGACTCGGACCACTACCTTGTTGCAGCCAAGGTACGCATGCGTCTTTGCGCAGCGAAGACCGCACAACCTAGTTTGCGAAGAAAGCTGGACATCAGTAAGCTGCGATCACAAGGGGTAGCCGAAGCATACTCCGCTCAACTCTCCAACCAGCTCGGTCGCTCCCCCTCTCCACCTGATGACATCGGCGGATTATGGGCTCACTTATCCCACTCTATGCGCGCCGCCGCAGAAAATGTCCTTGGTTTTCGACGCCCACCACCAAAAAACCAATGGTACGATGAAGAGTGTCGCGCAGCCACTGCAGTGAAGAATGCTGCATACAAGAAGACCCTGCAGTCGGCCGCCACGCGAGCCATGACAGAAAAATACCGGGAGGAGAGGAAGAAAGAGAGGTGCCTTTTTAGACGCAAGAAACGGGAGCAAGAAAGGCGCGAGCGTGAGGAAATCGAGGAGTGCAGGAGCAGGAATGACGCCCGAAAATTCTTCCAAAAAGTTAAGCGTCTTACGGAAGGATTTAAGCCTGGGGCATCTTCTTGCAGAGACGAAAACGGGGATCTGGTTACGGATGCGCAGGGTGTGCTGAGGTTGTGGAAGGAGCACTTCACCAAGCTGCTCGCAGGCGACGAAAGGAACAATTCCGCCAGTGGTGAAGATGTCCAGATGGCACCAATCGACGACGACGGTGTGGATGTGCCACCACCCAGCCATGATGAGGTCCGGGTCGCTATCCAGCGACTCAAGAACAACAAAGCTGCAGGGCCGGATGGGCTACCAGCTGAATTGTTCAAGGCCGGCGGCGGTGAGCTGATTGGGTGCATGCATCAGCTCATTTGCAAAATATGGCTGGAGGAACGAATGCCCAACGATTGGAACCTCAGTGCCCTTTGTCCTGTGCTGGAGAAAGGCGACGCAACAATATGCGCCAACTACAGGGGTATCAGCCTACTTCCCATTGCATACAAGGTCCTGACGAGCGTGTTATGTGAAAGACTAAAGCCACTCGCCAAGGCGCTGATTGGACCTTATCAGTGCGGCTTTAGACCTGGTAAGTCCACCATCGACCAGATATTCACTCTACGCCAAATCCTGGAGAAGACCCATGAGAACCAAATCGATACACACCATCTCTTCATCGATTACAAGGCAGCATTCGATAGCCCGATAAGGGATCGCCTATATGCCGCATTGTCTGAACTTGGCATCCCTGCAAAGCTCGTTAGACTTTGCAGAGCGACGTTGAGCAATACGCGCAGCTCCGTCAAGGTTGGAAGTGACCTCTCCGACCCCTTTGATACCGTTCGAGGTTTCAGACAGGGCGATCCTTTGTCCTGCGACCTCTTCAACTTCACCATGGAGAGTGTTCTGCGCAAGGCCGGTGTACATCGTAATGGCACAATTTTCAACAAAAGTGTCCAGCTCCTTGCTTACGCTGATGATATTGATGTCATCGGACGTAACAAGCGAGATGTCACCGCTGCCTTTGCGGCTATCGAAAGAGAATCTGCCAAAATGGGTCTGGTGGTAAATGAGGGCAAGACGAAGTATATGCTGTCTACACGCAGGGACTCGCAGCGGCTAGGGTCTCACGTCGAGGCCGACAGGTATGCTTTTGAAGTTGTCAAGGAATTCGTCTACCTTGGCACCGCCATCAACACCAGCAATGATGTCAGTCTGGAGATAAAGCGAAGGATAACTCTTGCCAACAGGTGCTACTACGGTCTCGGTAGGCAATTGAGAAGTAGAGACCTCTCTCGACCGACAAAACTTTCACTCTATAGGACGCTTATCTTGCCCGTGCTCCTCTATGGCGCTGAAGCATGGACAATGACACGAAACGACATAGCGGCCCTTGGAGTGTTCGAGAGGAAGGTGCTTCGCAAAATCTTCGGCCCTGTTCGGGTTGGTGACGACTATCGCATATGAACCAATAACGAGCTGTATGAGCTGTATAAGGACATGGACGTAGCACAGCGAATTAACATCCAGCGGCTACGCTGGCTCGGTCATGTCTGCCGCATGGACGACGAAGCTCCGGCGAAAAAGGTATTCGATGCGATGGTTGGAGGTCGACGGCGAAGAGGGAGGCCGTGTCTCCGGTGGAAGGACCAAGTGGAAGAGGCCCTGGTATCTCTTGGTGTGACCAACTGGAGAAGGCGCGCGCGAAGCAGAGGCGCCTGGAGAGAAGTTTTGCGGCAGGCCGTAACCCGATAACGGGTTGTTATGGCCAGTTAAGTAAGTAAGTAAGCAGGGTATAGTGTTCTAGATGTTTTTCAAGCCTTTGTCACACCGGAAATTGTTAGCGAAACCAACCGTAAAGCAGAGGATGCATTCGCAAATTTGAATGCTACTAATCCAGATAAAGAACCTCAAATATGGAAAGCAGTGACGGACACAGAGATCTACGCATACAAAGGTGTTCCACTTGTAGCTGATGTAAATAGAGCTTCTACTGAGAATATCTTTGAAATGTGGAAACCATCTGGTTGCCAATTTACAATACAACTTTTGCCTTGACACGGTTTCGGCAAATTCGACGTTTTATTCGGTTTGATAATCCAATTCAGAGAACCAGCCTATCCAACCCAAAACCTCGATTCCAGGGTCAAGCGCTAGGGTTCCAAAAAAAGGGGTTGACAGTTGTAGAACTTACCTACTACATGACGAATAAGAATCAACGGAAAACACGGAAGCGTTGTAATTTTTGCAACTCACCAGTATGTGCCGTGCGTAGCACACAACTTTTCAAATGCGACAATTGTAGAAACGCAAAATGATAATTTATATTAGTGGAGTTCACTCTCATAGCATTTTACTTGGGTGTAAAGTAACTATTGTAGCAATCTGTCGCTACAACTGCTTTCGAAAACACTTCGAAAATTCAAAAATTGCTACGTTAGCAACTTTACAACTACAATGCTACGAAGAGTAAGTACCGCTATTATTCTTATGCTTTTGTTTACTAATTTATCTCGATTTCATATTCAATAAACAACGCAACAGGCATTGTTTGCAAAGAAAAAAATTAATAATTGGTCTCCATTTGCATTCTTTCATATGTTGGATTTTGAAACATACATACACGCACACATACACACACAAACACAAACACACAGACATGGATAAAACACATATTTACGTATAAATGAAGTATAGGTACATTTGTACCTATGCCGATCATTTACGTCAGGTAAGACTACCCGATCACATGAGTGTTAATTAGACCACCAGTACTAGGTACTCAATCCTCTCAAGCATCCACCTCAAACCCTAACCCTAACCCTTTCCCCCGAACTAGCCGAGTTAATCAAAAATATAGTAACACAAGTAGCTAGGACAGAATGCGCGACCATAGTACAGAAAATGACCAACCCCACTCCCGACATAGCAACTGACCAAACTATCGAACAACGATTTATCAACGACTTGTCCGACATGGACAAGATCCTCGAAGTAGTCAGATCACTTAGGGAATTCTACGGAAACCCGACTGAGTTTAGTAGCTGGAGAAAAAGCGTAGAACGAATACTGAATATTTACGAAAACGAAGTAGGCAGCCCAAAATATTTCGGAATCCTGAATGTAGTAAGGAATAAAATCATAGGGAAAGCAGACCAGGTTCTCGAATCGTATAACACCCCGCTTAATTGGAAGGCAATATCGAAATGCCTAACAACCCACTACGTCGACAAAAGGGATCTAAGCACTTTGGAATATCAAATGACGTGCCTTATACAAGGACGTCAATCTGTACAAAATTTCTATGCCCAGGTATATTCACATCTTTCATCGATCTTGAATACAATCTCTTGCATGGAAATCAGTGAGGATAGATGAGATATCCAAATCAGCAACAACAATTCCACCCAGAATTAGCCTACATACCATACACGCAACGACCATTCTCACCAAACATGCAAATGCCACAACAATTCGCACAATTGTCCAAGCAACCATTCAACAGACCGTACAACAACCCCTACTACAACCCACCAGGAAGACCATTGGCACCGAAACCTACACCGAAACCTGAACAATGGAAATTAACGAAAGTATTAGGACAAGAGCTGTGGATTACGCAAACAGAACCAATTTCCGTTACGCTGGAAAACGACAAGAAAAACCCGACTCGAACCTCACCAACCCCCCCATTAAGATGCAGAGAAACTTTCACGTAACTACCATCCGAGATGGGACCGAAGACCACAATGCAGGAAATGACCCTCTCGACACCCTAGAAGACCCCCAAGACCAAGACTACAATGAGCATAATAACTACAACTACGAAAACCTAGACCTCACAGATATATATTTTTTAGGTTAAAAATTCTTCGTTGCCTTATTTTTAGTGCAAAACGAAGAGTGGCAAGATACTGAAAATCCTAATAGACACAGGATCAAATAAAAATTACGTACAACCACACCTAGCCAAAACAGCAATCCCAAATGACAAACACTTTTTCGCAAATTCAATAGGAGGACAGATAGAAATGACACACCATACTTACGCTAACTTGTTCAACATGCCACATACGAGGGGGGTCCGATAAGTACTTAGCCTACAAAGCCAACCTATTTCTCAACGTAGTCTCCTTTAACTCGATACACTTGACCCAGCGATGCTGGGTAGTCGATGTAGATTACACCTTGTGAATCCCAGAAAACGGTGGCCATAACCTTTCCGGCCGATGGGACAGTCTTTGCCTTCTTCGGCGCACATTCGCCGGCCAAAGTCCACTGTTTCGACTGTTCCTTGGTCTCTGGTGTGTACCAGTGAATCCATGTTTCGTTGACGGTCACGAAACGACGCAGAAACTCCTTCGGATTGCGCTTAAACAGTGTCAAACACTGCTCTGAAGTGGTCTCACGGATGCGCTTGTTTTCCGGGGTGAGCAAACGAGGCATCCATCGAGCCCGACATCTTTTTCATACCCAATATTTCATGCAGGATATGACCCACGCGGTCTTTTGAGATGCCGACTGTCTCAGCTATCTCGCGCACCTTCAATCGGCGGTCTGCCAATACGAGATCGTGGACATTTGTCACGTTATCCTCCGTAGTAGACGTTTTTAGGGCACCTGAACTATAGCATTCACATCAATGACACTCGGTACAAACTTACGATTTAGTCGTGTCCTTCGGCAGGGGAAATAAGGTGGATTCTGGACAAGAGGCGTGGCACCGCCCATACAAATTTTTTGAATTTTTTGAAATTCGGGGTCTAAAAAGGCAAAACAGGGGTTAAAGTGTTGTATGAAGAAACGTGATTTAATAAACATATTGAATTTGAACTTCCTGAATAATCTAGATCAAAACTTATTCGACATGTATTTTACAATTTTTCGACAATTAAAATTTAACTGGCCCAACAATGGTTGGGCCCAAAGGTTCATTTACGGGAAGACTCCGAAACAAACAACACGAACCGATGGGCCCATTGACTTCAACTTCAATTGTAAAAATAATTGAAATAAATAAAATTAGACACGTGTTTAAAAAAAAACACGTGTCGTGAAAATCAAAATCTAACGGGGTCAACAATGGGTTAAGAATTCGTATTGGGGGAAACTATATCTATATCTATATCTTCTATTATCCATTCGGCTGCTTAAAACTTGAAAACGACTGGACCAAGGTGGATACTTTCTTCGGCGGGTTTGTTCGAAATTGTTACGTGAAAGTTTGGAAAAAAAGAAAAGTCGGGAAAACGGGGCGTGGCACCACCAGAATATATTGTAGACAATAACTTTGGAACCATAAGTCACACATCAATTAAATTTTGTACGCACTTACTATTTAATCATGTCCTTCGATAGAGGGGATGGGGTGGGTATTGAACAAAGGAGTGTGGCACCGCCCATACAACTCAAACCTTTTAAATAGAATAGCTTCGGAATCGTAAGTCGCACAGCATTAAAATTTGGTATGACATCGTCCCATAGAAGTGTCATTCTACTGTTAAAATTTTATGGGCGTTGAACAAGGGGCGTGGCAAATTTTTTATGCAGCAGAACTGTAAGTCGTACATCAATGAAACTTGGTATGAACCTACCATTTAATAATATTTTTCGGCAGAGGGAATGGGGCGGGTATTTAACAAGGGGGCGTGGCATCGCCCATGCAATTAATTTCTTCTAAATAGAATAGCTTCGAAATTGTAAGTCGCACAGCATTGAAAGTTAGTGAAGCGTCGCCTCATAGATGTGTTATTCTACTGTTAAAATTTTATGGATGTTGGGAAAGGGGCGTGGCACATTTGTTTGACCCAAACTATCCGCATAATTTCGGAGCTGTTAGTCGCACATCAATGAAACTTAGTACGAATTTACCATTTAGTCACATCTTTCGGCAGAGGGAATGGGGCGGGTATTTAACAAGAGGGCGTGGGTCCGCCCATACAACTCAAATCTTTTATATGGAATAGCTTCGGAGTTGTAAGCCGCACAGCATTGAAATTTGGTGTACCGTCGTTTCATACACACACATCAGTGAAACTTATTACGAACTTTCCACTTAGTAGCACAATTCGACTAGAAGAAAGTTGTGAGCATTAGACAAGGGGGCGTGGTACCGCCTCCATTTTTATATACATAGATTGTTTGTCCTGACTGACTGACTGATTGATTGATTGATTCATTATCCCTCAGCCCAAACTACTGAAGCTACAGACATGAAATTTTATCTGTAGGTATGTACATACATCTTGAAAAATTAACCTCCGCTATGACGGGATTTTTTGAAATTCGGGGTGTAAAGGGCAAAACATGTATTAAGGTGTTGTATGAAGAAAAGTGATTTAAGAGACATTTTGATTTCGAACTTCCCGAAAATAGTCTAAACCAAAAATAATTCGACATGTATTTTATAATTTTTTGAAAATCAAAATTTAACTGGACCAATAATGGGCTACGATTTGTTTAACCCTCCATTACTATCGTCTATTACACTAACGCCATTACTATCGTGGGTGTAATCCACCCACAACTTTTTATTATCCGTTTTACTTATCCATTGCGGTAAAATAAAAAAAACACATTTTTTCATAATCAGAACATCATAACATGTAAAAACAAAAATAAATTGTATAATTTTGTTAATTCATTTATTTAATATAAACATTTGTTTATGTGGATCTCATTTCAAGGAAAAAAAGGTGAAATAAAAAGTTGTATTGGCAAAATAGCCACATTTTGCACAATATTTAAGTTAAAATTTTGCATAATAACTTAAACAAAAATCAACAATATACCTGCTACTTTTTAAGGTTACACCGTGCGACAAAAATCAAAAAATTCCCAAACACACGAAAAATCGATATATTTGTGAAACTAGGGGCCAAATTTGAAATTTCAAGGATATGTTTATTTCAAGGAATTATTTAAAAAATTTAGCGCATTGTATAATAACAATATGGGTATCAAATAAAACAGAAAAATCCTTAGAACATTATAAAATTTAATGTTTTACTGCAAAAGGACGAAGAGGTATTAAAAATGTCCTTTTAAAACTTTGTCCTTGAATATCCTTGGAAATTTCCAAAAACTATTGGAAAAAAAATTTGAAAAAAATATATCTTAAAGACTAATATGTACACTACTACATCCTTGAATTTTGTCCTTCTAACTTTATTAGTTTAAGATATAACAAATTTAATGTTATAAAAAGTTTTTACCTTATCCTAGAGAATTTTTAAGGATTTTCTACTAAGTAAATGGACTATACGTTATTTAATAAAATTGTCGCCAAAAAGTGAATTCAAATATGTAAACGAATATTATAAAAAATAAAACTTCATTATTAATAATGGGTGTTAAGCATCCAGCAATTTTATAACGCCACTACTATCGTAGGGTGTAACACACCCAGTGACTTTTTAAAAAAAATTGTATAAAAGCATCAGCTTTATTTATGCAACTGCAATGTACTCTAAAACCTTCCGAAATATGCAAATGTGGATTACATTATAACTTTATGCTGGTTTTGATTAAAAAATCTATATTTTACTGAGAAATTGAACTCACAGGGTGGATTCCACCCTGACGATAGTAATGGAGGGTTAAGGATAGACTCGAAAAAAACATGAACCGATAGGCCTATTGACTTCAAAAATTGTAAAAATACTTGAAATGAAAAAAATTATACACGCGTTTCTCATTATTTTCAAAATCGAAATCTAACTGGATCAACGACGGGTTAAAAGTATGTATGGGAAACAATTTTTGTGTGCCTGTTGACTTCAAACTTGGTCAAAGTACTTCAAATGTAAAATAACCTCGATACGTGTTTTTCATTTTTTCCGAATATTAAAATCGGCCGGGGTCAACGACCGGTTAAAAGTTTGTATGGCGAAACTGTAAAAAATATGATTAAATTAATAGGGCCACGGACTTCAAACTTTGTGAAAGTACTCTAAGTGAGAAATAATTTGACACGTGTTTTTCACTTTTTTGAAAATGAAAATCTAACGGGGTGAACAATGGGTTAACAGTTTGTATGGAGAAACGCGATTTATTGGTCCTTTTAACTTCAAACTTAGACAAAAAGCACTTCTATCGGGAAATAATTAAAATGTGCTTTTCATATTTTTGAAAATCGAAATCTACCGTGATAAACTAAGGATTAATAATTTGTTCAGAGTAAATGTGAAAACTCATGATTTAAAGGGCCTTTTGACTTCACAGTTTTTAGAACCACTTGACAAAAAAGGGTAATGGACATATGCTATTTTTTAAATCAAAATCTGACGGGGTTAGCAATGCGTTCAAAATTTGTATCAGGTGAAAGAAGAGAGCTTGCGTGCGAATCCGCGGGGTCCACCTAGTACTCTATAATAACGGGCAAAGTCATCGACTGGTACATATTGATATTTCGATACTTAATCGTAGATCGAGCTTTGTATCAAAAATGATAATTTGGTTTTTTGTTTTATTATAACTTTTTTCAGGATATAATTAATTTAACTATTCTTTGTGACTTTGTTGTGTTGGGATTATGCTTGTTTAAAGCCATCTTTCACACTTTTTTATGAAAAAGGCCTTGAGAAAATTGAAAAGTTTATAATTCTCTCCTTTGTATAAGTTAGCACCAGATACGCTGACCAACGGCTCAGCGAACAACTAAAACAGCATAACACCAAAATGCTGACATCGCAACACTGGGGACGATGACCAGCGGCCCAGCCAGCACAACACCAAAATGCTGACACCTCAACACTGGGGACAATGACCAGCTGCCCAGCCAGCACAAAACCAAAATGCTGACACCACCAACACGCACTGCGTGGCAAGTCAACGACCACCATCGAGTGGAGAAGCCGTGTCAGCCAAAATAAACCTGAGAAAGCAAATTACAGGCGATCACGTCGATAGATCAATAGGTTAGGTTTTAGCATAAGAACATTTTTGTAATGAGTTAGAAAATATCAATAAAACTGAACGGACGTAATCCGAACTAAGAAATTAATTTTTTTTAATAAAATAAACTAAAGTTTATCTAACTGGCGCCCGAGCAAAATAATCGGTTCGGTAACGGTGAACGGTGAAGTGAAATGGTGTAATCCCAAAGACATTAAGTGCCGCTAAAGGAAAAGTAGAGCGCCACAGTTATCAAAGACACACAGTCATTAAAGACATCAAGTGCCGCTAAAAACAAACCGAAAAAAGCGCCATAGTCCGTTAAAGACATCAAGTGCCGCTAAAAACAAACCGAAAAAAGCGCCATAGTCCGTTAAAGACATCAAGTGCCGCTAAGATAAATAACAGAGCGCCACAGTTAGAGACAGCGTATGTGAACAGCAAATGACATAAGTGCAAAAAATCGCTACGCGTCAAATACAGGGTTTTCCAACAAGAGGTGTTATTTTTGTATTCAAAGAAAAACAGTCACACGTTGAGGATGGAGAGGCTTCTCAATAATAACTCTTGGGTTTTCCGAGCCCCAGATGCGACAATTTTGCTTGTTGACGTAGCCACAGGTGGAATGGGATGATTTTTCGATGAAATTCCGGATTATTTTCATGAATTTCAAAGACCCAATCTGCAAAGACACGACATTGTTGATGATCGGTCGGCTTGAGTTCTTGTGTTAACTGAACTTTATAAGCCTTCAGACCCAAGTCTTTATGCAAAATACGGTGTAATGACGTTTTCGGAATGCCCAATTCCAAAGAACGACGAGGAATCGACAAACCTGGGTTTTCTTCAACACTTTAGACTACAGCAGCAATATTCTCAGTTGTTCTTGAGCGACGTGCATGGGTTTTATTCTTCACATCACTAACTTGTCCCAACAGCTCGAATTTTTCCACCAATTTCTGTATTGCGGTCCGACAAGGTGCTTCACGACGACCCAAAAATGCTTTAGTTTTGCGAACTGTGACTGCAAGATTTTCACCATTTGTAGTGAATTTTAATAATTTCAATGCGTTGTTGAAGCGTGTATCGTTCCATTTTTAGTAATGGCGTAGTTTTTACTTGTCAAATGTCAAAGAATAAAAACTTGAAAAGTGAAAGCTACCGAAATACCGGGTGATTAAAAATAACACCTTTTGTTGGAAAACCCTATATAAGGAACACTACGACAGAAACCATCAGCCGACCGGAATAAAATTAAACCAAATAAAGACCCTACGTGCGGAGGAAACGAGGCCCCCCAGTAACCTGAAAAGGACGAAAAGGAGACGGAAATCACGTCAGCCGCCTTCGCCAGGATGTCTTCGTGGATTATCTTGTAAGTTAAAAAAATTTGTGAAATTAGTGCAATTAGTACAAGTTAAGAAAAGCGTGAAAAAAGTGCGAGGAAAATCAAGAATTTTTATAGTTCTAAATTCAGCTGAATACGAGGTTTATAAGAAAACTGCCAAGAACATTTTTAACTAAAAAAGGTGTAAACAAAATCGTAAAAGCATAACAAATTATAACTGAAGTTGTGATACCACAATTTATAATCGAACCTAATTCTGCGATTCCTACGGGACCCTCTAGGATAGAAAGGTAATAATAAAAAACAGAAAGAGAAGTAAGAATTGGAATTTTAAAGGCTAAGCAAATTTAATTTTTCACGATGTTACACCCAAACAATTTAACACTCATGTGATCGGATAGGTACAAATGTACCTATGACGCTATATTAATTGCGACCACAACCGCAAATGAGCATTGAAACTTATGCGGTTTCAGGTTATCCTCTATTGATGTATTTTGAATCTATTTCTGAAGTGGGAGTGAAAAAAAAGGGCGTGGGGGTAGCAATATGTGTTTACAAAAAAGTAGTACGATTATGATCGGCATAGGTACATTTGTACCTATGGGTGGATACAAGTTATTTGTATAGAAAGAGCATTGTTTTATCCTACGAACAGCAGCAAGTATAGCTGGAAGAATTGGGTAGGCAAATGCTGAGTTCCGATTCAGAAGATGATAATAGCCAAGAAGAAGTGGAAGCCTGTGACGAAGAAGAAAACGCAGATGACTACCATGTACACCCGGACTTTACACCAGCAGAGGAGTCTGAAGCCGAACAGGATTTGGGGGTTCAGTATAATGAAGAAGTTTATAATGCAGTGTCTACTGATGACAACAGCCACCGTAGCTCAGCTGGCTACTGCGTTGGGCCGCGAGCTCGAACGCAGGTTTAAGACTCCGTTGCGTTAACACCGAAAAAAACAACAATTTTTCTTTCGGCGGCTGTCCTTTCAGCAGGAAATGGCAAACCTCTGAGAGTAAAATTGCCTACGAAAACGTTCCCAACTCGCTGTTCGGAATCGACATAAAACTGTAGGTCCTTTCCAACCTTGTAAAACAATGCACACGCACAACACGGATGGTTGCGGGTAGCTAGGCCTTAGTCTCGTAATCGGGCTGTCGTGCCAGTCAATTATTATTAATAAGTCTACTGATGACGAAATATAGTAGAAGGTGTTCAAGTGGATGAGCCGGCTTCTACGGCAAAGATGGCACGCAGTGACGAAAAAAGCATTCCACTAGCAGTCGTATTAGATTTCATAACATTATTCGGAACCAAGGAGGACTATGTCAGAGACTGCAGGGAGGAAGGGAGCGGACATACAAGGTAAAGTCTCTGATTGCGTTCAACCTGGCGAACGCCAGAACGATCCTTGTCCCTGTCCAATCCAAGCTGATGCACAGCCTCCGCGCGGCCCTTCTGGATAGCTATTTGGCATCCGCTGAATAGTGAACTAATGTGTGCAGCGAGTCTTATCCCCAGGACTTAAAATTTGGGTTGTGCGCAGGGTTTGGTGCCCGCCACGGAAAACCAAATACCAATGAAAGCCAAAAAGCAAGCCTCGGAAGGAACCCACAATGTTGACGACCACAGCAAACGATTCAAGGACCATGATTTGAGGATATGCACCTGGAATGTCCGGACCCTCTATAGGGAAGGTGCCTCTATCCAACTGGCGGAAGCCCTCACGAAATGTAAGGCTGACATCACCGCCATCCAGGAAATGCGATGGACAGGACAAGGTTGCTCCAAGCGAGCAGACTGCGATATCTACTACAGCTGCCATGCGGAGAAGCGCGAATTTGGCTGCGGATTTGTGGTCAGCAAGAGACTTCGCCACCACGTCTCTCGGTTCACTCCGGTGAACGAACGGCTGGCTTCGATCCGCATCAAAGCTAAATACTTTAGCATCAGCCTGATTTGCGCGCACGCCTCGACGGAAGAGAAGGACGATGCGACCAAGGATGCCTTCTATGCGAAGCTCGAGGACGTCTACGACAGGTGCCCGGCCCATGACGTCAAAATTGTCCTCGGGGACTTCAACGCAAAGGTCGGGCGAGAAGGCATCTTTGGCCCCACAGTCGGGCAGTTCAGCCTCCATGGGACCACTTCGAACAACGGTCTGAGGCTGATCGATTTCGCCGCGGCACGAAACATGGTAGTTAGTAGCACCAGATTCCAGCACCTCGATATCCACAAGGCCACCTGGTTATCCCCCGATCAATCCACCCGCAACCAGATTGATCACATTGTGAATGATGGAAGGCATGCTTCTAGCATTCTAGATGTGCGCACGTACCGAGGACCCAACATCGACTCGGACCACTACCTTGTTGCAGCCAAGGTACGCATGCGTCTTTGCGCAGCGAAGACCGCACAACCTAGTTTGCGAAGAAAGCTGGACATCAGTAAGCTGCGATCACAAGGGGTAGCCGAAGCATACTCCGCTCAACTCTCCAACCAGCTCGGTCGCTCCCCCTCTCCACCTGATGACATCGGCGGATTATGGGCTCACTTATCCCACTCTATGCGCGCCGCCGCAGAAAATGTCCTTGGTTTTCGACGCCCACCACCAAAAAACCAATGGTACGATGAAGAGTGTCGCGCAGCCACTGCAGTGAAGAATGCTGCATACAAGAAGACCCTGCAGTCGGCCGCCACGCGAGCCATGACAGAAAAATACCGGGAGGAGAGGAAGAAAGAGAGGTGCCTTTTTAGACGCAAGAAACGGGAGCAAGAAAGGCGCGAGCGTGAGGAAATCGAGGAGTGCAGGAGCAGGAATGACGCCCGAAAATTCTTCCAAAAAGTTAAGCGTCTTACGGAAGGATTTAAGCCTGGGGCATCTTCTTGCAGAGACGAAAACGGGGATCTGGTTACGGATGCGCAGGGTGTGCTGAGGTTGTGGAAGGAGCACTTCACCAAGCTGCTCGCAGGCGACGAAAGGAACAATTCCGCCAGTGGTGAAGATGTCCAAATGGCACCAATCGACGACGACGGTGTGGATGTGCCACCACCCAGCCATGATGAGGTCCGGGTCGCTATCCAGCGACTCAAGAACAACAAAGCTGCAGGGCCGGATGGGCTACCAGCTGAATTGTTCAAGGCCGGCGGCGGTGAGCTGATTGGGTGCATGCATCAGCCCATTTGCAAAATATGGCTGGAGGAACGAATGCCCAACGATTGGAACCTCAGTGCCCTTTGTCCTGTGCTGGAGAAAGGCGACCCAACAATATGCGCCAACTACAGGGGTATCAGCCTACTTCCCATTGCATACAAGGTCCTGACGAGCGTGTTATGTGAAAGACTAAAGCCACTCGCCAAGGCGCTGATTGGACCTTATCAGTGCGGCTTTAGACCTGGTAAGTCCACCATCGACCAGATATTCACTCTACGCCAAATCCTGGAGAAGACCCATGAGAACCAAATCGATACACACCATCTCTTCATCGATTACAAGGCAGCATTCGATAGCCCGATAAGGGATCGCCTATATGCCGCATTGTCTGAACTTGGCATCCCTGCAAAGCTCGTTAGACTTTGCAGAGCGACGTTGAGCAATACGCGCAGCTCCGTCAAGGTTGGAAGTGACCTCTCCGACCCCTTTGATACCGTTCGAGGTTTCAGACAGGGCGATCCTTTGTCCTGCGACCTCTTCAACTTCACCATGGAGAGTGTTCTGCGCAAGGCCGGTGTACATCGTAATGGCACAATTTTCAACAAAAGTGTCCAGCTCCTTGCTTACGCTGATGATATTGATGTCATCGGACGTAACAAGCGAGATGTCACCGCTGCCTTTGCGGCTATCGAAAGAGAATCTGCCAAAATGGGTCTGGTGGTAAATGAGGGCAAGACGAAGTATATGCTGTCTACACGCAGGGACTCGCAGCGGCTAGGGTCTCACGTCGAGGCCGACAGGTATGCTTTTGAAGTTGTCAAGGAATTCGTCTACCTTGGCACCGCCATCAACACCAGCAATGATGTCAGTCTGGAGATAAAGCGAAGGATAACTCTTGCCAACAGGTGCTACTACGGTCTCGGTAGGCAATTGAGAAGTAGAGACCTCTCTCGACCGACAAAACTTTCACTCTATAGGACGCTTATCTTGCCCGTGCTCCTCTATGGCGCTGAAGCATGGACAATGACACGAAACGACATAGCGGCCCTTGGAGTGTTCGAGAGGAAGGTGCTTCGCAAAATCTTCGGCCCTGTTCGGGTTGGTGACGACTATCGCATATGAACCAATAACGAGCTGTATGAGCTGTATAAGGACATGGACGTAGCACAGCGAATTAACATCCAGCGGCTACGCTGGCTCGGTCATGTCTGCCGCATGGACGACGAAGCTCCGGCGAAAAAGGTATTCGATGCGATGGTTGGAGGTCGACGGCGAAGAGGGAGGCCGTGTCTCCGGTGGTAGGACCAAGTGGAAGAGGCCCTGGTATCTCTTGGTGTGACCAACTGGAGAAGGCGCGCGCGAAGCAGAGGCGCCTGGAGAGAAGTTTTGCGGCAGGCCGTAACCCGATAACGGGTTGTTATGGCCAGTTAAGTAAGTAAGTAAGCAGGGTATAGTGTTCTAGATGTTTTTCAAGCCTTTGTCACACCGGAAATTGTTAGCGAAACCAACCATAAAGCAAAGGATGCATTCGCAAATTTGAATGCTACTAATCCAGATAAAGAACCTCAAATATGGAAAGCAGTGACGGACACAGAGATCTACGCATACAAAGGTGTTCCACTTGTAGCTGATGTAAATAGAGCTTCTACTGAGAATATCTTTGAAATGTGGAAACCATCTGGTTGCCAATTTACAATACAACTTTTGCCTTGACACGGTTTCGGCAAATTCGACGTTTTATTCGGTTTGATAATCCAATTCAGAGAACCAGCCTATCCAACCCAAAACCTCGATTCCAGGGTCAAGCGCTAGGGTTCCAAAAAAAGGGGTTGACAGTTGTAGAACTTACCTACTACATGACGAATAAGAATCAACGGAAAACACGGAAGCGTTGTAATTTTTGCAACTCACCAGTATGTGCCGTGCGTAGCACACAACTTTTCAAATGCGACAATTGTAGAAACGCAAAATGATAATTTATATTAGTGGAGTTCACTCTCATAGCATTTTACTTGGGTGTAAAGTAACTATTGTAGCAATCTGTCGCTACAACTGCTTTCGAAAACACTTCGAAAATTCAAAAATTGCTACGTTAGCAACTTTACAACTACAATGCTACGAAGAGTAAGTACCGCTATTATTCTTATGCTTTTGTTTACTAATTTATCTCGATTTCATATTCAATAAACAACGCAACAGGCATTGTTTGCAAAGAAAAAAATTAATAATTGGTCTCCATTTGCATTCTTTCATATGTTGGATTTTGAAACATACATACACGCACACATACACACACAAACACAAACACACAGACATGGATAAAACACATATTTACGTATAAATGAAGTATAGGTACATTTGTACCTATGCCGATCATTTACGTCAGGTAAGACTACCCGATCACATGAGTGTTAATTAGACCACCAGTACTAGGTACTCAATCCTCTCAAGCATCCACCTCAAACCCTAACCCTAACCCTTTCCCCCGAACTAGCCGAGTTAATCAAAAATATAGTAACACAAGTAGCTAGGACAGAATGCGCGACCATAGTACAGAAAATGACCAACCCCACTCCCGACATAGCAACTGACCAAACTATCGAACAACGATTTATCAACGACTTGTCCGACATGGACAAGATCCTCGAAGTAGTCAGATCACTTAGGGAATTCTACGGAAACCCGACTGAGTTTAGTAGCTGGAGAAAAAGCGTAGAACGAATACTGAATATTTACGAAAACGAAGTAGGCAGCCCAAAATATTTCGGAATCCTGAATGTAGTAAGGAATAAAATCATAGGGAAAGCAGACCAGGTTCTCGAATCGTATAACACCCCGCTTAATTGGAAGGCAATATCGAAATGCCTAACAACCCACTACGTCGACAAAAGGGATCTAAGCACTTTGGAATATCAAATGACGTGCCTTATACAAGGACGTCAATCTGTACAAAATTTCTATGCCCAGGTATATTCACATCTTTCATTGATCTTGAATACAATCTCTTGCATGGAAATCAGTGAGGATAGATGAGATATCCAAATCAGCAACAACAATTCCACCCAGAATTAGCCTACATACCATACACGCAACGACCATTCTCACCAAACATGCAAATGCCACAACAATTCGCACGATGGACCAAGCAACCATTCAACAAACCGTACAACAACCCCTACTACAACCCACCAGGAAGACCATTGGCACCGAAACCTACACCGAAACCTGAACAATGGAAATTAACGAAAGTATTAGGACAAGAGCTGTGGATTACGCAAACAGAACCAATTTCCGTTACGCTGGAAAACGACAAGAAAAACCCGACTCGAACCTCACCAACCCCCCCATTAAGATGCAGAGAAACTTTCACGTAACTACCATCCGAGATGGGACCGAAGACCACAATGCAGGAAATGACCCTCTCGACACCCTAGAAGACCCCCAAGACCAAGACTACAATGAGCATAATAACTACAACTACGAAAACCTAGACCTCACAGATATATATTTTTTAGGTTAAAAATTCTTCGTTGCCTTATTTTTAGTGCAAAACGAAGAGTGGCAAGATACTGAAAATCCTAATAGACACAGGATCAAATAAAAATTACGTACAACCACACCTAGCCAAAACAGCAATCCCAAATTACAAACACTTTTTCGCAAATTCAATAGGAGGACAGATAGAAATTACACACCATACTTACGCTAACTTGTTCAACATGCCACATACGAGGGGGGTCCGATAAGTACTTAGCCTACAAAGCCAACCTATTTCTCAACGTAGTCTCCTTTAACTCGATACACTTGACCCAGCGATGCTGGGTAGTCGATGTAGATTACACCTTGTGAATCCCAGAAAACGGTGGCCATAACCTTTCCGGCCGATGGGACAGTCTTTGCCTTCTTCGGCGCACATTCGCCGGCCAAAGTCCACTGTTTCGACTGTTCCTTGGTCTCTGGTGTGTACCAGTGAATCCATGTTTCGTTGACGGTCACGAAACGACGCAGAAACTCCTTCGGATTGCGCTTAAACAGTGTCAAACACTGCTCTGAAGTGGTCTCACGGATGCGCTTGTTTTCCGGGGTGAGCAAACGAGGCATCCATCGAGCCCGACATCTTTTTCATACCCAATATTTCATGCAGGATATGACCCACGCGGTCTTTTGAGATGCCGACTGTCTCAGCTATCTCGCGCACCTTCAATCGGCGGTCTGCCAATACGAGATCGTGGACATTTGTCACGTTATCCTCCGTAGTAGACGTTTTTAGGGCACCTGAACTATAGCATTCACATCAATGACACTCGGTACAAACTTACGATTTAGTCGTGTCCTTCGGCAGGGGAAATAAGGTGGATTCTGGACAAGAGGCGTGGCACCGCCCATACAAATTTTTTGAATTTTTTGAAATTCGGGGTCTAAAAAGGCAAAACAGGGGTTAAAGTGTTGTATGAAGAAACGTGATTTAATAAACATATTGAATTTGAACTTCCTGAATAATCTAGATCAAAACTTATTCGACATGTATTTTACAATTTTTCGACAATTAAAATTTAACTGGCCCAACAATGGTTGGGCCCAAAGGTTCATTTACGGGAAGACTCCGAAACAAACAACACGAACCGATGGGCCCATTGACTTCAACTTCAATTGTAAAAATAATTGAAATAAATAAAATTAGACACGTGTTTAAAAAAAAACACGTGTCGTGAAAATCAAAATCTAACGGGGTCAACAATGGGTTAAGAATTCGTATTGGGGGAAACTATATCTATATCTATATCTTCTATTATCCATTCGGCTGCTTAAAACTTGAAAACGACTGGACCAAGGTGGATACTTTCTTCGGCGGGTTTGTTCGAAATTGTTACGTGAAAGTTTGGAAAAAAAGAAAAGTCGGGAAAACGGGGCGTGGCACCACCAGAATATATTGTAGACAATAACTTTGGAACCATAAGTCACACATCAATTAAATTTTGTACGCACTTACTATTTAATCATGTCCTTCGATAGAGGGGATGGGGTGGGTATTGAACAAAGGAGTGTGGCACCGCCCATACAACTCAAACCTTTTAAATAGAATAGCTTCGGAATCGTAAGTCGCACAGCATTAAAATTTGGTATGACATCGTCCCATAGAAGTGTCATTCTACTGTTAAAATTTTATGGGCGTTGAACAAGGGGCGTGGCAAATTTTTTATGCAGCAGAACTGTAAGTCGTACATCAATGAAACTTGGTATGAACCTACCATTTAATAATATTTTTCGGCAGAGGGAATGGGGCGGGTATTTAACAAGGGGGCGTGGCATCGCCCATGCAATTAATTTCTTCTAAATAGAATAGCTTCGAAATTGTAAGTCGCACAGCATTGAAAGTTAGTGAAGCGTCGCCTCATAGATGTGTTATTCTACTGTTAAAATTTTATGGATGTTGGGAAAGGGGCGTGGCACATTTGTTTGACCCAAACTATCCGCATAATTTCGGAGCTGTTAGTCGCACATCAATGAAACTTAGTACGAATTTACCATTTAGTCACATCTTTCGGCAGAGGGAATGGGGCGGGTATTTAACAAGAGGGCGTGGGTCCGCCCATACAACTCAAATCTTTTATATGGAATAGCTTCGGAGTTGTAAGCCGCACAGCATTGAAATTTGGTGTACCGTCGTTTCATACACACACATCAGTGAAACTTATTACGAACTTTCCACTTAGTAGCACAATTCGACTAGAAGAAAGTTGTGAGCATTAGACAAGGGGGCGTGGTACCGCCTCCATTTTTATATACATAGATTGTTTGTCCTGACTGACTGACTGATTGATTGATTGATTCATTATCCCTCAGCCCAAACTACTGAAGCTACAGACATGAAATTTTATCTGTAGGTATGTACATACATCTTGAAAAATTAACCTCCGCTATGACGGGATTTTTTGAAATTCGGGGTGTAAAGGGCAAAACATGTATTAAGGTGTTGTATGAAGAAAAGTGATTTAAGAGACATTTTGATTTCGAACTTCCCGAAAATAGTCTAAACCAAAAATAATTCGACATGTATTTTATAATTTTTTGAAAATCAAAATTTAACTGGACCAATAATGGGCTACGATTTGTTTAACCCTCCATTACTATCGTCTATTACACTAACGCCATTACTATCGTGGGTGTAATCCACCCACAACTTTTTATTATCCGTTTTACTTATCCATTGCGGTAAAATAAAAAAAACACATTTTTTCATAATCAGAACATCATAACATGTAAAAACAAAAATAAATTGTATAATTTTGTTAATTCATTTATTTAATATAAACATTTGTTTATGTGGATCTCATTTCAAGGAAAAAAAGGTGAAATAAAAAGTTGTATTGGCAAAATAGCCACATTTTGCACAATATTTAAGTTAAAATTTTGCATAATAACTTAAACAAAAATCAACAATATACCTGCTACTTTTTAAGGTTACACCGTGCGACAAAAATCAAAAAATTCCCAAACACACGAAAAATCGATATATTTGTGAAACTAGGGGCCAAATTTGAAATTTCAAGGATATGTTTATTTCAAGGAATTATTTAAAAAATTTAGCGCATTGTATAATAACAATATGGGTATCAAATAAAACAGAAAAATCCTTAGAACATTATAAAATTTAATGTTTTACTGCAAAAGGACGAAGAGGTATTAAAAATGTCCTTTTAAAACTTTGTCCTTGAATATCCTTGGAAATTTCCAAAAACTATTGGAAAAAAAATTTGAAAAAAATATATCTTAAAGACTAATATGTACACTACTACATCCTTGAATTTTGTCCTTCTAACTTTATTAGTTTAAGATATAACAAATTTAATGTTATAAAAAGTTTTTACCTTATCCTAGAGAATTTTTAAGGATTTTCTACTAAGTAAATGGACTATACGTTATTTAATAAAATTGTCGCCAAAAAGTGAATTCAAATATGTAAACGAATATTATAAAAAATAAAACTTCATTATTAATAATGGGTGTTAAGCATCCAGCAATTTTATAACGCCACTACTATCGTAGGGTGTAACACACCCAGTGACTTTTTAAAAAAAATTGTATAAAAGCATCAGCTTTATTTATGCAACTGCAATGTACTCTAAAACCTTCCGAAATATGCAAATGTGGATTACATTATAACTTTATGCTGGTTTTGATTAAAAAATCTATATTTTACTGAGAAATTGAACTCACAGGGTGGATTCCACCCTGACGATAGTAATGGAGGGTTAAGGATAGACTCGAAAAAAACATGAACCGATAGGCCTATTGACTTCAAAAATTGTAAAAATACTTGAAATGAAAAAAATTATACACGCGTTTCTCATTATTTTCAAAATCGAAATCTAACTGGATCAACGACGGGTTAAAAGTATGTATGGGAAACAATTTTTGTGTGCCTGTTGACTTCAAACTTGGTCAAAGTACTTCAAATGTAAAATAACCTCGATACGTGGTTTTCATTTTTTCCGAATATTAAAATCGGCCGGGGTCAACGACCGGTTAAAAGTTTGTATGGCGAAACTGTAAAAAATATGATTAAATTAATAGGGCCACGGACTTCAAACTTTGTGAAAGTACTCTAAGTGAGAAATAATTTGACACGTGTTTTTCACTTTTTTGAAAATGAAAATCTAACGGGGTGAACAATGGGTTAACAGTTTGTATGGAGAAACGCGATTTATTGGTCCTTTTAACTTCAAACTTAGACAAAAAGCACTTCTATCGGGAAATAATTAAAATGTGCTTTTCATATTTTTGAAAATCGAAATCTACCGTGATAAACTAAGGATTAATAATTTGTTCAGAGTAAATGTGAAAACTCATGATTTAAAGGGCCTTTTGACTTCACAGTTTTTAGAACCACTTGACAAAAAAGGGTAATGGACATATGCTTTTTTTTAAATCAAAATCTGACGGGGTTAGCAATGCGTTCAAAATTTGTATCAGGTGAAAGAAGAGAGCTTGCGTGCGAATCCGCGGGGTCCACCTAGTACTCTATAATAACGGACAAAGTCATCGACTGGTACATATTGATATTTCGATACTTAGTCGTAGATCGAGCTTTGTATCAAAAATGATAATTTGGTTTTTTGTTTTATTATAACTTTTTTCAGGATATAATTAATTTAACTATTCTTTGTGACTTTGTTGTGTTGGGATTATGCTTGTTTAAAGCCATCTTTCACACTTTTTTATGAAAAAGGCCTTGAGAAAATTGAAAAGTTTATAATTCTCTCCTTTGTATAAGTTAGCACCAGATACGCTGACCAACGGCTCAGCGAACAACTAAAACAGCATAACACCAAAATGCTGACATCGCAACACTGGGGACGATGACCAGCGGCCCAGCCAGCACAACACCAAAATGCTGACACCTCAACACTGGGGACAATGACCAGCTGCCCAGCCAGCACAAAACCAAAATGCTGACACCACCAACACGCACTGCGTGGCAAGTCAACGACCACCATCGAGTGGAGAAGCCGTGTCAGCCAAAATAAACCTGAGAAAGCAAATTACAGGCGATCACGTCGATAGATCAATAGGTTAGGTTTTAGCATAAGAACATTTTTGTAATGAGTTAGAAAATATCAATAAAACTGAACGGACGTAATCCGAACTAAGAAATTAATTTTTTTTAATAAAATAAACTAAAGTTTATCTAACTGGCGCCCAAGCAAAATAATCGGTTCGGTAACGGTGAACGGTGAAGTGAAATGGTGTAATCCCAAAGACATTAAGTGCCGCTAAAGGAAAAGTAGAGCGCCACAGTTATCAAAGACACACAGTCATTAAAGACATCAAGTGCCGCTAAAAACAAACCGAAAAAAGCGCCATAGTCCGTTAAAGACATCAAGTGCCGCTAAAAACAAACCGAAAAAAGCGCCATAGTCCGTTAAAGACATCAAGTGCCGCTAAGATAAATAACAGAGCGCCACAGTCAGAGACAGCGTATGTGAACAGCAAATGACATAAGTGCAAAAAATCGCTACGCGTCAAATACAGGGTTTTCCAACAAGAGGTGTTATTTTTGTATTCAAAGAAAAACAGTCACACGTTGAGGATGGAGAGGCTTCTCAATAATAACTCTTGGGTTTTCCGAGCCCCAGATGCGACAATTTTGCTTGTTGACGTAGCCACAGGTGGAATGGGATGATTTTTCGATGAAATTCCGGATTATTTTCATGAATTTCAAAGACCCAATCTGCAAAGACACGACATTGTTGATGATCGGTCGGCTTGAGTTCTTGTGTTAACTGAACTTTATAAGCCTTCAGACCCAAGTCTTTATGCAAAATACGGTGTAATGACGTTTTCGGAATGCCCAATTCCAAAGAACGACGAGGAATCGACAAACCTGGGTTTTCTTCAACACTTTAGACTACAGCAGCAATATTCTCAGTTGTTCTTGAGCGACGTGCATGGGTTTTATTCTTCACATCACTAACTTGTCCCAACAGCTCGAATTTTTCCACCAATTTCTGTATTGCGGTCCGACAAGGTGCTTCACGACGACCCAAAAATGCTTTAGTTTTGCGAACTGTGACTGCAAGATTTTCACCATTTGTAGTGAATTTTAATAATTTCAATGCGTTGTTGAAGCGTGTATCGTTCCATTTTTAGTAATGGCGTAGTTTTTACTTGTCAAATGTCAAAGAATAAAAACTTGAAAAGTGAAAGCTACCGAAATACCGGGTGATTAAAAATAACACCTTTTGTTGGAAAACCCTATATAAGGAACACTACGACAGAAACCATCAGCCGACCGGAATAAAATTAAACCAAATAAAGACCCTACGTGCGGAGGAAACGAGGCCCCCCAGTAACCTGAAAAGGACGAAAAGGAGACGGAAATCACGTCAGCCGCCTTCGCCAGGATGTCTTCGTGGATTATCTTGTAAGTTAAAAAAATTTGTGAAATTAGTGCAATTAGTACAAGTTAAGAAAAGCGTGAAAAAAAGTGCGAGGAAAATCAAGAATTTTTATAGTTCTAAATTCAGCTGAATACGAGGTTTATAAGAAAACTGCCAAGAACATTTTTAACTAAAAAAGGTGTAAACAAAAACGTAAAAGCATAACAAATTATAACTGAAGTTGTGATACCACAATTTATAATCGAACCTAATTCTGCGATTCCTACGGGACCCTCTAGGATAGAAAGGTAATAATAAAAAACAGAAAGAGAAGTAAGAATTGGAATTTTAAAGGCTAAGCAAATTTAATTTTTCACGATGTTACACCCAAACAATTTAACACTCATGTGATCGGATAGGTACAAATGTACCTATGACGCTATATTAATTGCGACCACAACCGCAAATGAGCATTGAAACTTATGCGGTTTCAGGTTATCCTCTATTGATGTATTTTGAATCTATTTCTGAAGTGGGAGTGAAAAAAAAGGGCGTGGGGATAGCAATATGTGTTTACAAAAAAGTAGTACGATTATGATCGGCATAGGTACATTTGTACCTATGGGTGGATACAAGTTATTTGTATAGAAAGAGCATTGTTTTATCCTACGAACAGCAGCAAGTATAGCTGGAAGAATTGGGTAGGCAAATGCTGAGTTCCGATTCAGAAGATGATAATAGCCAAGAAGAAGTGGAAGCCTGTGACGAAGAAGAAAACGCAGATGACTACCATGTACACCCGGACTTTACACCAGCAGAGGAGTCTGAAGCCGAACAGGATTTGGGGGTTCAGTATAATGAAGAAGTTTATAATGCAGTGTCTACTGATGACAACAGCCACCGTAGCTCAGCTGGCTACTGCGTTGGGCCGCGAGCTCGAACGCAGGTTTAAGACTCCGTTGCGTTAACACCGAAAAAAACAACAATTTTTCTTTCGGCGGCTGTCCTTTCAGCAGGAAATGGCAAACCTCTGAGAGTAAAATTGCCTACGAAAACGTTCCCAACTCGCTGTTCGGAATCGACATAAAACTGTAGGTCCTTTCCAACCTTGTAAAACAATGCACACGCACAACACGGATGGTTGCGGGTAGCTAGGCCTTAGTCTCGTAATCGGGCTGTCGTGCCAGTCAATTATTATTAATAAGTCTACTGATGACGAAATATAGTAGAAGGTGTTCAAGTGGATGAGCCGGCTTCTACGGCAAAGATGGCACGCAGTGACGAAAAAAGCATTCCACTAGCAGTCGTATTAGATTTCATAACATTATTCGGAACCAAGGAGGACTATGTCAGAGACTGCAGGGAGGAAGGGAGCGGACATACAAGGTAAAGTCTCTGATTGCGTTCAACCTGGCGAACGCCAGAACGATCCTTGTCCCTGTCCAATCCAAGCTGATGCACAGCCTCCGCGCGGCCCTTCTGGATAGCTATTTGGCATCCGCTGAATAGTGAACTAATGTGTGCAGCGAGTCCTATCCCCAGGACTTAAAATTTGGGTTGTGCGCAGGGTTTGGTGCCCGCCACGGAAAACCAAATACCAATGAAAGCCAAAAAGCAAGCCTCGGAAGGAACCCACAATGTTGACGACCACAGCAAACGATTCAAGGACCATGATTTGAGGATATGCACCTGGAATGTCCGGACCCTCTATAGGGAAGGTGCCTCTATCCAACTGGCGGAAGCCCTCACGAAATGTAAGGCTGACATCACCGCCATCCAGGAAATGCGATGGACAGGACAAGGTTGCTCCAAGCGAGCAGACTGCGATATCTACTACAGCTGCCATGCGGAGAAGCGCGAATTTGGCTGCGGATTTGTGGTCAGCAAGAGACTTCGCCACCACGTCTCTCGGTTCACTCCGGTGAACGAACGGCTGGCTTCGATCCGCATCAAAGCTAAATACTTTAGCATCAGCCTGATTTGCGCGCACGCCCCGACGGAAGAGAAGGACGATGCGACCAAGGATGCCTTCTATGCGAAGCTCGAGGACGTCTACGACAGGTGCCCGGCCCATGACGTCAAAATTGTCCTCGGGGACTTCAACGCAAAGGTCGGGCGAGAAGGCATCTTTGGCCCCACAGTCGGGCAGTTCAGCCTCCATGGGACCACTTCGAACAACGGTCTGAGGCTGATCGATTTCGCCGCGGCACGAAACATGGTAGTTAGTAGCACCAGATTCCAGCACCTCGATATCCACAAGGCCACCTGGTTATCCCCCGATCAATCCACCCGCAACCAGATTGATCACATTGTGAATGATGGAAGGCATGCTTCTAGCATTCTAGATGTGCGCACGTACCGAGGACCCAACATCGACTCGGACCACTACCTTGTTGCAGCCAAGGTACGCATGCGTCTTTGCGCAGCGAAGACCGCACAACCTAGTTTGCGAAGAAAGCTGGACATCAGTAAGCTGCGATCACAAGGGGTAGCCGAAGCATACTCCGCTCAACTCTCCAACCAGCTCGGTCGCTCCCCCTCTCCACCTGATGATATCGGCGGATTATGGGCTCACTTATCCCACTCTATGCGCGCCGCCGCAGAAAATGTCCTTGGTTTTCGACGCCCACCACCAAAAAACCAATGGTACGATGAAGAGTGTCGCGCAGCCACTGCAGTGAAGAATGCTGCATACAAGAAGACCCTGCAGTCGGCCGCCACGCGAGCCATGACAGAAAAATACCGGGAGGAGAGGAAGAAAGAGAGGTGCCTTTTTAGACGCAAGAAACGGGAGCAAGAAAGGCGCGAGCGTGAGGAAATCGAGGAGTGCAGGAGCAGGAATGACGCCCGAAAATTCTTCCAAAAAGTTAAGCGTCTTACGGAAGGATTTAAGCCTGGGGCATCTTCTTGCAGAGACGAAAACGGGGATCTGGTTACGGATGCGCAGGGTGTGCTGAGGTTGTGGAAGGAGCACTTCACCAAGCTGCTCGCAGGCGACGAAAGGAACAATTCCGCCAGTGGTGAAGATGTCCAGATGGCACCAATCGACGACGACGGTGTGGATGTGCCACCACCCAGCTATGATGAGGTCCGGGTCGCTATCCAGCGACTCAAGAACAACAAAGCTGCAGGGCCGGATGGGCTACCAGCTGAATTGTTCAAGGCCGGCGGCGGTGAGCTGATTGGGTGCATGTATCAGCCCATTTGCAAAATATGGCTGGAGGAACGAATGCCCAACGATTGGAACCTCAGTGCCCTTTGTCCTGTGCTGGAGAAAGGCGACCCAACAATATGCGCCAACTACAGGGGTATCAGCCTACTTCCCATTGCATACAAGGTCCTGACGAGCGTGTTATGTGAAAGACTAAAGCCACTCGCCAAGGCGCTGATTGGACCTTATCAGTGCGGCTTTAGACCTGGTAAGTCCACCATCGACCAGATATTCACTCTACGCCAAATCCTGGAGAAGACCCATGAGAACCAAATCGATACACACCATCTCTTCATCGATTACAAGGCAGCATTCGATAGCCCGATAAGGGATCGCCTATATGCCGCATTGTCTGAACTTGGCATCCCTGCAAAGCTCGTTAGACTTTGCAGAGCGACGTTGAGCAATACGCGCAGCTCCGTCAAGGTTGGAAGTGACCTCTCCGACCCCTTTGATACCGTTCGAGGTTTCAGACAGGGCGATCCTTTGTCCTGCGACCTCTTCAACTTCACCATGGAGAGTGTTCTGCGCAAGGCCGGTGTACATCGTAATGGCACAATTTTCAACAAAAGTGTCCAGCTCCTTGCTTACGCTGATGATATTGATGTCATCGGACGTAACAAGCGAGATGTCACCGCTGCCTTTGCGGCTATCGAAAGAGAATCTGCCAAAATGGGTCTGGTGGTAAATGAGGGCAAGACGAAGTATATGCTGTCTACACGCAGGGACTCGCAGCGGCTAGGGTCTCACGTCGAGGCCGACAGGTATGCTTTTGAAGTTGTCAAGGAATTCGTCTACCTTGGCACCGCCATCAACACCAGCAATGATGTCAGTCTGGAGATAAAGCGAAGGATAACTCTTGCCAACAGGTGCTACTACGGTCTCGGTAGGCAATTGAGAAGTAGAGACCTCTCTCGACCGACAAAACTTTCACTCTATAGGACGCTTATCTTGCCCGTGCTCCTCTATGGCGCTGAAGCATGGACAATGACACGAAACGACATAGCGGCCCTTGGAGTGTTCGAGAGGAAGGTGCTTCGCAAAATCTTCAGCCCTGTTCGGGTTGGTGACGACTATCGCATATGAACCAATAACGAGCTGTATGAGCTGTATAAGGACATGGACGTAGCACAGCGAATTAACATCCAGCGGCTACGCTGGCTCGGTCATGTCTGCCGCATGGACGACGAAGCTCCGGCGAAAAAGGTATTCGATGCGATGGTTGGAGGTCGACGGCGAAGAGGGAGGCCGTGTCTCCGGTGGAAGGACCAAGTGGAAGAGGCCCTGGTATCTCTTGGTGTGACCAACTGGAGAAGGCGCGCGCGAAGCAGAGGCGCCTGGAGAGAAGTTTTGCGGCAGGCCGTAACCCGATAACGGGTTGTTATGGCCAGTTAAGTAAGTAAGTAAGCAGGGTATAGTGTTCTAGATGTTTTTCAAGCCTTTGTCACACCGGAAATTGTTAGCGAAACCAACCATAAAGCAAAGGATGCATTCGCAAATTTGAATGCTACTAATCCAGATAAAGAACCTCAAATATGGAAAGCAGTGACGGACACAGAGATCTACGCATACAAAGGTGTTCCACTTGTAGCTGATGTAAATAGAGCTTCTACTGAGAATATCTTTGAAATGTGGAAACCATCTGGTTGCCAATTTACAATACAACTTTTGCCTTGACACGGTTTCGGCAAATTCGACGTTTTATTCGGTTTGATAATCCAATTCAGAGAACCAGCCTATCCAACCCAAAACCTCGATTCCAGGGTCAAGCGCTAGGGTTCCAAAAAAAGGGGTTGACAGTTGTAGAACTTACCTACTACATGACGAATAAGAATCAACGGAAAACACGGAAGCGTTGTAATTTTTGCAACTCACCAGTATGTGCCGTGCGTAGCACACAACTTTTCAAATGCGACAATTGTAGAAACGCAAAATGATAATTTATATTAGTGGAGTTCACTCTCATAGCATTTTACTTGGGTGTAAAGTAACTATTGTAGCAATCTGTCGCTACAACTGCTTTCGAAAACACTTCGAAAATTCAAAAATTGCTACGTTAGCAACTTTACAACTACAATGCTACGAAGAGTAAGTACCGCTATTATTCTTATGCTTTTGTTTACTAATTTATCTCGATTTCATATTCAATAAACAACGCAACAGGCATTGTTTGCAAAGAAAAAAATTAATAATTGGTCTCCATTTGCATTCTTTCATATGTTGGATTTTGAAACATACATACACGCACACATACACACACAAACACAAACACACAGACATGGATAAAACACATATTTACGTATAAATGAAGTATAGGTACATTTGTACCTATGCCGATCATTTACGTCAGGTAAGACTACCCGATCACATGAGTGTTAATTAGACCACCAGTACTAGGTACTCAATCCTCTCAAGCATCCACCTCAAACCCTAACCCTAACCCTTTCCCCCGAACTAGCCGAGTTAATCAAAAATATAGTAACACAAGTAGCTAGGACAGAATGCGCGACCATAGTACAGAAAATGACCAACCCCACTCCCGACATAGCAACTGACCAAACTATCGAACAACGATTTATCAACGACTTGTCCGACATGGACAAGATCCTCGAAGTAGTCAGATCACTTAGGGAATTCTACGGAAACCCGACTGAGTTTAGTAGCTGGAGAAAAAGCGTAGAACGAATACTGAATATTTACGAAAACGAAGTAGGCAGCCCAAAATATTTCGGAATCCTGAATGTAGTAAGGAATAAAATCATAGGGAAAGCAGACCAGGTTCTCGAATCGTATAACACCCCGCTTAATTGGAAGGCAATATCGAAATGCCTAACAACCCACTACGTCGACAAAAGGGATCTAAGCACTTTGGAATATCAAATGACGTGCCTTATACAAGGACGTCAATCTGTACAAAATTTCTATGCCCAGGTATATTCACATCTTTCATTGATCTTGAATACAATCTCTTGCATGGAAATCAGTGAGGATAGATGAGATATCCAAATCAGCAACAACAATTCCACCCAGAATTAGCCTACATACCATACACGCAACGACCATTCTCACCAAACATGCAAATGCCACAACAATTCGCACAATTGTCCAAGCAACCATTCAACAGACCGTACAACAACCCCTACTACAACCCACCAGGAAGACCATTGGCACCGAAACCTACACCGAAACCTGAACAATGGAAATTAACGAAAGTATTAGGACAAGAGCTGTGGATTACGCAAACAGAACCAATTTCCGTTACGCTGGAAAACGACAAGAAAAACCCGACTCGAACCTCACCAACCCCCCCATTAAGATGCAGAGAAACTTTCACGTAACTACCATCCGAGATGGGACCGAAGACCACAATGCAGGAAATGACCCTCTCGACACCCTAGAAGACCCCCAAGACCAAGACTACAATGAGCATAATAACTACAACTACGAAAACCTAGACCTCACAGATATATATTTTTTAGGTTAAAAATTCTTCGTTGCCTTATTTTTAGTGCAAAACGAAGAGTGGCAAGATACTGAAAATCCTAATAGACACAGGATCAAATAAAAATTACGTACAACCACACCTAGCCAAAACAGCAATCCCAAATTACAAACACTTTTTCGCAAATTCAATAGGAGGACAGATAGAAATTACACACCATACTTACGCTAACTTGTTCAACATGCCACATACGAGGGGGGTCCGATAAGTACTTAGCCTACAAAGCCAACCTATTTCTCAACGTAGTCTCCTTTAACTCGATACACTTGACCCAGCGATGCTGGGTAGTCGATGTAGATTACACCTTGTGAATCCCAGAAAACGGTGGCCATAACCTTTCCGGCCGATGGGACAGTCTTTGCCTTCTTCGGCGCACATTCGCCGGCCAAAGTCCACTGTTTCGACTGTTCCTTGGTCTCTGGTGTGTACCAGTGAATCCATGTTTCGTTGACGGTCACGAAACGACGCAGAAACTCCTTCGGATTGCGCTTAAACAGTGTCAAACACTGCTCTGAAGTGGTCTCACGGATGCGCTTGTTTTCCGGGGTGAGCAAACGAGGCATCCATCGAGCCCGACATCTTTTTCATACCCAATATTTCATGCAGGATATGACCCACGCGGTCTTTTGAGATGCCGACTGTCTCAGCTATCTCGCGCACCTTCAATCGGCGGTCTGCCAATACGAGATCGTGGACATTTGTCACGTTATCCTCCGTAGTAGACGTTTTTAGGGCACCTGAACTATAGCATTCACATCAATGACACTCGGTACAAACTTACGATTTAGTCGTGTCCTTCGGCAGGGGAAATAAGGTGGATTCTGGACAAGAGGCGTGGCACCGCCCATACAAATTTTTTGAATTTTTTGAAATTCGGGGTCTAAAAAGGCAAAACAGGGGTTAAAGTGTTGTATGAAGAAACGTGATTTAATAAACATATTGAATTTGAACTTCCTGAATAATCTAGATCAAAACTTATTCGACATGTATTTTACAATTTTTCGACAATTAAAATTTAACTGGCCCAACAATGGTTGGGCCCAAAGGTTCATTTACGGGAAGACTCCGAAACAAACAACACGAACCGATGGGCCCATTGACTTCAACTTCAATTGTAAAAATAATTGAAATAAATAAAATTAGACACGTGTTTAAAAAAAAAACACGTGTCGTGAAAATCAAAATCTAACGGGGTCAACAATGGGTTAAGAATTCGTATTGGGGGAAACAGGAAAGCTTGCGTGCAAAGCCGCAGGGCCCAGCTAGTCTATATCTATATCTTCTATTATCCATTCGGCTGCTTAAAACTTGAAAACGACTGGACCAAGGTGGATACTTTCTTCGGCGGGTTTGTTCGAAATTGTTACGTGAAAGTTTGGAAAAAAAGAAAAGTCGGGAAAACGGGGCGTGGCACCACCAGAATATATTGTAGACAATAACTTTGGAACCATAAGTCACACATCAATTAAATTTGGTACGCACTTACTATTTAATCATGTCCTTCGATAGAGGGGATGGGGTGGGTATTGAACAAAGGAGTGTGGCACCGCCCATACAACTCAAACCTTTTAAATAGAATAGCTTCGGAATCGTAAGTCGCACAGCATTAAAATTTGGTATGACATCGTCCCATAGAAGTGTCATTCTACTGTTAAAATTTTATGGGCGTTGAACAAGGGGCGTGGCAAATTTTTTATGCAGCAGAACTGTAAGTCGTACATCAATGAAACTTGGTATGAACCTACCATTTAATAATATTTTTCGGCAGAGGGAATGGGGCGGGTATTTAACAAGGGGGCGTGGCAACGCCCATACAATTAATTTCTTCTAAATAGAATAGCTTCGAAATTGTAAGTGGCACAGCATTGAAAGTTAGTGAAGCGTCGCCTCATAGATGTGTTATTCTACTGTTAAAATTTTATGGATGTTGGGAAAGGGGCGTGGCACATTTGTTTGACCGAAACTATCCGCATAATTTTGGAGCTGTTAGTCGCACATCAATGAAACTTAGTACGAATTTACCATTTAGTCACATCTTTCGGCAGAGGGAATGGGGCGGGTATTTAACAAGAGGGAGTGGGTCCGCCCATACAACTCAAATCTTTTATATGGAATAGCTTCGGAGTTGTAAGCCGCACAGCATTGAAATTTGGTATACCGTCGTTTCATAGACACACACATCAGTGAAACTTGGTACGAACTTTCCACTTAGTAGCACAATTCGACTAGAAGAAAGTTGTGAGCATTGGACAAGGGGGCGTGGTACCGCCTCCATTTTTATATACATAGATTGTTTGTCCTGACTGACTGACTGATTGATTGATTGATTCATTATCCCTCAGCCCAAACTACTGAAGCTACAAACATGAAATTTTATCTGTAAGTATGTACATACATCTTGAAAAATTAACCTCCGCTATGACGGGATTTTTTTAAATTCGGGGTGTAAAGGGCAAAACATGTGTTAAGGTGTTGTATGAAGAAAAGTGATTTAAGAGACATTTTGATTTCGAACTTCCTGAAAATACTCTAAACCAAAAATAATTCGACATGTATTTTATAATTTTTTGAAAATCAAACTTTAACTGGACCAATAATGGGCTAAGATTGGTTTAACCCTCCATTACTATCGTCTATTCCACTAACGCCATTACTATCGTGGGTGTAATCCACCCACAACTTTTTATTATCCGTTTTACTTATCCATTGCGGTAAAATAAAAAAAACACATTTTTTCATAATCAGAACATCATAACATGTAAAAACAAAAATAAATTGTATAATTTTGTTAATTCATTTATTTAATATAAACATTTGTTTATGTGGATCTCATTTCAAGGAAAAAAAGGTGAAATAAAAAGTTGTATTGGCAAAATAGCCACATTTTGCACAATATTTAAGTTATGTTTCTTGGGCTTACTGATTTAGAAAGCTAATAAAATAAGGAATAAATATTCATTTGATAATTTTTTTCGGACCGAGGTAAAATTTTGCGTAATAACTTAAACAAAAATCAACAATATACCTGCTACTTTTTAAGGTTACACCGTGCGACAAAAATCAAAAAATTTCCAAACACACGAAAAATCGATATATTTGTGAAACTAGGGGCCAAATTTGAAATTTCAAGGATATGTTTATTTCAAGGAATTATTTAAAAAATTTAGCGCATTGTATAATAACAATATGGGTATCAAATAAAACAGAAAAATCCTTAGAACATTATAAAATTTAATGTTTTACTGCAAAAGGACGAAGAGGTATTAAAAATGTCCTTTTAAAACTTTGTCCTTGAATATCCTTGGAAATTTCCAAAAACTATTGGAAAAAAAATTTGAAAAAAATATATCTTAAAGACTAATATGTACACTACTACATCCTTGAATTTTGTCCTTCTAACTTTATTAGTTTAAGATATAACAAATTTAATGTTATAAAAAGTTTTTACCTTATCCTAGAGAATTTTTAAGGATTTTCTACTAAGTAAATGGACTATACGTTATTTAATAAAATTGTCGCCAAAAAGTGAATTCAAATATGTAAACGAATATTATAAAAAATAAAACTTCATTATTAATAATGGGTGTTAAGCATCCAGCAATTTTATAACGCCACTACTATCGTAGGGTGTAACACACCCAGTGACTTTTTAAAAAAAATTGTATAAAAGCATCAGCTTTATTTATGCAACTGCAATGTACTCTAAAACCTTCCGAAATATGCAAATGTGGATTACATTATAACTTTATGCTGGTTTTGATTAAAAAATCTATATTTTACTGAGAAATTGAACTCACAGGGTGGATTCCACCCTGACGATAGTAATGGAGGGTTAAGGATAGACTCGAAAAAAACATGAACCGATAGGCCTATTGACTTCAAAAATTGTAAAAATACTTGAAATGAAAAAAATTATACACGCGTTTCTCATTATTTTCAAAATCGAAATCTAACTGGATCAACGACGGGTTAAAAGTATGTATGGAGAAACAATTTTTGTGTGCCTGTTGACTTCAAACTTGGTCAAAGTACTTCAAATGTAAAATAACCTCGATACGTGTTTTTCATTTTTTCCGAATATTAAAATCGGCCGGGGTCAACGACCGGTTAAAAGTTTGTATGGCGAAACTGTAAAAAATATGATTAAATTAATAGGGCCACGGACTTCAAACTTTGTGAAAGTATTCTAAGTGAGAAATAATTTGACACGTGTTTTTCACTTTTTTGAAAATGAAAATCTAACGGGGTGAACAATGGGTTAACAGTTTGTATGGAGAAACGCGATTTATTGGTCCTTTTAACTTCAAACTTAGACAAAAAGCACTTCTATCGGGAAATAATTAAAATGTCCTTTTCATATTTTTGAAAATCGAAATCTACCGTGATAAACTAAGGATTAATAATTTGTTCAGAGTAAATGTGAAAACTCATGATTTAAAGGGCCTTTTGACTTCACAGTTTTTAGAACCACTTGACAAAAAAGGGTAATGGACATATGCTATTTTTTAAATCAAAATCTGACGGGGTTAGCAATGCGTTCAAAATTTGTATCAGGTGAAAGAAGAGAGCTTGCGTGCGAATCCGCGGGGTCCACCTAGTACTCTATAATAACGGACAAAGTCATCGACTGGTACATATTGATATTTCGATACTTAATCGTAGATCGAGCTTTGTATCAAAAATGATAATTTGGTTTTTTGTTTTATTATAACTTTTTTCAGGATATAATTAATTTAACAATTCTTTGTGACTTTGTTGTGATGGGATTATGCTTGTTTAAAGCCATCTTTCACACTTTTTTAAGAAAAAGGCCTTGAGAAAATTGAAAAGTTTATAATTCTCTCCTTTGTATAAGTTAGCACCAGATACGCTGACCAACGGCTCAGCGAACAACTAAAACAGCATAACACCAAAATGCTGACATCGCAACACTGGGGACGATGACCAGCGGCCCAGCCAGCACAACACCAAAATGCTGACACCTCAACACTGGGGACAATGACCAGCTGCCCAGCCAGCACAAAACCAAAATGCTGACACCACCAACACGCACTGCGTGGCAAGTCAACGACCACCATCGAGTGGAGAAGCCGTGTCAGCCAAAATAAACCTGAGAAAGCAAATTACCGGCGATCACGTCGATAGATCAATAGGTTAGGTTTTAGCATAAGGACATTTTTGTAATGAGTTAACTAAACGACTAAACTAACTAAAAGACTAACTAAAACTAAAAAATTAATTTTTTTTAATAAAATAAACAAAAGTTTATCTAACTGGCGCCCGAGCAAAATAATCGGTTCGGTAACGGTGAACGGTGAAGTGAAATGGTGTAATCCCAAAGACATTAAGTGCCGCTAAAGGAAAAGTAGAGCGCCACAGTCATCAAAGACACACAGTCATTAAAGACATCAAGTGCCGCTAAAAACAAACCGAAAAAAGCGCCATAGTCCGTTAAAGACATCAAGTGCCCCTAAAAACAAACCGAAAAAAGCGCCATAGTCCGTTAAAGACATCAAGTGCCGCTAAGATAAATAACAGAGCGCCACAGTCAGAGACAGCGTATGTGAACAGCAAATGACATAAGTGCAAAAAATCGCTACGCGTCAAATACAGGGTTTTCCAACAAGAGGTGTTATTTTTGTATTCAAAGAAAAACAGTCACACGTTGAGGATGGAGAGGCTTCTCAATAATAACTCTTGGGTTTTCCGAGCCCCAGATGCGACAATTTTGCTTGTTGACGTAGCCACAGGTGGAATGGGATGATTTTTCGATGAAATTCCGGATTATTTTCATGAATTTCAAAGACCCAATCTGCAAAGACACGACATTGTTGATGATCGGTCGGCTTGAGTTCTTGTGTTAACTGAACTTTATAAGCCTTCAGACCCAAGTCTTTATGCAAAATACGGTGTAATGACGTTTTCGGAATGCCCAATTCCAAAGAACGACGAGGAATCGACAAACCTGGGTTTTCTTCAACACTTTAGACTACAGCAGCAATATTCTCAGTTGTTCTTGAGCGACGTGCATGGGTTTTATTCTTCACATCACTAACTTGTCCCAACAGCTCGAATTTTTCCACCAATTTCTGTATTGCGGTCCGACAAGGTGCTTCACGACGACCCAAAAATGCTTTAGTTTTGCGAACTGTGACTGCAAGATTTTCACCATTTGTAGTGAATTTTAATAATTTCAATGCGTTGTTGAAGTGTGTATCGTTCCATTTTTAGTAATGGCGTAGTTTTTACTTGTCAAATGTCAAAGAATAAAAACTTGAAAAGTGAAAGCTACCTATATAAGGAACACTACGAGAGAAACCATCAGCCGACCGGAATAAAATTAAACCAAATAAAGACCCTACGTGCGGAGGAAACGAGGCCCCCCAGTAACCTGAAAAGGACGAAAAGGAGACGGAAATCACGTCAGCCGCCTTCGCCAGGATGTCTTCGTGGATTATCTTGTAAGTTAAAAAAATTTATGAAATTAGTGCAATTAGTACAAGTTAAGAAAAGCATGAAAAAAAGTGCGAGGAAAATCAAGAATTTTTATAGTCCTAAATTCAGCTGAATACGATGTTTATAAGAAAACTGCCAAGAACATTTTTAACTAAAAAAGGTGTAAACAAAAACGTAAAAGCATAACAAATTATAACTGAAGTTGTGATACCACAATTTATAATCGAACCTAATTCTGCGATTCCTACGGGACCCTCTAGGATAGAAAGGTAATAATAAAAAACAGAAAGAGAAGTAAGAATTGGAATTTTAAAGGCTAAGCAAATTTAATTTTTCACGATGTTACACCCAAACAATTTAATTAGACCACCAGTGCTAGGTACTCAATCCTCTCAAGCATCCACCTCAAACCCTAACCCTAACCCTTTCCCCCGAACTAGCCGAGTTAATCAAAAATATAGTAACACAAGTAGCTAGGACAGAATGCGCGACCATAGTACAGAAAATGACCAACCCCACTCCCGACATAGCAACTGACCAAACTATCGAACAACGAGTTAGCAACGACTTGTCCGACATGGACAAGATCCTCGAAGTAGTCAGATCACTTAGGGAATTCTACGGAAACCCGACTGAGTTTAGTAGCTGGAGAAAAAGCGTAGAACGAATACTGAATATTTACGAAAACGAAGTAGGCAGCCCAAAATATTTCGGAATCCTGAATGTAGTAAGGAATAAAATCATAGGGAAAGCAGACCAGGTTCTCGAATCGTATAACACCCCGCTTAATTGGAAGGCAATATCGAAATGCCTAACAACCCACTACGTCGACAAAAGGGATCTAAGCACTTTGGAATATCAAATGACGTGCCTTATACAAGGACGTCAATCTGTACAAAATTTCTATGCCCAGGTATATTCACATCTTTCATTGATCTTGAATACAATCTCTTGCATGGAAATCAGTGAGGATAGATGAGATATCCAAATCAGCAACAACAATTCCACCCAGAATTAGCCTACATACCATACACGCAACGACCATTCTCACCAAACATGCAAATGCCACAACAATTCGCACAATTGTCCAAGCAACCATTCAACAGACCGTACAACAACCCCTACTACAACCCACCAGGAAGACCATTGGCACCGAAACCTACACCGAAACCTGAACAATGGAAATTAACGAAAGTATTAGGACAAGAGCTGTGGATTACGCAAACAGAACCAATTTCCGTTACGCTGGAAAACGACAAGAAAAACCCGACTCGAACCTCACCAACCCCCCCATTAAGATGCAGAGAAACTTTCACGTAACTACCATCCGAGATGGGACCGAAGACCACAATGCAGGAAATGACCCTCTCGACACCCTAGAAGACCCCCAAGACCAAGACTACAATGAGCATAATAACTACAACTACGAAAACCTAGACCTCACAGATATATATTTTTTAGGTTAAAAATTCTTCGTTGCCTTATTTTTAGTGCAAAACGAAGAGTGGCAAGATACTGAAAATCCTAATAGACACAGGATCAAATAAAAATTACGTACAACCACACCTAGCCAAAACAGCAATCCCAAATTACAAACACTTTTTCGCAAATTCAATAGGAGGACAGATAGAAATTACACACCATACTTACGCTAACTTGTTCAACATGCCACATACGAGGGGGGTCCGATAAGTACTTAGCCTACAAAGCCAACCTATTTCTCAACGTAGTCTCCTTTAACTCGATACACTTGACCCAGCGATGCTGGGTAGTCGATGTAGATTACACCTTGTGAATCCCAGAAAACGGTGGCCATAACCTTTCCGGCCGATGGGACAGTCTTTGCCTTCTTCGGCGCACATTCGCCGGCCAAAGTCCACTGTTTCGACTGTTCCTTGGTCTCTGGTGTGTACCAGTGAATCCATGTTTCGTTGACGGTCACGAAACGACGCAGAAACTCCTTCGGATTGCGCTTAAACAGTGTCAAACACTGCTCTGAAGTGGTCTCACGGATGCGCTTGTTTTCCGGGGTGAGCAAACGAGGCATCCATCGAGCCCGACATCTTTTTCATACCCAATATTTCATGCAGGATATGACCCACGCGGTCTTTTGAGATGCCGACTGTCTCAGCTATCTCGCGCACCTTCAATCGGCGGTCTGCCAATACGAGATCGTGGACATTTGTCACGTTATCCTCCGTAGTAGACGTTTTTAGGGCACCTGAACTATAGCATTCACATCAATGACACTCGGTACAAACTTACGATTTAGTCGTGTCCTTCGGCAGGGGAAATAAGGTGGATTCTGGACAAGAGGCGTGGCACCGCCCATACAAATTTTTTGAATTTTTTGAAATTCGGGGTCTAAAAAGGCAAAACAGGGGTTAAAGTGTTGTATGAAGAAACGTGATTTAATAAACATATTGAATTTGAACTTCCTGAATAATCTAGATCAAAACTTATTCGACATGTATTTTACAATTTTTCGACAATTAAAATTTAACTGGCCCAACAATGGTTGGGCCCAAAGGTTCATTTACGGGAAGACTCCGAAACAAACAACACGAACCGATGGGCCCATTGACTTCAACTTCAATTGTAAAAATAATTGAAATAAATAAAATTAGACACGTGTTTAAAAAAAAAACACGTGTCGTGAAAATCAAAATCTAACGGGGTCAACAATGGGTTAAGAATTCGTATTGGGGGAAACAGGAAAGCTTGCGTGCAAAGCCGCAGGGCCCAGCTAGTCTATATCTATATCTTCTATTATCCATTCGGCTGCTTAAAACTTGAAAACGACTGGACCAAGGTGGATACTTTCTTCGGCGGGTTTGTTCGAAATTGTTACGTGAAAGTTTGGAAAAAAAGAAAAGTCGGGAAAACGGGGCGTGGCACCACCAGAATATATTGTAGACAATAACTTTGGAACCATAAGTCACACATCAATTAAATTTGGTACGCACTTACTATTTAATCATGTCCTTCGATAGAGGGGATGGGGTGGGTATTGAACAAAGGAGTGTGGCACCGCCCATACAACTCAAACCTTTTAAATAGAATAGCTTCGGAATCGTAAGTCGCACAGCATTAAAATTTGGTATGACATCGTCCCATAGAAGTGTCATTCTACTGTTAAAATTTTATGGGCGTTGAACAAGGGGCGTGGCAAATTTTTTATGCAGCAGAACTGTAAGTCGTACATCAATGAAACTTGGTATGAACCTACCATTTAATAATATTTTTCGGCAGAGGGAATGGGGCGGGTATTTAACAAGGGGGCGTGGCAACGCCCATACAATTAATTTCTTCTAAATAGAATAGCTTCGAAATTGTAAGTGGCACAGCATTGAAAGTTAGTGAAGCGTCGCCTCATAGATGTGTTATTCTACTGTTAAAATTTTATGGATGTTGGGAAAGGGGCGTGGCACATTTGTTTGACCGAAACTATCCGCATAATTTTGGAGCTGTTAGTCGCACATCAATGAAACTTAGTACGAATTTACCATTTAGTCACATCTTTCGGCAGAGGGAATGGGGCGGGTATTTAACAAGAGGGAGTGGGTCCGCCCATACAACTCAAATCTTTTATATGGAATAGCTTCGGAGTTGTAAGCCGCACAGCATTGAAATTTGGTATACCGTCGTTTCATAGACACACACATCAGTGAAACTTGGTACGAACTTTCCACTTAGTAGCACAATTCGACTAGAAGAAAGTTGTGAGCATTGGACAAGGGGGCGTGGTACCGCCTCCATTTTTATATACATAGATTGTTTGTCCTGACTGACTGACTGATTGATTGATTGATTCATTATCCCTCAGCCCAAACTACTGAAGCTACAAACATGAAATTTTATCTGTAAGTATGTACATACATCTTGAAAAATTAACCTCCGCTATGACGGGATTTTTTTAAATTCGGGGTGTAAAGGGCAAAACATGTGTTAAGGTGTTGTATGAAGAAAAGTGATTTAAGAGACATTTTGATTTCGAACTTCCTGAAAATACTCTAAACCAAAAATAATTCGACATGTATTTTATAATTTTTTGAAAATCAAACTTTAACTGGACCAATAATGGGCTAAGATTGGTTTAACCCTCCATTACTATCGTCTATTCCACTAACGCCATTACTATCGTGGGTGTAATCCACCCACAACTTTTTATTATCCGTTTTACTTATCCATTGCGGTAAAATAAAAAAAACACATTTTTTCATAATCAGAACATCATAACATGTAAAAACAAAAATAAATTGTATAATTTTGTTAATTCATTTATTTAATATAAACATTTGTTTATGTGGATCTCATTTCAAGGAAAAAAAGGTGAAATAAAAAGTTGTATTGGCAAAATAGCCACATTTTGCACAATATTTAAGTTATGTTTCTTGGGCTTACTGATTTAGAAAGCTAATAAAATAAGGAATAAATATTCATTTGATAATTTTTTTCGGACCGAGGTAAAATTTTGCGTAATAACTTAAACAAAAATCAACAATATACCTGCTACTTTTTAAGGTTACACCGTGCGACAAAAATCAAAAAATTTCCAAACACACGAAAAATCGATATATTTGTGAAACTAGGGGCCAAATTTGAAATTTCAAGGATATGTTTATTTCAAGGAATTATTTAAAAAATTTAGCGCATTGTATAATAACAATATGGGTATCAAATAAAACAGAAAAATCCTTAGAACATTATAAAATTTAATGTTTTACTGCAAAAGGACGAAGAGGTATTAAAAATGTCCTTTTAAAACTTTGTCCTTGAATATCCTTGGAAATTTCCAAAAACTATTGGAAAAAAAATTTGAAAAAAATATATCTTAAAGACTAATATGTACACTACTACATCCTTGAATTTTGTCCTTCTAACTTTATTAGTTTAAGATATAACAAATTTAATGTTATAAAAAGTTTTTACCTTATCCTAGAGAATTTTTAAGGATTTTCTACTAAGTAAATGGACTATACGTTATTTAATAAAATTGTCGCCAAAAAGTGAATTCAAATATGTAAACGAATATTATAAAAAATAAAACTTCATTATTAATAATGGGTGTTAAGCATCCAGCAATTTTATAACGCCACTACTATCGTAGGGTGTAACACACCCAGTGACTTTTTAAAAAAAATTGTATAAAAGCATCAGCTTTATTTATGCAACTGCAATGTACTCTAAAACCTTCCGAAATATGCAAATGTGGATTACATTATAACTTTATGCTGGTTTTGATTAAAAAATCTATATTTTACTGAGAAATTGAACTCACAGGGTGGATTCCACCCTGACGATAGTAATGGAGGGTTAAGGATAGACTCGAAAAAAACATGAACCGATAGGCCTATTGACTTCAAAAATTGTAAAAATACTTGAAATGAAAAAAATTATACACGCGTTTCTCATTATTTTCAAAATCGAAATCTAACTGGATCAACGACGGGTTAAAAGTATGTATGGAGAAACAATTTTTGTGTGCCTGTTGACTTCAAACTTGGTCAAAGTACTTCAAATGTAAAATAACCTCGATACGTGTTTTTCATTTTTTCCGAATATTAAAATCGGCCGGGGTCAACGACCGGTTAAAAGTTTGTATGGCGAAACTGTAAAAAATATGATTAAATTAATAGGGCCACGGACTTCAAACTTTGTGAAAGTATTCTAAGTGAGAAATAATTTGACACGTGTTTTTCACTTTTTTGAAAATGAAAATCTAACGGGGTGAACAATGGGTTAACAGTTTGTATGGAGAAACGCGATTTATTGGTCCTTTTAACTTCAAACTTAGACAAAAAGCACTTCTATCGGGAAATAATTAAAATGTCCTTTTCATATTTTTGAAAATCGAAATCTACCGTGATAAACTAAGGATTAATAATTTGTTCAGAGTAAATGTGAAAACTCATGATTTAAAGGGCCTTTTGACTTCACAGTTTTTAGAACCACTTGACAAAAAAGGGTAATGGACATATGCTATTTTTTAAATCAAAATCTGACGGGGTTAGCAATGCGTTCAAAATTTGTATCAGGTGAAAGAAGAGAGCTTGCGTGCGAATCCGCGGGGTCCACCTAGTACTCTATAATAACGGACAAAGTCATCGACTGGTACATATTGATATTTCGATACTTAATCGTAGATCGAGCTTTGTATCAAAAATGATAATTTGGTTTTTTGTTTTATTATAACTTTTTTCAGGATATAATTAATTTAACAATTCTTTGTGACTTTGTTGTGATGGGATTATGCTTGTTTAAAGCCATCTTTCACACTTTTTTAAGAAAAAGGCCTTGAGAAAATTGAAAAGTTTATAATTCTCTCCTTTGTATAAGTTAGCACCAGATACGCTGACCAACGGCTCAGCGAACAACTAAAACAGCATAACACCAAAATGCTGACATCGCAACACTGGGGACGATGACCAGCGGCCCAGCCAGCACAACACCAAAATGCTGACACCTCAACACTGGGGACAATGACCAGCTGCCCAGCCAGCACAAAACCAAAATGCTGACACCACCAACACGCACTGCGTGGCAAGTCAACGACCACCATCGAGTGGAGAAGCCGTGTCAGCCAAAATAAACCTGAGAAAGCAAATTACCGGCGATCACGTCGATAGATCAATAGGTTAGGTTTTAGCATAAGGACATTTTTGTAATGAGTTAACTAAACGACTAAACTAACTAAAAGACTAACTAAAACTAAAAAATTAATTTTTTTTAATAAAATAAACAAAAGTTTATCTAACTGGCGCCCGAGCAAAATAATCGGTTCGGTAACGGTGAACGGTGAAGTGAAATGGTGTAATCCCAAAGACATTAAGTGCCGCTAAAGGAAAAGTAGAGCGCCACAGTCATCAAAGACACACAGTCATTAAAGACATCAAGTGCCGCTAAAAACAAACCGAAAAAAGCGCCATAGTCCGTTAAAGACATCAAGTGCCCCTAAAAACAAACCGAAAAAAGCGCCATAGTCCGTTAAAGACATCAAGTGCCGCTAAGATAAATAACAGAGCGCCACAGTCAGAGACAGCGTATGTGAACAGCAAATGACATAAGTGCAAAAAATCGCTACGCGTCAAATACAGGGTTTTCCAACAAGAGGTGTTATTTTTGTATTCAAAGAAAAACAGTCACACGTTGAGGATGGAGAGGCTTCTCAATAATAACTCTTGGGTTTTCCGAGCCCCAGATGCGACAATTTTGCTTGTTGACGTAGCCACAGGTGGAATGGGATGATTTTTCGATGAAATTCCGGATTATTTTCATGAATTTCAAAGACCCAATCTGCAAAGACACGACATTGTTGATGATCGGTCGGCTTGAGTTCTTGTGTTAACTGAACTTTATAAGCCTTCAGACCCAAGTCTTTATGCAAAATACGGTGTAATGACGTTTTCGGAATGCCCAATTCCAAAGAACGACGAGGAATCGACAAACCTGGGTTTTCTTCAACACTTTAGACTACAGCAGCAATATTCTCAGTTGTTCTTGAGCGACGTGCATGGGTTTTATTCTTCACATCACTAACTTGTCCCAACAGCTCGAATTTTTCCACCAATTTCTGTATTGCGGTCCGACAAGGTGCTTCACGACGACCCAAAAATGCTTTAGTTTTGCGAACTGTGACTGCAAGATTTTCACCATTTGTAGTGAATTTTAATAATTTCAATGCGTTGTTGAAGTGTGTATCGTTCCATTTTTAGTAATGGCGTAGTTTTTACTTGTCAAATGTCAAAGAATAAAAACTTGAAAAGTGAAAGCTACCTATATAAGGAACACTACGAGAGAAACCATCAGCCGACCGGAATAAAATTAAACCAAATAAAGACCCTACGTGCGGAGGAAACGAGGCCCCCCAGTAACCTGAAAAGGACGAAAAGGAGACGGAAATCACGTCAGCCGCCTTCGCCAGGATGTCTTCGTGGATTATCTTGTAAGTTAAAAAAATTTATGAAATTAGTGCAATTAGTACAAGTTAAGAAAAGCATGAAAAAAAGTGCGAGGAAAATCAAGAATTTTTATAGTCCTAAATTCAGCTGAATACGATGTTTATAAGAAAACTGCCAAGAACATTTTTAACTAAAAAAGGTGTAAACAAAAACGTAAAAGCATAACAAATTATAACTGAAGTTGTGATACCACAATTTATAATCGAACCTAATTCTGCGATTCCTACGGGACCCTCTAGGATAGAAAGGTAATAATAAAAAACAGAAAGAGAAGTAAGAATTGGAATTTTAAAGGCTAAGCAAATTTAATTTTTCACGATGTTACACCCAAACAATTTAATTAGACCACCAGTGCTAGGTACTCAATCCTCTCAAGCATCCACCTCAAACCCTAACCCTAACCCTTTCCCCCGAACTAGCCGAGTTAATCAAAAATATAGTAACACAAGTAGCTAGGACAGAATGCGCGACCATAGTACAGAAAATGACCAACCCCACTCCCGACATAGCAACTGACCAAACTATCGAACAACGAGTTAGCAACGACTTGTCCGACATGGACAAGATCCTCGAAGTAGTCAGATCACTTAGGGAATTCTACGGAAACCCGACTGAGTTTAGTAGCTGGAGAAAAAGGGTAGAACGAATACTGAATATTTACGAAAACGAAGTAGGCAGCCCAAAATATTTCGGAATCCTGAATGTAGTAAGGAATAAAATCATAGGGAAAGCAGACCAGGTTCTCGAATCGTATAACACCCCGCTTAATTGGAAGGCAATATCGAAATGCCTAACAACCCACTACGTCGACAAAAGGGATCTAAGCACTTTGGAATATCAAATGACGTGCCTTATACAAGGACGTCAATCTGTGCAAAATTTCTATGCCCAGGTATATTCACATCTTTCATTGATCTTGAATACAATCTCTTGCATGGAAATCAGTGAGGAATCTATGCAGATTTTTTCCCAAACATATAGAGAGAAAGCATTGGACACACTTATACGAGGACTTTCAGGAGACCTTGCAAGATTGTTAGGAATGAAAGAACCATCAGATCTACCAGAAGCACTTCACCTTTGTTTAAAATTGGAAAATCAAAACTTTAGGGCAGCACACGCTTATAACTACCAAGGTCAACAACAAAGACCAGAAAGACCACGATATGGAGCACCTCAACAACACCCACGACAACAATTTCAGCAATTTCCCCCACAACAACGGCCACAGAGATATCAAAATCAGCAACAACAATTCCACCCAGAATTAGCCTACATACCATACACGCAACGACCATTCTCACCAAACATGCAAATGCCACAACAATTCGCACAATGGACCAAGCAACCATTCAACAGACCGTACAACAACCCCTACTACAACCCACCAGGAAGACCATTGGCACCGAAACCACCACCGAAACCTGAACCATGGAAATTGACGAAAGTATTAGGACAAGAGCTGTGGATTACGCAAACAGAACCAATTTCCGTTACGCTGGAAAACGACAAGAAAAACCCGACTCGAACCTCATCAACCCCCCCATTAAGATGCAGAGAAACTTTCACGTAACTACCATCCGAGATGGGACCGAAGACCACAATGCAGGAAATGACCCTCTCGACACCCTAGAAGACCCCCAAGACCAAGACTACAATGAGCATAATAACTACAACTACGAAAACCTAGACCTCACAGATATACATTTTTTAGGTTAAAAACTCTTCGTTGCCTCATTTTGAGTGCAAAACGAAGAGTGGCTACTGAAAATCCTAATAGACACAGGATCAAATAAAAATTACGTACAACCACACCTAGCCAAAACAGCAATCCCAAATGACAAAACTTTTTCGCAAATTCAATAGGAGGACAGATAGAAATTACACACCATACTTACGCTAACTTGTTCAACATGCCACATACGAGGGTGGTCCGATAAGTCTTAGCCTACAAAAGAAAAACGAAAATTTTAGAAAAGTGGCGATTTATTTCTCAACGTAGTCTCCTTTAACTCCATACACTTGACTCAGCGATGCTCCAACTTCTTTAACCCGTCTGAAAAATACGTTTTCTGGAGGTCTGCAGAGTAGGCCTCCGTGGCGGCGATAACCTCCTCATTCGACTCAAATTTCTGCCCGGCGAGTGACTTTTTCAAGTTTGGAAACAAAAAGAACTCACACGGGGCCAAATCTGGAGAATACGGTGGATGGGGCAGCCGTTCGTAGCCTAATGCGACTAATTTGGCCGTGACGACGGCGGAGGTGTGAGCTGGTGCGTTGTCATGGTGGAAGAGCACTTTTTTCTTCGCCAAATGGGGTCGTTTTTTCTGCAATTCGGCATCGAATCAGCCCAATAGTTCGGTATAGTAAAGCCCTGTGACCGTTTTGTCCTTCTCCAGGTAGTCGATGTAGATCGCACCCTTCCGGCCGATGGGACAGTCTTTGCCTTCTTCGGCGCACATTCGCCGGCTAAAGTCCACTGTTTCGACTGTTCCTTGGTCTCTGGTGTGTACCAGTGAATCCATGTTTCGTCGACGGTGACGAAACGACGCAGAAACTCCTTCGGATTGCGCTTAAACAGTGTCAAACACAGCTCTGAAGTGGTCTCACGGATGCGCTTGTTGTCCGGAGTGAGCAAACGAGGCATCCATCGAGCCCGACATCTTTTTCATACCCAATATTTCATGCAGGATATGACCCACGCGGTCTTTTGAGATGCCGACTGTCTCAGCTATCTCGCGCACCTTCAATCGGCGATCTGCCAATACGAGATCGTGGACATTTGTCACGTTATCCTCCGTGGTAGACGTTTGTAGGGCACCTGGGCGTGGCTCATCAAAAACTGACGTACGACCAAGTTGAAACTCGTTAAACCAATTTTTGACGGTCGCCATTGAAGGAGAAGAAGCATACAAGCGTTCTTTGTTTTCGCTGCGCGATTTCTCTTCCAAAAACAAGAATCGAATCACCGACCGATATTGCTCTTTTTCCATTTTTCTAAAATCCGCGGACACGTTCGTTTCCACACGCGGTCAAAACAAAACTACAAATCCAATATGGCTGAAATTGACAGTATTTTGAATTTTGACAGTAGCCGTCTACGAGGATGTACTACACGATAGTCTCTCTTACGATAATTTCTCTTACGATAGTGGCACCATCGGGCGGTGGGGCTAAGTACTTATCGGACTGCCCTCGTATAAACTTAAAATTTAACCTTCTACCGTCTCTTGTATCCTTCCATGCAATATAAGGCAACGATAGTCTTAAAGAAATATCAGCCGTGATCCACAAACACGATTTCATGATAATCAACAATTCACTCAAAATTAAGTTAAAACAACTCGCTGCAGCAGACGTTAATCACATTAATATTGTAGATGGACACATGATCGATAAACAAAAACGAATAACTCAATCCCTAGTTCGCCAACACCTCAAATTCCGACACACCTGTTTATACAAAAAGTTACCCATACCCAATGTCATTAAAAGAGGAAGTAGACAAACAAATACAAAAATTATTAGAGGACGGTATAATTCGACAATCCAGGTCACCCTACAATTCTCCTGTATGGGTCGTCCCGAAAAAAGACGACGCATCTGGCAAGAAGAAATTTCGATTGGTCATAGATTACAGGAAGCTTAACACAGTGACAATTGCAGATAGGTACCCGATACCCGAAATTAACGACGTACTAGCTCAACTAGGACAGAACAAAATTTTTTTCGGTAATCGATTTAAAAAGCGGTTTCCATCAAATCTCTTTGAAAGAATCGGACATTGAAAAGACAGCCGTCTCCGTGAAAAACGGCAAATACGAGTTCACAAGGTTACCCTTCGGACTGAAGAATGCGCCGGCAATCTGTTATGTCTACATTGACGACATAATCATATTTAGTCAAGACGAAGAAACTCACGCCGAACACATAGACACAATTTTCGACACACTTAACAAAGCAAATATGAAGGTAAATGGATAAATGCGAATTTTTTAAAACCAAAGTCGAGTTTCTAGGCTTCATTGTCTCCTCTGAAGGCATTACCACAAATCCCACTAAAGTGCAAGCCATTGTAGAGTTCCAAAGCCTAAAGACATTGAAAGACTTGCGATCATTTTAAGGTCTTTCCGGCTATTACCGCCGTTTCATAAGGGTCTACGCGAAAATTACAAAACCACTAACAACCCTCCTTCGAGGCGAAGAAGGAAGAATTTCAAAAAATATTTCAAAAAAAACCCCTATACATCTAAATGACGAAGCCAAAGCAGCATTCATAAAAATCAACTCAGCCCTTATTTCCAATGACGTAATTTTGCAATATCCGGACTTGAAATATATGCAATATATATGCAATATTTGTCCTCACAACGGACGCTTTCAAATACGCTATAGGAGCAGTGCTAGAGCAAAATGGAAAACCAATAACTTTCATTTCACGGACATTAAGTAAAACAGAAGAGCATTACGCGACTAACGAAAACGAAATGCTCGCGATAATGTGGGCACTTAAAACTTTCAGAAATTACCTGTACGGTAAAGCTAAGATTGTAATCTACACTGACCATCAGCCACTTATGTACATATGCCCTTAGCAATAGAAATGATAATTCAAAACTAAAAAGATGGAAATCAATATTAGAAGAATATAATTACAAAATTAAATATACATTGTGACCGAAAAGTTTCCGGAAATTCTCATTTAAAATTCGCGCGCTGTATATTTTTCGATATTTTAAGTTTCTGTAGGTTGGTAGCACTGTCCTTAATTACTATGCCAAAAATGAGCGCGATCTGTCAGACAGTTTGTTTACGGCAGCTGTTGAAACCAGTTTACCTCAGTAGTGCGTTGCGATTTTGTTGAGAATTTTCTTCAAAATGAGTACCGTGAACAGGTCTCTTTGGGCGTGCTTGATCCGATTCCGATCCAACTTTCGTGGAACGCATCATAACTGGTGACGAGACATGGGTCTACGAGTACGACATGCAAACAAGCCAACAATCATCGGAATGGAGAGGAAAAGACGAGCCGAAACCGAAAAAACCACGCCAAAGTCGCTCGAAAATCAAGGTAATGCTGATTGTTTTCTTCGATATTCGTGGTGTGGTGCATCATGAAGGACAAACAGTCGGTAAAGACTATTATTTGACTGTTTTAAGACGTTTGCGTGAAAATATCCGCCGTAAACGGCCTCAATTGTGGAAGGATAATTCATGGATTTTTCATGACGATAATGCTCCCTCGCACCGAGCCAACATTATCAACGATTTTAAGGCCAAACATTCAATAAATACCATCGAACAGCCACCGTATTCACCTGATCATGCACCGTGTGACTTTTTCCTGTTTCCCAAACTCAAATTACCACTCAGAGGAACGTGTTTTGAATCCATAGAAGACGTAAAACAGAATTCGCAGAGGGAACTCAAAGCCATACCGGAAAGCGCCTATAAAAAATGTTTTGATGATTGGAAGAAACGTTGGCATATGTGTATCGCTTCTAATGGAGCATATTTTGATGGAGATAAAATAAATATTGATGAAGATTAAGAATTTTGCGTTTTATTTAAAATTTCCGGAAACTTTTCGGTCACAAGGTAAACCAGGAAAAGCGAATACCGTTGCCGACACACTCTCCAGACCATCCGAAATAAATTATTTATCCGTAGCTACACATTCCGATGAAAGTTCAGGTCATAACCTAATACCAACTACCGAAAACCCAATCAATGCATTTAAAAATCAAATTTGGTTATTAACAGGACAAGGAAACAACCACGAATTTAAAATTCCTTTCCCAACATATCATAGGCATACAATCATTAGGCCCCACTATTCAACAGACTACTTAATATCCATACTAAAACGCTTCTTAAATCCTTCCGTTATAAATGGATTATTTACTTCCGAAGAAATAATGGGACAAATTCAACAGTTTTACCCTCTCCACTTCTCAAACTATAAAATACGATATACGCAATCACAAGTTATAGATTTACTAACAAACGAAGAACAAGAAAATCAAATTTTAATCGAACACAGAAGAGCGCACAGAAATGCAATAGAGAATAGAAACAAAAACAACTCCTTCAAAAATTATATTTCCCACAAATGATAAAAAAAGTCAAAACAATCGTAAAGCAGTGCAGAATATGTGCGGAAAATAAATACGATCGGCACCCAAACAATCCCGAAATTCAAGAAAACCCGACCACAATGACTATGAAATCCTAACAGAAAAAATTAATAATGTATTAGCAAATAATAACAGACAAGTAGTAATTAATAAACTAACTAGCGATAAGATGAACGAAATTGTAAACACCTCAAACAAAATTATCAAAATAATTGAAGAAAATTAAACAATTGAGAGTAATACACTCCTTGAAACAAAGTATAAATTAGAGATAATCAAGAAGAACTTATTAATATTTCTTACGCAATTCATTGGGCGAAAGCCAACATTCATACATTTTATCTAATAAAGAAATTGAAATAACTAACGAATTTTTAGAAAACGAAATCATTCCATACATAAACATGGACGAATGGTTAGAATTTGCAAAGGTTAAAAAAGCTTCTAATAAAGATTGTTTAATTTACATAATAAGTTTACCAACAACAGATGGAAAAAACTGCAACGCACTAGAAATAAGACCTATTAAAAAGGGAGAAATTATAAACAAAGTAGATTTTAAGTCAATACTGATATGTACGAATAAAATATATGGGATAGCAAACAACTGTAAATCGTATAATAAACTATCAATATGCTCACAAAGTTCAATAATAAATATTTCAAATAGCACTTGTATTCCACACCTGTTAGAAAGCAAGGTAGATAATTGCACAAAAATAAACAACCAACACATAAAATCTGTAGAAGAAATTGCAGATGACATAATCCTGTTGAACAAATACAACAACTTTGTGAAAATAAACAACGAAATCATAAAACTAAACGGCACCTATTTAATAAAGCCCCACAATGCAACAATATAAATCGAAAATAAAATCTACACAGCAAAAGAAATAACAGAAAAACAACCACTACCAGCCATATTACAACCAACATAAAAAAATAATAGTCCACAAGAAGTATTGTCTCTAGAACTTATCAAACAAACACAGGATATAGAAACCACAAACATCAAACTACTAAAAAACCAAAACTACACCTATCTAACAATCAATGTAATAACAATTAGCATAATAATAATAATAAGTATTATAATCATAAGACGAAAGAAGGCGACAAAAACTGCCACATACCATCACCCCTGAAGGAAATCGGAATCAAGGACGTCTTAGATCACATCGAACGCGGACGTTCGAATTTGAGCGCGGAGGATTTATCACCTTATACGCTGACCAACGGCTCACTGACATCGCAACACTGGGGACCATGGCCAGCGGCCCAGCCAGCACAACACCAAAATGCTGACACCTCAGCACTGGGGACGATGACCAGCGGCCCAGCCAGCACAAAACCAAAAACACGCGCTGCATGGCAAGTCAACGACCACCATCCAGACATGGGGGTTTTGCACTAAAATCCACTACCACTAGAGGTCTGCTGGGAAATTTTCCACTACCACTGAATAAATTTTAGTGGTAGCTGAATTTTTTCCACTAATCACTGCTCTTTATTTAGTGGTAGTGCAATTTTCTTCCACTAATTTTTTTTAGTGGTACTTTTTACCACTGCCACTAAATAAAATCAAAGAATATAGAATATAAAGAATACGCATCTTCAAAAATTTCTCAAGCGTGTTTCTTGATGCGGGCGGGAAGAGATGAGCGGAGGCATAGCTTGCGGGAAATTTGCTCGCGCTCAACATTTTGCGACAAAGTAAATCCTAAGTAGCGCCACTCTTTTTTGGCCGGACACTAGTGGCAGTGTTGCCGCACAAGCAGTGCTACCCCATAACGATTTTCTGTTGGTTTTGGGAGTAAATTTTATGCCTAATTTTCTGACTACTCTTTCCAATCAAGAAATAAAGAACTGTTTGAAAGATTAAATATCTTAACAAAACTGTAAAATTACTGGAGAAATACAATAGTTATTACCACAATTGATTAAAATAGACAACAGTTGAATAAAAATTTCAATTTTTCTTTCCTAAAAATAATTTCATGATAAAAACATAAAACATTCTGAATCAATATCAAGGTAATTTTGTTATTGTACAAGGTAAAATGCGAACGATAAAGTTTCTTGCAATAAATTATTTCAAAATTTGTGTGTTATAGTAATGTCGTGCATCTTCAGAGCTCTTAATACGTACTAAAAATATGTTTTTATTCATTCATTTTGATTGGTAATATAAACTCACAACACGATAATTTAATCAAAAGATGATGAATGTGTTCAGCAGAACATTTTCGTATTCATTATTAAATTTCTTTGATGCGACTGAACTGAATGAAATAATTTTAATGAAATCATAATCATTACAAACATTTCCCATCTAAATACATTTCTATATTCATAATCGTTAACAAAAATTTCAACCCTGTCTTATAATAATTGGACCACTTTCACCACAAAATGTGCAAATTTCACCACCAAGGCAAAACTGAAATGTAGGACAATTTTTCGCAACGATATACATATATTGGAGTTGCATCCATCAGGTTTGTTATATCGAGTTTTCGTGGCACATCGTTGACATGAGTATTTTGTGTTGCAGGAACTTCCGGAAGCCCGGAATATGACCGATGACGATGCGGCGCTAACCCATTTTTAGAACACTGTGACGCAGGTGACGCCCGACAACGAGGAGAACTTCTACGAGCACCTGCTGAAGGTGGCCGGCGTCGTACAAGCTGCTGCGCAAGCTCGGCTACCACGTGCTCTCGCTGGACTATCGCGGCTATGGCGATTCGGATCAGGTCTCGCCCACCGAGAAGCGTGTTGTGCGCGATGCCATCGCCGTCTACAAGTACATCACCTCAGTGACCTCGAAACTGGTGTTCATCTGGGGCCATTCGCTGGGCACCGGTATGGCGAGTAACTTGTGTGCACTACTACTACGCGGGTGGGTTTTCTTGTACTCATTTTCCCATTGATTATGCTAAAATATTGCAAGTATATTTTGTTCCGTGTGCATGCAGCCGTTCAAAGATCTGCCCTGGTTTGATTTAACCTTTGAACGACCCATGTACGCCAATTCGCTGCGCTTCGAAACGGATAAGCAGATTGGTGAATTTAAGCAGACAGTGATGATTCTCCATGCCGAGGATGACTCTGTGGTGCCATTCGAACTGGGATATAAGCTGTATCGCACAGCGCTGAATACGCGTGGCTTGGGTCGGAGTTTCGATTCTGGTCGAAAGATTTGTGAATAACTACAGTAATGCAAAATATTGAGCATTAACCACAACAGCAGCAACAACAATAATCGATTGTCGACGTGTGCGACGCGGTGCAGCTCCTTAGAGGCCGTTTTCATGCAGGTGCATTTGGTATTAGCTTTGCTGGAAATTGATGCTTTTGCGAATTGAAATTAATAATTGAAGGCTAGCAAATTGTTAAACTTATACATTTTGAGTTGAAGAAAAAGCGATCAAACTTTGTGGAAAGCAAAGTGCATATTTTTTCCATTGTCCTGGCAACTGAATAAATTAATAAAAATGAAAGTATGCAGAGTTTGTTCCTACATAAAATTATGAATTATATTTTTGCAAAATTTTTAACATAATATATAAGTTTATGTTAAGAATACCATTTTAATTTCATTTGCAACTGACAATGACTTGTGGTGAATATATATAACGAAGGCAGAGTTGCTCTTGAATAACAAACGAAAAAAATTAAATTTTCATTTCATTTATTGAGCCAAGCGATACAGTGATCTACAGGCTAGAAAATTAATACAATAAATAACACTTACGAACTAGAAAAAATATATAATACAATCAAAAGTACATCCTTTTTATATGCTCCATAAACTTATGCCTAGGAATTGAGAAATCAATTTAAAAATTGGCAGCTAATTTATTAAATTCACATAATGACCTCACAAGTGGTTGATTTAAAGCATAGCTTGTTTTGTAACATTTTACAAAAAATAACTTATTTAATCGAGTAGTCCTGATTGGAACAAAGAAGTTAATGAGATGTAGTAAAGCAGAACAATTAATGTTGCCACAAATGATATTGTACACAAACATCAAAGAACTTATGGTACGTCTACATTCTAACGATTTAAGATCAATAAGCAAGCAACGTGACTTATAAGAGGGAATAGGTTCTTGAAAGTTTAGTGAGAACAGAGCAAATTTCAAAAATTTCTTCTGCACTCGTTCGAGACGATTCGTGTGAACAGCATAAAACGGATTCCAAATTAAGGCAGCAAATTCCAACCTGGACCTTACAAATGCTGAGAATAAAATCTTATAAGTAGTCTTCTTATCTTCTAATCTTATAAGTCTTTAAATTCAGAGCTGTTACGTCGTATAAATGCTAACATGGCGTACGCTTTAGGAATTATGTAGTCAAGATGGTTAGTAAAAGTTAGCTTAGAGTCAAGCAAGACACCCAAGTCTGACATTTCACTAACAACTTTCAAACGAGTATTGGCAATAAAAAATGAAGTGGCAATATTATTATTTAATTTGGAGAAGGTGACATGGAAGCATTTTTTAACATTTAAGGCTAAGCGATTATTAAGGCACTAGACATTCAATCTATTTAAATCACTTTGAATACAGGAAATATCATTAACACAACGAGTTCTAAGAAAAATTTTAAGATCATCTGCATATAACAGATAATTTGTATTGCAGAAACAAGAACCGATATCATTAATGAAAAGAAGAAAGAGTAACGGACCGAGGATACTCCCTTGGGGGACACCAGAGGTGGCAGCGAACGACTTCGATTTAATACCATCTACCAGTACATAACAAACTCTGTCACATAAATAAGAATATATCCAATTCAGGAAAATAGAATGGAAGCCAAGTTTCTTTAGCTTTAAAATAAGAATTCTGTGAGATACTTTGTCAAAAGCTTTCGAGAAATCAGTGTATATTGTGTCAACCTGGTGTCTCTCTTCAAAGGCTGAATAGCAGTATTCAGTGAATACAGCCTAGTATACTAGTGTATATATTTTGTATTTTTGTAAAAATGAGTGTCGGGGCTCAAAATTGCGTGTCTCCTTGTCGCAAAAGGAAAGGAGATAATACATGTATTTTCACCGCACCTAAAACGTCACGTATTTCATCAGAAAACACGTAAGTACCAGCGTTCATTCATTTCATAATTATTATATAGTTTAGTTTAAAATTTGTATAGGTCAGATAATAACACAGACTCAAACGTTGGCTGCTCATCGCCTAACATTGAGTTATCTTTAAGTGTGGCGAAAGGAGCAAACCAGATTTTGTTCAGTAATCTTTTGTTTCCTGTGGTGAAAATGGTAAGTGATCTGTACATTTTGTGAAACACTATATTTTATTTAATTTACTTTATTAATACATTGATTTATATTAGAGAGATGAAACACCATATTTGCAAAAAATGAAAGGCATAATAGCCAAGTGTAGACTGTGTTCTAAATTGTTGAAAGGCTCTCTGGGGGCAGCTCCAATTTTGTAAGCCACCTCCGAAAAAATCATCCCGAACAATGAATATGATGCTGAATATGAAAGGCTAAAATCAGCGGGGGAAAAAAATGAATCCACTACTTCATTTGACGGAAGAGTCTTAGCCTATCTTGCTAGCTCATATTCTTCTTTAAGTACGGTTGAGAACCCCGATTTCATAGCTTTGTTTAAAGGGACCGGATTCAAAGTCAAAAGCAGGAAACAGATGACGGATCTTATAAAAACCATGCACATAAAATCCGTGGCTACTATTCGCAATGCACTTGATAAAGTTCCGTACTACTGTACTACTGCTGATATTTGGTCTGCAGGAAAAAGATCTTTCTTAGGATATACCTGCCATTGGATTGATGAACCAACTTTAGAACGAAAGTCTGTAGCTTTGGCGTGCCGCCGATTTAAAGGAGCCCATACCTATGAGAAGATTACGGAAACAATAAGCAATATCCAAAGTGAGTTTGGAGTAAATTTATTTTATTTTATTTAACAGATAATAGAGGCAATAAGATGCAATCTTTTGCATGCCAATTAGGAACACATTCGTTTTAAGCATTACACAGTAAATACAATATCATTACAATGTTAAATAATTTACAAAGAAAAAACTTAACTATGTGTAAGTGAAAGTAGAGAAGTAGAGTAAAGAGTAAAAGAAAGTAGATGCTTAAAGTTACTACTACCCGAAATACATTTGATGGCACTAGGGAGCGAGTTCCAAGACCTTATGGCGCTAACGAAAAATAGCCTACTGGAATTTTTAAAATGATGGCTAGGAATTAGGAGATTGTAGTTTCGACTTGACTTGCAAAACAAAAGTTTTTCAAAAAGGTAGCAGGGACGCTTCGTATGTATAAGTTTATGTAAAAACATACAGTTTCGTGCTTCTAAGTAGCTTTTGAGGTCAAGACCAAGCAACTGTCTACTATAAGAAGAAACGTGATCCCCTTTCTTTAATCCATAGACGTAACGTGCAGCATTGTTGTAGGCAATAAGCAGTTTATGTTCCGACCTAGAATCAAGTTTGCTATAAACAACTTCTGAATATGTAATTATGGGTAAAATTAGCTGTAAAACCAATTTTCGTCTTGTCTCACATGGTACGAATGCAGCAGTCATTCTAAGATTTCGTAACGTTAGATATATTTTGCTTACGACCGATATGTCCGACCGATCTATGTCTGATAAATTCAAAATGTTATTTACATGAGCGATGTACAAAGAATCGGAGCTATTAGGAGGAATGTAAGAAACACAAATAACAAACTGTTCATTAGAACCAAAAATAGAGACACAAAGCTGATCCAGCAGAGTGTCACTATTACTCAATTCGTATACTGAGGAACGCAGCGTATGTTTAACCGCAATAAGCACACCTCCACCCCGTGAGCAACCCGTTCGCACAGCGTCTCTATCCTTACGATACACGTGGTAAAGAGATTGATCGAAAAACTCCCCATCACCAAAATCAGCATTCAGCCAGGTCTCCACAAGAACAATGACATCATACTCCAATTGAGATGTAACGAGAAAAACAGAGGCAGCTTTAGTTCTGAGACCAGACGAATTTTGATAAAAAATTTTTAAAGATTTCGAATTGTTGTTGGATTGCTGAGAGGAGCATGAAATGTGACCATCTGCGTCGCTTGAACTTAAGTCACCTGGTCTGCGCTCGCCTGTTTTTGAAAAAATTCGAAAGGACGAATTTTAATATTTGCCGGCCACAGCGAAGGGTTAAACAGCTTATCATAAACACTGGATGGGGCACCCAATTTAAAATTCACACTTCTTAAGCTGTCAGTGTCCGAATCCTTCTTTATAAGACTGTAGCATGCCAGTTGTTGTTCGTCGATGTTGGCGTGCTTGTGTACATAGGCGACTATTTGATCAGCTGTAACCGTCGCGACGGTTTGAACGACGAGAGGTGTACCCACTTCTTTTTTACTATGACGTCGAGCTCCGTGTTATCACTTTTCCCAACGACAACATTAGCGCTCTTCTTTGATTTCTTATTGCCTACAGACTTCCAAACAGAGGGGGAAGACACGGCATTGTTCGGCAAAATCTTAGCAGCAGCAGCGACCTCGGAGAAACTAGGTGAAATACCAGCCAGTGACGGGAGAAGCGCATAGAACGTGAGTACCATCCGAAAGAGAGCGATCATCAGTACGCGGAACAGCAGTACTAGCGGGAAGAATGCGAACACCAGAGGCCAGTAGCGGGGAAGTCGAACCATCGGCAGAGAGAGAGTGCGAATAGTGCATGCTGGATTTATCCACAGGTTCGACAGAGAGCTGTTGATCGTCATTATTATGTGAGGGCTTCCTTTGCTTATTATTTGTGTTTTTGTTGTTGGCCTTATCATTTAAAGCACTAAGAACAACGCCGCGCAGATCACTCACTTCACTTGAGAGGGAAGAAATTGCAGAAGCAGCCTCATTTTCAAACAATTTTTGTTTCACCGAATGAAGCTCCACTTGTAAATTATCTAATTTCTGAGATAAGAGCTGTTTCTCACATTGCATAGAGTTTATTAATGCGATCGCATGGGCATTCTCTGTTCTTAGAGCGACTAGTTCGTTAAATACAGACTGCAACGTTACTTGTTGCTTATCACACTCTTGCTTTTTGTCACTTCGTTGCTGAGGCAAAATCGGTTTGGGCTGATGTTGTTGTTGTTGCGAAGGAGGAATAGCTTTAGGCACTTGTTGGCATAGTACATGTTGAATTGACTGTTGCTTATCATCGTTACTGACTATTACTTTTTCACTTCGTTGCTGGAGTGAAGACGGTTGTTGTTGCTGTGGTTTAGGCAATTGTTGCTGCAGTGGAGCATTTACACTCGTTAGAGCAGGAACAGACGGATTAGATGACATCGCATTTTTAGACGTCACACTCCCAACCCGATTAATGGAGGGAGGGGGGGAACATATAGATCTGCGGCGAGCGGCCGCGCAGTTTTTACAGAAGAATTCTTTACCCGAGTTAAGCAAAAACTCACGGTCCGCAGGCTAGAGGCCAACACAATTCGAGTGAAAAAACTCGTTACACTTGCCACACCGCACTTTGGTTTGGCTACGGTCAACTTTTTGTCCGCACACACAGGGCATTTTTTATAAAAAGGAGTCACTGTCTCAAACACTTCAATAAATATAAATCTGGTTAGTTCAAAATCATTTCAGAAACGAAAACACCAGAAAGCACAGAGCGCAGCAAAAACGCGACCGCTCACGACGACGCTCAGCACTGAACTGAATTTGTTCATAAATGTTGGTAAAAACCAAATAATTTATGAGAATTTTATTTAGCTTTCTTTTCTCTGGTTATACCATCATAAAAAGTAAGCGATTCCTTTATAAAATCGTCTTAAATAACGTTTAAGAAATTCATTGAAACTGCAATTTTTTCAGTATTTTTCACGTACACGCAATCCTGCCACTAGTGTCCGGCCATCGTGGTGAGTTCAGTTTTACACGTGAACAACAACAATTTGACGGTTCTTGTCATACAGAATCGACGCCTGGTTGTCAAAGAGTGGCGCTACTTAGGATTTACTTTGGTTTGCGATCTTGTTCGTCGAAGCGCAAGCGAAGAGTAAACAACGAACCAAAGCATCGTCATCGTCGTTTCAACGAAGATGATTCGGGATTCGCTAATGTTTTTGGTGTTGTCGTTTATTGTGTGTATGCTTTTTTGTGTTGTGATTGATTTTTCTGCAATGTCACCAGCAATCGACTGTTTGTGGTGTATGGCTTTTTGCTGGCCAATGCTTTGATTAATTTAAAAATTTGGTGGTTGATCCCAATTTAAAATGTTTGCAAATATTCTTACGTGGCGAGTTCGAAGTAAAATTATTTGTTTATATTTTCACATGCTTGATTACAATTTTGAGAATATGGGGAAAACTACGAAAAAAAAATGAACTGATAGGCATATTGACTTCAAAATTCGTGAAACACTTGAAATTAAAAGTAATTAGATGCGTGTTTTAATTCTTTTTTTTTATCGAAATCTAACGGAGGGTTAGAAGATTGTATGGAAAAACGTAATTTAATAGGTTTATTGACTTTCAATAGGGCGAAAGCACTACTAAAGCACTAAATAAAGAAATAATAAGACAAGTATTTTGTCATAAGAAAATTGTATTACGACATGCCTACGTTTAAAAATAGTTTAAATGTTCTACACCTGAATGATTCCATGGCGAATGATGTGATCATAAATTTACAATATTAGATTTTCTTATTTTAGTTCTTTTAAACAAAGAAAAGTTCCAAAGAACGAGACGGAAAATTATTACGGGTAATAAAGACGTTTTCTTTTCTTTCCAATTCCATTTTTATTGATTACTTATTATTTATTTTTTAATTGCCTGTAGCGATCATATACGTCGCCATGCCAGCCATATTTTATTTTCTTTTCTATGATTTTGCGCACACTACAGTCGGCAGTGAGTTCAGGAGCAATATGCGACGCTGTGCAGGCTTATAGAAGAAGAACAAAAGCCAGCCAGAAAATATAAATCGTTTTACAATTTCAGCTTTTCGCCAGCGCAAGAACAACAGCACATCGTCTTCCTCCTCTTCGGACAATTGAGCGAGAATGAACGAGTGAGCACAGACGCGGCATTCGTGTTTCTATGATTTGCGCTCAGAGCATTGTGCTGTCATTTCAAGTGTTTCCTCTTGTTGTCTACCCCCCCCCCCAAACAGAAGACGGGTGGCGATATCAGCACCCGCATTCAAATTTTTGCTTGTATGAGATGCACACTCTTTATGTTTCATACTTTTTGATAAAATTCAGTGATAGTTGAAAATTCCTCCACTATCACTAATTCTGTTCCACTAATGTTACATCGCTAACGGTTATAACCAAACATTTCAACATTTTCGTTCATTTGCTTTTCCATTGATTCGTATCGTAATCGGCTCTCTCTTTCAATATTGTTCAAAATGTAGTAGGGGAACTCACAATTCATTGTATTTGTTTAAGTAATATACAAATTATATTTATATTTTAAAGCACTCAATGCGTCGTATAACGTCGTAAACAACTATCGTATTATTCATTTGAAAGCTTGAAAAATGTATGGAAAAAAATTAAATGGCTTCATTGTACCAATATCAATATGTGGCAATATGGAAAAGTAGCTTAAGTTGACATAAGAGTATTAAGTTATCGTTGAGTTAAAAGCTTTGTAGAAGTCAATGCGCTTAAATATATTTCATCCGTTTTGAAATATCCTGTTTGTTAACAATATTATGTCCATTTACTTTTTTGCTTAAACATTTGAAAAAAAATAATGCATTGGTCAGAACATCTAATGTTCACATGGTTTTTCAGCTTTCTATTTTCAACTTAACCCATTAAGCCCTGAGCGTTGCGTTTGCGCAACGTTTGGGAATTTCGCTACATTAAGTAATTCATAAAAATATAAGACTTGAAAATGGGTAGAATTGGATTCGAATTGATCGTTTTAGATTCTGCCATACTCAAATTTCAAAATTTTTTAAATATTCATATCTTTTTTTCGATCCAAAGTCAAAGGTTTTTTTTGGGGAATTTTTGAAATTCAATTAAAAATACTTATTCTTCAAACCTATCAAAATCCCTTTGTGGGCTGCATTTTGTAATGCTAAACTATTTAAAAATAAGTTTAAAAAAATTTTTTTTTTTTTTAATTTTATGTTTTGTATGTGACTAAGGCCCAAATTGCGTTTGCGCAACGTACCCTCCTGGTTCAGGGGGTGGGGGTATGAATTATTTGCTTCATTTTTTTTCTTGATTAGGTCAATTACTAAGATTGTGTAAAATTTTATGGAAATCGCACAAGCCCTTCTGGGGTCAGGTTTTAATGGGTTAAGGTACTCTTCCATATTGCTACATGCCAGATCTTATTATTTATTACGCAATGTGTCGATATTTTACTGAGTTAGCTACAGGATTGTGCCTTTGCGTTTTTTTAATACAAAAACAAATAAGTAGCTGTAAATACAAATTTGTAAAATATAGAAAGAGAAGAAAGACCGACGTGTGAGCACCGCCAATTTTTCTTTCTCAAGTGACATTTCGTGTTGTTTTTGCAATTCATTTCGCTCCTTCGCTGCAAGAACGTCCTAACTCAAAACTACATTATTCCGAGAAAATTCAATTTCGAAGTTAACCATTACAGGCATTTCAAGGTATCAAAAAATGTTTCATGTCGTCTTATGAGCAAAGTATTGAATATTTTCCAAAGTGGTTTTGACAGATAAAAGATCATATGCAGATACACAAATGGTTGCCATAAACTGTTTTAGATGAAACTGTTTTAGATTTGTTCTGTTTTAGATGAATTAAAATAATAATTTTCCATGTGTTCGTATTTATTGACAATATACTCACAAAACGGTGCAGAATAAGTTTGCGTACAAAACTAATAACGGGAACTTCGGGTTATGTTCTTTATTTTTTTTGGAAAATTTGTATTCCATTGAACAGTAAACGGACTTGTAAGTTATTTGGAACCGTATATGTGCTTGAAATTGTATAGGAAGCAATAGAATTCAACAGAAAAATATTAAAAATGGATAAAGAATAATCTTACAAAAACTTTTCAAAATTGACAAAAAGTTTCATAAAATTAGTGAAACTTTTGGGAGAGCACATTCGTCATTTCAAAAAGCCATCTTAAATCCAAAAAACAACAGAAAAACTTGTTTGGTTACTACGATCTGACCATTTTCTTAAGTTACCCGAGCAAGAGGATTCGATTGTTTGCGATCAGTGCATCACAATCTAAGGCTAGTTGCATCCAATATCTTCAGAAATGTACAGAAATATTTTATAAACCCCATTAGCAGTGACTTTAAAAGAAAAGTTCTGAAAAAACATACTTCCCCCACATAACAGCATGTAAGAAGCCCATATTTAGCTTACTTACAAGGAGCACAGCATGTCGCACAGCAGCCGCCGTGGCTCAGTTGGTTAGTGCGCGGTCCAGCGAGTCGCATGCAGAGCGACGCAAGATCGAATACTGCATGTAGTAACACCTAAAAAAAATAACGGGAAACTCGTTTTCTCTTTCGGTGGCTGTCCTCTCAGCTGGAAATGGCAAACCTCTGAGAGTAAAAATTGCCTATGAAAAAGCTCCCAACCTGCCGTTCGGAACCGGCATAAAACTGTAGGTCCCTTCCACCTGCGTACAAAATTCACACGCACAACACGGGTGGTTGCGGGAAGCTAGGCCTTAGTCTCGCGTAAGCGGGCTGTCGTGCCAATCAATTATTATTAAAAATTATTACAAGGAGCACAGAATTGCTTTCGTAAAAGAGTCCTTCAAGGAGTCAAAAAACCCGGATTTCCGGGACGAAATGTTGTTATTTATAGAAAGTGGGACCTTTCATTATTATCTGATAATGGTTTGGCATTTTTGGCATTAAAAGGCATCAACTAATTTGAACAGGATCCTGTTAATAACAAAAATCTGAAATTAACAGTGAAGCATAGCATATGTGGAGATATGGTATGGGGCTGCATGTCAGGAAAAGGAGTGAGCAGGCTGCGTTGTTTTATTAAGAAATGCTTCCAGGGGGTTATTTACATATTCTAAAAGCTTATAAGCTGTAAAAAGCTGTAAGCCAAGGTTTCAAAACTTTGGATCAGATTCCAACATATCTTTTCAACCTTAGCGCGCAAGGCATACGATGCGAAGCTATGTTTGCTATTAACTGGCTCAACAAAGTTGCAAAAGTCCTCCCTAGTCCCCTACCGTGCATCTAATTGAGTATATAAGGGGTTCAGTTAAGCCCTGAGCCCAACAACACTCCATCTTCTAAAATATAATTAACCAATACAACAATTCAAGGATATAACAAAATAACCGCTGAAAAAACACCGAATTTTAAAAAATTTGCGCCAAAACTTTTGCAGGGAGTTCAAGCGATAAAAGAAAATTCACAAAGTTATTAATTTTTGGACAAAACTTAGTTTCAATTGAATTTTAACTACATAATCTCATCTTGTACGCAAACTTTTTCTGAGGTGAATTCATAACATATTTTGTTTTTGGCCCTCCTTTTACAGTTTGGTCAAGTTTTTGTTATTATTATCTTAATGGAATAAAAGAACTTAGTTTACGGAAAAAATAAAAAATATTTTGTTTTTGAAAAATTACTTTAAGTGATTTATTTTTCATATGAAAAAACTACGTACCCCTTGTACGCAAACTTATTCTGACTAGTGTATATATTTTGTATTTTTGTAAAAATGAGTGTCGGGGCTCAAAATTGTGTGTCTCCTTGTCGCAAAAGGAAAGGAGAGAATACATGTATTTTCACCGCACCTAAAACGTCACGTATTTCATCAGAAAACACGTAAGTACCAGCGTTCATTCATTTCATAATTATTATATAGTTTAGTTTAAAATTTGTATAGGTCAGATAATAACACAGACTCAAACGTTGGCTGCTCATCGCCTAACATTGAGTTATCTTTAAGTGTGGCGAAAGGAGCAAACCAGATTTTGTTCAGTAATCTTTTGTTTCCTGTGGTGAAAATGGTAAGTGATCTGTACATTTTGTGAAACACTATATTTTATTTAATTTACTTTATTAATACATTGATTTATATTAGAGAGATGAAACACCATATTTGCAAAAAATGAAAGGCATAATAGCCAAGTGTAGACTGTGTTCTAAATTGTTGAAAGGCTCTCTGGGGGTCAGCTCCAATTTTGTAAGCCACCTCCGAAAAAATCATCCCGAACAATGAATATGATGCTGAATATGAAAGGCTAAAATCAGCGGGGGAAAAAAATGAATCCACTACTTCATTTGACGGAAGAGTCTTAGCTTATCTTGCTAGCTCATATTCTTCTTTAAGTACGGTTGAGAACCCCGATTTCATAGCTTTGTTTAAAGGGACCGGATTCAAAGTCAAAAGCAGGAAACAGATGACGGATCTTATAAAAACCATGCACATAAAATCCGTGGCTACTATTCGCAATGCACTTGATAAAGTTCCGTACTACTGTACTACTGCTGATATTTGGTCTGCAGGAAAAAGATCTTTCTTAGGATATACCTGCCATTGGATTGATGAACCAACTTTAGAACGAAAGTCTGTAGCTTTGGCGTGCCGCCGATTTAAAGGAGCCCATACCTATGAGAAGATTACGGAAACAATAAGCAATATCCAAAGTGAGTTTGGAGTAAATTTATTTTATTTTATTTATTTTATTTAACAGATAATAGAGGCAATACGATGCAATCTTTTGCATGCCAATTAGGAACACATTCGTTTTAAGCATTACACAGTAAATACAATATCATTACAATGTTAAATAATTTACAAAGAAAAATCTTAAATACTACATTGGCTGAAAAGTCTTTGGCCTGACATAGAGATGGCGCCAAAAAGAAAAGAATTATTGTGTTGTACATGGAAAACCATCCTTAACTTAGATTCTGTCAAAGTTTCATGACATTTGGTTGACTCGTTTTCAAGTTATTGCTTTCGAAGTGACGCTACCTCTGAATTTTTGTAAACAATGGAAAAAAGTGAATTTCGTGTTTTGATAAAACATTGCTATTTGATGGGCAAAAATACAGTGGAAACAAAAGCATGGCTTGATAAATGTTATAATACATCTGTACATGTGTAAGTGAAAGTAGAGAAGTAGAGTAAAGAGTAAAAGAAAGTAGATGCTTAAAGTTACTACTACCCGAAATACATTTGATGGCACTAGGGAGCGAGTTCCAAGACCTTATGGCGCTAACGAAAAATAGCCTACTGAAATTTTTGAAATGATGGCTAGGAATTAGGAGATTGTAGTTTCGACTTGACTTGCAAAACAAAAGTTTTTCAAAAAGGTAGCAGGGACGCTTCGTATGTATAAGTTTATGTAAAAACATACAGTTTCGTGCTTCTAAGTAGCTTTTGAGGTCAAGACCAAGCAACTGTCTACTATAAGAAGAAACGTGATCCCCTTTCTTTAATCCATAGACGTAACGTGCAGCATTGTTGTAGGCAATAAGCAGTTTATGTTCCGACCTAGAATCAAGTTTGCTATAAACAACTTCTGAATATGTAATTATGGGTAAAATTAGCTGTAAAACCAATTTTCGTCTTGTCTCACATGGTACGAATGCAGCAGTCATTCTAAGATTTCGTAACGTTAGATATATTTTGCTTACGACCGAGTTTATGTGGTCCACGAACTGCAGCTGAGATCCATTGAGATAAATTTGAGGAACATCACAAAAGGAGAGTGGTGATTTGGAGATCGGGAGAACGTAGGACTTTAGTGGATTAAGCTTGAGTTGGTTCTCGCAGGCCCATCTATAAATGGTACATAGGTCTTCATTTACCCTCATACATAAGTCCTCAACAAGACCTACAGGCCTAGACAGATAGAGTTGGATGTCATCCGCATTTGCATGCATAGACACATGGCTACAAACACTGAAAATTTCATTTATAAACATAGTGAAGAGGAGCGGACCAAGTACAGAGCCTTGAGGGACCCCTGTATTCACTAAATTATAAGAGGAAAAGTTACACCCAACCCTAACCGTCTGAGATCGGCCATGTAGATAACTTTCCAAAAGTTTTACCGCACTATCCGCAAACCCAAAGTAACATTTGAGCTTTTGACACAAAATTGAATGATTTACGCAGTCAAATGCCTTAGAAAAATCCAACAAACACAGTAAGGTAACTTTACCAAGGTCGTAAGGTATTCTTATGTCATCCAGGACTTTAATAATAGCTGTGGAACAACTATGCGCCGGACGGAAACCTGATTGATGGGGTGACATTAGTGCAAACATGTCAATGTGACTAGAGATCTGCTCAGCCATGAGAGATTCGAAGACTTTGGAGAGTGAGGACAATATGCTGATAGGTCGGAAGTCACCCGGAAGTGAAGCCACTGATTTCTTTGCTACAGGAACAATTGTAGCCACCTTCCAAATTTTCGGAAAACACGAACTTGTGAAGCAGTGATTTATTATATGCGTGAGGGGACCAAGCACAAAGGGAAGAATAAGCTTAATAAATTTGATGGCAATCCCATCCTCACCAACAGCATTTGATTTTATTTTACTGATGCAGCGAATCACATCAAGTTCACTAACAGTGTCAAACTGAAAACTACAAGGGGAGACGGCAAGTCTATCTAATGAACACAGGTTAGGCGTGCAAGACGAGCTAGACACAGAACTGGCAACAAAGTAATCATTTAGTACATCAGGGTCAAGACAACAGGTATCCGAATTTTTACTGCTCACTCCGACACTTTTCAGGTTATTCCAAAGCTGCTTGGGCGGTAGAGAAGGACGTAGCTTAGAGCTAAAGAAATTCTTTTTGGACTTTCTGAATATAGAAACAGCTTCATTCCTAGCCCTACGGTGCATCTCCCAATTGTAGTCAGTTGGATTTCTCTTCCATTTTCTATAGGTTTTATGACGCTTCTTTAGGGCCAGTTTCATTTCAGCAGTAAACCAAGGACAGCTGCTATTGATGACGCGACGTGTACGTATTGGCACATGAGTGTCAAACAATTTGGAAATCTTATCAATCAGGATATTCAGTTTATCATCAACTGAAGAGTACCACCAGCATTCAGACCAATTTACAAGTGACAAGTCATTCAACAAACAAACAGGATCAACGGATTAAAATCACCACATAAAACAAAATGATCATAGTCAATCGCATAACAGGATAATGAAGCAAACAAAGGGTCCAAGCTACAGTTACGGCTAGGATTGTAGACACAAGAGAGAAACACTTTAGTTTTGTTGTCAAAGATTTCAATGTTCAGAAACTCCACCTCTGATTCAGAAGACTTACTCAGTACATTGACCTTCAAGTCAGCTTTGCAATATATGGCAACTCCTCCCCCTCTCTTGGCAGATCTATCATTGCGGAAAAGTTTAAAATTATTTAACATTAGGTAAGAATCATTCACATCATTCTGAAACCAAGTTTCAGAGACACAAATAACATCAACAGAGGAGTTCTCAAAGGTGTAGCTAACGCAGTCAAGTTTGAAATCGTTTAAACTGCGTGCATTAAAATGAACGATTTTTAGCCCCGAATGCTGCTTGCACAAAACACTGATTAAGGTTTTATAATTATCGCTTGCGCCAGACTCGGAACTATTAATATTAAGCATAATAATAATAAATATAAGTTGCGCATCAGGTGATTGAACTAAAAGCATCTCCAGATTGAGAAATATAGACAGCTCTAAGATTGTAGAGAAGGAAAGGTGTACAAATAGGTTGAAAAAGAAAAAGACGAAGAGAGTATGAGAGAGAGCAAAAAAGAGATAGACAGTAAGAGTAGGCAGAATTAAGGTTAAAATTACAACTAAAGTGGAGTGCAATAATAAATAAATATAATATATATTTAGTTGTAAGGCACATCTCGACCAAAACTTACCCATGTTTAACAACGCGTAGTCCCACATTTCTATAATCGGTACCCTATCTTCCGTTTTCTCGCCTCAAGCTGATTAAGATACACAGGGCATTCTCTACTCGTTGAAGAGTGATTTTCATCAAGACCTAAGTGCCGAGTTTGATTCGTGCGAATACAATTAATGCATTTATTAATCGCCTCTTTACTGCAATTGTGTTCTGTGTTCTCCCAAGCATTTTGAACATGTTTCCTTGTTTTTACAATTTGCCGCCTTATGATTAAAGCCCTTGCACTTAAAACAACTCAGGACATCCACGCCATCATAAATCTTGCAAGTTTCCCACCCTACATACAGTCTTCCAGCCGCAAGGAGTTTCGGAAACGACTCTGCATCCGTTTCAATTAAGGCATTGAAGTAATTTCCGGTTCCTCGTTTCACTTCAAAAATTTTCACCACAGCCATCTCACACGAACTGATGCTTTGATTTTGCTTTTTGATCCCACTGACTAGATTTTCCTTATCCAATCTCTGCTTTATGCCCACCACAAGTACTTTTGGTTTAATGACCGTCGGTATTTAAATTTCGTACTCAGCTCCCAGTTTTTCAGATAACACTCCTTTGATTTTCTCCCGATCCATTTCAGTGTTGCTTTCTATTACTACAACGCCATTGCGATTAGCTTTTACATTCGAAAATTGCAAATTCAGGGGGTCTACTTTTGCAGCCAGTTCCACTTTAGTCCTCTCACCCGCTTGCTTATTCTTAGGCTTAATAATTAACTTTAGTTCATTTTTTAATTCTGGCAATACCCTTTTCACTTGTGCTCTTTGTTCACTTCGCACCACATCCGCAAATGATGGGTTGGCACTACTGATTGTCCCACTATTATTGTTTACAGTTTTCGCAGCACTCATTACTCGGTCGCTTTCTTTCTTTATTATTTCAGCATGTTGTTGTATTTTTTTGGACACCTCTCGTATTTTTTCGTGTTCGTTTTGAACCAATTTGGCTTGCTTTACCAAAATGTCCACCTGATCCCGTGTTGTACCCAAGTCAGCCACATTAATTTCACATTTTTGTTGAACTGCCTTAACATATTCGACTCGTTCAGAGTACCGAGCTTCGATCGCCTGAAGCAAACTCATGATTTCAGCTTCATTTCTTTCAAGAGCACGCACAAACTCAGTTTTATACTCCTTGAGCTGATTTGCATTTCTTTCCACAATTTCGTTCACCCGTTGGAGCACCAAGTCAACATTATGGATGTAAAGGACACAGTCATCACACATAAATTTGATTTTTGCACATTCATCCAGCATTCTAAGGCTACATTGGTCCAGTGCACAGCATTTTGAAGCACAGTGATATATTTTGCCACACACTCCTACACACCGCACACCCGATTCACCACGTATCGCGCCCTTGCACTTAGCGCACTCGGGCATATCAGCCCAATTTTTAAATTTTGGCGATAACAGGCACAACAAACAGGTATATCAAAAGAAAAATGAGTCACTGTCTCTGTTTTAACAACTTTTAGAATGTTGTGATAAATGTTTTTGATAATTAAACAAGTTAATTCGCAGCTCAAAATTACACGTCCAAACACGATTCTTCTTCTTGAATTGATAAAGGACGAAATTGTAAACATTAATTACGCAATACATTGGGCCAAAGTTGGCATAGTAAACTCATATCTATTTTCAAATATCGAAATGAATATAATTAAAGAAGTTTTTGATAGAGATAATATCCCTTTTAATAATGTAGAAGAATCTTTTGAATTTGCTAGTGCTAAAATAGCCTCAAATAATTCTATGATTTTATATTTAATTGATATTCCAATAACCGATGAGAATTTATGTGAAGCTTTATTAATCAAAGCATTGAAGAAAGGAAATAAAAGTTATAAAATACGATATTGTAACGATAAGACAGTCTGTCGCTGTTCAAAGCAATCCTGCCGCTTCGCGCCGTGCTATAATTCAATGTGGCAACGACGGCCGCGATAATAACTTTTAGTCCAATCTGGCAACGATGGTCGCGATCGTCATGGAAACCTTTAGGCCACTCCGGAATGTGCGAGAACGATCTGCGCGATGGCCGGACAGGTATAAAAGGCAGCCGGGTGCGGCGCAGCGAGGCAGTCTGATTTTGACTAGTGAAGGTGCCGCATGGAGTAAATAAGCAAATGATTGAGTGTAAAGACAGTGAAGTGTAAAAGTGTGAAATAAAGTGATTGTTGGTTTATTTTATTGTCTGCGTTTAAGAAACTGACTGTGTTTTATTTTCAAATTACACAATCAAGAGATACGTAACAGCCCACTAGACTTAGTATTCGTAACATTTGGTGTCAGAAGTGGGATTGTGGAAAATTGAAAGTAAACAAAAAAATAAAATTATAAAAGCACGGACCTGGTTAAACTCGAGCTGCTGAAGGTAGACCAGCTGAAGAAGGAGCTGGCTGCCTGGAATTTGCCGACTGCTGGCGGAAAGGTGGAGTTGCAGTTGCGCTTGCGAGAAGCATGTGAGGCACGAGGCGTCGATTGGACTGTGCACGAGTTCGGGGCGCAAGAACTAGAGGCGTCCGCCAAGGTGGAGGAATCGCCTGCTGCTGCTGCGTCGTTGCAAAGTACGGCTGCAGCGGCTGCGCCACTACAAGCATTGGACATGAGCCAGCTAATGGTTGCACTTAAAGGCATGTTCGAGACTTCCAACGGTGAAATGTCAGCGAAGCTGGAAACTACGAATCTCGAAAACCCGGTTCACAACCCAGTCCTCTCCCTTACATATCGATATCTATACTATTATATAAAAACAAGTGTGACGTTTTTTGAGCCACAATCAGGCAAAAACCACTGAACCGATTTAGATGAAATAAGAACCAAACATTTTTTATCTGTGGAAATGGTACATAGGCTATATGAGAATGACCACGCCCCCTTCTTACGCCCACTATGGTAACAAAACTCATCAATGGCATGCTTTTGTAAGGCAATATGCGTATCAAACGATTCAGCGTATCATTGTAGCAAGCATAGGCTATAATATAATCGGCCACGCCCACTTTCCGTGCCCTCTAAACTAACAAAACGAAGCTACGGTACATGTCGGTAAATCAGTATTAATATCGAATGTGCCGTGCTTCGTTGATGTTAACATAGGATATATAAAATTGACCACGCCCTGCCGATATGCCTTTTCGCCACGCCCACTATAATAACAAATCAGCCATGGTATATTTGTCATAGCAATATGGGTATCAAACGATTCAGCAGTTTATTGCGGCAAACATAGGCTATAACATAATCGGCCACGCCCACTTTCCATGCCCACTAAACTAACAAAACGAAGCTACGTTACCTGTTGGTGAATCAGTATTAATATCAAATGATTCTGTGTTTCATTGATGTTAACATAGGATATATAAGATTGACCACGCCCATCTGATATGCCTTTTCGCCACGCCCACTATAATAACAAATCATGGCCATGGTATATTTGTCATAGCAATATGGGTATCAAACGGTTTAATATTATATAGGATATATAAGATTGACAACACCCACCTGATATGCCTTTTCGTCACGTCCACTATAATAACAAATCAGCCATGGTATATTTGTCATAGCAATATGGGTACTCGTTTTCTCTTTCGGTGGCTGTCCTCTTAGCTGGAAATGGCAAACCTCTGAGAGTAAAAATTGCCTATGAAAAAGCTCCCAACCTGCCGTTCGGAACCGGCATAAAACTGTAGGTCCCTTCCACCCGCGTACAAAATTCACACGCACAACACGGGTGGTTGCGGGAAGCTAGGCCTTAGTCTCGCGTAAGCGGGCTGTCGTGCCAATCAATTATTAAATTATTATAAAAATTATTACTTAATAAGTTTTAATGTCCACGGTTTGTTACGTATGTCCGATTGTGTTGCCCAATATGGTCCAATAGATAGTTTTTCTGCATATAAGTTTGAAAACTATATGCAGTATTTAAAAAAAATTATCAAAAAACCAACCCAAATTTTGCAACGGTTGCATTTTAGACTTTTGGAGGGGTTTGGTTTCAAAGTTTGGATCTTTTAACATAGACTCAAGGAAAGGTAAAGATTCTTATTGTTTTACTGAAAAAACAGGCCCCGTAAAAATCATTGATTCAAAGTCTCAGTTTCTTCTCGGTTGCCCATTTAAAAAAAAGGAAAACTATTTTTCACAGCCACTTGAATCTTTTACTGGGCTAGGAATAGTAGTAGTTAGCGAATTAGATATCGAAGCAGTAGAAATAGATAGAAATGATATTAGCTACAAATATTTTTGTGTCCCTGATAAAGACAAATTTATTTGTATACCTCTACTGCATAATATATTTCATGAGTTTTCTAATTAAGTCTTGATACACAAAAGACTTAGCCATGCTTAACCAATGTTCGTCGTTTCGACTACCATTGTTGCCTTTTGGCTTACTCATGAAATAAGGACGAAATAATTATTCCGCAAAATGCAGGGCTAATTTAAGTTTTTATTAAATGTTTATTAGTTTAAGTTTTTAATTAAATGTTTATTAGTTTAAGTTTTTATTAAATGTACTGATAAAAAGTATAGCAATTACCTATTATAAATGGAATCTTTTCTTAGCGACGATGGGGATGAGGTACCCTCATACCAACTCCCGGTATCTAACTCTAACGAAAAAGGTATTTATTAAAAAAAATAAATAAATGTCACTTCGCTACTAAATTTGCCATATTCACACTGTTATTATTTCATATTTACAGAAATCTCTATTATACGAAAATCATTTGGCCATACATCATCGGACATTCCTTTAAAAAAGAGAAAGGCTGACAAGGAGAATGTGCATGACAGTGGTAATAATTTTTCATTTTCATTATAAGTATGAAATATAAAAAACAATTTTAATAACGATGCTCAATCTTGTATTGCAGAAACGATTACTCTACTTAAAACTATTCTTGCAGAGCAAAAGAAGCTGGACACTAAATTAACCAATTTAGAAAATTTTGTAAGAGAAAATGTAAGTTTATATTATCCTGTAAGTGCACATTCGATTTTGTGACCAATGCATTGTTGTTTGAAAAAACTTAATGTAAAAAGTAAGCGCACATAATATTAAAATCTTTATCTTTTATAACGACTTAGCTAGTTCCATATGACCTTAGAAAATTATCTTAATCCTTTTAGCTGCCTGACAAGAATGAGTTCATGGGGCAGAACAAACTCATTCGAGAGTGCAAGGTCTTGGCCACACATGTGCAGAAGTCGGTGTGCCGCATGACGGGAGAGGTAACGGATGACATCCTCATCCAAATTGCAGCGACCTTGCCTCTAGCCACCACTGCTGCGCTAATTGAGGTCGAAGAAAAGTTAGCAAACGAAGAGTACGCACAGTCTATGGTAATTTGATAAAATCTTTTGTAACCTTTTTATTTATTGTCAAAGCCGACCAAATGCTCATACAAATATTTTCTGACGCCTTTTTTCAGGCAACACACATTTTTAAATTGAAGGGTGCGGAGGGTGACGTCGACGTGGTCATGCGTCAAATTTTTGCCGATGAGTTGTTCGCCCAATTTAATTGGGACGGACGTTGGGAGCGACAAGCTCTTGGAGAGCTAAAACTTATCGACACTATATTGTATGGTAAGATACTTTTATCCCTGTATAGGCTACCATTATAGCCATACTATCTCAGCCAATGTTCGTCGACTCGACTAAAATAGTTTTCAGACCGATTTGAAAAAGGCGTTTAAAGTGAATGAAAATAAGAAGCAAAAAAAGAACAGTGGTAGTCGAAGCGACGAACATTGGCTAAGCTGAGTTAATCTTACAAGTATTTATCACCATATTTATCACTATATACATAATTTGTGTTCTCTCTTTTAGATGCATTCAAGGCCCAAGGACGAATGACCTTTGAAAAGGCGATGAAAAAGGTGGTAGAGCGCTGCCACAATCGCATAAAACAAAAAAAATATAAATCCAAAAATGCTCCAAAATTAAATAAGATAAATAAAGCATTTTTTGAATTAAAAACAAATCGTTTAGTTATTTTATTTGTAACGGCACCGGTTATTTAACCGAAAGCAGTAGCTAAAATATTTGGTAGAGGTGACTGGTTTATACGTTACCTATAACCGATATTTACGTTACTCATTTGGGGAAAACTTTCGGGTATTTTACCGGTTATATACCCAGTACTGCTAACGAGAGTGACTGGTTTATATGTTACCTATAACCGATACTTACGTTACTCATTTGGGAAAACTTTCGGGTATTTTACCGGTTATATACCTAGCACTGCTAACGAGAGTGAGCGAGATAAGCATATGTCTGAAATATGTTGGCAAACAAATGTGTGAGAATGGGATAAAAGATCACATGTATACATGAGTTTCAGTCATTTTTTTCCCATCGCCCTTAAAAAAGTGATAGAAACTCCAGAACAAGCGGTGACTGAAACTTTCACAGTACTACCAATTAGATGACTGGTTATCTAACCGGTACCTGTCTTGCAGGGTTGTGTATGCACTGAGGTGAATGAAAACAATACGAGCAACTGCACAAGATAAAAAGCAAATTGAATTTCCATGGCTTTTGGTTCTGCTATGAATAATGAACCATGTGAACTCGCAAAGGCGTAAAGTAGAGTGTGCGTTCCTATTGAAAAAAAACTAAAACCATGAATTTCTGCTGTGCAATGTTGGCATTCTTGTAGGCTACGTTGCCTTCTGGCCTAATAAAATTTGGAGGCGCTTGAAGCTTTTTTCAAGCGCAGTGTCCAAATAAATAGTTTCACTCAGTAAATTAAAATTTGATTTTATTGAGTCTTAACTATTAACAAAATTACGATGAATAACCGTGGCGGTGTGTCGATGAAAAGTGGACTGTATAGGTGCGACGACGAAAATGGACTGTATAGACTGTCAAGAGTCAGCTTCATACATTGAGCGCAATGACGAACCGAAGTGGGATGGTGTTGTTGTGTTTAGCTGCAGCTTCCAATGAGTACAATGAACCGAAGAGAGGGTGGTGGTGGTGGTGGTGAGTTGTAGGCTTTGCATAGCACTACATTGGTACCATTTCGAAGACAAAGGCAAGAACGATGATGATGCATTGTGGTTGTTGCTAGTAACTGTACAGTGGTGTGATTATGGTGTGTTATTTACTACAAAGTTTAGAGCGAAGAAAATGTGTGAACGTGAAAACGATGAACATGTGTCCCTGTAGGACACCTACTGCTGTGGCATGGGGCCGCAACATACTCCCCCCTTGAAAGTTCTTCTTTCAATCAGTTTGTGCAGATGACAGGGTTTCAATTGGGAGTTTGCAAATTTTTGTGATCGCACGTGTGCAAAGTTTGTCTGCAGTCTTCACCACAACAACTCTGACCTTGCCGTCGTTTCCTGGTTTCGTCTCAACCACACGTCCCATTGGCCATTTGAGAGGTGCAGTGAGTTCGTCTTTTACCAGTACCAAGTCGCCCTCTTTGATGTTTGGATGAACTGTGGACCATTTCGATCTATGTTGAAGTTCCGCAAGGTACTCTCGGTGCCAGCGCAGCCAGAATTGTTGTTGGATCTGTTGGACAATTTGATAACGTTTCAATAAGGTTATTTTCGATGACGATGGCTCTGGAATGGTGGTTAGTGTGCGACCGACGAGAAAATGTGCTGGGGTTAGGGGTCGGAGGTCATCAGGATCGTTCGACAATGGTGTCAGTGGACGACTGTTGACAATTGCTTCCGCTTGACAGACGACCGTGTGTAGTTCATCCAGCGACAAAATGTGTGTGCCAATCGAGCGACGAAGATAGTCTTTGCTTAGCTTCACGGCACTCTCCCATAAGCCGCCGAAGTGTGGTGAGCGGGGCGGGATGAACTTCCATTGTACGCGATTCATTGCGACAGAATTCCTCTACCGCCTCAATGTGCTGTTGTGTAACAAATGTGTGCAGTAATTCACGAAGCTCTCGATTAGCCCCGACGAAGTTGGTTGCGTTGTCCGAGTACATGAGACGAGACTTGCCTCGTCGAGCAAAGAATCGTTTGAGCGCAGCGATGAATGCAGGCGTCGACAAGTCTGGAACGACTTCCAGATGGACAGCCTTTGTTGAAAAACAAACGAAGACGGCAATGTAAACCTTTATTGGTGGTCTACCACGAATTTGTTGAGTAACGAAGAGTGGTCCCCAAAAATCAACGCCTGTGATATCGAAGGGCAATGAGGCTGTAATGCGATGAGCGGGCAGCGCTCCCATTACCTGCTCGGCAATGATCGGCCGAAGACGATAGCAGATAATGCAGTGGTGAATGACTTGACGAATGACTTTACGCGCGCCAATGATCCAACACTTATCACGAAGAATATTTTGTAGTGTCTGCGCTCCAGCGTGCAGGTGCTGTCGATGATGATGTGCAATGAGAGTGTGTACAAATGGGTGAGAGTGTGGTAGCACAATGGGGTGTTTGCTATTGAAATCCAACGAAGAATTTTTTAACCTTCCGCCTACTCTGATAACGTGATTATGCATGAATGGCGCAAGTTGAAGCAACTTCGAGGACCGATTGATAACTTGATGGTTGCTAATTTTCGTGTATTCGTCATGAAAATAAATTCGTTGAATTACACGACAAACCATTGTTAGGGTTGCGTCGATGTCTTCTGATGTGATTGGTGACGCGGAAGTGCTGTCAGCATTTGGTTGCCTTTGATATGCAAATCGTCTTACGTACGTGAATATACGAAGAAATTTGTTGTAGTTGTTGATGTACTTGTGAGCGGCGAAAATGTCGCTGGGCTGGCTAGCCAGCAGTGCACTACATTGTCGCCGCTTTTCGGGTACGTCTTTCGGGTGTGGTGTCGATGATGTGGGCCACTGATGTGGTGGTGAAGAAAGAAATGCAGGGCCTTGAAACCAAAGACTGTTGTTGATGAGGTCAGTAACGTTAGCGCCCCGCGAAACAAGATCGGCCGGGTTGTCGCCTGATGGGACATGATGCCACTGATAATTCTTGGTGAACTGCTGAATTTTAGTGACTCTGTTTCCCACGAAAACTGTCCATCGGGATGGCTCGCCTTGAACCCAACACAGCCCGATGGTTGAGTCTGACCAGCAGTGAATGTTGTTTGGGTTGGGGTTGAATGTCTGCACTACGGAGTGTAGAAGCTCTGCTAGCAGTAATATGGCGCACAATTCAAGTCGAGGCAGAGTGACTGGTTTGGTTGCTGCAACGCGTGATTTGGTGCATAAAAGTGACGAGCTCACTGTGTCTTGACTTCTGGTAACCATGTACTATAAATGCAAGCGCCGTATGCTTTGGTGCTAGCATCTGCAAAGGCATGAAATTCAGTGCTTGTGTTAAATGGCACATACCTTGCGACTTCGATGTTTTCGATGAGCGAGAATTGGTGTTGGAGTTCATTCCATTTGGTGAAGACGTCTTGTGGAACACTTTCATCCCACTGCACATTTAATTTCCACAAGTCCTGCATTAAGATTTTGCACGATACGATGATGGGATTTATCAATCCAAGTGGGTCGAAGAAACTGAATATATGCGATAAAATCGTTCGTTTTGTTGGTTTTGTTGACGAAGGAGGATGGTATGCGAAAAGGAAATAGTCATGTGAAGGTGACCATCGAAGGCCCAATGCCTTGATATAGTCTGCGTCATTGAGATGCACAATTTCCTCCCGATCCGATTGCGGCACATCTGCGATGACAGTCATGCTGTTTGAAGCAAATTTGCGAAGAGGGAAACCACCCCGATTGAGCAGTTCGACAACTTGGTGTTTTATTTCGATGACTTCTTCAATCGTGGACCCGCCAGTCATGAGATTATCCACATAAAAATCTCTTAAAGTGACTGCAGACCCAATAGGAAATGCTGCGGCTTCATTTTCAGCTAATTGCCGTAAGCATTTTACTGCTAAATATGGCGCACAACTTGTGCCATATGTGACTGTTCGTAACTGAAACTTTCTTACGGGCTTGTGAGGCAAGTCTCTCCACAGGATGCACTGCCACTTAGCGTCGTCTTCATCTACGAGGATCTGCCGATACATTTTGGCAATATCTGCCATCAGCACGTACTTATGTGTCCTGAATCGGATGAGAATTGTAAAGATGTCATCTTGAAGAGTAGGCCCAACGCGAAGAATACTGTTGAGTGATTTGTCATTGGAAGTATGGCTCGAGGCATCAAAAACCACACGAAGCTTTGTGGTCGAGGAGTCCAATTTGGTGACAGCGTGATGAGGGATGAAATGTTGAGCACAGTGGTCGTTTTCTGTGAGTCCCATATGACCCATGTTGAAATACTCGTCGATGAATTGATGATACTGGTGTTTAAGTGTGTTATTGCGATGTATTTTGTTTTCCAATGAAACTAATCTTTTGTAGGCGATGTCGAAGGATTGCCCTAAGGACTGAGGACTCTCGTTAAATGGCAAACGGACGATAAATTTGTTACTGGTGGGACATTTTTTCGTTGTAGCCTTAAAAAAGTCTTCACAATATTGCTCTTCGGCCGAAAATATTGGTGATGAATTATTGTGATGATCGTCTAGTTTCCAAAACTTCTCCATTAGTGTATTCAGCAGTGGCTCTTCAGATACTGTAGTGAACGATTTGTATGGGCACGATGATGACAACGATGATAATGGTAACGAAGACAACGACGATGATAGACTTGGTGGTGGTTGGACTGCGCCTGACACTATCCAACCCAACTTTGTTTTTTGAAACGTAGGCAAGTTGTGGTGTAACTTTATTTGGCCTACCAGCAATAATTCATAAAACAAACTCGCTCCGAGAAGGCAGTCGATTGCACCCGGTTGATAAAAATCTTCATCAGCCAGTGTGATATTTTTTGGGATGTTCCATTTACTTATGTCGATGCGATGAGTTGGTTGGCATGTCGTGATCGACAATGGCCTTGAAGATTGAAGAGAACGCGAAGACAGCTGCTGTGCTTTTGTTGTTGTGGAGCCGATGCCGGTGACTTCAATGTTGTGCTTAGTACGAGAGAGACGAAGATGCTGAGCAATGCGCTCAGTGACAAAGTGGAGTTGGGAGCCTGAGTCTAGCAGTGCTCGTGCGATGATGGAAGAGCCACCCACATTATGTAGGCGTACGAGTGCAGTGGCGAGAACGACTTCTGTATTTGCTTTATGTACCTGCAGCACAGTTGGCTTTCTCTCCTGCGTTTCTCCGGTGATGTTGTTGGTAGGATCGTGTTCGATGGCGCCTGAACGATGAAGCAGAGTGTGGTGACTTACTCTACAATGTTGACAGCGGCGAAGAGATGGACAATTGCTGGAGGTGTGACCTTGGCGTAAGCAATTGAGGCACAGCTTGAGTGTTTTGACCAAACTGTACCGCTTATATGGGTCCAACTTGATAAATTTTTCACAGGCGAAGGGGTTGTGCGGTGGGCTGTGTTCACAAAATGTGCACCTTGCACTGGTGTCCGCAGCGACGAATGATAGTTGTTGGTGTTTGTGTGGTGATGTTTTCGACGAATGTACTTTTTGGTTGTGAGCGAGGAGTTGTGTGGGGGCTCGGTTGACTTCGATGATGTGAAATGCCTGGCACCGACGTTCGAGGAAATCGGCCAAGTCATCCCATGATGGCAACTGCAATGCCGATGAACTGCTACGATCCCATTTGGAAGCGATTTCCTCTTCCCATTTTGTTTGTGTGTTTGCATCTAACTTGGATGTTATTAGGTACAAAATTATGGCATCAGCAATTTGGCTTCTGGATGCTAATGATGGCATGGCGCGCATGTTGGCGTTGATGACATCCATGAATTCGCGCAACGAAGAGAGATTTGGCTTGTTTATTTTAAGCAATTCGAAGATATTGTTCAGGTGGGATTGGAAGATGAAGCGCTTGTTGTCATAACGAGCGACGAGAAGATCTATGGCCTTTTCATAATTGGTTGAGGTTACTTCCAATGACTGTATGAGACGAGCAGCATTGTCAGTAAGGCACGAGCGAAGATATTGAAATTTCTCAATCGATGTGAGGTCGTTGTTGTTGTGCACTAATGCTGCGAACATGTTGAAAAAGTCAAGCCATTCCACGTGGCGCCAACTGAATTTGGAGGGTTGCAGTTTTGGCAACTGAGCCGTTCGGGATGATGACTAAGGTACGACACGTGTGCTGCTGAGGTGATCAGCTTCGGTGGTGTTGGAACGAGTGACCGCTAACTTTGATACGATGGTACATTTTGCTTCGAAATATGCAGACTCGAACTCCACTCGATGATTTGTGCAAACTAGCGACTCGTCCAGCTCCTCCAGTTGCGTTTGCAGCGTCTCGAAAGCATCGAAGTAGCGCTCTACCATGGTCAGCTTTACTTGCAGCTGCACCTCGTTGAGGTTATCACCTCCGGAAATTTCGCTGCATACAGTTTTAAGTCGCTTGATAAGCTGGTCACGCTGCAGACTCTTCACATGTATGTTGCGTGGTGCTGCACTTGCAATTGGAGGGGTTTGGGGGGTGTCCATTTCAAAATTTAAAATATCAGCGTCTTTGTCCATATTATTAAAAAACCGAAAACCGACAACCGAAAACTTTGTTAGGAGCCAGATCCGGCTCGAAGGACCAAATTATGGTGGCGCTTGAAGCTTTTTTCAAACGCAGTGTCCAAATAAATAGTTTCACTCAGTAAATTAAAATTTGATTTTATTGAGTCTTAACTATTAACAAAATTACGATGAATAACCGTGGCGGTGTGTCGATGAAAAGTGGACTGTATAGGTGCGACGACGAAAATGGACTGTATAGACTGTCAAGAGTCAGCTTCATACATTGAGCGCAATGACGAACCGAAGTGGGATGGTGTTGTTGTGTTTAGCTGCAGCTTCCAATGAGTACAATGAACCGAAGAGAGGGTGGTGGTGGTGGTGGTGAGTTGTAGGCTTTGCATAGCACTACATTGGTACCATTTCGAAGACAAAGGCAAGAACGATGATGATGCATTGTGGTTGTTGCTAGTAACTGTACAGTGGTGTGATTATGGTGTGTTATTTACTACAAAGTTTAGAGCGAAGAAAATGTGTGAACGTGAAAACGATGAACATGTGTCCCTGTAGGACACCTACTGCTGTGGCATGGGGCCGCAACAAAATTCATACCGATAAATTTTTAAAATTCATATATTAACAGCAACATATTATTATTTATTATTATCATTTCCTTAAAATTTATATTATATAGTAATTTTATGTGTTCTTTAGTATTTTTATTTTACTCTTATTTTTCGTTTTACTTGCAATTTGCTCTCTTAATCAAGTGCAATTTTTTCTTAGCAAAATTATTAAAAAGTAATCTAATATAAATTGCTTATGTTCCCAACAAGTAGACGGTTCTGAAAATCACATTTTGTATTCATCTACTTTGTTACGTTTGCAACACACAAATTGTACAAAAGCTTTTTTATATTGGAGGAATGAGGGGTTTCCTTAAAAAACGTATGAAATGTGTTGTAAAAGATTTTTGAAACAAAAAAAATTAGTCGATTGGAGCTTTTAATTTTAAACTACTGTTAAAATAGTTGAAATTTTTGAAAAATATAAACATTGCGTTTCTTTGTAAATCACAAAGCTCATCTTTTATTAACTTTTTGTAGTTATGACAGTCAAATTTTTCAAAAGTTTACATCAATATGAAATAATATGGAATAACGAAGGGAACCATCACTCATATGTTAATTTTTTATAATCCCTAAGGCATTTGAAGAATTCGCTTTTTCTGCATCAAATATATCCTTTGATAAGCAAAATTCTTCACCGAACTTTTGATTTATAGCATTTTAAGTTTCATTGTCAATTTCAAACAAATTGGTATTATTGTCAATTATTATAAATGAGCCTTCGTCAGTTGGTTCACAATTGAAGGTTCCTGCCTTAAATGCTATTATTTTCATTGAGATCATTATCGCAAGAATATGGTCAAACTCAAAAAGTGAAGGATTATTGTTTGTAACTCCGCTTTTTCTTACCAAATAAAAAAGATTTTCAAGCGGGTCTTGATTAAGTCTTGATAATAAAATAAAATTGGATTTTTCCGCCCAGATATCTTGTGAAAGAGACAAAACGGAAGTAAGTGATAAAACTATACCATTTCAACAGTATACAGTTTTAGGATACTGACAACTTTTGACATAGTTTTTCATTTCCTTCAAATAGTTTTGGATATTGTTATCCTCACGAAGAGCTGATCGGAAAGGATTTTTATCAAAAAGAACATGGCTATTCAAACAATCAAAAAGTCTGTTTATTTTTGCAATAAATATAGCTGTGGGCAAAGCTTTTTCTTTGCAATCATTATAACAGCCATTTTCAACCAACGATTTTATGGCTATACAGATACAGTATTGCTAAATATTTGAGTTGCGTTATTTAACCTTCATTTTTTCAAATGAATTAGGATGAATATGCTTTGTTGTCAATTTGCGAAAAAGGCGGGTTGAATTGTTTTTATCCAATTCATATAACCTGCAAATAATCGACCAAGAAATATGTCCATCAGTCGAAGTTTCATCATCAGCAAATTTGTTGAAGCGAAAGCGATCGTCAACGAAAACAGGTATACATACACACAAAAAAAAGCGCGAACAAGTGAAATTGTGTTGTTGCTTTTGTTGGCTTTTTTGGTGGTTGATTATTTCATTGCGTGTGAAGGCAACGCACACAATTTTGCGAATATTTTCGGCTAGCCGAAGTGCGTATGGGACCTGCTGCGCTTAACCCTTATTCTCATACCCGGGTACCCGGGTGCCCACTGCGATGTATTTTCGTGAAAAAAACTGACAAATAATGAAAATTTTTTTTTTACCTTCCGGATCCTCGTTATTTAGGTGAAAAGCGAACAAATCATATCAAAATTTTATAAACACTTTTTAATTAACAAAATATTGAAAACTTAAAAATTGCATGAAATGGGTACCCGGGTACCCCGGGTGCCAAACGACGTTAGTAAGTTTGGGTATGAGAATAAGGGTTAAAGCAAGGCGCATAACAGCAACAGTAACATCATCACAGCGCACAGTTAATGTGCGACTGACCACATCAACATAAAGCAAATTATGAAAGCTGACTTCGAATTGAAAAGTTTGCCGAAGTCATCGCGATTATGTTCGAATAGCCGAAGTGCGTATGGGACCTACCAAGATTCATTGAATAGAAGATTGCGCCTTCCAGGAGAAAATAATTTTGAAACCGCACCAGTGACGTCATACAAAATTGCTTCCTATTGGCTGAAAATGTTGATTGAATTTTGGAGAGAGAAACACAGTGGGGCAAAATTAAATATTTGTTACTTCATTATTTTTTCCATTTTCAATTCCCTCCTTAATTCCAGTAAATTTACCCTTACCGATAAATATTGAGTATTTGCCGTTCGAAGTCGTTTTGGGTGAAGTGCAGCGAGCAAACTCTTGCCGTTTGAACATTCAAATAAGTCTCCCGGCCACAGAAATTCACTCAGCGCTGTATAAGGCTTGCATCCTTGGGGAACCGGAAGAAGTGCACTGCGCAATCTAAATCATATATATGCATATATATATATATTCCATTTGAAAAGCACTTCACCACTCATGTACTTTTTTTCAATATTTTGTGTACACAGGCCCACTGCACACCGCATGATTCTCTTCTTTTTTTTCTGTTTTTGAAATTTTTCCGCGATATTCTTACTACATGCACTTTTACAGCAAGGACTTTTGAAACTCAAAATTATTTAATTATTTTAACAAGAAACAATGAAAACAATTAAGCAAAAGCGGCACGATTTACAAAAAACGAAGTATTTGTGAATACAAAATTTTCAACCAATGAAAACAAAGCACGAAATCTGAATTGAATTGCAGGGTTTCCTCCCGAATTTCACTTGTTTTATTTGTGTTATTTATATGAACGAATTATACGAATTTATATTTAATTTTGTAAAGATATACAAATTTCTATTAAACTGTTATGTCAGTATATGTATATATAGGGGCTTAAGTATAAAGAAAGCCATATATTTGCTCAAAAGAGTAAAGCAAGTTCAAAATAAAAGAATTTAAAAAGTACTGATGGAAACCCTACATATTCTCCGATGACGTCACTGGTGCGGTTTAAAATTGATTTTCTCTCGGAAGGCGCAATCTCTGTATTCAATGAATCTTGGGACCTACTACGCTGGTACGCAAATTTGTGCGAGTTGACACCTCTATGTGTTTATTTGCTTAGTGCTACAACCTTGTAGTTCAGCCATTTGATGAGCGGAGGCATAGGTAGCGGGAAATTTGCTCGCGCTCAACAGTTTGCGATCTTGTTCGTCGAAGCGCAAGCGAAGAGTAAACAACGAACCAAAGCATCGTCATCGTCGTTTCAACGAAGATGATTCGGGATTCGCTAATGTTGTTGGTGTTGTCGTTTATTGTGTGTATGCTTTTTTTGTTGTAATTCATTTTGCTGCAATGTCACCAGCAATCGAATGTTTGTGGTGTATGGCTTTTTGCTGGCCAATGCTTTGATTAATTTAATAATTTGGTGGTTGATATCAATTTAAAATGTTTACAAATATTTTTACGTGGTGAGTTCGAAGTAAAATTATTTGTTTATATTTTCACATGCTTGATTACAATTTTGAGAATATGGGAAAACTACGAAAAAAATGAACTGATAGGCATATTTATTTCTTTATTTATTTATTTATTCGTCTACCGGGCTTAGCCCTCACAGACTACAAATTACTTACAACTTAAGTCAAATAACAACTTAAATGTAATATAACAATTCGCACAGTTTGTTCTTTAAAAGCTCTCGGCTTAATTCAAAATCGACATTATTGCAAATAGTGTTACACAAAGATGTAAATTTGTGAATCGGTTCATTCTCACCATATTTTGTTCTATGGACCGTATTATAAAAAATATATCTTTCTCTTAAGCACCGATTCGGCACATAAAAAGGTAAACGCGTCAGTAGCTCTGGCGAGTCTATCTTGCTTCAAAATTCGTGAAACACTTGAAATTAAAAATAATTAGATGCGTGTTTTAATTTTTTTTTATCGAAATCTAACGGAGGGTTAGAAGATTGTATGGAAAAACATAATTTAATAGGTTTATTGACTTTCAATAGGGCGAAAGCACTACTAAAGCACTAAATAAAGAAATAATAAGACAAGTATTTTGTCATAAGAAAATTGTATTACGGCATGCCTACGTTTAAAAATAGTTTAAATGTTCTACACCTGAATGATTCCATGGCGAATGATGTGATCATAAATTTACAATATTAGATTTTCTTATTTTAGTTCTTTTAAACAAGCATTATATGTGGGCCGTAAGAAAAGTTCCAAAGAACGAGACGGAAAATTATTACGGGTAATAAAAAATTTTCTTTTCTTTCCAATTCCATTTTTATTGATTACTTATTACTTATTTTTTAATTGCCTGTAGCGATATAGGTCGCCATGCCAGCCATATTTTATTTTCTTTTCTATGATTTTGCGCACACTACAGTCGGCAGTGAGTTCAGGAGCAATATGCGACGCTGTGCAGGCTTATAGAAGAAGAACAAAAGCCAGCCAGAAAATATAAATCGTTTTGCAATTTCAGCTTTTCGCCAGCGCAACAACAAGAACACCAGCACATCGTCTTCAGTGTGCTTACTTAGTTTTTCATTTATGTGGTAGACCCAGTGAAAAAAATGTGGTAGATTTGAATGAAATGTGGCAGATTTTTTTGTATTGTACATTAATTGTATTTTATTGCATTTGCACATTTATTTCTTTTTTGGGAGCTCGGACTCGCAATTTTCGCGCCGTAAAACTTCGTCCCGTCCAAGCGCATTGCCATCGCCAACCAGTCACACGTTGAGGATGGAGAGGCTTCTCAATAAGATAGATAGATAGATAGATAGATATATTCTTTATTCAATTGTTTAACAAATATTACAGAAATAATTTAATTAACAATAGATAACATTTCTGATAAAGAATTTACGACAATGACCTTTAAGTCGTCTGTCGGAAAAAAGGAAAATACATTACTCTAACATAAAGATATACATACATATTAACAGAATTCATTTACAATTAAACTCCTATATTTTAAAGCATCAGTGACATACAAAACAAGACAATCCCATCCACCTACGCCAATTCCATTTAGCTTGTTTACAATTTCATCTTGAGTTAAAAAGAACTTTCCAAGATATCGATATCTGATTCTTTTCAAAATTGGACACCTACCCAGAAAATGTGTTATATTTTCTAACTCGTTCAAATTACAAAGACTGCAGTTTAGATTTCTGTGACCCCCAAGAATTATCAAATCGCACCTGGCCTTCAAAATCCACATTATTCTATATTTTTCAAGATTGTCATTCAAGTAGCTTTTACCGATGTTATGCTTCTCAATAATAACTCTTGGGTTTTCCGAGCCCCAGATGCGACAATTTTGCTTGTTGACGTAGCCACAGGTGGAATGGGATGATTTTTCGATGAAATTCCGGATCATTTTCATGCATTTCAAGGACCCAATCTGCAAAGACACGACATTGTTGATGATCGGTCGGCTTGAGTTCTTGTGTTAACTGAACTTTATAAGCCTTCAGACCCAAGTCTTTATGCAAAATACGGTGTAATGACGTTTTTGGAATGCCCAATTCCAAAGAACGACGAGGAATCGACAAACCTGGGTTTTCTTCAACACTTTAGACTACAGCAGCAATATTCTCAGTTGTTCTTGAGGGACGTGCATGGGTTTTATTCTTCACATCACTAACTTGTCCCAACAGCTAGAATTTTTCCACCAATTTCTGTATTGCGGTGCGACAAGGTGCTTCACGACGACCCAAAAATGCTTTAGTTTTGCGAACTGTGACTGCAAGATTTTCACCATTTGTAGTGAATTTTAATAATTTCAATGCGTTGTTGAAGCGTGTATCGTTCCATTTTTAGTAGTGGCGTAGTTTTTACTTGTCAAATGTCAAAGAATAAAAACTTGAAAAGTGAAAGCTACCGAAATACCGGGTGATTAAAAATAACACCTTTTGTTGGGAAACCCTATATAAGGAACACTACGACAGAAACCATCAGCCGACCGGACTAAAATTAAACCAAATAAAGACCCTACGTGCGGAGGAAACGAGGCCCCCCAGTAACCTGAAAAGGACGAAAAGGAGACGGAAATTACGTCAGCCGCGTTCGCCAGGATGTCTTCGTAGATTATCTTGTAAGTTAAAAAAATTTGTGAAATTAGTGCAATTAGTACAAGTTAAGAAAAGCGTGAAAAAAGTGCGAGGAAAATCAAGAATTTGTATAGTTCTAAATTCAGCTGAATACGATGTTTATAAGAAAACTGCCAAGAACATTTTTAACTAAAAAAGGTGTAAACAAAAACGTAAAAGCATAACAAATTATAACTGAAGTTGTGATACCACAATTTATAATCGAACCTAATTCTGCGATTCCTACGGGACCCTCTAGGATAGAAAGGTAATAATAAAAAACAGAAAGAGAAGTAAGAATTGGAATTTTAAAGGCTAAGCAAATTTAATTTTTCACGATGTTACACCCAAACAATTTAATTAGACCACCAGTGCTAGGTACTCAATCCTCTCAAGCATCCACCTCAAACCCTAACCCTAACCCTTTCCCCCAAACTAGCCGAGTTAATCAAAAATATAGTAACACAAGTAGCTAGGACAGAATGCGCGACCATAGTACAGAGAATGACCAACCCCACTCCCGACATAGCCACTGACCAAACTATCGAACAACGATTTATCAACGACTTGTCCGACATGGACAACATCCTCGAAGTAGTCAGATCACTTAGGGAATTCTACGGAAACCCGACTGAATTTAGTAGCTGCAGAAAAAGCGTAGAACGAATACTGAATATTTACGAAAACGAAGTAGGCAGCCCAAAATATTTCGGAATCCTGAATGTAGTAAGGAATAAAATCATAGGGAAAGCAGACCAGGTTCTCGAATCGTATAACACCCCGCTTAATTGCAAGGCAATATCGAAATGCCTAACAACCCACTACGTCGATAAAAGGGATCTAAGCACTTTGGAATATCAAATGACGTGCCTTATACAAGGACGTCAATCTGTACAAAATTTCTATGCCCAGGTATATTCACATCTTTCATTGATCTTGAATACAATCTCTTGCATGGAAATCAGTGAGGATAGATGAGATATCCAAATCAGCAACAACAATTCCACCCAGAATTAGCCTACATACCATACACGCAACGACCATTCTCACCAAACATGCAAATGCCACAACAATTCGCACAATGGACCAAGCAACCATTCAACAGACCGTACAACAACCCCTACTACAACCCACCAGGAAGACCATTGGCACCGAAACCACCACCGAAACCTGAACCATGGAAATTGACGAAAGTATTAGGACAAGAGCTGTGGACTACGCAAACAACCAATTTCCGTTACGCTGGAAAACGACAAGAAAAACCCGACTCGAACCTCACCAACCCCCCCATTAAGATGCAGAGAAACTTTCACGTAACTACCATCCGAGATGGGACCGAAGACCACAATGCAGGAAATGACCCTCTCGACACCCTAGAAGACCCCCAAGACCAAGACTACAATGAGCATAATAACTACAACTACGAAAACCTAGACCTCACAGATATACATTTTTTAGGTTAAAACTCTTCGTTGCCTTATTTTTAGTGCAAAACGAAGAGTGGCAAGATACTGAAAATCCTAATAGACAGAGGATCAAATAAAAATTACGTACAACCACACCTAGCCAAAACAGCAATCCCAAATTACAAACACTTTTTCGCAAATTCAATAGGAGGACAGATAGAAATTACACACCATACTTACGCTAACTTGTTCAACATGCCACATACGAGGGGGGTCCGATAAGTACTTAGCCTACAAAGCCAACCTATTTCTCAACGTAGTCTCCTTTAACTCGATACACTTGACCCAGCGATGCTGGGTAGTCGATGTAGATTACACCTTGTGAATCCCAGAAAACGGTGGCCATAACCTTTCCGGCCGATGGGACAGTCTTTGCCTTCTTCGGCGCACATTCGCCGGCCAAAGTCCACTGTTTCGACTGTTCCTTGGTCTCTGGTGTGTAAGTTACGGTATGCCAACGGCCACAGCGCTTCTCGCTGTTTCGCACAAAGATCCGATGTCACTACGCCGCGTAAAACTGCAACGTAGTGTCTGCGCATTTGCTCGCAGCGGGCTGGCGAGCTCAGGTGGCAGAATGTGAGCTCAGGTGGCAGAATGTAGGCAAACCAGAAGGCAATGCGATTTGCTAGCATTGTCTTCAAGTCTCAGTCTCGATTCCGCAGTCGCACGAAACGGTGCGAAAATAAAGAAGAAGAAACAAAAATAAATGTTGTTTGAATAAAAAGAATAACTGGCGCCCAACTATACTACTGCGAGGACTCCGCGCCCAAAGACCTAGCCGCGCGTAAAAACAGCAATCCAGTTCCGCTAAGCGGAAAGCTAAAAGTTCTAAAATTTCCACATAGTGGAAAAAAGTGAAAAGTTTCGCATAGCGAAAGAGTCTAAAAACTAAAATGTCTACATAGTGGAAAAGTGAAAAGTTTCGCATAGCGAAAGAGTCTAAAAACTAAAACTTCCACATAGTGGAAAAAAGTGAAAAGTTTCGCATAGCGAAAAAGTCTAAAAACTAAAATTTCCACATAGTGGAAAAAAGTGAAAACTTTCGCATAGCGAAAAAGTCTAAAAACTAAAACTTCCACATAGTGGAAGAAAGTGAAAAGTTTCGCATAGCGAAAAAGCCCAAAAACTAAAACTGCCGCATAGCGAAACAAACAAAAAGTACTAAAGCTAGCACAGCGCTCACTATCCACCGCTGTAGTGCTCACTGAACCGTGCGACAATCTTCAGCGACGGCAAAATTGCACGTGGATATCTCGAAAACGTGTACGAGTGTTATCACGCGGTGCGTGGCGGCTTCTGCAAAGTTGACACCGAATGCTTGAAAACTTGGCGTCGCTTACATCAGACAACAAGCATAATAACAACAACAAGGGACGATGAGGATGACGACGCTATGGATGCTGACGCTGTAAGCCAGATCTTTCAGGAAGAAGAAAATATCTTTTTAAATATCTAAATTTTTGCAATTGTATAAAAATTCGTATAAAGTTGGTTAATTAATTTCTAATTTAATTTGTAAGCAGGATCTAAATTCTTGTGAATTTACATTAAAAAAAAATCCATACATTAAATCTTTGGTAAATAGTCGGAAATTTCATTAGGAAACTGTTAAACACTTTGTGCAGTGCCGTCTCCTCCGAGGTCCATTTTTGTCATTGTCTCTTGAGTCTTTTGGCATTGCTATATAAAAAAATAAAAAACAATAAAAAAATGGCTAACCCGACCGAAAACCAACCCGTCTCACCCTCGACGCTTTCAACGCTCATAGAGGTAGCAGTAGAAACAGCGTGCACCAATATGTTGAGTCATATTGAAAGGCATAATGCAACACAACTGAATTTAGCACAACAGATTAAGGCTCTTTCGGAGAGAATGGCAACCTTAGAATTGCCATCATCTTCAACAATTATCGAATACAAACCGATAGAGGTAACGAGGAATGACCAGTGCCCGCTCACACTTGACCTAATCAAGTCATTACCGGAGTTCTCCGGTGAATCTACGAGATACCTTTCATGGCGCCAAGCAGCGCACACGGCAATAAAACTTTTTGATCCGTTTGTGGGTACAGAAAAATATTACCAGGCAGTTGCTATAATTAGGAACAAAATCACGGGCTCAGCCGACCAAATTCTATCATCCTTCAACACTGTCCTCAATTTCGACGCCCTTGTCGCCAGAGTGGACCACACTTATCGCGATAAGCGACCACTACATGTTCTAGAGAACGAACTCAGCGTCCTGTGCCAGGGAAAATTGTCGATTGCAGGGTATTATGATGAAATAGAAAAGAAACTAACGATGCTCATTAATAAAGTGACAATGGATTACAGTGGCAATCCGACACTAATCAGCTCGTTTGCGGAAAAATACAGAGCGGACGCTCTGCGGGTTTTTATTTCAGGTTTAAACAAACCTTACTGTAATATCCTATTCTCAGCTGGTTGCGCGGACCTACCCTCTGCCTTAGCGAAGGCTCAGGAACTGGAATCCAATAACCAGCGTTACTCCTTCGCAAGAGCATTCGACAACCAGATCCCCAGAACCCTTCCACCGCGGCCCCATCCAAATTTTAAACAAGTACCTACGAGACCTAAACCGAGACCAATGGACACTAATGCGGAAACTGAGCCAATGGACGTTGACCCTTCGTCCCAATTTCGCTACGACACAGCCTTTAATCCTAGACGAAACCAGAGCAATAGGTTCTCTGGACAGACCAGGCAATTCAGTAACAGGACTGAAGCACAAGCGCCACCCAGACCTGGCAAGCGCGCACCCTCATCGGACAGGACACCTCAACCCAAACAACAAAGAGTAAATCACTTGGGAGTGGACCAAATAGATTCTCAGGATGAGGACGAAAAAGACACACAATCACTAGCGACTTTTGACAGCGAAACAGAGGAAGAAATAGTAAACGACAGCCTCAATTTTTTAGAGTAAGGTCTGCTGTTCCCTATATTGAGAAGACTTTTAATAAAAAAACTAAATTAAAAATATTACTCGATACAGGAACAGCGAAAAATTACATTAGAAAAATACCCGAACTCGACCCAATCCTTAACGATAGACCATTTATAGTCAAAACCCTCGACGGAGGAACAAAAATTACACACAAATACCGAATCCAGCTCTTCGGAAAATTAGCCGAATTCTTTTTACACCCACATTTGAATTCATTCGACGCAATTTTGGGCTACGACTTCATTAATCAAATACAGGGGGTGATTGATACGGGCAGGAAGATGTTTTGCATAATAACGGGGAGGACGAAATTCAATTCCTCAATTTCCAACAAGTCAATAACCGACAAATTAGTACACAGTCCGTCTCGGAGAAAGTCCGTACCCAATTTAAAACCCTTTTAAAACGTTGTGAAGTAGTATTTTCTAATCCAAATGAGAGCCTACCATTCAACACCACTGTAATAGCAAAAATACGTACGAAGGACGCAGAACCCGTCTATTCTAAGCCAAGACCATACAACATATCTGCAGTCCCCTTCGTAAATCAGGAAATCCAGAAACTCTTAAAGGATGGTATAATCCGACCCTCCAAATCCCCATATAACACTCCAATTGTAGTGGTGAGAAAAAAAAGGAGAGAACGAGGACGGAACACAAAAACACCGTATGGTTTTCGACTATAGAAAACTTAATGAAAAAACGATACCCGACCGCTACCCGATTCCCGAGACCTCCGTTATCCTGACCAATCTGGGACAGTCTAATTACTTTTCCACCCTCGACCTGAAAGCAGGCTTCCACCAAATTCTCTTTGATGAAAAGGATAGAGAAAAAACGGCCTTCTCTATCAACAACGGTAAATTTTAATTCTGCAGATTACCGTTCGGTCTTAAGAATGCCCCGAGCATTTTTCAAAGAACCATCGACGATGTGCTTCGCGACTACATCGGGCTCTTGTGTTACGTTTACATCGATGATGTAATCATATTTTCCCAAACGGAAGAAGACCATTTAAAACACATAGAATGCATTTTTTCTAAATTAATTCAAGCTAAGATGCGCGTCTCCGTAGAGAAATGCAAATTTTTTAAGCAAGAAGTTGAATTTCTCGGCTACCTAGTAGCTAAAAATGGGATCAGAACATGCCCCAATAAGGTGAAAGACATTCTTGACTTTGCAGTACCCAATACTTTACGGGCGCTAAGATCCTTCTTAGGATTGGCGGGCTATTACCGCAAATTCATCAAGGACTACGCTAAGATTGCACAGCCCTTGACGAGTTTGTTGAGAGGAGAAAATGGCCACGTCTCTGCGAAGAAGTCTAAAAACGTGAAAATTGAATTGAACGACAAGGCGCTCGATGCTTTTCAGTCAATAAAGAATATCCTAGCCTCCGAAGACGTACTATTGCTCTACCCAGACTTCCAAAAGGCATTCGACCTTACTACAGATGCGTCGGCACATGCAATCGGCGCTGTATTATCGCAAGGGGGCCGCCCCATCACAATGATTTCTCGCACCTTGAGCAAAGCAGAAAGCAATTACGCCACGAACGAGCGTGAAATGCTGGCCATAGTGTGGGCGTTGAAAACACTGAGAAATTACCTTTACGGCGCACCCAATATTAATATCCATACGGATCACCAGCCGCTCACCTTTGCTATTTCAGAGCGAAATCCAAACACAAAACTCAAACGATGGAAAGCCTTCGTGGAGGAGTACTCCCCCAATTTTATATACAAACCAGGAAGAGAGAATGTGGTCGCGGACGCACTCTCTCGTCAATTTATCAACACCATTGCTAAAACCGATTCGAGCGATACAGTTCACAGCGAACAATCACTTACTGCAACTATTCCGACAGTCCCCCACCCCATCAATTGCTTCGCAAAATAGCTTATCTTAGAGGAGGGCCCGGAAAACAACAAAAAACCACAATTTTATTTAAGAAACAAATTAGGCATAATATAACTTTCACAACAGTCGCAGCACTAATAAAAACTTTGAAGAACACACTGAACCCTGAACGTATCAATGGAATTAACTGCCCAATAGAGACCCTAGGTCGGATCCAAAATAAACTAATAGAAGCATTAATAAATAATTTAATTGATTGGCACGACAGCCCGCTTACGCGAGACTAAGGCCTAGCTTCCCGCAACCACCCGTGTTGTGCGTGTGAATTTTGTACGCGGGAGGAAGGGACCTACAGTTTTATGCCGGTTCCGAACGGCAGGTTGGGAGCTTTTTCATAGGCAATTTTTACTCTCAGAGGTTTGCCATTTCCAGCTGAGAGGACAGCCACCGAAAGCGAAAACGAGTTTCCCGGTTTTTTTTTAGGTGTTACTACATGCAGTATTCGATCTTGCGTTGCTCTGCATGCCACTCGCTGGACCGCGCACTAACCAACTGAGCCACGGCGGCTGCCATAGAAGCATTCCCAAAGGAAAAAATGAAATACGCACCCAAAATGGTGCAGGATGTCTATAATGCAGATGACCAGTACGACATAATAGTTACAGAACACTCAAGAGCGCATAGAGGCTTGAAAGAGAACTACAACCAAATATTGTCCGAATACTATTTCCCCAATCTAAAAAAATCAATCAAAGAATTTGTTGAAAAATGCAAAATCTGCAACGAAAATAAGTACGATCGCAACCCCGGTAAACACCCAATAGGCGTAACACCCATCCCTAAATACCCAGGAGAGATACTTCATATAGACATTTACAACACAGGGAAACAATATTTTATAACTTGTGTCGACAAATTCTCAAAATTTGCTGTGACCAAGCACACACCTTCCAGAAACACCACCGACGTTAAAAGCCGCCTGCTAGAACTAATCATGCAATTTCACAGACCAAGACTAGTCGTAACCGACAATGAGGGCGCGTTTATTTCAAACTCCGTTAAAGACCTCCTCGTAAATGAATTTAACATCTCCATGTTCACAACTCCTGCCCTACACAGTCTGAGTAACGGACAAGTGGAGCGCTTTCACTCCACTCTAGCAGAAATAGCCAGGTGCACAATAGGTACAAAGACAGACGTGGTCGAAACTATCTTATTAGCAACTTACAAATATAACAATAGTATTCACTCTGTTACTAACCGGAAACCGGTCGATATCTTTTTCAACCCGTCAGAAGAACTCATAGCAGAGATCAGGAACAAATTGGCCAAAACGCAGAAAAGAGATCTCGCGTTCCACAACAAAAGAACCAAAACGAGGAACTTCCAAGTCGGAGACAAAGTGTTCGTAAAAAATAACAAGAGGATAAGTAACAAATTTTCAAAGGTGTACAGGGAAAAAATCGTACAGGCTGACTTAGGAACCGCAGTAGTGATCGACAATAGGAAGGTTCATAAGGACAATATCAAAGCCAAATAAATTTTCAAACGATTGACAGACTACCCCTGACCAATAACTCTTCCCTTCCCTCTTTTGCAGATTAGCGTTTCCCGTAGTTAGAGCCGGCATTACCGATTTTTCAGCAGCACTCTTGCACACTCGACAAACCTGACGCAGATAGAGGCTGCTATCCAGGACAACATCAACACGATACCGACACTGCTCGACGAACGGGACAAGGATGCACTTAGAGACATTACGGAAATAAGGAAGCTACTGAGCCTCTTTCGCACGTCTACCAGATTGAAAAGGTCCATAGACTTCCTCGGGTCTGCAATCAAATTCGTAGCCGGCGTTCCAGACCACCAGGACATGGAGGTGATTGAAGCCAAAATTAACGAGCTCACTAGAAACTCGAACAGACAAGTCGACATTAACACGGACATAGAAAAGCAGCTCAACGAAATAATAGACAGAATTAATAGCTTGAGGTACGGGAATGCCATAGTTGACCACCCAACATTGCTATCTTTTATGTCTAGGCGTAATAAAATTATTATCAATAACCTAAATAACAACGCCTATGCCCTGATGCTAGCGAAGGTAAACATAGTTAATTCCCTAATGCTGAACTCGGAGGAAATGGAACTAATCAGGCAACAAGAAAATGTACGAATACCAATGAACGATCTATTGTTAATTTCGGATGTTAAAATTTACATGCAGGAAACTGCAGTAGTCTATCTCATAAAATTACCCCTAGTTACAGATATTTGTAAAAGTTTCGAAATCAGCCCTGTAATCAGGAACAAGAAAATCATAGATCTTAAGAACAATGCCACAGCACTCTGTAAAAATTATTATTTTCCAATTGTAAACTGTAAAGAGTCACTAACATATAAATATTGTAATTGCGATTATAATGATCAATGTTTGTCACAACTACTAAACACGCATTCAGCTTCCTGTCCAACCACGTCAGCTCTCCATCTACCATCTGTTGAAATCGTCAAAAACGGGCTTATCGTAGCGCGCAATGATTTTTTTGAGATTATCTACGATAATCAAACCATAAGGGCCAACGGCACAATTTTGATTAATTTTGAAAATAGCATTTCCATTAACGGACAGACCTTCACGGCAGACAGCGTAATGGAAACTCTGGAGGTGAAAGCTCCAAAAATAACGTCTCTAGAAGAGACGTCGTTTCGAGAAAAAATTTCCCTACCGCACCTACATAAGCTTCACCTTCGTAATAACGAAAAAATCGAAGGCTTCGAGGTAACCCTTGAGACCAGCAAGTGGCTATGGTACGGCGTGTTTTGTATTCTTTCCTGCACTATTGCAGCCCTAATCTTCATAAAGATTAGACCAAGCAGGATTCAGATCCAAGCCACTAACACCGACTTCGAGACATCACTCAAAGAGATGGTCACAGCTCGAGTCAATACCATCATGAGTGAGGACATTGAATGTCGTATTTTTAACGTGAGTGCCGCCACAGTGTGGCCTAACCCCACGGTGCTCAAAAGCACAGCGTATCAAAATTAAGCATTGATAAGCGCCCCGAGAGCAAGCTCCCGGTACCAATTGGGTTAATGTAAATGGACATTTCCCCTCCTTGGTAGGGATCGAGGCCTATCTAAACCTCTGCCGTGCTATGGGTCCGGCACCCGGTTGTAAACGCAACTCCACGCCGAGTCGAAACTCTACCCGCATTTGGGTGTTAAACCACGCCACCACGGAACTCCCCGAGGGGGCCATTCCCATAATCAGGCTGAAGCACAAGGCTCCAGGGGCACCCTGATTCCCGTGGTACCAGACAAAGCCTCTGGTCAGACCTCGTAGCCGTGCTACTACCAGTTGAGCCCCATTTAGCTCGTGGACTGGTGACCACCGCACCGCACTTGACCTCATTCACGTGCGCATTCATTCATCCACTCAATAGACCGGCCCCCCCACACAGCCCGCTCACACATTCACACTTGGCAATACACCAAACTGCCGTCGCCGCCGAAACACAGCATTCGCATATTCATTCAATATGGCAATCAGCTGGCTGGTGGAGAGTGCTTCACGCACACACCACACACCGTCAGTCCGACTAATCCCCATCCGCCCAAGGTCCCTCAAATCTGAATACAACGGGCACTCACATAACACATGCAACCAATCCTCACGCGCAGCCCCACACATACACTCTGCACTTGCACTCAGGGCTCTCTTATGCAAGAATGCATTGAGTGACCCATGTCCAGTGAGTAGGAACCCAAGGCTCAAGCCGAAGCCGAAATCCCTGAGCCCTACCACGAACCTCAGGTCCCGTATATATTCATATGTCGTTCTGCCACGGGGACTTTCGTCCCAACGCTGTTGCCAACGTTGCAGAACACAGTCCTCCAGTATTCGCTTACGCTTCATACTGTCAGCACTCTCCACACCTTCGCCTTGCAGCCACTCATACTGCAGCAGCACCTCTCTATTCCCCCTCCTTAGCCCGAAGCCTACGGCACGCCGTATGACCACGAGATCCAGAGGAGCCGCACCCATCAACACCTGCAATGCATCTGTTGATACAGTGCGGCACACAGGCATACAACATAACACGCTGAATAGACAGTAAGTGTTTGCGGCCTACAACCGTCGCGGCATATTCGTGCCACGCCGATGCTCCGTACGCCGCACAAGCTACGAACAGACCGTGGTAAATGGTACGAACTGCGCGTCGGCCGAGTCCCCAGTCACTCCTGAGTATCCGGCGCACCTGACCCATCATACACACAACCCTCTCTTTCAGCATGACCAAGTGAGGAGCAAAACTCATTCGCTCACCAATTGTTAGCCCCAAGTATTTGACTTGCGTCTCGTACCGGAGGCCAACACCATTCACTCGCACAATGGGCGGATGACTGCGAGCCAATTTGCCTTTCAGCAGCATGGTCACAGTCTTGTCCATTGCCACATCCACACCCACCGATTCACCCCATTCACACACCATACACATAAATTGCTCCCCCAAGCGCTCTACATCCGCTCTTGATCTGCCCTCCACAAGGATAAGCAGATCATCCGCATACGCACAACACTTGCATACTGCTGCCAGACGCCGCAGTAGTGGATCCATCATGTAGTTCCATATATATGGACCACAGACGGATCCCTGCGGGCATCCTCGAGCCACATCTATATCAACCCGTTCATTCTTCCCAATCACACATGCCTTCCTGTCTGTGAAATAGCTCTTCCAGAGAGCTGTTTCCAGGCAGTCGGCATTGTTCAGCCATTCTACCACTTTATCCCAGCGCAGGTGATCAAACGCCCCCCTGAAATCCACAAACACACCGAGAACATAGTTCTCTCTACTCTCACGCACCACCGATTTAACGTACATCCACGCATCTTCCACGCCGAGTCTCTTTCGAAACCCAAACTGCCTATCCGATAGCCCACCCAGTTGCGCTTGAAGCCGATCCACCATAATCCGTTCCAGTACTTTACCAAGTACTGGTAGGAGGCAGATACCCCGATAAGAACGGGGGTTAGTCCTGATTTTATCAGGAGACTTCAAGAGCACTACGACCCTAGCTATCTTCCACGCGAGTGGAAAATAAGCCTTATAAAGGCATTTCTCATAGATGGCCTCCAGGTACTCCGGAATGACTTTGTACAAGGCTTTGCACATCTCGCCAGTCAAACCATCGACACCCGGTGACCGTCTATGCCTAACCAGGCCAAATGCATACTCTAATTCTCCAATTTCTAATGGCTCAGCAGCTGCCACTTGTGCTGGTGGCGTCTGCTCAACCGCCCTAGGAAAGAACTCGGCTAAGAGAACGTTCACACTATCTCTCCATGTTGATGTCATAGTGTCACCAACACGGAGAGCACTCACATCCACCTGCTTCTTCTTACTGCGGCAGATGCGATAGACATGGCCCCATGGGTCATCCCTATGATCTGCCACAAACTCCCGCCAATTTTCTTCCTTAACGCGAACAAGCATACTCTTATACTCATTCATGCACCTATTGAAATCACACCTGCGCTGGGCCAAGTGCTCAGAATTGGCCGCCCGGGCGCGCTGAAACTTACGTCTCAGGCGCCTGACCAACCGCCTCTTTGCACTCAGCTCACTCGTCCACCACTTCACTCGCCTCTGGTTCACTCTCTTCCATTTCTGAAGCATACTGTCATTCACACGCCAGACACATTCGTTAAGACGAGCGACCTGGTCGTCCACATTCATGCATTCAAACTCACTAAGTGGCACTTCCGTGACCACTTCACGAACATGGAAACCATAAGTTTCCCAATTCACACCACAGGTGCGCCATCGCCTTTCACACACACCCGCCCTTTCATTCATACTGTGAGCAGGCACAGTAATCACAATTTCAATCAAATTGTGATCGCTTATGCCCCACCCACCACGGACACGCCAGCTGAATTCAAACATTCTGCTCGCTGCCCCATTCACTAACGTCACGTCAATGTCACTCACCCCTCTAGGCCCGTCAAACGTATACCATTCACTTGGTTCGTTGAGAACAACAATGTCTCGCGGAACCAACCATTCACTCATTGCCTCACCCCTACTGTGGCTCTGGTAGCCGGCAGAATGCCGCGATACCTTGCTGAACCACAGCGGAGATGTGGCATTTGCACACCTACCAAGACAGGTGTGCCGCCTGCCAGACGGAACACCGTGTCGAGATAGTCCAAGTAGGGCTCTAGAGGCTCACCATACTTGCAGTAGACACTGCCCACAATCACTTTGCCAAAGTGACCTTGCACACTGACACAAACACCATATTCAGTCGCACACACAACCATACAGTCCAAATGGACATCATTCACAATTACAGCCGCGTTTGCCCTGGTGTCAGAAAAGACCCGCATTGCTGCAGGTATTCCCCGTACGACACCAGGTGGTGGCGTACGGTTCCTGCACCAGGGCAATTGCACTGCCACATTCACTCATACACGCACCTAACATCACGGCATATGCGCCCTGACAGTTTAACTGTACTGCCTGCAGACCCATCAGTGACGAGCCTGCGCCCAGGCCAGAATTTGGCTGTACGCCGGGCAGTCGGTGGACATCATATAATGTCCAGCCGGCTTGCCCCGGAACGCGCAATTCTGGCAATGCAGCTCATTGCTGCACTGCTGGACGCGATGACCGCTCTGGCCACAGCGCCGACAAACGTCCGCTTTCATGCGACACTCAGCCACTCTGTGGTCAAAGCTCAAACACCTGAAGCAGCCAGGCATCGGCATGAAGGGCCGCACGCGGAACGAAAACCACTTGATGTAGCATCGCTCCGCCTCCAGAAGGGACGAAAGCAAGCCTTCGTTCCCTTCCAACACGACGTTGGATGCCCCACCAGAGCCTACCGTCCACGGGCGACTCACCATACGGACGCCTTTCTTAAAGGCAGCCGGGCTTATCCGCTCTTTGAGGTTTAACTCATAGAGCTCTTCCATGAATTCACTCGGAAAAATCTCCGAGTGAACCCCATGGACGACAACCCTCGGGCCTAGCTTTTCATTCGCAGCCACGTCAAGTCCAAGTTCGCTCAATTTGGCGTTCTTGGTCAACTTCACTGCTTCGGCCTTGGAGGGGGTGCGAATAATCGCACCGCCACCACGCAGTGGCTTCACTTCGTGAACCCTCACGCCCAGTGAAGGACCCGCCTCCTTGACGACCTTGGTAGCCACCTCTTTCCCCGATGTATTAGCATCACGGCTCCGGACAACGACGGACCACGTCTGCGCCGGCTGCACAGTCATGGCCTGCGCAACCGGTACAGGGACCGACGCCAAAGCAGCGGCCGCCTGGGGGGCGCCCACACGCACCGCACTCGGCGCCGGCATGGCCCGTGAGGCCGGAGCCCCCACACTCTCCAGGCCAGCGATGCGGCCCTTCAACGTGGCATTCTCGGCCACGAGCTTCATGAGCAACAGCTCATACTCGCCCGCGACCTCAACCACCTTCTTCATGGCGACGGCGCTGACACCATCCGCACCAATCACAGCAGCCATGATTTTCGCCGTGATGGCCTTCAGGGCAACCACCGACGCCTGCGCCTCTGACGTAGGTGGCCCCTGGTCAACAGCCGCCGCCTTCACCCCCTTCTTCATTCGCCCTGCCAAGCGCGACACAGCCGGCACCTCACCGCCAGCCGCAACGACGGATACATTTGCACCCGACTTCACGGCCGACGACTCAGCACATTCCGTGCTCGTGCTGGCCACATCCATCTCCTCTCCTCCTACAGTGTCGGCGGGCGAAGCCGCGCGCCCAGGCCCCCTGCCTCCCCCGGCCAAAGCCGCGCGCCCAAGCCCTACCTCGGGCGAAGCCGCGCGCCCCTTGCCGGGCGAAGCCACGTGCCCAACTCTCTTGCGAGGGGGCGACCGGACGTCCGCCGACACTGACTCCGCATCAGAAGACGTCAAATCGGTCGTTTCTCGACCGGACGGCTCCCGGGCAGAGTCCCCCATCACACTTCCTTTGCGCTTAGGGCGCCCCATTCACTCACTACTTACACTACCAACTAACACTAGACAATTTATTCTATTTAGTCTACAACAACAATAGCAATCACGCAACTCAAGTAGTTGTAGCAACAACTACTATACACACCACAAGTGCCTTACGGCTACTTGCTTGACCTCACTCACTTGCACAAACAATGCAGACAGGCCACCTAACGGCAACCTGTTTACACTTTTGTGCACAACAACAATTACACACAAGCTACCTACGGTAACTTGTTTATGCAAAATGCGCAACAACAAATTGCACACAAGCCACCAACGGTGACTTGTTTACGCAAATTGCGCAATAACAAATTGCACACAAGCTACTTACGGTAACTTGTTTACGCAAATCTATGCAACAACAAATTGTACACAAGCCCCTCACGGTAACTTGTTTACAATTCCTACTCACGATTCACCGCTACTCAGGCACCAACAAATCACGCGCACTGAAAATTCACTAAAAAATCACTCGCGCACACGACCGCTCACCACGGTGTCTAAATCGACACTGATGAGTGAGGACACTCATACTTAAGAGGGAGAGGGAAGTTACGGTGTGCCAACGGCCACAGCGCTTCTCGCTGTTTCGCACAAAGATCCGATGTCACTACGCCGCGTAAAACTCCAACCTAGTGTCTGCGTATTTGCTCGCGCAGCGGGCTGGCGAGCTCAGGTGGCAGAATGTGAGCTCAGGTGGCAGAATGTAGGCAAACCAGAAGGCAATGCGATTTGCTAGCATTGTCTTCAAGTCTCAGTCTCGATTCCGCAGTCGCACGAAACGGTGCGAAAATAAAGAAGAAGAAACAAAAATAAATGTTGTTTGAATAAAAAGAATAACTTGTACCAGTGAATCCATGTTTCGTCGACGGTCACGAAACGACGCAGAAACTCCTTCGGATTGCGCTTAAACAGTGTCAAACACTGCTCTGAAGTGGTCTCACGGATGCGCTTGTTTTCCGGGGTGAGCAAACGAGGCATCCATCGAGCCCGACAGCTTTTTCATACCCAATATTTCATGCAGGATATGACCCACGCGGTCTTTTGAGATGCCGACTGTCTCAGCTATCTCGCGCACCTTCAATCGGCGGTCTGCCAATACGAGATCGTGGACATTTGTCACGTTATCCTCCGTAGTAGACGTTTTTAGGGCACCTGAACTATAGCATTCACATCAATGACACTCGGTACAAACTTACGATTTAGTCGTGTCCTTCGGCAGGGGAAATAACGTGGATTCTGGACAAGAGGCGTGGCACCGCCCATACAAATTTTTTGAATTTTTTGAAATTCGGGGTCTAAAAAGGCAAAACAGGGGTTAAAGTGTTGTATGAAGAAACGTGATTTAATAAACATATTGAATTTGAACTTCCTGAATAATCTAGATCAAAACTTATTCGACACGTATTTTCAAATTTTTCGACAATTAAAATTTAACTGGCCCAACAATGGTTGGGCCCAAAGGTTCATTTACGGGAAGACTCCGAAACAAACAACACGAACCGATGGGCCCATTGACTTCAACTTCAATTGTAAAAATAATTGAAATAAATAAAATTAGACACGTGTTTAAAAAAAAAACACGTGTCGTGAAAATCAAAATCTAACGGGGTCAACAATGGGTTAAGAATTCGTATTGGGGGAAACAGGAAAGCTTGCGTGCAAAGCCGCAGGGCCCAGCTAGTCTATATCTATATCTTCTATTATCCATTCGGCTGCTTAAAACTTGAAAACGACTGGACCAAGGTGGATACTTTCTTCGGCGGGTTTGTTCGAAATTGTTACGTGAAAGTTTGGAAAAAAAGAAAAGTCGGGAAAACGGGGCGTGGCACCACCAGAATATATTGTAGACAATAACTTTGGAACCATAAGTCACACATCAATTAAATTTTGTACGCACTTACTATTTAATCATGTCCTTCGATAGAGGGGATGGGGTGGGTATTGAACAAAGGAGTGTGGCACCGCCCATACAACTCAAACCTTTTAAATAGAATAGCTTCGGAATCGTAAGTCGCACAGCATTAAAATTTGGTATGACATCGTCCCATAGAAGTGTCATTCTACTGTTAAAATTTTATGGGCGTTGAACAAGGGGCGTGGCAAATTTTTTATGCAGCAGAACTGTAAGTCGTCCATCAATGAAACTTGGTATGAACCTACCATTTAATAATATTTTTCGGCAGAGGGAATGGGGCGGGTATTTAACAAGGCGGCGTGGCAACGCCCATACAATTAATTTCTTCTAAATAGAATAGCTTCGAAATTGTAAGTCGCACAGCATTGAAAGTTAGTGAAGCGTCGCCTCATAGATGTGTTATTCTACTGTTAAAATTTTATGGATGTTGGGAAAGGGGCGTGGCACATTGGTTTGACCCAAACTATCCGCATAATTTTGGAGCTGTTAGTCGCACATCAATGAAACTTAGTACGAATTTACCATTTAGTCACATCTTTCGGCAGAGGGAATGGGGCGGGTATTTAACATGAGGGCGTGGGTCCGCCCATACAACTCAAATCTTTTATATGGAATAGCTTCGGAGTTGTGAGCCGCACAGCTTTGAAATTTGGTGTACCGTCGTTTCATAGACACACACATCAGTGAAACTTGGTACGAACTTTCCACTTAGTAGCACAATTCGACTAGAAGAAAGTTGTGAGCATTGGACAAGGGGGCGTGGTACCGCCTCCATTTTTATATACATAGATTGTTTGTCCTGACTGATTGATTGATTGATTCATTATCCCTCAGCCCAAACTACTGAAGCTACAAACATGAAATTTTATCTGTAGGTATGTACATACTAGGGATCGCAATTTTTTGCCATTTTGCGATCCCGGGATTTTCGGGATTGAAAAGTCAAATCCCGGGATCCCGGGATTTAATCCCGGGATTCATATAACAAATTTTTTAATAAAACAATTTTCCCGAATTGCATAAATACTTGTTTATAATATATTTATCATAAAAATGGACACATTTTAATCACATTTGGGTAGTTTCAAGATTTTTTATCTTGAATTTAATCACATTTTGTTTGACCCTTCAATTCCCATGACCAAAATAGTGAAAAAGAAAATTTTCTTTTTAAATAAAAGAGCTTAGATACGTTTGGATAAGACAAAAAAATACATAAAAAATGTTTAAACTACCCTAATTTTTATATTGAAAGAAACCACACAAACTCGCACTGCTTTAATTACGCGTGAAACAAATGAATAAATTTTACATATGACGTATCGCTAGTGTTGGTAGGAAAATTAAATAAACAAGTACTACTAATTGACTTTGCCATACAAGTGTTAGAATTTTAAAATAAAAACCTATGTGGTAGGAAAACAAATATTAAGCATCTGTCACCTACAGGTGACACTGGGAATTGAAGAGTTAACTTAAAAGTTTTTCATTTGACATTTAACTTCAGTTTCATAGCATTTTGTTTTATCCAAAAATGACACTTAAACATAACTTATTACTTTGCAACCGATGTATCATAAAGTGCATATATATGCATATTTGATAAAAAAAATAAAATAGTTAATTTGTTTGTGCTTTTAGTTTTACTTCGATTATTTCGATGAAAAAGTTAAGAGTTTTGATTAACTAAAAACTGAGATCTTAAAAATACAAAGGCATTAAGTGTTTTGTTCTCTTATCTAGAGCGAAATTTATTTCAAATGAACCCTGCTGAAGAGAAACATCCTTCAGATTCAACACTTGTTGGTTGAATGCTTAGTAAATAATCATAAGCCTTTTGCAAAAGACGCACTCTATCCCCTCCCTTCTCCCTCAAATAAGGAATTGGGTTTTTGTGCCTTAAAATTTATTTCATTTGAACTTTGAAGCATCTTTTGCAATCCCGAAAATCCCGGGATAAAAGAATTTGAATCCCGGGATTTTCGGGACTGGAAAAAATCCGGGATCCCGGGATCCCGGGATTGCGATGCCTAGTACATACATCTTGAAAAATTAACCTCCGCTATGACGGGATTTTTTGAAATTCGGGGTGTAAAGGGCAAAACATGTGTTAAGGTGTTGTATGAAGAAAAGTGATTTAAGAGACATTTTGATTTCGAACTTCCTGAAAATACTCTAAACCAAAAATAATTCGACATGTATTTTATAATTTTTTGAAAATCAAAATTTAACTGGACCAATAATGGGCTAAGATTGGTTTAACCCTCCATTACTATCGTCTATTACACTAACGCCATTACTATCGTGGGTGTAATCCACCCACAACTTTTTATTATCCGTTTTACTTATCCATTGCGGTAAAATAAAAAAAACACATTTTTTCATAATCAGAACACATGTAAAACATGTAAAAACAAAAATAAATTGTATAATTTTGTTAATTCATTTATTTAATATAAACATTTGTTTATGTGGATCTCATTTCAAGGAAATAAAGGTGAAATAAAAAGTTGTATTGGCAAAATAGCCGCCGTGGCTCAGTTGGTTAGTGCGCGGTCCAACGAGTCGCATGCAGAGCGACGCAAGATCGAATACTGCATGTAGTAACACCTAAAAAAAATAACGGGAAACTCGTTTTCTCTTTCGGTGGCTGTCCTCTCAGCTGGAAATGGCAAACCTCTGAGAGTAAAAATTGCCTATGAAAAAGCTCCCAACCTGCCGTTCGGAACCGGCATAAAACTGTAGGTCCCTTCCACCCGCGTACAAAATTCACACGCACAACACGGGTGGTAGCGGGAAGCTACGCCTTAGTCTCGCGTAAGCGGGCTGTCGTGCCAATCAATTATTAAAAAATTAAAATTAAATTATTATTGGCAAAATAGCCACATTTTGCACAATATTTAAGTTATGTTTCTTGGGCTTACTGATTTAGAAAGCTAATAAAATAAGAAATAAATATTCATTTGATAGTTTTTTTCGGACCGAGGTAAAATTTTGCGTAATAACTTAAACAAAAATCAACAATATACCTGCTCCTTTTTAAGGTTACACCGTGCGACAAAAATCAAAAAATTTCCAAACACACGAAAAATCGATATATTTGTGAAACTAGGGGCCAAATTTGAAATTTAAAGGATATGTTTATTTCAAGGAATTATTTAAAAAATTTAGCGCATTGTATAATAACAATATGGGTATCAAATGAAACAGAAAAATCCTTAGAACATTATAAAATTTAATGTTTTAGTGCAAAAGGACGAAGAGGTATTAAAAATGTCCTTTTAAAACTTTGTCCTTGAATATCCTTGGAAATTTCCAAAAACTATTGGAAAAAAACTTGAAAAAAATATATCTTAAAGACTAATATGTACACTACTACATCCTTGAATTTCGTCCTTCTAACTTTATTACTTTAAGATATAACAAATTTAATGTTATAAAAAGTTTTTACCTAGAGAATTTTTAAGGATTTTCTACTAAGTAAATGGACTATACGTTATTTAATAAAATTGTCGCAAAAAGTGAATACAAATAAGTAAACGAATATTATAAAAAATAAAACTTAATTATTATTAATGGGTGTTAAGCATCCAGCAATTTTATAACGCCACTACTATCGTAGGGTGTAACACACCCAGTGACTTTTTAAAAAAATTGTATAAAAGCATCAGCTTTATTTATGCAACTGCAATGTACTCTAAAATCTTACAAAATATGCAAATGTGGATTACATTATAACTTTATGCTGGTTCTGATTAAAAAATCTATATTTTACTGAGAAATTGAACTCACAGGGTGGTTCCACCCTGACGATAGTAATGGAGGGTTAAGGATAGACTCGAAAAAAACATGAACCGATAGGCCTATTGACTTCAAAAATTTTAAAAATACTTGAAATGAAAAAAATTATACACGCGTTTCTCATTATTTTCAAAATCGAAATCTAACTGGATCAACGACGGGTTAAAAGTATGTATGGAGAAACAATTTTTGTGTGCCTGTTGACTTCAAACTTGGTCAAAGTACTTCAAATGTAAAATAACCTCGATACGTGTTTTTCATTTTTTCCGAATATTAAAATCGGCCGGGGTCAACGACCGGTTAAAAGTTTGTATGGCGAAACTGTAAAAAAAATATGATTAAATTAATAGGGCCACGGACTTCAAACTTTGTGAAAGTACTCTAAGTGAGAAATAATTTGACACGTGTTTTTCACTTTTTTGAAAATGAAAATCTAACGGGGTGAACAATGGGTTAACAGTTTGTATGGAGAAACGCGATTTATTGGTCCTTTTAACTTCAAACTTAGATAAAAAGCACTTCTATCGGGAAATAATTAAAATGTGCTTTTCATATTTTTGAAAATCGAAATCTACCGTGATAAACTAAGGATTAATAATTTGTTCAGAGTAAATGTGAAAACTCATGATTTAAAGGGCCTTTTGACTTCACAGTTTTTAGAACGACTTGACAACAAAGATAATGGACATATGCTATTTTTTAAATCAAAATCTGACGGGGTCAACAATGCGTTCAAAATTTGTATCAGGTGAAAGAAGAGAGCTTGCGTGCGAATCCGCGGGGTCCACCTAGTACTCTATAATAACGGACAAAGTCATCGACTGGTACATATTGATATTTCGATACTTAATCGTAGATCGAGCTTTGTATCAAAAATTATAATTTGGTTTTTTGTTTTATTATAACTTTTTTCAGGATATAATTAATTTAACAATTCTTTGTGACTTTGTTGTGATGGGATTATGCTTGTTTAAAGCCATCTTTCACACTTTTTTAAGAAAAAGGTCTTGAGAAAATTGAAAAGTTTATAATTCTCTTCTTTGTATAAGTTAGCACCAGATACGCTGACCAACGGCTCAGCGAACAACTAAAACAGCATAACACCAAAATGCTGACATCGCAACACTGGGGACGATGACCAGCGGCCCAGCCAGCACAACACAAAAATGCTGACACCTCAACACTGGGGACGATGACCAGCGGCCCAGCCAGCACAACACCAAAATGCTGACACCTCAACACTGGGGACGATGACCAGCGGCCCAGCCAGCACAAAACCAAAATGCTGACACCACCAACACGCACTGCATGGCAAGTCAACGACCACCATCGAGTGGAGAAGCTGTGTCAGCCAAAATAAACCTGAGAAAGCAAATTACAGGCGATCACGTCGATAGATCAATAGGTTAGGTTTTAGCATAAGAACATTTTTGTAATTAGTTAGAAAATATCAATAAAACTGAACGGACGTAATCCGAACTAAAAAATTAATTTTTTTAATAAAATAAACAAAAGTTTATCTAACTGGCGCCCGAGCAAAATAATCGGTTCGGTAACGGTGAACGGTGAAGTGAAATGGTGTAATCCCAAAGATATTAAGTGCCGCTAAAGGAAAAGTAGAGCGCCACAGTCATCAAAGACACACAGTCATTAAAGACATCAAGTGCCGCTAAAAACAAACCGAAAAAAGCGCCATAGTCCGTTAAAGACATCAAGTGCCGCTAAAAACAAACCGAAAAAAGCGCCATAGTCCGTTAAAGACATCAAGTGCCGCTAAAAACAAACCGAAAAAAGCGCCATAGTCCGTTAAAGACATCAAGTGCCGCTAAAAACAAACCGAAAAAAGCGCCATAGTCTGTTAAAGACATCAAGTGCCGCTAAGATAAATAACAGAGCGCCACAGTCAGAGACAGCGTATGTGATCAACAAATGACATAAGTGCAAAAAATCGCTACGCGTCAAATACAGGGTTTTCCAACAAAAGGTGTTATTTTGGTATTCAAAGAAAAATGCCATTTTTGAGATAAATGATCGGATGTTTATTTCATAATAAAGAGGAAGGTATGCCGTTAATAATGAAAAACAACATCACCCAAATGGCCACCACGACCACGCTTAGGTAGGTAGGTAGCAGCGACTGCGTGCTCTCAGAGCACACTCAAGTAGCACTATGTGCCGTTTTGTTGTCGCCTCCTCGACTGGGTCTTCCCTGCGTGGGAGAAAATACTGGGCTCTAAAGCCAACCAGCATTGTCCAAATAGGACTTGATGCATTTTAGTCTTATTTCAGACAGATCAGCTAGAGAGCTAATCAGACTGTTCCCCAAGGAATTTAGTCTTTTAAATGCTAAGGCAGGGTAGCCGCAGAGGAAGTGCTCGAGTGTCTCACTCTCGTTGGTTTCTCTGCAGCTTCTGCAAAAGGGGTTGTGGGGGATTCCCAATCTCGCTGCGTGTAGGCCAGTGACCCGTGATCACGGCCGTCAGCCTAGAAACATTCCTACGAGAATTTAGCAGCAGGTCGTTGGTTCTGTGGGAGTCGTAGCGTGGCCAGATCTGTCGAGCCACTCTGCAGCTGGAAAGATTGCTCCACCTACTATCCGCCTTCCTAAGGAAATTTTCCTTTATCTGTTGTAGCCTTGCACTTAAAGGCGGTGCCACCCTTTCGGGCTGTGGGTCCATGGCGGATCCCACCTTGGCCAACTCGTCGGCTGACTCGTTTCCGCTGATACCCGCGTGACCGGGTATCCAGCAGATGGTAAGATCCAGCCGGCCACCCACCAACCCTAGCAATTCATTACAGTCCCTGACCAGTTCAGATTTCACTATGGGCTTGGTGAGTGCCTTGATGGCTGCTTGGCTGTCTGAAAAGATGAAAACATCCCTACTCTGGATTTCTTGCTGTAGGAGAATCCTGCGGGCTTCTCTTATTGCAAAGACTTCCGCTTGAAAAACACTGCAGAAATCCGGTAGGTGAAAAGCTTTTTCCACAAGCAGATCCCTGGAGTAAACACCTGCCCCAACACCACAGTCCATCTTTGAACCGTCTGTGTATAGGGAGGTTTCTACGTTTGTAAAAACAGTTGCGTAACGCTCCCATTCCCTTCTGGAGGGAACGAGCGTGGAAAACCTAACACCAAAGTCGGCACATTCTTTGGTGTAGTCCGTATCTCCCCTTAGGTCCGTCGGAACCTTCGTGAGGATGCTACTGTGTCCGTAAGGTCTTTCCGCCCATTGAGATGATTTTCTCAGTCTCAATGCGCTAGAGGCGGCCGTCTAATAAAAGATTCAATCGGCAGCAGATGAAGAAGCGTATTTAAAGCATCAGAAGGGCAGGACCTCAAGGCCCCCGTAATCCCGACACACGCCGCCCTCTGCACTGCATTAAGTCTATTGACGTTGTGGTTCTTCTCTAACGCCGGCCACCATACCAGTGCTCCGTACGTGAGAATGGGTCGAACTATCGCTGTATAGGTCCAACGCACCATCTTCGGTTGTAGGCCCAATTTTTTACCGAAGAGTCTGCTGCACGAGTAGTACGCTACCAGTGCTTTTCTTGCCCTCTCCTGTATATTAGATTTCCAGCTAAGTTTGGTGTCTAATATGGCTCCAAGATATTTAGCTTCTGAGGATAGCCTGAGCTCGCTACCGTTGAGCTTCGGCAATCGAAATGGGGGAACTTTGTACTTTCTTGTAAACAGTAGCAGCTCTGTTTTGGTAGGATTAATCCCAAGCCCGCATCGAGCGGCCCAGCTGCTCAGAGTACTCAGAGCACCCTCCAAGATGCCACTAATTGTATCTAGGAAGGGCCCTGTCACCATAATGATGATGTCGTCGGCGTACGCAATCACCTTGACCCCACCTCGGTTAAGAGTCCTTAGTATGGGGTTCAATGTAATTAGCCATAACAATGGAGATATTACCCCTCCTTGGGGTGTCCCCCTCTTTGCATATCGTGTGATACTCGAGTTGCCGATTTCAGCCTGGATCTGTCTGCTACTTAGCAGAGCCGAAATCCACGAACAGATGCAACCCTCGACCTGTAGGTCTATCAGGGAGTTAACTATGGCTTCCTTATCCACGTTATTAAATGCTCCTTCAATGTCAAGAAACGCCGCCAGGGTATATTCTTTAAATGACAGAGATCTCTCTACGGTCCTCACGACCTCGTGCAGAGCAGTCTCGGTGGATTTACCTTTCGTGTATGCATGCTGAGCCGTGGATAGATGGTTCTCTTCCAGGCTTCCTCTTATATACGTGTCCAGTACGCGCTCGAGCGTTTTTAACACAAACGAGGTCAGGCTAATTGGCCTAAAGTCCTTCGGAAGGACATGTCCTCTTTTGCCTGCCTTTGGTATGTATACCACCCTGGCTTTCCGCCATGATTTGGGTATATAGTTCAGTGCTATGCAGCTGACAAAGAGCTCTCGAAGCCAGTCCATTGCGCCTTCCCCCATTCTTTGTAGCATGATGGGCAGAATTCGGTCTGGACCGGGACTTTTGTATGGGGAAAAGGAGCCGATAGCCCAGCGGGTCATCTCCCTAGAGATCACCTTCTGGGCGACCGCTCTCGACCTAGGGCTCCGAACTGGTAGCACCCTGGGTGCGGTCACATCGCATTCGGGGAAGTAAGTGGACGTTAAGGGTTCCAATGACTCTGCCACTGATTCCGTGGCTGCCCCATCCGGCCTGTGTAAAAGCGTCGGGGGTGAATATCCCTTGGCAAGAGCTTTGCTTAGCCTGGCCGTTTCCTTAACGTTCTCAATCGAAGAACAGAAGTTTTGCCAAGACTGCCTCTTGGCAGATCCAATAGCTCGCTTGTATTTGCGCAGACATTCCCTGTATGGCTGCCAAATCTTGGTTCTGTAGGACTCATTAAAGACTCTTCTGGTCTCCCTCCTCAACTCAGAAAGCTCCGTATTCCACAACGGTGGAATTGGTTTCCTTTCGTGACGAATCGGACAAGATTGGTCAAATGCTCTAGTGAGAGTTTTTTCGAGCCGATTTGCTCTCTTCTCTAACTCGGATATAGAGCTAATGCTAGATTTTGGGAACCTTAGGAATTGGGACCTCAGGATACTCTCATATCTGTTCCAGTCCGTCTTCCGTGGGTTCCTAAACTTTTTTGGAGTACACACCGGCGTGTCAACGCTGAACATGATATATTTGTGGTCCGAGAAAGACTTTTTGTCGGACACCCTCCAACCCTCAATGTTCAAGTTCGTCTGGTCGAGTAGCAGAGTTACGTCGAGTACCTCCTCCCACCCCTGAAAGCTCTCTGAGCTCGGGAAGGTGAAGGTAGGAGAGTTACCCAAATTGCAGACACTAAGGTTATAATCTAAGATAAAGTTGAAGAGAGACTCACCCCTTTCGTTGTCCTCGCTGCTGCCCCAAAGTGTGTGCCTGGTGTTAGCATCACACCCCAGCAGCAAGTCACATTTGGCGTTGCGGGCTGCCTCCACTAATGTCTGCACCTCCGCTGGTGGTGCCGGCTTGTCGTGGGCCATGTATGATGCCGCCACCATTAGGGGTTGCCCTCGCGCGTCCGTGAGCCTCACAACGGCGAGGTCGTCACTACTCAGGCTGCAACATAGAAAAGCGTTAATATGTTTCTTAGCTAATATGCAGGCTCTAGGTGTACCTGAAGAGACCCTGTACAGAAGACTGTACCCGTGGATGCTTAGGCCCTTAACCGTGGAGTCTCTGACCCAGGGCTCCTGTAGGATGCAGAGGTCCACGTTCTCCTCGCTGAGGAGAACAGACAGGTTGTCTGAAGCACACTTCGAGTGCTTCAGGTTCACCTGCACGACCCTAAGCATCTTTACCGGGGTTTTCCTTGTCATCCAGCGCCAGGTCGTCCAACTTGTTGGTGTCTTCCACCTCATCTGGATTGAGGGCCGGTATGTCATCTTGACCAGTACCCGCGTCGGATGTCCAGACACGGATCCTGGCCTTTCTGATGCCATACCTCAGCTTTCCATCAGCCTTTTCGATGGCCTCAACACTCTCTGGGTTGATCAGGACCACGAACGTCTGGCTGTTCTTCGAGGATTCCTCCCCCTTAATGATGACCCAGTCATCCATAGGCACCTCCGGGTTCTGCAGAGCGAGTGTCTCCACTATTCTCGCATGGTCAGTCTGCCCCTTAGGCAACCAGATGCGCGCCCTCGGTCTCTTGGGGATCTCGCTGGCCGGTACTAGTCTGAGCTTCAGACCCTCCCAGGCGCCACTGATCTTAGCGACGCACTCCAGCAAGAATACCCTCGAGGCCTCGTCGTCACATCTAATCACCCGATGTCCCCTGACCACGTCCGAACAGTCGAAACTGGGGATAGATCCTGGTTTTGCTCTCAGCTTTTCCAAAACCAGGTCGGAAAGCCTCGCCTCGATCTTATCCCATCGCTCGCTGATCGACCGGCCCGTGCTATTAAGCTCGTCCACCAATGCCATACAGAGCTGGTCCTTAGCCACTTCACTGAAGAGGCGGACCTGCTCGCTCGAGGAGTGCGGTTTCCTCCGCGGGGCGCCTCTGGCGTCCTTCACTCGTTTGGCATGGTTGTCGGACGAATCCTGGGACCTAACCTTTTTAGCATGGCAGCTGCCTTCCCGCTGGTAGTCGGCTGCTCTTCTGCTCGAGCCTGCGCTGCGAGGTACTCATCGACGACTGCCTGGTACCTACGCTTGTCGGCTGCGTCCCTTTCGACCGCTACGCCCTTCTTTTCATTCTCAGCTATCTTAGCGAGAACGAATAGGGCGTGGTTGTAGGCGGCCTTCACTGTCCGCTTTTTAGGTTTTTTCGCGTCGCGCTTCTCTCCACTGGAGGTCTGCGGTCCGCTCGGAAAACGGGTGTCGGGATGGCGCCACTGGCGCGCATCCCGACGCTCTCAGTTAATGTGTCCTGACTTAGCCCTGAGAGGTAGTCCAAGTCAGTTAGGGAGAGGTTATCCTCGTCTCCCGCGAGTTCCGAGGCCAAACCGGAAGAAGCCATGACATGATATCATAATCGCCCGCTTTGCTCGACAAGGCAAGCGCGGCGGGCCTGAGGAGGTGGGGGCGAAACGATGGTCGACCATGTCAGCGCCCCCTCTGCCATGGCAAGGCCAAGTACTACACCCGATTCGGCCCGGTGTCGGGGAGACTCCGTTCGCCCACAGCCAGGTACACCACGACCACGCTTACAGGACAATATTCTTTTCAAGAAATTTTCCATAACCAAATCGCAAAGTGGCTGCCCTATGTCCTCGATAGCCTCACGAATTATATCTTTGAGGTCTTGAATCGACGCTGAGCTGTTGGCGTACACCTTATCTTTTACGTGGCTCCAAAGGAAGAAGTCGCAAGGTGTTAAATCCCAAGATCTCAGTGGCCAATTGTGATCACCTCTTCCAGAGATAACACGGTCCGGAAACTTTTCCCGTAAAAGAGCAATGGTTTCGTTGCTTGTGTGGCACGTAGCGCCGTCTTGTTGAAAGTAAACGTTGTCCAGATCAATACCATCCAACTCCGACCATAAAAAATCATTAATCATCTCTCGATAGCGCAATCTATTCACCGTAACTATTGATCCAACCCCATTTTCGAAAAAGTAAGGTCCAATGACCCCGCCGGACCATAAACCGCGCCAAACAGTCACACGTTGAGGATGGAGAGGCTTCTCAATAATAACTCTTGGGTTTTCCGAGCCCCAGATGCGACAATTTTGCTTGTTGACGTAGCCACAGGTGGAAATGGGCCTCATCAGTCAAGATGATTTTTCGATGAAATTCCGGATCATTTTCATACATTTCAAGGACCCAATCAGCAAAGACACGACATTGTTGATGATCGGTCGGCTTGAGTTCTTGTGTTAACTGAACTTTATAAGCCTTCAGACCCAAGTCTTTATGCAAAATACGGTGTAATGACGTTTTTGGAATGCCCAATTCCAAAGAACGACGAGGAATCGACAAACCTGGGTTTTCTTCAACACTTTAGACTACAGCAGCAATATTCTCAGTTGTTCTTGAGCGACGTGCATGGGTTTTATTCTTCACATCACTAACTTGTCCCAACAGCTCGAATTTTTCCACCAATTTCTGTATTGCGGTCCGACAAGGTGCTTCACGACGACCCAAAAATGCTTTAGTTTTGCGAACTGTGACTGCAAGATTTTCACCATTTTTGTAGTGAATTTTAATAATTTCAATGCGTTGTTGAAGCGTGTATCGTTTCATTTTTAGTAATGGCGTAGTTTTTACTTGTCAAATGTCAAAGAATAAAAACTTGAAAAGTGAAAGCTACCGAAATACCGGGTGATTCAAAATAACACCTCTTGTTGGAAACCCCTATATAAGGAACACTACGACAGAAACCATCAGCCGACCGGACTAAAATTAAACCAAATAAAGACCCTACGTGCGGAGGAAACGAGGCCCCCCAGTAACCTGAAAAGGACGAAAAGGAGACGGAAATCACGTCAGCCGCCTTCGCCAGGATGTCTTCGTAGATTATCTTGTAAGTTAAAAAAATTTGTGAAATTAGTGCAATTAGTACAAGTTAAGAAAAGCGTGAAAAAAGTGCGAGGAAAATCAAGAATTTGTATAGTTCTAAATTCAGCTGAATACGAGGTTTATAAGAAAACTGCCAAGAACATTTTTAACTAAAAAAGGTGTAAACAAAAACGTAAAAGCATAACAAATTATAACTGAAGTTGTGATACCACAATTTATAATCGAACCTAATTCTGCGATTCCTACGGGACCCTCTAGGATAGAAAGGTAATAATAAAAAACAGAAAGGGAAGTAAGAATTGGAATTTTAAAGGCTAAGCAAATTTAATTTTTCACGATGTTAAACCCAAACAATTTAATTAGACCACCAGTGCTAGGTACTCAATCCTCTCAAGCATCCACCTCAAACCCTAACCCTAACCCTTTCCCCCGAACTAGCCGAGTTAATCAAAAATATAGTAACACAAGTAGCTAGGACAGAATGCGCGACCATAGTACAGAGAATGACCAACCCCACTCCCGACATAGCAACTGACCAAACTATCGAACAACGATTTATCAACGACTTGTCCGACATGGACAGCATCCTCGAAGTAGTCAGATCACTTAGGGAATTCTACGGAAACCCGACTGAATTTAGTAGCTGGAGAAAAACCGTAGAACGAATACTGAATATTTACGAAAACGAAGTAGGCAGCCCAAAATATTTCGGAATCCTGAATGTAGTAAGGAATAAAATCATAGGGAAAGCAGACCAGGTTCTCGAATCGTATAACACCCCGCTTAATTGCAAGGCAATATCGAAATGCCTAACAACCCACTACGTCGACAAAAGGGATCTAAGCACTTTGGAATATCAAATGACGTGCTTTATACAAGGACGTCCATCTGTACAAAATTTCTATGCCCAGGTATATTCACATCTTTCATTGATCTTGAATACAATCTCTTGCATGGAAATCAGTGAGGATAGATGAGATATCCAAATCAGCAACAACAATTCCACCCAGAATTAGCCTACATACCATACACGCAACGACCATTCTCACCAAACATGCAAATGCCACAACAATTCGCACAATGGACCAAGCAACCATTCAACAGACCGTACAACAACCCCTACTACAACCCACCAGGAAGACCATTGGCACCGAAACTACCACCGAAACCTGAACCATGGAAATTGACGAAAGTATTAGGACAAGAGCTGTAGACTACGCAAACAGAACCATTTTCCGTTACGCTGGAAAACGACAAGAAAAACCCGACTCGAACCTCACCAACCCCCCCATTAAGATGCAGAGAAACTTTCACGTAACTACCATCCGAGATGGGACCGAAGACCACAATGCAGGAAATGACCCTCTCGACACCCTAGAAGACCCCCAAGACCAAGACTACAATGAGCATAATAACTACAACTACGAAAACCTAGACCTCACAGATATATATTTTTTAGGTTAAAAATTCTTCGTTGCCTTATTTTTAGTGCAAAACGAAGAGTGGCAAGATACTGAAAATCCTAATAGACACAGGATCAAATAAAAATTACGTACAACCACACCTAGCCAAAACAGCAATCCCAAATGACAAACACTTTTTCGCAAATTCAATAAGAGGACAGATAGAAATTACACACCATACTTACGCTAACTTGTTCAACATGCCACATACGAGGGGGGTCCGATAAGTACTTAGCCTACAAAGCCAACCTATTTCTCAACGTAGTCTCCTTTAACTCGATACACTTGACCCAGCGATGCTGGGTAGTCGATGTAGATTACACCTTGTGAATCCCCGAAAACGGTGGCCATAACCTTTCCGGCCGATGGGACAGTCTTTGCCTTCTTCGGCGCACATTCGCCGGCCAAAGTCCACTGTTTCGACTATTCCTTGGTCTCTGGTGTGTACCAGTGAATCCATGTTTCGTTGACGGTCACGAAACGACGCAGAAACTCCTTCGGATTGCGCTTAAACAGTGTCAAACACTGCTCTGAAGTGGTCTCACGGATGCGCTTGTTTTCCGGGGTGAGCAAACGAGGCATCCATCGAGCCCGACATCTTTTTCATACCCAATATTTCATGCAGGATATGACCCACGCGGTCTTTTGAGATGCCGACTGTCTCAGCTATCTCGCGCACCTTCAATCGGCGGTCTGCCAATACGAGATCGTGGACATTTGTCACGTTATCCTCCGTAGTAGACGTTTTTAGGGCACCTGAACTATAGCATTCACATCAATGACACTCGGTACAAACTTACGATTTAGTCGTGTCCTTCGGCAGGGGAAATAAGGTGGATTCTGGACAAGAGGCGTGGCACCGCCCATACAAATTTTTTGAATTTTTTGAAATTCGGGGTCTAAAAAGGCAAAACAGGGGTTAAAGTGTTGTATGAAGAAACGTGATTTAATAAACATATTGAATTTGAACTTCCTGAATAATCTAGATCAAAACTTATTCGACACGTATTTTCAAATTTTTCGACAATTAAAATTTAACTGGCCCAACAATGGTTGGGCCCAAAGGTTCATTTACGGGAAGACTCCGAAACAAACAACACGAACCGATGGGCCCATTGACTTCAACTTCAATTGTAAAAATAATTGAAATAAATAAAATTAGACACGTGTTTAAAAAAAAAACACGTGTCGTGAAAATCAAAATCTAACGGGGTCAACAATGGGTTAAGAATTCGTATTGGGGGAAACAGGAAAGCTTGCGTGCAAAGCCGCAGGGCCCAGCTAGTCTATATCTATATCTTCTATTATCCATTCGGCTGCTTAAAACTTGAAAACGACTGGACCAAGGTGGATACTTTCTTCGGCGGGTTTGTTCGAAATTGTTACGTGAAAGTTTGGAAAAAAAGAAAAGTCGGGAAAACGGGGCGTGGCACCACCAGAATATATTGTAGACAATAACTTTGGAACCATAAGTCACACATCAATTAAATTTTGTACGCACTTACTATTTAATCATGTCCTTCGATAGAGGGGATGGGGTGGGTATTGAACAAAGGAGTGTGGCACCGCCCATACAACTCAAACCTTTTAAATAGAATAGCTTCGGAATCGTAAGTCGCACAGCATTAAAATTTGGTATGACATCGTCCCATAGAAGTGTCATTCTACTGTTAAAATTTTATGGGCGTTGAACAAGGGGCGTGGCAAATTTTTTATGCAGCAGAACTGTAAGTCGTACATCAATGAAACTTGGTATGAACCTACCATTTAATAATATTTTTCGGCAGAGGGAATGGGGCGGGTATTTAACAAGGGGGCGTGGCATCGCCCATGCAATTAATTTCTTCTAAATAGAATAGCTTCGAAATTGTAAGTCGCACAGCATTGAAAGTTAGTGAAGCGTCGCCTCATAGATGTGTTATTCTACTGTTAAAATTTTATGGATGTTGGGAAAGGGGCGTGGCACATTTGTTTGACCCAAACTATCCGCATAATTTCGGAGCTGTTAGTCGCACATCAATGAAACTTAGTACGAATTTACCATTTAGTCACATCTTTCGGCAGAGGGAATGGGGCGGGTATTTAACAAGAGGGCGTGGGTCCGCCCATACAACTCAAATCTTTTATATGGAATAGCTTCGGAGTTGTAAGCCGCACAGCATTGAAATTTGGTGTACCGTCGTTTCATACACACACATCAGTGAAACTTATTACGAACTTTCCACTTAGTAGCACAATTCGACTAGAAGAAAGTTGTGAGCATTAGACAAGGGGGCGTGGTACCGCCTCCATTTTTATATACATAGATTGTTTGTCCTGACTGACTGACTGATTGATTGATTGATTCATTATCCCTCAGCCCAAACTACTGAAGCTACAGACATGAAATTTTATCTGTAGGTATGTACATACATCTTGAAAAATTAACCTCCGCTATGACGGGATTTTTTGAAATTCGGGGTGTAAAGGGCAAAACATGTATTAAGGTGTTGTATGAAGAAAAGTGATTTAAGAGACATTTTGATTTCGAACTTCCCGAAAATAGTCTAAACCAAAAATAATTCGACATGTATTTTATAATTTTTTGAAAATCAAAATTTAACTGGACCAATAATGGGCTACGATTTGTTTAACCCTCCATTACTATCGTCTATTACACTAACGCCATTACTATCGTGGGTGTAATCCACCCACAACTTTTTATTATCCGTTTTACTTATCCATTGCGGTAAAATAAAAAAAACACATTTTTTCATAATCAGAACATCATAACATGTAAAAACAAAAATAAATTGTATAATTTTGTTAATTCATTTATTTAATATAAACATTTGTTTATGTGGATCTCATTTCAAGGAAAAAAAGGTGAAATAAAAAGTTGTATTGGCAAAATAGCCACATTTTGCACAATATTTAAGTTAAAATTTTGCATAATAACTTAAACAAAAATCAACAATATACCTGCTACTTTTTAAGGTTACACCGTGCGACAAAAATCAAAAAATTCCCAAACACACGAAAAATCGATATATTTGTGAAACTAGGGGCCAAATTTGAAATTTCAAGGATATGTTTATTTCAAGGAATTATTTAAAAAATTTAGCGCATTGTATAATAACAATATGGGTATCAAATAAAACAGAAAAATCCTTAGAACATTATAAAATTTAATGTTTTAGTGCAAAAGGACGAAGAGGTATTAAAAATGTCCTTTTAAAACTTTGTCCTTGAATATCCTTGGAAATTTCCAAAAACTATTGGAAAAAAAATTTGAAAAAAATATATCTTAAAGACTAATATGTACACTACTACATCCTTGAATTTCGTCCTTCTAACTTTATTAGTTTAAGATATAACAAATTTAATGTTATAAAAAGTTGTTACCTTATCCTAGAGAATTTTTAAGGATTTTCTACTAAGTAAATGGACTATACGTTATTTAATAAAATTGTCGCCAAAAAGTGAATTCAAATATGTAAACGAATATTATAAAAAATAAAACTTCATTATTAATAATGGGTGTTAAGCATCCAGCAATTTTATAACGCCACTACTATCGTAGGGTGTAACACACCCAGTGACTTTTTAAAAAAAATTGTATAAAAGCATCAGCTTTATTTATGCAATTGCAATGTACTCTAAAACCTTCCGAAATATGCAAATGTGGATTACATTATAACTTTATGCTGGTTTTGATTAAAAAATCTATATTTTACTGAGAAATTGAACTCACAGGGTGGATTCCACCCTGACGATAGTAATGGAGGGTTAAGGATAGACTCGAAAAAAACATGAACCGATAGGCCTATTGACTTCAAAAATTGTAAAAATACTTGAAATGAAAAAAATTATACACGCGTTTCTCATTATTTTCAAAATCGAAATCTAACTGGATCAACGACGGGTTAAAAGTATGTATGGAGAAACAATTTTTGTGTGCCTGTTGACTTCAAACTTGGTCAAAGTACTTCAAATGTAAAATAACCTCGATACGTGTTTTTCATTTTTTCCGAATATTAAAATCGGCCGGGGTCAACGACCGGTTAAAAGTTTGTATGGCGAAACTGTAAAAAATATGATTAAATTAATAGGGCCACGGACTTCAAACTTTGTGAAAGTACTCTAAGTGAGAAATAATTTGACACGTGTTTTTCACTTTTTTGAAAATGAAAATCTAACGGGGTGAACAATGGGTTAACAGTTTGTATGGAGAAACGCGAAACTTCAAACTTCAAACTTAGACAAAAAGCACTTCTATCGGGAAATAATTAAAATGTGCTTTTCATATTTTTGAAAATCGAAATCTACCGTGATAAACTAAGGATTAATAATTTGTTCAGAGTAAATGTGAAAACTCATGATTTAAAGGGCCTTTTGACTTCACAGTTTTTAGAACCACTTGACAAAAAAGGGTAATGGACATATGCTATTTTTTAAATCAAAATCTGACGGGGTTAGCAATGCGTTCAAAATTTGTATCAGGTGAAAGAAGAGAGCTTGCGTACGAATCCGCGGGGTCCACCTAGTACTCTATAATAACGGACAAAGTCATCGACTGGTACATATTGATATTTCGATACTTAATCGTAGATCGAGCTTTGTATCAAAAATGATAATTTGGTTTTTTGTTTTATTATAACTTTTTTCAGGATATAATTAATTTAACAATTCTTTGTGACTTTGTTGTGATGGGATTATGCTTGTTTAAAGCCATCTTTCACACTTTTTTAAGAAAAAGGCCTTGAGAAAATTGAAAAGTTTATAATTCTCTCCTTTGTATAAGTTAGCACCAGATACGCTGACCAACGGCTCAGCGAACAACTAAAACAGCATAACACCAAAATGCTGACATCGCAACACTGGGGACGATGACCAGCGGCCCAGCCAGCACAACACCAAAATGCTGACACCTCAACACTGGGGACAATGACCAGCTGCCCAGCCAGCACAAAACCAAAATGCTGACACCACCAACACGCACTGCGTGGCAAGTCAACGACCACCATCGAGTGGAGAAGCCGTGTCAGCCAAAATAAACCTGAGAAAGCAAATTACCGGCGATCACGTCGATAGATCAATAGGTTAGGTTTTAGCATAAGGACATTTTTGTAATGAGTTAACTAAACGACTAAACTAACTAAAAGACTAACTAAAACTAAAAAATTAATTTTTTTTAATAAAATAAACAAAAGTTTATCTAACTGGCGCCCGAGCAAAATAATCGGTTCGGTAACGGTGAACGGTGAAGTGAAATGGTGTAATCCCAAAGACATTAAGTGCCGCTAAAGGAAAAGTAGAGCGCCACAGTCATCAAAGACACACAGTCATTAAAGACATCAAGTGCCGCTAAAAACAAACCGAAAAAAGCGCCATAGTCCGTTAAAGACATCAAGTGCCCCTAAAAACAAACCGAAAAAAGCGCCATAGTCCGTTAAAAACATCAAGTGCCGCTAAGATAAATAACAGAGCGCCACAGTCAGAGACAGCGTATGTGATCAACAAATGACATAAGTGCAAAAAATCGCTACGCGTCAAATACAGGGTTTTCCAACAAGAGGTGTTATTTTTGTATTCAAAGAAAAATGCCATTTTTTGAGATAAATGATCGGATGTTTATTTCATAATAAAGAGGAAGGTATGCCGTTAATAATGAAAAACAACATCAGCCAAATGGCCACCACGACCACGCTTACAGGACAATATCCTTTTCAAGAAATTTTCCATAACCAAATCGCAAAGTGGCTACCCTATGTCCTCGATAGCCTCACGAATTCTATCTTTGAGGTCTTGAATCGACGCTGGGCTGTTGGCGTACACCTTATCTTTCACGTGGCTCCAAAGGAAGAAGTCGCAAGGTGTTAAATCACAAGATCTCAGTGGCCAATTGTGATCACCTCTTCCAGAGATAACACGGTTCGGAAACTTTTCCCGTAAAAGAGCAATGGTTTCGTTGCTTGTGTGGCACGTAGCGCTGTCTTGTTGAAAGTAAACGTTGTCCAGATCAATACCATCCAACTCCGACTATAAAAAATCATTAATCATCTCTCGATAGCGCAATCCATTCACCGTAACTATTGATCCAACCCCATTTTCGAAAAAGTAAGGTCCAATGACCCCGCCGGACCATAAACTGCACCAAACAGTCACACGTTGAGGATGGAGAGGCTTCTCAATAATAACTCTTGGGTTTTCCGAGCCTCAGATGCGACAATTTTGCTTGTTGACGTAGCCACCGAGGTGGAAATGGGCCTCATCAGTCAAGATGATTTTTCGATGGAATTCCGGATCATTTTCATGCATTTCAAGGACCCAATCAGCAAAGACACGACGTTGTTGATGATCGGTCGGCTTGAGTTCTTGTGTTAACTGAACTTTATAAGCCTTAAGACCCAAGTCTTTATGCAAAATACGGTGTAATGACGTTTTTGGAATGCCCAATTCCAAAGAACGACGAGGAATCGACAAACCTGGGTTTTCTTAAACACTTTAGACTACAGCAGCAATATTCTCAGTTGTTCTTGAGCGACGTGCACGGGTTTTATTCTTCACATCACTAACTTGTCCCAACAGCTCGAATTTTTCCACCAATTTCTGTATTGCGGTCCGACAAGATGCTTCACGACAACCCAAAAATGCTTTAGTTTTGCGAACTGTGACTGCAAGATTTTCACCATTTTAGTAGTGAATTTTAATCATTTCAATGCGTTGTTGAAGCGTGCATCGTTCCATTTTTAGTAATGGCGTAGTTTCTACTTCAAATGTCAAAGAATAAAAGCGTCAAAATTGACAGCTACCGAAATACCGGGTGATTCAAAATAACACCTCTTGTTGGAAACCCCTTTATTACTGTATTTAAATACAAAATAACTCAATATTTTAGCATGTTCTTGTAGGAATCTTTTAAAATTTGTTAAAGACAATAAAGTGGTTGTTGGGACGTCGACAAGTCAGAAAAAATTAAGGGGGCTTTCCCGTTTTTTCGTCGAAAAATGAGGTGTTTTTCAAGAATTAATTTTGGAAAGACAGTTTGATAAAATGTTGTAATTCTTTTTTATTTTGTTTGTTGTTACAATAGTGAGTTGAAAAAAATTTTTTTTTTGGAAAAAAAACAAAATGGCCGCCGGCTTGCCAAGTACTTATGTTGCCTTGTTTGGAAAACATACTCCCAGTTTTTTACACTTTTCTCGGGTACGGTTTATCTGAAATCAAATTGACCATCATTTTCATTAATTACATAGTTTTAGTTATCGCACATCGTAGGATTTTTGAAAACTTTCAACTTGGTGAAATTTGGCGCAAATTTGAAAAAAAAATCGATTTTTTTGCAAAATTTTGGTACTAAAAGTGCTGTTAAAAATCGAAATTTCACAATATTGGAAAAATCCTATGATGTGCGATAGAGAATTCATTTGTGAACACGTGAAATTCAGTTTTATCCAAATCGGTTCATTAGATCCGAAAAAAAGTGTAAAAAAGTCACAAAAACATGGTTTCGAGGAAAACGCCGATTAAAGTTTTTTTAAAGCGTACGCGAGGCTGTGCGCGCCGAAACATTTTTGGCTATAACTTCAAAACTATTGCATATTTCATTATGAAACTTTGGCTTGTTGTATATATATATTGTTATAGTATTTATAAATCGATTTCTGTAAAAAAAAACGATTTTTTTGAAACCGAAAAACGGGAAAGCCCCCTTAAACTGAGATGAAACGTGTAATTCGCAATCATTGGAATATACTGATAAAAGCAGGGACTTAACTATTATAAGTTTTTTAAGAAATTAATAGCAATGTAACTATTACAATGCAACATAAATTTTATTTGTTCATTATAATTATTATTTGCGACACTTAATTTTTACGTTGCATAATAACTTTTATGAGAAATAAACATTTTTTTCATTCCCGATAATTATTATTTTGGGATTTTTGTTATTTACGTTGCCTGATAACTTTTATTTATGACTTTTTTTATTTACGTTACCGATAACTATTATTTTGAGAAAATGTTTGCCTCATAACTTTTATGAAAGACATTTTTTTATTTACGTTGCCTTATCACATTTTGAGTATGAATTGATTTTTAATTGTTTATTTGTTGGTGGAAATTAGGTTTCTGCAGTTAATTCATATCCAAAATGTAGTAATTCAACGTAAAAAATTTTGTTTTCAAAATAATAGTTATCGGCAACGTAAATGAAAAAAAAATCATAAATAAAAGTTATGAAGCAACGTAAAAAAAAATCTCTCAAAATAATAGTGATCGGTAACGTAAATTAAAAAAGTCATAAATAAAAGTTATGAGGCAACGTAAATAAAAAAATCCTAAAATAATAATTATCGACTACGAAAAATATACTTATTACTTATAAGAGTTATTATGCAACTCAAAAATTTTTATTACATAATAATAGTTATAGGTGACGTAAAAAATTTCTTATTGGGAATAACTATTATAAAACAATATTTTTAGATATTTCTTAAGTTAGGGCAAGTTTTTTATTCCCAAGAATATGGATAATAATTATTTTAGGTCTCTGGTATATACATTAAAAAAAAATTGTAGTAAACTTTTTAACAATTTTTACCAACTCTTAACATACAATAAGTCTAGCTAGTTTGTAGCAAATTTTTTCTTTCAATCTCGTTACCTTGGTAGCTTTAACTTTTTATTTTTTATTATTATTATTTATTGTCGATAGAATAGAAAGCGTAAACATAAATACGAAATTAAAACGAAAAAAATCAAATATTTTTTAAACAAAACTAAGAAGAACATAAAAAAATACAAGTGAATACAATTGCATACAACCGCGGGACAAAATTAGAACGAGTGGTCCGTTCCAAATAAAATTTGGTATACCATTTAATAATGGTCTGCTGAATTGAAATCTCTATTATGTTGTTCTTAAACTGTGTAGTTTGGCAATGCCTGAAACTTAAATTTGCAAATTTTGTCATTTTTAGCACCAAGCCAAGTGTGTTGTCTAAATTTTTCAGATTTTACATTTAATCGGTAACGTCAGCATTGACAATTCCAAAGAGTAACAGAAATTGTCTTAGGACCTTCTGGTTTTGCAATAAAAACGATACGAAGATGTATGTTTTGTATTTGTGCAGATTTTTTCGTTTTTCATGCTGATTGCATACTTTTGGAAATAAATTAAGTACATATTTTTTGAAAAATTCGTGTTTAGACCACCTTTCAAATTGAATAATTTTCTGAGATCGGAAGATATCGGAGGATCTTATTACATTATCTGACAAAGATAATTAAAAAAAATACCTTAACTTTAGCCACTCTTCGATTAGAGCCGCCTTCCCGATTTATGTCAAAACTACGACTAAATGTTTTTTTTATCTGTACCTTGTTTAGTTTTTATATTAAACCACTGTTTATGAATAAAACATTTCAATTTCAACGTATAGCTCGAATATATGGAATAAATGTGGTCGTCCCAAGTCCGCGGAAGTCATCGAAAATATATTGGGAAATTCGTTGAAAACACCGACAGTAACAAGATGGAATTCACTGTACGATAGCGTGAAGAATTTGTTATTGCATAAGGATAAACTGTCTGAGCTGTGCACAGCTTTAAACATCCCCAAATTTACGTTCACGGAACTTAAATATCTTGAAAAATATGTAATACTAATGACACCAATAGCGTATGCCTTAGATTTCTTGCAAAGCGAAGACAAAATGTTCTATGGGTATTTCTTAGCTGCTATAGTGTCTTTGAAAGTGAAATTGCAGAAAGTTCAAGTACCCAATGAACTGGAAGAGCTTTCACTGAGCTTGTACATTGCTTGGAAGAACGTTTTGAAAAGTTTTTTAAAGTGGATGAAAGCGCAGAAGACGCTATTGTTGCTGCATTAACAATTCCAAGCGTTAAAGTAAAATATTTTCCGGTGTTACGCCGCACAGTGGCTCAATTTGTCATTTCAGGTTGCAAAATTAATAACTCCTGAACGAATAGAGATAATTGGAAATTTTTTTTTGCTGTTGATTAGAAATTCATCAGGCTATTGTATTTTCAAAAATGAACTAGATCGAGTTACAGGGTGCTACGTAATACTTTGTCAAAGTTCGGCTTACTGTAAATAAGAATAATGCGAGCTACAATGATAAGTTTTAGTTGCAAAATTAATGAAAATGCATTAAAAAAGATGAAAAGTAATAAGAAATTTAAGAAATAAGCTGAAAGAGTCAAATTTAAAGATACAAATTAATAAATTTCGCTTTCAAAATTAGAACCAGAATTCGGGAAATTTACGTAAACTTACCTTGAAATTACCTTTCACCTTGTGTTTATTTATTGTAAATTATTTTAATAGTAATAGTTTTAGTAATAGTAGTTCTAGTAGTGAAATCAGCACTAGTATTATATTATTAACAAAAATACTTATATCTGAGTTATGATGATATTTTCCTCTTATTAAATAATATGAAATTTAATTGTTTTCGAAATAATTGTCAGTACTTGGGCTTGTATCTAATAAACTAAACATCTCTGGAGAGTAATATTTTTGTAATTCTTTTCTTCGCTTAACATATCTTAAAGATGAAATTAGTGGGTCTGATGAAGCTAAAAGCATATTAAATAAATCCTCATTTTGACGCAGACGCGTAGTCTTGCAGGTATTCATGTACCTAAACTTTTTATATTCCTTATTTTTGGACTCTTGGGCTTCTTCTGACAGCTCTCCAATGGGCAATGGCTGGTACTCTATTACACTTTTGCCGTGAGCTAATATTTTATGCACAGTGGGTGTTAATTTTTTCCAAGGATACTTTTGCTGTAATAAGTTGGTAGTCGTTAAAGCATATTCTCCAAATTTGTCAGCATTTACATTTTCTCTACAGCATAAAACATTAAGCAGAACTTGAAGTCTCTTAATTATTTCGTGGTCGACTCCAGTTAACCTAGCTGTTGTTTCGTCTTTGTCAAAAAATGTCCTAGATGTGTTTCCATCATTACTACTACCATAACCTTGTTTTGGCTGGTCCAGTCTTAACCCCATCTCATTGTAGAAAGCATCTTGTATCCTCTTCTTTCTAGCTGCTATTATCTCCTTTGTTAGAGTGGTTTCATTACTATGGGGGACTGTATATGCTAGCTTCAAAATAAACTCCATAGTTTTGATTCTAGCATGTAATGGCGACAGTCCATATTCATAATTATGTTCATCAGTTATGGATTCATCTAGTGATTGGAAATTTTTTTGCGCTCTCTTGCATATGGGACACGACTGCGTTGATTTCGTGTTTGTTATTTCATTTAAAACTTTTCCGTCAACCATTGTCAAGTAAAATGTATGCTGAATCGCAATTGTCAAGTCGTTGTTGATTTTATATTCAGTCGGCCCAATTGCAGCAATTTGATCTCGTATGCTACTAACTGTCGATCTAATGAGATCTGAAGTTTCCTTTGCATATTGAAATAGTATTGGTCGGCAGAAATGTACTGATGAAGGGCTAGGATTCCCCCAATGTTCTGCAAGTTCGCTCTTTAACCTTAGGGGAACAACAGATGCCATGAACATATTAGAATCCGTAATATTTTCGCCATCAGCTGTTTTTATCGCTTGCTTATATGTACTTTGACCAGAGGATCCATCGCAACCCCACTTACTTAGTAAGGTTAGATTCTTTGGAAGCGCATTAAGCTCCTGTTCACTTTTGCTGCTCAAAATTCGTTTCGCAGCATGGTCCATGAGGCTTTGCAGTTCGACTTGAGCTGACACTTCGGTAATTTCGCAGTTATAAGGAACGGCCTCTTTTTTTGCTGACGTAATGTTGTGATATGCTGGTAGAACATCTGCATTATGTTTTTGCAAGGAACTTCTCAAAATTAAATATTTTTCCTTGGACAATCCTAAGTCCAAAAACAATGCTAAAGCTTCATTATGACTATATTTGGTTGGCACCACATTGGGTGGGGTGGGAATACTGTCCTTTATTCTTTGAACTCGATTCGGGCTTGCTAGTGAAACTGCTTTCACTATAATGCCTTTCATTTTCTCCTGATCCTTATTATATTTCATAGTCAAAGCTTCTGACAGGTGGGTGGTAGTTATTTTTCCCGTTGCCTCCATAAGCTTCCTTTTTTTAGTGAATGACGCACAGTCCTGAATTGACTTTTTCGGCCTTCCTATTGCCGCCTTTGATGTCGATGGTTGGTCATCGCTTATGCTACATGCATCTCCTGCATCGAAGTAAGTTGTTTTTTCCAACCATACCTCATTATTCTGGACAAAATTTAATTTGGTACGGTTTGCCGCAATCCATTTCAACTTGATAGTGCGATAAGTCCTGGATATCTTCTTTTTAGTCGTAGATGTTGGCTGCAGGCAAACTTCCTTCGACGTAACCAATTTCTTCAGTGACAGCCAGAACGAACTTCTCCCTTGTCCTCGAAATAGTAAATATTTCAAACAGCTTCGAATTTTTTAAGAACATCTTTGTGCTTCTTCTTCGGTTTAGTTGCAGTGGCGGAGTTGAAGTCTTGTCTAGTTCAAATTAAATTCGAAACTAACTTCACTTACTCCAAACTCCTTTATTTATAAGTAGGATTTGCATATGCATTCAAATAGCAGGTACTAAGCTTCTAGTACTAGCAGGTACCTAAACAGTTGTTAGGTTTTCCCGCGTTGTGGGATTTTTGGGGGTGGGTTTTAGATAGTGCACATAGATATGTCTGCTTTTTGTTTTCAATAACTAATTGTTTCATTGGCGCGGTTCAACTAAAATACTACTGGCGACTGACTGAGTTTTGCTCAAATTAAAAAAAAAATGTTATGACAGACACAGTGTTAGTATTTTGTTAAAAAGAAAAGCATTACATCAAAGGATACATGACAGCTGATTGCCGGAAATGAAAGCCAACTTGTTTTTCGTACATGCGAACTGCGCATCCAGCAAAAGTACTCTTTACTTCGAGCTTACAGCAATATACGCCAAAAAAAAAGTCGACTCAATATGGAGTTGCAAGCTTGTATCACATCTTAAATGAAGCCAAAATCCAAATTTGCATGCCCTGGCAACGATTATAATCGCGTGTAATTGATTCACTATCAAAATCTTGACGAACTTGTTCGAACGCACGCACCCGAAAGCACAAAATTGCGCGAGGTGGCCACAGAAAAATCGCTGTAAAATCCAGTCGGGCAAAATCGGGCACCCGATCTCTTCAGGGCAGTACTCACAGAAGACTAGTGAACAATTTTCCCAAAGACGGAACCGTGGCACTTATGGCCTTTTTTTTTAAACTCTATCGAAAGTTCAAAAAGTGTGATAAAAACAGTGCTTCAAGTGAGTGGCTATGAAAAGACAACAACAACAACCAACTTTTTTTTCTATATTTAATTATTTACTACAAATGCCTTCTTTTACGATGCCGGTGCAAAAAGTTTCAATTAATTTGCTCCTTTCCGTATTTTAAAACTTCAGCTTTGCCGAAAAAGTGCAAATTGCTGATATTATTTCACACTCTAAAAATTGCTCAACTTTGACGGGCTCTACAAGCAAAACTATTTGTCCAATTTAGTTAAGGTTTTCGGATTTCTTAAGTCCAAACATTTATCTATCGGACAAGTATAACAGTTTCCCCCAAATCGAACATGACAAAATCGACTTTTGCAACCTACGCCGGCAGAATCAGCCACTGTGCGCCGCTTTGCACCTAACATCAACTTGGAATACTTGAAGCAGATTTTCATTCGACATGCTGCACCGCTCCGTCCAAGTTTAGCGTATAGCGACCTTTAGACGGTCGCACATGTTTGCAATCATGTGCGATGGGGGAAATGTACGATGAGCGTTTACACGGTCACATATATGCGCACACTTCAGTTGTCTCGCTGCTGCCAACGAAGCAACATGGTATGCGCTTTCGCATCAATTTCTTTAAATTTGCATAAAAGCACCTCTATGCTGCGTTTCTTTTAATTTTTATTTTTATATTCTTCACCTTTTACTTTTCACAGTTCGGGATTGTGTCTATACACATCAAAGAACTCCTTCCATAATATTTCATTTTTTTGCGACGCCATCCTCACTGCTCGCTGTCCACCGATCGAATGAAAAAATGCACTATGTGTGTCACACAGCCGTTTACACGGTCGCACATGTGCGTCGCGCCGACAGAGAAATCAAAAAATTTTGAAAACCGTCGCACATGTCCGACGACACGAATTTCTTGCGTTTACACGGTCATTCTTCTCGTCGCGCCGCACATGATTGCGACCGTCTAAAGGCCGCTTATCAAGCAAACTTAAATTTTCAGAGTGATGCCTTCCTAGATTATAGAGAAGTGCAAAGTAAGCATTTGTTTATTGATGTTAAAAAATTAAGTCCTAATAACGTTTTTCCACAAAGGTCCACCTGAAGTGTTACTCCACAATGATGTACGAACAGAGCTGGAACATTATTTAGCAGACACAGACACGTCGTTTTTGTGCTTTGATAGATTTCCCACAGTAAAAGCGTGTTTTTTTTTAATATAATACGTCGATTCCATCCTCAGCTCCAGTAGAACGTTTGTTCTCATTGGCTGGCATGGTGAATGATCCTCGTAGAAGGAATCTCACCGATGACAATTTTGAACGTCTAGTCTTGTTGAAAGCAAATAAGTTGTTTAAATAAAACATATATTTTTGCCAGACATGGGGTGTAACCGCAGAGTCATGCCTCGCGCATGCAGCCCTGGGCCACGCGTGTGGCACATGCAGCCCTGCAGGGAGGAACAGCGGCCATCTTCAATTGACGACCGACAGCGTACCAAGGCGCAACAATTTCAGACAATTTAAATAAACCAAACAAATTTTATAAGTGTTCTTTTTGTAAGTTATTTGCCGAGTCAATAAGTTTTGAAATTGCTTTGTGTACGCTGCACGCAACGACATCGAAGTGCAGGTGCCTTGAAGCCCTAGCGCTCCGGCGAACAGTCCGCCGCCATTGCTGTTTCGCAAATCTTTTACGCTGCCGCCAGTTAGCACCGAAGTGCAGGTGCCTTGAAGCCCTAGCGCTCCGGCGAACAGTCCGCCGCCATTGCTGTTTCGCAAACGCATTGCGCTGCCGCCATTTTAGCATCGAAGTGCAGGTGCCTTGAAGCCCTAGCGCTCCGGCGAACAGTCCGCCGCCATTGCTGTTTCGCAAACGCATTACGCTGCCGCCACTTTTCTGAATGCTTACAAGAGCAAGGGCAAACCATATAGAAGGAGAATTGTCCGACTCGGACAGTTACAATTCTTCCGAAATGTTAAACGCAGGACAGTTCCCAATCCTGGGCAGCAGGATGCCGCTTTAAACGTGGACCAAGTTTCTGCGTTGTAAGCGAGCCTTAATACACTGCGGGAATCGGTAGAGGAACTGCGCAAGGAGACCAGCCGTGGACAAGCCGAAATCCAGCAACTCCGGGCACAAGTCGCTCACGGGGCTAGCGCGAACAACCTTCAATTGTCTCCACCACCACGTAGGTCAACAGGACTGGTGCCACAGCCGTTGCCAAGTGATCCGTCTCCGCTGCCGCCGCAGAATTTGCCAAGTGATCCGTCTCCGCTGCCGCCGCAGAATTTGCCAAGTTCTATGCTGTACAATGGGGCGCTCTCGATGGTGGACAACGGCTCGTCAAAATTGTATCCATTGCCGTCCTTCGGTGGGAACCCTGAGGACTGGCCGCTGTTTCAAGTGAATTTTCGGGACACAACGGCGGAGTTTGGATACAACAACCGCCAAAATCTGATGCGCTACACAAAGCTCTGCACGGCAGTGCCAAGGACGCCGTGACATCGTTACTCATCTACCCAGATGATGTACCGAAGGTGATGGAGGAGCTAGAGTTTAATTTTGGGCGACCGGACTTGCTGATAAAGTCCCAGCTGCAGAAAGTACAACAATTTCCATCGATTTACGAGAATCGGTTGGAGCACATGCTGGACTTCGCCGGAGCGCAAATCGTGTGCGCAACATTGTGGCCTTTTTCAAATCTGCCCAATGTGAGCATCATTTGTTAAATCCAATTCTACTGGAGCAGCTGATTGGGAAGCTGCCGACGTCAAAACAATTCGATTGGAGCCGCCATGCCGCCGCTATTAAACCGTTCCCGACACTGGAGTCCTTTTCCAATTGGATTAGCGAACTGGCCAAGGTAGTGGCGCTAATGCCGTCTATTGCTACCGCGTCTTGGCGCACCAGCCAAACATCAACGGGAAGAGTCTCCCAGGGAGTTCAACAGCCAACGCCGATCGTCAAGTTACAGCAGCAGGAGGTGGTGCCCGTAGAGTGCTGCATAGCTCAAAATCGGCAGTGCAGCAGCAACCCGACACATGTTTGCAGTGCAGTCAAGGTCATGTTTTGAGTACCTGTCGCCAATTTAGGGCGCTCAAAACCAATGCCAAATGTGAGGTCGTAAAGCGTCATAAGCTTTGTTTTGCGTGTCTTCAACAGGGCGATAATCTGACTACGTGCCCGGAGAAGCAGGTGTGCGGCATTAATGGGTGCAGTCGCTACCACCACCAATTACTACATCAGAATGCTGCAGCGCCAACATAAACAACGTCGGCTCCGAGTAACGAGGTGGGCCACGTCCTTAATTGCCATCGTCAACATCAATCAAGCCTGTTTAAGATATTGCCCGTAACTATCTGTGGACCGCAAGGCAGTTTGCCGGTTTATGCCATGCTGGACGAAGGGTCATCGGTGGCACTGCTTCAGGAGGAGGTCGCCAACAAGTTAGGCCTGAAGGGACGCACCATGCCATTGACACTACAGTGGTATGGGCAGAAAAAGACGACAGAAAATTCACGAAAGGTCGCCCTCACAGTAAAGGGTCTTGCGGCAGAATTCGCGCTAAAGAATATACGCACTGTGCGTCATCTTAATTTGCCTGTTCAGTCGCTGCGCACGAAACAATTTTGTCATTTGAAGTCACTACCAACTACTGAGTACACAGAAGCCAAACCAGTCCTGCTACTAGGGCTGGACAACAGCTACTTGAGCGCATGTACCAACATAGTTCAGAACGGGCCCGACCAGCCAATCGCCGTCGAAACGAAACTGGGTTGGGTGGTCTATGGACCCCTCAGCCATAAAGGTCACACGGAACCAAGGCTTCTTCATGTGACTGAAGCGCATACGTTGAAACAGCTCAACAAAATAGTCGATGATTTTTTGTCGATCGAAAATTTCGTAGTACGCAGCACGAGTGTCATCATGGAGTCCGATGAGGACCAACGCGCACGCCACATTCTGTCTAGCACTACTAAGGATGTTGGGCGGAGATTTGTAGTGGGACTATTATGGCGCCAGGACAAGGTTGAGCTGCCCGATAGTTATGCCATGGCTCATCAACGTCTTCGTGGTATTGAAGGAAAGATGAGGAGAAACGCTAAATTTGCTGCGGCCTATCAAGCCGAAATGGCCAAATACATCAACGAAGGCTACGCACGGCTGCTTTCTCCGGAAGAGGCAGATGAACGGGAACATCCGATATGGTATCTTCCACACTTCGGAGTTGTCAACCCGCGCAAACCACAGAAACTGCGCATTGTGTTTGACGCGGCAGCAAAGGCATCGAATGTGTCGCTAAATTCGGTGCTACTCAAGGGGCCAGATCACGCTCAGCCACTGTTGGCTATAATGCACAAATTTCGACAAGGTCAAATCGCCGTTAGTGCGGATATCAAGGAAATGTTTTCGCAGGTCAAAATAAGACCCGCCGATCAAAATGTCCAGCGTTTCCTGTGGAGAGACGGGAATTCAGAGAAACCGGTTCGAGTGTACGTTATGACGTCTATGATATTTGGGGCAGCCTGCTCCCCGTGTTGTGCCGAATACATCAAAAATTGGAATGCGTCGCAGTGGGCTTCTTTAATGCCGGCAGGAGCGAAGGCCGTTATCGAGAAAACGTACGTAGACGACTTGGTCATCAGTTTCAACAGCGCAGCAGAGGCTGAAACCGTCTCAATTGAAACCGTCAAAATCAACGCAGCTGCGGGGTTCACTCTGCGAAGATTTGTGTCTAACTGCAAAGAATTGCAGCTAAAATTAAATGGAGATAGTCAAGTGCAGCCAGATGTCATCAGTATGGAGTATCAGCCCTCTACAGATAAGGTGTTGGGGTTGTACTGGAACTCCAACAGCGACACGTTTGAATTTCTGTTCAAATTCCACAAGATTCCCCAGGATGTTCTGGTGGGAAAGCGATCGCCGACCAAAAGAGAGATGCTGGGCATCGTTATGTCCATCTACGACCCATTTGGATTCCTCGCAAATGTGACACTATTCACGAAGCTACTGGTGCAAGTGACCTGGAAACGGCAGATCCAATGGGATGATGTTTTACCGGATGATTTGAAGAAGCAATGGTTCACCTGGCGGAATGAGTTTCAACGTGTCAAGCATATTACCGTGCCCGATGCTATTCGGAAAATTTGCCGATTGCTAACGAAATTCAACTACACGTATTTGTAGCAGGGCTGCGGAACGTACTACTATAGTAGTATTTTACTACTATTTCATCATCTGTACTACCGTACTACCCCCACAGGCCGATTGTACTACTATTTTCTGAAATATAAGTTTTAGCAGTTGAATTTTCATATTTTAAGTAAGGCTAAGTTTAAGTTACCAAACTGAACATTGCCGAAGCACGAAATTCCAACCAATGTTGCTGTTTTTTATTTCTAACCAAATATCTTTGGTTCGTGGGCAGCCCTACCACATGTGTTTCCGTATGTTTCACTTTTTGATGGACTTTTTTCAATCAAGCAAATGAGCTCGTCGTAGAGTTACCGTTGTGCGACTAAAGTGACAATTGCACCTTTTTGAAACGCGTTGCCAAATGCTGTTCGTATAACAGTTCACATTATTTTAATCATATGATATAAGATGTTGATAGTCATAATTGTTGTTGATTTATGACTCATAAACTTTGAAAACAACGCCGCAGATGGGATACCCAAAAATGAACATCGTGAAATAATAGAGTAATATTACTGTATTTAAATACAAATTAACCTATACATTTTTGTATATTCTTGTAGGAACCTTTTAAAATTTGATAAAGACAATAAAGTGGTTGCTAGGACGTCGACGAGTCAGAAAAATTAAACTAAGGTGAAACTCGTAATCATTAGAATATCCTGATATAAGTGTATAAAATCGTTCGATTTCTCTTGGGGTTGACATTTTTTTTAACCATATTCGATAACGATATTTGATATTAATAAACAAATTTTAAAATACTTAGTTTTATTATGGAATTTTCAACTTATAAAACAAATTACGGGAAAATTTTTGTTGAATCATTTTTTTTACATTGTTTAGGAAATATGCATGTGTACTACTCAAAATCCATAAATACTACCCAAAAATCATAATTTGTACTACTGAAGAAAAATTGAAAACGGCAGCACTGATTTGTAGACGCTAGTTCCAAGGCATACGCAGCTGTAGCGTATTTGCGCATAGCGGCGAACGATCAAGTTGACGTCGCATTTGTCGCCGCCAAAACAAGATGCGCCCCCATTAAAGGCATGACCATTCCAAGGCTCGAGTTGCAGGCTGCAGTGTTGGTGAGCCGATTGAGTGTAACAATCGAAAAATGTCACGAGTTCCGCATCGATAAAGTCACCTATTGGAGCGATTCCCAAACAGTGTTGCTTTGGGTCCGCTCTACAACACGACAGTACAAACAATTTGTTGCCTGTAGAATTGCCGAGCTGCTAGCCGCTACAGATCCAGCACAGTGGCTTTGGATAACAACAACGCTTAATGCTGCGGATGATGCCACGAGGGCGAAACTGCCTATAGACGTTAACTCGGTTTCATGCTGGCTAAGGGGCCCTACATTCTTGCACCTTGGAGAGGAGCAATGGCCGCAAGAAGCTACACAGCTACAGTCAGAACATTGCGGTGACGAAGAGAGGCAATTCGTCCTAATATCGACAAAGGGTGAGTTTTGTATTCAATTTACTAAATTTTCTTCTTATTGGAAGATGCTACGAGTTCTGGGCTGGGTGCTGAGGTTCATCAATGCCACAAGGTCTACACTACACGTCCGCTACATAAGAGAGTTGACATCAGCTGAAATTGGTGTCGCTGAGAAGCTGATATGCCGCCGATGTCAAGAAGAAGCATACGCGGGTGAGATCCGCTCCATACAGTCCAATGGGCGAGTATCGAAATCGAGCAGTTTGTACCTGCTTTCACCGTTCCTCGACGATGATGGTCTGCTAAAGCTCCGGAGAAGGATTGACGCTGCGTTATTGTTTGCCAATCACAGCCCGACAACCGATCATCTTACCGCAACATCATCGAGTTTCTGGGATGATAATGGAGCACTATCACCAAAAACGTCATCACCAAAACGATTGTCTCATCACTAATGAAATGCGCCAAAAATTCTGGGTCCCTCGGGCTCGCACTTTGCTGAACGATGTCAAGAAAAGGTGTCCTGTTTGTATTATGGCCAGGGCCCGACCTGCTACGCCGTTGATGGGCCAGTTGCCATCGGATCGTTTGACGCCATTCGTCCGTCCGTTCACCTATGCTGGGGTGGATTACTGTGGTCCTTTCTCGGTGGCTGTTGGACGCCGGAGGGAAAAGCGCTGGATAGCACTCTTCACGTGCTTAACAACGCGAGCCGTTCATGAGTTCATGAACCGGCGTGGTACGCCGGCACGTATGCGTAGCGACAATGGCACGAATTTTGTCGGTGCACAAAAAGAGCTAACTAAGGAAACCCGTTTATTTGACGTTGAGGAGCTGTCGCGTTACATGGCAAAGGAGAGGATCGAGTGGGTCTTTAACTGTCCCGCCAATCCAAGCAGTGGAGGTTGCTGGGAGCGTTTGTTACAATGCGTTAAGCGTGTGCTGAGCAGAGTCCTGAAGGAAGAAGCCCCAAAACTGGAGACATTCCGGAGCGTAGTGATCGAGGCGGAAAATATTATAAATAGCCGCACTTTGACGGACCTGCCTATGACGCTCGAAGACGAGGAGCCATTAACACCCAATCATTTCCTGTTGGGGTGTTTAAATAAAACGCAAACGCCGGCGCTACCTGAAAGTGAAATATGCTTGCGCAAACAGTGGCGGATAGCGCAGAATTTAAAAGATAGATTTTGGAGAAGATGGACTGTGGAATACTTGCCGCAACTGTTGAGACGTACGTAGTGGAGGCATGAGGTCAGACCGTTACAGCTTGGCCAGTTAGTAGTTATTTGCGATCCAAGCCTTCCGGGCGAATAAATTTTAGTGGTAGCTGCATTTTTTCCACTAATCACTGAATTTAATTTAGTGGCAGTGGTAAAAAGTACCACTAAAAAAATTAGTGGAAGAAAATTGCACTACCATAAAGATCAGTGATTAGTGGAAAAAATTCAGCTACCATTAAAATTTATTTAGTGGTAGTGAAAAGCATAGTGCACTAAACAAAGACATCCATTACCATTAAATACACCACTTACAACGATATGCGCAAAAATATATGTTTTATGCAATATGCAATTTTCTTCCACTAATTTTTTTTTAGTGGTACTTTTTACCACTGCCACTTAATTAAATTCAGTGATTCGTGGAAAAAATTCAGCCACCACTAAAATTTATTCAGTGGTAGTGAATAGCATAGTGCACCATGAATTTAGTGCAAAACCCCCATGTCTGCCACCATCAAGTGGAGAAGCCGTGTCAGCCAAAATAAACCCGAGACAGCAAAATACACGTCGATGGATCAATAGGTTAGGTTTTAGCATAAGAACATTTTTGTAATGAGTTGGAAAATATCAATAAAACAGAACGGACGTAGTCCGAACTAAAAAATAAATTTTTTTTAATAAAATAAACTAAAGTTTATCTAACTTATATATAGGATAGGAATCCTTAATTTTTTTGAAGCTCGATCTACGGTTAGCAAATTACTTGAGCTGTGTAAGTATTTAGAAATAATTTTTAAGAAACTGCAATTTTCATGCCGATATAGCCGTCATTTTAGCTTTAAAGGATCGCATTATATTTAGTATTGACGATATATGGATCAACATTTTCGATAAAGCTATGGGACAATGTGGTACTATTTTTGTATCGACCAGCGAATAATCAACAAACCGAACTCAGAGAAACCACCGCACCACCGCATGCCGAAGTGATATGAGAATGCGTTGATTTGCGGTGTTTCCATCTTCCATCCATCCATCCAACTATGCAAACATTCGTTTGGACCATCGGCACCACCGTATTCCGGAAAAATTTTCACTTATATTTTGAACGTGAACAATAAACAAACGACATGTAAGTTATTGATTTTGATGCAAAAGAAATTTACATTGCAGCCACAGTTCATTTTTATTTTAGGAATAAAACGACAAATAAAGCGCACAGGAGCTGAGGAATGAAAAGCGAAGTGGAGTGGAAGAAGGTACAAATTGTGTTACTCGTACATGCACATATCGCACACGCACTACAAAAGTGACACAACTCAAAATTTTTCATTTTCGGGTTTATGTGTTAATATTGTGCACAATTCATCAATCTACCAATCAGCAAAAGCTCAGTATATTTTGTTGTTGTTAACTGTTACAAAAATACAGTTAGGTCTCTCTTCATGTCAGAATTTTGATGCTATTTGATCGCTGCAGCTCAATGCAAAATAGTCCTAACTCAAATTGTGTCACTTTTGACGAAATAAATTTTTGTTAAAGTTAATTTTAAGCAAAATTCTGACAATTTTTGTATATATTTTAAATTATTAAAATTAATTATGAATTTTCAAAATTTTTCTTTCAGCTTTTTAACTGTCATTTATAATTATTAAATTCAGAAAAAGTGGCATAACTTGAAATAATTCGGTAATTATTGAATTAAAATATCATCAAAACAGTCACAACTCAAAATTTTGGATTTTCTAGTGTAAAATAAAAAAAAAATTCTTGCAACTTATCATAAAGCATAATCTGTAAGGATTGCTTACTGAACGGTCTATACGTTATTTAAAAGAAATGTTTATTTAGCTCAAAAACAGTTGCGTTTCCTGAAAAATTAAAAATTTTGAGTTGTGTCACTTTTGTTGTGCGTGTGCGATATGTATGCGGCCGAAAATAAACCATTCTTTTTTGTTAAGGTTTGGGCCAACTAAAAACAATACGTGCGAAAGAAGGCCGCCATAAACAAAACACTGGGGCTCAACACACTGTGGGCTCAACAACGCAGAAATTTCCTCCAACGGAAGAGGCAATTTTTCAGCTCGTTGGGATGAAGGAAGCAGTGGAGAGCGCTGGTACGGCACAGCGGATTACCTCCAGGTCCAAAAAGAAAAAGGACGGACAAAGAGAATAAAGAGCCTAATATTCTATTATTTAGGACAATCTCTTATTCTATTATAATACACTTTTATTCTACTAGCTGAAGAAGTTGAAGAAAGCGACCAATCCCAACTGCCTACCTTCTGCTCCTCTGTGCCAAAGCAAAGCAGCATGCAGCAACTTCGGGCAGCCAACTCCTCCGGGAAGTAGTGGAAGAAAGTCTGCTAAAATAACTTCTGGCGAAGTGGTGGAAGGAACTGGAGATACAACAGGAGTTGTGGTATTGTTGAAATCTGGAAAACATTGGCCTATTACTGCAAAAAAGTTAAAAGCAACGATTTTGAATCTCACAATGGCTCGCGGAAATCCAGAGGATTGGAACGATCTCTTAATTGCCTGCGAACTGCTCGTTCCTGGGCCATTTCCTCTTCCTCGCACTTGAGTCACAACGTTGTACTATGCATTATTACCAAAAAAATTGGCAAAAGCTTCTTATTCGCATGTTTTATTAATTTTTTGCACTTTTTTCACAGCTGTAAAAATTACGTTTTTGTTTGTTCGATTCCCCACAGCTGATTCGAAGTGAAATCTCATTCCGATGAAAATTTATTTTTCGGTAAACAAAAAAAAGTGAGGCGAAATCTTGTACACGTAAAACTCCCGATAAGGCTGATTAAGCCATAAAAATATGACCGCTTGCAGATGTCTGCTCGGCAGATGAACTGATCGTTTTTACAAAATAGGCTCTAACTCCTGGTTGTCGCTAGTGGTGCCATATCTAAAACCAACCCATATTTATTTCCCCTTCCGAATCTTTATGGGGATTGCCATATAAAATCAACAATTATTAGTAAATGAGTGCCCTTCGTGGTTCCAGTTTGGCGTAAGGGAATCAAACATAAGGCCGACCTTTATTTGTTTTATACCTTTATAGCCTATTTCCACCGCTTAAATGCATTTAAGGGCTCTGTTAAGTTTGACAACTGTCAAGCGTTTCCACTGAAACTGAGTCAACTCCGACAGCTTGTTTTTGTTGACATTTTCATTTGGAAAAATCAAATTAGGCATTTGTTTCTGGGCAGCCCCAGCTATACCCATCGCCGCCATCTCCTTGTATACGTATGTGTGGTTTCTTGTAGCCTCTCTAGTACATGAAAACCACTCCGCTTTCCTTCTCAACAGTCTAGGCATGTCTGCGTTTTCATATTTGTGAAAATTTCCTTTTTTTATTTGCTATTTCAGCATTTATTATTGACAAATAATAGAAGTATTCACTTCGTTTATGACAGACGATTTGTATTTATGCTGAAAATGCCGGTAAAAGTAGTTCTTTTAGGAAAAAATTAACCACACCGAACGCAATTCAAATCCCTTCTCTCGTTTGTGTTCGTACGGATTTTGCAGCCCCTGAAAGCATGCTATACAAATTTGTACATTTGTGAATATTGCTCCCGCTTTTAACAAAAAATTTTCTGTTAGACGTCTGTAAACGGCAAAACTGAGTTAACTCAGTTTTGAAAGTGAGTTCACGCACTTTGATACAAAAACAATTGTATGGGAATTTTAGCATTTAAATGCGATGTCAAACTGCAGTTAAGCGTAAACTGCAGTTAATAGCCTATTTCCACTAAGCGCTTAACTGCAGTGAAGGGCTCTGTTAAATTTGAGAACTGTCAAGCGTTTCCACCGGAATCGAGTTAAATGCAACAGATGTTTTTTGTTTACATTTTTATTTGGCCAAGCTAAATTCTGCATTTATTTCTGGGCAGCCATAGCTTACCCATCGCCGCCATCTCCTTGTATACGTATTGTTACGAATACTAAGTCTAGTGGGCTGTCACGTATCTCTGGATTGTGTGATTTGAAAATAAAACACAGTCAGTTTCTTAAACGCAGACAATAAAATACACCAACAGTCACTTTATTATTTACACTTTACACTTTACTGTTCGTACACTTAAGTATTTGCTTAATTATTCCGTGTGGCAACTTCACTTGTCAAAACCAGACTGACTCGCTGCACCGCATCTGGCCACCTTTTATACTCTGTCCGGCCGTCGCGCAGATCGTTCTCGCACGTTGCCAGATTGGACTAGAAGTTTCCCTGATGACCGCGACCATCGTTGCCAGGTTGGACTAAAAGTTATTATCGCGGCCGTCGTTGCCAGATTGGGTTATAGCACGGCACGTAGCGGCAGGGTTGCTTTGCACCGCGACAGACTGTCTCATCGTTACACTGCCCACCACTTAGCCTTGTTCGTCCCGAACAAGTGCCGAGGCTCCGCTGTGATGAGGCGCCAGGCGCTCCAAATGGACTACCTTCAGCTTAGCGCCTCTATTGCTGCAACGTTGAATCCGGTATACCACGTCGTTAATCCTAGTCACGACTTCGTAAGGTCCTTCCCATGACGCTTGAAGTTTCGGAGACAAACCTTTCCTCCGCTGCGGGTTGTAGAGCATTACCAAATCGCCTTCTTGGAACCCTGCTGAGTTGGCCCGTAGATCGTATCTGGCTTTCGCCTTATCGCTGACCAGTTTGGTGCGGCTCCTTATAAACTGGTGAATTTCCTCCAGTTCCGCCCGCTTATTGGCCACGTAGTCCGTCTTAGCGCCTCCCGTCGTGCTGACTACCCCGAACTTCAAGTCAGCGGGTAACCGCAACTCTGTTCCGAACACTGCTCGGGCTGGAGTGAGTGATGTCGTGTCGTGCGGGGCTGACCTATACGCCATCAGGAACAGGGGGATATGCGTGTCCCAATCCTTTTGACTCCTGCCTACCACTTTCCGCAGGTATTCCTCCAGTGTCCGGTTAAAGCGTTCCACCATGCCGTCGGACTGTGGGTGCAAAGGAGTGGTACGCGTTTTCTTTATCCCCAGCAGCTCACACACTTCCTTGAATACCGCAGACTCGAAATTCCGGCCTTGATCTGAGTGCAACTCCAACGGAACTCCGAACCTGGCTACCCAGTTGTTTACCAGCTTTTCCGAGATCGTGGTGGCCTCCTGGTTAGGAATAGGGTACACTTCGGGCCATTTGCTGAAGTAATCCATTACGACCAGCACATATTTGTTGCCTTGAGTGCTAGTTGGGAATGGACCGGCGACGTCCATAGCAATCCGCTCGAAGGGCGCCCCCACGTTGTACTGCTGCATGCGGCCTCGAGATTTTCTTGTCGGCCCTTTCGCAGCTGAACATCGGTCGCAGCTCTTAATCCACTCGGCTACAGACTCCTGACATCCTACCCAGTAAAATCGTCTTTTTATTTTGGCGACGGTTTTGGTGATGCCTAGGTGCCCTCCACTGGAGTCGTTATGGTATGCCTCGATGACCTCGTTGATTCTGCTTTTCGGCACTACCATTAGGGGGTTGCTGGTACGACCATCCGCGCTCTCCCATTCGCGGTACAGGCAGCCTTCCTTCAGCCGCAGACTTTTCCACTGTGCCCAGTAAGCCTTCGCGATCGAGCTTTCACCAGCCATCTCCTGCCAGTCTGGACGTGCGCCTTGCTCCTTGCCTTCGACGATTTTTGCAAGATCCGCATCCTCATGCTGGTCCTTCTGTAGCCTCTCCGCAGACCACTCTTCCTCTGGCATGATGCTGACCAACCGGACGTCCACTATCTGTTCCTTGCTTTCGGCTCGCGAGCATTGCCTGCATTCGACTTTGCACGGACGGCGGGACAAGGCATCGGCATTTCCATGGCTACTGCCCTTGCGATGCTCTATCGTGTAGTCGTAGCTCTGCAGTCGCTCGATCCACCGCGCCAATTGCCCTTCAGGATCTTTAAAGTTCAGGAGCCATCTCAATGCCGCATGATCTGTGCGCAGGCGAAACCTTTGTCCATACAGATATTTGTGGAAGTGTTTTACGCAGTCCAATACCGCCAGCAGTTCTCTCCGTGTCACACAGTAATTGCGTTCCGGTTTCGATAAAACCCTACTGTAGTACGCTATCACTTGTTCCTGGCCGTCTATTATCTGTGATAGCACACCGCCAATACTACTCCCGCTTGCATCTGTATCCAGCACAAACATCTCCCCAGGCACGGGGAAGGCCAGAATTGGAGCGCTGCACAGTTTTTCCTTCAGACGTGCAAAAGCCTGTTCCTGCTCCTCGTTCCACTCGAAAGCTTGGCTCTTTTTCGTCAGTTTGTGCAAGCTGCTGGCTATGTTCGCGAATCCCGGAACAAATCGGCGGTAGTATGTACACAGGCCCAGGAAACTGCGGAGTTCGTGTAGATTGCGTGGTCGGGGCCACTCCTTCACCGCCGTGATTTTGCCTTCATCCGTATGTACTCCGCGGGCGGAAACCGTATGACCCAGATACTTGACCTCCTTTTGGAACAGCGAGCACTTCTTTGGGTTGAGTTTAAGCCCGGCTTTTTGTATCCGCTCAAATACCTCCTTCAGCTTTCCCAGGTGGTCGTCGAAGCTTTTACCCATTACGATTATGTCGTCGAGGTACACCAGACACGTCCGCCAATGCAGCCCTTTTAGCACGCGTTCCATTAGCCGCTCGAATGTTGCTGGTGCGTTGCAGAGTCCAAACGGCATGACGGTGAACTGCCACAAACCGTCGCCAACACTAAAAGCCGTTTTCTCCTTGTCCTTGTCTGCAAGCTCTACCTGCCAATAGCCGCTGCGTAAGTCGAGCGTGGAGAACCACTGCGTGCCTGACAGTGTGTCCAGGGTGTCATCGATCCGAGGTAGTGGATAACTGTCCTTCTTGGTCACATCATTGAGCTTCCGATAGTCCACACAAAACCGGGTACTGCCATCTTTTTTCTTGACTAGCACAACCGGCGAGCACCAGGGGCCCGAAGAAGGCTCTATGACCTTGTCTTTCCGCATGTTCTCGATCAAATTTGTGACCTCCTCCCTCTTGGCCAGAGGAACTCGTCTTGGCGGTTGGCGAATCGGTTTCGCACTTCCGGTGTCGATGTTGTGCTTCACTATGGCTGTTCTTCCGCCTGCTTCTGCCGCAAATATTGACCCATAGTGCTGCAGGAGTGACCTCGCCTTCTGTTTCTGCTTGGCCGTCAACTCGCTTATCCACTGGTTCTCCTGCGGTATGGCGTCCATGTTAAACCCGCTCTTCTTATCACCTCCAGGCGGGCTACTCTCGCAATTGACCACTGCTACAGCTTCCTTACATTCGCCAATTACCTCATCTCTCCCGACATATCTGAGTGCATTCAGGGGGTTCAGTATTCTGACTGGTATTCTGCCATTTTTAGGTTCCACTAATGTACGTCCGATGATGATGTTGTCGTGTCCTTGTTTCGGTGCTTCTACTACCCACAGCCGACTCGTCCCATCGTCCTCGTCCACCTTTGCCCACACAATCGCCTCAGAATTCGCTGGTATCCTCCTGTGTTGACACGATACAACCTTCCTTACCGCCACGTTTCGCTCATAGCCGGTGTGCAGCGGGAATTCAACGTTGGCATATCTCAGCACATTTTCCTTCAGGTCCAGCGTAAAACCGTGCCTAATCATGAAATCCACGCCGATAATCACGTCGTCCATTATATCCGCGACGATGAACTCATGTTCCAGGCTGCTGGTGCCGATAGCAATCGTTTTTGTAACTTTACCTCTTACCGGCGCGCGCTCGCCAGTCGCAGTCCGCAGCTGGATGCCATGCAGCGGTTCCCAGTTCTTTAGCAGCCTCCTTTTTATGATCGAATATGACGCTCCAGTATCCAGTGTCAACACGAACAACTTTCCATCTATCCTTCCTTCAATTGTCAAGCTGCTGGGCTGTCGTTTCAGCTGTGAGACCAGGACGGTGGGGCGGCAGATTGTGGGGATCAGCTCACGCCCCTCTGGGCTGACCCGTTTTAGTTTAACGACTCGCCGTCCTCAGCCCTGCGATTGTTGGCTGGGCCTCGATTTTCAGTATTCCTCGCTTCAGGCGATTGCGATCGGGAACGGGAACGCCTCTTCCGTTGGCGGCACTCTCGTGATATGTGACCCTGCTTGCCACATACCCAGCAGACAACTTTAAAGGAGACCACTCGTGGCGTGCCCGGTATCTCAGAGCTTATGGCCTGGATCGGAATGTCGTTGTCCGCCTGAATCTGGCGTATCCTTGCAGGTGCATACCGAGTGCTCCCAATCCATGCCGCTTCATATGTCATCGCGCTGGTCACCGTCTCCTTAAATGTCGGCTTGCCCATCATCAACGCACTGCGACGCGTTTCTGGATCATGAAGACCTTCAATAAACGACTCAATCTTCATCCTCTCGAGATCATCAGCACCAAATTTGGGGTAGCACAACTGTACGAGCCGCTCAATGTCTGCTGCATATGTCTGCAGCGCCTCGTTGGCTCTTTGCTTGCGGTTCTTCAGCTCACAGTAGTATAGCGCATGGTTGTGCTCGTTGCTATACTTCGCTGCCAACGCTCTCATGATGGCACCGTAATCACTTCTTAAACATTCTGGAACTGATTTGATCACCTCGGCCGCAGGACCTTTCAGCGCCAGTGCCAACCTCCGACCTTTCCTGATATCTGTCCACTGATTTTCCAAAGCAGCCAAGTCGAATTGCAATTTAAATGTATCGAACGGCGCAGCACCATCATAAGTAGGCACTTCTGTTCTGCCAGCAAAACCGTCCTGAACCGGTGGCAAACACTCTCGTGGCTGTACCTCCCTAAGCCGCTCGTCCATTTTTCTGTTCATCGAGTCTTCCAGACTATCAACTCGTTTGTTCAGGGAATCATCCAGGTCGCCAACTCGTTTGTTCAGGGCATCATCCAGGTCGTCGACTCGTTTATCCAAGTGCTCTACCCGCGTCTCCAGGTGCTCGACTTTCCCATTAATCCTGTCTGAGATTTCCTCCACTTTCTGCTCCAAACGCGCAGAATTTTCCTGAAGCTTGACTTCCATTCGCTCTGCCACTTGCGCCGATATTTCCTGGGTCGCCGTCTCGACTTTTGCCGAAATTTCGAGATTCGTAGCTTCCAGCTTTGCTGCCATCTCTTGATTCGCCGTTTCCATCTGCGCCGACATGCCTTTGAGTGCAGCCATTAGTTGGCTCATGTCCAACGCTTGTATTGGCGCAGCCGCTGCAGCTGTACTCTGTAGCGAAGCAGCACCCGCCGGCGACTCCTCCACCTTGGCCGACGCCTCTGGTTCTTGCGCTCCGAACTCGTGCACAGTCCAATCGACGCCTCGTGCCTCACATGCTTCTCGCAAGCGCAACTGCAACTCCACCTTTCCGCCAGCAGTCGGCAAATTCCAGGCAGCCAGCTCCTTCTTCAGCTGGTCTACCTTCAGCAGCTCGAGTTTAACCATGTCCGTACTTTTATAATTTTATTTATTTAGTTATTTTCAATTTTCCACAATCCCACTTCTGACACCAAATGTTACGAATACTAAGTCTAGTGGGCTGTCACGTATCTCTGGATTGTGTGATTTGAAAATAAAACACAGTCAGTTTCTTAAACGCAGACAATAAAATACACCAACAGTCACTTTATTATTTACACTTTACACTTTACTGTTCGTACACTTAAGTATTTGCTTAATTATTCCGTGTGGCAACTTCACTTGTCAAAACCAGACTGACTCGCTGCACCGCATCTGGCCACCTTTTATACTCTGTCCGGCCGTCGCGCAGATCGTTCTCGCACGTTGCCAGATTGGACTAGAAGTTTCCCTGATGACCGCGACCATCGTTGCCAGGTTGGACTAAAAGTTATTATCGCGGCCGTCGTTGCCAGATTGGGTTATAGCACGGCACGTAGCGGCAGGGTTGCTTTGCACCGCGACAGACTGTCTCATCGTTACAGTATGTATGGTTTCTTGTAGCCACTATACTGCATGAAAACCACTCCGCTTTCCTTCTCAACAGTCTACGAATGTCTGCGTTTTCATATATGTGAAAATTTATTTCATTTACGAAAATTTATTTCATTTGTCAATGTTTAGTTCATTTGTGACAGTTGTCAGCTGATTGATATCAGAGCTGTCTGAATTTTTAACGTCAAGAGGGTTCATGAGAAATTCCACGTTTTTTATTTTCTTTTTCAGCATTTATTTTTGGCAAATAATAGAAGTTTTGACATTGATTATGACAGACGATATGTATTTTTGCGAAAAATTTAGTAAAAAGTAATTGTCTTGGCAAAAAATCTACCACACCGAACGCAATTCAAATCCCTTCTTCCGTTTGTGTTCGTACGGCTCTAACAGCGCCTTAAAGTATGCTATCAAAATTTGTACATTTGTGAGTATTGCTCCCGCTTTTAACATAACATTTTCTGTTAGACGTCTGTACACGGCAAAACTGAGTTAACTCAGTTTTGAAAGTGAGTTAACTCAGTTTTGAAAGTGAGTTAACTCAGTTTTGAAAGTGAGTTAACTCAGTTTTTCACAACAACAATTTCATGGGTATTTGGGCATTTAAATGCGATGTCAAACTGCAGTTAAGCGTAAACTGCAGTTAAGGCCCAGTGGAAATAGGCTATAAGGCCCAGCGGAAATAGGCTATTAACCTTTACTCTGTGCATGGTTCTAACACTGTCATACCGTGCAATGGGAACTGTGTTCGCTATTTTTGAACCAGTATTTTTGTGTGAGACTGAGTCATCATTATGTTATGAAATATTATCAATGTTGTTGTTATTTTTTTGTATTAGTATTATTTATGTTTTTATTTGCACACCGTCTTTGAATTTATTTCACCGGTTAGTGTGCTCGTGGTTCAGATCTTAAGTTGTTTAGAAAAAGGATACGTTTTGCTTACAAAATGAATTGGTATATATAGTGGGGTTTCTTATTCCCCAAAGCACAACAAACAGTTTGTGTTTGTATGTTTTTAGAATCCTTTCATCAGAAGCTGTCCAATAATATAGGTATTAATATATCGTTCAGAAGGAAATGCCTTCACAAATTCATATTTTCTGTGGATATGGGAACTGTGTCGCCCATGCGCAGAGTGCAGGTTAAGAGGGCTACTAAGCAAAGGTGACTCCTTTTTTCTTCAGTTTGGTTTCATTATTTTAAAAACAACTGAGCCAATTTAATTATACTGCTGTCGCTGTTGTACAAGACTCTTCAAAATAAGAAATACAAAACTCATCAATGTCAAAAAGCTCGCCAGAGCAACTCCCAGGGCAACTCCCATGCAAGCCGAGTTACGAGGTTATAAATTTTAAGCGGCCAACAGTAGAAACAGTGCCATTTGACTACGACTGAACCGATTTTAGTAATTCTTACTATGTTACACGGGGTTTTTTAGTCCAAAGAAATATAAAAGTAATTAATGTTTCAAAACGCACCCCCAAATGCATCTCCCAAACAAGCCAAACTGCAAGGCCAACTATTTTGTGGTTTCCGTCAAGCAAAATTAAAAATCTCACAAGCGCATAGCAGTTTCAATTTCATGCAAATATTTGTCAGGTTTCTCATCGTATTTATGCGCTTACAAAAATTCCTTAGCTTGCTTTTGCTTGTACTACGTGTAAAGACGTCAGCGGGGAATCGGTGTGTGCACTGTCCAACCAAAAATACCAAGCACCAGGAAGCAGGATATTTTTATTTCGATTGGCGACTTGTGGCTTCAATTCGCTTACCAACACGTATCACCGGCGGCAAAGTAAGGCAGCACTGAGAAACGGCCAACACGCCGAGCACCAGACGCAAGCAGTCCGCACACAGATGCCGCGTCATTTCATTGCACAACTCTGAGCCGCGCTGTTCGCTATTTTGATGTTCAAAACTTTATTTAACCCCTTCCGGTACGATTTAATAATGAAAAACTGTGCATGAAATAACCATTTAATTTATAATAATAATCAGTCTTCAAACAGCAGTCAAAGCGTTTTATTCACATACCCGCGGCGTAACAATATTCAACAGTAACTTTAGTCGCATGACGAGTGTAGCTCGTCATTGTGCGGTATGGCATGAAAAACCGAGCTAGACTCGTCATAATACCGGAAGGGGTTAATGCCTGACCGCTGCCCAGAATGCGCCCAGTGCTGCGCGAAGAAATGCAAGAACTAAGTCATTGGGGGTGGCAGCCGAGCGCAACGCACGGCACAGCCTAGGAATGCGCAGTATGGCGGGTTGTAGGTTGCAGCGACAACCAATGGAAAAATATATAAATTCGAATACCCAACAAGAGCAACTTGGTCGGTCGTGACCGACTTACCTATGTACTGCACCAAACGACCACGCCCATCTGGCGGGTGCCAGCCCATTTTTGCAACGCATCTACGGCCCCAATATGGGGCCGTCGCTGCAGAAATGTCGCACACAACCTCTCTGGTCAAATGGAACAACAAAGTATGCTACAAAATCTACCCTCAGCGGTGCTTGAACTGTCAACTGATTTGCGCCCTTAACCCTGGCAGGACCAGCTCATACCAAATTTATTTAATTTTTTTGTATAATTATGTTATTACTTATTTGTTTATTTATCCATTATTTATCTCTCATTATTATTACTTGTTATTTATTGATCTATAAATGTCTTAATTTATTTGAAATTCAAATTCTACAAGTAAAATAATCAGCCCTGTTCCAGAATCCGAGTCGGAATCGGATTTGAATCGGAATTAAATCCGATTCCGATTTGAAGAGGTGTTCTGCAATCCGAGCCAAATTGTTACATTCGAAGTTTATTTCGAATCCGATTGTTAGCAAATTAACAAACCTGTAATCAGCTGTTTGCTTTTAATGTACAAATGAAAAAGGAAATTGTTAAATTTTGTAAGAGTTTTTATTTTATTTAATTATTTGGGTTATTTTATTGGCAGTATTGCTTGAGAACGAGCAGTCCGCCGTTGAAAAAGTAAAGCGGAGAATTTTGCGAGACCACAGCAATCGGATGGAATTGCCAGATGCTTCGTAACTAGTGCAAGTCATTTCAGTTATGTTCAAAACTTCCTATTTAAGGTTTATTGCTCAGTACCGCCTTAACAAAGCAGCATTCAACATGCGACGGCGACGGCTTTGCAATTTCTTGCCGAAGGAGGCTATCAACGATCGGTCGAAAAGGCAACCACCTTTTCCATTTCGGAAAGTGTGTGCTTCTAAAAAGGTCCACCGCCGGTCACTAAAGCTTCTCTTCTATTATGCGCCAGCTTCCTTCTTAGTTCACTTTTCCAATCAACTGAGGTCTATGCTTGAAGAAAATTTTACAAAATGAATTGATTTAATTTACTTCTCACCTTTTCCGACCCGTTACACTTTTTGTTGGTGGTCCTTGTCCGTTCAGCGACTGCGTTAAATGCTTCCATTTATTTTCAAATTCGACTTTGTCGCCTTTGCAGAAACTTTTCGCGACGTCCGCATTCTCCTCCAGTCTTATGCTTTCCCGTGATTAAAAATTAATTTATTAGTTTTATTTAACACGATGTTTCATTTATTTGCTTACATTTTCGTTATTTGTTTTCGTTTTGCTGCTTTCCGATTTCAATTCCACCAGCTTTTTGTTTAGCGGATTATTTTCGACAAAAATTTCCGATAATCGGAATGCAGAACACCAAATTTCCGATCCAAATTCGTTCGAACTTAATCGGATTTGAGAACAGGGTTGCATTCGAAAATATTTCCGATAGTCGGAATGTAGAACACCAACGGTCGGAATCAAATCCATTTCCGATCCGATTCGGATTCTGGAACAGGGCTGAATAAGAATCGTTACGCAAATAGTATAATGTAGCACATAATGCATAATGTACTACAATCACTTCCAGTCAAGAGCAACCAACCAATTATTACTGTTCAAAGCAAACTTTTTGCATTTCCTGAATTATTTGTAGAGGTTGTCATCCTGCTTAAAAGTGGATGAATATAATCCATATGAATACCAGTGCTTAGTTGGGATACCAGCAGTAGTTGTACCAAATTTCATGCCGATAGCTTGACACGTTTCAGAGATACCGACCGGTTTAATAATAATAATTAATAATAATTGATTGGCACGACAGCCCGCTTACGCGAGACTAAGGCCTAGCTTCCCGCAACCACCCGTGTTGTGCGTGTGAATTTTGTACGCGGGTGGAAGGGACCTACAATTTTATGCCGGTTCCGAACGGCAGGTTGGGAGCTTTTTCATAGGCAATTTTTACTCTCAGAGGTTTGCCATTTCCAGCTGAGAGGACAGCCACCGAAAGAGAAAACGAGTTTCCCGTTATTTTTTTTAGCTGTTACTACATGCAGTATTCGATCTTGCGTCGCTCTGCATGCGACTCGCTAGACCGCGCACTAACCAATTGAGCTACCGCGGCTGCCAACCGGTTTAGTTTCTCCAAATTCAAACTTTTAAGCTCTAAATACTTTTACCATCGACTTTCATAAGCCAGTCTAATATTGCTCTATCTATATCTCCTGCGTGAGGTATTTCCCATTCTAAGACCTTTGAAAAATTCTAGACGTACAGCCGTCTAATCGCCAACTTCTCACTGGGAGCATGGCCCAGGGGAATAACTCGCCAGCGCTTCTACACGTCACAAATGCAGAAAATGCTTCCCACAGTTTGGCGCGCACTCGATTTATTACAACCTACACTCGTTGCTTACCTCAGAAGGCACAGTTAGCCGTTAACCGAGCCCTTAACTCGGTTGCGTCTAACGTGACCATATGGTCAGACTAAACATACACTCAAACAATATAATTTTTCAATTTTCAGCCCTGTTCCAGAATCCGAATCGGGTTCATATCGAAATTAAATCCGATTCCGACTTATAGAGGTGTTCTGCAATCCGAACGGAATTGTCACATTCGAAGTTTATTTCGAATCCGATTGTTAGCAAATTAAACAAACCTTCAATCAGCTGTTTGCTTGAAATGTTCAAATGAAAAAGTCGATTGTACAATTTTGTGGGATTTTTTATTTTATTAAATGAGTTCGGTTATTTTATTGGCAGTATTGCTTGGGAACGGGCAGTCCGCCGTTGAAAAAGTGAAGCACAGAATTTTGCGAGACCACAGCAATCCGATGTAATTGCCAGATTCTTCGTAACTAGTACAAGCTATTTCAGTTATGTTCAAAATTTCCAATTTAAGGTTTATTGCTCACTACCGCCTTAACAAAGCAGCATTCCGAAGTGATCTTGATCGACGTGAAACCTTTTCTTCGGTAGTGCTCCATTCCAACAGATTTGAAATTGGCGACGGCTTTGTGATTTCCTGCCGAAGCAGGCTGTCAACGATCGGTAAAAAAGGCAACCGCCTCTCCATTTCGGAAAGTTTGTGCTTCTTAAAAGGTCCACCGCCGCTAAAGCTTCTCTTCTATTTTGCGCCAGTTTCCTTCTTACTTCACTTTTCCAATCAATCCAGGTCTATGATTGAAGAAAATTTTACAAAATGAATTTACTTCTCACCTTTTTCCACTCCGTTACACTTTTTGTTGGTGGTCCTTGCCCGTTCAGCGACTGCGTCAAATGCTTCCATTTATTTTCAAATTCGACTTTGTCGCCTTTGCAGAAACCTTTCGCGTTGTCCGCATTCTCCTCCATAAAATCCAAGAGCATTTTGCTCTGGTCAGCAGTCTTGTGCTTTCCCCTGATTAAAAATTAATTTATTAGTTTTATTTAACACGATGCTTAATTTTCGCTTGCATACATTTTCGTGGTTTTTTCGTTTTGCTGCATTCCGATTTCAATTCGACCAGCTTTTTGTTTAACGGATTTTTTTTGACAAATATCGAAATGCAGAACACCAAACTTCCGATCCAAATTCGTGCGGACTTAATCGGATTTTAGAATAGGGTTGCAGCGGTTGCATTGCCAGTCAAGAAGAAGTTGCATCGGAAAATACCTCCGATAATCGAAATGTAGAACACCGACGGTCGGAATCAAATCCATTTCCGATCCGATTCGAATTCTGGAACAGGGCTGTATGTTTCATATCAAATCAATTAAAAAATTGTTATAGCGAAATTCGAACGAGAAAGATTTCCGGCACATTGGGATGCTAATATCCGCATTTAATGACTCACAACCATAGTCATTTGGCCAAAAATCTAAAACAAATCTCGCGGCAAACTATGGCTCCGGTCTGCAAGGCTTAAGGGGGTCCTCTAGTTGTAAATTAAAAATAAATCGATTTTTTTTTTAATTTCATATGTTTATAGTACAACTATCATAGAAAAAGTACACAAACGGATTTTGCCGAATTCGTAAACGTCTCTGAGATACAGAGCCTCAAATCCGTCTCGTTCACTACGCGGTAACACGGTTTTAAAACTTTAAACGCGTTTTTCTCGAAAACACATTTTTTGACCATTGCGCCATGATTACGTCGAAACTAATTGACCGATTCACTTGATTCTTGTTTTGCTGTATTCAAAACGTTTTGCTCCACGGGTTAACCTACGGAGATTGCGCTCCATTGACTAGCCGATTTTTGGGGGAGTTTTTAGAGCAAAAAAAGGGCGAATTTCTAAAAAAACACGTTTAAACTATGCCGCGGGTCCAATTTTGATCAGATCGGGTTCATTATAGGTCATCCTTTAATTGGAGTAATGTTTTTTAAGAGAACATTTTTGGATTACATTTCAGACGAAAAGTGACAAAGTTAGGATGGCGCAAACGCACCCTTAGAAACATGGCCGGTACTCAGCTGGCGGACCCCAACAGTGTTCGCGGTAGCACGTGGACAATTTTTGTTTTTATAATTCAATATGCAAAGAATAAATATACGAAGAATTATCTCATTATCATTTGCAGTTTCTGAAAAAAAAAATCCCCAAAAAAGCTTTAAAAAACACCGTCTGTACTAGAGGACTCCCTTAAGAGACTTGTTGCATTTCTTTCTGTCCATGTATTTTACGTGGGGGGGGGGAGTGTTCTGCGCAACGACCTACTTTCGGCTTCAGGTAATAATAAGTATGTTTACTTTATTGAAAACATCTGTAAAATGCCATTAAAAACACGGGCTTCACGCATACATCATTGAATGTGTGTATAGTACACTTGTGAGCACAACTAACTTTTCTCTTTAGGTGTGCTCGGCTGCTCGCAAATGCCAAGGCACTCGTTGAATATTGAACCTTGTTTTAAGGCAAAGACGGCAGATTATTTGGTACCACGTCATAAGTTCGGAAAATGTGAAACGTTGCTGCTGGAACGGGTTTCCGTCTCGCTGGTGAGCCCCATCGACTGTCTCCTGGCTTACTTGGGCCGTGCGCGCGCCAAAACCGCCTGTAACTCGGAGGAGCGCGCTGTCTTGTACTGCAGAAGAAGAAGAAAATAATGAGAAAAATGCGTTGGCGGGTTAAACAACAATTTGAGTTTACTGAAACGAGAATGGAATATTCTTGAAAAAGTCTTTTATAAACTTGTTGTTGATTTTGCAAATTTCAACATTTCATATCTTCAAAACTATGCGAGATATTGACAATTTACAATACATATGTTCAACTTAATTTCATTTTTAAGGCCAGGTTGAGCGTGCATGCATTCGAATTCTCATAAAGCTATTCAACTTTTATGAGTCAAAATAGGAAAATAGTTTAGAATTTTCACGTTTTAATTTTTTTTAGTAAAGCTAAGCAAGTTATCGAAAGTTTCGCCTAAAAAATGTTTTTTCTTTTGCATTTCTGAGTCAAAAACGATCATAAAAGTAATTTTCCATATATATATATTCTAAATAATAGCTTTCCATATCTCAAAAACTACGCATGAAATCGAAAATTTTCATTTACTCTTTGAGTTAATTTTGTTTTTATGAGTATAATTAGAGCATAAGATTCAACTCAAATTTCCACTTCGGTCTCGACAACCAAGCGAGATATCGACATTTTGTACTTCATATTTTTAGCGCATTTGGATTTACTAAGTATTTCAAATTCGATGTTTTGAATTTATGTGTTCGATATCTCGCGAACTAGGCAAGATTATTTGAGTCTCATTTTGGTAAGTTTCAGCAAGTTCGGTTTTTACAAAATTGCGTCGTTACCGATATCGTACTCTTACTATGATGAGGACTTAAGAGGACTTACACCCGATACGCTTTTCTGCAGCTTTAGCTGCGACGCCAATCGGCGGCTTTCGCGCAACCCGAACAGCTCCTTGCACTGGGCCGGCGACAGCGCGAACAGCTGCTCGCCGGTGAGGCCGGCCAGCTGCTGCACCGTAACTGGCGAGAAGTCTTTGGCGCGCAGCCAGCTGGCCACTTCGGCGGCGCTCGACTTCTGCTCAATGTAGACGGTGTGCGTTTTGTGTATGTCCAGATCGCCGCGCTGCTCCCGCATTCGAAGCACATACTTCAACTCCTCCTGCATGGCGCCGTCGCAGCTCGTCACATTCGGTTGCGGCTGCTCGTAGATCGTCAGTGTCGACGATGCACTGGTCTTGGTGTTGCGGTTTATTTCTTTTGTTTTTTTGTGATTTGAGATCAATGTCGACAGTTTTAAAAATTTTTAATATATTTACAGTCGCATTTTGTACACATAACGACAGACTACTCATGCGGCGCTGCGAAGAAATGCCAAAACTAGTCTATAGCTGAGCAGCCGCTTAACACTACCTTGAGGGACTGTTAGTTAAGGGGGTTTCAATTTGGTGAGTGTAGCGTGCAAAAGCATTGAGGCATACAAAGTGTGTGTGTGTGTGTATGTGTGGATGGGGGAAGGGGGAAGTGTGTGTTTGTGTATGTTTATGTACAGCATTCTTCTCTATCACCAACAGCAAAGTGTTACTAATTTTCACTACAATCGAAACTGTTAACATTTAATCACAAACTACTTCACAGCTAAGTATGTTATAATGCTTATTCAACAAGAAACATCCCATGGATCGTGGCTCAAATCAATCGCAATTTGACATCAATTTGGGATTTCCTGACGCTTTCTGTTGGTCCTTTTAGAGCTAAGAATCAGATTTTTAGCTAATCACGATTGTTTCACATACGTAGCAGTAGCACCAACGATCACTACTTACGTCTGCCTGGGGATGTTTCTTATTGCAAAAGGGGAAACCACGCCGTGCGACAGCCAATATGCAGCACACAAAAAAATATGTAGTTACATATAGTGGAGTTCAAATAATCTGTCGCACGGTGTAGCGCGAAATCGCCCCCCGAGGCGCTGAAGCAGTAATGCTAAAACCGTGTACTGATAAAGAGCGAATTACCAGTTCGATGCAGTGCCATGTTTTTGGCCTCCACCCTTTGCCCTATCGCGGTGGCGCCGTTAGTATTGATGGTACCACTGTAAATGTTGTTATTGCAGTTGTTAGATAACACGCGGTGACTAGTGTAATTGTTAGTAAGCGGGGAGTTAATAGGCTTTGGCGCGGCTGGTAGCGGCGGCGGTGGGGGCACGTAGAGCTGCACTGGCCGCGCGCACTCGTTGTAGCCACGCGCGTCCGGCTGGCGTTGATGTTGTTGCTGTGCGTAGTTGAACGCCTGCGCACCGGCGAACGTCGCACAGTGCTGCGAGTAGTGACAAAAATGCCAAAATGCAACTGTATAAGCGAAAAAATCTGAATACGAGGTTTTGTTGGAAATACTTCACTTAAGAGAAATCCGAAGTTTTATGAAAAAATATTGGATAACATAGAAGTTATGAGCTCTTAAAGTACGCTCTTCCAGCGTTGACAAAAAATTGTGTACAAACAGCAAATGTTTGCCTTGACTTTGAGGTTGAATATTTTAAAATAAATTAAGAGCAGGTCTCTAAAAGTTACTATTGTCGTAAGTTGAACGTGTGCGTTGTTGAACGCCTGCGCACCGGCGAACGTCGCGCAGTGTTGCGAGTAGTGACAAAAATGCCAAAATGCAACTGTATAAGCGCAAAAATCTGAATACGAGGTTTTGTTGGAAATACTTCACTTAAAAGAAATCCGAAGTTTTATAAAAAAATATTGGATAACATAGAAGTTATGAGCTCTTACCCCTTTCGTGCACATTACCGTAGGCACACAATTGGAGCGTATGAGCGTATGGGCGTACGGCGTAAATACGCTGTCAAAATACGTTCACACGTTGCCTTGCTCACAATTCCAGCGTGAGCAGCAACGTATAAACTCCATCGCTGCGCTGCTGGCGCTATGTATACGGCAGTGGTATACGCGCGCTGCTGAGGTCGTGTCGTACACGAATGAGTATACGAATACACGAATATACACGAATACGCCCATACGCGGCGTAAAAAATAGAAATAGATCTAAGTGAGCGTACGACGTTTTTACGCTCATACGCTTACGTCGTCAATTGTGTGCGCTTTCATTGAAATACATGAAATTTAATTTGACAACGCAATACGCCCATACGCTCATACGCTCCAATTGTGTGCCTACGGTAAGAGTTACAGCTATGGTACGGGGAAACTGTTTACAGTTCATAGGGTCCTGAGCCGCGCTGAATCCGAATCCGAGGTCAGATTTTGGAAATTCAAGATGGCGGATCCAATATGGCGGACGGTAAAGTCAAAAATTCGAGATTTTGAAAAACAAAAAACAAACAAATACAAATACAAACTTTTTTTGGTATTTTTTCGATATCTCTCTCGGTTTTTGAGTAAAAAATTCATAAACTTTGAAAATATCGCAGGCCTATTTGCCGTCTATTCCGTTCGTGCACATAGGGGTTGCAACCACATGAGTAAGAAACTGATGATGTTCTAATGTTTATGAATGTTTTACTCAAAAACCGAGAGAGATATCGAAAAAATACCAAGAACAGTTTGTATTTGTATTTTTACGTAGAATACGAAAAAATTTTTTGTTTTTCAAAATCTAGAATTTTTGACTTTACCGTCCGCCATATTGGATCCGCCATCTTGAATTTCCAAAATCTGACCTCGGATTCGGATTCAGCGCGGCTCAGGACCCTATGAACTGTAAACAGTTTCCCCGTACCATAGCTGTAACTCTTATGTGCACGAAAGGGTTAAAGTACGCTCTTCCAGCGTTGACAAAAAATTGTGTGCAAACAGCAAATTTGTGCCTTGACTTTGAGGTTGAATATTTTAAAATAAATTAAGAGCAGGTCTCTAAAAGTTACTATTGTCGTAAGTTTTATATAATTTAGGTCTGACAAGTTCAACATTTTGCTGATTACTCTCACCTATGAGCAGTACCGTTATGATGAAAATTAAGTAAAGAAAGCGAGGGAATAAAAAGTGAGTTCAAATTTTAAAAGTGATTTAAAAAAAACGTTAAATATCACTTTTGAAATTTTTTGATATTTTGTTTTGGCAAGTCTGCAGATTATTCTGTACAATTTTTAGCTGCGCATATTTGCGCGCATGGAAGTTATTGGCATTTTTCGGTGAAGACTTGAGTGCAAATTCGCGATATTTTCACAGTTTGGTTGAAAGCCAATAGCAATCGGTCAATTAATACTCTGCTGGTGATGGAAAAATTTGTTGAAGATAGCTTCGGAAAATCAATTACGATTACCATTATATTCGAAATAGAGGGGTTAGTAGAGTTTCGACAGTACATTTTAATTTTTTTTCGTACAGAACCAAAAGTTACCTTACTACTTCAATTGTATGGGAGGCGCCCTCTGGGGGTGAATTTTCGAACTATAATTAATTTTGTATTTTTGGCATTAAGGAATGTTGACGATTTTTTAATAAATCGTTCAAATCGGTTAATTACTTTGTCAGATACGATGTTTCTTCGCTTACTTAACTACATTTACAAGTGTGGAGCCAGTTCCAATTCGAAAGGGAAAATAAATTGGGGTCAGTCTTACATATGGTACGTCTGGACTAACCTGAGAGCAGCGGGAGCCCACTTTATAAAAACGATGGTTTTGTATAGGAGCCTCATTAAGGGTTGGAGATAGGTGGTAGGAATGTTCGAAAAAGATTCAGGAGGAAAAATTAGTGTGGTCAGTCTAAGATTTTAACCCTCTAAGAGCAATTTCTGAGCAGCCGTGGAGCACTTTATCGCGATTTTATTTTCAGTCACTTTTGAAAAAAGCGCATTTTATGTATATACACATTTATAAATAAATTTATATTAAAATACAAATATTTTGAATGTATCCTTTATGAACTGAGATAATTTTCATTGCTAATCAGCCTTGAATCCAAATCGGATCGGAAATGGATTTGATTCCGACCGTCGGTGTTCTGCATTCCGATTATCGGAAATTTTTGTCGAAAATAATCCGCTAAACAAAAAGCTGGTGGAATTGAAATCGGAAAGCAGCAAAACGGAAACAAATAACGAATATGTAAGCAAATAAATGAAACTTCGTGTGAAATAAAACTAATAAATTAATTTTTAATCACGGGAAAGCATAAGACTGCTGACCAGACCAAAATACTCTTGGATTTTATGGAGGAGAATGCGGACATCGCGAAAGGTTTCTGCAAAGGCGACAAAGTCAAATTTGAAAATAAATGGAAGCATTTGACGCAGTCGCTGAACGGGCAAGGACCACCAACAAAAGTGTAACGGGGTGGAAAAAGGTTAGAAGTAAATTAAATCAATTCATTTTGTAAAATTTTCTTCAATCATAGACCTGAGTTGATTGGAAAAGTGAAGTAAGAAGGAAGCTGGCGCATAATAGATGAGAAGCTTTAGCGACCGGCGGTGGACCTTTTAAGAAGCACACACTTTCCGAAATGGCGGTTGCCTTTTCCAGCGATCGTTGATAGCGTCCTTCGGCAAGAAATTGCAAAGCCGTCGCCAATTTCAATTCTGGCGGAATGGAGCATTGCCGAAGAAAAGGTTTCACTTCGGTCCAGATCATCTTGAATGCTGCTTTGTTAAAGCGGTACTGAGCTATAAACCTTAAATAGGAAATTGTGAACAGAACTGAAATGACGTGTACTAGTTACGAAGAATCTGGCAATTCCATCGGATTGCTGTGGTCTCGCAAAATTCTGCGCTGTACTTTTTCAACGGCGGACTGCTCGTTCTCAAGCAATACTGCCAATAAAATAACCCAACTCATTAAATAAAATAAAAACTCTTACAAAATTTAACAATTTCCTTTTTCATTTGTACATTAAAAGCAAACAGCTGATTGAAGGTTTGTTAATTTGCTAATAATCGGATCCGAAATAAACTTCTAATGTGACAATTCCGCTCGGATTGCAGAACACCTCTTCAAATCGGAATCGGATTTCATTTCGATTCGAATCCGATTCGGATTCTGGAACAGGGCTGAATATAAAGTTTTTGCAGATCCGTTTGTATGGGAGGTAGTCGAAGTTTCGGTCCCATTTCATTGAAATTTTGCATAGTAAGTTCTTTACTCATACAATAACTGTATAGAAAATTTCAATTTATATACGACCACTCCTTCTATTTTTGTCACTCCGCTATATGAACTCGCAACACTGTGCGTCGTTGCATACTTGGGTGGACTGCTACGCGGACGTTGGCGCTTCGCTGCTGCTGAGTTGAACAGTGCTGTTGTTGTTGTTGTTAGAGATTAGTATTTGTTATTATTATATTACTATATTATTATTTTTATTATTTTTAGTTTTATATTTTTGGTTTTAAGTTTTCTTGAATTTATAATTATTGTTAAACAATTTTTGTATTAAATCCACTTATTTTTAGTTACTTTCTTATTTTTAAGTCAAATTGTTTTTTAAATTTTTTATTGCATTTATGTATTTTTTTTTAATTAATTTATTTTTTTAATTTATTTATTTAAATACTTTTTTCTGGTTTTAATTTTTTTTAAGGTTTTTGAAACAAAATTTAACTTAAGTATTTTACGTTTTGTGATTTCATTTGTTTGTGACTACAATTTTGTTTTTTTTGTTAGTTTTCAAATTTTTAAAAATTAATATTTGATTTACTATTAAATCTTTTTAAATAAATATAAATAAATGAAGTGTTTGTTTGTCTGAAATAAAGGTTTAGTTTTATTGCACTTTATTTTTGTTTAAAATTAAAGTCTAAAAATACACTTGTAAGTTTTACGAATTCTAGGCGCTATCAATGAGCAAAATCAAGGCACACCGTTTACACTGGGCATGCGTACGTACACATTCTGTAGGTCATGTGTATATATAAAGTGTATCTTTTTTTGTATGTATTCACACATTGCATTTAGTTAGCTATAACAAAAAGTATGTATTGCGCGTTGTGTATTTGGGTTGTGGGAGTATAAAAAGGTTTTGTCATTATTCATTCAAGGAGGCTATTTGGGATCAAACTATGTCAACGGTAGTCATCAAATAATTATTGCATCATACAAAATGGAAGAATGTAGTATATAGAAATTTCTAAGCGCCAGCTTCCAATAAACTCTGCACGGGTCGTGTCCTTTGGATCGAATCGATCTTTGGACACAACGCGGGGCACTAATTCTTTGGTCCCCTCAAAAACTGCGCTGTTTTTGGTTTCACTTTTGTCAATTACGTTAAGTATATTATACAAGTATCTGTTTACAATAAAATAATTATTATTATCTATTCGAATACGAAATAGGACAATTTAATATATATTCGGACAGTTCCAGTTGAACCCACAAACTACAGAAATTTGTGGATTTATAATTTTTGTTTTCAATAATTAAAAAAATAATTATGGAAAAACTCCAATGAACGCAACTAGTGGAAGCACATAATATATGATTCTTTTCAAAAGCTACAATAAAATAAAATCACAGAATAAACAGTATACAGAAGGCGCATCTGAAATAATTTTGCGAGTTCATTTCAGACGCGGGCGGGAAGCAACGAAGGGAACCGAGAGAGTAAGCGCGAATTGATGTACACGCATAGATTCGATGGTTTTGGGCTTTATTCTCATTTCGACAACAACACGCAATGTTGTTGCTTTCCGCAGCAAGCCAGCTTGGCTTTGCTCGTGCACATTGAAATTGTGGTTGATTTGGCAAATCGATCGCCAAGGCAAATTCAATAGGTAGTTGCAGCACCAGAGCTAATTAAACTATTTTCCTTTGATAATTAGCACAACATTGTAGCAATAGTTTTCCACTTATTATTACTTTCTTAATGCGTCTTGGTTGTTCCAATATTTTCACACATATATTTATTTTCATTGCAGCCATTTGTACTTTTTACAATTTATATTTTACAAGCAGACCGGAAGAACTAATTAAATTCATTAAATTTTGTTTTTTTTCCGTAGTGCTACCACCTTATTTATGCGCCTTGGCGATCGCTCAATCAATTTTTCTATGCAAACTTTTCCTGTCCACTTCTTGTTCTTCTTTGTAAAAAAGCAAGCGGAGAGCGAGCATGAGCGACCACCAATATGCAAGCGGCACATCCCTTTGTTGCCCAACAACAACAACCACAGTGTGTGGTGCGCGGTCGCAGCTTCTCAGCTTACGCTCTGTGCGTTCTCGTCCCTTTTACTGCTTCCCCCGCATCAACAAACGGGTCCTACCGCTGGAACCCGCAAAGAAAATTTTCTTTACACCAGATGCGCATTCTGTATATTGTTTGTTCTGTGATAAAATATATGTTGTCTCATATAATTTCCAAAAGGCAGTTTTCCCAGTGTGCCGATCACGGCAGACGCCTTCAAAGCGCTGCAACTCGCGGAACCAGTAGCATTGTACTTGTCTTAAATCTAAATATATATATTTGTATAAATATATATTAAATATGTATTGCATACATTTATATTAAATACACTGCCTGCTAATGTTAAGTAAAAATTGAAGATTAGTCAAAACAAAAAAACCCGATTGCGTTTGGGGCGCATCTGTGACACTGTTTCAGCACCAGCAAAACGATCGCGCTACAAAAACACATACAACAAGCCGAGTCAGATTTCCAGACGACATTGGACAGCTGTGAAGATGTAAGCGTTAAAAATTTCAACCGAAGCCGTCAAATTATGGGATTGTGGAAGAGAGCTCTGAGCGTTGGTCATTTCTAAACCGAAGCTAGACAGGATGAAACAGGACTAAATAACTTAAAGAAACTGGGCAAATCAAACACGATATGAAGCGTCTTGGTGCACTCAGGAGCATTTCTCCGGCCGCGAGAGGGTCGATCTTCGCTTCGATAATTTGTTTGCTTACTTTTTCAATCAAGTAATCATAAGACCAACAAGCCAAACGTAGCCAAAGAAGACCAAATAAAGTCAAACAAGACCCAAACAAGCGTAAAAAAGAGATTTCTAAATTCGAATCAAACAAGGCGAAATCAAACACGCATGAGTCTTGTTGCATTCGTGAGCTCCTCTGTAGACTCAAGCTGAGTTTGATTTTCTTTAGTTTTAACTAAAAATCTATAACAAAAATCCATTTTTAATAAATCCTGGAAGCTCACATTTTTAACAAAAGCTTACGTAATTTTTAGAAATGTTAATGAAAACATGAAATTCGATTACAAACATATAACTTTTAGCAAAATTCGATTTAGAAAACATTTAACTTGAATCCTACTTGACGCTTTATTTGGATTTACTTTCAATTTTCTGATTTTCCCCTAGAATTCAATGGGATAAATCGTTTTTTGATAAATCTACAGATGTAAAATTTTCACAATTTTTTCATAAAGAGGTAAAACTAATGGCCTTTTGTTGAGTTTACGTTAAAGCACTCTTTGACTTTATTCCAAATATATACCAGTGACCAGTTTTCAAAAACAAAACAAGAACAGTAAAATTTGTTTTTAAAAATTGAGATTTTGCTATCTTTCTCTTGGCATTGGGGCCAGCGCCGCTGAGTTATATGATATTGTCTTGTCGTAATAGTATCAGAATGTCGTTTGTTATTAAAAACTAAAACATACAAACCAGTAGGCAATTTTAAAGAGAGTGAACGAAAATCAAATCACTGAATTGAACTAAAGGAAAATCATTGGATTGCACACAAAATACAAATATAAATACGAAATCTTTGCGGAATATACATAAGTGTGGCTGAATAGGTATGAGTATATGGCTGTTTGTCGCGCTGTGTAATTGTAGCTTTGTGTTTATGTGTTTGGGTGGGTGTTACTGTGCTACGTATAGCTACATTGGTGTGTGTGCTTGTATATTTAGTATGTTGTGTGTGTATGTAAGAGACAAAAACTTTAATATAAATATATATATATATACATATATAAATACATATATGTATATTATTATAAAAATAAAAAAAAATATATATATATATATTTATTTTAATTTATATATATCCATACATATCAGGGGCGTAGCCAGAACTTGGTCAACTTGGGGTTTTAAAAAATGTTGTTCCCCAATTTAATATTACATGCTTTTTAAAATAAACTGCACTTTTCATAGAGGGCATTTTGTGGTGGGTCCACCCATGTGTGACTTAGTGCAATTAAAATTTCATTAAATTTGGGTCGAAGTAAAAGTATGTTTTTCTCACTGGTACAAAAATTCTATGCCATTTTGCAAAAAGAAATATTAAGTTTTGCTTTAAAATTCCTTAGAACTTTAACCGAAACATTTCAATTGATGAACCAAGTTTATGGTTATTATCGTTATCCCGTGGCAGAGTTCATGAGTGGTGCAAGCGATTCAAAAACGATTGTCAGGACATAAAAGCGATCACCGCAGATTCTATAATAACTTGGCGGTAATTCATTATAGATTATAGTCAAAATCTACTTCGAATTGGATGCAACCTTCGCTTTCCTTATACCCACCCGGGTGATCTTTTTAATATTCATGTTCAATATCTGCCAGAGTGTTACTTAGCTCGTCTTACTTAGTTTTCAATAACATAAAACATATATTTTTGGAAATATTATTCATGCTCTATTTGTTATTTTGTATACCAAATACATATTAAATGAACTATTGGCTATGGAAAGACACTTGTGACTGATTTTTGACTAAAAGTTGAATTTTAATCATCAACCACTCCTAGTTTTCACCTGATGCGCATCGTGCGGCTTTCGCCTTTTCAAAAAATGCATTGACCGATTAAACAAAGGCGTTTTGACGACATAGAAGCCATGCTTTTAGCTCATGCAATTAGCTGTACTGAGCCTGAAGAGGACTATTTAAAAAAATCATATCGGTTTTACCCAAAAAATTTTTGGTTATTCTTTCAGATGGTTTAAGGTGAAAATACCTTTTTGCTAATGTGGGAACGTACACACCATACATAGTAATTAAACATTTTTAATAATTATAGGCCATGAAGGCAATTCTGAACCCAAACCCCCCCTCCGCCCCCCCTGGGTACGACCCTGATATACACCATCTCAAAATTATAACCGCACTAGATTTTTACTAATATCTTTTGTTGTGGGTATGAGAACATGTTTCTTCTTTTACCGTTAGATAAGTGGGTTGACAACAATTGTTGTATATAACGAACAAAAACAGCAACAACATTTACACACAAGAAAATTAACATACGGGAAATACCGCTGTTGCAAAATTATAACCGCACAAGACATTTGTTAGTAAATCAGAAAAAGTAGCCCATTTCTTCCACTCATTTACAAAATGCCACGTGGCACAGAGTTGTAAGAGTGTGAAAAAGGGCAAATAGAAGCCTATTTTTCGGAAAAAAAGTATTTTCGACAAATAAGTCGCTTAATCGGGAGAAGTGATCGAGTTGTGCGAAATTTTTTGCAAGATAAGGAAAATTATGGATTCAAAAACTATCAGCGTGGACGCAAAAAACGTCTCGGCGATTATGAAGTGCATCGTGTTTTAAGAACTGCTAGCAACAGTACAAAAAGCTTGCGAGAAATAAAGGCAGAATGCGACTTTGATGTTTTTCGAAGTACAATTCACCGCGTTTTAAAGAGTTCCGAGAACATTAAGTTTTCCAAAATGAAACCAGCACCTCCACTAACCAGCAAACATAAGAAGAAACGAAAACAATTCCCTCGTAGCAATATGGCACGTAACTGCAATCAAGTATTGTTTTCATAAAAAATTTTAGCTTTTTGGACATGTACGATTTCTTAAAATTATCTTCTAAGATTCTCTTTTCTGATGAGAAGAAGTTCAATCTGGATGGCCCAGATGGCTACAATGGATACTGGCGGGATATACGACACGAACCCCGATATTTTTCAAAAATCAATTTCGGTGGTGGGTTACTAATGTTATGCGGTGCAGATAGTGTCCTTGGAAAGCTCAATCTCCATTTTCCAACCACTCGGATAAACTCAGAAGAATACATTGGTGTGCTAGGTACAAATTTATTGCCATTTCTGAATGAACATGCGGACGAAACACTCGTATTTCAACAAGACAATGCGGCATGCATGCATCACGAGCTAATTTGCGTTGGTTTCAAAGCCATAACATTAGCGTTCTTGAGTGGCCATCACTTTTTTCTGACTTCAATATAATGGAAAATGTGTGGGGTGCCTTAATACGCATTGTTTATGGAGGAAATACCCAATACTCAACGAAGGGAGAGCTGCAAGAAGCTATTTTGCAAGCTTGGGACTCACTCAGCCAGCAGCAAGTCCAAAATTTATTTGACTCAATGTCAAATAGAATTTTTGAGGTTATAGAAAAAAATGGAAACATAACCCATTACTAAAATTTACAATAAAAATATACTCTGCTAAAAAAATTAAATGCGGTTATAATTTTAGAACAGCGGTATTTTCCAGAGACCTAAAATAATTATTATCCATATTTTTGGGAATAAAAAAATTGCCCTAATTTAAGGAATTTCTAAAATTATTGTTTTATAATTATTCCCAATAAAAATTTTTTTACGTCGCCTATAACTATTATTATGTAATTAATATTTTTGAGTTGCTGTTATGAAACTGTTATGAAAAAGAAATATTTTTTTCATTTTCGATAACTATTTTTTTGGAATTTTTTTTATTTACGTTACTTCATAACTTTTATTTATGACTTTTTTTATTTACGTTACCGATAATTATTATTTTGAGAAATCTTTTTTTAACGTTGCTTCATAACTTTTATTTATGCATTTTTTTCATTTACGTTGGCGATAACTATTATTTTGAAAATACAATTTTTTACGTTGAATTACTACATTTTGGATATGAATTATTTTTTAATTGTTTTAAATTGACCAACGCAAATTAAATGCAGAAACCTAATTCCCACCAACAACAAAACGATTAAAAATCAATTCATTCTCAAAATGTGGTAAGGCAACGTAAATAAAAAAATTTCTTTCATAAAAGTTATGAGGCAACGTCAAAAAATTTTCTTTCAAATAATAGTTATCGGCAACATAAATAAAAAAATCATAAATAAAAGTTATGAAGCAACGTAAAACAAAATTTCTCAAAATAATAGTTATCGGTAACGTAAATAAAAAAGTCGTAAATAAAAGTTATGAAGCAACGTAAATAAAAAAAATCCCAAACAAATAATTATCGAGAATGAAAAAAACATATATTTCTAATAACAGTTATTATGCAACGTAAAAATTAATTGTCGCAACTAATAATTTTAATCAACAAATAAAATTAATGTTGCATTGTAATAGTTACATTGCAATTAATTTCTTAAAAAACTTATAATAGTTAAGTCCCTGGTATTTTCCGTATGTATATTTTTGTGTGTGAATGTTGTTCTTGTTCTTGTTCGTTATATACAACAATTGTTGTCAACCCACTTATCTAACGGTAAAAGTAGAAAGATGTTCTGATGCCCACAACAAAAGATATTAGTAAAAATCGAGTGCGGTTATAATTTTGAGACGAGGTGTATATACATATATATATATATATATGTATGTATGCCCATGTATGTATATATGAGTGTGTATGCAGTAATGATATAGACGAGTGTCACTTAGGGGAAAAATTACAGATTATTTGCTAATAATCGCTTCGCTCAATTGTTTACTTGGCTCACGTCTACTCAAAAGTATCTAAACTCGCCTTTCTTACCCAAATGCTTGTTGCGTACCCAATCGGATGTCTCCTGGGTGCGTTGTTCGGCGTTGTCCTGCAACAAAAACCAACAAACAAAATATAAAAACAAAAAGCGTGGAATCAGCCCGTCTCAGTCGCTCTTACGCTGATATTCTCGTTAGGCGCATGCCGCGACTGTTGCTTGTAGTTGGCCTGAAGTGGTTGTTGTTCCTGCTGCTGCTGGTGGCCGAAGAATTGAGTGGTCTGCAGCGCCGTCACTTCGTTGTCACCACAGTTGTAGGGTGTCACAATGGTGTGCGGCACGTGCGCGATTTGGCCGCGCATGTTGCGCGCCTTCCACCACTTGCGAGTGTCGTCTAGAAGCTTCAAAAGCCGTTAATAATAAGCGCCACATTCGCGTTTGTCATCGTTAACCCTCACCTCCAGGTACTCGCCACGCACGACGCTCAGCTCCTTGTCGTTGTTGGCGGTGCGCGGATAGGTTACCAATACGATTTTGGCGCCGGCCCCTTGCAGCTCCTCGAGCCACGACTCCAGGATTTGCTCGTCAGCGTTGCGACCGCTTAACTCGCTAATGCCGCCTTGATTCATTGCAAACGCACGCGACTCGCGCGTGTGCAGATTCTGCATACCTGCGGCAATCGCCTGAATAACGCCACTGTTGGGCGCGCCACCTCCACCATGATAATGCGACGGATCGTAGCCGCTGCCAAAATCAGCAGCACCACCACCGCTACCACCCCTGTTGTCGTTAAGCCGCTCGCTGCGCTCGTTGCCCGCGTGGCCGTAGTGCATGCTATACTTTTCGCTCAGCATGCCGCCGCCGTCGTACTCATCGGAAACATTGGCAATGCGCCCGCTCAGCGCCGCCGCCGCGCCGCCATGGCTCAGTGCGTGACTGTGCAGCGGCGTTTCGAGGCGCCGCTTGCCGATGTTGGTGGGCGTGACGGGCGTTTCCAGCTCGTCAATAACCAGATAGTCAGGTGACCAACCGTCGAGAAACACCGGATGATACGAGCCGACGTCATCCTTCCACTGGTCGCGCGGCACAATCCAGGCGTCGCCCAACGAACGCCACAGCTCGGTCTCCTTGCTGGTGACGCAGTTAATCAGCAGATTGATGGCCTCGCGCGTCAGAAGTGGATTTACGACACGTGCCGGCAGCTGCGACTCGTAATAGGTGTCGCTCGACGCCTCGACGATCAGTGCCAACGGTGTGAACAGAAAGTGCACCAGTTCGGGCGCGTTTGGGTCGTGTATGTGCGCCTTGAGTTTAGCGAGCAGATTAAACGACAATTTAAACTTAGCGAAAATGTCGATGAATTCCTTTTCGTGTGGCGGCCGCGTGCGCAGCGTCAGTAACCCCTCACCGAGGTCTTTTTTCTTTGTTTTGCGATTACGGCGACGTCGCTCCAGCTCCCGCGATGCAGCAGCCGCGTGCTGCAGCCGCGCAATGAACTTCTCTATATCATCAAAGCAGTGATTTAAAACGGTGACGTCACGCTCGTATTTGTCGCTCGACGTCGAACTCGTCTCTTCGTTCAAACCGCCGTGATCCGAGTCGGTCTCACCGTTGCCGCCGCCGACACTACCACCAACGGCGTTGTGTCCACTGTCCAACACAATAGCGCTGCGTGCGCCAAACTGTTCGAATCCAACGCTGCCCCCGCTACGTCCGTCGCGATAGAGGTGATGATGATGTTGTTGCTGTTGTTGCTGCTGAAATTCGCTGCGACTCTGCATGAAGCTCAAGGTGTTCAAGGTCCGCGTAATGTTGCCGCCGCTTTTGTGTGGGCCTTCGCGCTGCTGTGTGACCATTTTTCCGCTGTGCAAATTTTTCAGATCCTCCACCAAATGCACGGCCGAGACATTTTGCGACTGAAAAAAATATTGCTTCTCATTTCTAATCCAATCTACTGGGTGTTGCGCACTGAATTTGCCACCGCCGCTTACCTGAAAGATGTGCATCTCCGAGCGCGAGCCGCTGCCACCTGAGACAATAAACACCAGAATATTGTTGTACAACTCCATGGCGTCTGTGGAAGTGAAAGCAGTCGGTTCTTGGATGAGTGTGGCCGGAAAGCGTTCGATGATGTTCTGCGAAAACACCAAAATGATGTGAATGATTGCCGACGACACGCTGACGTCGGTCAGCCCGCTTACCCTCGTCTCATAGTCCATAATTAGAACCCATTGATAGTCGAGACACAGTTGCATTTTTTGCGACCAGATGCCGGTCGTCTTCTCAAGCTGCAGCAGCCGCCGCATACCGTCCGCGGGATACACAATGCCTGAATCCTTGTTCACTGTGAATGTAGCCAAGTGCTCGAGCAAATAGACGGGCTTGTCGTGCAGATCGCTGTCGGGCCGATCGTCGCCGCCGCTGCGCGAGTCCAGCTCATCACCGGAGTACTCGCCTCCACCGCTACCGACGCCGCGCAAGCTGACGCCACCGCCATCATTGCAATGTTGATAAGCCATTGCGTGCCGCACACTTTTCCAGGTTACTCCAAATTATTGTGGTAATATATATATATAATCATATATAGATTTAAATAGTCAGGCACTATGGCCAGTCGTTCGAGTAGCCCAACTTCAATATGTTCAAGCCTCGCTAATGGGTGGATTTAAAGAAGTGCTGCAAAATCGAAGTGAAAAGCATGACGTGAGAATGAATGAAGAAAACAAATATTTTTACAATTTTAATTGTACTTTACTTTTGCGAGAAACAAGTTGAATTGACGAACTCCAGGCAGAGTTGAGCTCAAGAGATTTAGCCACATAGCTCCTTTAGATGGTTAGGTTTCTAAATCAAGAGGAAGGCCCAAAAGCTTTTGAGGGCAATGTTTTTTTGTGTTGAAGTGTTGAATTTTTTTGTTTTTTGTTTGTTTATATTTTTCTTTACTTTTCTAACATTTTTAAGGTTTTTATTTATATTCATTTAACTAACCAGTTTTAATATTGTATGTGCAAAAAGAATTTGAAAACAACCATAAATTTAATTTTGTCGCTGAGTCACGTCGCTGAGTCACTGGCAGCGTGTAGCCACGATGGCCGTTTTAACTGTCGTTTTGGTGAGTGCATTGATAGAAAAAACTAAACTAAGCCAACTAACCCACTTGCGGCACAGCGCTGCACAGTGGCTGATTCTGCCGGCGCAGGTTACAAAAGTCAATTTTGTCATGTTCGACTTGAGGGAAACTGTTATACTTGTCCGATAGATAAATGCTTGGACCTAAGAAATCCGAAAACCTTAACTAAATTGGACAAATAGTTTTGCTTGTAGAGCCCGTCAAAGTTGAGCAATTTTTAGAGTGTGAAATACTCGTAATATCAGCAATTTGCACTTTTTCGGCAAAGCTGAAAATTTAAAATACGGAAAGGAGCAAATGAAAGGATGAAATGAAACTTTTTGCACCAGCATCGTAAAAGAAGGCATTTGTAGTAAATAATTAAAAATAGAAAAAAAAGTTGGTTGTTGTTGTCTTTTCATAGGCACTCACTTGAAGCACTGTTTTTATCACTCTTTTTGAACTTTCGATAGACTTTAAAAAAAAGGCCATACTTGCCACGGTTCCGTCTTTGGGAAAATTGTTCACTAGTCTTCTGTGAGTACTGCCCTGAAGAGATCGGGTGCCCGATTTTGCCCGACTGGATTTTACAGCGATTTTTCTGTGGCCACCTCGCGCAATTTTGTGCTTTCGGGTGCGTGCGTTCGAACAAGTTCGTCAAGATTTTGATAGTGAATCAATTACACACGATTATAATCGTTGCCAGGGCATGCAAATTTGGATTTTGGCTTCATTTAAGATGTGATACAAGCTTGCAACTCCATAGTAAGTCGACTTTTTTTTGTATATTGCTGTAAGCTCGAAGTAAAGAGTACTTTTGCTGGATGCGCAGTTTGCGCCTACGAAAAACAAGTTGGCTTTCATTTCCGGCAATCAGCTATCATGTATCCTTTGATGTAATGTTTTTGTTTTTAACAAAATACTAACACTGTGCCTGGCATACAATTTTTTTTTTAATTTGAGCAAAACTCAGTCAGTCGCCATTAGTCTTTGAATTGTACCGCGCCAATGAAACAATTAGTTATTGAAAAACAAAAAGCAGACTTATATCTATGTGTACTGTCTAAAACCGACTTACGTGTCCGGGCTGTTTAAAAATCCCATAACGCGGAAAACCCTAACAACTGTTTAGGTACCTGCTAGTACTAGAAGCTTAGTACCTGCTATTTGAATGCATATGCAAATCCTACTTATAAATAAAGGAGTTTGGAGTAAGTGAAGTTAGTTTCGAATTTAATTTGAACTAAACCACTTCAACTCCGCCACTGCAACTAAACCGAAGAAGAAGCACAAAGATGTTTTTGAAAAATTCGAAGCTGTTTGAAATATTTACTATTTCGAAGACAAAGAAGTTCGTTCTGGCTGTCACTAAAGAAATTGGTTACGTCGAAGGAAGTTTGGCTGCAGCCAACATATCTACGACTAAGGAGAAGATATCCAGGACTTATCGCACTACATGTAGCATAAGCGATGACCAACTATCGACATCATAGGCGGCAAAAGGAAGGCCGAAAAAGTCAATTCAGGACTGTGCGTCATTCACTAAAAAGGAAGCTTATGGAGGCAACGGAAACAATAACTGCCACCCACCTGTCAGAAGCTTTGACTATGAAATATAATAAGGATCAGGAGAAAATGAAAGGCGTTATAGCGGAAGCAGTTTTACCAGCAAGCCCGGGTCGTGTTAAAAGAATAAAACACAGTATTCCCATCCCAACCAATGTGCTACCCATCAAATATAGTCATAATAAAACTTTAGCATTGTTTTTGTACAAAGAAAAATTGACTTTTTATGTAAATTTTTCGAATTCTGGGTCTAATTTTGAAAGCGAAATTTATTAATTTGTGTCTTTAAATTTGACTCTTTCAGCTTATTTCTTAAATTTCTTATTACTTTTCATCTTTTTTAATGAATTTTCATTAATTTTGCAGCAAAAACTTATCATTGTTGCTCGCATTATTCTTATATACAGTAAGTCGAACTTTGACAAAGTATTACCACAGATAACTCATCATATAGATGTCCAGCCTCATACGACGAAAACGGCACAAAAATTTCAAGCTCTGAGTTATAGCTTTTTCCGCAAAGTTTTTTTACGCACACAGCTGCATGTGATCATCCAGAACTTTTGCCGGATTGAATTTATTTAGAATTTCTTTTCTTGCTTGCTGATATTTTTTTCTGCAACATACATTTATGATTTTAGCTACGACGATCACGTACTGTATTTGGTGTAACAGGTAGACAGCACGTCAGATATCCGTAATTTCTTTTTCGTAAATTTCGCCTCGGGTTCAAGGCTGGGCGAGGAAGCAAAATTTTTCTTAACATTTAACGCTTTTTTTATAAACCTTATTAATCGGTTATACCTGAAATTAATGTGTTGAGAAATTGTGATGAATTGTGTGTAAATGAATCGGCACTAAAAATATTTCAGTGCACAAATTGTTCTTGTGTATGATCAAAGAATATGAAGTCTTTATTTTCTTTGGCATGATACATACACATCGTTGCTACAATATGTGGTACGCATTGCCAATAGCTGCGGCGCCAGCAAGTCTAGTCTTTGCGTCGGCGTAACTGTATTGCTCGCTGAACAACTAAATTCGTTTTGGATGCAAACTGTGCCGGTGGGCTCATTCTGCTTTGCGAAAAGTAAATGTCTGTCAATATCAATTAGGGTGTCAATTAGGACACTAACACACTTTAATGTGTCAGCACAGTGAGCTAGCACAACTGTGCCAAAACTCATTTGTATGTACATATATAGAAATTGATGAAAAAATGCTTTCACTAATGTTTATCGAAATCGATTTCGAACACTAACGGGAAAACTGCCGAAATAAACTGAAAATAAGAAGATTGCATCGAGGTTTAATTTATTTATTTATAATTATTGTTGCAGTCTAATAAAATATAGCTAATATTACAGAGCCATGTCACAGCGAACGAGTGAGGTGTGGTTGCATTTTTCGGAAGAGAAGGACAAAAAAGTTAAATGTCGACTCTGCGCCCAGGAGCTTTCGGTGGGAAACAAGTCCACGTTCAGCCTTTTGAGGCATATAAACTCGAAGCATCCAACACAAAGGATCGCACGGCAAGCACCTCCAAGAAGAGTCAATTTGGAGGAAACAAATACAAACGAGTTCAGCACAAATGGTGAGCTGCATCTTCCTGACGTGCAAACATCACAAGCTACATCTGCAGTACCACGTTGCTTAATAATTACGCAGTATTTGCAGAAACCGCTTCCAGTAAAACAGCAACGTGAAATTGATCGGCAAGTGATAACAATGATAGTAAGAGAGTACCACCCATTCAGCGTTGTGGAAGACACAGAATTTATATGGGAATAATGGTTTTGCTTAACGAACGTTTCGCATAACGAACAAGATGCTGGAACCAATTGTGTACGTTAACCGAGGGTCCACTGTACATGTTAAATTCGAGCTACAAACTCCCAACGCGAAAAACTGTGTCATCTTCCTTGATTCCGACCATTTATAAGGAAACATTGGAAATTGTTAAAGAACATTTAACCAGAGCATACGCAGTATGCCTGACAATGGATGGGTGGACCTCTCGCGCACAAGACAGTTTCATTAGTGTCACAGCGCACTACATTGCTGAAGACAACAAGCACATGTTTCTATCGTCGGATTTGTTAGCTTGCGTTCCGTATAAGGAGCGGCATACTAGTGACAACTTAACGCAAAAACTTAAAGGGATTTTGCTTTATTCAAAACAGTTTGAATCTCTTGCAAGCCTGATAAATTTAACTTCAGAATAGTGAAATGTACTTCAGAAGTACATTTGATGATTTCCGAATTACATTTGAAACTGTGAAACTGGACTACGCATTTCAGCAACTTCCGTTCCTTGTGAACGTATTTTTTTTCATGCTGGGCAAATAGTCAGCGAAAATAGTTTGTAAGTCAAAGATCCTCATGACCTAAATTGTAGTTTTAAAAACAGCTTGTGATATTTTGCCAGTATCTAACCTTTCACGTTTTTCGCTGACTATTTGCCCAGCATGAGAAAAAACACGTTCACAAGGAACGGAAGTTGCTGAAATGCATAGTAGAATTTTGGCAATTTGGTATAACCTCGGGTAGACATGCTTTCGTCAATGTTCTTCAGAAAGCATCAGTAGTCAAATGTATTTCGGAAATCATCAAATGTACTTCTGAAGTACAGTTCACTATTCGGAAGTTAAATTTATGCTTTCTGAAGTACATTGACTATGCCGAAATTAAATTGATAATTTATTCAATTTACGAAATTTTATGTACTCTAAAGCACTGCTGGAAAAAGTGTAGTTTTTGTGCAAATGCAAATTTTTTTAAAAAACAAATGATCTCTGCATGTGATTTAGAATTGAATTCTATATTAATTTTTAAGCATGTATTGTATTATTTTGTTAGTTTTGTTAGTACAAGTTTTACAAAATAAATGAACTGTCGTATTTTTATTTAATTTATGTACTTTTGAATTAATTTATTTATATAACAAGCAAACATTCATTTCATAAAAATTTTTTTAAATAAATTTAAAAAACTTCAAGCAAAACTCTTTTAGTTAGTTAAAACGTATTTTTTTTCTGAGAGTTAAGTTGATATAAACTCAGTCAAAACTCAGCACAGCTGTAGCACAATTCAGAAGTCTACACAACATACCTCAATATCAACAAGTCGACTCTCTACTCAACATTGTGCTTAGATTCATTTATCAGAAAAACAAACACAGCAACTCAGTCGCTTTGTTGACACATTCACACTATATACTGTGCTATAACACAATGTTGAGTCAACATTGCGGCCAAGAAGCACGAATTATAACACAGTGTTTTATGGAGCGAATGTGTCGACTGAGTTGCTGTGTTACAGTTTTTTTGAGAAGTGAGTGTGAGCGTGCGGCACATTCCTTGGTGTCAGCACGATAACTCAGCACTGTGCTGTGTTACCCACCACTAATATCAATCGAATCTCTGTGTTGTGTGGTTGCTTGTCAGCGTATGCTGCACTTTCATTGATTGATTTTAAAACTTGCAAACATTTAGACGTGGTCGATCCCAACTTAAAATTTCTGCAAATATTTTTACGTGACTCGCGACGAGTGAAACTATTTCTCAATATTTTGACGTGGTTGATTCCAATATTTAATTTTTGCAAGTGTTTTTTGACGTGGTTGACCCCAACTGAAAATTTTTACAAATACTTTTACTTGACTTGACTCGGTCTAAGTAAAATTATATCCCTATTTTTGACGTGGTTGATCCTTTCTTTTTAATAATTTTTCTGTATACATCGTGGTATTCAAGATGAAATCGAATAGACGCAAGGGCTGCATAGTATTTTGTGGAAATTCTTCAGAAAATGATGTATTTTTCCGTTTTCCTAAAAAAGGGACTCAGAAATATGAAAAATGGATTCTGAAATGCTCAGAGTCATATGACCACATTTCCAATCTGAAAATGCCACTCATATGCCAGAAACATTTTGAAAAGAAATGTATTGGAAAAAAGAAACTATTTGATGATGCATTACCTTCATTACTTTTATCCTATGAAAGTAGTCATGAATGTGTGAAACCAATGGAAGATGACAATATAGTCACACTAGAATCAGACCCATTTTTAGATTTTGGTTGTGACGAAATATTACCGTCTTGCAAAGAATGCCATAAGCGTGAAAAAATTTGGCTTATTACAGGTCACAATACTCGCAAATAAAACAAACATGTAACAATCTAAAAAAAGGTAAATATTTCCGGCTAAAAGGCAGCAAATAAGTTTTTATTACTCTAACAGTTCAAAATTTTATCATTTTTTTCTTTTTATCATTGCCTACAAAACCCAATTGAAAAAATGCACTAATCAAGACATTTAAAAACTGGATAATAAATATAACTATCAACACACTTCTTTTCACAGGACGTATAAAAAATGAATATATTTAAAAAAAAAATCCAAACTCTAGCAAGGATTGAACCGAGCACCTAACGTTTAATAGACTCGCGCTTACACACTTGATCACCACAGCCGACTCCGAAGCATTGCTTAAAGGGAATAATTACAAACACGTTTCACAAAAATTTTCATATTTGTGTATCTAAAAATCGATCACAATGCGTGTGAAGCGGTGATTGTGTGAGTGACATTAGAGGCCAAAAAGCTCTTATCGGAGGCCAAATTTGTCGAACTTTTTGACACATTTTTTCCTTGGCCGCTGGACATCTATATGATGAGTTATCTGTGGTATTACGTAGCACCCTGTACCTCGATTGAGTTTAGTTTTTGGAATACAATAGCCTGATGAATTTCTAATCAACAGCAAAAAAAAGAAAAAGAAAAAAAAGAAGTTATTAATTTTGCAACCTGAAATGACAAATTGAGCCACTGTGCGCCGTGCAGGCTTATAGAAGAAGAACAAAAGCCAGCCAGAAAATATAAATCGTTTTACAATTTCAGCTTTTCGCCAGCGCAACAACAAGAAAAACAGCACATCGTCTTCCTCCTCTTCGGGCAATTGAGCGAGAATGAACGAGTGAGCACAGACGCGGCATTCGTGTTTCTATGATTTGCGCTCAAAGCATTGTACTGTCATTATAGTCATAAGAAAACTGTATTACGGCATGCCTACGTTTAAAAATAGTTTAAATGTTCTACACCTGAATGATTCCATGGCGAATGCAATATTAGATTTTCTTATTTTAGTCCTTTTAAACAAGCATTATATGTGGGCCGTAAGAAAAGTTCCAAAGAACGAGACGGAAAATTATTATGGGTAATAAAGACGTTTTCTTGTCTTATTATTTCTTTATTTAGTGCTTTAGTAGTGCTTTCGCCCTATTGAAAGTCAATAGACCTATTAAATTATGTTTTTCCATACAATCTTCTAATCCTCCGTTAGATTTCGATAAAAAATTAAAACACGCATCTAATTATTTTTAATTTCAAGTGTTTCACGAATTTTGAAGTCAATATGCCTATCAGTTCATTTTTTTTCGTAGTTTTCCCATATTCTCAAAATTGTAATCAAGCATGTGAAAATATAAACAAATAATTTTACTTCGAAGTCGCCACGTAAAAATATTTGCAAACATTTTAAATTGGGATCAACCACCAAATTTTTAAATTACACCTAATTCTGTTTTAACACGGTCTGTTTTTACACGGTTTTGATTTAACACGGTTTGAAAATAAAAAACTTTTTAATTTTTTTACACGATTTTATTCTATTTAGCACGAAAAATTGAAATTTTTTTAATTTTTTAACCGTGTTAAATCAAAACCGGTGTAATCAAAGCATTGGCCAGCAAAAAGCCATACACCACAAACATTCGATTGCTGGTGACATTGCAGCAAAATCAATCACAACACAAAAAAGCATACACACAATAAACGACAACACCAAAAACATTAGCGAATCCCGAATCATCTTCGTTGAAACGACGATGACGATGCTTTGGTTCGTTGTTTACTCTTCGCTTGCGCTTCGACGAACAAGATCGCAAACTGTTGAGCGCGAGCAAATTTCCCGCAACCTATGCCTCCGATCATCTCTTCCCGCCCGCATCAAGAAACACGCTTGACAAATTTTTGAAGATGCGTATTCTTTATATTCTATATTCTTTGGTAGTACACATACATATTTTCTTCACAGTATAAAAAACCGCAAGGATTCATCAACTACTAAATCAAATACTAAGTTTCAAAACACATTAAGAATTTGATTTATAAAAAAGTGAGAGAAACAATGTAATTCATGTAATTTACATGTTTTTATTATATACTAATAGTAATATGGATGGACTTCAACGGAAAAAATTTATAAAGCTTTGATACAATACTTAATCTTAACCAAAATGTACTTTATATAATAGTCGAATTATATTAGTAGGCGTGGTTTAGCATGATTTACATATTTGCTGATATTTGCTCAAATAGGGAAAAACTGGCATAAAACTGGATCTTTTCAACAATATAGTAGCTTAATATTTGCATATCTAGAATACGTACAAGTTCTCGCCTAATGCAGCCCAATTTATAACTATTTGTCTACTCTAAAAACCACATTTTGAAGATATTTTTATAAAAAAATAAAGAAAAATACACTGCAATTTGTTTTTAAAGGGTTTTTTGGTAGACGGGTTTTAAAATACCTGAAGTTTAAAATTCCATAACAAAAATTATGTGTTATTAAATTTTTTTATTAATATCGCTCGAATATTACTTTTAGCACTTCAAGAGAACAAACAAGAGAGAGAGAGAAATATTTTTTATTTATATTTTCTTAAAAATGGCACAATTTTGAGCATACTTTAAACAACATTTTTTTAATTTAAAAATTAATTTGTATGATTAATAATCCAGCGGGATTTGCCCCTAATTTGCACTGGTTGAATAAAAATGCCAAGCCAAAGAGAAATCGGAAGATTTTATACACTTTCATCAGTATATTCCAATGATTGCGCATTACACGTTTCATCTCAGTTTAATTTTTTCTGACTTGTCGACGTCCCAACAACAATTTTAAAAGATTCCTACAAGAATATGCTAAAACATTGAGCTATTTTGTATTTAAATACAGTAATATAACTGTATTATTTCATGATGTTCTTTTTTGGGTATCTCATCCGTTGCGTTTGGCAACGCGGTTAAAAGGTGTCACCTTGAAACACAAGTGATAGTGAAGAGTTGCTCACAAACCAAGGATATTTGGGTTAGAAATAAAAAACGGCAAAGACGACTTTTAAAATCATTGTCGTACATTCTTTATTATATTGTTGTTATTGTTAAAAAACGACAACGTTGGTTTAAATTTCGTCCTTCGGCAATATTTAGTTCGGTAACATGTTTGTATATTCTTTTCTTAAAATTACGGTTGCCACTCAACTAAAATTTTTTGTACCAAAATTTTCTTAAAACAGGCCAAAGGGGGAGCGAAACGACCATTTTATGTTCGCCAAATTGTTTTTTAACATCGAAGCAAAACATAACTTTGATATCGTAATTTTTTTTGCTTGTACGTTTATATCTGAGAAAATAGTAGTATAATCGGTCTGTGGGTAGTACAAATGACGAAATAGTAGCAAAATACTACTATAATAGTACGTTCGGCAGCACTGTTTCAAGTGTTTCCTCTTGTTGTCTACCGCCCGCATCTTGAAGACGGGTGGCGATATCAGCACCCGCATTCAAATTTTTGCTTGTACGTGATGCACACTATTTATGTTCCATACTTTTTGCTACCACACACCTGCCTGCAATGACTGACTTTCGGTCTATCGTACTACTTTACCTTTGCGCCTGCTGCTCTGGCGGTGCTTATTTAGAAGCAATAAATAAATAAAGCATTAGGAATGCTAGTTGCAATTTATTTGCGTTTTCCGTTTGATTCTATTGGTTCTCTTGTTACATTTTTTAGAGCAACTTTTGAACCATATTTTTCACAAGTTTTTTTTTTCTATTTTGAACTTGATTCAAATTATTAAAGCATTTAGTTTATTTAACAAACTCAGCGATCACACTCTGGATGCGCTGTGTATTTTTCAGAAATTCTACAAAAATTAATAAAACACACACGTATGTACCGTGCAAGAACACTATAGGTAAAATAATAATCATTTAACACGTTGAGTGCGGCACCGGTCCCTGGGGACCGTCGCTGAACTGTTGTCCGGGACGGCGCCGGTCCCCAGGGACCGGCGTTAGACTTTTCGTTAGGCCGATATCGGTCCGGTGGGACCGACAGTATTAAAGTTAAAAGATAAATGTCGCCTGAATGAAATTTAGTCAAATATAGTTTTAATGAGCTTTATTAAAGCATTCTAAGCAAAAGTATGGCTGGGATTTACACATGTAACAAAATGTAACAACCAAGCCCACTCGCTGCCGGCAGAGCGGAAAGATCAGAAATATCGGCGCCGCGCTCAACGTGTTAACCTATGGTTGGTTGTTAGTTGTAGTGGCTGCCTCTATATGAGACACACTTAGGCCTTTATGGGTCCGTTTTGATACCACAGATTCCACCCGTTTGAAATGTGTATGCAACACTGTTTTTTCCAAAATGTGATACAACACACATTTCAAAAGGATTGGGAAAGGTATGGAGGTGACCTACAGTTTAACGCCGAATCCGAACGGCGATTGACAGTTTTTCTATCACACTTGGAGGTTTTGCGATTGCCTGCCAAAAGCGCACTTGTGCGATTCTTGTAATTCTCATCTGCTTTATGTGGATAGCGATAGAAGTAGATGAGCGTTTTACCAGCCCGACCCAGGAACGAACCTGGGGCCAAGGTTTGAGAAGCCAGCGCGCTACCCGCTGGACTATCGATTCCGGCCATTTAACCTATAGTGCTGATCAGAGATCTGCATGCGGTCATATTTTAATCGCTCAGTATGTATTCGCGTAAAATGCGGTGCGATATGTGCCACTGCTCAAAAAACGGATATCAGTATGTATCTCCACCGCAAGCGAAGCATTCATTCCGACTACTAGTAATCCGAACGAGCGAATCATCAGCTTGCAATACTAAACGAACGCAAACTATCGCATCTTCATTTCACTTCGGCTATGCGGTGCTGCCGATGATCCAAACGAACTATGCACTTCGGAATGCGGTGGTGCGAATGATTCAAACGAAGACGGCAATGATTGGCAATGATCCAAACGAAAGATGGAAATATTCGTTTGAATCATTCGCACCACCGCATTCCGAAGCGATATGAGAATGCGGTGGTGCGACTAATCCAAAGGAAGGATGGAAACACCGCATACCACCGCATGTTCATATCGCTTCGCACTTGTTTTTTGACTCTTATTGTGATTAAGGATTTGTAGAAAAGAAAAGAAATGACAGGCATTTTTAAGGATATACCCAATTTTTTTATGTTTTACAATAAATGTATACATACTCAAATAATAAATTAAATGTAATAGTTTTAAACATGAAAAAATTTCCTTTATCGAACGAAGTAATATTTAATTCATAATACGTGTAATAGATTATAATAATTAATAATTTGTAATGTTAAAAATTTTTAGGATACGAATGGTCGAAAAGTCGATGGCTTTGCCCGTTGTCATAGAGTATTTCATTGATGTGGATCCAATTACCGACAATTGATTCAACCATCATATTTGGAGTTCCATCGTGTTTTTAAAGTATTTAACCATTTTTGTTTTGTATGATTCTATAATTTTTAGACTTCAACTTACTTAAAAAATAGCAGCAGTTGAGGTGGCAAAATCCATGCCGCAAACATTTGTTTATGTTTATTCAGTCTAGAGTATTCGCAACCTTACAGACTATGAAACAATTGTTAATAAATAAATTTAAATGACTTAAAACTAGTTAAAAATATTACAAAGAAATAACTTAAATTGAGCCCTACTTAAGTTAAAATCAAAATGATGATTAGCACAAAGAAAGTTAAAGTCAGAAAGCGCTTTATTGATTGGCTCATTAAGTGCATAATTAACTTTATGACCCTCAGTCCAAAATATATGATGTCGTCGCAGCGTCTTAGCTGGGACATGGAAGTTAATTAGACCGAGCAAATCAGGGCAATCGATGAATCCAGAAACAATATCATATATAAAACAAAGGGCCGAGATTCTTCTGCGCAACTCGAGAGACTGCAGATTTATTAATTTACAACGCGAAATATAGGGGGGAAGTGGTAGATCGAAGTTAAGAGAGTTAAGAGCAAACTTAACAAATTTACGCTGAACCCGCTCAAGACGATAGATATGTACATCATAGTGTGGGTTCCAAATAAAAGACCCATATTCCAATTTCGATCTGACGAACGCATTAAAGAGCAATTTACGCGTATATGGATCCTTGAAACCCACACTATGCCGTTTAACAAAGGCAAGAGAGGAAAAAGCCTGAGGAATGATACGGTTCAAATGGCTGACAAACGTGAAACCCGAATCAAACACAACACCAAGATCCAACACCTCATCTAGGGACTTTAGCACACAATTAGAGATAGAGTAGGAGGTAGGACGAATATTACGGGATTTAGAAAAGGAAATAGAATTACATTTATTTATATTAACAGACAGATTATTACGACAACACCAATCAAAAAAGTTGTTAACTTCGCATTGGAGAAGATAAGAGTCAGACTGATTATGGACTTTAGAAAATATTTTTAAATCATCAGCATAAAGAAGAAAACAGCAACTACTAAAACAACTACTAACATCATTCATAAACAGCACAAAGAATAGAGGTCCCAGTATACTACCCTGAGGGACGCCAGACGAAGCCACATAAGATTTTGAGCAAACACCATCAACACGAACAACGTTTACCCTATTAAACAAATAAGATCTAATCCAACTCAACACATTAGAGTAAAAACCCATCTTCTCCAACTTCGATAACAAAGCCGAATGCGAAACCCTATCGAAAGCTTTAGTAATATCCGTATAAATAACATCAACCTGACCACCACCAACAAAAGAAGAAATACAATAGTTAGTGAAGACAGCCAGATTAGTAACAGTAGAACGACCAGGGACGAAACCATGCTGGGATGGCGAGATATAACGCTTAACAACAAAAGACAATTTGGACATAACAACTTTCTCAAACAACTTAGAAATATTAGGGAGTTTAAAAATTGGCCTATAGCAGGACACGTCATTATTTTTGCCACTTTTAAACAACGGAGTAATATACGTGATTTTCCAAGCATCAATGAAGACTCCAGAGCTCAAAGACATATTAAATAAAAGCAACAAGGGACCAACAATGGACGACATACAATTTTTGAGCAAAAATGGTGAGATACCATGCACATCAGCCTGCTGAGAATTCTTCAGATTATTTATCCCAACCAAAATGTCCTCTTCAGAAAGTACTAAGGACCCAAAATCAATATTTGAATTAATATTGTTGAGGGAGTCCTGGTCATGCCATGGACTATCTGCAACAAAATTGGCCTCAAAAAACTCCGCAAAAAAGTTTGCAGTCTGTAATGCAGAATTAGAAACCCTACCATTGAAGGACATCGCCACTGGAAATGTCGAGGAGGACCGCTTGGACTGGATAAAAGTCCAAAACGACTTGGGATTAGATTTAATATTAGCTTCAAACCTAAGGAGATACTGCTTATAAAGAAACTTATCAAGGAAATTAAAATTCTTCAAGTAATACAAATATTTGTCTCGGAAGTCAGGATTACCCGTAGATTTAAAGCGCTTATAGAACTTATTCCGCAAGTTTTTTAACCGTTTTAAGCCCTTGGTATACCAAGGCAATCTATAAGATTTCATAGGATGACGAGGAACATTCTTATTGATAATATATTGCAGCTTGGACACAAAACGTGCAAAACACTCGTCCAAACTAAGGGTCGCAAATAATGAGTGCCAATCAATATCGCCAACTAGATTATTTAAATTACTAAAATCACATAAGTTATAATTAAAATTAAAACAATTATTTTGCGTCTTAAGAGCAGGGTAGTCATAAAATTCAAGATTTAAAACTAATGGTACATGATGCATATCAGTAGAACAAATCGGGGAATCACAGGAAAGAAGATTAAAATTCAGATTACTACTGATAAAAATTAGATCCAGGATTCTATCAAGCTTATTAACATATTTATTAATTTGAGAAAGCCCTATACCAAAGAAACCATCAATAAGATTAATTTCATGGGAGTGATTAACATTGCCTGGTATGAAGAAACCATCAACAGGCGAGCAGTTCCACACAAGCTTATTAAGATTGTAATCACCGAGTATGCAAAGTTGAGTGCTATCATTCACCGGCGGCAAGTGCAAGACATTAGTGACATGCATCGCATAGAGAGTATCCGGGCTATTAGGGGGAATATATGACACACAAACGTAAAGCACGTGATTAACACCAGATATACAGACACACAGCTGGTCCAACAGGGTATCACAATTGTGTAAGCACACGGAAGTGGCATGCAGAGTTCTTTTTGCCGCAATAAGAACTCCACCACCACGAACACAACCCGTCTTGACCACATCCCTATCTTTGCGAAAAATATGAAATAAATTCCTATCAAAGAACTCTTCATCAAAAAAATCAGCGTTAAGCCACGTTTCAGCAAAGACAAACACATCGTAGTCGAGACGGGATGTGCAAGTAAAAATGGAGTTCGATTTTGTTCTCATACCAGACATATTTTGATAGTAAATTTTAAGTACAGACAAATCTCTATCTATTGTGCCATTTAAATTTACATTACATGATGCAGGATTGCCATTTATCAATCGTTTATCTTTTTTGCGCCATCCTTCCGAAAAAACTGGAACGGTTTAATTTTGATGTCCACAGGGCAAAGTGAAGAGTTGTAGATCGCATCATAAAAGCACGGCGAAACACCCACCTTGAAACTAACCCTCTTAAGTTGCTCAACGTCAGCATCTCTCTTGACAAGCTTGAAACAAGCAAGATGATTCGCACCAACATTAGTATGTTTTGTGATGTAAGAGATAATATCGTCAGTTGAGACCTTGCTCTTAAAAGAACAGAGGTGCAGCCACTTCTTGCTCACGACAACATCCAAGTCAGTGTTGTGATTGCGACCAACAACAATAGCCGATGACTTTTTCATTCTCCTTTTACGTACATCTTTCCACTCAGTAGGAAGACCAGGCGAAGGCGAAGCCGAGCAAGCAGCAGCGGAAACACCAGCATCCGAAGCAGCAGCCCCATCAGCGACAACAACAACAGCATCAATAGCTGCAGCAACACCATCAGCAACAACAACAGCAGCAGCGTCGCGAGTAGGAGGCAAAGTACCATCAATTAAATTAGCAGAGGCGCTGGAAGGTCCAGCAGCCACATTAACAGCAGGTGCAGCTTTGCGGGAAACAGCATTACGCGCGCTAGGCATCCAAACATCAGCAGCAGAGAGTGCGCAAGCAGAAGAGGGCATAGCCGCAGTATTGTGAGAGGCCTTAGATGAAACAGCTTCACTCCAAGCATCAACAGGAGAGCGACCAGAACCAGCAGCAGACGGCAGCTCACGGGTAGCACCAACAACTTCATTAGCAGAAGAGTTGAAAGTATAGCACTTGGATTTCTTAACTGCCAAATGCACCAGATCCGTTATCATCTTCTTAAGTCCGTTGACTTCATCAGAGAGAGATGACACAGCAGCAATTAAATTAGCTGACGTACTCAGACAGCTGGAGCAGTTAAAGACAATGTTCGGATTATTAGCAAGGAGATCGGAGATTTCTTTGCTCTCAATGTTCGCACAAATTTTATGAAATTTGTTATTGCACACTTTGCACGCAACAACAAAGCCTTCACGAATAGACTTAAAGCACTTCGAGCAGTTAAGCGAGGACATGATGACAACGTCCGAACTACACGACAGTCAGATGAAGACTTTGAAGACATTTCTTCCAAATGCGTATACCTGCTTCATACGCTTCGCGAATTGTGAATTATGTATACTTGTATTTATTGCTTTCGCTTACTGCAAACAATGCATACCCAATAATGAGTGAATTTGGGATACTTATGATTTGCGGTGCTTATGAGCAGTAAGGTGGGTCGAAAAAAAAAATGTTTGTTGTCACCACCTAAAAATAAAATTCAGAGTGTTTAATGACTATTTGGAAAATATTGCGATTCTGAGGTAAGCCAATTGTGAGCGGTTTTGCTTCAAAAATACCTCTAATTATTATGTTTTTTGGGTGTAACTTTTTTGTTGTTGGACATTTTCGAATAATTTTTTTGTGCAATCCAAGAACTCCTGAAGGTTTATCTAACCAAAAAAATCATCAGCTTGCAATACTAAACGAACGCAAACTATCGCATCTTCATTTCACTTCGGCTATGCGGTGCTGCCGATGATCCAAACGAACTATGCACTTCGGAATGCGGTGGTGCGAATGATTCAAACGAAGACGGCAATGATCGGCAATGATCCAAACGAAAGATGGAAATATTCGTTTGAATCATTCGCACCACCGCATTCCGAAGCGATATGAGAATGCGGTGGTGCGACTAATCCAAAGGAAGGATGGAAACACCGCATACCACCGCATGTTCATATCGCTTCGCACTTGTTTTTTGACTCTTATTGTGATTAAGGATTTGTAGAAAAGAAAAGAAATGACAGGCATTTTTAAGGATATACCCAATTTTTTTATGTTTTACAATAAATGTATACATACTCAAATAATAAATTAAATGTAATAGTTTTAAACATGAAAAAATTTCCTTTATCGAACGAAGTAATATTTAATTCATAATACGTGTAATAGATTATAATAATTAATAATTTGTAATGTTAAAAATTTTTAGGATACGAATGGTCGAAAAGTCGATGGCTTTGCCCGTTGTCATAGAGTATTTCATTGATGTGGATCCAATTACCGACAATTGATTCAACCATCATATTTGGAGTTCCATCGTGTTTTTAAAGTATTTAACCATTTTTGTTTTGTATGATTCTATAATTTTTAGACTTCAACTTACTTAAAAAATAGCAGCAGTTGAGGTGGCAAAATCCATGCCGCAAACATTTGTTTATGTTTATTCAGTCTAGAGTATTCGCAACCTTACAGACTATGAAACAATTGTTAATAAATAAATTTAAATGACTTAAAACTAGTTAAAAATATTACAAAGAAATAACTTAAATTGAGCCCTACTTAAGTTAAAATCAAAATGATGATTAGCACAAAGAAAGTTAAAGTCAGAAAGCGCTTTATTGATTGGCTCATTAAGTGCATAATTAACTTTATGACCCTCAGTCCAAAATATATGATGTCGTCGCAGCGTCTTAGCTGGGACATGGAAGTTAATTAGACCGAGCAAATCAGGGCAATCGATGAATCCAGAAACAATATCATATATAAAACAAAGGGCCGAGATTCTTCTGCGCAACTCGAGAGACTGCAGATTTATTAATTTACAACGCGAAATATAGGGGGGAAGTGGTAGATCGAAGTTAAGAGAGTTAAGAGCAAACTTAACAAATTTACGCTGAACCCGCTCAAGACGATAGATATGTACATCATAGTGTGGGTTCCAAATAAAAGACCCATATTCCAATTTCGATCTGACGAACGCATTAAAGAGCAATTTACGCGTATATGGATCCTTGAAACCCACACTATGCCGTTTAACAAAGGCAAGAGAGGAAAAAGCCTGAGGAATGATACGGTTCAAATGGCTGACAAACGTGAAACCCGAATCAAACACAACACCAAGATCCAACACCTCATCTAGGGACTTTAGCACACAATTAGAGATAGAGTAGGAGGTAGGACGAATATTACGGGATTTAGAAAAGGAAATAGAATTACATTTATTTATATTAACAGACAGATTATTACGACAACACCAATCAAAAAAGTTGTTAACTTCGCATTGGAGAAGATAAGAGTCAGACTGATTATGGACTTTAGAAAATATTTTTAAATCATCAGCATAAAGAAGAAAACAGCAACTACTAAAACAACTACTAACATCATTCATAAACAGCACAAAGAATAGAGGTCCCAGTATACTACCCTGAGGGACGCCAGACGAAGCCACATAAGATTTTGAGCAAACACCATCAACACGAACAACGTTTACCCTATTAAACAAATAAGATCTAATCCAACTCAACACATTAGAGTAAAAACCCATCTTCTCCAACTTCGATAACAAAGCCGAATGCGAAACCCTATCGAAAGCTTTAGTAATATCCGTATAAATAACATCAACCTGACCACCACCAACAAAAGAAGAAATACAATAGTTAGTGAAGACAGCCAGATTAGTAACAGTAGAACGACCAGGGACGAAACCATGCTGGGATGGCGAGATATAACGCTTAACAACAAAAGACAATTTGGACATAACAACTTTCTCAAACAACTTAGAAATATTAGGGAGTTTAAAAATTGGCCTATAGCAGGACACGTCATTATTTTTGCCACTTTTAAACAACGGAGTAATATACGTGATTTTCCAAGCATCAATGAAGACTCCAGAGCTCAAAGACATATTAAATAAAAGCAACAAGGGACCAACAATGGACGACATACAATTTTTGAGCAAAAATGGTGAGATACCATGCACATCAGCCTGCTGAGAATTCTTCAGATTATTTATCCCAACCAAAATGTCCTCTTCAGAAAGTACTAAGGACCCAAAATCAATATTTGAATTAATATTGTTGAGGGAGTCCTGGTCATGCCATGGACTATCTGCAACAAAATTGGCCTCAAAAAACTCCGCAAAAAAGTTTGCAGTCTGTAATGCAGAATTAGAAACCCTACCATTGAAGGACATCGCCACTGGAAATGTCGAGGAGGACCGCTTGGACTGGATAAAAGTCCAAAACGACTTGGGATTAGATTTAATATTAGCTTCAAACCTAAGGAGATACTGCTTATAAAGAAACTTATCAAGGAAATTAAAATTCTACAAGTAATACAAATATTTGTCTCGGAAGTCAGGATTACCCGTAGATTTAAAGCGCTTATAGAACTTATTCCGCAAGTTTTTTAACCGTTTTAAGCCCTTGGTATACCAAGGCAATCTATAAGATTTCATAGGATGACGAGGAACATTCTTATTGATAATATATTGCAGCTTGGACACAAAACGTGCAAAACACTCGTCCAAACTAAGGGTCGCAAATAATGAGTGCCAATCAATATCGCCAACTAGATTATTTAAATTACTAAAATCACATAAGTTATAATTAAAATTAAAACAATTATTTTGCGTCTTAAGAGCAGGGTAGTCATAAAATTCAAGATTTAAAACTAATGGTACATGATGCATATCAGTAGAACAAATCGGGGAATCACAGGAAAGAAGATTAAAATTCAGATTACTACTGATAAAAATTAGATCCAGGATTCTATCAAGCTTATTAACATATTTATTAATTTGAGAAAGCCCTATACCAAAGAAACCATCAATAAGATTAATTTCATGGGAGTGATTAACATTGCCTGGTATGAAGAATCCATCAACAGGCGAGCAGTTCCACACAAGCTTATTAAGATTGTAATCACCGAGTATGCAAAGTTGAGTGCTATCATTCACCGGCGGCAAGTGCAAGACATTAGTGACATGCATCGCATAGAGAGTATCCGGGCTATTAGGGGGAATATATGACACACAAACGTAAAGCACGTGATTAACACCAGATATACAGACACACAGCTGGTCCAACAGGGTATCACAATTGTGTAAGCACACGGAAGTGGCATGCAGAGTTCTTTTTGCCGCAATAAGAACTCCACCACCACGAACACAACCCGTCTTGACCACATCCCTATCTTTGCGAAAAATATGAAATAAATTCCTATCAAAGAACTCTTCATCAAAAAAATCAGCGTTAAGCCACGTTTCAGCAAAGACAAACACATCGTAGTCGAGACGGGATGTGCAAGTAAAAATGGAGTTCGATTTTGTTCTCATACCAGACATATTTTGATAGTAAATTTTAAGTACAGACAAATCTCTATCTATTGTGCCATTTAAATTTACATTACATGATGCAGGATTGCCATTTATCAATCGTTTATCTTTTTTGCGCCATCCTTCCGAAAAAACTGGAACGGTTTAATTTTGATGTCCACAGGGCAAAGTGAAGAGTTGTAGATCGCATCATAAAAGCACGGCGAAACACCCACCTTGAAACTAACCCTCTTAAGTTGCTCAACGTCAGCATCTCTCTTGACAAGCTTGAAACAAGCAAGATGATTCGCACCAACATTAGTATGTTTTGTGATGTAAGAGATAATATCGTCAGTTGAGACCTTGCTCTTAAAAGAACAGAGGTGCAGCCACTTCTTGCTCACGACAACATCCAAGTCAGTGTTGTGATTGCGACCAACAACAATAGCCGATGACTTTTTCATTCTCCTTTTACGTACATCTTTCCACTCAGTAGGAAGACCAGGCGAAGGCGAAGCCGAGCAAGCAGCAGCGGAAACACCAGCATCCGAAGCAGCAGCCCCATCAGCGACAACAACAACAGCATCAATAGCTGCAGCAACACCATCAGCAACAACAACAGCAGCAGCGTCGCGAGTAGGAGGCAAAGTACCATCAATTAAATTAGCAGAGGCGCTGGAAGGTCCAGCAGCCACATTAACAGCAGGTGCAGCTTTGCGGGAAACAGCATTACGCGCGCTAGGCATCCAAACATCAGCAGCAGAGAGTGCGCAAGCAGAAGAGGGCATAGCCGCAGTATTGTGAGAGGCCTTAGATGAAACAGCTTCACTCCAAGCATCAACAGGAGAGCGACCAGAACCAGCAGCAGACGGCAGCTCACGGGTAGCACCAACAACTTCATTAGCAGAAGAGTTGAAAGTATAGCACTTGGATTTCTTAACTGCCAAATGCACCAGATCCGTTATCATCTTCTTAAGTCCGTTGACTTCATCAGAGAGAGATGACACAGCAGCAATTAAATTAGCTGACGTACTCAGACAGCTGGAGCAGTTAAAGACAATGTTCGGATTATTAGCAAGGAGATCGGAGATTTCTTTGCTCTCAATGTTCGCACAAATTTTATGAAATTTGTTATTGCACACTTTGCACGCAACAACAAAGCCTTCACGAATAGACTTAAAGCACTTCGAGCAGTTAAGCGAGGACATGATGACAACGTCCGAACTACACGACAGTCAGATGAAGACTTTGAAGACATTTCTTCCAAATGCGTATACCTGCTTCATACGCTTCGCGAATTGTGAATTATGTATACTTGTATTTATTGCTTTCGCTTACTGCAAACAATGCATACCCAATAATGAGTGAATTTGGGATACTTATGATTTGCGGTGCTTATGAGCAGTAAGGTGGGTCGAAAAAAAAAATGTTTGTTGTCACCACCTAAAAATAAAATTCAGAGTGTTTAATGACTATTTGGAAAATATTGCGATTCTGAGGTAAGCCAATTGTGAGCGGTTTTGCTTCAAAAATACCTCTAATTATTATGTTTTTTGGGTGTAACTTTTTTGTTGTTGGACATTTTCGAATAATATAAATATAAATATATATATATATATAAATAAAATTCGAAAATGTCCAACAACAAAAAAGTTACACCCAAAAAACATAATAATTAGAGGTATTTTTGAAGCAAAACCGCTCACAATTGGCTTACCTCAGAATCGCAATATTTTCCAAATAGTCATTAAACACTCTGAATTTTATTTTTAGGTGGTGACAACAAAAAATTTTTTTTTTCGACCCACCTTAATGAGCAGTAGGTAGTAAAAAGAATGAGTATCAATGCGGTGGTGACCAAAATTGCGCGACGCGAATTGTGCAATATGCATACGATTACGAAGTGGTCGTGTAAGCAATACGTGAAATGAATCGATGATCGCAAACTCGTTCGGGTTTTGTATGCGTGCGGTTGCGATACTTATGTTATGCGGTGCTTATGAGTAGCAGGTAGTAAAAAAAATAAGTATTAATGCGGTGGTATCCAAAGTTGCGGTACTCATTGCTGATCTCTGGTGCTGATAGAAATTTCCACCAAGGAATTAAAATCACAATGATAGAAGGTGCGAGCGAACAGCTGCCCATTGAATCTTTTGCTATAGTACGTGCGAACTAGACAGCTGTATATCTGTGCCAGATACTAAACCTCCTGTGGTAAAAGGTGATGCAAAATCACACGTATACGTGAGTTTCTATCAGTATTTTCACACGGCACTTCAGAAACTGATGGGAATTTTGGTGGAAATTTCTATCAGCACTATAGGTAAAATGATTAATCAATTACCCTATAGTGTTCTTGTAGGGATGCCTGTCCGAAACTCCACAACATTCGTAACATTTTCTAATTTACTAATACATTCGTAACATTTTCTAATTTACTAATACATTTGCTTAAAATTTGGCGCGTATGCGACAGAATATTGCTGAAATTTGTCTTTTAGTAAAAATGAAACAAACCATTTGAAAAACAGAGGAAAATTTATTGCTTATACACGCATGTGTAAGAATGGGACGGCAATAGAACTCGTATCGCTGTTGCATGAAAAAGCGGCGCAACCTCTCTCTGAATTAAAAACTGTTTCTCTGGAAAACGATGGCGTTTCCTTGAACGCCATGCTGTTAAAAGGGCCCGACCAGTTAACGTCTCTGGTGCCCATCTTGCGTAGATTTCGGCAGCGAGCGGTAACAGTGAGCGGAGACATAGAAGAGATGTTTCATCAAGTCCGCATACGCAGTGAGGATCAACGGTTTTTGTGGTTCGAGCGTGGAGCAAAGACACCTACTTTGTTTTCTATGACCGTTATGACGTTTGGCGCTACCTGTTCGCCTAATTGTGCGCAATATGTAAAGAACCTGAATTCATCGGAGTACCGCACTCGGTATCCTAGAGCTGTTGTCTGTATGATAGACAACTATTATGTCGATGATATGCTAGACAGCGTGGACACTGAGGAGGAGGCTATTCGGCTCGCCACTGAGGTAAAGCTTATCCATGCGAAGGGCGGATTCCATATCCGGAACTGGCGCTCAAATTCTAGCAACGTACTGAAAGCTTTGAGTGCCACTACAACTGACACTGAGATAAGCTTCTGCCCGGAAGACAAGGCTACTAAAGTATTGGGCCTCTGGTGGCTAACCCAAGATGATTGTTTTACTTTCCGAGTACCCACGCATCACAAGAATAACGAATTACTGCAAGGCCTCCGCCACCCTACAAAGAGGGACTTCTTCTTGACTTCTACGTCATCTACGCAAAAATTATCCTGCGAGAAGTTTGGCGTTCCGGCTGAGATTGGAATGAGCAGATTCACGATGAGCAGAGCACCGCAATTGGATCAGATGGGTACAACTTCTCCCAGAAATAGAAACTATAAGAGTAGCCCGGTGCTATTTCACCAAATTGGGAGCCGATTCCGAGCTAGAAATCGACACCTTCGTAGACGCGAGCGAAAACGCGTACGCTGCCGTGAGCTATGTACGCCACACCACTGAAGGGAACGTCGACTGTATATTTCTTGGCAGCAAGGCCAAAGTGGCGCCGCTCAAGATGCTTTCTATACCGCGCCTCCAAGCAGACCTTATAGGTGCGAGATTGGCTACCAGCATAATATCATCACTCACCTTACCTATAAAGAGTTGTACGTTTGATTCCCGTACCGTACTAGCCTGGATCCGCTCCGATTACCGGCGCTACTCGCAGTTCGTAGCCTTTAGGGTCAGCGAAATCGTGGAGTTGACTGAAGCTTCCCAATGGCGATGGGTTCCTTCTGCAGAAAACGTGGCCGACGACGCTACCAAATGGCAGCCATCTCCGGATCTATCCAATCGAAGCCGGTGGCCCAGCGAACCTGAAGGAACCAGCTCCACCAGAAGAGAGCTTAAAGTGCAGTATATAGGACTACATCACGAGTCCCAGCAGGCACTGCTTACCACCACACTCGAACGGTTCTCATTGTGGAGTCTCTTGCTTCGTGTAGTCGTTACGGTGATGCAAGCTGTTGGAAGTCGTTTCGCCGAGATGCAAGAATGGCTCGTGGACTGCCAAGCCAAGAGCATTTTCAACACGTCGAAAAACGTATATGGAGAGAAGCTCAACGCGCTGCGTTCGCTGATGAAATCGCCTCATTAGCGAGAGGGAATGCAATTAGCCGTTCAAGCCCCATTTACACGCTCACGCCATATCAAGACAACGACTCTATATTGCGGCTCGGCGGAAGAGTACATTTAAAAGGCGCTCGAGACTTAATTATGCTGCCGAAGAATCACCACGTAACTCGGTTGATCCAAGGTATATTAACAAGGTACGCCAGGCTGGGAGCGGCAGCTTTAAATGTCTCTCTTCACCCTCTTATTCGTGAACGGTTGCTCTTTTTGTAGAATAAAGAACCTACTATTAGAAAGAACCAACTATACTTTTGTGTACAGATTTGGGTAACATTGTAAAATACACATGTATACGCGAAATATAGCCCATGACACCAGCCTGATACGCACTAAAATATATTGTGGAATGAATACAAATGAAAGAATGAAATACAGGCAGGTGCCAGATTTCACTTTTACTCGAAATCTAAATTGAATCCGACTGAAATCGAAATTTGGTGTGTTGTATTTCACTGCTTTCAATTTCATTTTCGGACATGAATTCATGTGAAATGGCAAGTACCACATTTCGATTGTATTGTTTTCTATGTGATTTGAATCCGAATAACTGCGTTGAAGTGAAAACGATTGCAAAAACAGTAAATCGCCAAACAGACGCAAAAAATGTTTCTTACATTTTTTTTTTGCAATCTTTCGCAAAAATAAAATTATTTACAATAATTTTTACTTTTACATCAGGGGAAAACATAAGAACGCTGCGCAGGAAGCCATTTATGCAAAAGCAAACGGACTTGCAAAGGGGTTCGTAAACGGGGGTTCACTATTGAATTCAACCAGGTAGCACAAATCTTTCTTTCCAAAATTGCAAGGTTTCTTGTCAAAACTTTAGAAATTGCGCTACGGCTCAAAGCTATGTCAGCATCCTTTCCAACTGATTTTTGGAAACTTCCGTCTGCTAAGAACCGTAGAGTGGCTGCTAGTTGAAGCTGGGAAGGAATTGAAGATGATGGTAGGTGCGGTGAAATACTTCATAACAACATATTGAACGCATTTTTGTTCACGAGGTAGTATGATATTAACCTTAAATGCAGTTACAAACTGTAATCACAATCCCAGCCAAATAATATTTCAAAACACTTACACTGCCCCTGTAAGTTTCATGGGCGGATTGGATTGGTCCCTTAATGCACGCCGCTTAATTTTTTTGTAAGCATTTCTCTTTTGTTGAATAAATACTGCACTCATTTTACAAAACTCACAAAAACTGTTTGTTTCAAATTAAAAAGTCAAAAGTTCAACTGACTGCGAAAGTTTGTTGTGAACCGATTTCGAAGCTATGAAAACGAGTGGAATGCAGCACATGAAAAACGAATCCACTCGATTTGCAATTTCGATTTCGATCGAAATCTGGGACCTGCCTGATAAATTGAAAATTTTATGTATTAGCAATTTGTGCGAAATTGTATGTACTTTTCCTAATTCTGTTCAGCTTGCTGAAGAAGTAAAACAACTTTATTTTAATGTAGAATGCATTTTAGAATAAGGAACTTGAACAAAAATTTAAAACAAAAACAATTGAGAAAAAGATTTTACGTAAATGAAAAATTATCAAAAACTCTTCCATAGAAATTTATATTACATTTTTATTTTTGAATGGGCAAAAAATGTATGAGACATTCAGCAACACTATAAAAACTAATACCAAATTATCTTTGTGGCATTCTATTAAAACTAACTAATTATAACACCTGACCTACATAAACGCAGTTTTGAGAGTTTGAGGAACAAATACTAAAAGATGCAACCAACAATTGATTCCTAACAAAAAGCAACTCGGATTAAGGGGGCCATTATTTTGACGGCTCTTTGAGCCTGGCGTACCTTGCATGGCTCAATAATAAGGTTATAGCATCCCCGCAACTCCAAAAACCACATGTATTTTTTTGGTAGGATCGTTTATCGCTACTGTCAAAATCAGTTGATATTTTCCGAAAGAGGGAGAAACTGAAAACAAACAAAATTGATTGTTGCCAGACGGTGCTGTATTTGAGTGAAAAAACAGGAAAAGTGCTCAGGTCAGTTGTTTTCAGTCAGGTATTTTCATTTCAACCGATGCGGCAACACAGCACACCGACGATTTTGACAAAAGCGATAAACAATCAGCCGGTGGCTTGCTACAACCTTATAGTTGAGCCATGGTACCTTGTTAATATACCTTGGGTTGATCGTCTTGGACTAGAGATGGCACTCTCGATAGTATCGATAGTTTTATTTTCGCGCCACTATCGATAGTTTGTTTTCACTATCGATGGTGGTCCAGCGGGTTTTCAAGACATATACCTTGTGATCGAAAAGTTTCCAGAAATTCTCATTTAAAATTCGCGCGCTGCATATTTTTCGATATTTTAAGTTTCTCTAGGTTGGTAGCACTGTCCTTAATTACTATGCCAAAAATGAGCGCGATCTGTCACAGTTTGTTTACGGCAGCTGTTGAAACCAGTTCACCTCAGTAGTGCATTGCGATTTTGTTGAGAATTTTCTTCAAAATGAGTACCCTGTTCACGGTACTGTACCTGTTCTCTGGACGTGCTTGATCGTGCCAATTCCGATCCAACTTTCATGGAACGCATCATAACTGGTGACGAGACATGGGTCTACGAGTACGACATGCAAACAAGCCAACAATCATCAGAATGGAGAGGAAAAGACGAGCCGAAAATGAAAAAAAAACAATTGAATCCATAGAAGACGTAAAACAGAATTCGCAGAGGGAACTCAAAGCCATACCGGAAAGCGCCTATAAAAAATGTTTTGATGATTGAAAGAAACGTTGGCATATGTGTATCGCTTCTAATGGAGCATATTTTGAAGGAGATAAAATAAATATTGATGAAGATTAAGAATTTTGCGTTTTATTTAAAATTTCCGGAAACTTTTCGGTCACAAGGTATATGTACACAATTACACTTATTTTCATTTCAGAGCAACGAAAATTATTCACTAACAGTCAGCACCTTTCCCAGTCTGTATTCCAGCTACCTCCACAGAGTCGGAGCGAATGTTTAGCAAAACCGGCTTGATAGTTTCGGATAGAAGATCAGCCTTAACCCATTCGAGACGACGATTTTATCCGAACACGGTCCCCAGGAGCGAAATTGTATTTTTCTTTGTATTGATACGATGAGAAACTCCGGGCCGTACTGTACAGGAATGCTTTTCTCTGCACGAATGTTTTCCAAGCATACTTTTAGGCATGCACTTTGAAGTACGACAAATTTGGTATAATTCGCTTGGTATAGTCCGATATGGCAAAGATGGTTCTCGAAGAAATGGGCTGTGCGAGAATGGTCTAGCGGTTTCCAATTGGAAGTTGCAAGAAACTTCGGCGCGATAAGAAAACTGGTATAAAAGCAGCAGTGTGCAGCGCAATGAGTCGAGTCGGTGTTGAGCAAGCAATGGGGAAACATTCAATAGTAGTAGTGTAAAGTAGAACAAGTGTAAATTTGTAGATAAAGCGATTGTTAGTTTTATGCGTTTGCGCTAAATAATTGCAGTTGTTTTATTTTCAACACAATCAAAACGAACCGTCGATAACGAACTGTGGAATTTCGTAACAATACTATCAAATTTTTATTTTATAATCTTAACCTAATACAAAATCAAAAAATTCTTAAATTAATTTTCAAACTATCTTGCATATTTAGATTATATTTAAGATTTTAATTACAATTTTATTTATTAAATTTCCAGAAAAAAATATAGTAACCAACTTAGTAATGAAATTAAATCATATCAAAATATTTCACATTCAATGCAGCTATAACTTAAATTATGATTATTTATTTAATTAGAATTTAAACAATTAAAAAAAAAATTGACCAAAATATTGTTACGAAAATTCCAAGCTCGTCTTCCAAGGTTCGTTTTGATTGTGTTGAAAATAAAACAACTGCAATTATTCAGCGCAAACGGAGTAAAACTAACAATCACTTTATTTACAGAATTACACTTTGCTTGTATCTACACTTGTTACCACTTTGTGATTCAACTAAGACTCGACTCATTGCGCTGCAAACTGCTGCTTTTATACCAGTTTTCTTATCGCGCCGAAGTTTCTTGCAACTTCCAATTGGAAAGCGCTCGACCATTCTCGCACAGCCTGTTTCTTCGAGAACCATCCTTGCCATATCGGAATATACCAAGCGAATAATACCAAATTTGTCGTACTTCAAAGTGCATGCCTAAAAGTATGCTTGGAAAACATTCGTTCGGAGAAAAGCATTCCTGTACAGCACGGCACGGAATTTATCATCGTATCACTGCCCATCACTTAGACTTGTTCCTCCCGAACAAGTACCGAGGCTCCGCCGGAGTAAGACGCCAGGCGCTCCAAATGGACTACCTTCAGCCTGGCGTTTCCGCTGCAGCAGCGTTGAACCCTGTACACCACGTCATTAATCCTGGTCACGACCTTGTACGGTCCTTCCCATGGCGTTTGAAGTTTTAGAGACAAACCTTTCCTGCGCTGCGGGTTGTAAAGCATTACCAGATCGCCTTCTTGGAACCCCTCTGTGTTAGCTCATAGATCATATCTGGCTTTCATCTTATCGCTGACCAGTTGGATACGGTCCCTTATAAACTGGTGGATTTCTTCCAGCTCCGATCACTTATTAACTGCGTAATCAGTCATAGCGCCTTCCGTCGTGCTGACCACTCCGAACTTCAAGTCAGCAGGCAATCTCAGCTCTGTGCCGAACACTGCTCGGGCTGGAGTGAGTGATGTCGTATCGTGCGGGGCTGACCTATACGCCATCAAGAACAGCGGAATATGCGTGTCCCAATCCTTTTGATTCTTGCCTACTACTTTCCGCAGATATTCCTCCAGTGTTCGATTGAATCGTTCCACCATGCCGTCGGACTGGCGATGCAAAGGACAGGTGCGAGTTTTCCTTATTCCTAGTAGCTCACACACTTCCTTTAATACAAGAGACTCGAAATTCCGGCCTTGATCCAAGTGCAACTCCAGCGGAACTCCAAAACTGGAGACCCAGTTGTTTACCAGCATTTCCGCGACCGTGGTTGCCTCCTGGTTAGGAATAGGATACACTTCGGGCCATTTGCTGAAATAGTCCAACACCACCAGCACATATTTGTTGCCTTGAGTGCTAAGTGGGAATGGCCCGGCGACAATTCGCTCAAAGGGCGCTCCCATGTTGTACTGGTGCATGCGGCCTCGAGATCTTCTTGTTGGCCCTTTCGCATCCGAACATCGATCACAGCTCTTAATCCAATCGGCGACAGACTCCTGGCATCCTACCCAGTAGAATCGTCTTTTTATTTTGGCGACAGTTTTTGTGATGCCTAGGTGCCCTCCGCTGGAGTCGTTATAGTATGCCTCGACCACCTCGTTGATCCTGCATTTCGAGACTACAATTAGAGAATTGCTGGTCTGGCCATCCTCACTCTCCCACTCGCGGTATAGGCAACCATCAGACAGCCGCAGACTTTGCCACTGTGCCCAGTAAGACTTCGCGATCGAGCCCTCACCGGCCATCTCCTACCAGTCTGGACGTGCACCTTGCTCCTTGCCTTCAATGATTTCTTTAAGATCCGTATCCTCGCGCTGGTCCTTTTGTATCCTCTCCGCAGACCACTCTTCCTCTGGCATAACGCTGATCAATCGTACGTCCACTATCTGCTCTTTGCTTTCGGCTCGCGAACAATGCCTGCATTCGGTTTTGCACGGACGGCGTGACAAGGCATCGGCATTTCCATGGCTGCTACCCTTGCGATGCTCTACCGTGTAGTCGTAGCCCTGCAGTCGCTCGATCCACCGCGCCAACTTGCCTTCCGGATCCTTAAAGTTCAGCAGCCATTTCAATGCCACATGATCTGTGCGCAGGCGAAACTTTTGCCCATACAGGTATTTATGGAAGTGTTTCACGCATTCCAATACTGCCAGCAACTTTCTTCGGTTCACACAGTAGTTGCGTTCAGGCTTTGAAAAAATTTTGCTGTAGTATGCTATAACTTGTTCTTGGCCATTTATTATCTGCGACAGCACACCGCCGATACTATGCCCACTTGCATCTGTATCCAGCACAAACATCCCTCCAGGCACGGGGAAGGCAAGAATTGGAGCAGTGCACAGTTTATCCTTCAGTCGTGCAGAAGCCTGCTCTCCACCCCACGCGAAGGCTTGATTCTTTTTCGTCAGTTTGTGCAAGCTGCCGGCTATGCTCGCAAATCCCGGAAGGAATCTTCGGTAATATGTGCACAAGCCCAGGAAACTACGGAGTTCGTGTAGATTGCGTGGCCGGGGCCACTCCTTCACCGCCGTGATTTTGCCTTCATCCGTATGTACTCCGCGAGCAGAAACCGTGTGACCCAGATATTTTACCTCTTTTTGAAACAGCGAGCACTTCTTTGGGTTGAGTTTAAGCCCGGCTTTCTGTATTCGCTCGAATACCTCCTTTAGCTTTCCCAGGTGGTTGTCAAAGCTTTTACGCATCACGATTATGTCGTCCAGGTAGACCAGACATGTCTGCCAATGCAGCCCTTTTAGCACACGTTCCATTAGCCGCTCGAATGTCGCTGGTGCGTTGCAGAGTCCAAACGGCATGACGGTGAACTGCCACAAACCGTCGCCAACACTAAAAGCCGTTTTCTCCTTGTCTGCAAGCTCCACCTGCCAATAGCCACTGCGTAAGTCGTAAGTCGAGGCACTGTGTGCCTGACAGTGTGTCCAGGGTGTCATCGATCCGAGGTAGCTGTCCTTCTTAGTCACGTCATTGACCTTTCGATAGTCCACACAAAATCGGGTACTGCCATCCTTTTTCTTGACTAGCACGACCGGCGAACACCAAGGGCCTGACGAAGGCTCTATGACCTTTTCTTTACCCATGTTTTCGATTAAAGTTGCGACCTCTTCCCTCTTGGCCAGAGGAACTCGTCTTGGCGGTTGGCGGATTGGTTTTGCACTTCCGTTGTCGATGTTGTGTTTCACTATGGCTGTTCTTCCGCCCGCTTCTGTTGCAAATATTGACCCATAGTGCTGTAGGAGTGACCGTGCCTTCGGTTTCTGCTCGGCTGTCAATTCGCTGCTCCACTGGTTCTGCGGTATGGCGTCCATGTTAGAACCGCTTTTCTTACTTCCTCCGGGTGGACTGCTTTCGCAATTGCCAACTGCTTTAGATTCTCTACACTCGCCAATGACCGCATCTTTTCCGACATATCTGGGTGTGTTCAGTGGGTTGAGTATCCTGACTGGTATTTCGCCATTTTTGGGTTCCACTAATGTACGTCCGACTATAATGTTGTCGTGTCCTTGTTTTGGCGCTTCTACAACCCACACCCGACTTGTCCCATCGTCCTCGTCCACATTTGCCCACACAATCGCCTCGGAATTCGCTGATATCTTCTGGTGCAGGGGGAATTCAACGTTGGCATACCTCAGCACATTTTCTTTCAGGTCCAGCGTAAAACCGTGCCTAATCATAAAATCCACGCCGATAATCACGTCGTCGGCTGCTGGTGCCGATAGCAATTGTTTTTGTTACTTTTCCCTCTTACCGGCGTTCTTCAGCAGTTTCCTTTTTATGATCGAATATGACGCTCCAGTATCCAGTGTCAACACGAACAACATTCCATCTATCTTTCCTTTAATCGTCAAGCTGCTGGGTTGTCGTTTCAGCTGTGAGACAAGGACGGTAGGGCAACAGGTTGTGGGCATCAGCTCACGCCCCTTTGGGCTGACCCGTTTTAGTTTAACGACTTGTCGTCCTCAGCCCTGCGCTTGTTGGCTGGGCCTCGATTGTCAGTATTCCTCGCTTCAGGCGATTGCGATCGAGAACGGGAACGCCACTTTCGTTGGCGGCAGTCCCGTGCTATGTGACCCTACTTGCCACATGTCCAGCAAAAAACTTTAGAGAAGACAACCCGTGGCCTGCCCGGTGTCTCAGAGCTTATGGCCTGGATCGAAATGTCGCTGTCCGGCTGGATTTGGCGTATCCTTGCAGGTGCATACCGAGTGCCCCCAATCCATGTCGCCTCATATGTCATCGCGCTAGTCACCGTCTCCTTAACACTAGGATGTGCAACTGGGCTTTTCCAGGCCCATTTTGACTTTGACTAGTCGCCAAATTGTTTCTTTAGCTCTGATCGCTGAAATATTTTATGCCAACTATCGGTAATGTTTTCTAAACGAAACGAAACTAACAAAAGGTTATTTGCATAAATTTTGTAGAACAAACATGACCACTTTATGTATGTAGGCGCTAAGTGGAGCAACTGGGCCTGGCGAGGCCCATAAGCGTAATCAGCTATTCCTACGATTTTCGTCCAGTTAGGCGTGGCATAGACAGCTGATACTTGGCACACGTACTCTATAATAGTATAGCTGTGTGTCGAAGTAATTATTGGGGGGGATTTCTTAAGAGAGTGGGGGTTGAGGTGCCCCAAAAAGTAAAACTGCTATTTGTATATAGCACAACATTTAAATTATTTATTTATTGATTAAATTGAAATCAACATAAATAGAGACAGTTTATTGTGCAGCACAGCCATGGCACAAACATAGTTTTTTAACAGAGCCGTGTTCAAGGCACATGAAGTTTTTACATGAGTTACACGAGAAGAAGGTTTTGCGCCGTTTTTTGTCATGTTGAGGCTTACACCATGCACAGTCCTTTCGTTGTTTCTTGTCTGGTCGTGCGGATGTGCTTGGGGCTGGGTAGTAAGCTTGTGTCTGTAATAATAAAGACAGAATTAACAATGCATAATAGTTTATTTTTAATAATTACTTACAAAAACATTAAATTTCGCCATAGCTGCACTGATATTAGGCCAGCGGCTAACGTGACTGTTCATTGCCCTATTTTCCATGTGAGGAGTGACCAACTGAGTCGTTAAAAGCGTTAGATATTCACGACGTTTATCCGTTTTGGGTGATCGTTTGAACGAATCGTGAACAATAAAGGATGCCAGGCCAGCAATATATAATATGTTATAAAACATGGAAAATGGCCAACGGTTTGTGCCACGCTTGCACGAGTAGCTACTGAGGATCTGGTCCATAGTATCGACACTTGCTTTATTTTCGTTGTAATCCAAAATTTGATAAGGCTTCTTTTATTGGCATTGTCAACTTTGGATACATAATGCTGTGTTGACAGCAAAATTACTGCCTTATTTTTTTTGCCACATATGAGCACAATGAAACTTGCTCGTTGTAATAGCCAAACAATGTTTCCTCCAGTTTACGATTCGTCGACTTTTTGAACTCCTCTGGGACAAACCGTTTATTAGGACGGACAGTTCCTACAATTGCCATTTGCCAGATTATTTGAAAGAACATTTTCTAGCCGCAATTTTTGTAACAAACAGATAAAATAAAGGGTTTTATAATCCCCCTTGCGTGCGCCACTTCACATATTAATTGTAATAGAGTCACCAAACATGCTCGTGTTTGAATAATTTTTGTTTAACGGCTTACGTACATTTTAGGTACATTTTTCATATATTTACGAAAACATGTAAAAATTTCATGGGCCTTGAACACGGCTGTGTAAATAAACTATTTTTATGCCATGGCTGTGCTGCAGATAAACTGTCTCTTTTTTTGTTGATTTGAATTTAATCAATAAATTAATTAATTAAATGTTGTGCCATATACAAATAGCAGTTTTACTTTTTAGGGCACCTCAACCCCCCACCCTCTTAAGAAATCCCCCAAATAATTACATCGACACAGCTATACTACCATAGAGTACGTGTGCCAAGTATCAGCTGTCTATGCCACGCCTAACTGGGCGAAAATCGTAGGAATAGCTGATTACGCTTACGGGCCTCGCCAGGCCCAGTTGCTCCACTTAGCGCAAACAAACTAGTCGCTCATCCTAGTGTTAAATGTCGGCTTGCCCATCATCAACGCACTGCGACGTGTCTCGGGATCATGAAGACCTTCAATGAACGACTCAATCTTCATCCTCTCGAGATCATCAGCACCGAATTTTGGGTAGCACAACTGTACAAGCCGCTCAATATCTGATGCATATGTCTGCAGCGCCTCAGTGGCTCTCTGCCTGCGGTTCTTCAGCTCACAGTAGTACAGCGTATGGTTGTGCTCGTTGCTTTACTTCGCTGCCAATGCTCTCATGACGACCTCGCAATCACTTCTCGAACATTCCGGAGCTGATTTCATTACCTCAGCCGCAGGACCTGTCAGCGCCAGTGCCAATCTCCGACCCTTCCTGATATCGGTCCACTGATTCTCCAAAGCAGCTAAGTCGAATTGCAGTTTAAATGTATCAAACGGCGTAGCACCACCATAAGTAGGCACTTCTGTTCGGGTGGCGAAACTTTCCGGAGCCGGCGGCAAATATTCTCGTGGCTGCACCTCTCTAAGCCGCTCGTCGATTTTTCTGTTTACCGAATCCTCCAGACTGTCAACTCGTTTGTTCAAGGAATCATCCAAGTCGTCAACTCGTCTGTTCAGAGAATCATCCAAGCCGTCGACTCGTTTATCTAAGTGTTCCACTTGCGCTCCCAGGTGCTCCATCTTCACATCAAGCTTGTTTGAGATTTCTTCCACTTTCTGCTCCAAGCGCGCAGAATTTTCCTGAAGCTTGGTTTCCATTCGCTCCGCTACTTCTCGGCTCGCCGATTCCATTTTCACTATTTCTTGATTTGTCGTTTCGACTTTTGCCGAAATTTCCTGATTCGCAGTTTCCAGTTTCGCTGCCATTTGCGCCGACATTTCGCGATTTTCATTTTCTATTTTGGCTGCCATTTCACGGTTGGAAGTCTCAAACATGCCTTTAAGTGCAACCATTAACTGGCTCATGTCCAATGCTTGTAGTGGCGCAGCCGCTGCAGTCGTACTTTGCAATGACGCAGCACCAGCAGGCGATTCCTCCACCTTGGCCGACGCCTCTAGCTCTTGCGTTCCGAACTCATGCGCAGCCCAATCGATGCCTCGTGATTCACACGCCTCTCGCAAGCGCAGTTGCAACTCCACCGAGCTCACTGTCTGGCTCTGCGTGACACGTCCAGATTGGGCCCGACGCCTTTCCGCGGATGACTGTCGAAAACTTTCCCCTCCAGGCCGCCTCATACGTCAATGCGCTTGTCACCGTCTCACGGAATGTCGGCTTGCCCATCATCAATGCACTGCGTCGTATCTCCGGGTCATGAAGACCTTCAATAAACGCCTCAATCTTCATCCTCTCGATATAATCAGCTCCGAATTTCGGGTAGCACAACTGTACGAGCCGCTCAATGTCTGCAGCGCCTCGTTGGCTCTTTGCCTGCGGCTCTTCAGCTCGCAATAATACAGCATTTTGTTGTGCTCGTCACTGTATCTGGCTGCCAGCGCCCTTACGACGGTCTCGTAATCACCCCTCAAACCTTCCGAAACTGGTTTTATTACCTCAGACGCAGGACCTCTTAAAGCCAGTACCTGTCTCCGACCTTTCCTAACATCGGTCCACTGACTCTCCAAAGCAGCCATATCGAATTGTAGTTTGAATGTGTCGAACGACGTAGTACCATCATAAGTAGGCACTGCTATGGCAAAACTTTCCTCAACCGACTGCACCCTTGCTCGCAGCTGTACCTCTCTAAGCCGCTCGTCGATTTTTCTGTTCACCGAATCTTCCAGATTGTCAACTCGTTTGTCTAAATGTTCTACTCGCGTCTCCAGGTGCTCAACTTTCACATTAATCCTGTTCGAAATCTCTTCCACTTTCTGCTCCAAGCACGCAGAATTTTCCTGAAGCTTGGTTTCCATTCGCTCTGCTACTTCTCGGTTCGTAGTTTCGATTTTCGCTGCCATTTCCGCCGACATTTCGCGATTTTCACGACTGGAATTCTCAATTTTCGCAGTAGTTTCCTGAAACATACCTCTCATTGCAATCATACGCTGGCTCATGTCCATTGCTTGTGGTGGCGCAGCCGCTGCAGCCGTACTTTGCATCGACGCAGCACCCGCAGGCGATTCCTCCACTTTGGCCGACGCCTCTTGTTCCTGCGTTCCGAACTCGCGTGCAGCCCAATCGATGCCTCGTGATTCACACGCCTCTCGCAAGCGCAGCTGCAACTCCACCTTACCGCCAGCAGTCGGCAAATTCCAGGCAGCCAGCTCCTTCTTCAGCTGGTCCACCTTCAGCAGCTCCAGTTTAACCATGTCTGTGTTTTTATAATTTTTTGTTTATCTTCAGTAACACAATCCCTAACTTCTGACACCAAATGTTACGAAATTCCACAGTTCGTTATCGACGGTTCGTTTTGATTGTGTTGAAAATAAAACAACTGCAATTATTCAGCGCAAACGCATAAAACTAACAATCGCTTTATCTACAAATTTACACTTGTTCTACTTTACACTACTACATACTATTGAATGTTTCCCCATTGCTTGCTCAACACCGACTCGACTCATCGCGCTGCACACTGCTGCTTTTATACCAGTTTTCTTATCGCGCCGAAGTTTCTTGCAACTTCCAATTAGAAAGCGCTCGACCATTCTCGCACAGCCTATTTCTTCGAGAACCATCCTTGCCATATCGGGCTATACCAAGCGAATTTATCACAGTTTTGCTGTACTTCACAGTGCATGCCTAAAAGTATGGTTGGAAAACATTCGTGCGGAGGAAAGCATTCCTGTACAGTGCGGCACAGAATTTCTTATCGTATCAGTATGATTGTTTAAGCTAAATACTGTTTGGTCTGTCACTGAAGTGGGCTAAGGAGGGTTGATTTTTCCATTGGGGCATCTCCCAGTGGCACGGACGCGACATTCGCACGCTTTCAATTACACAAAAAACAAGAAAGAAACACAAAAAGTCGATATGTTTTTTTAGTGTTCTAGCGCGCTGAAATAGTGCTACGTTATAGAAATATATTGGAAATATTTAGTACAAATTAGTACAAAATAATAAGCAATTATGCAATGAAACGGACGCGACAAAAAAAAGACGTTTTTTTGAAGCTCTTATAGAAATATACAAAATTTAGCGATTTTTGGGAACTTTTTGTTTATATATATACATGCAAATGAAGGTCAAAGGATAACTTTTCTTCGTAGACTTATGAAATATGAAAATGTTGTCTTACCTTTTTTTAATTAGGTATATCATGAATACGGACGCGACATCACGGACGCGACACATTTTTCCAAGGGTATTCCCCTTATTAAATACAGTAATCGTTTTCATTAAAATACTTCAACTTTTAATAAAAATAACACATAACAAGTAAAATTCAAGTTACAGCAATCAAAATAAGGAAAAATTAAAGTTAAAAGTTCTTAGTGTGGTTTATTTAATTTTCCTGAGGAACTCTATTGGAATTAGATCTTGTTTAATATCGCGCACACAGCTCTTACAATCATTAGCAATGCACCTTTCATTCATCACATCGCAGCGAACTGGTTTTAGAAATAACTTAATAAATTAAATTAATGAACTAGCTGAACATATTTGTACAGTATTTTTCATTAACCCTTTCCGGAAATTTGTATGATATATCGTACAATTTTTTTTAAAAAAATTTTTTTGACAGCGAACGTATTTTTTATGAAACGGCTTTTTAATTCTTATTAAGTAGGTTTTACCATTCTGTTTGAAAATATAAATCACAATAGCCGTGGCTATACAGTGTGAGTGCGTTTTGTAAGCAGCTCTTTGCAAGAATTTGGCTATGCGATGCTTCTGCGGAGGAATTTTTAAATATGTAATACTTTTTAGTAGCAAAAAGACAAACAATTTCAAAGTTTGAATCTCAGTTGATTTATAAAACTTATTAAATTTAACAATTTTTGCTTCTAAATATTTTTCCCGAGCCTTTAAAAAATTGTACGATATATCGTACAAATGACCACAAGGGTTGCAAAGCTTTGTACGATTTATCGTAGAAATGGCAGCCAAAGGTTGCAAGTGATGTTTGCATTTTTTTTAAGTTATGGATTGGTAACAGAATTTTTCTGTTTGCTTGAATGCCACGCCCATCACTAAATCGTATGACTAATACAATTCGACTGATCGACTATTCAGAAATAACAATTACTTAACGATTTTGTGTTTCACTGGGCAGACACAGATTATGTAAGGTTAGACATGAGTACTTGCCACTCCCACTACGATAATAAGAATCAGCTATATTCGGTATCTTTCTACAAAGCTATATGGTGTTTGGTTGATTCTGTTTTATTGAGGGGAAAAGGGCTTTGCAAAAGCAATAACGGTTTTATAAGGCCTGATAGATGTTACTCAATTGTTTATATATATAATTTATATAGTTTTCGATCAATGAAATCACGTTTTGATTTTTTGTTGTTAAATTTATATTTTTTTATCAAATAAACCAATGAATGGTTCATAAAATAAAAAAAAACGAAAAAAAAGTTTCATGCATTTTTACTCCTTTGCGGGCCATTGTACGATATATCGTACAAAATTGCTGAAGCTGTTATTCTCAACCAAAATAATTTGTTTGATATTTTCTTGTATATTATTGCTAAAATGTTCAATGAGAGTCAATATTTTGAAAAAAAAATTGTATCTCAAGAAATGCGGAAATTTACCGGAAATCGAAAAACAATCGAATCGATTCAGAGCTTCCGGTTACGGACGCGACAAATTTTAAACACCCATACAATTTTTTTCCGATTTTGCCGGGAACCAATTATTATATTTTCCTAACGGGAACAATGCACCTATTTAAAAACTGACAGCTACTTGCATTTGAAAAGTTTGTCCACTAATGGCAACAACTAATAAGGTTTTTTGGGCACGGACGCAACAATAAGATACAGGAAGAAGCAAACTAAAAAAACTTCCGTTCTTCGAACTCCACTTTCTCTAATACATAAGATTGTTGTTAGTAGAAAACGTTTGCATTACAAGAAAAATATAATATTACTTGAATAAGATAAAAACGCAAAGACAAAATGTGCATATAATTGCAATTTCGTCTTTTGTTCCGTTGAAGAAATCTATGTTGCGTAATAAACCACCTTGGTTTAATTCTAAGTTATGCCATTTAAAAAATGTAAAAAATAAAGCTTTCAAAAAGTTTAAAAAGACGAACTGTGCAAGCGACCAGGATAAATTCATTGAGTCAAGGAAAAAATTTGATTGTTTGCACAATTTCTTATATAAGCAATACTTGCTAAGAGTGGAGTCGGATTTAAAAACAAATCCCTCTTGCTTTTGGCAGTATATAAATACAAAGCGTAAATCTAGTGGTTTACCTAACAGATTAGTTTATAATGGCGTGGCATCGGATAATCTTGACGACTCCTGTAATTTGTTTGCCCAATTCTTTCAGGAAGTCTATGTGAAATATAACGACTCCCATTGTCCTCAAGATTTTGGTTCCTCGAACACAATCCTTAACTTTACTTTATCTGAAGATGAAGTAGCGCTGGCGATTTCTTGCTTGAACTCCAGCCCTAAAGCTGACCTTGAAGGATTTGCCCCAATATTTGTTAAACGTTTCTCTGCAGTGATAGTTACCCCTATCACTTCGTTATTCAATAAATGTTTGCAAAATGGTATATTAGTAGATTCATGGAAGATTTGCTCAATTGTCCCAATATACAAATCTGGTAACCGTAATGATATTTGCAATTATAGACCTATTGTTAAGCAAAGTACAATTGCCAAAATATTTGACCTTTTAATTAAAACTAAACTTTTCAATCATATCGGGGAAGTTATATGTGAATGTCAACATGGGTTCTATCCAGGGAGGTCAACATGCACAAATTTGTTATTGTTGAATAATCATATTATCAATGCTTTTACACATCACGCGCAACTCGATGTTATCTATACCGATTTTTCAAAAGCATTCGACAAGGTCGACCATTTAATCTTGATTGACAAGCTACGATCTCATGGTATAAATGGTGTACTCCTAAAATTCTTTAGTAGTTTTCTATCTAATAGGAAATTTTTTGTAAATATAGGGAACAACAAATCCACCACACTAGTTCATGCCTGGTCCGGCATTCCGCAGGGTACACATTGTGGCCCACTTTTGTTTTTAATTTTCATTAACGACCTTCCGAGTCATTTCAAGTTCGTTAAGTGCTTGATGTTTGCCGATGATGTCAAATTGTTTCGTAAAGTTAATAATGCCACGGATTGTTTTAATATTCAGGAAGATCTCAAAGCTTTTGAATCGTGGTGTTCATTGAACCACTTACATCTGAATGTTAATAAATGTTTCGTGGTATCATATACAAAAAGAAACAATTTCCTTGTTCACGATTATACTCTCAATAGCCGTAGTTTGGAACGAAAGGATGAAATCAAAGACTTAGGTGTTTTATTTGATTCTAAGCTCACGTTCACTAAACATATTGATTACATCATTTCTAAGGCATTTGGAATGTTAGGTTTTATACGTCGGAATACAGAAAATTTCTCAGATCCGCTAACGCTTAAATCGCTTTATATATCTTTAGTGAGGAGTCATTTAGACTATTGTTGCCTAATATGGAATCCTTTTTATCAAAATCATTCTGACAAAATTGAAAGAGTTCAAAGAGTGTTTACCAAATTCGCTTTGAAGAGACTGAACTGGCCAAACCTCCCATGCTATATTAGCAGAAGGAAATTGCTAGGTTTGCAGTCGCTGTCAGATAGAAGAATTTAACTATCGATTATGTTCGCTTATAGTGCTCTAAACAGTAAGATAAGCTGCCCAGAAATCGCAACATTCTTCAATTTTCATTCTTCGCGTCATGATTTAAGGCAAATTCGCCTTTTTGAAGATTACTCTCACAAGACTAATTATGCATACAATGAGCCTATTACAAGATGCATTCGGTCAATCAATAAATATGCCAATGTCTTAAATTTTAATTTAGATGTAAATAGATTCAAACTTTGTTTATTTGAAATTTTCAATTAATGCCTTAGTCTGTAAGTAAATCCTGTAGACTGAAGTATATGCATAAATAATATTAAAACTAATTCGTCAAAAGGCTCAGAAAAAATTTTTTTTCTTTTACAGTAGTATATTTCGGTCAATAATTAAAAAAAAATTAAAAATTCTTTTACATTTATAAAATATAGATATTTAAGCTGTATTATTGGATAATAAAAAGTTTTTCTGAGCAATTTGAATTTTTCACTCGTGGTGGACCTTTTTTGGGAGATGCCCATTGGGTTTCGAGCATCGAGCGGGTTAAGAGCTCGGGATTGAATTCGGCGATGCTGAGGAATCGAAACAACAGCAGCAATGGTACTTGCTACCATGTCCGTCCGATATGTCAGGAGTCAAAGCGTGTGCATAAATTAATTGTATGTTAGTGTATGGGTGTGTGTATATTCACTTCTGATTTTTCTGTGTACAAGACCGAAAACAAAATTATATTTATTTATTTATTTATTTGAGTCTATTGTACAATTAAGTAGCTTACAGACTAACTACAGATTAGTTATTTAAAGTGTTTAAACTATGTTTAAAAGACAATTTGGAAGATGAAAAATCAATAAAATTATAAAGTGAATTAACTTCAGCCAAAGTTCTAGCCAGGGGCGCAAATTGGGCGTAGTTAGTACGACAGCAGGCAAGATTGAAAATTTCATAATTCCGCAACTGTTTGGCAGGAACATGAAAATTGATTCTATCAGGCAATAAGGGACAGTCAATACCACCAGTAACTAAATCGAATACAAAGGTCATGGAGAGAATCTTCCTCCTGTCTTCGAGGGACTTGATATGCAATAAGGAGCACATAGAGTCGTACGACGGAACAGGGTCAACAAATCTCAAAGATCGAAGTGCATATCTTAAAAACACTTTCTGGACTCGTTCAAGTCGTTTGATATGCACACTGTGATATGGTCTCCAAATGAAAACCGCATATTCAAGCACTGACCGGACATAAGCATTAAAAAGCGTTTTTACGGTGTAAGGATCAGTGAAGTCAACACTGTTCCGCCTAACAAAAGCAAGCATAGAGTAAGCTTTAGAAAGAGTTGAGATGGCTGGAAAAAGTGAGCTTAGAGTCAAAAATAAATCCAAGGTCCCTACCTTGTGCGGTCAACAAAATCTATTTTTTTTTCATGCATTTTGGATTAATACATGATTGTAGAATACGCTCCCAAAATTTGAAGTTGAAATCTTTCGAATTACGGAAGCAATTTATCGAAACAGGTAGCGGTGTCGAGCGCGCCGAGTACTGAAGCAAAACTTTGAACGCGTTTTTCTCAAAACTACATTTTTTGACCTTGCGGAAGTGATTTAGGCCACACGAGTTGAGAAATAGCTACGAAATTTTAAACAGTCATTTATCAAGGTCTTAGCTATGGCCCGAACTAGGATCTTCAATAATAATTTTTTTTCATTAAAAATAGAAATTTGTATTGAAAAAAGTAGGTAAAAATTGAGTTTTTTAGCCAAAATCGCATATATCCTTCATTTTTCATTTTTGTTTTAAGGGGCACAACTAGTTTGACCGCCTGAAAAAAGGAGATTTTTGTGAATTTTGAATTTTGTGAAGTATTGCATCGAATGTTTTAAAATTTTGCAGATATATTTATGCATAAATAATGAATATAAAGTAATTTTTTCAAATGAAAATATTCGATTTTCAGCAAGTTATCTACCATCTCCTGAGTCTTCAAAAAAAAACCTTCTCCCACTGCGCAGTGCCTGAAATCAAAAAAACCAAAAATTTTACTTAACTAGGTTATATTTCCTATACAATGACCCTCGGTTGTAAAAAAAAAATAAAATGCAACAAAATGGCGGTTTTTTGAAAAAAAAATTAAAATTTTGCTGAAAAATCTGATGGTTTCTGGTCTGGCATAATTATACTTTTCAGCCTATCATTAAACTGGAGGGTCATTGTATGGAAAAACAAATACACAATAAGCTAAAAAAAGACCGAAGTCGATCGGATGATTTGTTATCAAGTTACAGCTGCAGCAAATTTGAAAAATGTAGTTTTGAGAAAAACGCGTTTAAAGTTTTAAAACCGTGTTACCGCGTAGTGAATGAGACGGATTTGAGGCTCTGTATCTCAGAGACTTTTACGAATTCGACAAAATCCGTTCGTATACTTTTTCTATGATAGTTATACTATAAAAATATGAAATAAAACAAAAAACGAAATTTTCAAAATTTCAAACTAGTTGTGCCCCTTAAATCCTAGTTCCAGCCATAGACAAAAGGATACAGAATAAGAAAAAATTTCATTTTTGTGTTTCAAGTCATCTCAAACAGCGACAGGACTTCCGCGAGTAAGGAAGTCCTGCCGCCATTGCTCGATGGCCCCCTCCCCCCCTTTGCATATTTTATCTTGAAACTTTTTTTACTTGTACAATAAACATATACCTACATCTGAAAAAATGTCCAGTGTTTATCTGAAAAACCTTCCCATCAAAAATTTTTCAAAAAAAACATGTTTTCTCGGCCGCACAAGGTAGAAACCTGCCTTAAGGGGCGTGTTATCGATACAGTAGGAGGTTTGCAGCGGACAATGAGATAAATGAATATATCTTTATAATTATTTCTTTTGTGGTTTGATTTTTGTTTGGTTTGGCTTTGCGAATTTTTGGCTGGTGCTATTTTTTTTTTTTGATAAATTTTTGGCTGGCGCTAATTTTTTTATTTTTTTTGTGGTACAAAACAAATTTTTGGTTTTGAGTAAAGATATCGCTGAGACACAGTACTGGCAATTTGCCTATGCAATCGGTTTGCACACTATGCCGTGCGATTTTTATTGAAGGCAGTGATATATTACGGACGGCGTGCAGCCATACTTTCCACAGATTGTGTCTCTTAAACTATCTGAAGCGTAATTCGTCGTGTCCGCAATGTCGAGCTGCGTGCAGCAGTAGCGAATTTTTGAAAACTTCAGCCAAGCCCACTGGCATGCAAACACGATCGCAAGCAAATCCGTCTGAGGAAGACCCTCGTCTATCCACATCGCAAGCAGCAGCAGCAGCAGCGCAGATGTCTGGCACGCCAACTCGATCCAGTAATGCGGTTGCCGATGCAGCAGCCAATGTTGCAAGTGACCTTTCAGACGAAAGCCGAATCAGAAGCGTGGTGGGAGCTATTGTGTCAACTAGGCAAGCCACAATTCTGGATGGTTTGGAATCACGAGTGACACAGCTGATTGAGGGAAAGCTAGAGGCTAGCTTGAGTAACGTTTTGAGCAAGTTGAATTTGCAAGGTGCACAACCTGAGCACAACCAATTTTCAGCTCACGATTCAACTCCAACATTTCCGCAAGAGTTGCCGTATGCACACAACAACAGCGACAACAACCGTGATGGTCAGGTTTCGGTACCGTTTCGCGTCAGTGACGGATCGACCGTCACCAATTCAAGCAAAATTGCGCATCTTATCTCGAGTTGGGACATCAAGTTTGATGGTGGTCCTAAATTGTCCGTAGAGAATTTTATCTTTAGGATTGAATTGCAGGTTATAGATACCCTAGGTGGGGATTTTAGTTTATTGTGCGAGCACGTACAAAGTTTGTTTGTTAACGAGGCCAAGGATTGGTATTGGAGATACCGGCGTTCAGTAGACAGGATCGAATGGTCGTCGCTTTGTCAAGCTCTGCGTACTCATTTTGGTGAGCACAAGACAGATGCAGATATCAAAGAGGCCATGCGCAGCCGACGCCAAGGCGCCGCTGAATCATTCGATGAATATCGAAACGCGGTTTTGCGAATATCCGAAAACCTTAATTCACCGATATCTGAATCTGAGCTGGTGGAAATTTTGCAAAGAGGCTTACGACCACGTATTCGACAGCAGTTGCTGTACGTGAATATTAACTCCATGGTTGAGTTGCGCCGGCTTTGTTTAAAGGGAGAAAGTCTGCAACACGAAATTGCCGGCCTCGATAGTCAAGCGGGTAGCGCGCTGGCTTCTCATACCAAAGGCTCCAGGTTCTATTCCTGGCTCGGGCTGGTGAACAACTCATCTACTTCTATCGCTATCCACATGAAGGGAATGAGAATTACAAGAATCGTAAAGTGCGCCCTTGGCAGGCAATGGCAAAACCTCCAAGTGTGAACGAAAAACTGCCAATCGCCGTTCGGATTCGGCGTTAAACTGTAGGTCCCCTCCCCCCTTTCCCCATCCGCTTGAAATGTGTGCTGTAACATATGTTGGCAAAACAGTGTTGCATATACAGTTCAAAAACGGGTGAAATATGTGGTATCACAATGGGCCTTTCAGGCCTCCGAGTGTGTCTCTCATAGAGGCAGCCACCGCAACCTAACCTAACCTAGATATAGGAGATTTAAATGAGAATGAAGTCAAAATGGAAATAGAAGAAGTAACTAGACGTAGTACTTTAAAATTAGTTTGTTGGAATTGCCGCAAGGACGCACAATGGGGTAAACATACCGAAAACCCGCGCATTACGGCTAATCTTAAAGTTACGGGCCTAACTTTTTTTTTATTTTTCGTAATCTACATGCATATAGCAAATTCATTCAAAATTTGGGGGTTTTTATACTCAATTTCATTTTGTCGATGCAACTTTTTTGATGGTGATGCTGAAATGTCAATTAAATCGTTATTTTTAAATATAATCAAATAATTTTTGGTACATATAATAAGCATATTCCTACATTTAATTTGACATATAATTCTTTTCCATGGCACATTTTCTTGTAAAGATATAAGTTCTCAAAGTTTGGGCAAAAACAACGATTTTTTTAGGAAAATGTCCTATTTTCGTGGTGTATAACTTTTATGGATAATCATGGATAATCGAAAATTTTTAGGGAAGGTAAGAAGGAACCTTACCTCCGACCCCTCTCCCCTTTGATACCGTTCGAGGTTTCAGACAGGGCGATCCTTTGTCCTGCGACCTCTTCAACTTCACCATGGAGAGTGTTCTGCGCAAGGCCGGTGTACATCGTAATGGCACAATTTTCAACAAAAGTGTCCAGCTCCTTGCTTACGCTGATGATATTGATGTCATCGGACGTAACAAGCGAGATGTCACCGCTGCCTTTGCGGCTATCGAAAGAGAATCTGCCAAAATGGGTCTGGTGGTAAATGAGGGCAAGACGAAGTATATGCTGTCTACACGCAGGGACTCGCAGCGGCTAGGGTCTCACGTCGAGGCCGACAAGTATGCTTTTGAAGTTGTCAAGGAATTCGTCTACCTTGGCACCGCCATCAACAGCAGCAATGATGTCAGTCTGGAGATAAAGCGAAGGATAACTCTTGCCAACAGGTGCTACTACGGTCTCGGTAGGCAATTGAGAAGTAGAGACCTCTCTCGACCGACAAAACTTTCACTCTATAGGACGCTTATCTTGCCCGTGCTCCTCTATGGCGCTGAAGCATGGACAATGACACGAAACGACATAGCGGCCCTTGGAGTGTTCGAGAGGAAGGTGCTTCGCAAAATCTTCGGCCCTGTTCGGGTTGGTGACGACTATCGCATACGAACCAATAACGAGCTGTATGAGCTGTATAAGGACATGGACGTAGCGCAGCGAATTAACATCCAGCGGCTACGCTGGCTCGGTCATGTCTGCCGCATGGACGACGAAGCTCCGGCGAAAAAGGTATTCGATGCGATGGTTGGAGGTCGACGGCGAAGAGGGAGGCCGTGTCTCCGGTGGAAGGACCAAGTGGAAGAGGCCCTGGTATCTCTTGGTGTGACCAACTGGAGAAGGCGCGCGCGAAGCAGAGGCGCCTGGAGAGAAGTTTTGCGGCAGGCCGTAACCCGATAACGGGTTGTTATGGGCAGTTAAGTAAGTAAGAAGGAACCTTCATAAAAAAAATGATACCCAACTTGTCTGCGGAAAGCTGCGGAATGGTTAGATTTTTGGACATTTAGTCACTTCTCTTAGTAAGAAAACAAATATATATGAACTAAAAACTTTTTAACGCGCGTATGGGAAGGTACGTTTATAGCACTTGATGCATATATATAGTATTAAAAAAAATAAATAAAGTAAAAATAGATGTGATTTATCACCTGAATTAATAAATATGCTAAACAAATATTTTGTATCAATTTTTTCGGCGGGTGCGCAGGATGATTCTTGAAAAAGGCAATATATTTCAATAAAACTTTGTGTGGAATGTACGAGTGACCTAACTAATCTCTGACGTAAAAATGGGCATGGAACGCCCACTTTTAAGTAGGGTTGCCATATAGGCATACTTGGTTAAATTGGGAAAATTTATTATATTTATATACTTACCAACGTAATCTGCCCTTTTGTGGTTATTTATAACGGCAAGTGGGCATGGTACTTCCCATTAACCCATTATGAGCCGTATCAACCCGTATCAAATGGTTTTTGCTTAAATACGAATTACCCTACATGTCTGTGTTTTATGTGGGTGTTTTATGAAAGGAGGCAAAAAATGGGGGCGTGGCTACAATCTAGAGTATTCATAAGTCAGTTTGGGTCGATTTAAATACTTAAACTTTGGTTTTGTGTTTTACTAATGAAGATTTTAAAAGTACCTAATTGCCGACTGTAGGGTGCCGGTGCACGGTACAGTAAATCAAATAAAATTATGGTGAACAAATCTCTGAAGAGTCCTGAAGGAGATGTCCAAATTTGAGGTATTTATCTTTAACCGTATAGATACTACAGCATAAAATAGGCAATGCGCGGGTTTTTGGCATGTTTACCCCATTGTGGGACGGTCACCGATATTTTGATTATTTAGAAGCTCGTTCAATATTTTGTTACGGATGTGGTGCGGTAGGCGAATACAAACCAAATTGTAAGAAATGCAATCCGGGAAACCTGAAAGCGAGCGAGGATCGGTATGCGAGTCCTCGCCACGACATAAATCAGCGGAAATAAATATATCGCATATGCCACCTGCACACGATCATCCAATAGAAACTAAGTTAGGTGAATGTAAGCGTAATGAAATGATTCCTTATGAAGATAGGTTAGAAAAATATGAAGCAATACGAAATCGAATTTTTAACAGTGAGTCAGTAGTAGAGACAGCAATCCTGCGACGAACATCAACGCGTATGCGTAATTTTTGGCAGAAGGTGAAGCAACAACGAAGACATGTTGCCAATATTTGTGCGATTGAGCATAAGCCATTCGATTCGCGTCCATATGTCAAAATCAAGCTTTTTGACAAATCACATCTTGGTTTGCTGGACAGTGGCGCGCAAGTTTCATGCATTGGTGGTTCGTTAGCAAAAGAATTTTGTGAAAGGAAAGAATTTAGGCAGCACAAAACAACAGCAAAAACTGCTGATGGCAGAAAACAAGTAGTTTTTGGAATTTTCCCAATTGAAATACAATTTAAGGCGCAGAAAGCACTTATTAATTTTTATGTAGTACCAAATTTATCTAAAGAACTTATCTCATGCGTAGATTTTTGGAGAGCGTTGCGCCAGACGTCATAGCTCAAATCGATATTTGCGCAAACGATAAGAAGGCATATGAGAATTTGATTGTTTTGACAGATCAGCAGAAGAGAAGTTTAGAGACAATAAAGAAGTCATTTCCATCATGTGAAGTTGAGGGGTTAGGGAAAACAACCCTCATGGAACACATTATAGAAGTTGAGCCGAATGTCCGTCCGATTAAGCAGAGATAACAAATGACAGAGATGACAAATTCCTTTAGCTGAATCGTCCCGCGATTACACTTGTTTTACGGTGCCTAATCGTCCTTTATATCGCTATTGCGTTATGCCTTTTGGCTTGTGCAATGCGCCACAAGCATTGTGTCGTTTGATGGATCGAGTAATTCTTCCTCAACTGAAAGACCAAGTTTTCGTGTATTTAGATGACCTTCTAATTGTGTCTGAAACTTTCGTTGATTATCTGTCTGTCCTCGCTGATGTAGCGCATCACTTAAGAAAAGCAGGCTTGACGATTAATGTTGACAAAAGCAAGTTCTGCATAAAGGAAGCAAAATATTTGGGCTACATTGTAGGTGATGGTACACTTCGTACTGACCCGGAGAAAGTGTCAGCCATACACGATTATCCGCCACCAACTACAGTGAAAAGTTTGCGCTGATTTTTAGGTATGATTGGCTGGTATCGTCGTTTCATTGACTATTACCACAGAACAAACAATATACAGAATGCGCATCTGGTGTAAAGAAAATTGTCTTCGCGGGTTCCAGCGGTACGACCCGTTTGTGGATGCGGGGGGAAGCAGTAAAGGGGATGAGAACGCACAGAGCGCGAGAGCGTAAAAAGAGAAGCTGTGAGAGCGCAAAATGAAATGTTCGGAGAGCAAACAGATAAAAGTATTAATCGCATGTGTACCAAACAGTAACGCACCATATATGTATGTGGTTGTTGTTGTTGGCCAACAAAGCGATGTGCCGCATGCATTGTGATGGAGGAAATGAAAGTCGACAGCCTGTGGTTGTTGTTGCCGCTGGCTAACAACTGAAGTTAGAATATATTTTTGCTTTGGCTGATTTCTGTAACGAGTTCAGCAATTCACAATACTACGATAAAAAAACCCCCAATTGTGGGAATAAGTCAAGGAATAAGTTTGGTCAAAATAACCAGAGTTTATTACGTTTTTAGGATTTTGAGTTTTCGGGGTTTAGTTAAATTTTTCTTTTCGGAGGCACATGCACAATGCTTCCTGAGAAGAACTAAGATCATAAAGTCCAAAATTGTGTTTTTATGATCAGGACACGTGGAAAACCATTGTGGTGTAGCATTTTGGCATTTAACTTTTATTACATTTTTTATGCCTACAATTTGTGGCTGTTTTTCAAAAATGCTGCGGAAAATTGAAATGTGTACTTTGCTTATCTCTAATAGAATTTGCGATGGACTAATAAGGTTGCCGAAATCTTTAAGAGAGTTAAAGTTTTTGTGAAATATGAAAAGTTCACTAGGAACTGTTAGTACCTCATCTTCTTTTCTCAATTCCGCTGCACATGTTTCACAGTTTATTTTGGTAAGTATTTTGTAGACAACATAACCCAAAAAATATCTTAAAGACGCTAAATCTATGGTAAATTCGGAACAGTTCTCAAAACTAACATTTAATGTGAAATCGGCAAGGATGGCTGTATTATTATCCACTTCAAAATCATCGGTTTGACTAGTTTCAGGAGCTGAGTCGGGATTTAATACGATATTAGAAAGCGTTTCAAACGTAGTATCATTTAGTTCTTCACAATTGCTGTGGGAACTTAATTGCACAATTTTTGCGGCCATTAAGCGTGCTAATATATTATTAATATCAGCCACTGATGGATTTATATTATTACCACCTTTTTGTCTTAGTATAGAAAACATATTTTCAAGTTTGTCTTGGTTTAACGTCCTTGTCATCAAAAAAAAAATGTCGGATTTTTTCTCAAACAGCTCGTCTACTAATAGCAAAACAGCTTTTAGAGTAAGTTTCATCCCATAAAAAAAAAAATACTTTTTTCTTTTTGTCAACAAATGAGATATCATCCAGGTATTTAAGGAAGAACTTTATATACTCATGTGATAAACTGTTAAGTTGAATTGCAGATCTGTAGAAATTTTTGGAATATAACGATCCACTGTTTAGGCAATCAAATATTTTGTCAATATTTTCTATAAAGCTGGCCGTAGATAAAGCCAATTCTTTAGAGCAACTTTTGAAACCTACAGTTTCAGCAGTTGTCCTAATAGCAGCTTGAACAGTCCTGCTGAAAATTTGGGTTGCCAGTTTTACTTTCATTTTCTCGAAAGAATTTGGAAAAATGTGTTGGCTGGTTAGTTTAGGACACATTTTTGTTGTTGACTTAAGTTCCATTTCGAAAAGTTCTTGAACAACCCTAAAACTAGCAATTCCATTTGGTGTAGCTAAGTCGCATTTGAGCCAGCCATTTCTCAGTGATTTAACAAGGTGCGGGAAATCATATATGCAGAACACTTTTCCATCATTATACATCAAAAAAGGCCTTTCCAAAGTTACACCCATATCCGAAAAGCACTTCCTATTTGAAGACCCTTGGTCACAAGTTATAACGTTTACTGTGATGCCAAAACTATTGAGAATTTTTAAATTTTCCAGAATTATATTTTTTAAAATAGTGGCAGAGAGTCCGTTTTTGGAAACAAAGTAATTTAGTACCAATGACCAGTTTGAAAACATTGATTTGACCATAAAAACACATAATTGTTTTACTATTTGGCTTGTCCTTTCAACCCCATTTTCTTCATACCCATCCACCAAATCTAATTTAGGATTATATCGTAATTCCTTTCTAATTACCATTTCATCCATTAATAGAATCATGTTGTTCTTTTCGCTCTGGGTCAAGTCCAAGCACCGTTTTCTTATGACCTCAAAAGCAGAGTTCTTAAAACCTGGCTGCAGGAACTTTACAGGGGCCCATCGATTAACAGTCGAGATATGTGGCAAATTTAGATTTAGTTTATTTCTTAAAAATTGATACGTCGATTGCGAGACATAATAAATATTTTGAGCCAAATCTTTTATATCTTCCGTATATTCTTTAGGACGGGAACTTAAAAGAAGCATACAAAATACTTTTGATTCTTTGCTCACGTTATTATAAGAGTCGATACGTTGGAGTACTTCTGACTTTTTTGGTAATTTCTTCTGGTTTTTTATGTTTCTGTATTTTGCCAAAATGTTGTAATATTTCTTCCTGTAAAAATTTACGGATTTAGCATATGATGAGCAATTATTGCAATGCCCATCTACGGACTCACTTTTTCGTCTCTTTCTAGTTGAACAATCGGGCTCTGAAAACTCATAAGTTTCTTCAACATTTTCCAAATTAAATACAGGAACTGCTCCAGATTTTAAATATTTTTTCCCAATGTCAGAACTTGAGAAGTGATTAACGCATATAAATAATGGTTTGCTGTATTCTTTAGTTTTAATGCTACATTTTTCTCGCCAAATTTGGCCCATAGCTGAGTCATAGGGCGGAAATTTAAACATCTTAAGTTGTTCATCATCCCGTCTAGATTTTCGGCAACATGTTATGCAGCATTGAAGCCCTGACTTTATTAAATTTTTACCCACCCGGGGTAATACATTTTTACACGGAGCAGGATCCATTTTTCGTATACTAGTAAAGTCAATGAATATGCCAAATCAAAAGTAATATAATAACCAAGGAAAGGATCAACTAACTAATTTGGATCAACCACGTCAAAACAATTGCAAAAAATTCAAAATTGGAATCAACCACGTCAAAATTTATACAAATAATTTTACTTGGAACTAGCCTCGTAAAAATATTTGTAAAAATTTTTATTTTGGATCAACCACGTCTAAATATTTGCAAAATTTAATATCAATTAATCTAAGCGCAGCATGAAAAGAAAAACGACCATTCAGCTCGAAGATTCGATTATGACAAGAAACAAATTTGCCGGTACCTGCTCGCTCTGCGCTTGCTTTCTTACAAACAAGAACAAGAAGCGGACAGGCAAAATTTGCATAAAAGAAAAAGTGACTGAGCGATCGCTTTGCCAAAACAAGCACCATTTCAATGTGCCCGAGTAAAGCCAAGCTGGCTTGCTGCGGAAAACAACAACATTGCGTGTTGTTGTCGAAATGAGAATAAAGCAACAATCAATCGAATGAATGCGGGAATGCAAGAGAGCATCGCAAAGCAGCTCTCCGCTCGCTTGCGCTTACTCTCTCGGTTCAATATACATTTTCCTCATTTTTGCTGCTTCCCGCCCGCGTCTAAAATGAAATCGCAAAATTATTTCAGATGCGCCTTCTGTATACTGTTTATTCTGTGCTATTACGCAGCCATAACAACTCCACTTACAAATCTTTTAAAGAATGGTAAAGGATTCGATTGGTCAACATAAGCTCAGGCCGCGTTTGACGTTTTAAAAGAAAAGCTAACATCCGCGCCAGTGTTAGCCAATCCGGACTACAACAAGTCATTCATAATACAATGCGACGCTAGTACGCTAGGGTTAGGAGCAGTTTTAGCTCAGAAAAATACTGAAGGAGTCGAAGTACCGATTGCGTATTTCTCGCGCAAACTGAACAAAGCGCAGAGTAACTATAGCGTTACAGAGCTAGAATGTCTTGCAGCACTGTTGAGCTTGAAGAAATTCCGAGCGTATGTTGAAGGCCAGGAATTCACTATTGTGACGGACCATGCAAGTTTGCAGTGGCTCATGCGACAGCCGGATTTGTCTGGTAGGCTCGCACGCTGGTCTTTGAAGCTTCAGGGTTTTAAATTTAAAATTGAGCACCGACGTGGCTCCCAAAATGTTGTGCCTGATTGCTTGTCGCGGCAAGAATTTGAAAATAACGTATGCGAAATTGAAGCTCTACCCATTGTTGACTTGGAATCTCCAGCGTCCGCTGATTACTTTGCTTTAAAGAAGCGAATTTCTGAAAACGAAGCACGATTGCCGGATTTGCGTATTGTTGGCAAACACGTTTACAAACGCAACGAATTCGCAGATGGTAACCCTGAACGGGAAATGACAAATTGGAAGCTGTGGCTACCAAAAGAATTAATTGCAGAAGCAATTAGTGTAGCGGGAACCCTGGCGTAGCACCACCGACATGCAGCCCTGCGCGCCCGTGACGTTGGCTGCGGTAGCCATAGTTAAATTAGGGTTCAAGGGAGTTCCGTTTTGGTGTGCATGGAGTGCGGTTGATGCGCGGGTGACAAGAAGAGGAATTTGAAATAAAGGAACATCATTAAACTCTTAAAACAGATCAGTCGTTGTTATTTCCGGTTACGGTCGACTGACATTAGTAGTGCTCATTGCCCTCCAAATAAATGTCACGGTGGTATAGGCAAAACTCTAGAGCACTTGCGGAAAAATTTGTTTTGGCCAAATATGATTGCTGACGTCAAGGACTTTATTGGCAAATGTACAGTTTGTGGGCAGAGCAAAGCTCCAAACCGAATTCTACGTCCGCCAATGCCTGGCCAGTACAGTACGCAACGTCCTTTTCAAAAATTATATATTGATTTGTTAGGCCCTTATCCGCGTTCGAAACAAGGGAATGTGGCTATACTAATTGTGCTTGATCATTTGACGAAATTTCCGCTGTTGAAAGCAAATAGGAAAGCCAACTCCAACGTTATTTGCGATTATCTGCGCGAATATGTTTTCAGTATATTCGGGACGACCGAAATAATTTTAACCGACAATGGGAAACAATTCAAGTCTACACATTTCAACGAATTCTTAAAAGAGCGAGGCGTACGACACATGTACACTGCGCTGTATAGTCCACAAGCGAACGCAAGCGAGCGTGTTAATAGATCCATTCTGGTAGGCATCCGGTCATATATTGGCAAAGACCAAACGACTTGGGACCGCAATTTGGCTAATATAGCAGAAGCATTGCGCAGCGCTTATCACCAAACTATCGGCTGCTCGCCATATTTTGCGTTGACGGACCAAATGTTGTCGCACGGACGCGACTATGAGTTGTTGCGAAAGTTGCAATCATTTGAAGATACGGTGATAGAGAGGCAGGACAAAATCAAGCTAATACGCGAAACTTTAAGCGCAAATATTGCTAAAGCGTACGAGACTTCTGCAAATCGTTACAATTTGAATGTTAGTTTGATGAAACAGCTCGAGACAGGCGACACAGTATTTAGGCGTAATTTTGTTCTTAGCGATGCAAGCAAACGATTTTATGCTAAGTTTGCACCCAAATTCCTAAAGGCAAAAGTTATAGGCAAAAAGGGTAACAATATGTACGAGTTGGAAGATGAAGAAACAGGGAAGGGAGAGATTTACCATAGGAAAGACATACATGAAAGGAAAGTTTAATTCGCATCCCTTTTCCAAAACTTGCAGCTGTGCCGCAATTTTTGTGTTGTACTGGGCTGCATATGAAGGCATAGATACGTAAAACAGGGCCGCGTATTAATGCGACGCACTGCACTAATCACTAGCGCTAATCAAGCTAGACTTGTGCAGCAGTGAACGCGTGAGCGCTAGCGGGTGTTCGTATACACACTCGGTAGCCAACATGGTTGTTGTTATGCTGAGCCACCCACGCTAGCGAAGGTGAGCGCAGAATTTTCGCGCTGCACTTGCACCTTCTCTTTCGCTGTACGTTCGTACTGCGCTAGCGCGGCGCTCTTAAATCGCAGATAGTGGGGTGTGGTGGTGGTAGTGCACTTCGGCTGCACTGCACTTTATGACCTTGCGCAAAGTGTTGGTAGGATGCATTTCGGCTGCTGGCACTTGGCATTCCAGGCATGGTGTTGTTGTGTCGTGCAGCTGGTGAAGTATTTGCCGTTCTGGCTGCTGCATTCCACCAACCACGTAAAGATCACCCCATTGCACCAAATTTTGTCGCGTTTCTGCAAAGAAGTGGGGTGATCTGCTGGAAGTTGGGCGATCAGGCGATTATGCGCTGTTGCGGCTGAATTTGCCTTTATAAGTGGCCGCCGCCGTAAGATCTGGATGAGTAGTGGCAGATCGATGAGTCGTTGATGAGTACTTACTGAGGAGTCGATGATTATAGGCAGATCGTGAAGTCGATCTGGAGTTTGGTGCGTAGAGGTGGTCAATAAATTGACCTGTGGCGGTTCGTCTGTGGCCTTCGAAATTGGCCTTTGAAATTGCGCGCGGTCCACTAGTGGCATAAACAGAAAGCCGAAAATAAAAGTGGTGAAGTGCGTGGGCAAAGTGGTCAAAACAATGGCATAATTGTGAGCCAGCATATATTCAGTGTCGATCGCGTGAAACTTTGTATTCGTTTTCAAAACTCGCAAGACAAACTTTATCGAATCGAATGTGGTTATTGTGCTTAAACTATTGCGAAGTATAAATTCGAATCGCCAAACAGAGAAATTTTTAATTCGGCAAGAGTGCAAAAATGTAAAAACGTCAAAAACTAATACCAAAATTGTGCTAATTATTAAAACTACGCCCAGTTACTACTTAAACGATTCCAAAGAAAAAAAACTATAACTGAAATGTCGACGAAAATTAAGTACTAAAAACTATTATTGCTGCTGCCCGGGAATGCTGACGACAATGCCGAACCGATTTAGTCATCGTTGGAGTCCGAAGAAGCTGCGCTAATCTTGATGTTCCCGAAGTGTTGAGTGGCTGACATTTTTTTTCTAATAAAATCTAATAAAGATTTTGTATAAAAATATGTGCGTCATATTTTTTTTTAATTAAGATTTTACTTCCTAACCTGTACACAAAATGGGGAAAAATCATTGCTTAAGGGGCCCGAACACTGTAAACTGCGATTTTTCGTATGTTTTTTATTTTATTTATTAAAAAAAAACGGACGTTCCGATTTACATGAAACTTTACACATATGTTAATAAATGTTTAGATTACCTTTTTTACTACCTTTTTTAATTCGATTTGCCCCTTTCAAAACTTAAAACGCGACTATCTCGAAACCATGTTTTTTGACCGCGTTGACAGCATAACTGAAAAAGTTTTTATCCGATCGACCTGATTCAAATTGCATTCTATTCGGGAATAGTGTCGCTTCTGCTCGACGTAGCCGTTTTTCGATATATGCCAAACTTTTTTTTTTATAAATAATTTAGTGCAAAATTTTACGCGAAAAAAAAAACTTTTTCTTCAAACAGCCGCCATTTTTTTCTAATCAATATTTTTAAAATCCCCTACGTCAAACAGTAGCCAGTAATGTATATTTCAAGAATCTTTTTTGTTTTTTGCTCTAGGAGGCTCCGTTATGCTGATTTGCTGTCAACGCGACAAGGGTCATTTTAAAAAGACGACATTTTGGATCAGCTACAGAATACAAACATGGCCGCCAAAAAAAAAAAAAAAATTGTTTTCGATAATCTAAACATTTATTAACATATGTGTAAAGTTTCATGTAAATCGGAACGTCCGTTTTTTTTTAATAAATAAAATAAAAAACATATGAAAAATCGCAGTTTACAGTGTTCGGGCCCCTTAAGGGGGTCGTCTAGTGTGACGGGTCAAAAAAATCGTTTTTGTTTTGTTTTCATAAATCACTTCTAAAACATGTTTAGAAGACGTGTATAAATGGATTTTTGTAAATTCGAAGCCGTTATCAAGTTGCACTTGTAAACCGGAGTAGGTATGCGGAGCGCATACCTCCAACTTCCAACTTAAAAACGCGTTTTTCTCAAAACACGTTTTTTCAAAACTGCTGCCACGATATCTCAAAAACTATTTAACTATTAATGCTCAACTTTTTACACCATCTTGAGTACATGTCCAACTACAAATTAAGCTAAAAGAATTAAGATTGCTTCGTTACTTTTTTTTTTCTTCAATTATATGCACGTGAAAAATAGTCGAAAAACTCATATTTTTTTTATGTTTAGGCAAAAAAATACTTTTTTTTGGAATACGTACTTTCTTTTAGCTCAATTTGCAGTTTGAAGTCTCAGGAATGAAATGGCGTTTGGTTTTTTGATTTCAGATAATCACAACGCCCAGAATCATGGCAGCAGTGGAGCAACTTTTTTTTTTTACGTCTTCCTGTTGAGTGGTGTAACTCCGATACTAATCAATAGATTGGCTTCAAATAATTATAAAACTTTGTCGATATGTACTCAAAGAAGAAATAAAATTCAAAAGTTATTTTACTTGAACGGTTTTTTTAATAATGACTGTCAAAAAAGGCATAAAAATACGGCCTTCACACTAGACGACCCCCTTAAGATAATATATTTTTATTTTAAAATTCTTAGGTTAAATTTGGTTTATCTACTGAAAAATAAGAAAAAAAATGAAAATGTTGACGAAAAGGTTATTTCTTCTTACTATTTTATTTTTAAAATGGTTTTTTTATGTAATACGAAATCATAACTAAAACATGAATTTATCTTATGTAAAATTACGTTAACGAAAAATTTTGCAAAAGAGAAAAAAAAGGGGGGAAGAAGATAATAATGTTTTTTTTAAAGCGAATTAAAAGAAAGAAAAAATCGGTAAAAGTAGGGAAAAAAATGTATATATATAAAATAAATTAATTTGGTTATATCAGGGTAACGCACGTACACCTTAATGCATTTTTCTTTCCGCAAACTCATCGATGACTGAACCGTGAGTGAACATTTAAAACTTTACCTTATTTTAATATAGGTTTTAGTGCTGACATGCAGTTGTGTGCAGTTTATTTAAAAAAAAATACCGGAAAAAAAGATAATTTTGAAGAAGAAAAATTGGGAGAAATTTATTAAAATTAATTAAAATTGTGGAAAAAAAGTTTGAAAAAAGGTTTTTTTTATTTTGAAAGTATGGTTTGGGGTTTTTTTATGATGATATTTTGGTCAATTTTTTTTTAATTGTTGTTTAAATTCTAATTAAATAAATAACACAGTGCAACAAATTCCAAAAAAATTTCGAGGGACAAGGTCAAACCCGTCTCATTCGATAGAGGACATCAGTAGATGAAAAAGTGCCAAGGGATTTTTCTCGGAATGTTCGAGTTTTTTTTAAATGAAGCTTAAAGATGGCGGCTTAATGCCCCTCCCCGAAACTTTTAAAACATCATATCTCTTGACTCAAATGTCAGAGAGGAATAATTTTTACGTCAAAGGAAAGCTAATGATATGAAGTCGATGACACAATATCCTTTTTTTTTAAATTTTCTGAAAAAGGATATAAAGGACCTCAATTAAATTTGTATCCTTGAATATCCTGGAGACCGAGCGAGATAAATTTATGTAAGTGACTTCTGGTAAAAAAGCATTCAAATATCTATACTGCATATCAATTTCATTTCAATCACTTTGACTGTTAAGCCACTACAGCGTTTCAAAAATAATACACTGCTGAATTCATGTTTTTCTGTACAAAATATCTCGTAGCTTCTTAGTAAAAACATCGAATGTAGCAAAGCACATTTTTTTAATCGTTGTAGAGTCTTAACTGTAAAAGTGATTTACATGAAATTTAAAATCCGTGTAGATCTTTGAATGCTTTTTCACCAGAAGTCATTTGTATAAATTTAGCTCTCACGGTTTCCAGGATATTCAAGGATAAAAATTTAATTGAGGTAATTCATATCCTTTTTCATAAAATTTGTCCCAAAAGGATATTGTGTCATCGACTTCATATCTTTAGCTTTCATTTGACGCAAAAATTATTCCTTTCCGAGATTTGAGCCAAGAGATATGATGTTTTAAAAGTTTCGGGAAGGGGCATTAAGCCGCCATCTTTGAACTGCATTTAAAAAAAACTCGAACATTCCGAGAAAAATCCCTTGGCACTTTTTCATCTACTGAGGTCCTCTATCGAATGAGATGGGTTTGACCTTGTCCCTTTTGTCAGTGTTGCACTGTGTAATCATAATTTAAGTTACATAGCTGCATTGAATGTGAAATATTTTGATATGATTAAATTTCATTACTAAGTTGGTTACTATATTTTTTTCTCGAAATTTAATAAATAAAATTGTAATTAAAATCTTAACTATAATCTAAATATGTAAGATAGTTTGAAAATTAAATTAAGAATTTTTTGATTTTGTATTAGGTTAAGATTATGAAATACAAATTTGTTAGTATGATTGTTTAAGCTAAATAATGTTTGGTCTGTCACTGAAGTGGGCTAAGGAGGGTTGATTTTTCCATTGGGTTTCGAAATTCCATCATGCGAAACAAAGGTAGGGCGGGTCAAGAGCATCCCATTGAATTCGGCGATGCTGAGGAATCGAAACAACAGCAGCAATGGTACTTGCTACCATGTCCGTCCGATATCAGGAGTCAAAGCGTGTGCATAAATTAATTGTATATTAGTGTATGGGTGTGTGTGTATATTCACTTCTGATTTTTCTGTGTACAAGACCGGTTGTAGGCTGCTAGGTCGTCGTTGCGGAGTTAGCTGGTGTAGCTCCAAATGGCTGTAGGTGAGGCGGTATGGCTACTGAGCGGATTTGTTGTAGTGGAACCCACGCCAGCTGAAGCTACGGGATAAAAGAAGGCAGATGCACGCGTACAACAAAACCCGCTGGCCCCGTAGTCATACTCGTGCTCATCGATCGAATGTAGGGTGTCGGCATACATGCAACATGACGACGACTAGTGGTGACCTGACACAAGGACTGTGGAGGTGCAGCGGCAGCAGAAGCAAAAGGCCAGATGTACATACCGATATGCATTCAAAACAGAAAATGGCGCCCAATGTGGGGTCGCTACGAACGTGGGGCATGCCACATGTGATCGACACCCACTTACACATAACAAATCATGTAAATGCATATTACCTAATTCTCTTACTTAACTTAGGAGCTGAAGGCCGTCGTCGCTCTTGCTCCCCTCCCATTAGTTTGTAATCTTAATTATAAGCTAATGTAATAAATAAATAAATAAATAAAGCCGCCGTGGCTCAGTTGGTTAGTGCGAGGTCCAGCGAGTCGCATGCAGAGCGACGCAAGTTCGAATTCTGCATGTAGTAACGCCTAAAAAAAATAACGGGAAACTCGTTTTCTCTTTCGGTGGCTGTCCTCTCAGCTGGAAATGGCAAACCTCTGAGAGTAAAAATTGCCTATGAAAAAGCTCCCAACCTGCCGTTCGGAACCGGCATAAAACTGTAGGTCCCTTCCATCCGCGTACAAAATTCACACGCACAACACGGGTGGTTGCGGGAAGCTAGGCCTTAGTCTCGCGTAAGCGGGCTGTCGTGCCAATAAATTATTATTAATTAAATAAATAAAATGTTTTCTATTTGGGTTTTTCATATACGAATTCGTGCATGAAAAACCTCATGCATTCCCAACTTTCCCGCTGAGAAGTTCAAATGAAACGATATATTCGTATTAGTACGTTCCATATTCTCTGTATGAAAGAGTGAGATGCCGCTATAAACGTGACGCGTCAACTGATTTCATGCACTAAACATTGTTGTGCTACGAGTGAGAAGAAGAAAGCGTTGGCTGGCGAAATTTGTTTTGCAGGAACGTATTTTAATTGGTTAAATACTTTATTTTATTATAATTATTTTTTATAAATAACAAAACATCAAATTATTTTACCAATATCGTGTTATATAGGTGTTTTCCGGAGTTCCACTTCAAAAAGAACCACAAAACAACCGGCCCCGGAAAAAATGTCTTTTTAGTTGTATGTCGCTGCGCGGGTTTGGCAGTACCGAAATACAACCCTACGTGGTTGTCTGTCGTTTTCAACAGTCGTTAACAAGAGCCGAAAGAAGTCACACCAATTTTAAAATACATAAAATAAAGTAAACGTTTTTGTCAAGTCCGGAGTTTGCTTTGTTTCTGTCGTTCACATTGTTTCAAAATTCTGCCTGTCTGCGAGGTGTTAAATCAGGGGATTTCACCTAGTCGCCGCCGTTTTACAGCTTTGGGAATTTCGCACAGCCACCGTCATCATTTTTGCGCAATTCACCAAGCAGCCATCATTGTGCAATTCGGGACTGAGGCGCAGCCGCCGTTAGTTCTGAAATCTATAAGCGCCGCCCTTTTGCAGCTTTGGTAATTTCCCACAGCCGCCGTAATCATTTTTGCGAAATATGCCAAGCAGCCGTCATTGCGCAATTCGGGACTGCGCGCAACCGCCTTGGGTGATTTCGCACAGCCGCCGTCATCATTTTGCGAAACTCGCCAAGCAGCCATCATTTTACAGTTGGGAATTTCGTGCAGCCGCCGCCACCATCTTTGCGAAATTCGCCAAGCAGCCGTTTTACAGTTAGGAATTTGGCAAAGCCGCCGCCATTTTTGTGTTGGAAATCCACCAAGCCGCCGTCGTTCGTATTTGCACAGGACTGTACGTGCAAGTTTGCAGAGTAGAGCTACCTTTATTCGACGTTATTACCGTTATTATTGCTGCGCTTACAGAGGGCCCTGCAGGGCGAGGACAGGCGTGCCGTCACATCACTCCTTATTTATCCGGATGATGTGCCGAAGATCATGCAGGAGCTGCAATTTAGTTACGGTCGACCGGATTTGCTAATCCGATATCAGCTGCAGAGGGTGCCGCAGTTTCCCTTCATATCTGACAGCCGCCTCGATCAGAATTTGGAGTTTGCCAATTGGGTTCGCAACATTGTTGCCTTTTTTAAATCAGCTAAGTGTGAATACCACCTAAAGAATCCATCTCTTTTAGAGCAACTGATCGCCAAGTTGCCGGCGTCGACGCAGTTTGAGTTGAGCAAGGTCGCTGCCCGCAGTGCGACATTTCCAACGGTGACTTAGCCAAAGTCATTGCAATTATGCCGGCGATCTTCAGTGTTGTTTTGCGGTCCAGTCAGTCAACATTTCAGACCACGCAGCAGAGTCAAGTCAGCCGTCAGCCAGCGTCGTGTGCAGCCACCACACGCCGCGTATTGCACAACACGGAGGTGCAACAGGGACAGCAGCAGCCTACGTGTACTATGTGTAACCAGAGCCATTTTCTGAACGATTGCCAGCAGTTTAAATCGTACAGCGCTGCTGCTAGGTGGGCTGCAGTCACATCGCCTGTGCTTCGGGTGCCTGCGGAAGGGCACAACGTGATAGTTTCTCGTCGCAGGAAAGTATGCGCAGTCGAGGGGTGCGAGCGCATGCACCCTCAACTTCTTTACCAAGTCGTCAGCCAACCGAGAAACCCATCGCCACCTGCCGAGTCAGAACACATCCTGAACTGCCGGCAGAAAGAGCTGCCTAGCCTGTTTAAGGTTTTGCCGGTAATACTTCCCGCACCGCAGGGCAACCTGTCTGTGTCGCCATGATGGATGAAGGATCGTTAATCTCGTTGTTGGAAGAAGATGTCGCCGTCCAGTTGGGGTTGAAACATTGCAGTGCTATGGAGATAGCCAAACTACGGAGAAGTTCAGGAAAGTAGAAGTCGACATAAGGGGGGTCAACTGCAGCCAAACGTTCGCCCTCAAAAATGCGCGAACCGTGAAGGTCCTCAATTTGCCGAAGCAATCATTCAACAAACAAAATTACGACCATTTGAGAGGCCTGCCACTCGAAAATTGTTATGAAGCAAAGCCAGTACTCCTTTTGGGACTGGATAACTGCCATCTAACTGTGTCAAGCCACGCCGCACAGTGGCTCAATTTGTCATTTCAGGTTGCAAAATTAATAACTCCTGAACGAATAGAGATAATTGGAAAATTTTTTTGGCTGTTGATTAGAAATTCATCAGGCTATTGTATTCTAAGAAATAAACTCAATCTAGGTACAGGGTGCTACGTAATACTTTGTCAAAGTTCGGCTTACTGTAAATAAGAATAATGCGAGCAACAATAATAAGTTTTAGTTGCAAAATTAATGAAAATGCATTAAAAAAGATGAAAAGTAATAAGAAATTTAAGAAATAAGCGGAAAGAGTCAAATTTAAAGATACAAATTCGTAAATTTTGCTTTCAAAATGAGAACCAGAATTCGAAAAATGTACAAAAAAAGTCAATTTTTCTTTGGACAAACCTAAGTTTAAAAACAAGGCTAAAGCTTCATTAGGACTATATTTGATCGGTAGCACATTGGGTGGGGTGGGAATACTGTTTTTTAGTCTTTTAACGCGACCCGGGCTTGCTGGTAAAACTGCTTTCACTATAACGCCTTTCATTTTCTCCTGATCCTTATTTTATTTTATGATCAAAGCTTCTGAAAAGTGGGTGAAAGTTATTTTTCCCGTTGCCTCCATAAGCTTCCTTTTTTTAGTGAATGACGCACAGTCCTGAGTTGACTTTTTCGGCCTTCCTTTTGCCGCCTTTGATGTCGATGGTTGGTCATCGCTTATGCTATATGCTTTTCTTGCATCGAAGTACACCTAAGTCTGTTTTTACACGGTAGATTGGTTCCAGAAGAAGCCGTGTAAAAAAAAACCGTGTAAAAAAAGACATTGATCGTATACAAAAATGGGTGATTTGTTCCTAATCTCTAAAACCTATTAAAATTTCTTTACCAAACACGTCTTATTGCATTGACAGTTCACAAAATATTAACACGTTTCAATTGCTCTGACCAGTAAATTTTATTGTATGCACATAAAGGGAATTCCCCTAAATTAGTGCTATTCACATTTGCTTTGACCAGTAAAAATTGCTTGTACGCGCTAAAAGGGAATTCACTTAAATCTTTAAGCTAGTGTTCGCAAACTATCGATAGCACTATCGATACTATCGATGGTTTCAGACTTTTTTCTTTCATAAATACTTTTTTGTGATATGAACATACTTCGCAAAAATTAAATTTGACAAAAAAAATTTAAGTACATAAAATTTCAAATCGTGCTAAATGGAATAAAATCGTGTAAAAAAATTAAAAATATTTAATTATCAAACCGTGTTATATCAAAACCGTGTAAAAAAAGACCGTGTAAAAACACACTTAGGTGTATATATTTTTTCTAACCACTCTTCATTACTCTGGACAAAATTGAATTTGGTACGATTTGCCGCAATCCATTTTAACTTGATAGTGCGATAAGTCTTGGATATCTTCTCTTTAGTCGTAGATGTTTTGGCTGCAGGCAAACTTCCTTCGACGTAACCAGAACGAACTGTTCCTTTGTCTTCGAAATAGTAAATATTTCAAACAGCTTCGAATTTTTTTAAAACATTTTTGTGCTTCTTCTTCGGTTTAGTTGCAGTGGCGGAGTTGAAGTGATGTTTAGTTTAAATTAAATTCGAAACTAACTTTACTTACATTCAAATAGCAGGCACTTAGCTTCTAGTAATACCAGGTACCTGCAGTTCTTAGATTTTTACGCGTTGTGAGATTTTTGAACAGCCCAGACACATACAGTATTGTGCAAAACCTAAGCAACTTTTGTATTACTCATGAATAAAACTCCATATTTGGCAATAGTTCAATTCGAAGTGGGAATAATTTTATATTTACGTAATGCTCAGAATGTAATTACAACAAATATATAAAGAAACCAAACATATCAATTCACAAACGGTAAAAACATTTACGAAAACGAAACAAACTCCAAAATTAGCTGCGCAAAACCTAAGCAACTTTATACTAGTATTTGGTGTAATACCCTTTGCTTTGTATGACTGCAGCACATCTTTTAGGCATTGACTCAATAAGGTTTAAAATTGTGGTTTCAGGTATTTTTCCCCATTCTTCTTTTAACTTAAACAACAATTCGCTCCTATTACGAAAGCGTGTTCCACCGAGACGCTTTTTAAGAATGCCGAACAAATTTTCGATGGGATTCAAGGCCGGTGATTGGGCCGGCCAATCAAGGACTGTAATCCCATTTGAACTGAGCCACTCTTTTACCAACTTCGATGTGTGTTTCGGATCATTGTCGTGTTGAAACACCCATCAAAGTGGCATATTGTCTTCAGCATAGGGCAGCATCTGGTTTTCTAAAATATCCTTATAGACAAAGCGATCCATTTTTGTCGAAATTTCGTGTACAGGGCCAAGACCAAAACCAGAGAAGCATGTCCAAATCATTACATTCCCACCGCCATGCTTTACAATTCCTTTGCAGTAACGTTATGATAACCGTAATTCTAAAACAGTAGCTGAAGCTAACAGAGTTGCTTATGTTTTGCATAGCGAATTTAGGTATATATTTAAATGTCGTTGATTTTTTTCTCGTTAGTGAGGTTATATGTATTGCTTTGTAAATATTTGTTGTAATTGCATTCTAATATTTAAAAAAATACCCCATTTTTTCGAATTTATCTCATTTGAAAATATTGTATTTTGTTCATAAGAAATGAAAAAGTTGCTTAAGTTTTGCACAATACTGTAAGTGGGTTTCAGACAGTACACATAGATATAAGTCTGTTTTTTGTTTTTCAATAACTAACGCGGTTTAAGTCAAAGACTAATGGCGACTGACTGAGTTTTGCTCAAATTAAAAAAAAATTGTATGACAGACAGTGTTAGTATTTTGTTAAAGATATTACATCAAAAGATACATGATAGCTGATTGCCGGAAATGAAAGCCAACTTGTTTTTCGTACGTGCGAACTGCGCATCCAGCAAAAGTACTCTTTACTTCGAGCTTACAGCAATATACGCCAAAAAAAAGTCGACTCAATATGGAGTTGCAAGCTTGTATCACATCTTAAATGAAGCCAAAATCCAAATTTGCATGCCCTGGCAACGATTATAATCGCGTGTAATTGATTCACTATCAAAATCTTGACGAACTTGTTCGAACGCACGCACCCGAAAGCACAAAATTGCGCGAGGTGGCCACAGAAAAATCGCTGTAAAATCCAGTCGGGCAAAATCGGGCACCCGATCTCTTCAGGGCAGTACTCACAGAAGACTACTGAACAATTTTCCCAAAGACGGAACCGTGGCACTTATGGCCTTTTTTTTAAACTCTATCGAAAGTTCAAAAAGTGTGATAAAAACAGTGCTTCAAGTGAGTGGCTATGAAAAGACAACAACAACCAACTTTTTTTTTCTATATTTAATTATTTACTGCAAATGCCTTCTTTTACGATGCCGGTGCAAAAAGTTTCAATTAATTCAGAGAAATGCTAAGTTCAGAGTAGACGTGTTCTCAAATTGCTGCAAATCAATAATTGTTTATTTAAATTCCACCGTCTGATTTACAAAAACGACTCCTCAAAAGTTTTGGTGAACGTGCTGTCTACCAGGGCTCGTGAGTGATACCAACCGCGAACAATACAAAACTGATAAATAAATAAAGTAATTTTGTTGACTGGCTTGCTAAAATGACAACAAGAACAAAATCCGTGCGCACAGCGATTTCTTCTCCCCAAAAAACTCCAACTCTGCTGAATAAAGCTGCGAAGATTGAGAGTCCGCCCTCTTCAGCTTGGATCTTGAGAATAGAGGCGAAAATAGAGGCGCAAAAGGAAAGCATCGTGGAGCAATTGGCGGCGCGCGTGAGAGAGTCAGAAGAGCGGGTCATGCAGAGGATTGGCGAAATGGTAGCAGATTTGGCAAATTTAAAATTGCATTGCAGAAAATTGGAGGAGCGTATGGAACAGGCTGAGCGTGAGTGTGCCCAGATTAAACAACTGCGCAGCGATATGGGTGTTTTGGCAGCGCAGCTAAATGAATATGAAAACAATGTGGTGTCAACGGATTTCATTATTAGTGGGATTCCTTACACACATAATGAGAACCTGGGCGAAAAGTTCGCTCAGCTTTGTCGCTCAATTCAGCTGAATGTTCCACCAATTCGAGCTGCTTTTCGGGTGCGAAAAGTAAACAAAAATTCGGCGCCCGTTATAGTAAAGCTTGTTTCTCCCAACGATCGCTCTTTGCTATTCAGCGCAATTGCCCGTTTCTACAAAGCAAATAGAAGGGCGCTTGCACTGTGTGACATCGGGTATGAAGGGCATGAAAAAGGAAGAATATTTGTACACGAATGCCTCACAAAGAACAACCGCGAGATTATGCAGCTCGCTACTCAGCTTAAAAAGCAAAAGCGTCTCACGGCAGCTTTTTCTATTCGTGGGCAAGTCTACGTTCGAATTCGTCCACAAAGTGAAGCAGTAAAAGTCCATAGTAAAGAGAGCGTTGAACGATTGGCAGCAAGCAACAACACATGAGGAGTATTATTAAATCTTATCATTATTTTAAGCTTATAGTTATATATTCTATTCATATATGTATACCCTTCAAATTGTTTTCTGTTTTCTTTGTTTATCTCTTTACTTACAACTCTACTGTGTATGTTCCACTGACTATCACTCCCTCGTTTTTCACTCCACTCTTTCTCCCTTTCAACTTTGCAACTTTGTCCCTGTTACTGCAATATCAGAAACATCGAACATATGAAATTGTAAAATATAGATACATATGTGCAACGCACTAAAAACTCACGCTAACAATGGGCATTTGAGACCGATTCTGAAGCATATCTGTGATAATCATAAAGGGTTGAAAATGTGCCATTTGAATGCTCGCAGTCTCACTGCTGAGAAACTTGACTACTTCAATTATGTGTTTGATAGTTTGACTATTGATATGATTTGTATTACTGAAACGTGGTTTAAGTCTTGTCTCGATGATAGTTCCTATGCGTTGTGTAATTATGTGTTGCTACGAAATGATAGGACGTGCAATATGCGTGGCGGAGGTGTTGCCATATACTGCAACAGTACTTTAAACCCGAAAGTTATATATAAGTCTGATAGTTCTTGTGAAGTTCAGTGTATCTTTGTTGAGGTAGGTGGCTCAGCACTTAAATGTTTTGTTGCTTGTGTTTATAACCCGAATAGAACAAATGACCTTTCAAATATTTTTAGTAAATTAGCAGAATACATGCTTGAATATGAGCGTATCATTGTTTGTGGGGATTTTAATGTTGACCTTCTTTGTACTGACCCTCGTTCCAAGGATTTGCTTAATAATTTTCGTACTTATGGCATTGACGTTATTAATCAATATGCTACTCGTTTTGCACCAAATTCTAAACCTAGCTTACTGGATTTACTATGTGTCAATAACAGTGACGATGTTATCCATATAGACCAGCTTCCTTTGGGTGGAATTTCGGACCACGAACTACTGTTCTTATCTTATAGATTGGAGTTTGATAGGATTAAACGTAATTCTGACCTAACGTTCAGAGACTTTAAAAATATTAACCTTGAAGAATTATACAAAGAAGCTGCGTTACTAAGCTGGAATAATTGCACGGAGTACCCAAGTGTTGATAAAAAGTTGGAACATCTTAACCAGCTGGTAAACTATCTTTTTGATCATCACGTTCCTTTAAGAACAGTTAAAATTCATGGTCACAGGAAGCCTTGGCTGACAACTGAAATCCTTCGCTTGATAAAAGAACGCAATAGAGTATATATACAATGGAAAAATAATCAGAACCAGGAACGTTGGGAAAAATATCGCCTTCTGCGTAATAAGGTCGTCGTGTCTGTGCGTCGTGCAAAAAGAACGTATTTAAATAACAAATTAAATACAAATCTGCCCCCTAGAGTGCTCTGGAATAACCTAAGATCCATGGGAATATCTGGCAAAGAGAGAGTTCAGTGCACCCTTGATGCTGAGGTAATGAATGAATATTTCATGAATATATGTATTCCTCAAAGTAACTCGGGTGCGGTGGTTCTGGATAATGAAAAATACAAAAGAAATACTCAATTTGATTTCGCCATGGCGACTGAAAACGATATAGTCAATGCAATATTTGCAATAAAATCCAATGCTATTGGTATTGATGGAGTGAGCTTAAGATTTATTAAATTGATCCTTCCATTTGTCATTTCTTCTCTTACCCATGTAGTAAACTTTTCTATTACGTCGTGTGTGGTGCCTCGCCAGTGGAAATTAGCGAACATAATCCCAGTTCCTAAAACTACGAATCCGGACTCGGTGCAACATTTTAGACCGATGTACAGATGTATTATAACATTTATCAAGCCATGCTTTTGTTTCCACTGTATTTTTGCCCATCAAATAGCAATGTTTTATCAAAACACGAAATTCACTTTTTTCCATTGTTTACAAAAATTCAGAGGTAGCGTCACTTCGAAAGCAATAACTTGAAAACGAGTCAACCAAGTGTCATGAAACTTTGACAGAATCTAAGTTAAGGATGGTTTTCCATGTACAACACAATAATTCTTAATTTTTGGCGCCATCTCTATGTCAGGCCAAAGACTTTTCAGCCCATGTAGTATATAGATTTAAGTTATATGGGCGGTGCCAAGCCCCCTTGTTCAATACCCGTACCATCCCGTCTGTCGGAAGGGAAAATGGTAGGTTCGTACTTAGTTTCATTGCTGTGCCACTTAAAGTTCAGCAAAATATTTGGGTCACAAACAATGCGCCACGCCCCTTGTCTGACGCCCATCAAATTTTATCATTAGAATGACTCATGTATGAGACGACAGGGTACTAAATTTTAGTGTTGTATGACTTATAATTCCGAAATTATTCCATATTAAAAATTTGAGTTGCATGAGTGGTGCCCCGCCCCCTTGTCCAAAATCCACCCTATTCCCCCTGCCGAAGGACACGACTAAATAATATGTTTATACCGAGTGTCACTGATGTGAATGCTATAGTTCAAAAGCTACACCGGAATTTGAAAAGTGCCACGCCCCTTTCCAACGCCCATTAAATTTTATTTGTGGAACGACACGTTTACGCCAGACACTGTTTCAAATTTCAATGCTGAGCGAATTATAATTCCGAAGATATTCCATATCAAAAAGTTGGGTTGTATGGGCGGTGCCACGCCTCCTTGTCCAAAATACACCCTATTCCCCATGCCGAAGGACATGACCAAATCGTTACTTTGTACCCGGTGTCGTTAATGTGAATGCTATAGTTCAAAAGTAACTCCGGAATTTTAAAAGTTCCACGCCCCTTGTCCAACGCCCATTAAATTTTACCAGTCGAATGACACGCTTACATAATGACACTGTTCCAAATTTCAATACTGAGCAACTTATAATTTCGGAGCTATTCCATATTAAAGAATTGAGTTGTATGAACGGTGCCACTCCCCCTTGTCCAACGCCCATTAAAATTTACCGATGAAAAGACACGCCTACACCATGACACTGTACTTCCAAAGATATAACACTTCGTTCAATAATGTGTGTGACTAACTAATTAAAACAAATTTTTTTTGCCAAAATTCGTTTTTATTCATCAACATAGTCCCCTTTTAGGGAGATACAATCATTCCAACGCTTTTCCAATCTTTCGATACCGCCTTTGTAGAACGATTTTTCTTTGCCTTCAAAATAGGCGTTAGTTTCGGCGATTACTTTCTCATTTGAGCAAAATCTCCTACCACGGAGCATCTTTTTGAGGTCTGCGAAGAGCCAGTAGTCGCTGGGGGCCAGATCTGGAGAATACGGGGCATGAGGAAGCAATTCGAAGCCCAATTCATGCATTTTTGCCATCGTTTTCATCGACTTGTGACACGGTGCATTGTCTTGGTGAAACAACACTTTTTTCTTCTTCATATGGGGCCGCTTAATCGCGATTTCTTCTTTCAAACGTTCCAACAACACTATATAATAGCCGCTATTGATTGTTTTCCCTTTCTCAAGATAGTCGATGAATATTATTCCGTGCATATCCCAAAATACTGACGCCATAACCTTGCCAGCCGATGTTTGTGCCTTTGCACGCTTTGGGCGGCTTTCACCGGTTGCATGCCACTCAGCAGACTGCCGATTTGACTCTGGAGTGAAATAGTGGATCCATGTTTCATCCATTGTGATGTACTGACGCAAAAACTCCGACTTGTTGCGCGTAAACATGTCCAAACAGCTCTTTGAATCATCGATTCGTTGCTGTTTTTGCTCCGGTGTGAGCAAACGCGGCACCCATTTCGAAAACACCTTTTTCATAACCAAATGTTCGTGTATTATGGTGTGTACACTGCCTGCTGATATCTTTAGAATGTCAGCAATCTCCCCCACTTTCACTTTACGGTCGGACATAATGATTTTCAGTGTTTTTTCAACGTTTTCCGGAATAACAGCGTCATTTGGCCGTCCAGTAGATGGAATGTCATCGGTGTCTGTACGACCACGTTTGAATTCGGCATACCAATAACAAATGGTTCTTTTTGATGGAGCAGAGTCCGAATAATGTTTTTCAAGCCATTCCTGGCATTGAACAGTATTTTTTTTCATTAAAAAACAATGATAAATCAGCACACGGAATTGCTTTGAATTCATTTTTTTTGAAAACTCAAAAGTAGTGTCACTTAACCCTTTCGTGCACATAAGAGTTACAGCTATGGTACGGGGAAACTGTTTACAGTTCATAAGGTCCTGAGCCGCGCTGAATCCGAATCCGAGGTCAGATTTTGGAAATTCAAGATGGCGGATCCAATATGGCGGACGGTAAAGTCAACAATTCGAGATTTTGAAAAACAAAAAATTTTTTCGTATTCTACGTAAATATACAAATACAAACTGTTCTTGGTATTTTTTCGATATCTCCCTCGGTTTTTGAGTAAAAAATTCATAAACATTAGAACATCATCAGTTTCTTACTCATGTGGTTGCAACGCCTATGTGCACGAACGGAATAGACGGCAAATAGGGCTGCGATATTTTCAAAGTTTATGAATTTTTTTTGTTTTTCAAAATCTCGAATTTTTGCCTTTACCGTCCGCCATATTGGATCCGCCATCTTGAATTTCCAAAATCTGACCTCGGATTCGGATTCAGCGCGGCTCAGGACCCTATGAACTGTAAACAGTTTCCCCGTACCATAGCTGTAACTCTTATGTGCACGAAAGGGTTAAAGCACTGTAACTTGTAAACTAATGGTCGGATTGACATATAATTTTGACAGTAAGCCTAAAAAGGTTCACAATTTCGAAACAAAATATTGATTTAGTATTAGTGCCGCCATCTATGTGTCAGTCACACACATTATTGAACGAAGTGTTACCATATTAAAAATTTAGGTTGTATGGGAGGTGCCACGCCCACGTGCCGTACAAACATGTATTATACATATAAACCTTCCTCTTGAATCACTCTATCCATTAAAAAAACCGCTTAAAAAAACGTTGCGTAGTTTTAAAGATTTAAGCATACATAGGGACAGACAGCGACAGCGACTTTGCTTTATACTATGTATTGAAGTAATCAACAAAGACAATTAAAAAGGGAAATTGGAAAGAAAGGAAGACGTTTTTATTAGCCCGTAATAATTTTCTGTCCCGTTCTTTGGAACTATCAGGTGTACAACTTTGCTTCCGCCGTTTTTTCCAAAGTTAAAAGCTTTATTGCGAAAAAGTGCTTACAGATGTATTATTCAAAGTATTGGCCGTCGCTAGCGACAACTTTCTCCCATCTTTCCGGCAATTTTCGGATCCCGGCTCGAAAAAAGGAGTCCTCTTTTGACGCTATCCATGAAGCAATCCATTTTTCCAATTCTTCGAAGGATTGAAAATGTTGATCTGCCAGGCCGTGTGCCATCGAACGGAATAGGTGGAAGTCAGAAGGGGCGACATCTGGGGAATACGGCGGGTGGGGCAAGACTTCCCATTTCAGCGTTTCCAGGTACTTTTTGACCACTTTTGCGACGTGAGGCCGAGCATTGTCGTGTTGGAGGATGACTTTGTCATGTCGCTCTTGATATTGTGGCCGCTGTTCTTTTAGCGCGCGACTAAGGCGCATCAGTTGCGTTCGGTAGCGATCTCCTGTGATGGGTTTGGCACGAATCTTCATCAAGCAATGCTTCTAGTTGTTCATCTTTGAAGGTTTTTTCTCTTCCACCACCATGTTTGTCTTCGACATCGAAATTACCATTTTTAAAACGTGGAAACCACTCCCGACACGTTCTTTCACTCAGAACAGCATCACCGTAAGTTTCTGAGAGCATTCGATGCGCTTCAGCTGCATTTTTTTTCGTAACAGAAAAGTAAAACTTCCCGCAAATGGCGAGAATTGGGCACATAAACGGACATTTTCGAGCGTGAATAATACGAAAACAAGAACAACTGTCACTGAAACGGCGATGACAATTCGTTAGGCACTGTCCACACTCACTTTAAAGGCATTACCATCTATGTATTTCAACCAGCCTCAGCCGGTACAGCCACCTATCGGAAAACGGCGGAAGCAAAGTTGTACACCTGCTATTTTTACCGCCGACATATAATGCTTGCTTAAAAGAACTAAACTAAGAAAATCTTATATTGTAAATTTATGGTCACATCATTCGCCATGGAACCATTTAGGTGTAGAATATTTATACTATTTTTAAACGAAGGCATTCCTAAATCAGTTTTCTTATGACAAAATACTTGTCTTATTATTAATTTCTTTATCTAGTGTTTTAGTAGTGCTTTCGACATATTGAAAGTCAATAGACCTATTTAGGTTTTTTCATACCATCTTTTAACCCTTGGTTTGTCCGTTAGATTTCGATTTAAAAAAAAAATTAAAACACGTATCTAATTACTTTTGATTTCAAGTGTTTTTACGAATTTTGCAGTCAATACAGCCATCAGTTAATTTTTTTCGTAGTTTTTCTATACATATTGATTCGATGAGAAATTCTGTGCCGCACTGTACAGGAATGCCTTTCTCCGCACGAATGTTTTCCAAGCATACTTTTAGGCATGCACTGTGAAGTACAGCAAAACTGTTATAAATTCGCTTGGTATAGTCCGATATGGCAAGGATGGTTCTCGAAGAAATGGGCTGTGCGAGAATGGGCGAGCGCTTTCCAATTAGAAGTTGCAAGAAACTTCGGCGCGATAAGAAAACTGGTATAAAAGCAGCAGTGGCAGCGCAAGGGGTCGAGTCTGTGTTGAGCAAGCAATGGGGAAACATGCAATAGTAGTAGTGTAAAGTAGAACAAGTGCAAATTTGTAAATAAAGCGATTGTTAGTTTTGACTACGTTGCGCTGGATAACTGAAGTTGTTTTATTTTCAAAACCAATCCAAACGAACCTGTGAAGTAATTTTCGTAACATTTGGTGTCAGAAAGTCAGGATTGTGTTACTGAAGATACAAATTAAATTATAAAAACGCAGACATGGTTAAACTCGAGCTGCTGAAGGTTGACCAGCTGAAGAAGGAGCTGGCTGCCTGGAATTTGCCGACTGCTGGCGGAAAGGTGGAGTTGCAACTGCGCTTGCGAGAGGCGTGTGAATCACGAGGCATCGATTGGGCTGCACACGAGTTCAGAACGCAAGAACAAGAGGCGCCGGCCAAGGTGGAGGAATCGCCTGCTGGTGCTGCGTCATTACAAAGTACGACTGCAGCGGCTGCGCCACTACAAGCATTGGACATGAGCCAGTTAATGGTTGCACTTAAAGGCATGTTTGAGACTTCCAACCGTGAAATGGCAGCCAAAATGGAAAATGAAAATCGTGAAATGTCGGCGCAAATGGCAGCGAAACTAGAAACTACGAATCGAGAAATTGCAGCGAAACTAGAATGTACGAATCAAGAAATAGTGAAAATGGAATCGGCGAACCGAGAAGTAGCGGAGCGAATGGAAACCAAGCTTCAGGAAAATTCTGCGTGCTTGGAGCAGAAAGTGGAAGAAGTCTCAAACAAGCTTGATGTGAAGGTGGAGCACCTGGGAGCGCAAGTGGAACACTTAGATAGACGAGTCGACGGCCTGGATGATTCTCTGAACAGACGAGTTAATGACTTGGATGATTCCTTGAACAAACGAGTTGACAGTCTGGAGGATTCAGTAAACAGGAAAATCGACGAGCGGCTTAGAGAGGTACAGCCACGAGAATGTTTGCCGCCGGCTCCGGAAAGTTTTGTCATAGAAGTGCCTACTTATAACGGTACTACGTCGTTCGACACATTCAAACTACAATTCGAGATGGCTGCTTTGGAGAGTCAGTGGACCAATGTTAGGAAAGGTCGGAGGCTGATACTGGCTCTAAGAGGTCGTGCGGCTGAGGTAATACAAACAGTTCCGGAAGGTTTGAGAGGTGATTACGAGACCGTCATGAGGGCATTGGCAGCCAGATACAGTGACGAGCACAACAAAATGCTGTATTATTGCGAGCTGAAGAACCGCTGGCAAAGAGCAGACGAGGCGCTGCAGACGTATGCAGCAGACATTGAGCGGCTCGTACAGTTGTGCTACCCGGAATTCGGCGCTGATTATCTCGAGAGGATGAAGATTGAGGCGTTTATTGAAGGTCTTCATGACCCGGAGACACGACGCAGTGCATTGATGATGGGCAAGCCGACATTCCGTGAGACGGTGTCAAGCGCATTGACGTATGAGGCGGCCTGGAGGGGAAGTTTTCGACATTCATCTGCGGAGATGCATGGAGTCCAATCTGGACGTGTCACGCAAAGCCAGACAGTGAGCTCGGAGGCACCAGCGGGGCTGCGCGCAGTATCATCTCGAGTCAGTTGCTGGCGATGTGGCAAGCAAGGCCACATATCACGAGACTGCCATCTGCGAAAAAAGCGTTCCGGACAAAAGACGTCGCCAAGAAGGGATGACGCTCTGCCACACCATTCGCAGGCCGAAAACGGGGAACAAATTGTGGATCTTCGGTCGGTAAGAGTTCTGCAAGAGGAAGATTGGCTTGCGGAAAGGCTACAGAAGGACCAGCGCAAGGATACGGATCTCGCGAAGATCATCAAAGGCAAAGCGTAGAGATTACGGCCGGACTGGCAGGAGATGGCTGGTGAGAGTCCGATCGCGAAGGCTTACTGGGCACAGTGGCAAAGTCTACGTCTGCAGGATGGCTGCCTATACCGCGAGTGGGAGAGCAGGGATGGCAGGACCAGAAAATCCCTAATAGTGGTCCCGAGAGGCCGAATCGACGATGTCATCGAGGAAAACCATAACGACTCCAGTGGAGGGCACCTAGGCATCGCAAAAACTGTCGCCAAGATAAGAAGGCGGTTCTATTGGGTAGGATGCCAGGAGTCTGTCGCTGAGTGGATCAGAGGTTGTAATCGGTGTTCGGCTGCGAAAGGGCCGAGGAGAAGATCGCGGAGCCGCACTCTACTAGTTGGAAGCAGGTTGAAAGCGAGCTATGGTCTACGGGCTAACCCAGAGGGGTTCCAAGAAGGCGATCTGGTAATGCTTTACAACCCGCAGCGCAGGAAAGGTTTGTCTCCAAAGCTTCAAACGTCATAGGAAGGACCGTACAAGGTCGTGACCAGGATTAATGACGTGGTGTACAGGGTTCAACGCTGCTGCAGCGGAAACGCCAGGCTGAAAGTAGTCCATTTGGAGCGCCTGGCGTCTTACTCCGGCGGAGCCTCGGTACTTGTTCGGGACGAACAAGTCTAAGTGATGGACAGTGATACGATGAGAAATTCTGTGCCGCACTGTACAGGAATGCCTTTCTCCGCACGAATGTTTTCCAAGCATACTTTTAGGCATGCACTGTGAAGTACAGCAAAACTGTTATAAATTCGCTTGGTATAGTCCGATATGGCAAGGATGGTTCTCGAAGAAATGGGCTGTGCGAGAATGGTCGAGCGCTTTCCAATTAGAAGTTGCAAGAAACTTCGGCGCGATAAGAAAACTGGTATAAAAGCAGCAGTGGCAGCGCAAGGGGTCGAGTCTGTGTTGAGCAAGCAATGGGGAAACATGCAATAGTAGTAGTGTAAAGTAGAACAAGTGCAAATTTGTAAATAAAGCGATTGTTAGTTTTGACTACGTTGCGCTGGATAACTGAAGTTGTTTTATTTTCAAAACCAATCCAAACGAACCTGTGAAGTAATTTTCGTAACAATATTCTCAAACTTGTAATCAACCATGTGAAATAAACAAATAATTTTATTTCGAACTCGCCACGTAAAAATATTTGTAAACATTTTAAATTGGGATCAACCGCCAAATTTTAAAATCAATCAAAGCGTTGGCCAGCAAAAAGCCATACACCACAAAGATTCGATTGATGGTGAGCTGACGGCAATCTGTGCAGCAAAAACCAATCGGCAACACAAAAAAGCATACACACAATAAACAACAAGAACAAAAACATTAGCGAATCCCGAGTCATCTTCGTTGAAACGATGATGACGATGCCTTCGTTCGTTTGTTTTTTGCTTGCGCTTCGGCAAACAAGATCAAGAAACATGCATGCAAAAAATGATTGAGCGCACACTACGCTGCAACAACCACCACTTCAATGTACACGAGTGAAGCCGTTGCGAACAATAACATAGCTTTTTGCTGTTGTCCTACGCAAATCTAACAGAAAATGTTATGAACCTAACATTTTCAAATGCCTACGCTTCGCACTTCCCGCTCGCATCATAGCAACCGAAAACACTTTTGCGCCCACATGCGCGTTCTATATTACTTCATATTCTTTGATAATACCTTAGCCTTTCCAGCAATATATAGATTGTCCAAATCAGATGAGATTTGGGAAAGTTACTGACGGTGAAAGTTGTAAAAAAGTGAATTTTTTGGCCATTTTCAAAATTATAAATTTTTGAATGATTTTTTTATGGATAAAATAAATTATTTGCTCTGGTTTTAAAATTTATGATGAATCATATATTATTTGAGCAATTATTAAGCCTAACATCAATAGAATCGAAAAAAAATTACAAAGTTATAAAGCAGTGAGTGAAAACCAACTTTATTAATTTTTTTTACACTGTGCGACAAAAATAAACATTTTTGCCGAGACCCATTCAAATGTTGATATAGACGTAAAACTAGAGGTATTTATAATATCCTGGCATAGTCAGTTTTTCATTTTCTGACCCAAAAACTTTTTTAAAGGACTTTAAAATTTTAAGGATACATACATTTAAAATATTTTTTTTAATTTTTGCCGTTGCGCAATGATGAAGATATGGGTATCAAATGAAAGAGGAAAAATGTCTCCTTTTAACAAAATTTCCTATTTTTTTCCTAACTTTAAATCTAACAGAGCTAACACTTCATTAACGGTTTCTTCATCAGTTTCTTCATTAGTTTCTTCATCAGTTTCTTCGAAAACATCGGAATCCAAGTTTTCTAAAACTTCCTGTACTTTTTTGTCCCATAAAACCGGTGCCGGTTGATATCTATAAAACGGAAACCACATACAAGTATACGTTAGTGACCAAATGCATTAAATCTTTTCGCTTTGGTGCCTGATGCGGCCTTAAGCCGAAAAATTTACTGTAAATCCTTTATTTTCACTACAAAATACTTCAAATCAATAAATTACATTACAAGGTACTCACTCATAATTTTTTTGTTTTAATCTTTTAACGAAAAGTATTTTTAATAATTTTTTTCTTTTTTTACTTTTCACGAATTAATTATTTCTACTAATTTCCACGAAGTTCAACTTTCAACTGATATTAATGGGGAACATATGATGCTTACAGCAGTGCTACATTAACAAAAGGAAACTTAATTTATCTATAATATGCCCTAAAAATTTCATTTAAAAAATTAAAATGTATGTGGACTTTTCTAGCTTTTTGTGTACCGTGCCTTAAAAGGAGGTTCTTTCAAATTTTTTTGAAAAAATCGTTTTTTTCACATAAAATGAAAGCTGTATGTCCGTAGAATATGTGTACGAAAGGATTTTTCGATACGATCGCCTTGTCCGCACACGAGTTTGTTTCTTCTACAGTGTTTTCCCCAGTTTTTTCCCGGAGCTGCTATCTTTCAACGCGTTTTTCTCGGAACCACGTTTTCCATCTGAATTTCAAGGATATCTCTTGATCTATTGTTCTAATTTCCTTAATCTAAAGCATGTTTGAAAGGTGATCATTTTCTGTATGGCTTATACCTAAAACGAGCATAAGTTACTATTAAATTGTTATTTATAATTAAGGTTTAATAACAAAAAAAGTGGCAAATTTTTTTTCGAGCGTTCACATTTCAGTCAATTTTTGGTCAGAAATCATTATAGTTAGGTATAAGCCATAGAAAATTTCATCTACTTTCATTTAAAAAAACCTTTTTCATTTCAGATTACTACATACAAGAGGCTGTAGGCTTGAAATTCGGAGACGAGATTTTTCATGCAGTGATCGACGAAAGCCGCCATTGTTCAGCCGCCATTTTGAATTTTGTTACAAAAAATATATCATATTATTGTAAATATCCGTCAAAACCGGATGTTTCTATGTTTTTTCATCATGCCACAAATCATTTCCAAACTTAGGCCTTTTTCATTTCATTTCATTTATTTAGAATAGATACATTAAGTGTTGTAAGATCGAGTCTTTTAATAACACCTCATCAATATTCAATTTCTTAAACTAGAATTAAATTTAAAGTTAAACAATTACAATAACAAAATTAAGTAATAAACATAGGCTTAAAAAACATAATATAAATATTATAAATAATAGAAAATATTATAAGATATAAAGGAGGAAAAAGATAAGAAAGTGATGAAGGAGGAAAAGTAGAGATAGAATGGAAATAAAGAAGAAAAAGAAAACACGCCTTGCAATCATCATTGATCCTATGGAATCAGAGTGCACGAAAATACTCATAAAGTTTAGCCCTATAGTTGTTTCTGTCTAGCCCAGCCCTTATAACTGCAGGAACTGAGTTCCAGACTCTGACTGCGTTGATGAAAAAAAGTCGTGATGTTATTAAAAAATTGTAGTGTTGGTACAATTAAATTGTGATGTCTCCGGGACTTAAAAGGTATGAGCTTTTCGTACAAATAAGAAGGAGTTTTCCATTCCATTAGTCTATAGACAAAAATACAATTTTTGGCAAAGAGGTAATTTTCGATTTTACACACAAGTACTTTATTCTGCCAGGGGGAAATATGTTCATACCTTTTAAGCCCGTATACATATCGTGTAGCATTATTAAAGGCTATATTAATTTTGTGTAATGATTTAGAGTCAAGCTTACTGTACACCACATCAGAGTAGGCAATAAGGGGCACAATTACCAAATTATTTAATATTGGGATTAAAAATGTCGACCTAAATTGGTTCAAAAGTTTTCTAACAAACCGCAAGCAGTGTGTGGTAATTGGGTCGTCGGTTTTCAGGGAAATTGATGTCAAAATTGGGTTGCCTCAAGGTTCTGTGTTGGCTCCTATTTTGTTTAATATATACATCAATGATATTGTATCTGTGCTTCATTATAGCACGATCAAACTATTTGCTGATGATGCTTTAATTATGATTAGTGGGACTAATATAGATGAAATTCAACATAAGTTGCAATTGGACTTGGATTCTCTGTATATGTGGCTGTGTACTAACAGATTAAAATTAAACATTGATAAAACTAAATATATGGTCATTTCACGAAATAATAACTTAGTATTGAAAAATATAAAAATTAATAACATCGAAATAGAAAAAGTTCATAAAATAAAATATCTGGGCATTCAGATCGATGAAACATTAAAATTTAACGATCACATTGATTACACTTTGGGAAAAATTGCAAAAAAAATTTGGTTTATGAAACGAACGTGTAAATTTTTAAGTAAACAATACAAAATCATGGTCTATAGATCGATAATCGAGCCACACTTTATCTATTGACCCACAATATTTTTCATTATGAAAGACTCTCAAATTAATAAATTGCACAAAATGCAGAACAAGGCAATGCGTTTTATCCTTAAAATGAGTTATGATGCTTCGGTAGTGAACATGTTACATTCCCTTAATTGGCTTAGTGTTAGGCAGCAAATATTTTTCTATACCATGAAGTTTATAAATAATCTCACAAATGGTTTATTACCTGAATACCTAAGCACTAATTTAGTTTTAATCAGCAATACACATAATGTGAACACTCGAAATACACATAATTTTAAGCTACCATTTTTTAGAACCGAATCTGATAAAAATAGTCTTTTCTATAAAGGCTTTAAGTGTTTTAATAATTTGCCTGAAGAACTTAAAAACGGTGATAAAAATATGTTTAAACGAAATCTTTTTAATTACTGTAAAACTTTAAATATTAGGTAACTGTTAAGTAGGAATATTAGTATTGTTATATAATTGTAGTATTGTTATTAGGCATCGCAATCCCGGGATCCCGGACTTTTTCCAGTCCCGAAAATCCCGGGATTAAAAGATTTGAATCCCGGGATTTTCGGGATTGCAAAAGATGCTTCAAAGTTCAAATGAAATAAATTTAAAAGCACAAAAACCCAATTCCTTATCTGAAGGAGGAGGGAGTGGATAGAGGGCGTCTTTTGCAAAAGGCTTATAATTATTTACTAAGCATTCAACCAGCAAGTGTTGAATCTGAAAGATGTTTTCTCTCAGCAGGGTTTATTTGCAATAAATTTTGCTCTAGATTAGAGGGCAAAACATTTAATGCCTTAGTATTTTTAAGATCTCAGTTTTTAGTTAATCACAACGCTTAACTTTTTTATCGAAATAATCGAAGTAAAACTAAAAGTACTAACAAATTAACTATTTTATTTTTTTATCAAATATGCGTATATATGTACTTTATGATACATTTGATGCAAAGCAATAAGTTATGTTCAAGTGTCATTTTTGGATAAAACAAAATGTTATCAAACTGAAGTTAAATGTCAAATGAAAGACTTTTAAGTTAAACAAAATGTTGTCAAGGATGACTATGTTTATTTATTTGATTTAAATTTAAACTGACAATTTTGAATGTAATTGACAACTGATTGTAAATGACAACTGGATTTTGGTGATGTGCCGCGCACAACCAACCACTTCGACGACTCAACACCGACTGCCTCCCTTTCCGCCTTACAATGTGATTAAATTCAAGATAAAAAATCTTAAAACTACCCCAAATGTGATTAAATTGTGTCCATTTTTATGGTAAATATATTATAAACAAGTATTTATGCAATTTGGTAAAATTGTTTTATTTAAAAAATTTGTTATTTGAATTTGAATTTGAATCGGGATTTGACTTTTCAATCCCGAAAATCCCGGGATCGCAAAATGGCAAAAAATTGCGATCCCTAATTGTTATATCCTATTTTTAGAGTGTATGAACTAGGCCTAATGTAGCCGTAAGAAATAAATAAATAAATAAATAATTAGTTGTATAACTAATTTACGCCTGGTTTCCAAGGGTGTTAATGAAGCTGAAAATCTCAATTTACGCAGCGTAGCATATACCTTTCTCACGACTCCATTAATATGGTCACAGCAACTTAAGCTAGAGTTAACAATAAATCCCAAGTTCTTAATTTTGTCCGTAAAAGTAAGCACACTTGAGCCTAAATACAACTTAGGGATGTTGTCAACGTGTATTGCTTTATGGCAAATCTGTAAGACATAGGACTTAGACGCATTTAAGCACAAGTGATTGGCAGCTGCCCACACAGAAATTGCAGACAAATCACTGTTCATTTTGTAACATAAATCCTCAACGAGACCAATACGACTAGACAGATGCATTTGTATATCATCAGCATATGCATGGACAATCACATACTGACACACAGAAAAAACGACCTACAAACAATCTCCAAGTGGGGTCAAGCGAACAGGGTCGATTTTAATCCCCGCAAGACCCAATGTTGCCTGTTATCCCACAAACGAGTCTCCCCACATCCCAACACGTCCCTGGTTATGGGTGGTGTGGGTATTGCGGAATCGGCAGCTCTTGATGTTCTGGGCATGTCCATTAAGAACGATCTTCGTTGGAACGATCATATTTTTGGCGTGTCGAAAGAAGCAGCCAAGTGCCTCGGCTTCCTAAAGCGGTGCAAAAAATATTTCACTCCGTCTGATCTCCGCATTATTTACACTACCTATATCCGACCTAAAATGGAGTTTAACTCGCACCTATGGGCGGGGGCTTCAAAAACCCATTTGGAGCTCCTGGACCGGGTGCAAAACCGTGCGATTAAACTTATAGGGGACAGTAGGGCATCCAGCTCTATTGACTCCTTGGAACATCGTCGAAACGTGGCATGTGTGGTTTTATTTTACCGTTACTTTTTCGGCAATTGCTCAGTGGAGATGAGCAGCTTGCTGCCATCACTCCGGGTATTGCCCCGGGCAACCCGTTTGAACACTGGCGCCCATGCATTCCACGTTGAAACGATGTTCCAACGCACTACAGAGAAAGTTCGTTCCTGGCCCGAACAGCGCGATTGTGGAATGGTCTCCCTGCAGATGTTTTCCCCAGCACTTATGATCTTGATGGATTCAAGGCAAGAGTCCATAAATTCTTCACCCAACATCCTTTCTCCCAACCTATATATCCTTCCTGAACCAGCGCAATGCCCGCATTTATAGGGGTTTCCCCTGCGCGTTGGCTCGTATTTAAAAAACCAAAAAAAAACAACATCATTAACAAAGAGACTAAACAGAAGTGGACGAAGGACAGATCCTTGTGGAACACCAGTACATACCAATCGGGCCTGAGACATTGAGTTGTTGGACATAACTTTTTGCTGACTTCCGTCCCTCAAGATAGCTTGCTATAAGCTTCGCCGAGCTATCATTGAAACCGAAGTAGCTTATTAGTTTTGCACATAAGAGATTATGGTCTACCGAGTCAAAAGCTTTGGAGAAGTCGAGTAGGCAAAGAATTGTTAAGTCATCATTGTCAAAGTTAATTCTAATGTCGTCAAGTGTTTTTACCATGGCAGTGGAGCAGCTGTGTTTAGGTCGAAAACCAGATTGTAGAGGGGAGAGAAGGTTGTGCTTTTGCAAGAATGCATAAATTTGCGTCGCCATCAAATTTTCGCACACCTTGGAGAATGCTGGCAGTATACTAATAGGCCTGTAGTCGCCAGGGTAGGAGGCATTTGCCTTTTTTGCAACTGGCAAGACAACCGCTTTTTTCCACACTGAAGGGAAACAAGAGCTTGTAAAGCAATGATTAATTATGTCGGTAAGTGGGCCAATTATAAACTGAGCAATAAGCTTGACACATTTTAAGGAGATTCCATCCTCACCCACCGCATTTGATTTAATATCCATTATAGATTTTAACACGTCAGCCTCACAAACTGCCACGAATTGGAATTTCCCTTTAACACGATCACAGGACGGCAAATGTTGTGGCAAAACAGTAGAACTCGGTTTATTACTGGCACTAATAAAGAAATCATTTATTACATTGGGATCCAACTCACACCCAGTGTTTTCCTTGCCATGGATCTTTAGATTTTTTAGATTTCGCCATAGTTTCTTAGCCGGAAGAGAAGGATCCAACTTGGAGTTGAAATACCAACGCTTAGCTTGTCTAATGACAGTCGTTGCAGCATTGCGGGCAGCTTTATAGTTAGACCAAGAGACATCAGACCTAGCTTTTCGCCACTTCGTGTACAACTTATTGCGCTTTTTAATAGCTGAGCGAACTTTTGTGTTGAACCAGGGACATGAACTATTCAGAGCATTGAGCGTACAAAGAGGAACATGTATATCAAACAACATAGACAAATTATAATTAATGAAATCAAGTTTTTTATCAACAGTGTCAAGAAACCATCATTGGTTCCAATTTACGCTACACAAGTCAGACATCAAAGAACTGACATTTAACAATTTAAAGTCACGGTACACAAAAGTAACATTAAGATCAGAACGATTCAACACAACATCTAAAGTACAGAATATTAAGTCATGATCAGAGATGAAGGAAATTTGGTCAAACGTCAAAACTTGCGATGGGTCAGGTGTAATAAAGTAGTCAAACAGGCTGGGTGATGCATTATTCGCATGCCTAGTTGGTATATATTTGTTAATCACACAAAGTCCTAGAGCTTCTAACTGGTCAACAAGTTTACTTCTATTTGAGTCATTGGATAATAAATTGACATTAAAATCCCCACAAATTAATACATATTCATACTCAACTACCAACTCCGTCAACTCATTAAAAAGAGAATCCAAGGAGAAGCATTTGTGAGGGTTGTACACGCATACTATTAAAGTTTTTGCTGCACCATCAGCCACTTCAGCAAAAATAAACTCAGTGTCGGTGTCAAGAGATTTAGCCACCAGTCCTAGTTTAAGGTTTTTCTTACAATATATCGCAACTCCACCCCTTTCCTAAGCACGCGATCATGTCTTAATAAGTTATACCCATTTAGAGACAAATTAAGATCAGGAACATAACCATGCAACCAAGTCTCAGATACACAGATCACATCCACAGCAGACTCTTCAAAAACATACCTAAGGTAATCAAGTTTGTCATTGCCTAAACTACGTGCATTAAAGTGTACTACATCAAGGCCATCATATTGTTTACATAAAATGTCTATCAGAACTTTGTGGTTTTCAGCAACGCCAGAGTCAGGCTTATTAATCAGCCCCACAATTACGAACAAGACCAAAACAGAAACAACCAACGAAAGCCAGCGTCAATGAGTATGAAAGCAGATATAAGTACGTATACGATTGCAAAGAGTACCAGGCAAAGCACGAGAAAAACATGAAGGTATAAAAGAGACAAAGTTGAAAGTAAAAGAGAGAGAAAGAAAGAAAAGATAGTACAAGAGAACAACTTAAACGTAAACATTTAGCAGCTAACATTTGTTTTAGAGTTCAGACGTTTAGATTTTCAGCAGTCTGTCGTAACAATACTTTCCAAGTACTCCTTATTCAGCACCCTGAGAGCTTTGCTTCTTTGTTGAACACGCACATAAACACACCCACGTATTGAGAAAACAGCAGCCAATCTCTTTTGCTTTTTTAGCTGCAGTGCAAAGTGCGTTAGCTCTCTGTTGCTTTTGGTGAGACTTTCATGCACAAATATTTTCCCATCAGTGGTGAGCCCAACATCTCTAAGCAGCAGGGACCTCTTTGCCTCTTTACAGAAACGGACGATTGATCTGAAGAGTTTAGAGCGGTCATCAGGAGATCCAAGTTTAATTATGACAGGTGCGGCAGCATTGTTGTTGAGATTTGGCACCCGAAAAGCAGTGCAAATGCGAAGCGGAGCCAATTTTACAGAGTGGCACAAATTGTGGAAGATTTCCTCAATACGCTCACCATCAGCTTGCGGAAGACCATTTATAATGAGATCCGCAGACACAGCATGATTCTGGCATACATTGAGCTCCTCCTTGAGTAGCAGAATTTCATTTTTCAGCAGCTCATTCTGCACAATTTGCGCTTCTGCCTTTTCCACACGCTCTTCGAGGGTTTTTATCGCCTTCTTGAAATTAGTAATTTCCGCCGACATCTCGCCAAACCGCTGCATAACCCGTTCTTCGTATTCCCTCATGCGCTCCGTAATCTGCTCAATCACATTTTTTCTCAGCGAGTCCAACTGCTCCTCCATATGCGCGAACCAAGCCGAATGTGGTGAACTCTCAGCTCTCCCCGAACTGCTCAAGCTGTTCTGTGGCGTAGAAACCGTTTGACGCATAACTTTTGCAGCTCTGGTTGTCATGCTCATATTCAAATTCAAGTTCAAAGCTATTTTTATTTAATATAAACAGCGTTTATTGCGCTAGAACTTCACTTAGCAAGGGCAGTTGCAAGTATCGCCAAAAATCACTCCACAAACGCAATTAAGTTGACGGTGGTATATACAAACAATCGATTTACTGCAGCACACCAAAAACACGTCTACTCACAACGACTCATCTCATGTGAAAAATTTTTTTGCCCAAATTTGAAAGAACCTCCCCGTAAGGCCGTATGGGGCAGTAGACGGTTAAGAGTTTTTGAAATATGCATAATCAGAAGCAAACAAAATAAGTCAATATTTTGATAACTGATTATTGTAGAAGATCAAAAATAAAGTTATACGTGTTTTAGGGTTTTTTTATTTGAGCACTTTTTCGCAGCACGGTTTATAGTTTCCGAATGTACCTTGTGACCGAAAAGTTTCGAAAATTTTAAATAAAACGCAAAATTCTTAATCTTCATCAATATTTATTTTATCTCCTTCAAAATATGCTCCATTAGAAGCGATACACATATGCCAACGTTTCTTCCAATCATCAAAACATTTTTTATAGGCGCTTTCCGGTATGGCTTTGAGTTCCCTCTGCGAATTCTGTTTTACGTCTTCTATGGATTCAAAACACGTTCCTCTGAGTGGTAATTTGAGTTTGGGAAACAGGAAAAAGTCACACGGTGCAAGATCAGGTGAATACGGTGGCTGTTCGATGGTATTTATTGAATGTTTGGCCTTAAAATCGTTGATAATGTTGGCTCGGTGCGAGGGAGCATTATCGTCATGAAAAATCCATGAATTATCCTTCCACAATTGAGGCCGTTTACGGCGGATATTTTCACGCAAACGTCTTAAAACAGTCAAATAATAGTCTTTACCGACTGTTTGTCCTTCAGGGACGAATTCATGATGCACCACACCACGAATATCGAAGAAAACAATCAGCATTACCTTGATTTTCGAGCGACTCTGGCGTGGTTTTTTCGGTTTCGGCTCGTCTTTTCCTCTCCATTCCGATGATTGTTGGCTTGTTTGCATGTCGTACTCGTAGACCCATGTCTCGTCACCAGTTATGATGCGTTCCATGAAAGTTGGATCGGAATTGGCACGATCAAGCACGTCCAAAGAGACCTGTTCACGGTACTCATTTTGAAGAAAATTCTCAACAAAATCGCAACGCACTACTGAGGTGAACTGGTTTCAACAGCTGCCGTAAACAAACTGTCTGACAGATCGCGCTCATTTTTGGCATAGTAATTAAGGACAGTGCTACCAACCTACAGAAACTTAAAATATCGAAAAATATACAGCACGCGAATTTTAAATGAGAATTTCCGGAAACTTTTCGGTCACAATGCATAACGAAAAATTTAATAACTTCGGAAATAAAAAAGATAAAGGATTGAATTTTTGCATAACGGTTTCCCATAAGTAGAAGATTATTTATTCCAAAAATGAAAACAATTCGCCCACGGCCACACCTACTCTCCATACAGACTTTATTTTTAACAATATTAAAATAGTGTAACGATAAGACAGTCTGTCGCTGTGCAAAGCAACCCTGTCGCTACGTGCCGTCTATAATTCAATCTGGCAACGACGGCCGCGAAGCAGAGGCGCCTGGAAAGAAGTTTTGCGGCAGGCCGTAACCCGATAACGGGTTGTTATGGCCAGTTAAGTAAGTAAGTTAGTCCAACCTGGCAATAACGGCTGCGATAATAAGGAAAACTGTTAGTCCAACCTGGCAATGATGGCTCGCGATCATCATGGGAACCTTTAGTCCGCTCTGGAATGTGTGAGAACAATCTGCGCGATAACCGGACAGCAGTAAAAGGCAGCCGGCTACAGCGCAGCATTCAATCTGATTTTGACTAGCGAAGATGCCACACGAAGTGATTAAACAAATAATTAAGTGTAAAGACAGTAAAGTGTAAATCTGTGAAATAAAGTGATTGTTGGCTTTTATTGACTGCGTTCGGATAATTAAAGTTGTCTTATTTTCAAATTACACAATCCAGTGATACGTATCAGCCCACTAGAACTAATATTCGTAACAATAGGCTGAAATTGTGTTGTCATGCATTAATATGTTCTTTAGAGACACTTAGCCCACTTTTGTATACTTTCCTCACTAAAAGCTAAACTAGTGACTTATTATGTATCTCAATGGGTTAAAGAGGCAACAATAACTTTATTTCACAAATTTCAGACTTTACTGTCTTTACACTTAATTATTTGCTTAATTACTCCGTGTGGCACCTTCACTTGCCTAAACTAAGACTGACTCGCTGCGCCGTACCCGGCTGCCGTTTATACCTGTCCGGTTATCGCGCAGATCGTTCCCGCACATTCTAATTGGACTAGAAGTTTCCATCATTATCGCGGACCATCATTGCCAGATCGAATTATAGCAAGTCGCTGTACTTTAAAGTGCGTGCCTAAAAGTATGCCTGTAAAAGCATTCATAGCACGGCGCGTAGCCACAGGGCGCCTTGCACAGCGACCGGCTGCTTTGTACAGCGACAGACTGTCTTATCGTTACACTGCCCACCACTTAGACTTGTTCGTCAAGAACAAGTGCCGAGGCTCCGCTGTGGTAAGGCGCCAGGCGCTCCAAATGGACCTTCAGCTTAGCACCTCTATTGCTGCAACGTTAAATCCTGTATACCACGTCATTAATCCTAGTCACGACTTTGTACGGTCTTTCCCATGACATTTGAAGTTTTGGAGACAACCTTTCCTCCGCTGCGGGTTGTAGAACATTACCAGATCGCCTTCTGGAACCCTTCTGAGTTGGCCCGTAGATCATATCTGACTTTCACCTTATCGCTGACCAGTTTGGTGCGGCTCACAGTGTCGCGAGTAGGGACAAAAATTAAAAAAATGAATGTCGTAACTTGAAGCCGCTACTTGAAGAAACGTCAATTCGTAGAATTGAATACAGTGTGATATAGCTGAAAGTGTGTATTAATAGAAACCATGGACTTTAGCTGCACAAACTTGCACGTTTTTAAGAAATTTTACATTTTCAGTGACGTGTGCAGTCAAAAATAGGGTCCTTTTTGCAGCATGGTTGGCAGGAAAACATAGCGACGACGGCTGCGCATCGCTTGAGCTATTAACTTTTGTTTGTAATAATACGCAAACACCACTTGATTTAGAAAAATTACATAAAAAAAGGTAGATTCTATGGACGGCCTCGGCAATACTGGGTGGTTTGCCATCGAATCAAGGCATCTTTCGAAAAGAAGCAAAACTTGTTAATTCCTGCAGAACCAATTATATCAGTTAATAGGAATATTACAAGTAAACATGAAAACCGAAATTCTGATATAATGCAATTAAAAAAAAAATTTTTTAATTTTGTCAAAAATAGATGTGAAGGGTTTAATTTAAATAATTCATCACCGGAAACCGATTATCCTAGCAGTACAGATTAACAAATTGTAATTTTTAATGAAAATATATGCTTTACTGAATTTAATAATAGGTATTATTATTTTCTATTTGGGCTTGAAATTACTTAGGTGCGCATAGGTATTGTAACGATAAGACAGTCTGTCGCTGTGCAAAGCAACCCTGCCGCTACGTGCCGTGCTATAATCCAATCTGGCAACGACGGCCGCGATAGTAACTTTAAGCTTATCTGGCAACGACGGCCGCGATAATAACTTTAACCCATTAAAACCTGACCCCAGAAAGGCTTGTGCGATTTCCATGAAATTTTACACAATCTTAGTAATTGACCTAATCAAGAAAAAAAATAAGGCAAAAACTTCATACTCCCACCCCCTGAACCAGGAGGGTACGTTGCGCAAACGCAATTTGGGCCTTAGTCACACACAAAACATAAAATTTCCACAAAAAAAAATTTTTTAAAACTTATTTTTAAATAGTTTAGCATTGCAAAATGCAGCCCACAAAGGGATTTTGATAGGTTTGAAGAATAAGTATTTTTAATTGAATTTCAAAAATTCCCCAAAAAACACCTTTGACTTTGGATCGAAAAAAAGATATGAATATTTAAAAACTTTTGAAATTTGAGTATGGCAGAATCTAAAACGATCAATTCGAATCCAATTCTACCCATTTTCAAGTCTTATATCTTTATGAATTACTTAATGTAGCGAAATTCCCAAACGTTGCGCAAACGCAACACTCAGGGCTTAGTGGGTTAAGCTAACCTGGCAACGACGGTTGCGATCATCATGGAAACCTTTAGTCCACTCTCGAATGCGCGAGAGCGATCCGCGCGATGGCCGGACAGGTATAAAAGGCAGCCGGGTGCGGCGCAGCGAGTCAGTCTGATTCTGACTAGTGAAGGTGCCACACGGAGTAATCAAGCAAATAATTAAGTGTAAAGATAGTGAAGTGTAAAAGTGTGAAATAAAGTGATAGTTGGTTTCTATTGACTGCGTTTAGATAACTAAAGTTGTCTTATTTTCAAATTGCACAATCCAATGATACGTAACAGCCCACTAGAACTAAAGCGTGATCCATTTCGAGGTTCCCTACTTTTTTAAAGAAAAAAACACAGAAAATTAAAATTTAACGGGGAATGTTTATTATCATTCGAAAGAACATTCTTTGGCATTTATTTTTTGAAGATTATCTCTTTCAAATGTTGGCCGCGGCTACGTCTCAGATGGTCCATCCGTTGAGTCCAATTTTCGATGACTCGTTCGAGCATTTCGACTGGTAACTGGCGAATGACACGCGTGATGTTTTGCTCCAAGGCCTGAATCGAAGCGGGTTTATCCGTATAGACTTTAGACTTTACGTATCCCCACAGAAAAAAGTCTAACGGTGTGATATCACACGATCTTGGTGGCCAATCGACCGGCCCATTACGTGAAATTAGCTGTTCTCACCGGCATCATTTTTGAAGAAATATGGACCGATGAACGATTTGTAAACGTTGTTCAGGCGTAAGTCTTTCCATGATGAAATGCCAAACAATACTGAACAAAAATAATATGACAGCTTGACACGACTCACGCGTGATCTGTCAAAAAAAGATTATTGAAAAAAGTACCTCTAGTTGGATCACCCTTTAGTATTCGTAACAGTATGCACAGATATTTGTAGTTTTTGTAATATTTCCTTTGTTTATTACAAGCGTATTTGTAGGTTGATCGATACCATTTTTGGCATATATCTTTATATTGATGATATGAGTTGCTGTACCAAATCAATATATCTTTTATAGTTTCCGAGATACTGTCAACTTCGTATTTGGTTTGTATGGGAGGTGCGCGTGTCCGCGGAGCGATTTAAGTAAATTTTGGAGTATTAACTTCTCTTTAAAAGGAAATCATATGTACGAAATTTTATTGTCGTACGACTATTCCTTTTATTTTTGTCCATCGCTACTATGGACTCGCGCCACTGTGCGGCTCCTTATAAACTGGTAAATTCCCCCAGTTCCGCCCGCTTATTGACCACGTAGTCAGTCTTAGCGCCTCCCGTCGTACTGACTACCCCGAACTTCAACTGAACTTCTGGCTACCCAGTTGTTTACCAGCTTTTCCGAGATCGTAGTGGCCTCCTGGTTAGAAATAGGGTACATCTCGGGCCATTTGCTGAAATAATACATTACCACCAGCACATATTTGTTGCCTTGAGTGCTCGTTGGGAATGGGCCGGCGACGTCCATAGCAATCCGCTCGAAGGGCACTCCCACGTTGTACTGCTGCATGCGGACCCGAGATCTTCTTGTCGGCCCTTTCGCGGCTGAACATCGGTCGCAGCTCTTAATCCACTCGGCTACAGACTCCTGACATCCTACCCAGTAGAATCGTCTTTTTATTTTGGTGACGGTTTTGGTGATGCCCAGGTGCCCTCCACTGGAGTCGTTATGGTATGCCTCGATGACCTCGTTGATTCTGCATTTCGGCACTACCAATGGCGGTACAGGCATCCTTCCTTCAGCCGCAGACTTTGCCACTGTGCCCAGTAAGCCTTAGCGATCGGGGTTTCACCGGCCATCTCCTGCCAGTCCGGACGTGCGCCTTGCTTCTTGCCTTCGACGATTTTTGCAAGATCCGCATCCTCACTCTGGTCCTTTTTTAGCCTCTCCGCAGACCACTCTTCCTCTGGCATAACGCTTACCAACCGGACGTCCACTATCTGTTCTTTGCTTTCGGCTCGCGAACAATGCCTGCATTCGATTTTGCACGGACGGCGTGACAAGGCATCGGCATTTCCATGGCTACTGCCCTTGCGATGCTCTATCGTGTAGTCGTAGCTCTGCAGTCGCTCGATCCACCGCGCCAATTGCCCTTCAGGGTCTTTAAAGTTCAGGAGCCATCTCAATACCACATGATCTGTGCGCAGGTAAAACCTTTGTCCATACAGATATTTGTGGAAGTGTTTTACGCAGTCCAATACCGCCAGCAGTTCTCTCCATGTAACACAGTAGTTGCGTTCCGGTTTCGATAGAAACCTACTGCAGTATGCTATCACTTGTTATTGGCCGTCTATTATCTGTTATAGCATCCCGCCAATACTATGCCCGCTTGCATCTGTATCCAGCACAAACATATCCCCAGGCACGGGGAAGGCCAGAATTGGAGCAGTGCACAGTTTTTCCTTCAGACGTGCAAAAGCCTGCTCCTGCTCCTCGTTCCACTCGAAAGCTTGGCTCTTTTTCGTCAGTTTGTGCAAGCTGCTGGCTATGTTCGCGAATCCCGGAACAAATCGGCGGTAGTATGTGCACAGGCCCAGGAAACTGCGGAGTTCGTGTAGATTGCGTGGCCGGGGCCACTCCTTCACCGCCGTGATTTTGCCTTCATCCGTATGTACTCCGCGGGCGGAAACCGTATGACCCAGATACTTGACCTCCTTTTGGAACAGCGAGCACTTCTTTGGATTGAGTTTAAGCCCAGCTTTTTGTATCCGCTCGAATACCTCCTCCAGCTTTCCCAGGTGGTCGTCGAAGCTTTTACCCATCACAATTATGTCGACGAGGTACACCAGGCACCAGGCGAGCACAAGGGGCCCGAAGAAGGCTCTATGACCTTTTCTTTCCGCATGTTTTCGATCAAATTTGTGACCCTTCCCTCTTCCCTCTTGGCCAGCGGAACTCGTCTGGGCGGTTGGCGAATTGGTTTTGCACTTCCGGTGTCGATGTTGTGTTTCACTATGGCTGTGCTTCCGCCTGCTTCTGCCGCAAATATTGACCCATAGTGCTGCAGGACTGACCTCGCCTTCTGTTTCTGCTTGGCCGTCAACTCGCTGCTCCACTGGTTCTCCTGCGGTATGACGTCCATGTTGAAACCGCTCTTCCTATTACCTCCAGGTGGGCTACTCTCGCAATTGACCACGGCTACAGCTTCCTTACACTCGCCAATTACCTCGTCTTTACCGACATATCTGGGTGCATTCAGGGGTTCAGTATTCTAACTGGTATCCTGCCATTCTTAGGTTCCACTAATGTACGTCCGATGATGATGTTGTCGTGTCCTTGTTTCGGTGCTTCTACAACCCACAGCCGACTCGTCCCATCGTCCTCGTCCACCTTTGCCCACACAATCGCCTCAGAATTCGCTGGTATCCTCCGGTGTTGACACGATACAACCTTCCTTACCGCCACGCTTCGCTCAAAGCGGGTGTGCAGCGGGAATTCAACGTTGGCATATCTCAGCACATGTTCTTTCAGGTCCAGCATAAAACCGTGCCTAATCATGAAATCCACGCCGATAATCACGTCGTCCATTATATCCGCGACGATGAATTCATGTTCCAGACTGCTGGTGCCGATAGCAATCGTTTTCGTAACTTTTCCTCTTACCGGAGCACGCTCGCCAGTCGCAGTCCGCAGCTCTATGCCATGCAGCGGTTCCCAGTTCTTCAGCAGGTTCCTTTTTACGATCGAATATGACGCTCTAGTATCCAGTGTCAACACGAACAACTTTCCATCTATCCTTCCTTCAATCGTCAAGCTGCTGGGCTGTCGTTTCAGCTGTGAGACAAGGATGGTGGGGCAGCAGATTGTGGTGATCAGTTCACGCCCCTTTGGGCTGACCCGTTTTAGTTTAACGGCTCCACGTCCTCAGCCCTGCGCTTTTTGGCTGAGCCTCGATTGTCAGTATTCCTCGCTTCAAGCGATTGCGATCGAGAACGGGAACGCCTCTTTCGTTGGCGGCAATCTCGTGACATGTGGCCCTGCTTGCCACATACCCAGCAAACAACTTTAGAGGAGACCACCCGTGGCCTGTCCGGTGGCTCAAAGCTTATGGCCTGGATCGTAATCTCGTTGTCTGGCTGGATCTGGCGTATCCTTGCAGGTGCATACCGAGTGCTCCCAATCCATGTCGCCTCGTATGTCATCGCGCTGGTCACCGTCTCCCTAAATGTCGGCTTGCCCATCATCAACGCACTGCGACGTGTCTCCGGATCATGAAGACCTTCAATAAACGCCTCAATCTTCATCCTCTCGAGATCATCAGCGCCGAAGGACGGGTAGCACAGCTGCACGAGCCGCTCAATGTCTGCTGCATATGTCTGCAGCGCCTCGTTTGCCCTTTGCCTGCGATTCTTCAGCTCACAGTAGTACAGCGTTCTGTTGTGCTCGTCGCTGTATTTGGCTGCCAGCGCCCTTATGACGGTCTCGTACTCACTTCGTAAACATTCTGGAACTGATTTTATTACCTCAGCCGCAGCACCTTTAAGAGCCAGCGCCAATCTCCGACCTGTCCTTACATCGGTCCACTGATTTTCCAGAGCAGCCAGGTCGAATTGTAGCTTGAAGGTATCGAACGGCGTAGTCTCATCATAAGTAGACTTCTGCTCTGGTGGCAACACTTTCCGGAACCGGCGGCAACCATTCTCGCGGCTGTACCTCCCTAAGCCGGTCGTCCATTTGTCTGTTCATCGAGTCTTCCAGACTATCAACTCGTTTGTTCAGGGAATAATCTAGGTCGTCGACTCGTTTATCCAAGTGCTCTACCCGCGTCTAAAGGTGCTCGACTTTCCCATTAATCCTGTCTGAGATTTCCTCCACTTTCTGTTCCAAGCGCACATAATTTTCCTGAAGCTTGCTGGACAACTCCCGATTTGCATTTTCAAGTTTTGCTGACATTTCCCGGTTCGCCGTTTCCATTTGAGCTATTTCTTGAATTGTCGTTTCGAGTTTCGCAGCCATTTGCGCCGACATTTCACGATTGACATTCTCGATTTTTGCAGAAGTTTCCTGAAACATGCCTTTCATTACAACCATAAGCTGGCTCATGTCCATTGCTTGTGGTGGCGCAGCCGCTGCAGCCGTGCTTTGCATCGACGCAGCACCCGCAGGCGATTCCTCCACTTTGGCCGACGCCTCTTGTTCCTGCGTTCCGAACTCGTGCGCAGTACAATCGACGCCTCGTGCCTCACATGCTTCCCGCAAGCGCAGCTGCAACTCCACTTTTCCGCCAGCAGTCGGCAAATTCCAGGCAGCCAGCTCCTTCGTCAGCTCGTCCACCTTCAGCAGCTCGAGTTTAACCATGTCTGCGTTTTTATAATTTTTTTTTGTCTTCTGTTTATTTTCAATTTTCACAATCCCACTTCTGACACCAAATGTTACGAATTCTAGTTCTAGTGGGCTGGTACGTATCTCTGGATTGTGCAATCTATCTTATATATAAAATTCTCGTGTCACAGTGTTTGTTACCGTACTCCTCCGAAACGGCTTGACCGATTTTTATGAAATTTTACATGCATATTCAGTAGGTCTGAGAATCGGCTACTAACTATTTTTTGTACCCCTAAGGGGCGTGGCACATTTTTGTGACCCAATTATTCTGCTGAACTACAAGTCACAGAGGAATGAAACTTTGCATGAACCTATCATGTAATCATATCTCTCGACAGACGGAATGAGGCGGGTTTTGGACAACGGGGCGTGGCACCACCCATATAAGCAAAATCTTTAAAATAGAATATCTTCGAAATTATAAGTAGCACAACATTAAAATTGAGTACCCCGTCGTCCCATAGATGAGTCATTCTAATGATAAGATTTTATGGGCGTTGGACAAGGGGCGTGGCACAGTTTTTGTGACCCAAATATTTTGTTGACCTATAAGTCGCTCAGCAATGAAACTTAGTACGAACCTACCATTTATTCATATATTTCGACAGAGGGAATGGGGCAAGTATTGGACGAGGGGGCGTGGCACCACCCACACAAGCAAAATCTTTAAAATAGAATATCTTCGAAATTATAAGTAGCACAACATTAAAATTTAGTACCCCGTCGTCCCATAGATGAGTCATTCTAATGACAAGATTTTATGGGCGTTGGACAAGGGGCGTGGCACATTTTTTGTGACCCAAATATTTTTCTGAACTATAAGTCGCTCAGCAATGAAACTTAGTACGAACCTACCATTTATTCATATATTTCGACAGAGAGAATGGGGCAAGTATTGGACGAGGGGGCGTGGCACCACCCATACAAGCAAAATCTTTAAAATAGAATATCTTCGAAATTATAAGTAGCACAACATTAAAACAACATTCTACTGATAACATTTGATGGGCGTTGGCCAAGGGGCGTGGCACATTTTTTGTGACCCAAATACTTTGCTGAACTATAAGTCGCTCAGCAATGAAACTTAGTACGGACCTACCATTTTTTCTTTTGACAGAGGGCATTGAATAAGAGGGCATGGCACCGCCCATATAATTTAAATCCGGTTCAAGCGCAGTCCATTTCTTTACTGAAACTTAACAGCAACACTGTTTATTTGTGGGCCTTGATTGCGTTAATCAGTAGCTCCTCCTCTTCCTTCAGTTGGTTTTCTTCGTCAGTTTGCATCGCCATAGATTCGCCACCTCGCGTATTTCATTATAAAAAAACAACAAATGTCGTACGGGACAAAGTTCGCGTGGTCAGCTAGTACTAGTATATAAAAACAACTGTGACGTTTTTGAGCCACAATCAGGCTCACAACCAGTGAACCGATTTATATGAAATAAGCACCAAACATTTTTCTATCTGTGGGAATGGTACACATGTTTTATGAGAATGACCACGCCCCCTTCTTACGCCCACTATGGTAACAAAACTCATTTATGGTATGCTTTTGTAAGGCAATGTGGGTATCAAACGATTCAGCGTGTCATTGCGGCAAACATAGGCTGTAATATAATCGGCCACGCCCACTTTCTGCGCCCTCTAAACTAACAAAACGAAACTACGATACATGTCGGTAAATCAGTATTAATATCAAATGATTCCGTGTTTGATTGATGTTAACATAGGATATATAAGATGGACCACGCCTATAATAACAAATCTATATAATATACTATAATAACAAATCAGCCATGATTATTTGACACAGCAATATGGGTATCCAACGATTCAGCGTGTCATTGCGGCAAACAAAGGCTGTAATATAATCAGCCACGCCCACTAAACTAACCAAACATAGCTACGGTACATGTCGGTAAATCAGTATTAATACCGAATGATGCCGTGTTTCATTGATGTGATATATAAGATTGACCACGCCCAATAAAATAACAAATCAGCCATGATATATTTGACACAGCAATATGGTTATCAAACGATTCAGCGTGTCATTGCGGCAAACATAGGCTATAATATAATAGGCCACGCCCACTTTTCGTGCTCACTAAGCTAACAAAACAAGGCTTCGGTACATGTCTGAAAATTAATGTTGATGTAAAATGATTCTGTTTCCTAGCGGTAAACATAGGCTATATAAGGTTGACCACGCCCCTGTTACGCCAAGCCTATCTTGACAAAAATTAACTGTGGTATATTTGTTTAAAACAGTATGGATATACAAAATTTTAGGAGTCATTGCAGCAAATATCTAAATGTTGTATATAAAAATTAATGTATTGTTACGAATGCTAGTTCTAGTGGGCTAGTACGTATCACTGGATTGTGCAAAATGAAACCACTTTGTTTATTCGAACGCAGCCAATTAAAAACCAACAGTCACTTTATTATCCACAGTTTACACTTTACGGTTCGTACACTTAAGTATTTGCTTAATTACTCCGTGTGGCAACTTCACTTGTCAAAACCAGACTGACTCGCTGCGCCACACCCGGCTGCCTTTTATACCTGTCCAGCCAACGCGCGGATCGTTCCCGCGCATTCCAGAGTGGACTAAAGGTTTCCATGATGATCGAAACCGTCGTTGCCAGGTTGGACTAAAAGTTGTTATCGCGGCCGTCGTTGCCAGATTGGACTAAAAGTTACTATCGCGGCCATCGTTGCCAGATTGGATTATAGCACGGCACGTAGCGGCAGGGTTGCTTTGCACAGCGACAGAATGTCTTATCGTTACAGTATGTTTGTTTGTTGGTCCCACGACACTAAACCTCAAAAACTAGACACCCGATTAGCTGCACTTTTCATGGAATGTTCGTATTCACTAAGTCTCGGTAAACCACATAGTGCGAATACGACTCGATAGGTAGGCGTGGGTACCTCCCATACAACTTAAATTTTCAATATGGAATATCTTCGGAATGAGAAGTCGGACAACATTAAAATTTGGTGCGAGGCCATCGTTTAGATGTGCGGTTTCACTTTATGAGCGTTGGACAAGGGGCGTGGCACTTTTTAAGCAACTCAAATGTTTTGAATAACTTTGGAACTACACATTACACATCAAAGAGATTTGACACAAACTTACGATTTAGATGTGCCCTTCAACATAGGGAATGGGGTGAGTATCGGACGAGGGGGTTGGCACTGCCCATACAACCCAAGTTTTTAATGTGAAATAACTTCGGAATTATAAGTCGGCCAGCATTGAAATTTGATACAGCATGGCTTAGACGTGTCGTTCAAGTGGTTAAATTGTATGGGCGTTGGACAAGAAACGTGGCACTTTTTAAGCGACCCTATTGTTTTGAATAACTTTGGAACTGCAAATCACACATCATAGATATTTGGCACATACTTACGATTTAGACGTGCCCTTCGACAGGGAGAGTAGGGTGGGTATTGGACGAGGGGCATGGCACCGTACATAGAACCCAAATTTTTAATGTGGAATATCTTCGGAACAATAAGTTGGAAAGCTTTGAAGTTTTGTATACCATCGTCCGATAGATGTGTAATTTTACTGGCAAAATTTTATGGGCGTTGAACAAGGGGCGCGGCATATTTTTTGTGACTGAAATTTTCCGCGTAACTTTGAAACTGAAAGTCGCATATCAATAAAACCGGGTCACACCCTTCCCATAGAGTGTAGTATGAAGAAACTTGACTTATTGAGCCCATTGACTTCAAGCTTGCGTGCAAAGCCGCAGGGCCCTACTAGTTTAAAATAAAAAAACACTTAATTTCTCAAACGCAGTCAATAAAAACCAACTGGTCAAATGTGTTCGTTCCAGTGATCTGTGGATCCTGCAATGATCCAATCCTCTCCCTTCCAGTCCCCTATGTATTTATGTCCCACTTTCCCAATCCACCGGCTTCGGCCGTCTGTCTCGTCCAATGTCTTTTTCAGTTTGTCATTCGTGTTTACACATCGGAATAAACCGCACGCACTCAAACCGAAACCCTATCGCCTTTCATTATTAACGCTATTCCGCCGACGGCTCCAAGAGCTCTAAACATGGTCCTTCGAGCCTTTGTCGAACCCGCGACAAAAAACAACTAATAAAACTAAAACAAGTGACACAGTGAACGAAAACAGCAACAGTGACAAAAAACATCCAAACAGTGCAACAGTCACAAAACAGTGAACAGTGAGAACAAAAGTGAACAACATACCACAAAACAGTAACAAATTAAAACTAAACTACACAAACATACATCAAAAGGAAAAGAAATGAGGTAAAACTAATAAGCTAAATGGCAAAAACAAAAAAGTGAGTGAGCAGTGCAGTGACCCCACCAAAAAGCTAAAAAGCCGTCCCCGATCCCACCTGTTAAACAAAAAATAAATTATAAATCAGTGAAAAAAAAAAACCATACAAAAAGCCATCACCGGCCCCCTTTAAAAAAAAAAAAAAAAAAATAAAAATTAAGTGTAGTACAGAAAAACAAAAAACCACAGTGCAGTGCAGTGTAATTGCAACGACCAGCGAAAAATCGCACAACAACAACAACACACACTACGCTGACGAAGAGGGAAGCGACATCGAACAAACAACAAGGGCAGACAACATCAGCACCACAACGCAACGTTGGACGGACATTATTAAAGCATAGAGGAGATCCCCATACTCGGGCACTGGGCCCAATAAGATAAGCCCCAAAAACTTTATATAAAAAATTAACAACCCATACACTAACCAATACATACATATTTCGAAAATTTATAAACATAACCAATTTCCCATTTACACATTAATTTCATATGCGAACATCCGCATACACATATATTTCACAAATAACGGGGATCTTGCAGATGGAAATTTAAATTTTCCAAATGCTGGCCTGCCCATTATTAAATTTCGGTTTAATAATAACATACATTACCACATACCCAATTATTTGCCGTTGAATATTGTATATATATACAATATTCAACTGGATCAAAAATACCGCAAAAGTAGTTCCGCAACTGCCCAGTTGCTTATTTTCCACATTCCCCCTACAGACAATTTTCGCGCTTCTTGCGCTCACGAATTTGCATTGCGGCAAAAAATAAGCGCGAATTTATTTCCCCATCTTCTCCTTGGGCTTTGTACATAAGCAGCGGTAAACACTCTGCGCGCGCTTTTCTGCACACATTCTCGCACCTCTCTCTGTGCAATATTTACACACACCATTTCCATTTCTCTTCTTTGCGCGTTGTACATAAGATCAGCAGCGACACCCAGCTGCTGTGTACATTCGCGCACCCACTTGTGCACATAGTCGGGCATCTCCCTTTTGTGCTATATACGTACGCACTTGGCAGCACGCAATCCAGCTGCTTGGCCGAAGTGCATGTACATAAGCAAGAAAGCACAACAGCGAACACAGTGGGACAAATTGCTCATTTTCACAGCACATTGAAAATTTTCTTTGACTTAGAAAATTTTCAATCGTGCATATATATATACATATATATACACTCATATTCACAATACACATACACTTCATTATATACAGTGGGACAACAAGACCCGTCCCAAGTACATTGAAAATTTTCAACTTAGAAAATTTTCAATTGTACAAATCAAACATTCACTGCACATACACTTACCATACATACAGTGGGACAAACATAACCCACCAGTACACAAAAAATTTTATTTTTTCCCTCATACAATTAAATACATTTTACTAAATTTACTAACAATTAACAAATATTATAGAGTCAAAAATATATTTTGACTACACTCATACACATATACACATAACAATACACATTCGTTTTCCTTATTCATATACACATACCCATACATATTTATTTTTCGTACAATTTCACATACATTTATACACATTTATACACATACACATATTTATTCATTTTCGTTTCAATAAATTAAATACAAATACACAAATACAAATAATAAAAGACAATTTATTATTAATAATCACTGTCACTCGTTGTTTTTATTTTCTTAAATTATACACACTTATACAAATTCTCATCCTCCGGATTTCACGGTTCCTATTTAAAAATTTATTAATTAGTCCACGTATTACCCCATATATTTTTAATAAAGTTGGCCAACCAATTAAAGGCAATTACCCATACAATCAAACGACTTTAACACATTCGTGTAACGTTTCGATTCTTTCAAATTTTAAGCCGTTCGTGCGGACGCGGCCAACTTTAACCCTTTCGTGCATTCCCATTCTCAGGTGGAAATTCAATTTCAATTTTTCGCACCTGACCCCCCTCTCACTAAAGCTTCGTTAATTAATTTCAATGCCGGTAGACCGTTCGCCTAAAAAGCAGTCAGACGCGATGGAGTTAACCGCCTCCAAACAACCCCCTAAGGTGTCAACCGATTTGTTTTTGACAGACACTGTCACTCGTGAGCCGCCAAAAACGCGCTCCAAGTCCCCCATACTCAAAGCAACCGATCCAAGCGTTGCCAAATTTATTTTCGAGTCCGATCAGCTCGTGCAATTATGCACAAAGTTTTCTGCGACCCCCATTGAGGAACAAACGAAGTCCCTCGTCCAAATTCGTCAAAAGAATTTGGAAGTCCAATGGACTAGGCTTATGCAAGCATATGAGGCAGTCTCCATTGCGGAAGACAGTAGCCAGCCCGACCGTTTCAAGGAGTCGGCTCGGCAGAAGAACGAAGCCTGCATAGACCAATATGAGTTGTGCATGGCTCAAATGTCGGACATCATTGAGATGCTCCAGCCTCCACCCACTCAGCACGCTGCGCATACGGAACAGGTTCGATCCTCAGAACCAACAAACACTCCGAATATGTGTTTACAAGTTCCACCTTGCGATACCGAAACATTTTTCGGGGGCTATGAGCAGTGGCCGTCCTTCCGGGATATGTTTACGGCAGTATACATAAATCACCCCAAGCTCACTCCAGCCCAAAAATTGTATCACCTCCGATACATGACGCAAGGCAAAGCCGGTGCAATTGTGAAGCAATTTGCCTTAAGCGATGAAAACTTCGGACTCGCATGGGAAGCCCTGAAATCCCGTTACGAAAACAGGCGCATTTTAGTTGACAACCAAATACGATCATTATTAAACATCACTCCGGCTACTTCCGAAAATAGCGAAGCGCTGCAGCGGATTCAAAGTACAATAAATAATTGTCTGTCAGTACTTAGGTCCCAGGCCGTGGACACTGACAATTGGGATCCGCTGCTTGTGTACATTTGTTGCACCAAATTACCCGAAGAGACATTAGCTCTCTGGGAACAATCCCTTACATCTCGTAAGGACCTGCCTCTTTGGTCGCAAATGGACGAGTTCCTGACCTGCAGGTACGAGGTGGTGGAACGGCTCAATAGCATTCGCCCCGCTAAGCCAAAACCACAGTCTTCCAATTTCCATACTCCCCAAAATCGGCCTCAAAATAAATCTCAGCACTTCCACACTGAAGTGAAAAAAGACTTCGCGTGCAAACTTTGCAACGCCAACCACCCTATACGGACATGTCAGAGTTTCAAGAAGCTCACCCCCCAGAGCCGATTGAAATACGTCAAAGAGCACAGCTTATGCGAAAACTGTCTTGCCACAACGCATACCATAAAGGATTGCACAAGCAGTTTTACGTGTGTTTACTGCCAAAGGAAGCATCATTCCCTGCTTCACTTTCCCAACAACAAATCTCAAGCCCCGCAGCCTCTCAATAGGTCTCAGACGACCACTTCTCAGGTCGCAACAGCTCATCCACAACCGAACAATAACTCCACAACTCATGCCCCCACTTCAGATGCGCAAGCCGGCCCATCTTCAAGGCTAAGTACGCCTCAAGTACAAGCCCTTCATTCCAATAATGGCACCCAATCCCTTCTGCCTACGGCACTGGTGTCTATTGCCCACTTAGGAGAATTGTTCAAGGTTAGAGCGTTAATCGACCAAGGCTCGCAACGCACCGTCATTTCCTCGAAGGTGCAAAAACGCCTAAAACTGCCTATTGAAAAATCGCACTTCGAAATTTCAGGCATGGGCGGTAAAATTGTGCAAAATGCTAATCACATTTGCTTTTTGACGTTGGCAGTTCCAAACTCCAGCACGACCCTCAAGGTGCAAGCAATAGTACTTCCCCAATTGACGAAATTGCTACCCCCATTCACAATTAGCCATCCCAACTGGCAAGAATTTGCCACCCTAAATCTCGCGGACCCAAATCCATTCGAGTCAGCGCAGATAGACTTAGTTATTGGCAGTGATCTGATTCCACAGATCTTACTCGAAGGTATCCGACGAAATGTGTGTGGCAGTTTACTAGCCCAAAAAAACCATTTTCGGTTGGATACTCAGCGGGCTAGTACCCCATACGGTGTCATCTTATTCGACATGCGTAGCAGAAGTCTCCAATGAGGAACTAAGTTCACAACTCAGGCAATTCTGGGAGCAGGAAGAAGTCAAACTCCCGACACCTGTCTCCTCGGATGACACTTATTGCGAAGAGTTGTACCAGAAGACCACAACCCGTGGATCGGACGGTAGATATACTGTTAAACTCCCATTTAAGGCAGAATTTCCATACACCATAGCGTTAGGCAATTCCCGCCCAAACGCCCTCCAGCAATATGTTAGCATGGAGCGAAATCTCTCCCGAAAGGGAAACCTCAAGACCGTCTACGATGACGTCTTAGAGGAATATCTCACCCTTGACCATATGGAACTCACAAATCCCCGTGAGATAATCCAAAATGGCAAGTACTTTTCGTACTATCTGCCTCATCACGCAGTCATCCGCCCCGAAAAGAAGACTACCAAAGTCCGAGTAGTCTTCAATGCCTCAAGGTCCTCAAGTTCTGGTCAGTCACTTAATGACGTTCTGCATACTGGCCCCACTCTTCAAAATGACCTCACATCGCTCATTCTCCGATGGCGCCTTTACCGCTTTGTCTTCAATGGCGATGTCCAGAAGATGTATAGGCAAATTCGGGTCCATAATGATCACCAGGAATTCCAGCGAATACTCTTTCGCAAATCCCCGGAATCTCCTATTCAAGATTTCAAATTGAAAACGGTGACATTTGGGGTTAACTGTGCGCCATATTTGGCCATCAGAACGCTCCATCAATTGGCCCACGATTCTCAGCCATCCAGCCCGTTAGCGGCAAAAATACTTCTCGAGGAAACGTATGTCGACGACATTCTTTCCGGAGGTCATGATCTTCCCACCACTAAGGAAGCTCTCTCTCAAGTGATAGCCACCCTCAACTCCGGGGGATTCCCTCTTAAAAAGATAACGGCTAATCACGCAAAACTCTTAGAGGAAATTCCCGAAGACGACCTTTTGGATTCGGAATTCCTCAAGTTCGATTCAACGAGTTCCACTAAGACTCTTGGCATCCGTTGGAATGCCCTATCGGACTCATTTTCATACTCCATCTCTCCCACTTCTCCTGCAACCTCATTCACGAAAAGGCAAATTCTTTCTTCCGTTGCCAAACTTTTCGATCCCGCAGGATGGCTTTCGCCTATAATGATTCTTGCCAAAAAGCTTCTGCAAGAGCTTTGGCTTGAAGGTACTGAGTGGGACGAGTGCATAAAGCCAGGATCACTTATTAAATGGCAGCAATTCATTGAGAATTTGCCTGCCATAGAACTTATCGAAATTCCCCGGTGGGTTAACTATGCCCCCAATCGAAATGTTCAGATCCATGGATTTTGCGATGCCTCCGAAAAGGCATACTGTGCAGCTCTATACATACGTATTAGCACGAATGGTGACCACCTCGCGTCACATCTCCTTGTTGCGAAAACAAGAGTTGCACCTCTCCAAACAATAAGCCTACCTCGCTTAGAGCTTTGCGGAGCAGTTTTACTCTCCCAGCTCATCAAATCCCTCCGCTCTCACCTCGGGTTCGATCAATCGGAAATCCATTTATGGACCGATTCGGAAATTGTCCTTGCTTGGTTGGAAAAACCACCTTGCACATGGAAAACCTATGTTGCCAACCGCACGACTGAAATACGTCAAAATGTGCACAACGCTCCCTGGCGACATGTCCCAAGCGCTGAAAATCCCGCGGACTTAGGAACGCGCGGATGCAAGCCGCAGGATCTCAAAGATCACACTCTGTGGGGGAGTGGCCCCAAATGGTTGCAGCAAGCTTCCGATGCTTGGCCCAAAGGTCATTCTCGCAAAGTTCCAGTCCCGGAACAACGAGCAGTTGATTGCCACCACCTTCTCGAAGAGCAGACCGACATCCTCGATCGGTTCTCCAGCTTCTCTCGAGCCCTGCGAGTAATCGCATACATGTTCCGCTTCATTCATAACGGCATCTCCTCCCGTCGCCCGCAACATCCCATACACGGAACACAGTTATCCCAAGCAGAGTTGGCATTTGTTAAGAATCGCCTTATAACTCTCGCGCAAAGTTCCTATTATCCCCAGGAACGACAAGCGCTCTCTCATTCGCTTCCCATATCCAAGAAAAGTTCTCTCTTGGTACTCAATCCCTTCTTAGACAAACAGAAGGTGATGCGAGTCAATGGCAGACTCGCCAATGCGGCATTGTCGTATAATGAACGACACCCTATCATTCTCCCTCCAGAGTCCCGCTACTGCAGTTTGCTTCTTCGCTTCCTTCATAAGCTATTACTGCATGCGGACCAACGACTCATGCTCCGTATGGTTCGGCAGGAATATTACATTCCGCGCCTAAAGCCGCAAGTCAAAAAGTGCATTTTTCAATGCAAAACGTGTGTCATCCATAAACAAAGGCTGCGAACACAGATTATGGCAGCACTCCCTCCCGAACGATGCACACTTACCATCCCATTCGCCACAACTGGAATCGACTTTGCTGGTCCATTCCAGATTAAAGCTTCCATGCTCCGTAGCTCAACCTACCTCAAAGGTTATGTTGCAGTGTTCGTGTGCTTCTCCACGAAAGCCGTTCACTTGGAACTCTGCTCGGATCTTACGACCGTTCCGCGCAGCATTCGCCCGATTTACTGGTCGACGAGGGCTACCTCTCAAACTCATGACCGACAACGGCAAAACGTTCGTCGGTGCTCAACGTGCCATGGCCAGAGACTTTGCCAAATTCTCGAGAGAAATCGCCCAAGATATTCTCGACCGATACGGTCCTCAGGGCGTCGAGTGGCAATTCATTCCCCCACATGGGAGGACTATGGGAGTCGGCGGTCAAAAGCTTCAAGACCCACCTTAAAAAGGTAGCCGGCTCTCATAGATTCACATACGAAGAGTTTACGACTCTTCTGACTAGAATTGAAGGGACGCTTAATTCACGTCCACTCTCTCCTCAATCGCAGGACCCTAGCGATCTAGTGTCTCTGACCCCTGGTCACTTTCTCCGAGGCGCTCCTCTCGCCGCCCCCCCGAACCCGAGTGCTCCGAGCTATCCCTGATTAATCGATGGGAAAAACTCAAAGTCCTCCATCATCAATTCGCCCGACGATGGAAGGACGAATATCTTAAGGATCTCCACAAACGTTACAAGTGGAAGCATCCGCAGAGGGAAGTGGAAGAAAATGAAATGGTCGTCATTAAAGACGACCTGCTTCCCCCCAATGAATGGCGGCTCGGCCGCATTCATAAAATTCATCGCGGTCCCGACAATCACGTACGTGTCGTGGATATCCGCACCGACTCTGGCATCTTGACAAGGCCAGTCGTCAAGCTATGCCCCTTAATAGCGTCTTAAAGCTCACTCAACTCATGGCCCTGCTTTCCCCATACTCATTCTCATACCCTATCCACCCACTATCGTTATATCGTAGTGATACACTTTTTTTGTGTTTTGCAGGGCAACACGGAAACCGCGGATGGCTCAGCAATGCCGACTGTGCCACCACCTCCACGGCATACGATTTTGCCGGGCTTTTCTGGCGATGGCACCAGAACAGCGTCAGCAGGTAGCCCGCGCTCAGGGCTATTGTACGAACTGCCTGGCGCGGTCCCACCCCACTAATCGGTGCAACTCCACCGCGCGTTGCAGCAAGTGCGGCCGCGCCCATCACACCATGCTGCATTTCGGCGGAAGGCCAGCCCCAGCAACGGTGCCCAAGGCCGCAGTCAAGGGCGACAAGAATCCGCAGCAGCCCCGGCAGCAGGCCGCTCCAAATCAGCGCCCTGTGAAGCGCTCCGCCATCGCCAACCGGCTGGCACGCCACCGCCGCCAGCCCCAACGTCCAGGCACCCGCCCCTCAGCCGAGGCAGCAGCTGAGCGCCAGCTCATCACCTTCAGCGACGAGGAGACCGCCGACGAGGAGACCCCGCAGCCGCGCGTCAAAGCCCGCGCCCTCATCGAGCAAGCTCTGGAGGCATTGGGCCGGCTCAGCGAGCAGCTCCGGCATTAATGTTGCCAGAGGCAACGCGGGCCGCCATGGTCAAATGTGTTCGTTCCAGTGATCTGTGGATCCTGCAATGATCCAATCCTCTCCCTTCCAGTCCCCTATGTATTTATGTCCCACTTTCCCAATCCACCGGCTTCGGCCGTCTGTCTCGTCCAATGTCTTTTTCAGTTTGTCATTCGTGTTTACACATCGGAATAAACCGCACGCACTCAAACCGAAACCCTATCGCCTTTCATTATTAACGCTATTCCGCCGACGGCTCCAAGAGCTCTAAACACCAACAATCACTTTATTTCACAAATTTCAGACTTTACTGTCTTTACACTTACATTTTACACATGTAAAATGAAGTATTTGTGGAAATTTTTTTTTTCTCGGGAATATGTTCTACAAAGCCTTTTCAATGTATGGCTAAGAGCGTTTTCCAAAATTCGAATCCCTTCCCAGACAAAACACAGGTAGAAGCGGCGGCGTCAGGTATAAGCCGGTCCGCTTACTCAATCTTTGAGCCCGTTTATCTCGGAACCATGTTTTTCGGTATGGGCTGCGCGATTGCATGAGAACCGCTCAACCGATCGCGATGAAATTTTAACCACACCTTCAGAAGACTCATCCCTTCGATATGAACCTACTTGTTTTTACAAATCTGCAAAAATCGCATGTTGGTGCTTGCAAATTCATCAACACAGCTGCCCCAAAAATTCAATTTTCTGCCGTTTCCAAAAAAATCACAATTTCTTTACTAAACCAGGTTCACATCGAAACCACAACTGTGTTTTAATTGATTTCCTTTCTTTTTTCATTTCAGCCCCATACGAGCAGCGCATCAGATTGGAGGGGGTTTTTTGATCCCACGCGCCGCCGCCATCTTGGATTCTCGGGTAAAAAAAAAATGGAAAAAGAACCTTTAATTAGTTAATAAAAGATTAAAAAAAAACTAAAATCAATTGCCAAATTCCTTATCCCCCAAGAAAATTCTCAAAAAATACACTATTTACATGTATCGGCCCCCTTAATTATTTGCTTAATTACTCCGTGTGCACAGAGCGGCCGAAGCCGCAAAGTGCGGCCAAAAGTCCAAAAAAACAAGTTTCTATTTAGGGGTTTTTCACCCTTGAGTTGGCTGCAATGATCCTTCAAGAAACTAAAATCGTGCATAGTGATGACTAATTCGTCACGCCCCTTCCTTAGGCTCAGTTGGAATGTGGCCTTCGCTCGAGCGTCACTCTACAGTTAATACACTGAGAACGGTTGTACAGGTGAAAAATTTTATGTAATAAAGAAAATCAAATAAGACCAAATGGAATCCACTTCTGAAGGTGAGTAGAACATGTAAAAAAAGTACTAATTATCAATTGTTAAGTAGTGAATTAGGGAAAACATAAACAATAGTGTCATTTTTTCACATAATTTTTCCGAAAATTAGACTTTTCAAATGATACTGCATTAAAACGCTGCAAAGCGCTGCTTTGAAACCTTATTGAAATGATAACTAAATATATTATCTATCAAATAAAACAAGATTCAGCTGCCAAGAGCTGCCTATTCATCTTTTATGCCCTTTTTTCGAAATCAAATTGATAGAGAGCGAGAGAGAGAGAGAACGAAATACACATGGTGCGTTTCTCTTTTATCTGAGGCTGCTACCTATAGTTTGGGGAAAACTGTTATACTTGTCCGATAGATAAATGCTTGGACCTAAGAAATCCGAAAACCTTAACTAAATTAGACAAATAGTTTTGCTTGTAGAGCCCGTCAAAGTTGAGCAATTTTTAGAGTGTGAAATAATATCACCAATTTGCACTTTTTCAAAAAGCTGTAAAGCTGAAGTTTTAAAATACGGAAAGGAGCAAATTAATTGAAACTTTTTGCACCAGCATCGTAAAAGAAGCATTTGTAGTAAATAATTAAATATAGGAAAAAAATTTGGTTGTTGTTGGTGTTGTCTTTTCATAGGCACTCACTTGAAGCACTGTTTTTATCACACTTTTTGAACTTTCGATAGACTTAAAAAAAAAAAAGGCCATACTTGCCACGGTTCCGTCTTTGGGAAAATTGTTCACTAGTCTTCTGTGAGTACTGCCCTGAAGAGATCGGGTGCCCTCGCGCAATTTTGTGCTTTCGGGTGCGTGCGTTCGAACAAGTTCGTCAAGATTTTGATAGTAAATCAATTACACGCGATTACAATCGTTGCCAGGGCATGCAAATTTGGATTTTGGCTTCATTTAAGAAGTACGTTTGAAAGTCGATCAGGACATCATATATCGTTTCTACATCATCCTGCAAGCCATTTCAAGTGGACATAAGATAAATATAGGAATCTTCCGGCAGTATAGTGTAAAGTTGGCTAGAATGATAGTAGACAAATATAATTGGTATTATATGCCAACTTTAGTGCATAAGCTTTTGATTCATGGTCCAGAAATCATTCAAGATGCCGTTTTGCCTATCGGACAAATGTCGGAAGATGCTCAAGAGGCTTGCAATAAATTTTTTGCCATCTATCGCCTGAACTTCGCTAGAAAGAACTATCGTCAGAAAACAATGGAGGACGTGTTTAAACGATTTTTATTAGCTTCTGACCCATACATTTCAAGTTGCAGAAAGTTGCCAGCAAAACCGATGAAGTCTTTGTCAGCAGATACAATTGATTTACTGTTGTCTCCATCTATTGATGCGGAAGAAGTGTTGGAAAGTACTGATTGTAGTTCGGCCTCTGAGACAGAGACAGATGTAGATGCTGACGATCTTGCTGATAACGAAAATTTTTTTATGTAATTAAAACTAAATAATCTATTTTGCTGTATAACCTACAATTTTTAAATTGACATTCATCTTGATTATGTTCTAGAATATACGCTATTTCACGTGAGGGGTAACCAATAGGGGTGGAAGGGGGTGGATTTTCAAATTTTTAAAATCAAATTCGTAATCAGCGACCCCGAAAACATATAAATTGACATGCATCTTGATTATGTTCTAGAATATACGCTATTTCACGTGAGGGGCTGGCCAATAGGGGTGGAAGGGGGGTGGATTTTCAAATTTTTAAAATCAAATTCGTAATCAGCGACCCCGAAAACCCCCGAGTAAGAAATTTTGAATCAATTACTTGATTTTTCGAGTTTTGGCCAGCTTTTTGGGAATCGGCCGCATTGTGGTGTGGCACCTTCACTTGCCTAAACCAAGACTGACTCGCTGCGCCGCACAATGGGGTAAACATGCCGAAAACCCGCGCATTACGGCTAATCTTAAAAATACGGGCCTAACTTTTTTTTATCTTTCGTAATCTACATGCATGTAGCAGTCAGAAAATGCATGTAAATTTTGCATGTAAATTGGACCGAAACTGGCTGCTGTATAGCCATTCAAAGTTGGATGTTTTTATACTCAATTTTATTTTGTCGATGCAACTTTTTTGATGGTGATGCTGAAATGTCAATTAAATCGTTATTTTTAAATATAATCGAATAATTTTTGGTACATATAATAAGCATATTCCTACATTTAATTTGACATATGTGGCATTTCAAGTCAAGCGGAAAACCCCAAAAAAAGTAAATTTTGTTTATATTCTGGTCAGGTCTACTTCTAGTAGATGTGAATGTGTACACCCAATTTTTTTTCCGTACAATATTTTTTTGCTGAGTTATGAGCTTTTAAAAATTCACTAAGAATAAAGTCATGAATTTTTCGATGCTTATTATCTGTATCAATTAATTTGTAAAAGAAACTAAAAAGTATAGTTTCTGATAGTAAAAAAGTTGTTGTTTTTTTGTTTTTGTCAAATTCTAAATTTTAATTTTTTTTACGTATAGTAAACCGGAAGTAAAAATTTCAAATCGATGTTTTAAAAACTTCGACACTTTTGTTTTTAATTCTTTTAAATTTTTTTTGTTTTAAATCAAAGCTTATATATTAAAAAATATGTGTACAAAATTTCAAAAATTGACTAAGTTACAACGATTTTAGTGAGAGCAGGTAGGGCGACTGGAAATGGAAATGAACTCAAAACTTTAAACGCGTTTTTCTCGAAACGATTTTTTTGAACTGGCGGCATCAATAACTCGAACAATTATGAACCGATTTTTAATTTTTTTTTTGTTTTGTTCGTCTTAGTAGTGGTTAAGGTTAAGCGTGGCCGATTTGGAAAATTTTGTTTTTTACTATTTTTTAAACTGTCTCAAAACCAAAAAAAAAGGTCGAAAAAATGGAAATATTTTCAATCGGTCGCCATTTTGTGAAAAATCAAAATTTAAAAAAACTGCTACGTACAACGATAACTACATTCATACTAGGGATTGCAATCCAGGGATTGCGAATCCCGGAGTCCCGGGATCCCGGGCAATGTCAGTCCCGAAAAATCCCGGGGTTGACAAAATCCGATCCCGGGATCCCGGAAACAAAAAAAATCTTACTTTTTGCTTTTGTCACGTTGATTTCGAAAGGTGCAACCCTTCTTATTTAACACAAAAAATAAATTGCCCATTGCCTGTGACGTTTGAATAAGTGTTAATGCAACAATAGCTCTGTTTGTGTATAACTACTTTTTAAAAATTTGTGCAAACTCGCTCTGGTTTTGGTACTTTTCCAGTACAAATTTGCCAGTAACCAAAATCAGAAGTGCAAACGACGCTCCCAAAAATGAATCCATTCAAAAAAGTAAACAACCAGAATTTTCTAAAAATATGCAACTCTTCTTTACACTAATGTGACTTGTCATATTCACAACACACAAGGAAAATGGTGTGAATAAGAGGATTAAGAAAGAAACAGCTAATATAAAACCATCAGCATTTGAGAATTTAAACTATAGCGAAACTTGAATTATTAATAGTTATTACTCACGCTGAATTTCACTTATTTTGAATGGCCAAAACTTGAAGATTTACATATAATACGATTTGATCTACTAGTATTGAACCAGAGTGATGCCTTTTTCAGCAGGTTAACCAGGTGATTTGGAAATTTAATGAGTTTTTAAGTTATTTGTCATAAATACTTTGTTCTTAGTTTTAAATTAAGTACACAGAATTATATTTAATACATAGATATAATTTATTTTATTGAAAAAAAGTCAGAACTAGTTCCTTAACCCTTTCGGGACTACTGGGATAATACGTCCCAGCAAGTTTTTAATGCCTCTCAAAAAAATTATTCAAATCTTACAACCCACGCAAAAAATTTTTTCGATTTCGGTGTTCCCGCATAAAAGGATGATTTCAGAATTTGTGAGCATCCAATATAATTTTCTAGCCCCAACATTCATGGCATGAGAACATTTCTACTGAGAGTATTTTGGATTTCAAAAATAAACTCCGTCCCGAAAGGGTTAAATATATTCAATCCCGAAAAAAATCCCGGGATCCCGGGATTATGATTTTCAGCCCCGAAAATACCGGGATTGTAAAACTGGTCCGGGATTGCAATCCCTAATTCATACAGATTACAATAAAATTTATTTATTTTTTTCAGAGTACCGGTTTTTTAGAAATCGATGCCGCCATGGAGGGGGAATTTTTTTTCAAGCGCTACGGGATCATCTCTATTGTTTAAACTATTTAATATTTTTAAATAAAAATTTGTGGAAATATTATTAGGTGTGTGCTTAATAAAATAAAAAAACCCCGATCCAAAAATTCCTATATTTACTCGGTAAAAAAAATGTTTAAAATCACTACTTTTTTGACCCGTCACAGTGGCTATCCACCTTAACTTAAATTAAAGCTTCAAAAGTACTAATTCTCCCCAAAAAAATTAAAACGTGATCACCAACCGTTTAAGACTTAGAGCACATACAGTACATACACATAGCTGAAAATAATGGATTTTTACACAAAATTACATAAAACCCATTGTTTTCAGCTATGTGTATGTACTGTATGTGCTCTAAGTCTTAAACGGTTGGAGATCACGGTTTAATAAGTAGAATAAGTACATTTAAAGCTTTAATTTAAGTTAAAAGAATTAAAAAAAAAGTGTCGAAGTTTTTCAAACATCGATTTGAAATTTTCACTTCCGGTTTACTATACGTACAAAAAATTAAAATTTAGAATTTGACAAAAACAAAAAAACAACAACTTTTTTACTATCAGAAACAATACTTTTTAGTATTTTTTACAAATCAATTGATAGAGATAATAAGCATCGAAAAATTCATGACTTTATTCTTAGTGAATTTTTAAAAGCTCATAACTCAGTAAAAAAACATCATACGGAAAAAATTGGGTGTACACATCCCCGTCTACTAGAAGTATAAATGACCAGAATATAAACAAATTTCACGACCTCGCTTCTTTTTGGTTGTCCGCTTGACGTGAAATGCCCCATATAATTCTTTTGGCATGGCACATTTTCTTGTAAAGATAATCTGTCGCTGTGCAAAGCAACCCTGTCGCTACGCGCCGTGATATAATTCAATCTGGCAACGACGGCCGCGATAATAAGGGAAACTTTTAGTCCAACTTGGCAATGATGGAAACTTTTAGTCCAACCTAGAAATGATGGAAACTTTTAGTCCAACCTGGCAATGATGGCTCGCGATCGTCATGGAAACCACTCTGGAATGTTCGAGAACGATCTGCGCGATAACCGGATAGGTATAAAAGGCAGCCGGGTACGGCGCAGCGAGTCAGTGTGATTTTGACTAGTGAAGGTGCCACACGGAGTAATTGAGCAAATAATTAAGTGTAAAGACAGTGAAGTGTAAATCTGTGAAATAAAGTGATTGCTGGTTTTTATTGACTGCGCTTGAGAAACAAAGTGTGTTTTGTTTATTTCAAATTACGCAATCCAGAGATACGAGGGCGGGTCAATAAGTCCGTGACTTTTTGAATTTCCCGCCTCTTAATTGAAATGGCAACACTGCTCCCGTCAACAGTCATCTGTCAGTTGACTCTTGTCAAAAATTGAACAAGCTGCGACATTTAGTTTTGTTTTTGACAGCCGTTAATATCAGACTACCGCGTTGACTGAGAAGAATATGGAAAAAATGAATTTCGTGTGCACGGGTGCACACATGTGCACTTTCCATGGCAAAAATCCATGAATTGGGCTACGAATTGCTCCCTCATCCCGCCTATTCACCCGATCTAGCCCCAAGTGACTATTTCTTGTTCCCAAACTTGAAGAAATGGCTCGGCGGAAAGAGATTTGCCTCCAATGACAAAGTCATCTCACAAACAAATGCCTATTTTTAAGACCTCGACAAATCATATTTTTCGGAAGGGATAAAAAAACTGGAGAAACGTTGGGCTAAGTGTATAGATCTCAAAGGAGACTACGTTGAAAAATAAAATAACTTTTTATCTAAAAACCTGTGTTTCATTCAAAAAGTCATGGACATATTGACCCGCCCTCGTACGTACTAGGCCACTAAAACTAGAACCAGTATTCGCAACAATATAATAAAACGTTCAACTTTGAAAGGCCGTAAAGTCCAGGTCATGGGATGAAGAGACTTGAAAAGTTGATTGGCTGTCCACTAGTCTATCTATTAAAGAGCTGCAATGGATGATTCATTTCTCCCTACACACAGTGTGATTCGGTGCAGTGTGCACTGATTGCCAGCATTCACTGTAGTAAGAGAGCAGTATGAGAATGACAACAAAATGCAAACCGCAACAGCAGTAAACACTCAATTGCTTGTCTCTGCAAGGCACGCACTGTTTTCTCTCTGCTATATACACTGCAAGCAATGCTAATGAATCGTTGACAGTGCGTAACGGGCCAAAATGCTACCTGTACACTGAATGCAATGAGTGATTACAAGAAGATTTTGCTACTTGACACGCGTAATTAAGTGAGGGAGTTTCGTAAAACATTTAGGTTTCTGACAAAATACCAATTAAAATGGAGGTTATTTATTCAAATAAATAATTTAAATGTAATATTAATGTAATATATAAATGTTATTTTAAAAAATTAATTAAATGTAATATTACAAAATACATTAGTCAGAATAAGTTTGCGTACAGGCAAGTCAAAATTATGTTATGATTAATTTTGACCTCAAAAATGGGTTCTTTGTTTATAAAAACGTATCCACATTTTTCATACATGCTTTAACTGCACTTTTTGTTCTGTTCTAGATGCATTAAAATAATAATTCTCCATGTATTCGTATTTATCGAGTGTACTCACAACCGCCGTGGCTCAGTTGGTTAGTGCGCGGTCCAACGAGTCGCATGCAGAGCGACGCAAGATCGAATACTGCATGTAGTAACACCTAAAAAAAATAACGGGAACCTCTTTTTCTCTTTCGGTGGCTGTCCTCTCAGCTGGAAATGGCAAACCTCTGAGAGTAAAAATTGCCTATGAAAAAGCTCCCAACCTGCCGTTCGGAACCGGCATAAAACTGTAGGTCCCTTCCACCCGCGTACAAAATTCACACGCACAACACGGGTGGTTGCGGGAAGCTAGGCCTTAGTCTCGCGTAAGCGGGCTGTTGTGCCAATCAATTATTAAGGGAGAGGGCTGGGTTGTGAACAGGGGTTTTATTTTTTGGCTCTAACTTTTCACAGAATAAAGATATCGAAAAATCGAAGATACCGTTGGAAAGGTGAATATATAACGCAACTTTTTTATGAAGACAGATTACCGTTTTGATTGAAATTTAACTCACTACGTCCAATTTTCTAAGGACTTGATTTTTCGCTTTTCCAAAAAAGTGGCTGGGTTATGAACCATCTGGAAAATCCCTATTAAAGTCGGAAAATACGAAGAAAACACCCACAATTTTTAAGTAAGTTGAGGATTTATTTAATCAGTAGGCCTCAAGAGGTGAAAAAAGTTATAATGACGCCAATTAGGCCGAAAAATCGCAATGAATGAAAGTGCTCAATTTTTTGAATTTTCATCCTAATCGGTGTCGCAACGTTTGCTTGTGAAATACGAATGCGTTCTCGCATTGGCCCACTTCAAGTGAACTCAAGGAAATCGAGTGAAATTACATAAAATTACTTTATTTTAATATATCCGTCCATATTTGACAGTGTTAGAACAAATGTAGTACGAAAAACAGGTGGTTCATAACCCAGCCACCTCAGTGGTTCACAGCCCAACCACGATGCCATTTTGGAAACTTTAAAATAAACGACACTTTCAATCATAATTCGACATAAACAATGATTGCATCGTAAAATAGAATTAAAACACTAAATAAACATGTATTACACTGACCTTTTTGCAATAAGCTCAGTCACTTGGATAGCACTTTAAAAAAAAGCCAACAAGTTTTCGCAGTCGATTTTCAAACACGATGTCTTTCAAACTCGATTGCTGCCACAAGCAATACGTGTTTGTACTTCGGTGTAACCACAAAAGCAGAGCCATATCATAAGGCAAACTTGACAGTTGAAAGATTGGCGATATGTCAATTAGGGAAAGAAAAAACGGTAATGGTTCACAACCCAGCCTGATTCACAACCCAGTCCTCTCCCTTATATTAATTATTATTAATTACTCACAAAACGGAGCAGAATAAGTTTGTGTACAAAACGGGAATTTCCAGTTATGCTTTTTATTTTTATTTAAAAATTTGTATTCCATTGAGCAGTAAACGGACTTGTAAATTTTTTTTAAACGTATATGTCCTTGAAATTATATAGAAAGCAATAGAACCCAAGCGAAAAAAATTAAAATGGATAAAAGGATAATCTTACTAAATCTTTCCTAAATTGACAAAAAATTTCGTGAGATTAGAGAAATTTTTGGAAGAGCACATTCGTTATTCCAAAAAGCCATCTTAAATCACAAAAAAACAGAAAATCTTCCTTCGTTACTACGATCTGGCCATTTTCCTAAGCTACCCAGGCAATAGGATTAGATTGTTTTGCGATCAGTGCATCAGTGCTTCAGAAATGTATAGAAATATTTTATAAAACCCAGTAGCAGTGACTTTATAAGAAAAGTCCTGAAATAAACAAATTTTCTCTACATAACAGCATGTAAGAATCTCATATTTAGCTTACTAACAAGGAGCACATAATTGCTTTTGTGAAAGAGTCCATCAAAGAGTCTAGAAAACCACATTTCCAGGACTATGTGTTGTTATCTATGGAGTAGGAAGATTTATTGTTCTCTGATAATGGTTTAGCATATTTGGCATTAAAAGGCATCAACTAATTTGAAGAGGATTCAGTTAATAACAAAAATCTGACATTAACAGCAAAGCATAGCATTTGAGGGGGTATGGTATGGGACTGCATGTCTAGTAAAGGAGTGGCTGTGTTGTTTTATTTATAAATGGTTCCGAGGGGTCATCTACATATTCTAAAAGCTTATGCAAGCCAAAGTTTCAAAATCTTGGATCAGGTTCCAACATTTCATTCAACTTTACGATGACCTTAAGGCGCAATGCATACGATGCGAAGCTATTTTTGCTATTAACTGGCTCAACAAAGTTGAAAAAGTTCCTCCCTAGCCACTTAACGTGCATCTAATTGAGTATATAAGGGGTTTACTTGAACCCTGAGCCCAAAAACACTCCATCATCAAAGATATAGTAAATCAATATAACAATTCAAGGATATAACAAAATACCCGCTGAAAAAACACCGAATTTAATAAAATGTACGCCGAAACTTCTGCAGGGAGTTCAAAACTTAGTTTCAATTACATTTTAACTACATAACCTTATCTGGTACGCAAACATAGGTGAATGCATAACATATTTTGTTTTTGGCTTTTCTTTTACAGTTTGGTCTAGTTTTTCATATTATTATCTTAATGGAATGAAATAACTAACTTTACGGAAGAAATAAAAAATATTTTGTTTTTGAAAAATAACTTTAACTGATTTATTTTTCATATGAAAAAGCTACGTACCCCTTGTACGCAAACTTATTCTGACTAGTGTATATGTTGTTACAATATTATTGTAATTTTTAGTCTAGCAATCAGCTAACCAACGCCATCATTAAAATAAAAATTTTGAAAAAAGGAGTTAGATGCACAAGTAAATTTAATTTTTCTGTTCAATTTTTTTATGTCCATAAAACACAATAGTTTTAATTTAGGTGAAAATATTTTATTTGTAAATTCATATGAAATTTAATTTGAATTAAATACCATTCAAAAAACTCAAAAATATGCGTGATTATTACAATAACAACAAAGCACTAATTGTTCTATTAGTATAACCAAAGAATATTTTTCCATACTTTTTGCTATAACTTACTGCATTCAGTGTCATTGCAGTAAATTTCATTGCCTTTACTGTGCATTGCCTTTAGTGTGTTCGCACACACTAATGTTATAAAGCAACAAAGACTCAGCTCTCATATGTCATGCACACACATGTTTTGCTTCTCTTCGCTGGCAGCTCTGATTCGATCTGTTTGCACTGAGCAAGTGCAGTGCAGTGCCGTGCAAAGAGAGAGAGTGTCTTGAAACAGCTTTCAAATGCACAATTGCAGCATATTACGACAAGTAAAAAAAAAAATTCAGATTCGCAACTTTTGGATTTGCTCCAATGCGAGCGTTTTTGCCTGTTTTTTCACAACGTGCGACGTTTTGGATCAATTCAAAAACTGTCCTTCTTCGGATCCGCTCCACAACCCGGGAGTACAAACAGTTTTTCACATTTCGAATAGCAGAAATTCATGCCACGACAAAACCAGCCCAATGGCGCTGGGTGCCTTCATCACTGAATGTGGCCGATGATGCCACACACGCGAGTTCGTTATCGGAGTTTGACCCGAAGTCACGCTGGAAAAGAAGTCCAGACTTTCCAGAAGAGGTAGTGCCGCACTTGGAGCACTATGCCGAAAAGGAGTGCAGAAAAAGGATAATGCTGCAACATGGACAGCTGGTCCTAATATGTGACCCCACTCTTCCACGGAGCCAGTGACAGAAGGGTGTTATTACTGCTGTGGTCACCGCAAAAGATGGGCAAGTGCGGACCGCCGAGATACGCACCAAACACGGAGTGCTTCGTCGTCCAACCAAAGGCTAGCCGCCTTGACGGGCATTGGTGAATCCCCGGATTGATTCACCGGGTAGTGGGACGTCGCTGCGCGGGTTTGGCAGCACCGGTACCAAAATACAACATTGCGTGGTTGTCTGTCGTTTTCGGCAGTCGTTAACAAGAGCCTAAGGGAGTCACACCAATTTTGAAAGATTCAAATAAAGTAATCGTTTTTGTCAAGTCCGGAATTTGCTTTGTTTCTGTCGTCCACAATTGTAGTTTTGATGTAATCGTTTATGGTTCCTACAGTTACTAAATACATTTTTTATTAAACGAATTGTCCAAATAGTCTTAAAGTAAATATATATTATAACTATCAGGTACATCTAACTGATGATTTGATTAGATGTAGCTGATTGTGTTGGAAGATATACCGAATGTATCGTTATGGCTGCCGTGGCTCAGTTGGTTAGTGGCCGGTCCAACGAGTCGCATGCAGAGCGACGCAAGATCGAATACTGCATGTAGTAACACCTAAAAAAAATAACGGGAAACTCGTTTTCTCTTTCGGTGGCTGTCCTCTCAGCTGGAAATGGCAAACCTCCGAGAGTAAAAAATTCCTATGAAAGAGCTCCCAACCTGCCGTTCGGAACCGGCATAAAACTGTAGGTCCCTTCCACCCGCGTACAAAATTCACACGCACAACACAGGTGGTTGCGGGAAGCTAGGCCTTAGTCTCGCGTAAGCGGGCTGTCGTGCCAATCAATTAATTAATTAAATCGTTATGGCTACCAGATAGGTCTGACTGGTTTACCGGTTAGGCGTATCTGATTGTTACGGTAGAAATACCGAATATGTCCGTTATGTCTACCAGATAGATCTAACTGGTGTTTTGGTTAGGCGTAGCTGATTTTTACGGTAGAAATTTTTCACACGGCTGAAACAAATCTGACTTGAATTACAACCGATATGTTGGTCATTTACACCGGTTAAATAACTAGTCATACAACCGGTAGTCTCCTTGTAGGATTACAAGCAAATATACATTCCTATCCCTTCAAGGAGACTACCGGTCATATGACTAGTTATATAACCGGTATAAATAACCAACATATCGGTTATAATTCTAGTCAGATTTGTTTTAGCCGTGTGAAAAATCTGACTAGTCCGTTTGTGTACGTCTGACCTGATTTCGTATAGGAATGTATTCCATTTTCCCGCTGGGCACAAACACACACAGGTGCACACAATTGCACACACACGTGCCTAAAAGCACCCAGCGAACAATAAAACCAACGCGTTTGGAAATTACTTGTACTTGATTACTTGTAAGAAAGTAACAAACCTCTGTCGGACCTGAGACAACTGGTTCCCAAAAATTCATTGGTTTTTCAATTGGTTTTTTTTAAGTCAATTAGAGAACTAGTTATCAAAGTAGCTGTCAGCGGATGCAGAAGTCAGTCAGTTCGCGTCTAATCGTTCACGTTCTGTGTGCGCGTTCATATGCGCGAAGAGTACATAAAAATGAGAAAAACGAAACAGAGGTGAGAGAAGCAAAACAATAATGTTAAGGATGATCTTGCGATTCTTCTGCTACAACAACAACGTAGAAATGTTTGCAGTTTTTGTACTTTATGTTTGCTCGATTTGCACGTTTTGTCTTGAACATATATGTAATACTTCTATATTGGCAGCAACCTATCTTCACAATGTGTTTTCATTCGGAAATCAAAGGGAGACAAGCGATGAGACAGAAAACACGAAATTTTGTGAATGTATTTCTATGCGTGTACTATACAGCACTTCTACACATGAACAACTGTCAAACGGCGGTTGAAGAAATTCCAGGTCATTTCGACAAATTTTTATTTTTTTACAGTCAATTGTTTTCCCGCTTGAACGCACCTGACTTTTTGACACTTTTGATATATGTCTAGGTACATTCGTTTATACGCTTTCCCGTTCATATTTCACTATTTCTGTACTGTGATGTTGGCGAATGTAAGGGCTGGGTTGTGAACCAGGAGGCTGGGTTGTGAACCATTACCGTTTTTTCTTTCCCTAATTGACATATCGCCAATCTTTCAACTGTCAAGTTTGTCTTATGATATGACTCTGCTTTTGTGGTTACACCGAAGTACAAACACGTATTGCTTGGGGCAGCTACAGACATCGTGTTTGAAAATCGACTGCGAAAACTTGTTTGCTTTTTTTAAAGTGCTATCCAAGCTTATTGCAAAAAGGTCAGTGTAATACATGTTTATTTAGTGTTTTTATTCTATTTTACGATGCAATATTTGTTTATGTCGAATTATGATTGGAAGTGTCGTTTATTTTAAAGTTTCCAAAATGGCATCGTGGTTGGGCTGTGAACCACTGAGGTGGCTGGGTTATGAACCACCTGTTTTTCGTACTACATTTGTTCTAACAATGTCAAATATGGACGGATATATTAAAATAAAGTAATTTTATGTTATTTCACTCGATTTCGGTGAGTTCACTTGAAGTGGGCTAATGCGAGAGCGCGTTCGATTTTCATATGCAAACATTGCGACACCGATTAGGATGAAAATTAAAAATATTGAGCACTTTCATTAATTGCGATTTTTTTGCCTAAGTGGCGTCATTATAACTTTTTTTCACTTTCACGACTTTAATAGGGATTTTCCAGATGGTTCACAACCCAGCCACTTTTTTGGAAAAGCGAAAAATCACGTCCTTAGAAAATTAAACGTAGAGAGTTAAATATCAATCAAAACAGTAATCCGTCTCCATAAAAAAGTTGCGTTTTATATTTACCTTTCCAACGGTATCTTCGATTTTTCGATATATTTATTCTGAGAAAAGTTAGAGCCAAAAAACTAAACCCGGTTCACAACCCAGCCCTCTCCCTTGCCTTGAGCGTACTGCCAGTATAGAAGTATTATTATATTGTGCATGGTTTTTATTTGTGTTGCTCAGTTTCCAAATCATTATTTATAATAATTTTTCTAATGTAATTCCAATGCGCCCAGTGAGGCCACCAAGTCTGTAATTTCTTAAAATTAAAAATATTATTTTTTTTTCAATTTAACATTTAGTAATTATGGGGTGGGCGGAAAGTTTATGTATACATCGTTTCAATTGTAATAAAGTTGAAATTCTGATTGCTTGTTTTCTTTGAAAACGAAATGGGGAAATCCTCAATAATGTGATGGTTTGAAAATCCTAAGCAATTCCCTCGTACATCTACAGCGATTTTTATGCAGGACGGTGTGCGATGCCACACGGCGAAACAGTCCATAAGTGCTGTAAAGTATATTTAAGCTAGTATGGGAAGACTAGCCGGGATGTTCGCCAGATCTTAATCCTATTGAACATATCTGGTGCAGGATTCAAGCTTCAGTATTTCGGTGTCTAAAACCTGCCAATAGACTTCAAATTATTGAGAGAGTAAAACAAGGGTGGGACGCCATATCATTGGCCGAAGCGTCGGTCTTGTGCGAAACTTTTCGAAAGCGAGTCCTAGAGTGCTACGAAAAAAATGGCACACATACACAATAATCAATTGAACTTTGCTTGGATATGATTTAGTGGTTTAAATAAAAAAATTTTGAAACGCAATACAAATGATCCTTAAGGGTGTTTTTTTTTGTGTGCTGAAACTTTCCGCCTACCCTGTAATACCATAAATGTGCTCTTCTTCATTCGAAAATGAGAGTAAAATACGTCGTCCTGCAAACTTTCAATGGACGTTTTGGGAATTTTTCTTCTTCGATTCCGCTCAATTGCCAGTGCGATACGTCGACGCTTTCTTTTATTAAAAAAGTTTTTAATTAATGTGGTGTTGCTGTCTTTTTTCGCTTCAGCCACTTCTAAAGCGGTTATCAACACAAAAGCGCAGGATTGCTGCAGATTAATTTCACAAAAAACAACGAAACACACGACAAAGCATTTATGCGTTCATAAAGGTTTGAAAATGTCATTGCATTATATGACAGCGCAGTGTTGCAATGCAGTATTGCTTTGCCTTGTAAGCGCAACTGTTTGCAGTGTTGCTTTGCAACCTGCGTTTATGAAGTCAGCGAAGCTTTTTCAACGCGTAATACAATTGAGTTCATATTATTTTTCAACAATTTATTCGATATTTTCAACAGTAGGAGATCAGATATAGACTGGAACTTTAAGCAGGTATTCAGTGGGACCTCTGACCAAATTGACCTTTTGAAAAATGCCATCAATGAAAATTGAAGATAAAAGTGGTTTGAACATAACACGTAGCTTTTCATTCATAAATGGCTGGCTTTTGAACATAAGCAGTTTGTAAATGTTGTGGTCTTTTTTGTCACAAAACGAATTCAAATACGTAGCGACCCGTAGACTGTGCCCAGATGGACAGAGAATTTGTTTGGACAAATTAGAATGGGTTGGGGTAGTTGCCAGAGAACTACACCCCACCTTTTTACTTGCTCATTTCAAAAGCAATTTGGGTTGAGCTACGTGGATGAAATGGTCAGAGGAAATTGTGAAGATATACATAGGTAACTCAGAGAGGATTTTGGCAGATGTTTGCGCTGATAACCTTGTTCAAAATTATTCTTGGCAAGAATTTCAAAGTCTGCCAAGACCTGCGCAATCATTTGTGCAAAAAATTCAAATAGATGTTAACATTAATGAACGTGACTTTTTAAAAAGAAATGCGTTGACCAAAAAAACGACTTATGACCTATAACCTATAACGCATTGTATAGCATTTTGCTTCGTAGGGTGTGTTTTGATGGTTTTAGCTGGTAATTTTAGGTTATATATAGTAGTAAAAGGGCACAATAATGATTGATTGATAATTAAATTTTTGTTAAATATAATTTTTTCTTATGTAGAAGAAAAATACAGTGTGTTCCGAAAAAAAATTAGCCTAAAGTTTTTACCGTGTATGATAACGGTACCAATCAAACGGTTAATTTTTAAATACATATACATACATATTTACTGCGCGGTATAATAAGCATTTTATTTTTGTGCTTAATTTCGAAATAGGAGCACTTTACAAACCGCAATTGACTGACACCACTAACAGCGCAGCCGCCGTGGCTCAGTTGGTTAGTGCGCGGTCCAACGAGTCGCATGCAGAGCGACGCAAGATCGAATACTGCATGTAGTAACACCTAAAAAAAATAACGGGAAACTCGTTTTCTCTTTCGGTGGCTGTCCTCTCAGCTGGAAATGTCAAACCTCTGAGAGTAAAAATTGCCTATGAAAAAGCTCCCAACCTGCCGTTCGGAACCGGCATAAAACTGTAGGTCCCTTCCACCCGCGTACAAAATTCACACGCACAACACGGGTGGTTGCGGGAAGCTAGGCCTTAGTCTCGCGTAAGCGGGCTGTCGTGCCAATCAATTATTAAGGGAGAGGGCTGGGTTGTGAACAGGGGTTTTATTTTTTGGCTCTAACTTTTCACAGAATAAAGATATCGAAAAATCGAAGATACCGTTGGAAAGGTGAATATATAACGCAACTTTTTTATGAAGACAGATTACCGTTTTGATTGAAATTTAACTCACTACGTCCAATTTTCTAAGGACTTGATTTTTCGCTTTTCCAAAAAAGTGGCTGGGTTATGAACCATCTGGAAAATCCCTATTAAAGTCGGAAAATACGAAGAAAACACCCACAATTTTTAAGTAAGTTGAGGATTTATTTAATCAGTAGGCCTCAAGAGGTGAAAAAAGTTATGACGCCAATTAGGCCGAAAAATCGCAATGAATGAAAGTGCTCAATTTTTTGAATTTTCATCCTAATCGGTGTCGCAACGTTTGCTTGTGAAATACGAATGCGTTCTCGCATTGGCCCACTTCAAGTGAACTCAAGGAAATCGAGTGAAATTACATAAAATTACTTTATTTTAATATATCCGTCCATATTTGACAGTGTTAGAACAAATGTAGTACGAAAAACAGGTGGTTCATAACCCAGCCACCTCAGTGGTTCACAGCCCAACCACGATGCCATTTTGGAAACTTTAAAATAAACGACACTTTCAATCATAATTCGACATAAACAATGATTGCATCGTAAAATAGAATTAAAACACTAAATAAACATGTATTACACTGACCTTTTTGCAATAAGCTCAGTCACTTGGATAGCACTTTAAAAAAAAGCCAACAAGTTTTCGCAGTCGATTTTCAAACACGATGTCTTTCAAACTCGATTGCTGCCACAAGCAATACGTGTTTGTACTTCGGTGTAACCACAAAAGCAGAGCCATATCATAAGGCAAACTTGACAGTTGAAAGATTGGCCATATGTCAATTAGGGAAAGAAAAAACGGTAATGGTTCACAACCCAGCCTGGTTCACAACCTAGCCCTCTCCCTTATATTAATTATTATTAATTACTCACAAAACGGAGCAGAATAAGTTTGTGTACAAAACGGGAATTTCCAGTTATGCTTTTTATTTTTATTTAAAAATTTGTATTCCATTGAGCAGTAAACGGACTTGTAAATTTTTTTTAAACGTATATGTGCTTGAAATTATATAGAAAGCAATAGAACCCAAGCGAAAAAAATTAAAATGGATAAAAGGATAATCTTACTAAATCTTTCCTAAATTGACAAAAAATTTCGTGAGATTAGAGAAATTTTTGGAAGAGCACATTCGTTATTCCAAAAAGCCATCTTAAATCACAAAAAAACAGAAAATCTTCCTTCGTTACTACGATCTGGCCATTTTCCTAAGCTACCCAGGCAATAGGATTAGATTGTTTTGCGATCAGTGCATCAGTGCTTCAGAAATGTATAGAAATATTTTATAAAACCCAGTAGCAGTGACTTTATAAGAAAAGTCCTGAAATAAACAAATTTTCTCTACATAACAGCATGTAAGAATCTCATATTTAGCTTACTAACAAGGAGCACATAATTGCTTTCGTGAAAGAGTCCATCAAAGAGTCTAGAAAACCACATTTCCAGGACTATGTGTTGTTATCTATGGAGTAGGAAGATTTATTGTTCTCTGATAATGGTTTAGCATATTTGGCATTAAAAGGCATCAACTAATTTGAAGAGGATTCAGTTAATAACAAAAATCTGACATTAACAGCAAAGCATAGCATTTGAGGGGGTATGGTATGGGACTGCATGTCTAGTAAAGGAGTGGCTGTGTTGTTTTATTTATAAATGGTTCCGAGGGGTCATCTACATATTCTAAAAGCTTATGCAAGCCAAAGTTTCAAAATCTTGGATTAGGTTCCAACATTTCATTCAACTTTACGATGACCTTAAGGCGCAATGCATACGATGCGAAGCTATTTTTGCTATTAACTGGCTCAACAAAGTTGAAAAAGTTCCTCCCTAGCCACTTAACGTGCATCTAATTGAGTATATAAGGGGTTTACTTGAACCCTGAGCCCAAAAACACTCCATCATCAAAGATATAGTAAATCAATATAACAATTCAAGGATATAACAAAATACCCGCTGAAAAAACACCGAATTTAATAAAATGTACGCCGAAACTTCTGCAGGGAGTTCAAAACTTAGTTTCAATTACATTTTAACTACATAACCTTATCTGGTACGCAAACATAGGTGAATGCATAACATATTTTGTTTTTGGCTTTTCTTTTACAGTTTGGTCTAGTTTTTCATATTATTATCTTAATGGAATGAAATAACTAACTTTACGGAAGAAATAAAAAATATTTTGTTTTTGAAAAATAACTTTAACTGATTTATTTTTCATATGAAAAAGCTACGTACCCCTTGTACGCAAACTTATTCTGACTAGTGTATATGTTGTTACAATATTATTGTAATTTTTAGTCTAGCAATCAGCTAACCAACGCCATCATTAAAATAAAAATTTTGAAAAAAGGAGTTAGATGCACAAGTAAATTTAATTTTTCTGTTCAATTTTTTTATGTCCATAAAACACAATAGTTTTAATTTAGGTGAAAATATTTTATTTGTAAATTCATATGAAATTTAATTTGAATTAAATACCATTCAAAAAACTCAAAAATATGCGTGATTATTACAATAACAACAAAGCACTAATTGTTCTATTAGTATAACCAAAGAATATTTTTCCATACTTTTTGCTATAACTTACTGCATTCAGTGTCATTGCAGTAAATTTCATTGCCTTTACTGTGCATTGCCTTTAGTGTGTTCGCACACACTAATGTTATAAAGCAACAAAGACTCAGCTCTCATATGTCATGCACACACATGTTTTGCTTCTCTTCGCTGGCAGCTCTGATTCGATCTGTTTGCACTGAGCAAGTGCAGTGCAGTGCCGTGCAAAGAGAGAGAGTGTCTTGAAACAGCTTTCAAATGCACAATTGCAGCATATTACGACAAGTAAAAAAAAAATTCAGATTCGCAACTTTTGGATTTGCTCCAATGCGAGCGTTTTTGCCTGTTTTTTCACAACGTGCGACGTTTTGGATCAATTCAAAAACTGTCCTTCTTCGGATCCGCTCCACAACCCGGGAGTACAAACAGTTTTTCACATTTCGAATAGCAGAAATTCATGCCACGACAAAACCAGCCCAATGGCGCTGGGTGCCTTCATCACTGAATGTGGCCGATGATGCCACACACGCGAGTTCGTTATCGGAGTTTGACCCGAAGTCACGCTGGAAAAGAAGTCCAGACTTTCCAGAAGAGGTAGTGCCGCACTTGGAGCACTATGCCGAAAAGGAGTGCAGAAAAAGGATAATGCTGCAACATGGACAGCTGGTCCTAATATGTGACCCCACTCTTCCACGGAGCCAGTGACAGAAGGGTGTTATTACTGCTGTGGTCACCGCAAAAGATGGGCAAGTGCGGACCGCCGAGATACGCACCAAACACGGAGTGCTTCGTCGTCCAACCAAAGGCTAGCCGCCTTGACGGGCATTGGTGAATCCCCGGATTGATTCACCGGGTAGTGGGACGTCGCTGCGCGGGTTTGGCAGCACCGGTACCAAAATACAACATTGCGTGGTTGTCTGTCGTTTTCGGCAGTCGTTAACAAGAGCCTAAGGGAGTCACACCAATTTTGAAAGATTCAAATAAAGTAATCGTTTTTGTCAAGTCCGGAATTTGCTTTGTTTCTGTCGTCCACAATTGTAGTTTTGATGTAATCGTTTATGGTTCCTACAGTTACTAAATACATTTTTTATTAAACGAATTGTCCAAATAGTCTTAAAGTAAATATATATTATAACTATCAGGTATAGGGTGTTTTTTTTAGAGGTATAGAACTTCGAATTGAAATAAAACACAAGAAAATCGTTTTAATGTCCATCAATTTGGCTTTATTGGAAGGATAATTTAATGCCATTAATGTTTAAATATGATTTCGGGCATGTGGCCGCCGCGGCTGGCTCGAATAAAGCCAATTCTACAGGTCCAATTTTCAACCAGCTCCAATTGCTGTGCACGGTGGCGAATCGATTCATTCGGGTCCTCTTCAACATTTTGCTCTACAGCGGCAATTGCTTCTTCGGTGCGCACTGTTCGACGTCTCTGCGGATGCGTATTATCACATAGAGTAAACGTAGTGCGAAAACGACCCATGGTTAACCGAATTAATTGCTCTGATGGACGATGTCGACCATAAAATGGACGGAGCTTGCGGTAAACTTCGCGAACTGAACCATTATTTTCGAAATAAATTTGCACGATTTGCAAGCGTTGTTCTTTTGTCAACCTGTTCATGATGAAATGGCAAACCAAACTGAACATAAATGACATTAGAGTTGCCAGATTTGACCAGAAAATGCCAGTTTTATCTCTATTCGAAAAACAAACCTCTAAAGAAAACACCCTATACATCTAACTGATGATTTGATTAGATGTAGCTGATTGTGTTGGAAGATATACCGAATGTATCGTTATGGCTGCCGTGGCTAAGTTGGTTAGTGGCCGGTCCAACGAGTCGCATGCAGAGCGACGCAAGATCGAATACTGCATGTAGTAACACCTAAAAAAAATAACGGGAAACTCGTTTTCTCTTTCGGTGGCTGTCCTCTCAGCTGGAAATGGCAAACCTCCGAGAGTAAAAATTTCCTATGAAAGAGCTCCCAACCTGCCGTTCGGAACCGGCATAAAACTGTAGGTCCCTTCCACCCGCGTACAAAATTCACACGCACAACACGGGTGGTTGCGGGAAGCTAGGCCTTAGTCTCGCGTAAGCGGGCTGTCGTGCCAATCAATTAATTAATTAAATCGTTATGGCTACCAGATAGGTCTGACTGGTTTACCGGTTAGGCGTATCTGATTGTTACGGTAGAAATACCGAATATGTCCGTTATGTCTACCAGATAGATCTAACTGGTGTTTTGGTTAGGCGTAGCTGATTTTTACGGTAGAAATTTTTCACACGGCTGAAACAAATCTGACTTGAATTACAACCGATATGTTGGTCATTTATACCGGTTAAATAACTAGTCATACAACCGGTAGTCTCCTTGTAGGATTACAAGCAAATATACATTCCTATCCTTTCAAGGAGACTACCGGTCATATGACTAGTTATATAACCGGTATAAATAACCAACATATCGGTTATAATTCTAGTCAGATTTGTTTTAGCCGTGTGAAAAATCTGACTAGTCCGTTTGTGTACGTCTGACCTGATTTCGTATAGGAATGTATTCCATTTTCCCGCTGGGCACAAACACACACAGGTGCACACAATTGCACACACACGTGCCTAAAAGCACCCAGCGAACAATAAAACCAACGCGTTTGGAAACAAATTACTTGTAAGAAAGTAACAAACCTCTGTCGGACCTGAGACAACTGGTTCCCAAAATTCATTGGTTTTTCAATTGGTTTTTTTTAAGTCAATTAGAGAACTAGTTATCAAAGTAGCTGTCAGCGGATGCAGAAGTCAGTCAGTTCGCGTCTAATCGTTCACGTTCTGTGTGCGCGTTCATATGCGCGAAGAGTACATAAAAATGAGAAAAACGAAACAGAGGTGAGAGAAGCAAAACAATAATGTTAAGGATGATCTTGCGATTCTTCTGCTACAACAACAACGTAGAAATGTTTGCAGTTTTTGTACTTTATGTTTGCTCGATTTGCACGTTTTGTCTTGAACATATATGTAATACTTCTATATTGGCAGCAACCTATCTTCACAATGTGTTTTCATTCGGAAATCAAAGGGAGACAAGCGATGAGACAGAAAACACGAAATTTTGTGAATGTATTTCTATGCGTGTACTATACAGCACTTCTACACATGAACAACTGTCAAACGGCGGTTGAAGAAATTCCAGGTCATTTCGACAAATTTTTATTTTTTTACAGTCAATTGTTTTCCCGCTTGAACGCACCTGACTTTTTGACACTTTTGATATATGTCTAGGTACATTCGTTTATACGCTTTCCCGTTCATATTTCACTATTTCTGTACTGTGATGTTGGCGAATGTAAGGGCTGGGTTGTGAACCAGGAGGCTGGGTTGTGAACCATTACCGTTTTTTCTTTCCCTAATTGACATATCGCCAATCTTTCAACTGTCAAGTTTGTCTTATGATATGACTCTGCTTTTGTGGTTACACCGAAGTACAAACACGTATTGCTTGGGGCAGCTACAGACATCGTGTTTGAAAATCGACTGCGAAAACTTGTTTGCTTTTTTTAAAGTGCTATCCAAGCTTATTGCAAAAAGGTCAGTGTAATACATGTTTATTTAGTGTTTTTATTCTATTTTACGATGCAATATTTGTTTATGTCGAATTATGATTGGAAGTGTCGTTTATTTTAAAGTTTCCAAAATGGCATCGTGGTTGGGCTGTGAACCACTGAGGTGGCTGGGTTATGAACCACCTGTTTTTCGTACTACATTTGTTCTAACAATGTCAAATATGGACAGATATATTAAAATAAAGTAATTTTATGTTATTTCACTCGATTTCGGTGAGTTCACTTGAAGTGGGCTAATGCGAGAACGCGTTCGATTTTCATATGCAAACATTGCGACACCGATTAGGATGAAAATTAAAAAAATTGAGCACTTTCATTAATTGCGATTTTTTTTGCCTAAGTGGCGTCATTATAACTTTTTTTCACTTTCACGACTTTAATAGGGATTTTCCAAATGGTTCACAACCCAGCCACTTTTTTGGAAAAGCGAAAAATCACGTCCTTAGAAAATTAAACGTAGAGAGTTAAATATCAATCAAAACAGTAATCCGTCTCCATAAAAAAGTTGCGTTTTATATTTACCTTTCCAACGGTATCTTCGATTTTTCGATATATTTATTCTGAGAAAAGTTAGAGCCAAAAAACTAAACCCGGTTCACAACCCAGCCCTCTCCCTTACCTTGAGCTTACTGCCAATATAGAAGTATTATTATATTGTGCATGGTTTTTATTTGTGTTGCTCAGTTTCCAAATCATTATTTATAATAATTTTTCTAATGTAATTCCAATGCGCCCAGTGAGGCCACCAAGGTCTTATCATAGTCTGTAATTTCTTAAAATTAAAAATATTATTTTTTTTCAATTTAACATTTAGTAATTATGGGGTGGGCGGAAAGTTTCTGTATACATCGTTTCAATTGTAATAACGTTGAAATTCTGATTGCTTGTTTTCTTTGAAAACGAAATGGGGAAATCCTCAATAATGTGATGGTTTGAAAATCCTAAGCAATTCCCTCGTACATCTACAGCGATTTTTATGCAGGACGGTGTGCGATGCCACACGGCGAAACAGTCCATAAGTGCTGTAAAGTATATTTAAGCTAGTATGGGAAGACTAGCCGGGATGTTCGCCAGATCTTAATCCTATTGAACATATCTGGTGCAGGATTCAAGCTTCAGTATTTCGGTGTCTAAAACCTGCCAATAGACTTCAAATTATTGAGAGAGTAAAACAAGGGTGGGACGCCATATCATTGGCCGAAGCGTCGGTCTTGTGCGAAACTTTTCGAAAGCGAGTCCTAGAGTGCTACGAAAAAAATGGCACACATACACAATAATCAATTGAACTTTGCTTGGATATGATTTAGTGGTTTAAATAAAAAAATTTTGAAACGCAATACAAATGATCCTTAAGGGTGTTTTTTTTTTGTGTGCTGAAACTTTCCGCCTACCCTGTAATACCATAAATGTGCTCTTCTTCATTCGAAAATGAGAGTAAAATACGTCGTCCTGCAAACTTTCAATGGACGTTTTGGGAATTTTTCTTCTTCGATTCCGCTCAATTGCCAGTGCGATACGTCGACGCTTTCTTTTATTAAAAAAGTTTTTAATTAATGTGGTGTTGCTGTCTTTTTTCGCTTCAGCCACTTCTAAAGCGGTTATCAACACAAAAGCGCAGGATTGCTGCAGATTAATTTCACAAAAAACAACGAAACACACGACAAAGCATTTATGCGTTCATAAAGGTTTGAAAATGTCATTGCATTATATGACAGCGCAGTGTTGCAATGCAGTATTGCTTTGCCTTGTAAGCGCAACTGTTTGCAGTGTTGCTTTGCAACCTGCGTTTATGAAGTCAGCGAAGCTTTTTCAACGCGTAATACAATTGAGTTCATATTATTTTTCAACAATTTATTCGATATTTTCAACAGTAGGAGATCAGATATAGACTGGAACTTTAAGCAGGTATTCAGTGGGACCTCTGACCAAATTGACCTTTTGAAAAATGCCATCAATGAAAATTGAAGATAAAAGTGGTTTGAACATAACACGTAGCTTTTCATTCATAAATGGCTGGCTTTTGAACATAAGCAGTTTGTAAATGTTGTGGTCTTTTTTGTCACAAAACGAATTCAAATACGTAGCGACCCGTAGACTGTGCCAAGATGGACAGAGAATTTGTTTGGACAAATTAGAATGGGTTGGGGTAGTTGCCAGAGAACTACACCCCACCTTTTTACTTGCTCATTTCAAAAGCAATTTGGGTTGAGCTACGTGGATGAAATGGTCAGAGGAAATTGTGAAGATATACATAGGTAACTCAGAGAGGATTTTGGCAGATGTTTGCGCTGATAACCTTGTTCAAAATTATTCTTGGCAAGAATTTCAAAGTCTGCCAAGACCTGCGCAATCATTTGTGCAAAAAATTCAAATAGATGTTAACATTAATGAACGTGACTTTTTAAAAAGAAATGCGTTGACCAAAAAAACGACTTATGACCTATAACCTATAACGCATTGTATAGCATTTTGCTTCGTAGGGTGTGTTTTGATGGTTTTAGCTGTTAATTTTAGGTTATATATAGTAGTAAAAGGGCACAATAATGATTGATTGATAATTAAATTTTTGTTAAATATAATTTTTTCTTATGTAGAAGAAAAATACAGTGTGTTCCGAAAAAAAATTAGCCTAAAGTTTTTACCGTGTATGATAACGGTACCAATCAAACGGTTAATTTTTAAATACATATACATACATATTTACTGCGCGGTGTAATAAGCATTTTATTTTTGTGCTTAATTTCGAAATAGGAGCACTTTACAAACCGCAATTGACTGACACCACTAACAGCGCAGCCGCCGTGGCTCAGTTGGTTAGTGCGCGGTCCAACGAGTCGCATGCAGAGCGACGCAAGATCGAATACTGCATGTAGTAACACCTAAAAAAAATAACGGGAAACTCGTTTTCTCTTTCGGTGGCTGTCCTCTCAGCTGGAAATGGCAAACCTCTGAGAGTAAAAATTGCCTATGAAAAAGCTCCCAACCTGCCGTTCGGAACCGGCATAAAACTGTAGGTCCCTTCCACCCGCGTACAAAATTCACACGCACAACACGGGTGGTTGCGGGAAGCTAGGCCTTAGTCTCGCGTAAGCGGGCTGTCGTGCCAATCAATTATTACTAACAGTCAAACCTAAATTGGAGCGTTGAACGTTGCGTTTTCTGACGCAACGCTCTCGCTCAGTGCGGCATACCGAAATTGAAGCATTGCGTTGGGATTGTCAAAATCATGAAATGAAAACAAATGTCAAAAAAATATCTGTTTAGTTGCCAAAAAACCAACAAACTATTATTTTGCAAAACTTAGCTCTTATTTGAATAAATTCCTCACAATTTAAATCAAATCAAATATAAATCACAGGCGTTTTTGTTTCTCGCAGCCAACTTCAACTGCTAACGCGCTGTCAAAATTGGAAATTCGAATAGCTCAGCGTCAGAGCGTTTTGACAGTTGCTTGCCGCTGAAGCTCCAATTTAGGTTTGACTGTAAGCAAATAAACACATAGAGGTATCAACTCGCACAAATTTGCGTACCAGCGCACTAGGTCCCATACGCACTTCGGCTATTCGAACATATTCGCGATGACTTCGGCAAAGTTCTCAATTCGAAGTCAGCTTTCATAATTTGCTTTATGTTGATGTGGTCAGTCGCACATCAACTGTGCGCTGTGATGATGTTACTGCTGCTGTTATGCGCCTTGCTTTCAGCGCAGCAGGTCCCATACGCACTTTGGCTAGTCGAAAATATTCGTAAAATTGTGTGCGTTGCCTTCACACGCAATGAAATAATCAACCACCAAAAAAGCCAACAAAAGCAACAACACAATTTCACTTGTTCGCGCTTATTTTTGTGTGTACACCTTTTTTTCGTTGACGATCGCTTTCGCTTCAACAAATTTGCTGATGATCAAACTTCGACTGATGGACATATTTCTTGGTCGATTATTTGCAGGTTATATGAATTGGATAAAAACAATTCAACCCGCCTTTGTCCCAAATTTACAACAAAGCATATTCATCCTAATTCATTTGAAAAAATGAAGGTTAAATACGCAACTCAAAGACCCGCTTGAAAATCTTTTTTATTTGGTAAGAAGAAGCGGAGCTACAAACAATAATCCTTCACTTTTTAAGTTTGACCATATTCTTGCGATAATGATCTCAATGAAAATAATAGCATTTAAGGCAGGAACCTTCAATTGTGAACCAACGGACGAAGGTTCATTTATAATAATTGACAATAATACCAGTTTGTTTGAACATATGAGTGATGGTTCCCTTCGTTATTCCTCTGGTTTCATATTGATGCAAACTATTGAAAAATTTGACTGTCATAACTGCAAAAAGTTAATAAAAGATGAGCTTTGTGATTTACAAAGAAACGAAATGTTTATATTTTTCAAAAATTTCAACTATTTTAACAGTAGTTTAAAACTAAAAGCTCCAATCCACTAATTTTTTTTGTTTCAAAAATCTTTTACAACACATTTCTACGTTTTTTAAGGAAAACCCTTATTCCTCCAATATAAAAAAGCTTTTGTACAATCTGTGTGTTGCAAACGAACAAAGTAGATGAATACAAAATGTGATTTTCAGAACCGTCTACTTGTTGGGAACATGAGCAATTTATATTAGACTAGCTGACCCGGCGAACTTCGTCCCGCACGTAGGAAAATATTAATGTATGCTTATTGAAAGAAATGGCGAATAGACGTTTGCTTCTTGCATACACAAAGTTACTTTTGAACCGCTTTTTCGTAGATTACGCTTGTATACCAACATATTCAGTGCTGTTGTCTTCAGCCCATGCTACTCCATGTAAAAATATGGGCGTTCACTATATTGAAGTGTTCACTACATAGGGTGTTCACTATACCCAGCCACGTTTTTATATAGATTTAAGTTATATAGGTGATGCCACGCCCCCTTGTTCAATACCCGCACCATCCCCTCTGTCGAAAGAGGGGATGGTGTGTGTGTTTATTTGCTGTGCTGTGTTTGCTCTGTGTTTATTTGCTTAGTGCTGACACTCATATTCAAAAATTACTAGTTTGGAAAAAGGAAAACTTGGTTCGATATTGGAGTAAAGTTATATTCACGGATGAGTCCACTTTCGTTGTTTCGAATATCTGGAGGAAAGCTTGGATCGCTAAAGGCCAAAAATTTGTTCAGCGGACTGTTAAGCACCCTACAAAAGTCCATGCTTTTTAAAAAAAGGATTTGGCACTTTGACTGTCTTTACACAAAATTTAGACGCCAAATTTATGATTAAACTTAATGAAAAATGTTTGCTAAAGTCTGCTGTAAAGCTTTAGGGGCCAGGTACAAGTCGTTGGATTCTAGAAGAAGATAATGATCCAAAATACCGTAGTCACCTATGCACATTTTGGAAAACGAAAGAAGGTATACAACAGCTAGATTGGCCTGCCCAAAGTCCCGATGCAAATCCAATTGAAAATGTATGGACTTTTATGAAGGCTAAGATCCGTGGAAAAAAAATTTCCACAACCAAGCAGCTTTCTGCGACCCTAAAAATTTTTGGAGGAATTTCCTCCAGATTATCCCAACAAATTAAGTGGAAGTTGGGTAAGACGATCTCAAGCAATTCTAGAAAGCGATGGGGAATGGACTGCATATTAACTATATCGCGCACTACGTATTTAGGTGTGTAACAGTAAACAAGTAATAAAATTTTGAAACACTCTTTCTTTAAAGTTCTACAGACAAATCTGTTTTGTGAGACACACTCTATATGACATAATTTACTTTTACACAAATTTAAAATTTCCGCACTCGATTCACTGTTTAATATCGAAACTTTATATGGTTGGGCTTATGAAACTTTAGAACTTTAACCCTCTATATAAAACCACAGAACAAACAATATACAGAATGCGCATCTGGTGTAAAGAAAATTTTCTTCGCGGGTTCCAGCGGTACGACCCGTTTGTGGATGCGGGGGGAAGCAGTAAAGGGGATGAGAACGCACAGAGCGCGAGAGCGTGAGCTGAGAAGCTGCGACCGCGCACCACACACTGTGGTTGTTGTTGTTGGGCAACAAAGCGATGTGCCGCTTGCATGTTGGTGCTGGCTCGTGCTCGCTCTCCGCTTGCTTTTTGACAAACAAGAACAAGAAGTGGAGAGGCAGTTTCATAGAAAAATTGATTGAGCGATCGCCAAGGCACATAAGGTGGTAGCACTACGAGAAAAACCAAAATTCAATGGATTTTATAAGTTCTTTTGGTCTGCTTGTAAAATAGAAGTTGTAAAAAGTACAAATGGCTACAATGAAATATATGTGTTAAATATTGAAACAACCAAGACGCATTAAGAAAGTGATAATAAGTGGAAAACTATTGCTACAATGTTGTGCTAATTATCAAAGAATGCTGCAACTACCTATTGAATTTGCCTTGGCGATTGCTTTGCCAAATCAACCACTTTCAATGTGCACGAGTAAAGCCAAGCTGGCTTGCTGCGCAAGCCAGCCGCAACAACATTGCGTGTTGTTGTCGAAATGAGAACAAAGCCCAAAAAAAATCGAATCTATGCGTATACAATACATCAATTCGCGCTTACTCTCTCGGTTCCCTTTACATTTTCCTCACCTTTGTTGCTTCCCGCCCGCGTCTGAAATGAAATCGCAAAATTATTTCAGATGCGCCTTCTGTATACTGTTTATTCTGTGATAAAACGTAACAAATGGAAACAATTGGAAGCGCGTTTATGAATTATTTTTGTAACAAAGCCAATTTATTTATGCACATCTTCGTCTTCGCCAGACGAAAAATTGTTTAATGTTAAAAAATGGAAAATTAAGTAAAGTTAAGTAAAATTTTCAAAAACTAAATATGCATAAAACTAGCTTTTATTTTTTTATATACTCATTGCATCCTTGGTCAGTTCGTATACTCATAATAATTTAGGCTTGCAAGCACCAAAACTGGATTTCGTTGCCAGCAATGTGATGACCACGTTTGCCTTTCACGCAAGTGCCATAAATAGATACATATAACTACAAAAAATAAAATATAAGTACTGGATAAAAACGTCAAAATTAAAAAAAAAGTAAAAAAAATCATATAATCATATCCTTCTTTTTACAGTGGTTCTGTAGATAACAATATATAAATAACATCGTTTGTGTAACACTTCGTTCAATAATGTGTGTGACTGACACATAGATGGCGGCACTAATATTAAATCAATATTTTTTTCGAAATTGTGAAATTTAGGCTTACTGTCAAAATTATATGTCAATCCGACCATTAGTTTACAAGTTACAGTGCTTTAAGTGACACTACTTTTGAGTTTTCAAAAAAAATGAATTCAAAGCAATTCCGTGTGCTGATTTATCATTGTTTTTTAATGAAAAAAAAATACTGTTCAATGCCAGGAATGGCTTGAAAAACATTATTCGGACTCTGCTCCATCAAAAAGAACCATTTGTTATTGGTATGCCGAATTCAAACGTGGTCGTACAGACACCGATGACATTCCATCTACTGGACGGCCAAATGACGCTGTTATTCCGGAAAACGTTGAAAAAACACTGAAAATCATTATGTCGGACCGTAAAGTGAAAGTGGGGGAGATTGCTGACATTCTAAAGATACCAGCAGGCAGTGTACACACCATAATACACGAACATTTGGTTATGAAAAAGGTGTTTTCGAAATGGGTGCCGCGTTTGCTCACACCGGAGCAAAAACAACAACGAATCGATGATTTAAAGAGCTGTTTGGACATGTTTACGCGCAACAAGTCGGAGTTTTTGCGTCGGTACATCACAATGGATGAAACATGGATCCACCATTTCACTCCAGACTCAAATCGGCAGTCTGCTGAGTGGCATGCAACCGGTGAAAGCCGCCCAAAGCGTCCAAAGGCACAAACATCGGCTGGCAAGGTTATGGCGTCAGTATTTTGGGATGTGCACGGAATAATATTCATCGACTATCTTGAGAAAGGGAAAACAATAGCGACTATTATATAGCGTTGTTGGAACGTTTGAAAGAAGAAATCGCGATTAAGCGGCCCCATATGAAGAAGAAAAAAGTGTTGTTTCACCAAGACAATGCACCGTGTCAGAAGTCGATGAAAACGATGGCAAAAATGCATGAATTGGGCTTCGAATTGCTTCCTCATGCCCCGTATTCTCCAGATCTGGCCCCCAGCGACTACTGGCTCTTCGCAGACCTCAAAAAGATGCTCCGTGGTAAGAGATTTTGCTCAAATGATGAAGTAATCGCCGAAACTAACGCCTATTTTGAAGGCAAAGAAAAATCGTTCTACAAAGGCGGTATCGAAAGATTGGAAAAGCGTTGGAATGATTGTATCTCCCTAAAAGGGGACTATGTTGATGAATAAAAACGAATTTTGGCAAAAAAATGTGTTTTAATTAGTTAGTCACACACATTATTGAACGAAGTGTTATATATATACTTATATACATACCCTAGTCCCATGCTATTTTCGTCTGGCCAGACGAATTAGTGCAAATTTGAGCTATTTCTGAAAATAGCAGTACAAGGTCCCTAGTGACCTTTTCACTAATCCACGTACTAAACGTTGTTAAACCTCAATAAAAATTAAACTATTCCTAGAATCACTTCGAAACCAATTTTAATAGCTTTAGCACAATTTTCTTTTGGAATACATGCCTGGTTCAAATATTCGACCCTACAACAATAAAAAGTTATGAGAGTTTGAAAATCGAAAAGGTCCCCAGGGACCTTCTCACGAACAGTAGGGTTAAGTCTTCGAACGTGTAAATGCTAATAGGTCCTAAATCGTTCCGAATATCGCCTTACTCTCTTCGGCAAGTTTATAGATATTTTAATGACCACAAAATTTGCTTACGACATCAATCAAAAAACAAAAAATACATTCAAACTGTGTTTTCGACAAAAAATGTCCCATAAACCCCACTCGTCGAGGCATAAAAACAGTATAGCGATCCCTCGTGAAAGAAATAAATGAGTATGCTTTTATATAGAGGGTTGGCTCCTGCATCTAACAAACTAAAAATTTTGCCTGGGAAACGCCCATAAAAAGCGTGGCTCGTCGTCAAATTTCAAAGTTTTTATAAAAAAAAAACTCAAACTCATTAATCTCGAACTGACTTACACGATATGGGTATCAATTCAAAGGTATCTAAGGTATTTTCATACCTTTTTTTTGATGTGCAACATTAGATACGTAAGATGTACTAATAAAAAGTTTTAAACAAAAAAAACATTACAAAAAACATTTTTTTTAACGAATTTTTTTCTCGAAAAAATCTATTAATAAGGTACAATAAGTTTGCTACCATATTGTAGCCTGTGCCAATTCCCTTTACAATGAAATATAAAAATGCATACTTTTGTTTTTTCTGAATATATTTTTTTAATTGTTTTCTAACTTGACTCTGGGTCCAAAGCCATTTCATATTCACCTTCGCAATCAATTTAATGTTAAAAAATATTGATACGATAAGAGATTCTGTGCCGCACTGTACAGGAATGCCTTTCTCCGCACGAATGTTTTCCAAGCATACTTTTAGGCATGCACTGTGAAGTACAGCAAAACTGTTATAAATTCGCTTGGTATAGTCCGATATGGCAAGGATGGTTCTCGAAATGGGCTGTGCGAGAATAGTCGAGCGTTTTCCAATTAGAAGTGCAAGAAACTTCGGCGCGATAAGAAAACTGGTATAAAAGCAGCAGTGGCAGCGCAAGGAGTCGAGTCGGTGTTGAGCGAGCAATGGGGAAACATGCAATAGTAGTAGTGTAAAGTAGAACAAGTGCAAATTTGTAAATAAAGCGATTGTTTGTTTTGACTACGTTGCGCTGGATAACTGAAGTTGTTTTATTTTCAAATACAATCAAAACGAACCGTCGATAACGAACTGGGGAATTTCGTAACATTTGGTGTCAGAAAGTCAGGATTGTATTACTGAAGATAAATAATAAATAAAATTATAAAAACGCAGACATGGTTAAACTCGAGCTGCTGAAGGTGGACCAGCTGAAGAAGGAGCTGGCTGCCTGGAATTTGCCGACTGCTGGCGGTAAGGTTGAGTTGCAGCTGCGCTTGCGAGAGGCGTGTGAGTCACGAGGCATCGATTGGGCTGCACATGAGTTCGGAACGCAGGAACAAGAGGCGTCGGCCAAGGTGGAGGAATCGCCTGTTGGTGCTGCGTCATTGCAAAGTACGACTGCAGCGGCTACGCCACCACAAGCAATGGACATGAGCCAGCTTATGGTCGCAATTAAAGGCATGTTTGAAGCTTCCAACCGGAAAATGGAAACTGCGAATCAGGGAATGTCGGCGCAAATGGCGACAAATTCTGCGCGCATAGAGCAGAAGGTGGAGGAAATTTCCGATAGACTGAACGGGAAAGTTGAGCATCTTGAGACGCGAATGGACAAGTGGGACAAACGAGTTGACAGTCTGGAGGATTCGGTAAACAGGAAAATCGATGAGCGGCTTAGAGAGGTACAGCTGCGAGCAAGAGTGCAGTCGGTTGAGGAAAGTTTTGCCATAGCAGTGCCTACTTATGATGGTACTACGTCGTTCGACACATTCAAACTACAATTCGATATGGCTGCTTTGGATAGTCAGTGGACCGATGTTGGGAAAGGTCGGAGACTGATACTGGCTCTAAGAGGTCCGGCGGCTGAGGTAATAAAAACAGTTCCGGAAGGTTTGAGAGGTGATTACGAGACCGTCATAAGGGCGCTGGCAGCCAGATACAGTGACGAGCACAACAAAATGCTGTATTATTGCGAGCTGAAGAACCGCTGGCAAAGAGCAGACGAGGCGCTGCAGACGTATGCAGCAGACATTGAGCGGCTCGTACAGTTGTGCTACCCGGAATTCGGCGCTGATTATCTCGAGAGGATGAAGATTGAGGCGTTTATTGAAGGTCTTCATGACCCGGAGACACGACGCAGTGCATTGATGATGGGCAAGCCGACATTCCGTGAGACGGTGTCAAGCGCATTGACGTATGAGGCGGCCTGGAGGGGAAGTTTTCGACATTCATCTGCGGAGATGCATGGAGTCCAATCTGGACGTGTCACGCAAAGCCAGACAGTGAGCTCGGAGGCACCAGCGGGGCTGCGCGCAGTATCATCTCGAGTCAGTTGCTGGCGATGTGGCAAGCAAGGCCACATATCACGAGACTGCCATCTGCGGGAAAAGCGTTCCGGACAAAAGACGTCGCCAAGAAGGGATGACGCTCTGCCACATCATTCGTGCGAGACCGAACGCAGGCATAATTCGCAGGCCGAAAACGAGGGACAAATTGTGGATGTTCGGTCGGTAAGAGTTCTGCAAGAGAAAGATTGGCTTGCGGAAAGGCTACAGAAGGACCAGCGCAAGGATGCCGATCTCGCGAAGATCATCGAAGGCAAAGCGCAGAGATTACGGCCGGCCTGGCAGGAGATGGCTGATGAGAGCCCGATCACGAAGGCTTACTGGGCACAGTGGCAAAGTCTACGTCTGCAGGATGGCTGCCTATACCGCGAGTGGGAGAGCAGGGATGGCAGGACCAGAAAATCCCTAATAGTGGTCCCGAGAGGCCGGCTCGACGATGTCATCGAGGAAAACCATAACGACTCCAGTGGAGGGCACCTAGGCATCGCAAAAACTGTCGCCAAGATAAGAAGGCGGTTCTATTGGGTAGGATGCCAGGAGTCTGTCGCTGAGTGGATCAGAGGCTGTAATCGGTGTTCGGCTGCGAAAGGGCCGAGGAGAAGATGGCGGAGCCGCACTCAACTAGTTGAAAGCAGGTTGACAGCGAGCTATGGTCTACGGGCTAACCCAGAGGGGTTCCAAGAAGGCAATCTGGTAATGCTTTACAACCCGCAGCGGAGGAAAGGTTTGTCTCCACAGCTTCAAACGTCATGGGAAGGACCGTACAAGGTCGTGACCAGGATTAATGACGTGGTGTACAGGGTGCAACGCTGCGGCAACAGAAACGCCAGGTTGAAAGTAGTCCATTTGGAGCGCCTGGCGTCTTACTCCGGCGGAGCCTCGGTACTTGTTCGGGACGAACAAGTCTAAGTGATGGGCAGTGATACGATGAGAGATTCTGTGCCGCACTGTACAGGAATGCCTTTCTCCGCACGAATGTTTTCCAAGCATACTTTTAGGCATGCACTGTGAAGTACAGCAAAACTGTTATAAATTCGCTTGGTATAGTCCGATATGGCAAGGATGGTTCTCGAAATGGGCTGTGCGAGAATAGTCGAGCGTTTTCCAATTAGAAGTGCAAGAAACTTCGGCGCGATAAGAAAACTGGTATAAAAGCAGCAGTGGCAGCGCAAGGAGTCGAGTCGGTGTTGAGCAAGCAATGGGGAAACATGCAATAGTAGTAGTGTAAAGTAGAACAAGTGCAAATTTGTAAATAAAGCGATTGTTTGTTTTGACTACGTTGCGCTGGATAACTGAAGTTGTTTTATTTTCAAATACAATCAAAACGAACCGTCGATAACGAACTGGGGAATTTCGTAACAATATATTAAGAAAGAACAAAAAAAGTTTTCATATTTAATTTAAAAGCAACTGTTTACCGTATTGAAAAGGCGCTTCTGAAGGTTCTGCTTCAGAGCTATCTTCTGCAATGAAAGGATTTGAACAAAAAATACTGTGCACACCAAACTGTGCCTGATGTGGTGGTGACTCCCATGAGGGTTATTTTTTTGAAGCCCGGCCAAAGGCCGGCCACACAAAAGGTATTTGAATGCAGAGATACTGTTTGCCGCGAAGCCGAAGTTTTGTTATGAAGATTATTGCTTGGGAACAACCGACCGCACAAAAATACTATAAACACCTGACTGTTCCTGATGAGGTAGTGACTCCCATGAGGGTTATTTTTTTGAAGCCCGGCCGGAGGCCGGCCACCCCACAAAAACGTTGGCTATGGCAAGCAATTTTAGCTTTCAGTACTTTGTACAACCCATACAATCTAGTAGTGTCCAATCCATTATTGTACAATCCATCACTAAATATAGTGACGAAGGTGATTTTGAAATTGTTTTGGACCAAGAGTAAAGTTAAAAAACATACTTAAAAAACATAAAACTGTAAATTTTTATATTTCATTGTAAAGGGAATTTCATAGGCTATAATAAAGTAGCAAACTTATAATAGCTTAATTCTGGATTTTTTTCGAGAAAAAATTTCTTTTTTTTTTTAATTTTTGTAACAAATAAAATTTTCGCTTCTAACTCCTTGTTGGTACATATTAATATTTACAGTAACATTAATAATCGGTTTTCTGTTTCGTGATACTTCAAATGCAATTATGTCCAACACCATCAGCCACAAATGAAAAATGTCAGTTCGATTTGAAAATTATATATATTTTATGTTTTTATTTAAAATTTTTTTTTAAATCAAAGAGCACAACGGTTAACAGTAAGAAACAAAAGAAATGACATATATTCATGCAACATTAATATCCGGTTTTTTAAGTTAACATGAAAATAATGTACAAAAATTGTAGGGTTCGCAACAAATTAATATTTGGTTGAATAACCATTGTTTTTAATAACTTCGCCGTTGTTTGGGCATGCTAGAAAAATTTTTTTTTAAGTAATTGCTACCAATTTTTGTCCATTTTTCGATTAGGCGAGTTTTCAATTGCTCGATTGAGTGTATTGGCTGCTGGCGGACACGGCGGTCCAGTTCATCCCAAACATTTTCAATGGGGTTCATGTCAAGTGATTGGGGTGGTGTATTCAACAATTTAGGACAATTATAAAGCAACCATTCTCTCACAATATACGCTTTATGTTTGGGTCGTTACCCTGGTATAATTTAAATGTTTGGCCAATGCCCATTTTTTCCGCCGACTTTTTTAAATTTGTTCCTAAAATAGGGGATTTTACGGTTTCCGTGGCACCGCCATTTGATCATGTTTTTAGATAGATTGACCGAAAATAAATCGAAAATGAGGAATACAATTTTTCGATATCTCGCTTCGTTTTCGAGATATCGAGGTTCAAAGTTAAATTCACAACGAATATAAATTCAATGTATATAACTGTAGATTTACCGTTATATGCAATCTTACGCGAACGATATCACAGAATTATGAAGGTTTTTGCTTAATAACGATCTTTTGCTATGAAAGGATTTGAACAAAAAATACTGTGCACATCTGACTGCTGCCTGATGTGGTGGTGACTCCCATGGGGGTTATTTTTTAGCGCCCGGCCGAAGGCCGGCCACCTGGAAAAAACTTATTGCCAAAAAAAACTATGGCCATAACCTATGGCTTGGAACTATGGATTTGAACTAAAAATACTGTGCACACCTGACTGTTGCCTGATGTGGTGGTGACTCCAATGAGGGTTATTTTTTTAGCGCCCGGCCGAAGGCCGGCAACCTGGGAAAAACTTATTGCCAAAAAAACTATGGCTTGGAACTATGGATTTGAACAAAAAATACTGTGCACAACTGACTGTTGCCTGATATGGTGGTAACTCCCATGAGGGTTATTTTTTTAGCGCCCGGCCGAAGGCCGGCAACCTGGGAAAAACTTATTGCCAAAAAAACTATGGCTTGGAACTATGGATTTGAACAAAAAATACTGTGCACAACTGACTGTTGCCTGATATGGTGGTAACTCCCATGAGGGTTATTTTTTTAGCGCCCGGCCGAAGGCCGGCCACTCGGGGAAAACTTATTGCCAAGAAAATTATGGCTTTCGGGAAAACTGTATGAACCTCTGGGATTGCGAAAAAAGCTCTGATCTGGTAAGATTTCATATAACGGTAAATCTACAGTTATATATGTACATTGAGTTCATATTCGTTGCGAATTTAACTTTGAACCTCGATATCTCGAAAACGAAGCGAGATATCGAAAAATTTTATTCCTCATTTTCGACCAATCTATCTAAAAACATCATCAAATGGCGGCGCCACGGAAACCGTAGACGTGCCCTAAAATATTCAGGTAAGACTCTTTGTTCATTATACCATCGATAACGACCAAATTTCCGACACCCTTAGCTGAAATACAGCCCCCCCATAACTCGTCCATCACTTCCAAATAAGTTAAATTTACATTCGAAAATGCCTTTCATATGACACCTACACTAGTCAGAAAAAGTTTGCGTACAGGCAAGTCAAAATTATGTTATCATCAATTTTGACCTCAAAAATGGGTTCGCTGTTTATAAAAACTTATTTACAATATTCATATATACCTTAGCTGCACTTATTGTTCTGTTTTAGATGAATTAAAATAATTATTTTCCATGTATTCGTATTTATTGATAATATACTCACAAAACGGTGCAGAATAAGTTTGCGTACAAAACTAATAACGGGACTTTCCAGTTATGCTTTTTATTTGGAAATTTTTATTCCATTGAGCAGTAAACGGACTTCTAAATTTTTTTAACTATATATGTGCTTGAAATTATATAGAAAGCAATAGAACCCAAGCGAAAAAAAATAAAAATGGATAAAAGGATAATCTTACTAATTCTTTCCCAAATGGACAAACAATTTCGTTAAAGTAGATAAACTTTTTGAAGAGCACATTCGTCATTTCAAAAAGCCATCTTAAATTTCGAAAAAACCAGAAATTCTTGCTTCTTTGCTACGATCTGGCCATTGTCTTAAGCTACCCAAGCAATAGGATTAGATTGTTTTGCGATCAGTGCATCATAATCTAAGGCTAGCTGCATCCGATATCTTCAGAAATTTACAGAAATATTTTATAAAATCCAGTAGCAGTGACTTTATAAGAAAAGTCCTGAAAAAACACATTTATCCTACATAATAGCATGTAAGAAGCCCATATTTAGCTTACTAACAAGGAGCACAGAATTTCTTTCGTGAAAGAGACCATCAAAGAGTCTAGAAAACCGGATTTCCGGGACTATATGTTGTTATCTATGGAGTAGGAAGATTTATTATTCTCTGATAATGGTTTGGCACATGTGGCATTAAAAGGCATCAACTTATTTGAAGAGGATTCAGTGAATGACAAAAATCTGACATCAACAGTAAAGCATAGCATATTAGGGGGTATGGTATGGGGCTGCATGTCTAGTAAAGTAGTGAGCAGGCTGTGTTTTTTGTATTCAGAAATGGTTCCGAGGGGTTATTTACATATTCTAAAAGCTTATGCAAGCCAAGGTTTCAAAATTTTGAATCAGGTTCTAACATTTCTTTTCAACTTTACGATGACCATAAGGCGCATTGTATACGATGCGAAGCTATCTTTGCTATTAACTGGCTCTAAAAAGTTGAAAAAGTTCCTCCCTAGTCACCTAACATGCATTTAATTAAATATATAAGGGTGTACTTGAACACTGAGCCCAAAAATACTCCATCTTCAAAGATATAGTAAACAAATATAACAATTCAAGGATATACCAAAAGAACCGCTGAAAAACACATAATTTCATAAAATTTATGCCCGAAACTTCTGCAGGGAGTTCCAATAAGAGAAGCATATCCAAAAAGTTATTAATTTTTGGACAAAACTTAGTTTCAATTAAATTTTTGCTACATAACCTTATCTTGTACGCAAACTTTTTTTGAGGTGAAAAGAACAATTTGGTCATGTTTTTGTTATTATTATCTTAATAGAATAATAGAACTAAGTTTATGGAAAAAATAAAAAATCGTTTGTTTTTGAAAAATTATTTAGTGATGTATTATTCATATGAAAAAACTATGTACCCCTTGTAGGCAAACTTATTCTGACTAGTGTATATCGTTAGAATCGGTTGAAAATTTCGTGAGAAATTCGGATATATAACTGGGATTTTGGGGGCGGACCACGCCTTCTGTGAATGTTTCCGCAGCAAAATTTTAATTTTGTTAGGCTAAGAAAATACCCCTCTTTCTGATCAAAAAAAAAAATTTTTTAAGAGGGTGTGGTATTCTGCACTTGTTCCTTCCGTTTGCATAACAATTGGATCCAAACATTTTTCAAACATTTCCCAAGCGTATTCCAAATAAAATGCTTACGTGTGTAAGCTTGTAGTAAGTTTATTCCAAATGGAAATTGTGGAACAAGTGCAGAATACCACACCCTCTTAAAAAAAAACTTTTTTTTTGGCCGGAAAGAGGGGCATTTTTATAGTCTAACAAACTTAAAATTTTGCTGCGGAAACAATTACAGAGGGCGTGGTCCGCCCCCAAAGTTTCAGTTATATATCCGAATTTCTCAATAAATAACCAACCTATCCGAACAATATAGGTGTCATATGAAAGGTATTTTTTCCCCCTTTCGATTGATGTATAACATTAGATATGTTATATCTACCAACAATGAGTTATAAGCGAAAATTTGTTTTTTTTACATAAATTAAAAAAAAAAAGTGATTTTTTTCTCGAAAAAATACGTTATTAAGCTATTATAAGTTTGCTACCATATTAAAGCCTGTGAAATTCCCTTTACAGTGAAATATAATAATGCACAGTTTTATGTTTTTAAGTATTTTTTTTACTTTTTTGTAACTTGACTCTTGGTCTTTTCTTGGCAATAAGATTTTCCCAGCTGGCCGGCCTTCGGCCGGGCGCTAAAAAAATAACCCTCGTGGGAGTCACCACCACATCAGGCAGCAGTTAGGTGTGCACAGTATTTTTTTGTTCAAATCAATAGTTCCAAGCCATAGTTTTCTTGGCATTAAGTTTTCCCCAGGTGGCCGGCCTTCGGCCGGGCGCTAAAAAAATAACCCTCATGGGAGTTACCACCACATGAGGCAACAGTAAGATGTGCACAGTATTTTTTGTTTAAATCCATAGTTCCAAGCCATAGTTTTCTTGGCATTAAGTTTTTCCCAGGTGGCCGGCCTTCGGCCGGGCGCTAAAAAAATAACCCTCATGGGAGTTACCACCACATGAGGCAACAGTAAGATGTGCACAGTATTTTTTGTTCAAATCCTTTCATTGCAGAATATCGCTCTTAAGCAAAACCTTCATAAGCGCCATATCAATACGGTAAACAGGTGCTTTTACTTCAACTTAAATTAAAATATAAAAGCGAAATAACATAGTTTTTGAATGTTTTATATTTCACTGTAAAAGGAATTTCACAGGCATTTGATCATGTTTTTAGATAGATTGACCGAAAATAAATCGAAAATGAGGAATAAAATTTTTCGATATCTCGCTTCGTTTTCGAGATATCGAGGTTCAAAGTTAAATTCACAACGAATATAAATTCAATGTATATAACTGTAGATTTACCGTTATATGCAATCTTACGCGAACGATATCACAGAATTATGAAGGTTTTTGCTTAATAACGATCTTTTGCTATGAAAGGATTTGAACAAAAAATACTGTGCACATCTGACTGCTGCCTGATGTGGTGGTGACTCCCATGAGGGTTATTTTTTAGCGCCCGGCCGAAGGCCGGCCACCTGGGAAAAACTTATTGCCAAAAAAAACTATGGCAATAACCTATGGCTTGGAACTATGGATTTGAACTAAAAATACTGTGCACACCTGACTGTTGCCTGATGTGGTGGTGACTCCAATGAGGGTTATTTTTTTTAGCGCCCGGCCGAAGGCCGGCAACCTGGGAAAAACTTATTGCCAAAAAAACTATGGCTTGGAACTATGGATTTGAACAAAAAATACTGTGCACAACTGACTGTTGCCTGATATGGTGGTAACTCCCATGAGGGTTATTTTTTTAGCGCCCGGCCGAAGGCCGGCCACTCGGGGAAAACTTATTGCCAAGAAAATTATGGCTTTCGGGAAAACTGTATGAACCTCTGGGATTGCGAAAAAAAAAGCTCTGATCTGGTAAGATTTCATATAACGGTAAATCTACAGTTATATATGTACATTGAGTTCATATTCGTTGCGAATTTAACTTTGAACCTCGATATCTCGAAAACGAAGCGAGATATCGAAAAATTTTATTCCTCATTTTCGACCAATCTATCTAAAAACATCATCAAATGGCGGCGCCACGGAAACCGTAGACGTGCCCTAAAATATTCAGGTAAGACTCTTTGTTCATTATACCATCGATAACGACCAAATTTCCGACACCCTTAGCTGAAATACAGCCCCCCCATAACTCGTCCATCACTTCCAAATAAGTTAAATTTACATTCGAAAATGCCTTTCATATGACACCTACACTAGTCAGAAAAAGTTTGCGTACAGGCAAGTCAAAATTATGTTATCATCAATTTTGACCTCAAAAATGGGTTCGCTGTTTATAAAAACTTATTTACAATATTCATATATACCTTAGCTGCACTTATTGTTCTGTTTTAGATGAATTAAAATAATTATTTTCCATGTATTCGTATTTATTGATAATATACTCACAAAACGGTGCAGAATAAGTTTGCGTACAAAACTAATAACGGGACTTTCCAGTTATGCTTTTTATTTTTATTTGGAAATTTTTATTCCATTGAGCAGTAAACGGACTTCTAAATTTTTTTAACTATATATGTGCTTGAAATTATATAGAAAGCAATAGAACCCAAGCGAAAAAAAATAAAAATGGATAAAAGGATAATCTTACTAATTCTTTCCCAAATGGACAAACAATTTCGTTAAAGTAGATAAACTTTTTGAAGAGCACATTCGTCATTTCAAAAAGCCATCTTAAATTTCGAAAAAACCAGAAATTCTTGCTTCTTTGCTACGATCTGGCCATTGTCTTAAGCTACCCAAGCAATAGGATTAGATTGTTTTGCGATCAGTGCATCATAATCTAAGGCTAGCTGCATCCGATATCTTCAGAAATTTACAGAAATATTTTATAAAATCCAGTAGCAGTGACTTTATAAGAAAAGTCCTGAAAAAACACATTTATCCTACATAATAGCATGTAAGAAGCCCATATTTAGCTTACTAACAAGGAGCACAGAATTTCTTTCGTGAAAGAGACCATCAAAGAGTCTAGAAAACCGGATTTCCGGGACTATATGTTGTTATCTATGGAGTAGGAAGATTTATTATTCTCTGATAATGGTTTGGCACATGTGGCATTAAAAGGCATCAACTTATTTGAAGAGGATTCAGTGAATGACAAAAATCTGACATCAACAGTAAAGCATAGCATATTAGGGGGTATGGTATGGGGCTGCATGTCTAGTAAAGTAGTGAGCAGGCTGTGTTTTTTGTATTCAGAAATGGTTCCGAGGGGTTATTTACATATTCTAAAAGCTTATGCAAGCCAAGGTTTCAAAATTTTGAATCAGGTTCTAACATTTCTTTTCAACTTTACGATGACCATAAGGCGCATTGTATACGATGCGAAGCTATCTTTGCTATTAACTGGCTCTAAAAAGTTGAAAAAGTTCCTCCCTAGTCACCTAACATGCATTTAATTAAATATATAAGGGTGTACTTGAACACTGAGCCCAAAAATACTCCATCTTCAAAGATATAGTAAACAAATATAACAATTCAAGGATATACCAAAAGAACCGCTGAAAAACACATAATTTCATAAAATTTATGCCCGAAACTTCTGCAGGGAGTTCCAATAAGAGAAGCATATCCAAAAAGTTATTAATTTTTGGACAAAACTTAGTTTCAATTAAATTTTTGCTACATAACCTTATCTTGTACGCAAACTTTTTTTGAGGTGAAAAGAACAATTTGGTCATGTTTTTGTTATTATTATCTTAATAGAATAATAGAACTAAGTTTATGGAAAAAATAAAAAATCGTTTGTTTTTGAAAAATTATTTAGTGATGTATTATTCATATGAAAAAACTATGTACCCCTTGTAGGCAAACTTATTCTGACTAGTGTATATCGTTAGAATCGGTTGAAAATTTCGTGAGAAATTCGGATATATAACTGGGATTTTGGGGGCGGACCACGCCTTCTGTGAATGTTTCCGCAGCAAAATTTTAATTTTGTTAGGCTAAGAAAATACCCCTCTTTCTGATCAAAAAAAAAAATTTTTTAAGAGGGTGTGGTATTCTGCACTTGTTCCTTCCGTTTGCATAACAATTGGATCCAAACATTTCCCAACCGTATTCCAAATAAAATGCTTACGTGTGTAAGCTTGTAGTAAGTTTATTCCAAATGGAAATTGTGGAACAAGTGCAGAATACCACACCCACTTAAAAAAAAAAACTTTTTTTTTGGCCGGAAAGAGGGGCATTTTTATAGTCTAACAAACTTAAAATTTTGCTGCGGAAACAATTACAGAGGGCGTGGTCCGCCCCCAAAGTTTCAGTTATATATCCGAATTTCTCAATAAATAACCAACCTATCCGAACAATATAGGTGTCATATGAAAGGTATTTTTTCCCCCTTTCGATTGATGTATAACATTAGATATGTTATATCTACCAACAATGAGTTATAAGCAAAAATTTGTTTTTTTACATAAATTAAAAAAAAAAGTGATTTTTTTCTCGAAAAAATACGTTATTAAGCTATTATAAGTTTGCTACCATATTAAAGCCTGTGAAATTCCCTTTACAGTGAAATATAATAATGCACAGTTTTATGTTTTTAAGTATTTTTTTTACTTTTTTGTAACTTGACTCTTGGTCTTTTCTTGGCAATAAGATTTTCCCAGCTGGCCGGCCTTCGGCCGGGCGCTCAAAAAATAACCCTCGTGGGAGTCACCACCACATCAGGCAGCAGTTAGGTGTGCACAGTATTTTTTTGTTCAAATCAATAGTTCCAAGCCATAGTTTTCTTGGCATTAAGTTTTCCCCAGGTGGCCGGCCTTCGGCCGGGCGCTAAAAAAATAACCCTCATGGGAGTTACCACCACATGAGGCAACAGTAAGATGTGCACAGTATTTTTTGTTTAAATCCATAGTTCCAAGCCATAGTTTTCTTGGCATTAAGTTTTTCCCAGGTGGCCGGCCTTCGGCCGGGCGCTAAAAAAATAACCCTCATGGGAGTTACCACCACATGAGGCAACAGTAAGATGTGCACAGTATTTTTTGTTCAAATCCTTTCATTGCAGAATATCGCTCTTAAGCAAAACCTTCATAAGCGCCATATCAATACGGTAAACAGGTGCTTTTACTTCAACTTAAATTAAAATATAAAAGCGAAATAACATAGTTTTTGAATGTTTTATATTTCACTGTAAAAGGAATTTCACAGGCATTTGATCATGTTTTTAGATAGATTGACCGAAAATAAATCGAAAATGAGGAATAAAATTTTTCGATATCTCGCTTCGTTTTCGAGATATCGAGGTTCAAAGTTAAATTCACAACGAATATAAATTCAATGTATATAACTGTAGATTTACCGTTATATGCAATCTTACGCGAACGATATCACAGAATTATGAAGGTTTTTGCTTAATAACGATCTTTTGCTATGAAAGGATTTGAACAAAAAATACTGTGCACATCTGACTGCTGCCTGATGTGGTGGTGACTCCCATGAGGGTTATTTTTTTAGCGCCCGGCCGAAGGCCGGCAACCTGGGAAAAACTTATTGCCAAAAAAACTATGGCTTGGAACTATGGATTTGAACAAAAAATACTGTGCACACCTGACTGTTGCCTCATGTGGTGGTAACTCCCATGAGGGTTATTTTTTTAGCGCCCGGCCGAAGGCCGGCCACCTGGGAAAAACTTAATGCCAAGAAAACTATGGCTTGGAACTATGGATTTGAACTAAAAATACTGTGCACACCTGACTGTTGCCTGATGTGGTGGTGACTCCAATGAGGGTTATTTTTTTAGCGCCCGGCCGAAGGCCGGCAACCTGGGAAAAACTTATTGCCAAAAAAACTATGGCTTGGAACTATGGATTTGAACAAAAAATACTGTGCACACCTGACTGTTGCCTGATGTGGTGGTGACTCCAATGAGGGTTATTTTTTTTAGCGCCCGGCCGAAGGCCGGCAACCTGGGAAAAACTTATTGCCAAAAAAACTATGGCTTGGAACTATGGATTTGAACAAAAAATACTGTGCACAACTGACTGTTGCCTGATATGGTGGTAACTCCCATGAGGGTTATTTTTTTAGCGCCCGGCCGAAGGCCGGCCACTCGGGCAAAACTTATTGCCAAGAAAATTATGGCTTTCGGGAAAACTGTATGAACCTCTGGGATTGCGAAAAAAAAGCTCTGATCTGGTAAGATTTCATATAACGGTAAATCTACAGTTATATATGTACATTGAGTTCATATTCGTTGCGAATTTAACTTTGAACCTCGATATCTCGAAAACGAAGCGAGATATCGAAAAATTTTATTCCTCATTTTCGACCAATCTATCTAAAAACATCATCAAATGGCGGCGCCACGGAAACCGTAGACGTGCCCTAAAATATTCAGGTAAGACTCTTTGTTCATTATACCATCGATAACGACCAAATTTCCGACACCCTTAGCTGAAATACAGCCCCCCCATAACTCGTCCATCACTTCCAAATAAGTTAAATTTACATTCGAAAATGCCTTTCATATGACACCTACACTAGTCAGAAAAAGTTTGCGTACAGGCAAGTCAAAATTATGTTATCATCAATTTTGACCTCAAAAATGGGTTCGCTGTTTATAAAAACTTATTTACAATATTCATATATACCTTAGCTGCACTTATTGTTCTGTTTTAGATGAATTAAAATAATTATTTTCCATGTATTCGTATTTATTGATAATATACTCACAAAACGGTGCAGAATAAGTTTGCGTACAAAACTAATAACGGGACTTTCCAGTTATGCTTTTTATTTTTATTTGGAAATTTTTATTCCATTGAGCAGTAAACGGACTTCTAAATTTTTTTAACTATATATGTGCTTGAAATTATATAGAAAGCAATAGAACCCAAGCGAAAAAAAATAAAAATGGATAAAAGGATAATCTTACTAATTCTTTCCCAAATGGACAAACAATTTCGTTAAAGTAGATAAACTTTTTGAAGAGCACATTCGTCATTTCAAAAAGCCATCTTAAATTTCGAAAAAACCAGAAATTCTTGCTTCTTTGCTACGATCTGGCCATTGTCTTAAGCTACCCAAGCAATAGGATTAGATTGTTTTGCGATCAGTGCATCATAATCTAAGGCTAGCTGCATCCGATATCTTCAGAAATTTACAGAAATATTTTATAACATCCAGTAGCAGTGACTTTATAAGAAAAGTCCTGAAAAAACACATTTATCCTACATAATAGCATGTAAGAAGCCCATATTTAGCTTACTAACAAGGAGCACAGAATTTCCGGGACTATATGTTGTTATCTATGGAGTAGGAAGATTTATTATTCTCTGATAATGGTTTGGCATATGTGGCATTAAAAGGCATCAACTTATTTGAAGAGGATTCAGTGAATGACAAAAATCTGACATCAACAGTAAAGCATAGCATATTAGGGGGTATGGTATGGGGCTGCATGTCTAGTGAAGTAGTGAGCAGGCTGTGTTTTTTGTATTCAGAAATGGTTCCGAGGGGTTATTTACATATTCTAAAAGCTTATGCAAGCCAAGGTTTCAAAATTTTGAATCAGGTTCTAACATTTCTTTTCAACTTTACGATGACCATAAGGCGCATTGCATACGATGCGAAGCTATCTTTGCTATTAACTGGCTCAAAAAAGTTGAAAAAGTTCCTCCCTAGTCACCTAACATGCATTTAATTAAATATATAAGGGTGTACTTGAACACTGAGCCCAAAAATACTCCATCTTCAAAGATATAGTAAACAAATATAACAATTCAAGGATATACCAAAAGAACCGCTGAAAAACACATAATTTCATAAAATTTATGCCCGAAACTTCTGCAGGGAGTTCCAATAAGAGAAGCATATCCAAAAAGTTATTAATTTTTGGACAAAACTTAGTTTCAATTAAATTTTTGCTACATAACCTTATCTTGTACGCAAACTTTTTTTGAGGTGAAAAGAACAATTTGGTCATGTTTTTGTTATTATTATCTTAATAGAATAATAGAACTAAGTTTATGGAAAAAATAAAAAATCGTTTGTTTTTGAAAAATTATTTAGTGATGTATTATTCATATGAAAAAACTATGTACCCCTTGTAGGCAAACTTATTCTGACTAGTGTATATCGTTAGAATCGGTTGAAAATTTCGTGAGAAATTCGGATATATAACTGGGATTTTGGGGGCGGACCACGCCTTCTGTGAATGTTTCCGCAGCAAAATTTTAATTTTGTTAGGCTAAGAAAATACCCCTCTTTCTGATCACAAAAAAAAATTTTTTAAGAGGGTGTGGTATTCTGCACTTGTTCCTTCCGTTTGCATAACAATTGGATCCAAACATTTCCCAACCGTATTCCAAATAAAATGCTTACGTGTGTAAGCTTGTAGTAAGTTTATTCCAAATGGAAATTGTGGAACAAGTGCAGAATACCACACCCACTTAAAAAAAAAAACTTTTTTTTTGGCCGGAAAGAGGGGCATTTTTATAGTCTAACAAACTTAAAATTTTGCTGCGGAAACAATTACAGAGGGCGTGGTCCGCCCCCAAAGTTTCAGTTATATATCCGAATTTCTCAATAAATAACCAACCTATCCGAACAATATAGGTGTCATATGAAAGGTATTTTTTCCCCCTTTCGATTGATGTATAACATTAGATATGTTATATCTACCAACAATGAGTTATAAGCGAAAATTTTTTTTTTTTAAATAAATTTAAAAAAAAGTGATTTTTTTCTCGAAAAAATACGTTATTAAGCTATTATAACTTTGCTACCATATTAAAGCCTGTGAAATTCCCTTTACAGTGAAATATAATAATGCACAGTTTTATGTTTTTAAGTATTTTTTTTACTTTTTTGTAACTTGACTCTTGGTCTTTTCTTGGCAATAAGATTTTCCCAGCTGGCCGGCCTTCGGCCGGGCGCTAAAAAAATAACCCTCGTGGGAGTCACCACCACATCAGGCAGCAGTTAGGTGTGCACAGTATTTTTTTGTTCAAATCAATAGTTCCAAGCCATAGTTTTCTTGGCATTAAGTTTTCCCCAGGTGGCCGGCCTTCGGCCGGGCGCTAAAAAAATAACCCTCATGGGAGTTACCACCACATGAGGCAACAGTAAGATGTGCACAGTATTTTTTGTTTAAATCCATAGTTCCAAGCCATAGTTTTCTTGGCATTAAGTTTTTCCCAGGTGGCCGGCCTTCGGCCGGGCGCTAAAAAAATAACCCTCATGGGAGTTACCACCACATGAGGCAACAGTAAGATGTGCACAGTATTTTTTGTTCAAATCCTTTCATTGCAGAATATCGCTCTTAAGCAAAACCTTCATAAGCGCCATATCAATACGGTAAACAGGTGCTTTTACTTCAACTTAAATTAAAATATAAAAGCGAAATAACATAGTTTTTGAATGTTTTATATTTCACTGTAAAGGGAATTTCACAGGCATTTGATCATGTTTTTAGATAGATTGACCGAAAATAAATCGAAAATGAGGAATAAAATTTTTCGATATCTCGCTACGTTTTCGAGATATCGAGGTTCAAAGTTAAATTCACAACGAATATAAATTCAATGTATATAACTGTAGATTTACCGTTATATGCAATCTTACGCGAACGATATCACAGAATTATGAAGGTTTTTGCTTAATAACGATCTTTTGCTATGAAAGGATTTGAACAAAAAATACTGTGCACATCTGACTGCTGCCTGATGTGGTGGTGACTCCCATGAGGGTTATTTTTTAGCGCCCGGCCGAAGGCCGGCCACCTGGGAAAAACTTATTGCCAAAAAAAACTATGGCCATAACCTATGGCTTGGAACTATGGATTTGAACTAAAAATACTGTGCACACCTGACTGTTGCCTGATGTGGTGGTGACTCCAATGAGGGTTATTTTTTTAGCGCCCGGCCGAGGGCCGGCAACCTGGGAAAAACTTATTGCCAAAAAAACTATGGCTTGGAACTATGGATTTGAACAAAAAATACTGTGCACAACTGACTGTTGCCTGATATGGTGGTAACTCCCATGAGGGTTATTTTTTTAGCGCCCGGCCGAAGGCCGGCCACTCGGGGAAAACTTATTGCCAAGAAAATTATGGCTTTCGGGAAAACTGTATGAACCTCTGGGATTGCGAAAAAAAGCTCTGATCTGGTAAGATTTCATATAACGGTAAATCTACAGTTATATATGTACATTGAGTTCATATTCGTTGCGAATTTAACTTTGAACCTCGATATCTCGAAAACGAAGCGAGATATCGAAAAATTTTATTCCTCATTTTCGACCAATCTATCTAAAAACATCATCAAATGGCGGCGCCACGGAAACCGTAGACGTGCCCTAAAATATTCAGGTAAGACTCTTTGTTCATTATACCATCGATAACGACCAAATTTCCGACACCCTTAGCTGAAATACAGCCCCCCCATAACTCGTCCATCACTTCCAAATAAGTTAAATTTACATTCGAAAATGCCTTTCATATGACACCTACACTAGTCAGAAAAAGTTTGCGTACAGGCAAGTCAAAATTATGTTATCATCAATTTTGACCTCAAAAATGGGTTCGCTGTTTATAAAAACTTATTTACAATATTCATATATACCTTAGCTGCACTTATTGTTCTGTTTTAGATGAATTAAAATAATTATTTTCCATGTATTCGTATTTATTGATAATATACTCACAAAACGGTGCAGAATAAGTTTGCGTACAAAACTAATAACGGGACTTTCCAGTTATGCTTTTTATTTGGAAATTTTTATTCCATTGAGCAGTAAACGGACTTCTAAATTTTTTTAACTATATATGTGCTTGAAATTATATAGAAAGCAATAGAACCCAAGCGAAAAAAAATAAAAATGGATAAAAGGATAATCTTACTAATTCTTTCCCAAATGGACAAACAATTTCGTTAAAGTAGATAAACTTTTTGAAGAGCACATTCGTCATTTCAAAAAGCCATCTTAAATTTCGAAAAAACCAGAAATTCTTGCTTCTTTGCTACGATCTGGCCATTGTCTTAAGCTACCCAAGCAATAGGATTAGATTGTTTTGCGATCAGTGCATCATAATCTAAGGCTAGCTGCATCCGATATCTTCAGAAATTTACAGAAATATTTTATAAAATCCAGTAGCAGTGACTTTATAAGAAAAGTCCTGAAAAAACACATTTATCCTACATAATAGCATGTAAGAAGCCCATATTTAGCTTACTAACAAGGAGCACAGAATTTCTTTCGTGAAAGAGACCATCAAAGAGTCTAGAAAACCGGATTTCCGGGACTATATGTTGTTATCTATGGAGTAGGAAGATTTATTATTCTCTGATAATGGTTTGGCACATGTGGCATTAAAAGGCATCAACTTATTTGAAGAGGATTCAGTGAATGACAAAAATCTGACATCAACAGTAAAGCATAGCATATTAGGGGGTATGGTATGGGGCTGCATGTCTAGTAAAGTAGTGAGCAGGCTGTGTTTTTTGTATTCAGAAATGGTTCCGAGGGGTTATTTACATATTCTAAAAGCTTATGCAAGCCAAGGTTTCAAAATTTTGAATCAGGTTCTAACATTTCTTTTCAACTTTACGATGACCATAAGGCGCATTGTATACGATGCGAAGCTATCTTTGCTATTAACTGGCTCTAAAAAGTTGAAAAAGTTCCTCCCTAGTCACCTAACATGCATTTAATTAAATATATAAGGGTGTACTTGAACACTGAGCCCAAAAATACTCCATCTTCAAAGATATAGTAAACAAATATAACAATTCAAGGATATACCAAAAGAACCGCTGAAAAACACATAATTTCATAAAATTTATGCCCGAAACTTCTGCAGGGAGTTCCAATAAGAGAAGCATATCCAAAAAGTTATTAATTTTTGGACAAAACTTAGTTTCAATTAAATTTTTGCTACATAACCTTATCTTGTACGCAAACTTTTTTTGAGGTGAAAAGAACAATTTGGTCATGTTTTTGTTATTATTATCTTAATAGAATAATAGAACTAAGTTTATGGAAAAAATAAAAAATCGTTTGTTTTTGAAAAATTATTTAGTGATGTATTATTCATATGAAAAAACTATGTACCCCTTGTAGGCAAACTTATTCTGACTAGTGTATATCGTTAGAATCGGTTGAAAATTTCGTGAGAAATTCGGATATATAACTGGGATTTTGGGGGCGGACCACGCCTTCTGTGAATGTTTCCGCAGCAAAATTTTAATTTTGTTAGGCTAAGAAAATACCCCTCTTTCTGATCAAAAAAAAAAATTTTTTAAGAGGGTGTGGTATTCTGCACTTGTTCCTTCCGTTTGCATAACAATTGGATCCAAACATTTTTCAAACATTTCCCAAGCGTATTCCAAATAAAATGCTTACGTGTGTAAGCTTGTAGTAAGTTTATTCCAAATGGAAATTGTGGAACAAGTGCAGAATACCACACCCTCTTAAAAAAAAAACTTTTTTTTTGGCCGGAAAGAGGGGCATTTTTATAGTCTAACAAACTTAAAATTTTGCTGCGGAAACAATTACAGAGGGCGTGGTCCGCCCCCAAAGTTTCAGTTATATATCCGAATTTCTCAATAAATAACCAACCTATCCGAACAATATAGGTGTCATATGAAAGGTATTTTTTCCCCCTTTCGATTGATGTATAACATTAGATATGTTATATCTACCAACAATGAGTTATAAGCGAAAATTTGTTTTTTTTACATAAATTAAAAAAAAAAAGTGATTTTTTTCTCGAAAAAATACGTTATTAAGCTATTATAAGTTTGCTACCATATTAAAGCCTGTGAAATTCCCTTTACAGTGAAATATAATAATGCACAGTTTTATGTTTTTAAGTATTTTTTTTACTTTTTTGTAACTTGACTCTTGGTCTTTTCTTGGCAATAAGATTTTCCCAGCTGGCCGGCCTTCGGCCGGGCGCTAAAAAAATAACCCTCGTGGGAGTCACCACCACATCAGGCAGCAGTTAGGTGTGCACAGTATTTTTTTGTTCAAATCAATAGTTCCAAGCCATAGTTTTCTTGGCATTAAGTTTTCCCCAGGTGGCCGGCCTTCGGCCGGGCGCTAAAAAAATAACCCTCATGGGAGTTACCACCACATGAGGCAACAGTAAGATGTGCACAGTATTTTTTGTTTAAATCCATAGTTCCAAGCCATAGTTTTCTTGGCATTAAGTTTTTCCCAGGTGGCCGGCCTTCGGCCGGGCGCTAAAAAAATAACCCTCATGGGAGTTACCACCACATGAGGCAACAGTAAGATGTGCACAGTATTTTTTGTTCAAATCCTTTCATTGCAGAATATCGCTCTTAAGCAAAACCTTCATAAGCGCCATATCAATACGGTAAACAGGTGCTTTTACTTCAACTTAAATTAAAATATAAAAGCGAAATAACATAGTTTTTGAATGTTTTATATTTCACTGTAAAAGGAATTTCACAGGCATTTGATCATGTTTTTAGATAGATTGACCGAAAATAAATCGAAAATGAGGAATAAAATTTTTCGATATCTCGCTTCGTTTTCGAGATATCGAGGTTCAAAGTTAAATTCACAACGAATATAAATTCAATGTATATAACTGTAGATTTACCGTTATATGCAATCTTACGCGAACGATATCACAGAATTATGAAGGTTTTTGCTTAATAACGATCTTTTGCTATGAAAGGATTTGAACAAAAAATACTGTGCACATCTGACTGCTGCCTGATGTGGTGGTGACTCCCATGAGGGTTATTTTTTAGCGCCCGGCCGAAGGCCGGCCACCTGGGAAAAACTTATTGCCAAAAAAAACTATGGCAATAACCTATGGCTTGGAACTATGGATTTGAACTAAAAATACTGTGCACACCTGACTGTTGCCTGATGTGGTGGTGACTCCAATGAGGGTTATTTTTTTTAGCGCCCGGCCGAAGGCCGGCAACCTGGGAAAAACTTATTGCCAAAAAAACTATGGCTTGGAACTATGGATTTGAACAAAAAATACTGTGCACAACTGACTGTTGCCTGATATGGTGGTAACTCCCATGAGGGTTATTTTTTTAGCGCCCGGCCGAAGGCCGGCCACTCGGGGAAAACTTATTGCCAAGAAAATTATGGCTTTCGGGAAAACTGTATGAACCTCTGGGATTGCGAAAAAAAAAGCTCTGATCTGGTAAGATTTCATATAACGGTAAATCTACAGTTATATATGTACATTGAGTTCATATTCGTTGCGAATTTAACTTTGAACCTCGATATCTCGAAAACGAAGCGAGATATCGAAAAATTTTATTCCTCATTTTCGACCAATCTATCTAAAAACATCATCAAATGGCGGCGCCACGGAAACCGTAGACGTGCCCTAAAATATTCAGGTAAGACTCTTTGTTCATTATACCATCGATAACGACCAAATTTCCGACACCCTTAGCTGAAATACAGCCCCCCCATAACTCGTCCATCACTTCCAAATAAGTTAAATTTACATTCGAAAATGCCTTTCATATGACACCTACACTAGTCAGAAAAAGTTTGCGTACAGGCAAGTCAAAATTATGTTATCATCAATTTTGACCTCAAAAATGGGTTCGCTGTTTATAAAAACTTATTTACAATATTCATATATACCTTAGCTGCACTTATTGTTCTGTTTTAGATGAATTAAAATAATTATTTTCCATGTATTCGTATTTATTGATAATATACTCACAAAACGGTGCAGAATAAGTTTGCGTACAAAACTAATAACGGGACTTTCCAGTTATGCTTTTTATTTTTATTTGGAAATTTTTATTCCATTGAGCAGTAAACGGACTTCTAAATTTTTTTAACTATATATGTGCTTGAAATTATATAGAAAGCAATAGAACCCAAGCGAAAAAAAATAAAAATGGATAAAAGGATAATCTTACTAATTCTTTCCCAAATGGACAAACAATTTCGTTAAAGTAGATAAACTTTTTGAAGAGCACATTCGTCATTTCAAAAAGCCATCTTAAATTTCGAAAAAACCAGAAATTCTTGCTTCTTTGCTACGATCTGGCCATTGTCTTAAGCTACCCAAGCAATAGGATTAGATTGTTTTGCGATCAGTGCATCATAATCTAAGGCTAGCTGCATCCGATATCTTCAGAAATTTACAGAAATATTTTATAAAATCCAGTAGCAGTGACTTTATAAGAAAAGTCCTGAAAAAACACATTTATCCTACATAATAGCATGTAAGAAGCCCATATTTAGCTTACTAACAAGGAGCACAGAATTTCTTTCGTGAAAGAGACCATCAAAGAGTCTAGAAAACCGGATTTCCGGGACTATATGTTGTTATCTATGGAGTAGGAAGATTTATTATTCTCTGATAATGGTTTGGCATATGTGGCATTAAAAGGCATCAACTTATTTGAAGAGGATTCAGTGAATGACAAAAATCTGACATCAACAGTAAAGCATAGCATATTAGGGGGTATGGTATGGGGCTGCATGTCTAGTGAAGTAGTGAGCAGGCTGTGTTTTTTGTATTCAGAAATGGTTCCGAGGGGTTATTTACATATTCTAAAAGCTTATGCAAGCCAAGGTTTCAAAATTTTGAATCAGGTTCTAACATTTCTTTTCAACTTTACGATGACCATAAGGCGCATTGCATACGATGCGAAGCTATCTTTGCTATTAACTGGCTCAAAAAAGTTGAAAAAGTTCCTCCCTAGTCACCTAACATGCATTTAATTAAATATATAAGGGTGTACTTGAACACTGAGCCCAAAAATACTCCATCTTCAAAGATATAGTAAACAAATATAACAATTCAAGGATATACCAAAAGAACCGCTGAAAAACACATAATTTCATAAAATTTATGCCCGAAACTTCTGCAGGGAGTTCCAATAAGAGAAGCATATCCAAAAAGTTATTAATTTTTGGACAAAACTTAGTTTCAATTAAATTTTTGCTACATAACCTTATCTTGTACGCAAACTTTTTTTGAGGTGAAAAGAACAATTTGGTCATGTTTTTGTTATTATTATCTTAATAGAATAATAGAACTAAGTTTATGGAAAAAATAAAAAATCGTTTGTTTTTGAAAAATTATTTAGTGATGTATTATTCATATGAAAAAACTATGTACCCCTTGTAGGCAAACTTATTCTGACTAGTGTATATCGTTAGAATCGGTTGAAAATTTCGTGAGAAATTCGGATATATAACTGGGATTTTGGGGGCGGACCACGCCTTCTGTGAATGTTTCCGCAGCAAAATTTTAATTTTGTTAGGCTAAGAAAATACCCCTCTTTCTGATCACAAAAAAAAATTTTTTAAGAGGGTGTGGTATTCTGCACTTGTTCCTTCCGTTTGCATAACAATTGGATCCAAACATTTCCCAACCGTATTCCAAATAAAATGCTTACGTGTGTAAGCTTGTAGTAAGTTTATTCCAAATGGAAATTGTGGAACAAGTGCAGAATACCACACCCACTTAAAAAAAAAAACTTTTTTTTTGGCCGGAAAGAGGGGCATTTTTATAGTCTAACAAACTTAAAATTTTGCTGCGGAAACAATTACAGAGGGCGTGGTCCGCCCCCAAAGTTTCAGTTATATATCCGAATTTCTCAATAAATAACCAACCTATCCGAACAATATAGGTGTCATATGAAAGGTATTTTTTCCCCCTTTCGATTGATGTATAACATTAGATATGTTATATCTACCAACAATGAGTTATAAGCGAAAATTTTTTTTTTTTAAATAAATTAAAAAAAAAGTGATTTTTTTCTCGAAAAAATACGTTATTAAGCTATTATAACTTTGCTACCATATTAAAGCCTGTGAAATTCCCTTTACAGTGAAATATAATAATGCACAGTTTTATGTTTTTAAGTATTTTTTTTACTTTTTTGTAACTTGACTCTTGGTCTTTTCTTGGCAATAAGATTTTCCCAGCTGGCCGGCCTTCGGCCGGGCGCTAAAAAAATAACCCTCGTGGGAGTCACCACCACATCAGGCAGCAGTTAGGTGTGCACAGTATTTTTTTGTTCAAATCAATAGTTCCAAGCCATAGTTTTCTTGGCATTAAGTTTTCCCCAGGTGGCCGGCCTTCGGCCGGGCGCTAAAAAAATAACCCTCATGGGAGTTACCACCACATGAGGCAACAGTAAGATGTGCACAGTATTTTTTGTTTAAATCCATAGTTCCAAGCCATAGTTTTCTTGGCATTAAGTTTTTCCCAGGTGGCCGGCCTTCGGCCGGGCGCTAAAAAAATAACCCTCATGGGAGTTACCACCACATGAGGCAACAGTAAGATGTGCACAGTATTTTTTGTTCAAATCCTTTCATTGCAGAATATCGCTCTTAAGCAAAACCTTCATAAGCGCCATATCAATACGGTAAACAGGTGCTTTTACTTCAACTTAAATTAAAATATAAAAGCGAAATAACATAGTTTTTGAATGTTTTATATTTCACTGTAAAGGGAATTTCACAGGCATTTGATCATGTTTTTAGATAGATTGACCGAAAATAAATCGAAAATGAGGAATAAAATTTTTCGATATCTCGCTACGTTTTCGAGATATCGAGGTTCAAAGTTAAATTCACAACGAATATAAATTCAATGTATATAACTGTAGATTTACCGTTATATGCAATCTTACGCGAACGATATCACAGAATTATGAAGGTTTTTGCTTAATAACGATCTTTTGCTATGAAAGGATTTGAACAAAAAGTACTGTGCACATCTGACTGCTGCCTGATGTGGTGGTGACTCCCATGAGGGTTATTTTTTAGCGCCCGGCCGAAGGCCGGCCACCTGGGAAAAACTTATTGCCAAAAAAAACTATGGCCATAACCTATGGCTTGGAACTATGGATTTGAACTAAAAATACTGTGCACACCTGACTGTTGCCTGATGTGGTGGTGACTCCAATGAGGGTTATTTTTTTAGCGCCCGGCCGAGGGCCGGCAACCTGGGAAAAACTTATTGCCAAAAAAACTATGGCTTGGAACTATGGATTTGAACAAAAAATACTGTGCACAACTGACTGTTGCCTGATATGGTGGTAACTCCCATGAGGGTTATTTTTTTAGCGCCCGGCCGAAGGCCGGCCACTCGGGGAAAACTTATTGCCAAGAAAATTATGGCTTTCGGGAAAACTGTATGAACCTCTGGGATTGCGAAAAAAAGCTCTGATCTGGTAAGATTTCATATAACGGTAAATCTACAGTTATATATGTACATTGAGTTCATATTCGTTGCGAATTTAACTTTGAACCTCGATATCTCGAAAACGAAGCGAGATATCGAAAAATTTTATTCCTCATTTTCGACCAATCTATCTAAAAACATCATCAAATGGCGGCGCCACGGAAACCGTAGACGTGCCCTAAAATATTCAGGTAAGACTCTTTGTTCATTATACCATCGATAACGACCAAATTTCCGACACCCTTAGCTGAAATACAGCCCCCCCATAACTCGTCCATCACTTCCAAATAAGTTAAATTTACATTCGAAAATGCCTTTCATATGACACCTACACTAGTCAGAAAAAGTTTGCGTACAGGCAAGTCAAAATTATGTTATCATCAATTTTGACCTCAAAAATGGGTTCGCTGTTTATAAAAACTTATTTACAATATTCATATATACCTTAGCTGCACTTATTGTTCTGTTTTAGATGAATTAAAATAATTATTTTCCATGTATTCGTATTTATTGATAATATACTCACAAAACGGTGCAGAATAAGTTTGCGTACAAAACTAATAACGGGACTTTCCAGTTATGCTTTTTATTTGGAAATTTTTATTCCATTGAGCAGTAAACGGACTTCTAAATTTTTTTAACTATATATGTGCTTGAAATTATATAGAAAGCAATAGAACCCAAGCGAAAAAAAATAAAAATGGATAAAAGGATAATCTTACTAATTCTTTCCCAAATGGACAAACAATTTCGTTAAAGTAGATAAACTTTTTGAAGAGCACATTCGTCATTTCAAAAAGCCATCTTAAATTTCGAAAAAACCAGAAATTCTTGCTTCTTTGCTACGATCTGGCCATTGTCTTAAGCTACCCAAGCAATAGGATTAGATTGTTTTGCGATCAGTGCATCATAATCTAAGGCTAGCTGCATCCGATATCTTCAGAAATTTACAGAAATATTTTATAAAATCCAGTAGCAGTGACTTTATAAGAAAAGTCCTGAAAAAACACATTTATCCTACATAATAGCATGTAAGAAGCCCATATTTAGCTTACTAACAAGGAGCACAGAATTTCTTTCGTGAAAGAGACCATCAAAGAGTCTAGAAAACCGGATTTCCGGGACTATATGTTGTTATCTATGGAGTAGGAAGATTTATTATTCTCTGATAATGGTTTGGCACATGTGGCATTAAAAGGCATCAACTTATTTGAAGAGGATTCAGTGAATGACAAAAATCTGACATCAACAGTAAAGCATAGCATATTAGGGGGTATGGTATGGGGCTGCATGTCTAGTAAAGTAGTGAGCAGGCTGTGTTTTTTGTATTCAGAAATGGTTCCGAGGGGTTATTTACATATTCTAAAAGCTTATGCAAGCCAAGGTTTCAAAATTTTGAATCAGGTTCTAACATTTCTTTTCAACTTTACGATGACCATAAGGCGCATTGTATACGATGCGAAGCTATCTTTGCTATTAACTGGCTCTAAAAAGTTGAAAAAGTTCCTCCCTAGTCACCTAACATGCATTTAATTAAATATATAAGGGTGTACTTGAACACTGAGCCCAAAAATACTCCATCTTCAAAGATATAGTAAACAAATATAACAATTCAAGGATATACCAAAAGAACCGCTGAAAAACACATAATTTCATAAAATTTATGCCCGAAACTTCTGCAGGGAGTTCCAATAAGAGAAGCATATCCAAAAAGTTATTAATTTTTGGACAAAACTTAGTTTCAATTAAATTTTTGCTACATAACCTTATCTTGTACGCAAACTTTTTTTGAGGTGAAAAGAACAATTTGGTCATGTTTTTGTTATTATTATCTTAATAGAATAATAGAACTAAGTTTATGGAAAAAATAAAAAATCGTTTGTTTTTGAAAAATTATTTAGTGATGTATTATTCATATGAAAAAACTATGTACCCCTTGTAGGCAAACTTATTCTGACTAGTGTATATCGTTAGAATCGGTTGAAAATTTCGTGAGAAATTCGGATATATAACTGGGATTTTGGGGGCGGACCACGCCTTCTGTGAATGTTTCCGCAGCAAAATTTTAATTTTGTTAGGCTAAGAAAATACCCCTCTTTCTGATCAAAAAAAAAAATTTTTTAAGAGGGTGTGGTATTCTGCACTTGTTCCTTCCGTTTGCATAACAATTGGATCCAAACATTTTTCAAACATTTCCCAAGCGTATTCCAAATAAAATGCTTACGTGTGTAAGCTTGTAGTAAGTTTATTCCAAATGGAAATTGTGGAACAAGTGCAGAATACCACACCCTCTTAAAAAAAAAACTTTTTTTTTGGCCGGAAAGAGGGGCATTTTTATAGTCTAACAAACTTAAAATTTTGCTGCGGAAACAATTACAGAGGGCGTGGTCCGCCCCCAAAGTTTCAGTTATATATCCGAATTTCTCAATAAATAACCAACCTATCCGAACAATATAGGTGTCATATGAAAGGTATTTTTTCCCCCTTTCGATTGATGTATAACATTAGATATGTTATATCTACCAACAATGAGTTATAAGCGAAAATTTGTTTTTTTTACATAAATTAAAAAAAAAAAGTGATTTTTTTCTCGAAAAAATACGTTATTAAGCTATTATAAGTTTGCTACCATATTAAAGCCTGTGAAATTCCCTTTACAGTGAAATATAATAATGCACAGTTTTATGTTTTTAAGTATTTTTTTTACTTTTTTGTAACTTGACTCTTGGTCTTTTCTTGGCAATAAGATTTTCCCAGCTGGCCGGCCTTCGGCCGGGCGCTAAAAAAATAACCCTCGTGGGAGTCACCACCACATCAGGCAGCAGTTAGGTGTGCACAGTATTTTTTTGTTCAAATCAATAGTTCCAAGCCATAGTTTTCTTGGCATTAAGTTTTCCCCAGGTGGCCGGCCTTCGGCCGGGCGCTAAAAAAATAACCCTCATGGGAGTTACCACCACATGAGGCAACAGTAAGATGTGCACAGTATTTTTTGTTTAAATCCATAGTTCCAAGCCATAGTTTTCTTGGCATTAAGTTTTTCCCAGGTGGCCGGCCTTCGGCCGGGCGCTAAAAAAATAACCCTCATGGGAGTTACCACCACATGAGGCAACAGTAAGATGTGCACAGTATTTTTTGTTCAAATCCTTTCATTGCAGAATATCGCTCTTAAGCAAAACCTTCATAAGCGCCATATCAATACGGTAAACAGGTGCTTTTACTTCAACTTAAATTAAAATATAAAAGCGAAATAACATAGTTTTTGAATGTTTTATATTTCACTGTAAAAGGAATTTCACAGGCATTTGATCATGTTTTTAGATAGATTGACCGAAAATAAATCGAAAATGAGGAATAAAATTTTTCGATATCTCGCTTCGTTTTCGAGATATCGAGGTTCAAAGTTAAATTCACAACGAATATAAATTCAATGTATATAACTGTAGATTTACCGTTATATGCAATCTTACGCGAACGATATCACAGAATTATGAAGGTTTTTGCTTAATAACGATCTTTTGCTATGAAAGGATTTGAACAAAAAATACTGTGCACATCTGACTGCTGCCTGATGTGGTGGTGACTCCCATGAGGGTTATTTTTTAGCGCCCGGCCGAAGGCCGGCCACCTGGGAAAAACTTATTGCCAAAAAAAACTATGGCAATAACCTATGGCTTGGAACTATGGATTTGAACTAAAAATACTGTGCACACCTGACTGTTGCCTGATGTGGTGGTGACTCCAATGAGGGTTATTTTTTTTAGCGCCCGGCCGAAGGCCGGCAACCTGGGAAAAACTTATTGCCAAAAAAACTATGGCTTGGAACTATGGATTTGAACAAAAAATACTGTGCACAACTGACTGTTGCCTGATATGGTGGTAACTCCCATGAGGGTTATTTTTTTAGCGCCCGGCCGAAGGCCGGCCACTCGGGGAAAACTTATTGCCAAGAAAATTATGGCTTTCGGGAAAACTGTATGAACCTCTGGGATTGCGAAAAAAAAAGCTCTGATCTGGTAAGATTTCATATAACGGTAAATCTACAGTTATATATGTACATTGAGTTCATATTCGTTGCGAATTTAACTTTGAACCTCGATATCTCGAAAACGAAGCGAGATATCGAAAAATTTTATTCCTCATTTTCGACCAATCTATCTAAAAACATCATCAAATGGCGGCGCCACGGAAACCGTAGACGTGCCCTAAAATATTCAGGTAAGACTCTTTGTTCATTATACCATCGATAACGACCAAATTTCCGACACCCTTAGCTGAAATACAGCCCCCCCATAACTCGTCCATCACTTCCAAATAAGTTAAATTTACATTCGAAAATGCCTTTCATATGACACCTACACTAGTCAGAAAAAGTTTGCGTACAGGCAAGTCAAAATTATGTTATCATCAATTTTGACCTCAAAAATGGGTTCGCTGTTTATAAAAACTTATTTACAATATTCATATATACCTTAGCTGCACTTATTGTTCTGTTTTAGATGAATTAAAATAATTATTTTCCATGTATTCGTATTTATTGATAATATACTCACAAAACGGTGCAGAATAAGTTTGCGTACAAAACTAATAACGGGACTTTCCAGTTATGCTTTTTATTTTTATTTGGAAATTTTTATTCCATTGAGCAGTAAACGGACTTCTAAATTTTTTTAACTATATATGTGCTTGAAATTATATAGAAAGCAATAGAACCCAAGCGAAAAAAAATAAAAATGGATAAAAGGATAATCTTACTAATTCTTTCCCAAATGGACAAACAATTTCGTTAAAGTAGATAAACTTTTTGAAGAGCACATTCGTCATTTCAAAAAGCCATCTTAAATTTCGAAAAAACCAGAAATTCTTGCTTCTTTGCTACGATCTGGCCATTGTCTTAAGCTACCCAAGCAATAGGATTAGATTGTTTTGCGATCAGTGCATCATAATCTAAGGCTAGCTGCATCCGATATCTTCAGAAATTTACAGAAATATTTTATAAAATCCAGTAGCAGTGACTTTATAAGAAAAGTCCTGAAAAAACACATTTATCCTACATAATAGCATGTAAGAAGCCCATATTTAGCTTACTAACAAGGAGCACAGAATTTCTTTCGTGAAAGAGACCATCAAAGAGTCTAGAAAACCGGATTTCCGGGACTATATGTTGTTATCTATGGAGTAGGAAGATTTATTATTCTCTGATAATGGTTTGGCACATGTGGCATTAAAAGGCATCAACTTATTTGAAGAGGATTCAGTGAATGACAAAAATCTGACATCAACAGTAAAGCATAGCATATTAGGGGGTATGGTATGGGGCTGCATGTCTAGTAAAGTAGTGAGCAGGCTGTGTTTTTTGTATTCAGAAATGGTTCCGAGGGGTTATTTACATATTCTAAAAGCTTATGCAAGCCAAGGTTTCAAAATTTTGAATCAGGTTCTAACATTTCTTTTCAACTTTACGATGACCATAAGGCGCATTGTATACGATGCGAAGCTATCTTTGCTATTAACTGGCTCTAAAAAGTTGAAAAAGTTCCTCCCTAGTCACCTAACATGCATTTAATTAAATATATAAGGGTGTACTTGAACACTGAGCCCAAAAATACTCCATCTTCAAAGATATAGTAAACAAATATAACAATTCAAGGATATACCAAAAGAACCGCTGAAAAACACATAATTTCATAAAATTTATGCCCGAAACTTCTGCAGGGAGTTCCAATAAGAGAAGCATATCCAAAAAGTTATTAATTTTTGGACAAAACTTAGTTTCAATTAAATTTTTGCTACATAACCTTATCTTGTACGCAAACTTTTTTTGAGGTGAAAAGAACAATTTGGTCATGTTTTTGTTATTATTATCTTAATAGAATAATAGAACTAAGTTTATGGAAAAAATAAAAAATCGTTTGTTTTTGAAAAATTATTTAGTGATGTATTATTCATATGAAAAAACTATGTACCCCTTGTAGGCAAACTTATTCTGACTAGTGTATATCGTTAGAATCGGTTGAAAATTTCGTGAGAAATTCGGATATATAACTGGGATTTTGGGGGCGGACCACGCCTTCTGTGAATGTTTCCGCAGCAAAATTTTAATTTTGTTAGGCTAAGAAAATACCCCTCTTTCTGATCAAAAAAAAAAATTTTTTAAGAGGGTGTGGTATTCTGCACTTGTTCCTTCCGTTTGCATAACAATTGGATCCAAACATTTCCCAACCGTATTCCAAATAAAATGCTTACGTGTGTAAGCTTGTAGTAAGTTTATTCCAAATGGAAATTGTGGAACAAGTGCAGAATACCACACCCACTTAAAAAAAAAAACTTTTTTTTTGGCCGGAAAGAGGGGCATTTTTATAGTCTAACAAACTTAAAATTTTGCTGCGGAAACAATTACAGAGGGCGTGGTCCGCCCCCAAAGTTTCAGTTATATATCCGAATTTCTCAATAAATAACCAACCTATCCGAACAATATAGGTGTCATATGAAAGGTATTTTTTCCCCCTTTCGATTGATGTATAACATTAGATATGTTATATCTACCAACAATGAGTTATAAGCAAAAATTTGTTTTTTTACATAAATTAAAAAAAAAAGTGATTTTTTTCTCGAAAAAATACGTTATTAAGCTATTATAAGTTTGCTACCATATTAAAGCCTGTGAAATTCCCTTTACAGTGAAATATAATAATGCACAGTTTTATGTTTTTAAGTATTTTTTTTACTTTTTTGTAACTTGACTCTTGGTCTTTTCTTGGCAATAAGATTTTCCCAGCTGGCCGGCCTTCGGCCGGGCGCTCAAAAAATAACCCTCGTGGGAGTCACCACCACATCAGGCAGCAGTTAGGTGTGCACAGTATTTTTTTGTTCAAATCAATAGTTCCAAGCCATAGTTTTCTTGGCATTAAGTTTTCCCCAGGTGGCCGGCCTTCGGCCGGGCGCTAAAAAAATAACCCTCATGGGAGTTACCACCACATGAGGCAACAGTAAGATGTGCACAGTATTTTTTGTTTAAATCCATAGTTCCAAGCCATAGTTTTCTTGGCATTAAGTTTTTCCCAGGTGGCCGGCCTTCGGCCGGGCGCTAAAAAAATAACCCTCATGGGAGTTACCACCACATGAGGCAACAGTAAGATGTGCACAGTATTTTTTGTTCAAATCCTTTCATTGCAGAATATCGCTCTTAAGCAAAACCTTCATAAGCGCCATATCAATACGGTAAACAGGTGCTTTTACTTCAACTTAAATTAAAATATAAAAGCGAAATAACATAGTTTTTGAATGTTTTATATTTCACTGTAAAAGGAATTTCACAGGCATTTGATCATGTTTTTAGATAGATTGACCGAAAATAAATCGAAAATGAGGAATAAAATTTTTCGATATCTCGCTTCGTTTTCGAGATATCGAGGTTCAAAGTTAAATTCACAACGAATATAAATTCAATGTATATAACTGTAGATTTACCGTTATATGCAATCTTACGCGAACGATATCACAGAATTATGAAGGTTTTTGCTTAATAACGATCTTTTGCTATGAAAGGATTTGAACAAAAAATACTGTGCACATCTGACTGCTGCCTGATGTGGTGGTGACTCCCATGAGGGTTATTTTTTAGCGCCCGGCCGAAGGCCGGCCACCTGGGAAAAACTTATTGCCAAAAAAAACTATGGCAATAACCTATGGCTTGGAACTATGGATTTGAACTAAAAATACTGTGCACACCTGACTGTTGCCTGATGTGGTGGTGACTCCAATGAGGGTTATTTTTTTTAGCGCCCGGCCGAAGGCCGGCAACCTGGGAAAAACTTATTGCCAAAAAAACTATGGCTTGGAACTATGGATTTGAACAAAAAATACTGTGCACAACTGACTGTTGCCTGATATGGTGGTGACTCCAATGAGGGTTATTTTTTTAGCGCCCGGCCGAAGGCCGGCCACTCGGGGAAAACTTATTGCCAAGAAAATTATGGCTTTCGGGAAAACTGTATGAACCTCTGGGATTGCGAAAAAAAAGCTCTGATCTGGTAAGATTTCATATAACGGTAAATCTACAGTTATATATGTACATTGAGTTCATATTCGTTGCGAATTTAACTTTGAACCTCGATATCTCGAAAACGAAGCGAGATATCGAAAAATTTTATTCCTCATTTTCGACCAATCTATCTAAAAACATCATCAAATGGCGGCGCCACGGAAACCGTAGACGTGCCCTAAAATATTCAGGTAAGACTCTTTGTTCATTATACCATCGATAACGACCAAATTTCCGACACCCTTAGCTGAAATACAGCCCCCCCATAACTCGTCCATCACTTCCAAATAAGTTAAATTTACATTCGAAAATGCCTTTCATATGACACCTACACTAGTCAGAAAAAGTTTGCGTACAGGCAAGTCAAAATTATGTTATCATCAATTTTGACCTCAAAAATGGGTTCGCTGTTTATAAAAACTTATTTACAATATTCATATATACCTTAGCTGCACTTATTGTTCTGTTTTAGATGAATTAAAATAATTATTTTCCATGTATTCGTATTTATTGATAATATACTCACAAAACGGTGCAGAATAAGTTTGCGTACAAAACTAATAACGGGACTTTCCAGTTATGCTTTTTATTTTTATTTGGAAATTTTTATTCCATTGAGCAGTAAACGGACTTCTAAATTTTTTTAACTATATATGTGCTTGAAATTATATAGAAAGCAATAGAACCCAAGCGAAAAAAAATAAAAATGGATAAAAGGATAATCTTACTAATTCTTTCCCAAATGGACAAACAATTTCGTTAAAGTAGATAAACTTTTTGAAGAGCACATTCGTCATTTCAAAAAGCCATCTTAAATTTCGAAAAAACCAGAAATTCTTGCTTCTTTGCTACGATCTGGCCATTGTCTTAAGCTACCCAAGCAATAGGATTAGATTGTTTTGCGATCAGTGCATCATAATCTAAGGCTAGCTGCATCCGATATCTTCAGAAATTTACAGAAATATTTTATAACATCCAGTAGCAGTGACTTTATAAGAAAAGTCCTGAAAAAACACATTTATCCTACATAATAGCATGTAAGAAGCCCATATTTAGCTTACTAACAAGGAGCACAGAATTTCTTTCGTGAAAGAGACCATCAAAGAGTCTAGAAAACCGGATTTCCGGGACTATATGTTGTTATCTATGGAGTAGGAAGATTTATTATTCTCTGATAATGGTTTGGCATATGTGGCATTAAAAGGCATCAACTTATTTGAAGAGGATTCAGTGAATGACAAAAATCTGACATCAACAGTAAAGCATAGCATATTAGGGGGTATGGTATGGGGCTGCATGTCTAGTGAAGTAGTGAGCAGGCTGTGTTTTTTGTATTCAGAAATGGTTCCGAGGGGTTATTTACATATTCTAAAAGCTTATGCAAGCCAAGGTTTCAAAATTTTGAATCAGGTTCTAACATTTCTTTTCAACTTTACGATGACCATAAGGCGCATTGCATACGATGCGAAGCTATCTTTGCTATTAACTGGCTCAAAAAAGTTGAAAAAGTTCCTCCCTAGTCACCTAACATGCATTTAATTAAATATATAAGGGTGTACTTGAACACTGAGCCCAAAAATACTCCATCTTCAAAGATATAGTAAACAAATATAACAATTCAAGGATATACCAAAAGAACCGCTGAAAAACACATAATTTCATAAAATTTATGCCCGAAACTTCTGCAGGGAGTTCCAATAAGAGAAGCATATCCAAAAAGTTATTAATTTTTGGACAAAACTTAGTTTCAATTAAATTTTTGCTACATAACCTTATCTTGTACGCAAACTTTTTTTGAGGTGAAAAGAACAATTTGGTCATGTTTTTGTTATTATTATCTTAATAGAATAATAGAACTAAGTTTATGGAAAAAATAAAAAATCGTTTGTTTTTGAAAAATTATTTAGTGATGTATTATTCATATGAAAAAACTATGTACCCCTTGTAGGCAAACTTATTCTGACTAGTGTATATCGTTAGAATCGGTTGAAAATTTCGTGAGAAATTCGGATATATAACTGGGATTTTGGGGGCGGACCACGCCTTCTGTGAATGTTTCCGCAGCAAAATTTTAATTTTGTTAGGCTAAGAAAATACCCCTCTTTCTGATAAAAAAAAAAAATTTTTTAAGAGGGTGTGGTATTCTGCACTTGTTCCTTCCGTTTGCATAACAATTGGATCCAAACATTTTTCAAACATTTCCCAAGCGTATTCCAAATAAAATGCTTACGTGTGTAAGCTTGTAGTAAGTTTATTCCAAATGGAAATTGTGGAACAAGTGCAGAATACCACACCCTCTTAAAAAAAAAACCTTTTTTTTGGCCGGAAAGAGGGGCATTTTTATAGTCTAACAAACTTAAAATTTTGCTGCGGAAACAATTACAGAGGGCGTGGTCCGCCCCCAAAGTTTCAGTTATATATCCGAATTTCTCAATAAATAACCAACCTATCCGAACAATATAGGTGTCATATGAAAGGTATTTTTTCCCCCTTTCGATTGATGTATAACATTAGATATGTTATATCTACCAACAATGAGTTATAAGCGAAAATTTGTTTTTTTTAAATAAATTAAAAAAAAAAGTGATTTTTTTCTCGAAAAAATACGTTATTAAGCTATTATAAGTTTGCTACCATATTAAAGCCTGTGAAATTCCCTTTACAGTGAAATATAATAATGCACAGTTTTATGTTTTTAAGTATTTTTTTTACTTTTTTGTAACTTGACTCTTGGTCTTTTCTTGGCAATAAGATTTTCCCAGCTGGCCGGCCTTCGGCCGGGCGCTAAAAAAATAACCCTCGTGGGAGTCACCACCACATCAGGCAGCAGTTAGGTGTGCACAGTATTTTTTTGTTCAAATCAATAGTTCCAAGCCATAGTTTTCTTGGCATTAAGTTTTCCCCAGGTGGCCGGCCTTCGGCCGGGCGCTAAAAAAATAACCCTCATGGGAGTTACCACCACATGAGGCAACAGTAAGATGTGCACAGTATTTTTTGTTTAAATCCATAGTTCCAAGCCATAGTTTTCTTGGCATTAAGTTTTTCCCAGGTGGCCGGCCTTCGGCCGGGCGCTAAAAAAATAACCCTCATGGGAGTTACCACCACATGAGGCAACAGTAAGATGTGCACAGTATTTTTTGTTCAAATCCTTTCATTGCAGAATATCGCTCTTAAGCAAAACCTTCATAAGCGCCATATCAATACGGTAAACAGGTGCTTTTACTTCAACTTAAATTAAAATATAAAAGCGAAATAACATAGTTTTTGAATGTTTTATATTTCACTGTAAAGGGAATTTCACAGGCATTTGATCATGTTTTTAGATAGATTGACCGAAAATAAATCGAAAATGAGGAATAAAATTTTTCGATATCTCGCTACGTTTTCGAGATATCGAGGTTCAAAGTTAAATTCACAACGAATATAAATTCAATGTATATAACTGTAGATTTACCGTTATATGCAATCTTACGCGAACGATATCACAGAATTATGAAGGTTTTTGCTTAATAACGATCTTTTGCTATGAAAGGATTTGAACAAAAAATACTGTGCACATCTGACTGCTGCCTGATGTGGTGGTGACTCCCATGAGGGTTATTTTTTAGCGCCCGGCCGAAGGCCGGCCACCTGGGAAAAACTTATTGCCAAAAAAAACTATGGCCATAACCTATGGCTTGGAACTATGGATTTGAACTAAAAATACTGTGCACACCTGACTGTTGCCTGATATGGTGGTGACTCCAATGAGGGTTATTTTTTTAGCGCCCGGCCGAAGGCCGGCAACCTGGGAAAAACTTATTGCCAAAAAAACTATGGCTTGGAACTATGGATTTGAACAAAAAATACTGTGCACAACTGACTGTTGCCTGATATGGTGGTAACTCCCATGAGGGTTATTTTTTTAGCGCCCGGCCGAAGGCCGGCCACTCGGGGAAAACTTATTGCCAAGAAAATTATGGCTTTCGGGAAAACTGTATGAACCTCTGGGATTGCGAAAAAAAGCTCTGATCTGGTAAGATTTCATATAACGGTAAATCTACAGTTATATATGTACATTGAGTTCATATTCGTTGCGAATTTAACTTTGAACCTCGATATCTCGAAAACGAAGCGAGATATCGAAAAATTTTATTCCTCATTTTCGACCAATCTATCTAAAAACATCATCAAATGGCGGCGCCACGGAAACCGTAGACGTGCCCTAAAATATTCAGGTAAGACTCTTTGTTCATTATACCATCGATAACGACCAAATTTCCGACACCCTTAGCTGAAATACAGCCCCCCCATAACTCGTCCATCACTTCCAAATAAGTTAAATTTACATTCGAAAATGCCTTTCATATGACACCTACACTAGTCAGAAAAAGTTTGCGTACAGGCAAGTCAAAATTATGTTATCATCAATTTTGACCTCAAAAATGGGTTCGCTGTTTATAAAAACTTATTTACAATATTCATATATACCTTAGCTGCACTTATTGCTCTGTTTTAGATGAATTAAAATAATTATTTTCCATGTATTCGTATTTATTGATAATATACTCACAAAACGGTGCAGAATAAGTTTGCGTACAAAACTAATAACGGGACTTTCCAGTTATGCTTTTTATTTTTATTTGGAAATTTTTATTCCATTGAGCAGTAAACGGACTTCTAAATTTTTTTAACTATATATGTGCTTGAAATTATATAGAAAGCAATAGAACCCAAGCGAAAAAAAATAAAAATGGATAAAAGGATAATCTTACTAATTCTTTCCCAAATGGACAAACAATTTCGTTAAAGTAGATAAACTTTTTGAAGAGCACATTCGTCATTTCAAAAAGCCATCTTAAATTTCGAAAAAACCAGAAATTCTTGCTTCTTTGCTACGATCTGGCCATTGTCTTAAGCTACCCAAGCAATAGGATTAGATTGTTTTGCGATCAGTGCATCATAATCTAAGGCTAGCTGCATCCGATATCTTCAGAAATTTACAGAAATATTTTATAAAATCCAGTAGCAGTGACTTTATAAGAAAAGTCCTGAAAAAACACATTTATCCTACATAATAGCATGTAAGAAGCCCATATTTAGCTTACTAACAAGGAGCACAGAATTTCTTTCGTGAAAGAGACCATCAAAGAGTCTAGAAAACCGGATTTCCGGGACTATATGTTGTTATCTATGGAGTAGGAAGATTTATTATTCTCTGATAATGGTTTGGCATATGTGGCATTAAAAGGCATCAACTTATTTGAAGAGGATTCAGTGAATGACAAAAATCTGACATCAACAGTAAAGCATAGCATATTAGGGGGTATGGTATGGGGCTGCATGTCTAGTGAAGTAGTGAGCAGGCTGTGTTTTTTGTATTCAGAAATGGTTCCGAGGGGTTATTTACATATTCTAAAAGCTTATGCAAGCCAAGGTTTCAAAATTTTGAATCAGGTTCTAACATTTCTTTTCAACTTTACGATGACCATAAGGCGCATTGCATACGATGCGAAGCTATCTTTGCTATTAACTGGCTCAAAAAAGTTGAAAAAGTTCCTCCCTAGTCACCTAACATGCATTTAATTAAATATATAAGGGTGTACTTGAACACTGAGCCCAAAAATACTCCATCTTCAAAGATATAGTAAACAAATATAACAATTCAAGGATATACCAAAAGAACCGCTGAAAAACACATAATTTCATAAAATTTATGCCCGAAACTTCTGCAGGGAGTTCCAATAAGAGAAGCATATCCAAAAAGTTATTAATTTTTGGACAAAACTTAGTTTCAATTAAATTTTTGCTACATAACCTTATCTTGTACGCAAACTTTTTTTGAGGTGAAAAGAACAATTTGGTCATGTTTTTGTTATTATTATCTTAATAGAATAATAGAACTAAGTTTATGGAAAAAATAAAAAATCGTTTGTTTTTGAAAAATTATTTAGTGATGTATTATTCATATGAAAAAACTATGTACCCCTTGTAGGCAAACTTATTCTGACTAGTGCATATCGTTAGAATCGGTTGAAAATTTCGTGAGAAATTCGGATATATAACTGGGATTTTGGGGGCGGACCACGCCTTCTGTGAATGTTTCCGCAGCAAAATTTTAATTTTGTTAGGCTAAGAAAATACCCCTCTTTCTGATCAAAAAAAAAAATTTTTTAAGAGGGTGTGGTATTCTGCACTTGTTCCTTCCGTTTGCATAACAATTGGATCCAAACATTTTTCAAACATTTCCCAAGCGTATTCCAAATAAAATGCTTACGTGTGTAAGCTTGTAGTAAGTTTATTCCAAATGGAAATTGTGGAACAAGTGCAGAATACCACACCCTCTTAAAAAAAAAACCTTTTTTTTGGCCGGAAAGAGGGGCATTTTTATAGTCTAACAAACTTAAAATTTTGCTGCGGAAACAATTACAGAGGGCGTGGTCCGCCCCCAAAGTTTCAGTTATATATCCGAATTTCTCAATAAATAACCAACCTATCCGAACAATATAGGTGTCATATGAAAGGTATTTTTTCCCCCTTTCGATTGATGTATAACATTAGATATGTTATATCTACCAACAATGAGTTATAAGCGAAAATTTGTTTTTTTTAAATAAATTAAAAAAAAAGTGATTTTTTTCTCGAAAAAATACGTTATTAAGCTATTATAACTTTGCTACCATATTAAAGCCTGTGAAATTCCCTTTACAGTGAAATATAATAATGCACAGTTTTATGTTTTTAAGTATTTTTTTTACTTTTTTGTAACTTGACTCTTGGTCTTTTCTTGGCAATAAGATTTTCCCAGCTGGCCGGCCTTCGGCCGGGCGCTAAAAAAATAACCCTCGTGGGAGTCACCACCACATCAGGCAGCAGTTAGGTGTGCACAGTATTTTTTTGTTCAAATCAATAGTTCCAAGCCATAGTTTTCTTGGCATTAAGTTTTCCCCAGGTGGCCGGCCTTCGGCCGGGCGCTAAAAAAATAACCCTCATGGGAGTTACCACCACATGAGGCAACAGTAAGATGTGCACAGTATTTTTTGTTTAAATCCATAGTTCCAAGCCATAGTTTTCTTGGCATTAAGTTTTTCCCAGGTGGCCGGCCTTCGGCCGGGCGCTAAAAAAATAACCCTCATGGGAGTTACCACCACATGAGGCAACAGTAAGATGTGCACAGTATTTTTTGTTCAAATCCTTTCATTGCAGAATATCGCTCTTAAGCAAAACCTTCATAAGCGCCATATCAATACGGTAAACAGGTGCTTTTACTTCAACTTAAATTAAAATATAAAAGCGAAATAACATAGTTTTTGAATGTTTTATATTTCACTGTAAAGGGAATTTCACAGGCATTTGATCATGTTTTTAGATAGATTGACCGAAAATAAATCGAAAATGAGGAATAAAATTTTTCGATATCTCGCTACGTTTTCGAGATATCGAGGTTCAAAGTTAAATTCACAACGAATATAAATTCAATGTATATAACTGTAGATTTACCGTTATATGCAATCTTACGCGAACGATATCACAGAATTATGAAGGTTTTTGCTTAATAACGATCTTTTGCTATGAAAGGATTTGAACAAAAAATACTGTGCACATCTGACTGCTGCCTGATGTGGTGGTGACTCCCATGAGGGTTATTTTTTAGCGCCCGGCCGAAGGCCGGCCACCTGGGAAAAACTTATTGCCAAAAAAAACTATGGCCATAACCTATGGCTTGGAACTATGGATTTGAACTAAAAATACTGTGCACACCTGACTGTTGCCTGATATGGTGGTGACTCCAATGAGGGTTATTTTTTTAGCGCCCGGCCGAAGGCCGGCAACCTGGGAAAAACTTATTGCCAAAAAAACTATGGCTTGGAACTATGGATTTGAACAAAAAATACTGTGCACAACTGACTGTTGCCTGATATGGTGGTAACTCCCATGAGGGTTATTTTTTTAGCGCCCGGCCGAAGGCCGGCCACTCGGGGAAAACTTATTGCCAAGAAAATTATGGCTTTCGGGAAAACTGTATGAACCTCTGGGATTGCGAAAAAAAGCTCTGATCTGGTAAGATTTCATATAACGGTAAATCTACAGTTATATATGTACATTGAGTTCATATTCGTTGCGAATTTAACTTTGAACCTCGATATCTCGAAAACGAAGCGAGATATCGAAAAATTTTATTCCTCATTTTCGACCAATCTATCTAAAAACATCATCAAATGGCGGCGCCACGGAAACCGTAGACGTGCCCTAAAATATTCAGGTAAGACTCTTTGTTCATTATACCATCGATAACGACCAAATTTCCGACACCCTTAGCTGAAATACAGCCCCCCCATAACTCGTCCATCACTTCCAAATAAGTTAAATTTACATTCGAAAATGCCTTTCATATGACACCTACACTAGTCAGAAAAAGTTTGCGTACAGGCAAGTCAAAATTATGTTATCATCAATTTTGACCTCAAAAATGGGTTCGCTGTTTATAAAAACTTATTTACAATATTCATATATACCTTAGCTGCACTTATTGTTCTGTTTTAGATGAATTAAAATAATTATTTTCCATGTATTCGTATTTATTGATAATATACTCACAAAACGGTGCAGAATAAGTTTGCGTACAAAACTAATAACGGGACTTTCCAGTTATGCTTTTTATTTTTATTTGGAAATTTTTATTCCATTGAGCAGTAAACGGACTTCTAAATTTTTTTAACTATATATGTGCTTGAAATTATATAGAAAGCAATAGAACCCAAGCGAAAAAAAATAAAAATGGATAAAAGGATAATCTTACTAATTCTTTCCCAAATGGACAAACAATTTCGTTAAAGTAGATAAACTTTTCGAAGAGCACATTCGTCATTTCAAAAAGCCATCTTAAATTTCGAAAAAACCAGAAATTCTTGCTTCTTTGCTACGATCTGGCCATTGTCTTAAGCTACCCAAGCAATAGGATTAGATTGTTTTGCGATCAGTGCATCATAATCTAAGGCTAGCTGCATCCGATATCTTCAGAAATTTACAGAAATATTTTATAAAATCCAGTAGCAGTGACTTTATAAGAAAAGTCCTGAAAAAACACATTTATCCTACATAATAGCATGTAAGAAGCCCATATTTAGCTTACTAACAAGGAGCACAGAATTTCTTTCGTGAAAGAGACCATCAAAGAGTCTAGAAAACCGGATTTCCGGGACTATATGTTGTTATCTATGGAGTAGGAAGATTTATTATTCTCTGATAATGGTTTGGCATATGTGGCATTAAAAGGCATCAACTTATTTGAAGAGGATTCAGTGAATGACAAAAATCTGACATCAACAGTAAAGCATAGCATATTAGGGGGTATGGTATGGGGCTGCATGTCTAGTGAAGTAGTGAGCAGGCTGTGTTTTTTGTATTCAGAAATGGTTCCGAGGGGTTATTTACATATTCTAAAAGCTTATGCAAGCCAAGGTTTCAAAATTTTGAATCAGGTTCTAACATTTCTTTTCAACTTTACGATGACCATAAGGCGCATTGCATACGATGCGAAGCTATCTTTGCTATTAACTGGCTCAAAAAAGTTGAAAAAGTTCCTCCCTAGTCACCTAACATGCATTTAATTAAATATATAAGGGTGTACTTGAACACTGAGCCCAAAAATACTCCATCTTCAAAGATATAGTAAACAAATATAACAATTCAAGGATATACCAAAAGAACCGCTGAAAAACACATAATTTCATAAAATTTATGCCCGAAACTTCTGCAGGGAGTTCCAATAAGAGAAGCATATCCAAAAAGTTATTAATTTTTGGACAAAACTTAGTTTCAATTAAATTTTTGCTACATAACCTTATCTTGTACGCAAACTTTTTTTGAGGTGAAAAGAACAATTTGGTCATGTTTTTGTTATTATTATCTTAATAGAATAATAGAACTAAGTTTATGGAAAAAATAAAAAATCGTTTGTTTTTGAAAAATTATTTAGTGATGTATTATTCATATGAAAAAACTATGTACCCCTTGTAGGCAAACTTATTCTGACTAGTGTATATCGTTAGAATCGGTTGAAAATTTCGTGAGAAATTCGGATATATAACTGGGATTTTGGGGGCGGACCACGCCTTCTGTGAATGTTTCCGCAGCAAAATTTTAATTTTGTTAGGCTAAGAAAATACCCCTCTTTCTGATCAAAAAAAAAAATTTTTTAAGAGGGTGTGGTATTCTGCACTTGTTCCTTCCGTTTGCATAACAATTGGATCCAAACATTTCCCAACCGTATTCCAAATAAAATGCTTACGTGTGTAACAGGCCCGTGCGCAGAATTCGTTTATGGGGGGGGTTTTGACATATGTGTATCATGTTTGGTTATGAAGTTAATAAAAAATAATAAGAAACTTTTCTTATAAATGAAGACATTTTATTGTGTCTTGACTTGATATTCAGTTATTATATAATAAATTAACTCTGCGAGGTGTAGAAAAAAAGTCTCCAAAACTCTTTGCGGATCGACCTCGACATCGCGATGTATATTGAGCGAGGCTAATCCGTTCAGCCGATCTTCAGACATTGTTGACCTGAGGTAAGTCTTGAGGCGACGCAATGTTGAAAAGGAGCGTTCATTCGTCGCTGTCGTTACAGGCAGAACTGCCAAAATGCGAAGCATTTGATGAACATTTGGAAACGCATCTCCATTGCACACATCGAGTGCTTCAAGCGAATTTTTAACGTTCTTTCCGGCGATGAGTTGACGCCAAAGTTTGACTTCGTCTACCCAGATGTCACGGGAATCATCCCGCAAAATTGAAGAGTATGGTTCAAACAATTCTGCATTGAAATTCTTCATTTTGTTGGGGAAGAGGCAAGCAAAGTTTGATAAAATTTTGCGGTGATTCAAAAATCGATCTTGTAAATGGGTCAGAAACAAATCAATGTATGGGATGTAAATCGTTATGCGAAAATAATCTTCAACTGAATCAGTTTGTACGTTGGAGCGTTGAGTCTGTTTTGACGCGAGCCTTGGTTTCCGCAGTTCGATGTCGTATTTTGCGCTGACTTCGCTCGCTAGTGGAAAATTATGTGGAAAAATTCTCGATGGGGGGGGTTAGAACCCCCAAAACCCCCCCCTGCGCACGGGCCTGGTGTGTAAGCTTGTAGTAAGTTTATTCCAAATGGAAATTGTGGAACAAGTGCAGAATACCACACCCACTTAAAAAAAAAAACTTTTTTTTTGGCCGGAAAGAGGGGCATTTTTATAGTCTAACAAACTTAAAATTTTGCTGCGGAAACAATTACAGAGGGCGTGGTCCGCCCCCAAAGTTTCAGTTATATATCCGAATTTCTCAATAAATAACCAACCTATCCGAACAATATAGGTGTCATATGAAAGGTATTTTTTCCCCCTTTCGATTGATGTATAACATTAGATATGTTATATCTACCAACAATGAGTTATAAGCAAAAATTTGTTTTTTTTACATAAATTAAAAAAAAAAGTGATTTTTTTCTCGAAAAAATACGTTATTAAGCTATTATAAGTTTGCTACCATATTAAAGCCTGTGAAATTCCCTTTACAGTGAAATATAATAATGCACAGTTTTATGTTTTTAAGTATTTTTTTTACTTTTTTGTAACTTGACTCTTGGTCTTTTCTTGGCAATAAGATTTTCCCAGCTGGCCGGCCTTCGGCCGGGCGCTAAAAAAATAACCCTCGTGGGAGTCACCACCACATCAGGCAGCAGTTAGGTGTGCACAGTATTTTTTTGTTCAAATCAATAGTTCCAAGCCATAGTTTTCTTGGCATTAAGTTTTCCCCAGGTGGCCGGCCTTCGGCCGGGCGCTAAAAAAATAACCCTCATGGGAGTTACCACCACATGAGGCAACAGTAAGATGTGCACAGTATTTTTTGTTTAAATCCATAGTTCCAAGCCATAGTTTTCTTGGCATTAAGTTTTTCCCAGGTGGCCGGCCTTCGGCCGGGCGCTAAAAAAATAACCCTCATGGGAGTTACCACCACATGAGGCAACAGTAAGATGTGCACAGTATTTTTTGTTCAAATCCTTTCATTGCAGAATATCGCTCTTAAGCAAAACCTTCATAAGCGCCATATCAATACGGTAAACAGGTGCTTTTACTTCAACTTAAATTAAAATATAAAAGCGAAATAACATAGTTTTTGAATGTTTTATATTTCACTGTAAAAGGAATTTCACAGGCATTTGATCATGTTTTTAGATAGATTGACCGAAAATAAATCGAAAATGAGGAATAAAATTTTTCGATATCTCGCTTCGTTTTCGAGATATCGAGGTTCAAAGTTAAATTCACAACGAATATAAATTCAATGTATATAACTGTAGATTTACCGTTATATGCAATCTTACGCGAACGATATCACAGAATTATGAAGGTTTTTGCTTAATAACGATCTTTTGCTATGAAAGGATTTGAACAAAAAATACTGTGCACATCTGACTGCTGCCTGATGTGGTGGTGACTCCCATGAGGGTTATTTTTTAGCGCCCGGCCGAAGGCCGGCCACCTGGGAAAAACTTATTGCCAAAAAAAACTATGGCAATAACCTATGGCTTGGAACTATGGATTTGAACTAAAAATACTGTGCACACCTGACTGTTGCCTGATGTGGTGGTGACTCCAATGAGGGTTATTTTTTTTAGCGCCCGGCCGAAGGCCGGCAACCTGGGAAAAACTTATTGCCAAAAAAACTATGGCTTGGAACTATGGATTTGAACAAAAAATACTGTGCACAACTGACTGTTGCCTGATATGGTGGTAACTCCCATGAGGGTTATTTTTTTAGCGCCCGGCCGAAGGCCGGCCACTCGGGGAAAACTTATTGCCAAGAAAATTATGGCTTTCGGGAAAACTGTATGAACCTCTGGGATTGCGAAAAAAAAGCTCTGATCTGGTAAGATTTCATATAACGGTAAATCTACAGTTATATATGTACATTGAGTTCATATTCGTTGCGAATTTAACTTTGAACCTCGATATCTCGAAAACGAAGCGAGATATCGAAAAATTTTATTCCTCATTTTCGACCAATCTATCTAAAAACATCATCAAATGGCGGCGCCACGGAAACCGTAGACGTGCCCTAAAATATTCAGGTAAGACTCTTTGTTCATTATACCATCGATAACGACCAAATTTCCGACACCCTTAGCTGAAATACAGCCCCCCCATAACTCGTCCATCACTTCCAAATAAGTTAAATTTACATTCGAAAATGCCTTTCATATGACACCTACACTAGTCAGAAAAAGTTTGCGTACAGGCAAGTCAAAATTATGTTATCATCAATTTTGACCTCAAAAATGGGTTCGCTGTTTATAAAAACTTATTTACAATATTCATATATACCTTAGCTGCACTTATTGTTCTGTTTTAGATGAATTAAAATAATTATTTTCCATATATTCGTATTTATTGATAATATACTCACAAAACGGTGCAGAATAAGTTTGCGTACAAAACTAATAACGGGACTTTCCAGTTATGCTTTTTATTTTTATTTGGAAATTTTTATTCCATTGAGCAGTAAACGGACTTCTAAATTTTTTTAACTATATATGTGCTTGAAATTATATAGAAAGCAATAGAACCCAAGCGAAAAAAAATAAAAATGGATAAAAGGATAATCTTACTAATTCTTTCCCAAATGGACAAACAATTTCGTTAAAGTAGATAAACTTTTTGAAGAGCACATTCGTCATTTCAAAAAGCCATCTTAAATTTCGAAAAAACCAGAAATTCTTGCTTCTTTGCTACGATCTGGCCATTGTCTTAAGCTACCCAAGCAATAGGATTAGATTGTTTTGCGATCAGTGCATCATAATCTAAGGCTAGCTGCATCCGATATCTTCAGAAATTTACAGAAATATTTTATAAAATCCAGTAGCAGTGACTTTATAAGAAAAGTCCTGAAAAAACACATTTATCCTACATAATAGCATGTAAGAAGCCCATATTTAGCTTACTAACAAGGAGCACAGAATTTCTTTCGTGAAAGAGACCATCAAAGAGTCTAGAAAACCGGATTTCCGGGACTATATGTTGTTATCTATGGAGTAGGAAGATTTATTATTCTCTGATAATGGTTTGGCATATGTGGCATTAAAAGGCATCAACTTATTTGAAGAGGATTCAGTGAATGACAAAAATCTGACATCAACAGTAAAGCATAGCATATTAGGGGGTATGGTATGGGGCTGCATGTCTAGTGAAGTAGTGAGCAGGCTGTGTTTTTTGTATTCAGAAATGGTTCCGAGGGGTTATTTACATATTCTAAAAGCTTATGCAAGCCAAGGTTTCAAAATTTTGAATCAGGTTCTAACATTTCTTTTCAACTTTACGATGACCATAAGGCGCATTGCATACGATGCGAAGCTATCTTTGCTATTAACTGGCTCAAAAAAGTTGAAAAAGTTCCTCCCTAGTCACCTAACATGCATTTAATTAAATATATAAGGGTGTACTTGAACACTGAGCCCAAAAATACTCCATCTTCAAAGATATAGTAAACAAATATAACAATTCAAGGATATACCAAAAGAACCGCTGAAAAACACATAATTTCATAAAATTTATGCCCGAAACTTCTGCAGGGAGTTCCAATAAGAGAAGCATATCCAAAAAGTTATTAATTTTTGGACAAAACTTAGTTTCAATTAAATTTTTGCTACATAACCTTATCTTGTACGCAAACTTTTTTTGAGGTGAAAAGAACAATTTGGTCATGTTTTTGTTATTATTATCTTAATAGAATAATAGAACTAAGTTTATGGAAAAAATAAAAAATCGTTTGTTTTTGAAAAATTATTTAGTGATGTATTATTCATATGAAAAAACTATGTACCCCTTGTAGGCAAACTTATTCTGACTAGTGCATATCGTTAGAATCGGTTGAAAATTTCGTGAGAAATTCGGATATATAACTGGGATTTTGGGGGCGGACCACGCCTTCTGTGAATGTTTCCGCAGCAAAATTTTAATTTTGTTAGGCTAAGAAAATACCCCTCTTTCTGATCAAAAAAAAAAATTTTTTAAGAGGGTGTGGTATTCTGCACTTGTTCCTTCCTTTTGCATAACAATTGGATCCAAACATTTTTCAAACATTTCCCAAGCGTATTCCAAATAAAATGCTTACGTGTGTAAGCTTGTAGTAAGTTTATTCCAAATGGAAATTGTGGAACAAGTGCAGAATACCACACCCTCTTAAAAAAAAAACCTTTTTTTTGGCCGGAAAGAGGGGCATTTTTATAGTCTAACAAACTTAAAATTTTGCTGCGGAAACAATTACAGAGGGCGTGGTCCGCCCCCAAAGTTTCAGTTATATATCCGAATTTCTCAATAAATAACCAACCTATCCGAACAATATAGGTGTCATATGAAAGGTATTTTTTCCCCCTTTCGATTGATGTATAACATTAGATATGTTATATCTACCAACAATGAGTTATAAGCGAAAATTTGTTTTTTTTAAATAAATTAAAAAAAAAAGTGATTTTTTTCTCGAAAAAATACGTTATTAAGCTATTATAAGTTTGCTACCATATTAAAGCCTGTGAAATTCCCTTTACAGTGAAATATAATAATGCACAGTTTTATGTTTTTAAGTATTTTTTTTACTTTTTTGTAACTTGACTCTTGGTCTTTTCTTGGCAATAAGATTTTCCCAGCTGGCCGGCCTTCGGCCGGGCGCTAAAAAAATAACCCTCGTGGGAGTCACCACCACATCAGGCAGCAGTTAGGTGTGCACAGTATTTTTTTGTTCAAATCAATAGTTCCAAGCCATAGTTTTCTTGGCATTAAGTTTTCCCCAGGTGGCCGGCCTTCGGCCGGGCGCTAAAAAAATAACCCTCATGGGAGTTACCACCACATGAGGCAACAGTAAGATGTGCACAGTATTTTTTGTTTAAATCCATAGTTCCAAGCCATAGTTTTCTTGGCATTAAGTTTTTCCCAGGTGGCCGGCCTTCGGCCGGGCGCTAAAAAAATAACCCTCATGGGAGTTACCACCACATGAGGCAACAGTAAGATGTGCACAGTATTTTTTGTTCAAATCCTTTCATTGCAGAATATCGCTCTTAAGCAAAACCTTCATAAGCGCCATATCAATACGGTAAACAGGTGCTTTTACTTCAACTTAAATTAAAATATAAAAGCGAAATAACATAGTTTTTGAATGTTTTATATTTCACTGTAAAGGGAATTTCACAGGCATTTGATCATGTTTTTAGATAGATTGACCGAAAATAAATCGAAAATGAGGAATAAAATTTTTCGATATCTCGCTACGTTTTCGAGATATCGAGGTTCAAAGTTAAATTCACAACGAATATAAATTCAATGTATATAACTGTAGATTTACCGTTATATGCAATCTTACGCGAACGATATCACAGAATTATGAAGGTTTTTGCTTAATAACGATCTTTTGCTATGAAAGGATTTGAACAAAAAATACTGTGCACATCTGACTGCTGCCTGATGTGGTGGTGACTCCCATGAGGGTTATTTTTTAGCGCCCGGCCGAAGGCCGGCCACCTGGGAAAAACTTATTGCCAAAAAAAACTATGGCCATAACCTATGGCTTGGAACTATGGATTTGAACTAAAAATACTGTGCACACCTGACTGTTGCCTGATGTGGTGGTGACTCCAATGAGGGTTATTTTTTTAGCGCCCGGCCGAAGGCCGGCAACCTGGGAAAAACTTATTGCCAAAAAAACTATGGCTTGGAACTATGGATTTGAACAAAAAATACTGTGCACAACTGACTGTTGCCTGATATGGTGGTAACTCCCATGAGGGTTATTTTTTTAGCGCCCGGCCGAAGGCCGGCCACTCGGGGAAAACTTATTGCCAAGAAAATTATGGCTTTCGGGAAAACTGTATGAACCTCTGGGATTGCGAAAAAAAGCTCTGATCTGGTAAGATTTCATATAACGGTAAATCTACAGTTATATATGTACATTGAGTTCATATTCGTTGCGAATTTAACTTTGAACCTCGATATCTCGAAAACGAGGCGAGATATCGAAAAATTTTATTCCTCATTTTCGACCAATCTATCTAAAAACATCATCAAATGGCGGCGCCACGGAAACCGTAGACGTGCCCTAAAATATTCAGGTAAGACTCTTTGTTCATTATATCATCGATAACGACCAAATTTCCGACACCCTTAGCTGAAATACAGCCCCCCCATAACTCGTCCATCACTTCCAAATAAGTTAAATTTACATTCGAAAATGCCTTTCATATGACACCTACACTAGTCAGAAAAAGTTTGCGTACAGGCAAGTCAAAATTATGTTATCATCAATTTTGACCTCAAAAATGGGTTCGCTGTTTATAAAAACTTATTTACAATATTCATATATACCTTAGCTGCACTTATTGTTCTGTTTTAGATGAATTAAAATAATTATTTTCCATGTATTCGTATTTATTGATAATATACTCACAAAACGGTGCAGAATAAGTTTGCGTACAAAACTAATAACGGGACTTTCCAGTTATGCTTTTTATTTTTATTTGGAAATTTTTATTCCATTGAGCAGTAAACGGACTTCTAAATTTTTTTAACTATATATGTGCTTGAAATTATATAGAAAGCAATAGAACCCAAGCGAAAAAAAATAAAAATGGATAAAAGGATAATCTTACTAATTCTTTCCCAAATGGACAAACAATTTCGTTAAAGTAGATAAACTTTTTGAAGAGCACATTCGTCATTTCAAAAAGCCATCTTAAATTTCGAAAAAACCAGAAATTCTTGCTTCTTTGCTACGATCTGGCCATTGTCTTAAGCTACCCAAGCAATAGGATTAGATTGTTTTGCGATCAGTGCATCATAATCTAAGGCTAGCTGCATCCGATATCTTCAGAAATTTACAGAAATATTTTATAAAATCCAGTAGCAGTGACTTTATAAGAAAAGTCCTGAAAAAACACATTTATCCTACATAATAGCATGTAAGAAGCCCATATTTAGCTTACTAACAAGGAGCACAGAATTTCTTTCGTGAAAGAGACCATCAAAGAGTCTAGAAAACCGGATTTCCGGGACTATATGTTGTTATCTATGGAGTAGGAAGATTTATTATTCTCTGATAATGGTTTGGCACATGTGGCATTAAAAGGCATCAACTTATTTGAAGAGGATTCAGTGAATGACAAAAATCTGACATCAACAGTAAAGCATAGCATATTAGGGGGTATGGTATGGGGCTGCATGTCTAGTGAAGTAGTGAGCAGGCTGTGTTTTTTGTATTCAGAAATGGTTCCGAGGGGTTATTTACATATTCTAAAAGCTTATGCAAGCCAAGGTTTCAAAATTTTGAATCAGGTTCTAACATTTCTTTTCAACTTTACGATGACCATAAGGCGCATTGCATACGATGCGAAGCTATCTTTGCTATTAACTGGCTCAAAAAAGTTGAAAAAGTTCCTCCCTAGTCACCTAACATGCATTTAATTAAATATATAAGGGTGTACTTGAACACTGAGCCCAAAAATACTCCATCTTCAAAGATATAGTAAACAAATATAACAATTCAAGGATATACCAAAAGAACCGCTGAAAAACACATAATTTCATAAAATTTATGCCCGAAACTTCTGCAGGGAGTTCCAATAAGAGAAGCATATCCAAAAAGTTATTAATTTTTGGACAAAACTTAGTTTCAATTAAATTTTTGCTACATAACCTTATCTTGTACGCAAACTTTTTTTGAGGTGAAAAGAACAATTTGGTCATGTTTTTGTTATTATTATCTTAATAGAATAATAGAACTAAGTTTATGGAAAAAATAAAAAATCGTTTGTTTTTGAAAAATTATTTAGTAATGTATTATTCATATGAAAAAACTATGTACCCCTTGTAGGCAAACTTATTCTGACTAGTGTATATCGTTAGAATCGGTTGAAAATTTCGTGAGAAATTCGGATATATAACTGGGATTTTGGGGGCGGACCACGCCTTCTGTGAATGTTTCCGCAGCAAAATTTTAATTTTGTTAGGCTAAGAAAATACCCCTCTTTCTGATCAAAAAAAAAAATTTTTTAAGAGGGTGTGGTATTCTGCACTTGTTCCTTCCGTTTGCATAACAATTGGATCCAAACATTTCCCAACCGTATTCCAAATAAAATGCTTACGTGTGTAAGCTTGTAGTAAGTTTATTCCAAATGGAAATTGTGGAACAAGTGCAGAATACCACACCCACTTAAAAAAAAAAACTTTTTTTTTGGCCGGAAAGAGGGGCATTTTTATAGTCTAACAAACTTAAAATTTTGCTGCGGAAACAATTACAGAGGGCGTGGTCCGCCCCCAAAGTTTCAGTTATATATCCGAATTTCTCAATAAATAACCAACCTATCCGAACAATATAGGTGTCATATGAAAGGTATTTTTTCCCCCTTTCGATTGATGTATAACATTAGATATGTTATATCTACCAACAATGAGTTATAAGCAAAAATTTGTTTTTTTTACATAAATTAAAAAAAAAAGTGATTTTTTTCTCGAAAAAATACGTTATTAAGCTATTATAAGTTTGCTACCATATTAAAGCCTGTGAAATTCCCTTTACAGTGAAATATAATAATGCACAGTTTTATGTTTTTAAGTATTTTTTTTACTTTTTTGTAACTTGACTCTTGGTCTTTTCTTGGCAATAAGATTTTCCCAGCTGGCCGGCCTTCGGCCGGGCGCTAAAAAAATAACCCTCGTGGGAGTCACCACCACATCAGGCAGCAGTTAGGTGTGCACAGTATTTTTTTGTTCAAATCAATAGTTCCAAGCCATAGTTTTCTTGGCATTAAGTTTTCCCCAGGTGGCCGGCCTTCGGCGGGCGCTAAAAAAATAACCCTCATGGGAGTTACCACCACATGAGGCAACAGTAAGATGTGCACAGTATTTTTTGTTTAAATCCATAGTTCCAAGCCATAGTTTTCTTGGCATTAAGTTTTTCCCAGGTGGCCGGCCTTCGGCCGGGCGCTAAAAAAATAACCCTCATGGGAGTTACCACCACATGAGGCAACAGTAAGATGTGCACAGTATTTTTTGTTCAAATCCTTTCATTGCAGAATATCGCTCTTAAGCAAAACCTTCATAAGCGCCATATCAATACGGTAAACAGGTGCTTTTACTTCAACTTAAATTAAAATATAAAAGCGAAATAACATAGTTTTTGAATGTTTTATATTTCACTGTAAAAGGAATTTCACAGGCATTTGATCATGTTTTTAGATAGATTGACCGAAAATAAATCGAAAATGAGGAATAAAATTTTTCGATATCTCGCTTCGTTTTCGAGATATCGAGGTTCAAAGTTAAATTCACAACGAATATAAATTCAATGTATATAACTGTAGATTTACCGTTATATGCAATCTTACGCGAACGATATCACAGAATTATGAAGGTTTTTGCTTAATAACGATCTTTTGCTATGAAAGGATTTGAACAAAAAATACTGTGCACATCTGACTGCTGCCTGATGTGGTGGTGACTCCCATGAGGGTTATTTTTTAGCGCCCGGCCGAAGGCCGGCCACCTGGGAAAAACTTATTGCCAAAAAAAACTATGGCAATAACCTATGGCTTGGAACTATGGATTTAAACTAAAAATACTGTGCACACCTGACTGTTGCCTGATGTGGTGGTGACTCCAATGAGGGTTATTTTTTTTAGCGCCCGGCCGAAGGCCGGCAACCTGGGAAAAACTTATTGCCAAAAAAACTATGGCTTGGAACTATGGATTTGAACAAAAAATACTGTGCACAACTGACTGTTGCCTGATATGGTGGTAACTCCCATGAGGGTTATTTTTTTAGCGCCCGGCCGAAGGCCGGCCACTCGGGGAAAACTTATTGCCAAGAAAATTATGGCTTTCGGGAAAACTGTATGAACCTCTGGGATTGCGAAAAAAAAGCTCTGATCTGGTAAGATTTCATATAACGGTAAATCTACAGTTATATATGTACATTGAGTTCATATTCGTTGCGAATTTAACTTTGAACCTCGATATCTCGAAAACGAAGCGAGATATCGAAAAATTTTATTCCTCATTTTCGACCAATCTATCTAAAAACATCATCAAATGGCGGCGCCACGGAAACCGTAGACGTGCCCTAAAATATTCAGGTAAGACTCTTTGTTCATTATACCATCGATAACGACCAAATTTCCGACACCCTTAGCTGAAATACAGCCCCCCCATAACTCGTCCATCACTTCCAAATAAGTTAAATTTACATTCGAAAATGCCTTTCATATGACACCTACACTAGTCAGAAAAAGTTTGCGTACAGGCAAGTCAAAATTATGTTATCATCAATTTTGACCTCAAAAATGGGTTCGCTGTTTATAAAAACTTATTTACAATATTCATATATACCTTAGCTGCACTTATTGTTCTGTTTTAGATGAATTAAAATAATTATTTTCCATGTATTCGTATTTATTGATAATATACTCACAAAACGGTGCAGAATAAGTTTGCGTACAAAACTAATAACGGGACTTTCCAGTTATGCTTTTTATTTTTATTTGGAAATTTTTATTCCATTGAGCAGTAAACGGACTTCTAAATTTTTTTAACTATATATGTGCTTGAAATTATATAGAAAGCAATAGAACCCAAGCGAAAAAAAATAAAAATGGATAAAAGGATAATCTTACTAATTCTTTCCCAAATGGACAAACAATTTCGTTAAAGTAGATAAACTTTTTGAAGAGCACATTCGTCATTTCAAAAAGCCATCTTAAATTTCGAAAAAACCAGAAATTCTTGCTTCTTTGCTACGATCTGGCCATTGTCTTAAGCTACCCAAGCAATAGGATTAGATTGTTTTGCGATCAGTGCATCATAATCTAAGGCTAGCTGCATCCGATATCTTCAGAAATTTACAGAAATATTTTATAAAATCCAGTAGCAGTGACTTTATAAGAAAAGTCCTGAAAAAACACATTTATCCTACATAATAGCATGTAAGAAGCCCATATTTAGCTTACTAACAAGGAGCACAGAATTTCTTTCGTGAAAGAGACCATCAAAGAGTCTAGAAAACCGGATTTCCGGGACTATATGTTGTTATCTATGGAGTAGGAAGATTTATTATTCTCTGATAATGGTTTGGCATATGTGGCATTAAAAGGCATCAACTTATTTGAAGAGGATTCAGTGAATGACAAAAATCTGACATCAACAGTAAAGCATAGCATATTAGGGGGTATGGTATGGGGCTGCATGTCTAGTGAAGTAGTGAGCAGGCTGTGTTTTTTGTATTCAGAAATGGTTCCGAGGGGTTATTTACATATTCTAAAAGCTTATGCAAGCCAAGGTTTCAAAATTTTGAATCAGGTTCTAACATTTCTTTTCAACTTTACGATGACCATAAGGCGCATTGCATACGATGCGAAGCTATCTTTGCTATTAACTGGCTCAAAAAAGTTGAAAAAGTTCCTCCCTAGTCACCTAACATGCATTTAATTAAATATATAAGGGTGTACTTGAACACTGAGCCCAAAAATACTCCATCTTCAAAGATATAGTAAACAAATATAACAATTCAAGGATATACCAAAAGAACCGCTGAAAAACACATAATTTCATAAAATTTATGCCCGAAACTTCTGCAGGGAGTTCCAATAAGAGAAGTATATCCAAAAAGTTATTAATTTTTGGACAAAACTTAGTTTCAATTAAATTTTTGCTACATAACCTTATCTTGTACGCAAACTTTTTTTGAGGTGAAAAGAACAATTTGGTCATGTTTTTGTTATTATTATCTTAATAGAATAATAGAACTAAGTTTATGGAAAAAATAAAAAATCGTTTGTTTTTGAAAAATTATTTAGTGATGTATTATTCATATGAAAAAACTATGTACCCCTTGTAGGCAAACTTATTCTGACTAGTGTATATCGTTAGAATCGGTTGAAAATTTCGTGAGAAATTCGGATATATAACTGGGATTTTGGGGGCGGACCACGCCTTCTGTGAATGTTTCCGCAGCAAAATTTTAATTTTGTTAGGCTAAGAAAATACCCCTCTTTCTGATAAAAAAAAAAAATTTTTTAAGAGGGTGTGGTATTCTGCACTTGTTCCTTCCGTTTGCATAACAATTGGATCCAAACATTTTTCAAACATTTCCCAAGCGTATTCCAAATAAAATGCTTACGTGTGTAAGCTTGTAGTAAGTTTATTCCAAATGGAAATTGTGGAACAAGTGCAGAATACCACACCCTCTTAAAAAAAAAACCTTTTTTTTGGCCGGAAAGAGGGGCATTTTTATAGTCTAACAAACTTAAAATTTTGCTGCGGAAACAATTACAGAGGGCGTGGTCCGCCCCCAAAGTTTCAGTTATATATCCGAATTTCTCAATAAATAACCAACCTATCCGAACAATATAGGTGTCATATGAAAGGTATTTTTTCCCCCTTTCGATTGATGTATAACATTAGATATGTTATATCTACCAACAATGAGTTATAAGCGAAAATTTGTTTTTTTTAAATAAATTAAAAAAAAGTGATTTTTTTCTCGAAAAAATACGTTATTAAGCTATTATAAGTTTGCTACCATATTAAAGCCTGTGAAATTCCCTTTACAGTGAAATATAATAATGCACAGTTTTATGTTTTTAAGTATTTTTTTTACTTTTTTGTAACTTGACTCTTGGTCTTTTCTTGGCAATAAGATTTTCCCAGCTGGCCGGCCTTCGGCCGGGCGCTAAAAAAATAACCCTCGTGGGAGTCACCACCACATCAGGCAGCAGTTAGGTGTGCACAGTATTTTTTTGTTCAAATCAATAGTTCCAAGCCATAGTTTTCTTGGCATTAAGTTTTCCCCAGGTGGCCGGCCTTCGGCCGGGCGCTAAAAAAATAACCCTCATGGGAGTTACCACCACATGAGGCAACAGTAAGATGTGCACAGTATTTTTTGTTTAAATCCATAGTTCCAAGCCATAGTTTTCTTGGCATTAAGTTTTTCCCAGGTGGCCGGCCTTCGGCCGGGCGCTAAAAAAATAACCCTCATGGGAGTTACCACCACATGAGGCAACAGTAAGATGTGCACAGTATTTTTTGTTCAAATCCTTTCATTGCAGAATATCGCTCTTAAGCAAAACCTTCATAAGCGCCATATCAATACGGTAAACAGGTGCTTTTACTTCAACTTAAATTAAAATATAAAAGCGAAATAACATAGTTTTTGAATGTTTTATATTTCACTGTAAAGGGAATTTCACAGGCATTTGATCATGTTTTTAGATAGATTGACCGAAAATAAATCGAAAATGAGGAATAAAATTTTTCGATATCTCGCTACGTTTTCGAGATATCGAGGTTCAAAGTTAAATTCACAACGAATATAAATTCAATGTATATAACTGTAGATTTACCGTTATATGCAATCTTACGCGAACGATATCACAGAATTATGAAGGTTTTTGCTTAATAACGATCTTTTGCTATGAAAGGATTTGAACAAAAAATACTGTGCACATCTGACTGCTGCCTGATGTGGTGGTGACTCCCATGAGGGTTATTTTTTAGCGCCCGGCCGAAGGCCGGCCACCTGGGAAAAACTTATTGCCAAAAAAAACTATGGCCATAACCTATGGCTTGGAACTATGGATTTGAACTAAAAATACTGTGCACACCTGACTGTTGCCTGATGTGGTGGTGACTCCAATGAGGGTTATTTTTTTAGCGCCCGGCCGAAGGCCGGCAACCTGGGAAAAACTTATTGCCAAAAAAACTATGGCTTGGAACTATGGATTTGAACAAAAAATACTGTGCACAACTGACTGTTGCCTGATATGGTGGTAACTCCCATGAGGGTTATTTTTTTAGCGCCCGGCCGAAGGCCGGCCACTCGGGGAAAACTTATTGCCAAGAAAATTATGGCTTTCGGGAAAACTGTATGAACCTCTGGGATTGCGAAAAAAAGCTCTGATCTGGTAAGATTTCATATAACGGTAAATCTACAGTTATATATGTACATTGAGTTCATATTCGTTGCGAATTTAACTTTGAACCTCGATATCTCGAAAACGAAGCGAGATATCGAAAAATTTTATTCCTCATTTTCGACCAATCTATCTAAAAACATCATCAAATGGCGGCGCCACGGAAACCGTAGACGTGCCCTAAAATATTCAGGTAAGACTCTTTGTTCATTATACCATCGATAACGACCAAATTTCCGACACCCTTAGCTGAAATACAGCCCCCCCATAACTCGTCCATCACTTCCAAATAAGTTAAATTTACATTCGAAAATGCCTTTCATATGACACCTACACTAGTCAGAAAAAGTTTGCGTACAGGCAAGTCAAAATTATGTTATCATCAATTTTGACCTCAAAAATGGGTTCGCTGTTTATAAAAACTTATTTACAATATTCATATATACCTTAGCTGCACTTATTGTTCTGTTTTAGATGAATTAAAATAATTATTTTCCATGTATTCGTATTTATTGATAATATACTCACAAAACGGTGCAGAATAAGTTTGCGTACAAAACTAATAACGGGACTTTCCAGTTATGCTTTTTATTTTTATTTGGAAATTTTTATTCCATTGAGCAGTAAACGGACTTCTAAATTTTTTTAACTATATATGTGCTTGAAATTATATAGAAAGCAATAGAACCCAAGCGAAAAAAAATAAAAATGGATAAAAGGATAATCTTACTAATTCTTTCCCAAATGGACAAACAATTTCGTTAAAGTAGATAAACTTTTTGAAGAGCACATTCGTCATTTCAAAAAGCCATCTTAAATTTCGAAAAAACCAGAAATTCTTGCTTCTTTGCTACGATCTGGCCATTGTCTTAAGCTACCCAAGCAATAGGATTAGATTGTTTTGCGATCAGTGCATCATAATCTAAGGCTAGCTGCATCCGATATCTTCAGAAATTTACAGAAATATTTTATAAAATCCAGTAGCAGTGACTTTATAAGAAAAGTCCTGAAAAAACACATTTATCCTACATAATAGCATGTAAGAAGCCCATATTTAGCTTACTAACAAGGAGCACAGAATTTCTTTCGTGAAAGAGACCATCAAAGAGTCTAGAAAACCGGATTTCCGGGACTATATGTTGTTATCTATGGAGTAGGAAGATTTATTATTCTCTGATAATGGTTTGGCATATGTGGCATTAAAAGGCATCAACTTATTTGAAGAGGATTCAGTGAATGACAAAAATCTGACATCAACAGTAAAGCATAGCATATTAGGGGGTATGGTATGGGGCTGCATGTCTAGTGAAGTAGTGAGCAGGCTGTGTTTTTTGTATTCAGAAATGGTTCCGAGGGGTTATTTACATATTCTAAAAGCTTATGCAAGCCAAGGTTTCAAAATTTTGAATCAGGTTCTAACATTTCTTTTCAACTTTACGATGACCATAAGGCGCATTGCATACGATGCGAAGCTATCTTTGCTATTAACTGGCTCAAAAAAGTTGAAAAAGTTCCTCCCTAGTCACCTAACATGCATTTAATTAAATATATAAGGGTGTACTTGAACACTGAGCCCAAAAATACTCCATCTTCAAAGATATAGTAAACAAATATAACAATTCAAGGATATACCAAAAGAACCGCTGAAAAACACATAATTTCATAAAATTTATGCCCGAAACTTCTGCAGGGAGTTCCAATAAGAGAAGTATATCCAAAAAGTTATTAATTTTTGGACAAAACTTAGTTTCAATTAAATTTTTGCTACATAACCTTATCTTGTACGCAAACTTTTTTTGAGGTGAAAAGAACAATTTGGTCATGTTTTTGTTATTATTATCTTAATAGAATAATAGAACTAAGTTTATGGAAAAAATAAAAAATCGTTTGTTTTTGAAAAATTATTTAGTGATGTATTATTCATATGAAAAAACTATGTACCCCTTGTAGGCAAACTTATTCTGACTAGTGTATATCGTTAGAATCGGTTGAAAATTTCGTGAGAAATTCGGATATATAACTGGGATTTTGGGGGCGGACCACGCCTTCTGTGAATGTTTCCGCAGCAAAATTTTAATTTTGTTAGGCTAAGAAAATACCCCTCTTTCTGATAAAAAAAAAAAATTTTTTAAGAGGGTGTGGTATTCTGCACTTGTTCCTTCCGTTTGCATAACAATTGGATCCAAACATTTTTCAAACATTTCCCAAGCGTATTCCAAATAAAATGCTTACGTGTGTAAGCTTGTAGTAAGTTTATTCCAAATGGAAATTGTGGAACAAGTGCAGAATACCACACCCTCTTAAAAAAAAAACCTTTTTTTTGGCCGGAAAGAGGGGCATTTTTATAGTCTAACAAACTTAAAATTTTGCTGCGGAAACAATTACAGAGGGCGTGGTCCGCCCCCAAAGTTTCAGTTATATATCCGAATTTCTCAATAAATAACCAACCTATCCGAACAATATAGGTGTCATATGAAAGGTATTTTTTCCCCCTTTCGATTGATGTATAACATTAGATATGTTATATCTACCAACAATGAGTTATAAGCGAAAATTTGTTTTTTTTAAATAAATTAAAAAAAAAAGTGATTTTTTTCTCGAAAAAATACGTTATTAAGCTATTATAAGTTTGCTACCATATTAAAGCCTGTGAAATTCCCTTTACAGTGAAATATAATAATGCACAGTTTTATGTTTTTAAGTATTTTTTTTACTTTTTTGTAACTTGACTCTTGGTCTTTTCTTGGCAATAAGATTTTCCCAGCTGGCCGGCCTTCGGCCGGGCGCTAAAAAAATAACCCTCGTGGGAGTCACCACCACATCAGGCAGCAGTTAGGTGTGCACAGTATTTTTTTGTTCAAATCAATAGTTCCAAGCCATAGTTTTCTTGGCATTAAGTTTTCCCCAGGTGGCCGGCCTTCGGCCGGGCGCTAAAAAAATAACCCTCATGGGAGTTACCACCACATGAGGCAACAGTAAGATGTGCACAGTATTTTTTGTTTAAATCCATAGTTCCAAGCCATAGTTTTCTTGGCATTAAGTTTTTCCCAGGTGGCCGGCCTTCGGCCGGGCGCTAAAAAAATAACCCTCATGGGAGTTACCACCACATGAGGCAACAGTAAGATGTGCACAGTATTTTTTGTTCAAATCCTTTCATTGCAGAATATCGCTCTTAAGCAAAACCTTCATAAGCGCCATATCAATACGGTAAACAGGTGCTTTTACTTCAACTTAAATTAAAATATAAAAGCGAAATAACATAGTTTTTGAATGTTTTATATTTCACTGTAAAGGGAATTTCACAGGCATTTGATCATGTTTTTAGATAGATTGACCGAAAATAAATCGAAAATGAGGAATAAAATTTTTCGATATCTCGCTACGTTTTCGAGATATCGAGGTTCAAAGTTAAATTCACAACGAATATAAATTCAATGTATATAACTGTAGATTTACCGTTATATGCAATCTTACGCGAACGATATCACAGAATTATGAAGGTTTTTGCTTAATAACGATCTTTTGCTATGAAAGGATTTGAACAAAAAATACTGTGCACATCTGACTGCTGCCTGATGTGGTGGTGACTCCCATGAGGGTTATTTTTTAGCGCCCGGCCGAAGGCCGGCCACCTGGGAAAAACTTATTGCCAAAAAAAACTATGGCCATAACCTATGGCTTGGAACTATGGATTTGAACTAAAAATACTGTGCACACCTGACTGTTGCCTGATGTGGTGGTGACTCCAATGAGGGTTATTTTTTTAGCGCCCGGCCGAAGGCCGGCAACCTGGGAAAAACTTATTGCCAAAAAAACTATGGCTTGGAACTATGGATTTGAACAAAAAATACTGTGCACAACTGACTGTTGCCTGATATGGTGGTAACTCCCATGAGGGTTATTTTTTTAGCGCCCGGCCGAAGGCCGGCCACTCGGGGAAAACTTATTGCCAAGAAAATTATGGCTTTCGGGAAAACTGTATGAACCTCTGGGATTGCGAAAAAAAGCTCTGATCTGGTAAGATTTCATATAACGGTAAATCTACAGTTATATATGTACATTGAGTTCATATTCGTTGCGAATTTAACTTTGAACCTCGATATCTCGAAAACGAAGCGAGATATCGAAAAATTTTATTCCTCATTTTCGACCAATCTATCTAAAAACATCATCAAATGGCGGCGCCACGGAAACCGTAGACGTGCCCTAAAATATTCAGGTAAGACTCTTTGTTCATTATACCATCGATAACGACCAAATTTCCGACACCCTTAGCTGAAATACAGCCCCCCCATAACTCGTCCATCACTTCCAAATAAGTTAAATTTACATTCGAAAATGCCTTTCATATGACACCTACACTAGTCAGAAAAAGTTTGCGTACAGGCAAGTCAAAATTATGTTATCATCAATTTTGACCTCAAAAATGGGTTCGCTGTTTATAAAAACTTATTTACAATATTCATATATACCTTAGCTGCACTTATTGTTCTGTTTTAGATGAATTAAAATAATTATTTTCCATGTATTCGTATTTATTGATAATATACTCACAAAACGGTGCAGAATAAGTTTGCGTACAAAACTAATAACGGGACTTTCCAGTTATGCTTTTTATTTTTATTTGGAAATTTTTATTCCATTGAGCAGTAAACGGACTTCTAAATTTTTTTAACTATATATGTGCTTGAAATTATATAGAAAGCAATAGAACCCAAGCGAAAAAAAATAAAAATGGATAAAAGGATAATCTTACTAATTCTTTCCCAAATGGACAAACAATTTCGTTAAAGTAGATAAACTTTTCGAAGAGCACATTCGTCATTTCAAAAAGCCATCTTAAATTTCGAAAAAACCAGAAATTCTTGCTTCTTTGCTACGATCTGGCCATTGTCTTAAGCTACCCAAGCAATAGGATTAGATTGTTTTGCGATCAGTGCATCATAATCTAAGGCTAGCTGCATCCGATATCTTCAGAAATTTACAGAAATATTTTATAAAATCCAGTAGCAGTGACTTTATAAGAAAAGTCCTGAAAAAACACATTTATCCTACATAATAGCATGTAAGAAGCCCATATTTAGCTTACTAACAAGGAGCACAGAATTTCTTTCGTGAAAGAGACCATCAAAGAGTCTAGAAAACCGGATTTCCGGGACTATATGTTGTTATCTATGGAGTAGGAAGATTTATTATTCTCTGATAATGGTTTGGCATATGTGGCATTAAAAGGCATCAACTTATTTGAAGAGGATTCAGTGAATGACAAAAATCTGACATCAACAGTAAAGCATAGCATATTAGGGGGTATGGTATGGGGCTGCATGTCTAGTGAAGTAGTGAGCAGGCTGTGTTTTTTGTATTCAGAAATGGTTCCGAGGGGTTATTTACATATTCTAAAAGCTTATGCAAGCCAAGGTTTCAAAATTTTGAATCAGGTTCTAACATTTCTTTTCAACTTTACGATGACCATAAGGCGCATTGCATACGATGCGAAGCTATCTTTGCTATTAACTGGCTCAAAAAAGTTGAAAAAGTTCCTCCCTAGTCACCTAACATGCATTTAATTAAATATATAAGGGTGTACTTGAACACTGAGCCCAAAAATACTCCATCTTCAAAGATATAGTAAACAAATATAACAATTCAAGGATATACCAAAAGAACCGCTGAAAAACACATAATTTCATAAAATTTATGCCCGAAACTACTGCAGGGAGTTCCAATAAGAGAAGCATATCCAAAAAGTTATTAATTTTTGGACAAAACTTAGTTTCAATTAAATTTTTGCTACATAACCTTATCTTGTACGCAAACTTTTTTTGAGGTGAAAAGAACAATTTGGTCATGTTTTTGTTATTATTATCTTAATAGAATAATAGAACTAAGTTTATGGAAAAAATAAAAAATCGTTTGTTTTTGAAAAATTATTTAGTGATGTATTATTCATATGAAAAAACTATGTACCCCTTGTAGGCAAACTTATTCTGACTAGTGTATATCGTTAGAATCGGTTGAAAATTTCGTGAGAAATTCGGATATATAACTGGGATTTTGGGGGCGGACCACGCCTTCTGTGAATGTTTCCGCAGCAAAATTTTAATTTTGTTAGGCTAAGAAAATACCCCTCTTTCTGATCAAAAAAAAAAATTTTTTAAGAGGGTGTGGTATTCTGCACTTGTTCCTTCCGTTTGCATAACAATTGGATCCAAACATTTCCCAACCGTATTCCAAATAAAATGCTTACGTGTGTAAGCTTGTAGTAAGTTTATTCCAAATGGAAATTGTGGAACAAGTGCAGAATACCACACCCACTTAAAAAAAAAAACTTTTTTTTTGGCCGGAAAGAGGGGCATTTTTATAGTCTAACAAACTTAAAATTTTGCTGCGGAAACAATTACAGAGGGCGTGGTCCGCCCCCAAAGTTTCAGTTATATATCCGAATTTCTCAATAAATAACCAACCTATCCGAACAATATAGGTGTCATATGAAAGGTATTTTTCCCCCTTTCGATTGATGTATAACATTAGATATGTTATATCTACCAACAATGAGTTATAAGCAAAAATTTGTTTTTTTTACATAAATTAAAAAAAAAAGTGATTTTTTTCTCGAAAACATACGTTATTAAGCTATTATAAGTTTGCTACCATATTAAAGCCTGTGAAATTCCCTTTACAGTGAAATATAATAATGCACAGTTTTATGTTTTTAAGTATTTTTTTTACTTTTTTGTAACTTGACTCTTGGTCTTTTCTTGGCAATAAGATTTTCCCAGCTGGCCGGCCTTCGGCCGGGCGCTAAAAAAATAACCCTCGTGGGAGTCACCACCACATCAGGCAGCAGTTAGGTGTGCACAGTATTTTTTTGTTCAAATCAATAGTTCCAAGCCATAGTTTTCTTGGCATTAAGTTTTCCCCAGGTGGCCGGCCTTCGGCCGGGCGCTAAAAAAATAACCCTCATGGGAGTTACCACCACATGAGGCAACAGTAAGATGTGCACAGTATTTTTTGTTTAAATCCATAGTTCCAAGCCATAGTTTTCTTGGCATTAAGTTTTTCCCAGGTGGCCGGCCTTCGGCCGGGCGCTAAAAAAATAACCCTCATGGGAGTTACCACCACATGAGGCAACAGTAAGATGTGCACAGTATTTTTTGTTCAAATCCTTTCATTGCAGAATATCGCTCTTAAGCAAAACCTTCATAAGCGCCATATCAATACGGTAAACAGGTGCTTTTACTTCAACTTAAATTAAAATATAAAAGCGAAATAACATAGTTTTTGAATGTTTTATATTTCACTGTAAAAGGAATTTCACAGGCATTTGATCATGTTTTTAGATAGATTGACCGAAAATAAATCGAAAATGAGGAATAAAATTTTTCGATATCTCGCTTCGTTTTCGAGATATCGAGGTTCAAAGTTAAATTCACAACGAATATAAATTCAATGTATATAACTGTAGATTTACCGTTATATGCAATCTTACGCGAACGATATCACAGAATTATGAAGGTTTTTGCTTAATAACGATCTTTTGCTATGAAAGGATTTGAACAAAAAATACTGTGCACATCTGACTGCTGCCTGATGTGGTGGTGACTCCCATGAGGGTTATTTTTTAGCGCCCGGCCGAAGGCCGGCCACCTGGGAAAAACTTATTGCCAAAAAAAACTATGGCAATAACCTATGGCTTGGAACTATGGATTTGAACTAAAAATACTGTGCACACCTGACTGTTGCCTGATGTGGTGGTGACTCCAATGAGGGTTATTTTTTTTAGCGCCCGGCCGAAGGCCGGCAACCTGGGAAAAACTTATTGCCAAAAAAACTATGGCTTGGAACTATGGATTTGAACAAAAAATACTGTGCACAACTGACTGTTGCCTGATATGGTGGTAACTCCCATGAGGGTTATTTTTTTAGCGCCCGGCCGAAGGCCGGCCACTCGGGGAAAACTTATTGCCAAGAAAATTATGGCTTTCGGGAAAACTGTATGAACCTCTGGGATTGCGAAAAAAAAGCTCTGATCTGGTAAGATTTCATATAACGGTAAATCTACAGTTATATATGTACATTGAGTTCATATTCGTTGCGAATTTAACTTTGAACCTCGATATCTCGAAAACGAAGCGAGATATCGAAAAATTTTATTCCTCATTTTCGACCAATCTATCTAAAAACATCATCAAATGGCGGCGCCACGGAAACCGTAGACGTGCCCTAAAATATTCAGGTAAGACTCTTTGTTCATTATACCATCGATAACGACCAAATTTCCGACACCCTTAGCTGAAATACAGCCCCCCCATAACTCGTCCATCACTTCCAAATAAGTTAAATTTACATTCGAAAATGCCTTTCATATGACACCTACACTAGTCAGAAAAAGTTTGCGTACAGGCAAGTCAAAATTATGTTATCATCAATTTTGACCTCAAAAATGGGTTCGCTGTTTATAAAAACTTATTTACAATATTCATATATACCTTAGCTGCACTTATTGTTCTGTTTTAGATGAATTAAAATAATTATTTTCCATGTATTCGTATTTATTGATAATATACTCACAAAACGGTGCAGAATAAGTTTGCGTACAAAACTAATAACGGGACTTTCCAGTTATGCTTTTTATTTTTATTTGGAAATTTTTATTCCATTGAGCAGTAAACGGACTTCTAAATTTTTTTAACTATATATGTGCTTGAAATTATATAGAAAGCAATAGAACCCAAGCGAAAAAAAATAAAAATGGATAAAAGGATAATCTTACTAATTCTTTCCCAAATGGACAAACAATTTCGTTAAAGTAGATAAACTTTTTGAAGAGCACATTCGTCATTTCAAAAAGCCATCTTAAATTTCGAAAAAACCAGAAATTCTTGCTTCTTTGCTACGATCTGGCCATTGTCTTAAGCTACCCAAGCAATAGGATTAGATTGTTTTGCGATCAGTGCATCATAATCTAAGGCTAGCTGCATCCGATATCTTCAGAAATTTACAGAAATATTTTATAAAATCCAGTAGCAGTGACTTTATAAGAAAAGTCCTGAAAAAACACATTTATCCTACATAATAGCATGTAAGAAGCCCATATTTAGCTTACTAACAAGGAGCACAGAATTTCTTTCGTGAAAGAGACCATCAAAGAGTCTAGAAAACCGGATTTCCGGGACTATATGTTGTTATCTATGGAGTAGGAAGATTTATTATTCTCTGATAATGGTTTGGCATATGTGGCATTAAAAGGCATCAACTTATTTGAAGAGGATTCAGTGAATGACAAAAATCTGACATCAACAGTAAAGCATAGCATATTAGGGGGTATGGTATGGGGCTGCATGTCTAGTGAAGTAGTGAGCAGGCTGTGTTTTTTGTATTCAGAAATGGTTCCGAGGGGTTATTTACATATTCTAAAAGCTTATGCAAGCCAAGGTTTCAAAATTTTGAATCAGGTTCTAACATTTCTTTTCAACTTTACGATGACCATAAGGCGCATTGCATACGATGCGAAGCTATCTTTGCTATTAACTGGCTCAAAAAAGTTGAAAAAGTTCCTCCCTAGTCACCTAACATGCATTTAATTAAATATATAAGGGTGTACTTGAACACTGAGCCCAAAAATACTCCATCTTCAAAGATATAGTAAACAAATATAACAATTCAAGGATATACCAAAAGAACCGCTGAAAAACACATAATTTCATAAAATTTATGCCCGAAACTTCTGCAGGGAGTTCCAATAAGAGAAGTATATCCAAAAAGTTATTAATTTTTGGACAAAACTTAGTTTCAATTAAATTTTTGCTACATAACCTTATCTTGTACGCAAACTTTTTTTGAGGTGAAAAGAACAATTTGGTCATGTTTTTGTTATTATTATCTTAATAGAATAATAGAACTAAGTTTATGGAAAAAATAAAAAATCGTTTGTTTTTGAAAAATTATTTAGTGATGTATTATTCATATGAAAAAACTATGTACCCCTTGTAGGCAAACTTATTCTGACTAGTGTATATCGTTAGAATCGGTTGAAAATTTCGTGAGAAATTCGGATATATAACTGGGATTTTGGGGGCGGACCACGCCTTCTGTGAATGTTTCCGCAGCAAAATTTTAATTTTGTTAGGCTAAGAAAATACCCCTCTTTCTGATAAAAAAAAAAAATTTTTTAAGAGGGTGTGGTATTCTGCACTTGTTCCTTCCGTTTGCATAACAATTGGATCCAAACATTTTTCAAACATTTCCCAAGCGTATTCCAAATAAAATGCTTACGTGTGTAAGCTTGTAGTAAGTTTATTCCAAATGGAAATTGTGGAACAAGTGCAGAATACCACACCCTCTTAAAAAAAAAACCTTTTTTTTGGCCGGAAAGAGGGGCATTTTTATAGTCTAACAAACTTAAAATTTTGCTGCGGAAACAATTACAGAGGGCGTGGTCCGCCCCCAAAGTTTCAGTTATATATCCGAATTTCTCAATAAATAACCAACCTATCCGAACAATATAGGTGTCATATGAAAGGTATTTTTTCCCCCTTTCGATTGATGTATAACATTAGATATGTTATATCTACCAACAATGAGTTATAAGCGAAAATTTGTTTTTTTTAAATAAATTAAAAAAAAAAGTGATTTTTTTCTCGAAAAAATACGTTATTAAGCTATTATAAGTTTGCTACCATATTAAAGCCTGTGAAATTCCCTTTACAGTGAAATATAATAATGCACAGTTTTATGTTTTTAAGTATTTTTTTTACTTTTTTGTAACTTGACTCTTGGTCTTTTCTTGGCAATAAGATTTTCCCAGCTGGCCGGCCTTCGGCCGGGCGCTAAAAAAATAACCCTCGTGGGAGTCACCACCACATCAGGCAGCAGTTAGGTGTGCACAGTATTTTTTTGTTCAAATCAATAGTTCCAAGCCATAGTTTTCTTGGCATTAAGTTTTCCCCAGGTGGCCGGCCTTCGGCCGGGCGCTAAAAAAATAACCCTCATGGGAGTTACCACCACATGAGGCAACAGTAAGATGTGCACAGTATTTTTTGTTTAAATCCATAGTTCCAAGCCATAGTTTTCTTGGCATTAAGTTTTTCCCAGGTGGCCGGCCTTCGGCCGGGCGCTAAAAAAATAACCCTCATGGGAGTTACCACCACATGAGGCAACAGTAAGATGTGCACAGTATTTTTTGTTCAAATCCTTTCATTGCAGAATATCGCTCTTAAGCAAAACCTTCATAAGCGCCATATCAATACGGTAAACAGGTGCTTTTACTTCAACTTAAATTAAAATATAAAAGCGAAATAACATAGTTTTTGAATGTTTTATATTTCACTGTAAAGGGAATTTCACAGGCATTTGATCATGTTTTTAGATAGATTGACCGAAAATAAATCGAAAATGAGGAATAAAATTTTTCGATATCTCGCTACGTTTTCGAGATATCGAGGTTCAAAGTTAAATTCACAACGAATATAAATTCAATGTATATAACTGTAGATTTACCGTTATATGCAATCTTACGCGAACGATATCACAGAATTATGAAGGTTTTTGCTTAATAACGATCTTTTGCTATGAAAGGATTTGAACAAAAAATACTGTGCACATCTGACTGCTGCCTGATGTGGTGGTGACTCCCATGAGGGTTATTTTTTAGCGCCCGGCCGAAGGCCGGCCACCTGGGAAAAACTTATTGCCAAAAAAAACTATGGCCATAACCTATGGCTTGGAACTATGGATTTGAACTAAAAATACTGTGCACACCTGACTGTTGCCTGATGTGGTGGTGACTCCAATGAGGGTTATTTTTTTAGCGCCCGGCCGAAGGCCGGCAACCTGGGAAAAACTTATTGCCAAAAAAACTATGGCTTGGAACTATGGATTTGAACAAAAAATACTGTGCACAACTGACTGTTGCCTGATATGGTGGTAACTCCCATGAGGGTTATTTTTTTAGCGCCCGGCCGAAGGCCGGCCACTCGGGGAAAACTTATTGCCAAGAAAATTATGGCTTTCGGGAAAACTGTATGAACCTCTGGGATTGCGAAAAAAAGCTCTGATCTGGTAAGATTTCATATAACGGTAAATCTACAGTTATATATGTACATTGAGTTCATATTCGTTGCGAATTTAACTTTGAACCTCGATATCTCGAAAACGAAGCGAGATATCGAAAAATTTTATTCCTCATTTTCGACCAATCTATCTAAAAACATCATCAAATGGCGGCGCCACGGAAACCGTAGACGTGCCCTAAAATATTCAGGTAAGACTCTTTGTTCATTATACCATCGATAACGACCAAATTTCCGACACCCTTAGCTGAAATACAGCCCCCCCATAACTCGTCCATCACTTCCAAATAAGTTAAATTTACATTCGAAAATGCCTTTCATATGACACCTACACTAGTCAGAAAAAGTTTGCGTACAGGCAAGTCAAAATTATGTTATCATCAATTTTGACCTCAAAAATGGGTTCGCTGTTTATAAAAACTTATTTACAATATTCATATATACCTTAGCTGCACTTATTGTTCTGTTTTAGATGAATTAAAATAATTATTTTCCATGTATTCGTATTTATTGATAATATACTCACAAAACGGTGCAGAATAAGTTTGCGTACAAAACTAATAACGGGACTTTCCAGTTATGCTTTTTATTTTTATTTGGAAATTTTTATTCCATTGAGCAGTAAACGGACTTCTAAATTTTTTTAACTATATATGTGCTTGAAATTATATAGAAAGCAATAGAACCCAAGCGAAAAAAAATAAAAATGGATAAAAGGATAATCTTACTAATTCTTTCCCAAATGGACAAACAATTTCGTTAAAGTAGATAAACTTTTCGAAGAGCACATTCGTCATTTCAAAAAGCCATCTTAAATTTCGAAAAAACCAGAAATTCTTGCTTCTTTGCTACGATCTGCCCATTGTCTTAAGCTACCCAAGCAATAGGATTAGATTGTTTTGCGATCAGTGCATCATAATCTAAGGCTAGCTGCATCCGATATCTTCAGAAATTTACAGAAATATTTTATAAAATCCAGTAGCAGTGACTTTATAAGAAAAGTCCTGAAAAAACACATTTATCCTACATAATAGCATGTAAGAAGCCCATATTTAGCTTACTAACAAGGAGCACAGAATTTCTTTCGTGAAAGAGACCATCAAAGAGTCTAGAAAACCGGATTTCCGGGACTATATGTTGTTATCTATGGAGTAGGAAGATTTATTATTCTCTGATAATGGTTTGGCATATGTGGCATTAAAAGGCATCAACTTATTTGAAGAGGATTCAGTGAATGACAAAAATCTGACATCAACAGTAAAGCATAGCATATTAGGGGGTATGGTATGGGGCTGCATGTCTAGTGAAGTAGTGAGCAGGCTGTGTTTTTTGTATTCAGAAATGGTTCCGAGGGGTTATTTACATATTCTAAAAGCTTATGCAAGCCAAGGTTTCAAAATTTTGAATCAGGTTCTAACATTTCTTTTCAACTTTACGATGACCATAAGGCGCATTGCATACGATGCGAAGCTATCTTTGCTATTAACTGGCTCAAAAAAGTTGAAAAAGTTCCTCCCTAGTCACCTAACATGCATTTAATTAAATATATAAGGGTGTACTTGAACACTGAGCCCAAAAATACTCCATCTTCAAAGATATAGTAAACAAATATAACAATTCAAGGATATACCAAAAGAACCGCTGAAAAACACATAATTTCATAAAATTTATGCCCGAAACTACTGCAGGGAGTTCCAATAAGAGAAGCATATCCAAAAAGTTATTAATTTTTGGACAAAACTTAGTTTCAATTAAATTTTTGCTACATAACCTTATCTTGTACGCAAACTTTTTTTGAGGTGAAAAGAACAATTTGGTCATGTTTTTGTTATTATTATCTTAATAGAATAATAGAACTAAGTTTATGGAAAAAATAAAAAATCGTTTGTTTTTGAAAAATTATTTAGTGATGTATTATTCATATGAAAAAACTATGTACCCCTTGTAGGCAAACTTATTCTGACTAGTGTATATCGTTAGAATCGGTTGAAAATTTCGTGAGAAATTCGGATATATAACTGGGATTTTGGGGGCGGACCACGCCTTCTGTGAATGTTTCCGCAGCAAAATTTTAATTTTGTTAGGCTAAGAAAATACCCCTCTTTCTGATCAAAAAAAAAAATTTTTTAAGAGGGTGTGGTATTCTGCACTTGTTCCTTCCGTTTGCATAACAATTGGATCCAAACATTTCCCAACCGTATTCCAAATAAAATGCTTACGTGTGTAAGCTTGTAGTAAGTTTATTCCAAATGGAAATTGTGGAACAAGTGCAGAATACCACACCCACTTAAAAAAAAAAACTTTTTTTTTGGCCGGAAAGAGGGGCATTTTTATAGTCTAACAAACTTAAAATTTTGCTGCGGAAACAATTACAGAGGGCGTGGTCCGCCCCCAAAGTTTCAGTTATATATCCGAATTTCTCAATAAATAACCAACCTATCCGAACAATATAGGTGTCATATGAAAGGTATTTTTTCCCCCTTTCGATTGATGTATAACATTAGATATGTTATATCTACCAACAATGAGTTATAAGCAAAAATTTGTTTTTTTTACATAAATTAAAAAAAAAAGTGATTTTTTTCTCGAAAAAATACGTTATTAAGCTATTATAAGTTTGCTACCATATTAAAGCCTGTGAAATTCCCTTTACAGTGAAATATAATAATGCACAGTTTTATGTTTTTAAGTATTTTTTTTACTTTTTTGTAACTTGACTCTTGGTCTTTTCTTGGCAATAAGATTTTCCCAGCTGGCCGGCCTTCGGCCGGGCGCTAAAAAAATAACCCTCGTGGGAGTCACCACCACATCAGGCAGCAGTTAGGTGTGCACAGTATTTTTTTGTTCAAATCAATAGTTCCAAGCCATAGTTTTCTTGGCATTAAGTTTTCCCCAGGTGGCCGGCCTTCGGCCGGGCGCTAAAAAAATAACCCTCATGGGAGTTACCACCACATGAGGCAACAGTAAGATGTGCACAGTATTTTTTGTTTAAATCCATAGTTCCAAGCCATAGTTTTCTTGGCATTAAGTTTTTCCCAGGTGGCCGGCCTTCGGCCGGGCGCTAAAAAAATAACCCTCATGGGAGTTACCACCACATGAGGCAACAGTAAGATGTGCACAGTATTTTTTGTTCAAATCCTTTCATTGCAGAATATCGCTCTTAAGCAAAACCTTCATAAGCGCCATATCAATACGGTAAACAGGTGCTTTTACTTCAACTTAAATTAAAATATAAAAGCGAAATAACATAGTTTTTGAATGTTTTATATTTCACTGTAAAAGGAATTTCACAGGCATTTGATCATGTTTTTAGATAGATTGACCGAAAATAAATCGAAAATGAGGAATAAAATTTTTCGATATCTCGCTTCGTTTTCGAGATATCGAGGTTCAAAGTTAAATTCACAACGAATATAAATTCAATGTATATAACTGTAGATTTACCGTTATATGCAATCTTACGCGAACGATATCACAGAATTATGAAGGTTTTTGCTTAATAACGATCTTTTGCTATGAAAGGATTTGAACAAAAAATACTGTGCACATCTGACTGCTGCCTGATGTGGTGGTGACTCCCATGAGGGTTATTTTTTAGCGCCCGGCCGAAGGCCGGCCACCTGGGAAAAACTTATTGCCAAAAAAAACTATGGCAATAACCTATGGCTTGGAACTATGGATTTGAACTAAAAATACTGTGCACACCTGACTGTTGCCTGATGTGGTGGTGACTCCAATGAGGGTTATTTTTTTTAGCGCCCGGCCGAAGGCCGGCAACCTGGGAAAAACTTATTGCCAAAAAAACTATGGCTTGGAACTATGGATTTGAACAAAAAATACTGTGCACAACTGACTGTTGCCTGATATGGTGGTAACTCCCATGAGGGTTATTTTTTTAGCGCCCGGCCGAAGGCCGGCCACTCGGGGAAAACTTATTGCCAAGAAAATTATGGCTTTCGGGAAAACTGTATGAACCTCTGGGATTGCGAAAAAAAAGCTCTGATCTGGTAAGATTTCATATAACGGTAAATCTACAGTTATATATGTACATTGAGTTCATATTCGTTGCGAATTTAACTTTGAACCTCGATATCTCGAAAACGAAGCGAGATATCGAAAAATTTTATTCCTCATTTTCGACCAATCTATCTAAAAACATCATCAAATGGCGGCGCCACGGAAACCGTAGACGTGCCCTAAAATATTCAGGTAAGACTCTTTGTTCATTATACCATCGATAACGACCAAATTTCCGACACCCTTAGCTGAAATACAGCCCCCCCATAACTCGTCCATCACTTCCAAATAAGTTAAATTTACATTCGAAAATGCCTTTCATATGACACCTACACTAGTCAGAAAAAGTTTGCGTACAGGCAAGTCAAAATTATGTTATCATCAATTTTGACCTCAAAAATGGGTTCGCTGTTTATAAAAACTTATTTACAATATTCATATATACCTTAGCTGCACTTATTGTTCTGTTTTAGATGAATTAAAATAATTATTTTCCATGTATTCGTATTTATTGATAATATACTCACAAAACGGTGCAGAATAAGTTTGCGTACAAAACTAATAACGGGACTTTCCAGTTATGCTTTTTATTTTTATTTGGAAATTTTTATTCCATTGAGCAGTAAACGGACTTCTAAATTTTTTTAACTATATATGTGCTTGAAATTATATAGAAAGCAATAGAACCCAAGCGAAAAAAAATAAAAATGGATAAAAGGATAATCTTACTAATTCTTTCCCAAATGGACAAACAATTTCGTTAAAGTAGATAAACTTTTTGAAGAGCACATTCGTCATTTCAAAAAGCCATCTTAAATTTCGAAAAAACCAGAAATTCTTGCTTCTTTGCTACGATCTGGCCATTGTCTTAAGCTACCCAAGCAATAGGATTAGATTGTTTTGCGATCAGTGCATCATAATCTAAGGCTAGCTGCATCCGATATCTTCAGAAATTTACAGAAATATTTTATAAAATCCAGTAGCAGTGACTTTATAAGAAAAGTCCTGAAAAAACACATTTATCCTACATAATAGCATGTAAGAAGCCCATATTTAGCTTACTAACAAGGAGCACAGAATTTCTTTCGTGAAAGAGACCATCAAAGAGTCTAGAAAACCGGATTTCCGGGACTATATGTTGTTATCTATGGAGTAGGAAGATTTATTATTCTCTGATAATGGTTTGGCACATGTGGCATTAAAAGGCATCAACTTATTTGAAGAGGATTCAGTGAATGACAAAAATCTGACATCAACAGTAAAGCATAGCATATTAGGGGGTATGGTATGGGGCTGCATGTCTAGTGAAGTAGTGAGCAGGCTGTGTTTTTTGTATTCAGAAATGGTTCCGAGGGGTTATTTACATATTCTAAAAGCTTATGCAAGCCAAGGTTTCAAAATTTTGAATCAGGTTCTAACATTTCTTTTCAACTTTACGATGACCATAAGGCGCATTGCATACGATGCGAAGCTATCTTTGCTATTAACTGGCTCAAAAAAGTTGAAAAAGTTCCTCCCTAGTCACCTAACATGCATTTAATTAAATATATAAGGGTGTACTTGAACACTGAGCCCAAAAATACTCCATCTTCAAAGATATAGTAAACAAATATAACAATTCAAGGATATACCAAAAGAACCGCTGAAAAACACATAATTTCATAAAATTTATGCCCGAAACTTCTGCAGGGAGTTCCAATAAGAGAAGCATATCCAAAAAGTTATTAATTTTTGGACAAAACTTAGTTTCAATTAAATTTTTGCTACATAACCTTATCTTGTACGCAAACTTTTTTTGAGGTGAAAAGAACAATTTGGTCATGTTTTTGTTATTATTATCTTAATAGAATAATAGAACTAAGTTTATGGAAAAAATAAAAAATCGTTTGTTTTTGAAAAATTATTTAGTAATGTATTATTCATATGAAAAAACTATGTACCCCTTGTAGGCAAACTTATTCTGACTAGTGTATATCGTTAGAATCGGTTGAAAATTTCGTGAGAAATTCGGATATATAACTGGGATTTTGGGGGCGGACCACGCCTTCTGTGAATGTTTCCGCAGCAAAATTTTAATTTTGTTAGGCTAAGAAAATACCCCTCTTTCTGATCAAAAAAAAAAATTTTTTAAGAGGGTGTGGTATTCTGCACTTGTTCCTTCCGTTTGCATAACAATTGGATCCAAACATTTCCCAACCGTATTCCAAATAAAATGCTTACGTGTGTAAGCTTGTAGTAAGTTTATTCCAAATGGAAATTGTGGAACAAGTGCAGAATACCACACCCACTTAAAAAAAAAAACTTTTTTTTTGGCCGGAAAGAGGGGCATTTTTATAGTCTAACAAACTTAAAATTTTGCTGCGGAAACAATTACAGAGGGCGTGGTCCGCCCCCAAAGTTTCAGTTATATATCCGAATTTCTCAATAAATAACCAACCTATCCGAACAATATAGGTGTCATATGAAAGGTATTTTTTCCCCCTTTCGATTGATGTATAACATTAGATATGTTATATCTACCAACAATGAGTTATAAGCGAAAATTTGTTTTTTTTAAATAAATTAAAAAAAAAGTGATTTTTTTCTCGAAAAAATACGTTATTAAGCTATTATAAGTTTGCTACCATATTAAAGCCTGTGAAATTCCCTTTACAGTGAAATATAATAATGCACAGTTTTATGTTTTTAAGTATTTTTTTTACTTTTTTGTAACTTGACTCTTGGTCTTTTCTTGGCAATAAGATTTTCCCAGCTGGCCGGCCTTCGGCCGGGCGCTAAAAAAATAACCCTCGTGGGAGTCACCACCACATCAGGCAGCAGTTAGGTGTGCACAGTATTTTTTTGTTCAAATCAATAGTTCCAAGCCATAGTTTTCTTGGCATTAAGTTTTCCCCAGGTGGCCGGCCTTCGGCCGGGCGCTAAAAAAATAACCCTCATGGGAGTTACCACCACATGAGGCAACAGTAAGATGTGCACAGTATTTTTTGTTTAAATCCATAGTTCCAAGCCATAGTTTTCTTGGCATTAAGTTTTTCCCAGGTGGCCGGCCTTCGGCCGGGCGCTAAAAAAATAACCCTCATGGGAGTTACCACCACATGAGGCAACAGTAAGATGTGCACAGTATTTTTTGTTCAAATCCTTTCATTGCAGAATATCGCTCTTAAGCAAAACCTTCATAAGCGCCATATCAATACGGTAAACAGGTGCTTTTACTTCAACTTAAATTAAAATATAAAAGCGAAATAACATAGTTTTTGAATGTTTTATATTTCACTGTAAAGGGAATTTCACAGGCATTTGATCATGTTTTTAGATAGATTGACCGAAAATAAATCGAAAATGAGGAATAAAATTTTTCGATATCTCGCTACGTTTTCGAGATATCGAGGTTCAAAGTTAAATTCACAACGAATATAAATTCAATGTATATAACTGTAGATTTACCGTTATATGCAATCTTACGCGAACGATATCACAGAATTATGAAGGTTTTTGCTTAATAACGATCTTTTGCTATGAAAGGATTTGAACAAAAAATACTGTGCACATCTGACTGCTGCCTGATGTGGTGGTGACTCCCATGAGGGTTATTTTTTAGCGCCCGGCCGAAGGCCGGCCACCTGGGAAAAACTTATTGCCAAAAAAAACTATGGCCATAACCTATGGCTTGGAACTATGGATTTGAACTAAAAATACTGTGCACACCTGACTGTTGCCTGATGTGGTGGTGACTCCAATGAGGGTTATTTTTTTAGCGCCCGGCCGAAGGCCGGCAACCTGGGAAAAACTTATTGCCAAAAAAACTATGGCTTGGAACTATGGATTTGAACAAAAAATACTGTGCACAACTGACTGTTGCCTGATATGGTGGTAACTCCCATGAGGGTTATTTTTTTAGCGCCCGGCCGAAGGCCGACCACTCGGGGAAAACTTATTGCCAAGAAAATTATGGCTTTCGGGAAAACTGTATGAACCTCTGGGATTGCGAAAAAAAGCTCTGATCTGGTAAGATTTCATATAACGGTAAATCTACAGTTATATATGTACATTGAGTTCATATTCGTTGCGAATTTAACTTTGAACCTCGATATCTCGAAAACGAAGCGAGATATCGAAAAATTTTATTCCTCATTTTCGACCAATCTATCTAAAAACATCATCAAATGGCGGCGCCACGGAAACCGTAGACGTGCCCTAAAATATTCAGGTAAGACTCTTTGTTCATTATACCATCGATAACGACCAAATTTCCGACACCCTTAGCTGAAATACAGCCCCCCCATAACTCGTCCATCACTTCCAAATAAGTTAAATTTACATTCGAAAATGCCTTTCATATGACACCTACACTAGTCAGAAAAAGTTTGCGTACAGGCAAGTCAAAATTATGTTATCATCAATTTTGACCTCAAAAATGGGTTCGCTGTTTATAAAAACTTATTTACAATATTCATATATACCTTAGCTGCACTTATTGTTCTGTTTTAGATGAATTAAAATAATTATTTTCCATGTATTCGTATTTATTGATAATATACTCACAAAACGGTGCAGAATAAGTTTGCGTACAAAACTAATAACGGGACTTTCCAGTTATGCTTTTTATTTTTATTTGGAAATTTTTATTCCATTGAGCAGTAAACGGACTTCTAAATTTTTTTAACTATATATGTGCTTGAAATTATATAGAAAGCAATAGAACCCAAGCGAAAAAAAATAAAAATGGATAAAAGGATAATCTTACTAATTCTTTCCCAAATGGACAAACAATTTCGTTAAAGTAGATAAACTTTTCGAAGAGCACATTCGTCATTTCAAAAAGCCATCTTAAATTTCGAAAAAACCAGAAATTCTTGCTTCTTTGCTACGATCTGGCCATTGTCTTAAGCTACCCAAGCAATAGGATTAGATTGTTTTGCGATCAGTGCATCATAATCTAAGGCTAGCTGCATCCGATATCTTCAGAAATTTACAGAAATATTTTATAAAATCCAGTAGCAGTGACTTTATAAGAAAAGTCCTGAAAAAACACATTTATCCTACATAATAGCATGTAAGAAGCCCATATTTAGCTTACTAACAAGGAGCACAGAATTTCTTTCGTGAAAGAGACCATCAAAGAGTCTAGAAAACCGGATTTCCGGGACTATATGTTGTTATCTATGGAGTAGGAAGATTTATTATTCTCTGATAATGGTTTGGCACATGTGGCATTAAAAGGCATCAACTTATTTGAAGAGGATTCAGTGAATGACAAAAATCTGACATCAACAGTAAAGCATAGCATATTAGGGGGTATGGTATGGGGCTGCATGTCTAGTGAAGTAGTGAGCAGGCTGTGTTTTTTGTATTCAGAAATGGTTCCGAGGGGTTATTTACATATTCTAAAAGCTTATGCAAGCCAAGGTTTCAAAATTTTGAATCAGGTTCTAACATTTCTTTTCAACTTTACGATGACCATAAGGCGCATTGCATACGATGCGAAGCTATCTTTGCTATTAACTGGCTCAAAAAAGTTGAAAAAGTTCCTCCCTAGTCACCTAACATGCATTTAATTAAATATATAAGGGTGTACTTGAACACTGAGCCCAAAAATACTCCATCTTCAAAGATATAGTAAACAAATATAACAATTCAAGGATATACCAAAAGAACCGCTGAAAAACACATAATTTCATAAAATTTATGCCCGAAACTTCTGCAGGGAGTTCCAATAAGAGAAGCATATCCAAAAAGTTATTAATTTTTGGACAAAACTTAGTTTCAATTAAATTTTTGCTACATAACCTTATCTTGTACGCAAACTTTTTTTGAGGTGAAAAGAACAATTTGGTCATGTTTTTGTTATTATTATCTTAATAGAATAATAGAACTAAGTTTATGGAAAAAATAAAAAATCGTTTGTTTTTGAAAAATTATTTAGTGATGTATTATTCATATGAAAAAACTATGTACCCCTTGTAGGCAAACTTATTCTGACTAGTGTATATCGTTAGAATCGGTTGAAAATTTCGTGAGAAATTCGGATATATAACTGGGATTTTGGGGGCGGACCACGCCTTCTGTGAATGTTTCCGCAGCAAAATTTTAATTTTGTTAGGCTAAGAAAATACCCCTCTTTCTGATCAAAAAAAAAAATTTTTTAAGAGGGTGTGGTATTCTGCACTTGTTCCTTCCGTTTGCATAACAATTGGATCCAAACATTTCCCAACCGTATTCCAAATAAAATGCTTACGTGTGTAAGCTTGTAGTAAGTTTATTCCAAATGGAAATTGTGGAACAAGTGCAGAATACCACACCCACTTAAAAAAAAAAACTTTTTTTTGGCCGGAAAGAGGGGCATTTTTATAGTCTAACAAACTTAAAATTTTGCTGCGGAAACAATTACAGAGGGCGTGGTCCGCCCCCAAAGTTTCAGTTATATATCCGAATTTCTCAATAAATAACCAACCTATCCGAACAATATAGGTGTCATATGAAAGGTATTTTTTCCCCCTTTCGATTGATGTATAACATTAGATATGTTATATCTACCAACAATGAGTTATAAGCGAAAATTTGTTTTTTTTAAATAAATTAAAAAAAAAGTGATTTTTTTCTCGAAAAAATACGTTATTAAGCTATTATAAGTTTGCTACCATATTAAAGCCTGTGAAATTCCCTTTACAGTGAAATATAATAATGCACAGTTTTATGTTTTTAAGTATTTTTTTTACTTTTTTGTAACTTGACTCTTGGTCTTTTCTTGGCAATAAGATTTTCCCAGCTGGCCGGCCTTCGGCCGGGCGCTAAAAAAATAACCCTCGTGGGAGTCACCACCACATCAGGCAGCAGTTAGGTGTGCACAGTATTTTTTTGTTCAAATCAATAGTTCCAAGCCATAGTTTTCTTGGCATTAAGTTTTCCCCAGGTGGCCGGCCTTCGGCCGGGCGCTAAAAAAATAACCCTCATGGGAGTTACCACCACATGAGGCAACAGTAAGATGTGCACAGTATTTTTTGTTTAAATCCATAGTTCCAAGCCATAGTTTTCTTGGCATTAAGTTTTTCCCAGGTGGCCGGCCTTCGGCCGGGCGCTAAAAAAATAACCCTCATGGGAGTTACCACCACATGAGGCAACAGTAAGATGTGCACAGTATTTTTTGTTCAAATCCTTTCATTGCAGAATATCGCTCTTAAGCAAAACCTTCATAAGCGCCATATCAATACGGTAAACAGGTGCTTTTACTTCAACTTAAATTAAAATATAAAAGCGAAATAACATAGTTTTTGAATGTTTTATATTTCACTGTAAAGGGAATTTCACAGGCATTTGATCATGTTTTTAGATAGATTGACCGAAAATAAATCGAAAATGAGGAATAAAATTTTTCGATATCTCGCTACGTTTTCGAGATATCGAGGTTCAAAGTTAAATTCACAACGAATATAAATTCAATGTATATAAGTGTAGATTTACCGTTATATGCAATCTTACGCGAACGATATCACAGAATTATGAAGGTTTTTGCTTAATAACGATCTTTTGCTATGAAAGGATTTGAACAAAAAATACTGTGCACATCTGACTGCTGCCTGATGTGGTGGTGACTCCCATGAGGGTTATTTTTTAGCGCCCGGCCGAAGGCCGGCCACCTGGGAAAAACTTATTGCCAAAAAAAACTATGGCCATAACCTATGGCTTGGAACTATGGATTTGAACTAAAAATACTGTGCACACCTGACTGTTGCCTGATGTGGTGGTGACTCCAATGAGGGTTATTTTTTTAGCGCCCGGCCGAAGGCCGGCAACCTGGGAAAAACTTATTGCCAAAAAAACTATGGCTTGGAACTATGGATTTGAACAAAAAATACTGTGCACAACTGACTGTTGCCTGATATGGTGGTAACTCCCATGAGGGTTATTTTTTTAGCGCCCGGCCGAAGGCCGACCACTCGGGGAAAACTTATTGCCAAGAAAATTATGGCTTTCGGGAAAACTGTATGAACCTCTGGGATTGCGAAAAAAAGCTCTGATCTGGTAAGATTTCATATAACGGTAAATCTACAGTTATATATGTACATTGAGTTCATATTCGTTGCGAATTTAACTTTGAACCTCGATATCTCGAAAACGAAGCGAGATATCGAAATATTTTATTCCTCATTTTCGACCAATCTATCTAAAAACATCATCAAATGGCGGCGCCACGGAAACCGTAGACGTGCCCTAAAATATTCAGGTAAGACTCTTTGTTCATTATACCATCGATAACGACCAAATTTCCGACACCCTTAGCTGAAATACAGCCCCCCATAACTCGTCCATCACTTCCAAATAAGTTAAATTTACATTCGAAAATGCCTTTCATATGACACCTACACTAGTCAGAAAAAGTTTGCGTACAGGCAAGTCAAAATTATGTTATCATCAATTTTGACCTCAAAAATGGGTTCGCTGTTTATAAAAACTTATTTACAATATTCATATATACCTTAGCTGCACTTATTGTTCTGTTTTAGATGAATTAAAATAATTATTTTCCATGTATTCGTATTTATTGATAATATACTCACAAAACGGTGCAGAATAAGTTTGCGTACAAAACTAATAACGGGACTTTCCAGTTATGCTTTTTATTTTTATTTGGAAATTTTTATTCCATTGAGCAGTAAACGGACTTCTAAATTTTTTTAACTATATATGTGCTTGAAATTATATAGAAAGCAATAGAACCCAAGCGAAAAAAAATAAAAATGGATAAAAGGATAATCTTACTAATTCTTTCCCAAATGGACAAACAATTTCGTTAAAGTAGATAAACTTTTCGAAGAGCACATTCGTCATTTCAAAAAGCCATCTTAAATTTCGAAAAAACCAGAAATTCTTGCTTCTTTGCTACGATCTGGCCATTGTCTTAAGCTACCCAAGCAATAGGATTAGATTGTTTTGCGATCAGTGCATCATAATCTAAGGCTAGCTGCATCCGATATCTTCAGAAATTTACAGAAATATTTTATAAAATCCAGTAGCAGTGACTTTATAAGAAAAGTCCTGAAAAAACACATTTATCCTACATAATAGCATGTAAGAAGCCCATATTTAGCTTACTAACAAGGAGCACAGAATTTCTTTCGTGAAAGAGACCATCAAAGAGTCTAGAAAACCGGATTTCCGGGACTATATGTTGTTATCTATGGAGTAGGAAGATTTATTATTCTCTGATAATGGTTTGGCACATGTGGCATTAAAAGGCATCAACTTATTTGAAGAGGATTCAGTGAATGACAAAAATCTGACATCAACAGTAAAGCATAGCATATTAGGGGGTATGGTATGGGGCTGCATGTCTAGTGAAGTAGTGAGCAGGCTGTGTTTTTTGTATTCAGAAATGGTTCCGAGGGGTTATTTACATATTCTAAAAGCTTATGCAAGCCAAGGTTTCAAAATTTTGAATCAGGTTCTAACATTTCTTTTCAACTTTACGATGACCATAAGGCGCATTGCATACGATGCGAAGCTATCTTTGCTATTAACTGGCTCAAAAAAGTTGAAAAAGTTCCTCCCTAGTCACCTAACATGCATTTAATTAAATATATAAGGGTGTACTTGAACACTGAGCCCAAAAATACTCCATCTTCAAAGATATAGTAAACAAATATAACAATTCAAGGATATACCAAAAGAACCGCTGAAAAACACATAATTTCATAAAATTTATGCCCGAAACTTCTGCAGGGAGTTCCAATAAGAGAAGCATATCCAAAAAGTTATTAATTTTTGGACAAAACTTAGTTTCAATTAAATTTTTGCTACATAACCTTATCTTGTACGCAAACTTTTTTTGAGGTGAAAAGAACAATTTGGTCATGTTTTTGTTATTATTATCTTAATAGAATAATAGAACTAAGTTTATGGAAAAAATAAAAAATCGTTTGTTTTTGAAAAATTATTTAGTGATGTATTATTCATATGAAAAAACTATGTACCCCTTGTAGGCAAACTTATTCTGACTAGTGTATATCGTTAGAATCGGTTGAAAATTTCGTGAGAAATTCGGATATATAACTGGGATTTTGGGGGCGGACCACGCCTTCTGTGAATGTTTCCGCAGCAAAATTTTAATTTTGTTAGGCTAAGAAAATACCCCTCTTTCTGATCAAAAAAAAAAAATTTTTAAGAGGGTGTGGTATTCTGCACTTGTTCCTTCCGTTTGCATAACAATTGGATCCAAACATTTCCCAACCGTATTCCAAATAAAATGCTTACGTGTGTAAGCTTGTAGTAAGTTTATTCCAAATGGAAATTGTGGAACAAGTGCAGAATACCACACCCACTTAAAAAAAAAAACTTTTTTTTTGGCCGGAAAGAGGGGCATTTTTATAGTCTAACAAACTTAAAATTTTGCTGCGGAAACAATTACAGAGGGCGTGGTCCGCCCCCAAAGTTTCAGTTATATATCCGAATTTCTCAATAAATAACCAACCTATCCGAACAATATAGGTGTCATATGAAAGGTATTTTTTCCCCCTTTCGATTGATGTATAACATTAGATATGTTATATCTACCAACAATGAGTTATAAGCGAAAATTTGTTTTTTTTAAATAAATTTTAAAAAAAGTGATTTTTTTCTCGAAAAAATACGTTATTAAGCTATTATAAGTTTGCTACCATATTAAAGCCTGTGAAATTCCCTTTACAGTGAAATATAATAATGCACAGTTTTATGTTTTTAAGTATTTTTTTTACTTTTTTGTAACTTGACTCTTGGTCTTTTCTTGGCAATAAGATTTTCCCAGCTGGCCGGCCTTCGGCCGGGCGCTAAAAAAATAACCCTCGTGGGAGTCACCACCACATCAGGCAGCAGTTAGGTGTGCACAGTATTTTTTTGTTCAAATCAATAGTTCCAAGCCATAGTTTTCTTGGCATTAAGTTTTCCCCAGGTGGCCGGCCTTCGGCCGGGCGCTAAAAAAATAACCCTCATGGGAGTTACCACCACATGAGGCAACAGTAAGATGTGCACAGTATTTTTTGTTTAAATCCATAGTTCCAAGCCATAGTTTTCTTGGCATTAAGTTTTTCCCAGGTGGCCGGCCTTCGGCCGGGCGCTAAAAAAATAACCCTCATGGGAGTTACCACCACATGAGGCAACAGTAAGATGTGCACAGTATTTTTTGTTCAAATCCTTTCATTGCAGAATATCGCTCTTAAGCAAAACCTTCATAAGCGCCATATCAATACGGTAAACAGGTGCTTTTACTTCAACTTAAATTAAAATATAAAAGCGAAATAACATAGTTTTTGAATGTTTTATATTTCACTGTAAAGGGAATTTCACAGGCATTTGATCATGTTTTTAGATAGATTGACCGAAAATAAATCGAAAATGAGGAATAAAATTTTTCGATATCTCGCTACGTTTTCGAGATATCGAGGTTCAAAGTTAAATTCACAACGAATATAAATTCAATGTATATAACTGTAGATTTACCGTTATATGCAATCTTACGCGAACGATATCACAGAATTATGAAGGTTTTTGCTTAATAACGATCTTTTGCTATGAAAGGATTTGAACAAAAAATACTGTGCACATCTGACTGCTGCCTGATGTGGTGGTGACTCCCATGAGGGTTATTTTTTAGCGCCCGGCCGAAGGCCGGCCACCTGGGAAAAACTTATTGCCAAAAAAAACTATGGCCATAACCTATGGCTTGGAACTATGGATTTGAACTAAAAATACTGTGCACACCTGACTGTTGCCTGATGTGGTGGTGACTCCAATGAGGGTTATTTTTTTAGCGCCCGGCCGAAGGCCGGCAACCTGGGAAAAACTTATTGCCAAAAAAACTATGGCTTGGAACTATGGATTTGAACAAAAAATACTGTGCACAACTGACTGTTGCCTGATATGGTGGTAACTCCCATGAGGGTTATTTTTTTAGCGCCCGGCCGAAGGCCGACCACTCGGGGAAAACTTATTGCCAAGAAAATTATGGCTTTCGGGAAAACTGTATGAACCTCTGGGATTGCGAAAAAAAGCTCTGATCTGGTAAGATTTCATATAACGGTAAATCTACAGTTATATATGTACATTGAGTTCATATTCGTTGCGAATTTAACTTTGAACCTCGATATCTCGAAAACGAAGCGAGATATCGAAATATTTTATTCCTCATTTTCGACCAATCTATCTAAAAACATCATCAAATGGCGGCGCCACGGAAACCGTAGACGTGCCCTAAAATATTCAGGTAAGACTCTTTGTTCATTATACCATCGATAACGACCAAATTTCCGACACCCTTAGCTGAAATACAGCCCCCCCATAACTCGTCCATCACTTCCAAATAAGTTAAATTTACATTCGAAAATGCCTTTCATATGACACCTACACTAGTCAGAAAAAGTTTGCGTACAGGCAAGTCAAAATTATGTTATCATCAATTTTGACCTCAAAAATGGGTTCGCTGTTTATAAAAACTTATTTACAATATTCATATATACCTTAGCTGCACTTATTGTTCTGTTTTAGATGAATTAAAATAATTATTTTCCATGTATTCGTATTTATTGATAATATACTCACAAAACGGTGCAGAATAAGTTTGCGTACAAAACTAATAACGGGACTTTCCAGTTATGCTTTTTATTTTTATTTGGAAATTTTTATTCCATTGAGCAGTAAACGGACTTCTAAATTTTTTTAACTATATATGTGCTTGAAATTATATAGAAAGCAATAGAACCCAAGCGAAAAAAAATAAAAATGGATAAAAGGATAATCTTACTAATTCTTTCCCAAATGGACAAACAATTTCGTTAAAGTAGATAAACTTTTCGAAGAGCACATTCGTCATTTCAAAAAGCCATCTTAAATTTCGAAAAAACCAGAAATTCTTGCTTCTTTGCTACGATCTGGCCATTGTCTTAAGCTACCCAAGCAATAGGATTAGATTGTTTTGCGATCAGTGCATCATAATCTAAGGCTAGCTGCATCCGATATCTTCAGAAATTTACAGAAATATTTTATAAAATCCAGTAGCAGTGACTTTATAAGAAAAGTCCTGAAAAAACACATTTATCCTACATAATAGCATGTAAGAAGCCCATATTTAGCTTACTAACAAGGAGCACAGAATTTCTTTCGTGAAAGAGACCATCAAAGAGTCTAGAAAACCGGATTTCCGGGACTATATGTTGTTATCTATGGAGTAGGAAGATTTATTATTCTCTGATAATGGTTTGGCACATGTGGCATTAAAAGGCATCAACTTATTTGAAGAGGATTCAGTGAATGACAAAAATCTGACATCAACAGTAAAGCATAGCATATTAGGGGGTATGGTATGGGGCTGCATGTCTAGTGAAGTAGTGAGCAGGCTGTGTTTTTTGTATTCAGAAATGGTTCCGAGGGGTTATTTACATATTCTAAAAGCTTATGCAAGCCAAGGTTTCAAAATTTTGAATCAGGTTCTAACATTTCTTTTCAACTTTACGATGACCATAAGGCGCATTGCATACGATGCGAAGCTATCTTTGCTATTAACTGGCTCAAAAAAGTTGAAAAAGTTCCTCCCTAGTCACCTAACATGCATTTAATTAAATATATAAGGGTGTACTTGAACACTGAGCCCAAAAATACTCCATCTTCAAAGATATAGTAAACAAATATAACAATTCAAGGATATACCAAAAGAACCGCTGAAAAACACATAATTTCATAAAATTTATGCCCGAAACTTCTGCAGGGAGTTCCAATAAGAGAAGCATATCCAAAAAGTTATTAATTTTTGGACAAAACTTAGTTTCAATTAAATTTTTGCTACATAACCTTATCTTGTACGCAAACTTTTTTTGAGGTGAAAAGAACAATTTGGTCATGTTTTTGTTATTATTATCTTAATAGAATAATAGAACTAAGTTTATGGAAAAAATAAAAAATCGTTTGTTTTTGAAAAATTATTTAGTGATGTATTATTCATATGAAAAAACTATGTACCCCTTGTAGGCAAACTTATTCTGACTAGTGTATATCGTTAGAATCGGTTGAAAATTTCGTGAGAAATTCGGATATATAACTGGGATTTTGGGGGCGGACCACGCCTTCTGTGAATGTTTCCGCAGCAAAATTTTAATTTTGTTAGGCTAAGAAAATACCCCTCTTTCTGATCAAAAAAAAAAATTTTTTAAGAGGGTGTGGTATTCTGCACTTGTTCCTTCCGTTTGCATAACAATTGGATCCAAACATTTTTCAAACATTTCCCAAGCGTATTCCAAATAAAATGCTTACGTGTGTAAGCTTGTAGTAAGTTTATTCCAAATGGAAATTGTGGAACAAGTGCAGAATACCACACCCTCTTAAAAAAAAAACTTTTTTTTTGGCCGGAAAGAGGGGCATTTTTATAGTCTAACAAACTTAAAATTTTGCTGCGGAAACAATTACAGAGGGCGTGGTCCGCCCCCAAAGTTTCAGTTATATATCCGAATTTCTCAATAAATAACCAACCTATCCGAACAATATAGGTGTCATATGAAAGGTATTTTTTCCCCCTTTCGATTGATGTATAACATTAGATATGTTATATCTACCAACAATGAGTTATAAGCGAAAATTTGTTTTTTTTAAATAAACTTAAAAAAAAAGTGATTTTTTTCTCGAAAAAATACGTTATTAAGCTATTATAAGTTTGCTACCATATTAAAGCCTGTGAAATTCCCTTTACAGTGAAATATAATAATGCACAGTTTTATGTTTTTAAGTATTTTTTTTACTTTTTTGTAACTTGACTCTTGGTCTTTTCTTGGCAATAAGATTTTCCCAGCTGGCCGGCCTTCGGCCGGGCGCTAAAAAAATAACCCTCGTGGGAGTCACCACCACATCAGGCAGCAGTTAGGTGTGCACAGTATTTTTTTGTTCAAATCAATAGTTCCAAGCCATAGTTTTCTTGGCATTAAGTTTTCCCCAGGTGGCCGGCCTTCGGCCGGGCGCTAAAAAAATAACCCTCATGGGAGTTACCACCACATGAGGCAACAGTAAGATGTGCACAGTATTTTTTGTTTAAATCCATAGTTCCAAGCCATAGTTTTCTTGGCATTAAGTTTTTCCCAGGTGGCCGGCCTTCGGCCGGGCGCTAAAAAAATAACCCTCATGGGAGTTACCACCACATGAGGCAACAGTAAGATGTGCACAGTATTTTTTGTTCAAATCCTTTCATTGCAGAATATCGCTCTTAAGCAAAACCTTCATAAGCGCCATATCAATACGGTAAACAGGTGCTTTTACTTCAACTTAAATTAAAATATAAAAGCGAAATAACATAGTTTTTGAATGTTTTATATTTCACTGTAAAGGGAATTTCACAGGCATTTGATCATGTTTTTAGATAGATTGACCGAAAATAAATCGAAAATGAGGAATAAAATTTTTCGATATCTCGCTACGTTTTCGAGATATCGAGGTTCAAAGTTAAATTCACAACGAATATAAATTCAATGTATATAACTGTAGATTTACCGTTATATGCAATCTTACGCGAACGATATCACAGAATTATGAAGGTTTTTGCTTAATAACGATCTTTTGCTATGAAAGGATTTGAACAAAAAATACTGTGCACATCTGACTGCTGCCTGATGTGGTGGTGACTCCCATGAGGGTTATTTTTTAGCGCCCGGCCGAAGGCCGGCCACCTGGGAAAAACTTATTGCCAAAAAAAACTATGGCCATAACCTATGGCTTGGAACTATGGATTTAAACTAAAAATACTGTGCACACCTGACTGTTGCCTGATGTGGTGGTGACTCCAATGAGGGTTATTTTTTTAGCGCCCGGCCGAAGGCCGGCAACCTGGGAAAAACTTATTGCCAAAAAAACTATGGCTTGGAACTATGGATTTGAACAAAAAATACTGTGCACAACTGACTGTTGCCTGATATGGTGGTAACTCCCATGAGGGTTATTTTTTTAGCGCCCGGCCGAAGGCCGGCCACTCGGGGAAAACTTATTGCCAAGAAAATTATGGCTTTCGGGAAAACTGTATGAACCTCTGGGATTGCGAAAAAAAGCTCTGATCTGGTAAGATTTCATATAACGGTAAATCTACAGTTATATATGTACATTGAGTTCATATTCGTTGCGAATTTAACTTTGAACCTCGATATCTCGAAAACGAAGCGAGATATCGAAAAATTTTATTCCTCATTTTCGACCAATCTATCTAAAAACATCATCAAATGGCGGCGCCACGGAAACCGTAGACGTGCCCTAAAATATTCAGGTAAGACTCTTTGTTCATTATACCATCGATAACGACCAAATTTCCGACACCCTTAGCTGAAATACAGCCCCCCCATAACTCGTCCATCACTTCCAAATAAGTTAAATTTACATTCGAAAATGCCTTTCATATGACACCTACACTAGTCAGAAAAAGTTTGCGTACAGGCAAGTCAAAATTATGTTATCATCAATTTTGACCTCAAAAATGGGTTCGCTGTTTATAAAAACTTATTTACAATATTCATATATACCTTAGCTGCACTTATTGTTCTGTTTTAGATGAATTAAAATAATTATTTTCCATGTATTCGTATTTATTGATAATATACTCACAAAACGGTGCAGAATAAGTTTGCGTACAAAACTAATAACGGGACTTTCCAGTTATGCTTTTTATTTTTATTTGGAAATTTTTATTCCATTGAGCAGTAAACGGACTTCTAAATTTTTTTAACTATATATGTGCTTGAAATTATATAGAAAGCAATAGAACCCAAGCGAAAAAAAATAAAAATGGATAAAAGGATAATCTTACTAATTCTTTCCCAAATGGACAAACAATTTCGTTAAAGTAGATAAACTTTTCGAAGAGCACATTCGTCATTTCAAAAAGCCATCTTAAATTTCGAAAAAACCAGAAATTCTTGCTTCTTTGCTACGATCTGGCCATTGTCTTAAGCTACCCAAGCAATAGGATTAGATTGTTTTGCGATCAGTGCATCATAATCTAAGGCTAGCTGCATCCGATATCTTCAGAAATTTACAGAAATATTTTATAAAATCCAGTAGCAGTGACTTTATAAGAAAAGTCCTGAAAAAACACATTTATCCTACATAATAGCATGTAAGAAGCCCATATTTAGCTTACTAACAAGGAGCACAGAATTTCTTTCGTGAAAGAGACCATCAAAGAGTCTAGAAAACCGGATTTCCGGGACTATATGTTGTTATCTATGGAGTAGGAAGATTTATTATTCTCTGATAATGGTTTGGCACATGTGGCATTAAAAGGCATCAACTTATTTGAAGAGGATTCAGTGAATGACAAAAATCTGACATCAACAGTAAAGCATAGCATATTAGGGGGTATGGTATGGGGCTGCATGTCTAGTGAAGTAGTGAGCAGGCTGTGTTTTTTGTATTCAGAAATGGTTCCGAGGGGTTATTTACATATTCTAAAAGCTTATGCAAGCCAAGGTTTCAAAATTTTGAATCAGGTTCTAACATTTCTTTTCAACTTTACGATGACCATAAGGCGCATTGCATACGATGCGAAGCTATCTTTGCTATTAACTGGCTCAAAAAAGTTGAAAAAGTTCCTCCCTAGTCACCTAACATGCATTTAATTAAATATATAAGGGTGTACTTGAACACTGAGCCCAAAAATACTCCATCTTCAAAGATATAGTAAACAAATATAACAATTCAAGGATATACCAAAAGAACCGCTGAAAAACACATAATTTCATAAAATTTATGCCCGAAACTTCTGCAGGGAGTTCCAATAAGAGAAGCATATCCAAAAAGTTATTAATTTTTGGACAAAACTTAGTTTCAATTAAATTTTTGCTACATAACCTTATCTTGTACGCAAACTTTTTTTGAGGTGAAAAGAACAATTTGGTCATGTTTTTGTTATTATTATCTTAATAGAATAATAGAACTAAGTTTATGGAAAAAATAAAAAATCGTTTGTTTTTGAAAAATTATTTAGTGATGTATTATTCATATGAAAAAACTATGTACCCCTTGTAGGCAAACTTATTCTGACTAGTGTATATCGTTAGAATCGGTTGAAAATTTCGTGAGAAATTCGGATATATAACTGGGATTTTGGGGGCGGACCACGCCTTCTGTGAATGTTTCCGCAGCAAAATTTTAATTTTGTTAGGCTAAGAAAATACCCCTCTTTCTGATCAAAAAAAAAAATTTTTTAAGAGGGTGTGGTATTCTGCACTTGTTCCTTCCGTTTGCATAACAATTGGATCCAAACATTTCCCAACCGTATTCCAAATAAAATGCTTACGTGTGTAAGCTTGTAGTAAGTTTATTCCAAATGGAAATTGTGGAACAAGTGCAGAATACCACACCCACTTAAAAAAAAAAACTTTTTTTTTGGCCGGAAAGAGGGGCATTTTTATAGTCTAACAAACTTAAAATTTTGCTGCGGAAACAATTACAGAGGGCGTGGTCCGCCCCCAAAGTTTCAGTTATATATCCGAATTTCTCAATAAATAACCAACCTATCCGAACAATATAGGTGTCATATGAAAGGTATTTTTTCCCCCTTTCGATTGATGTATAACATTAGATATGTTATATCTACCAACAATGAGTTATAAGCGAAAATTTGTTTTTTTTAAATAAATTAAAAAAAAAGTGATTTTTTTCTCGAAAAAATACGTTATTAAGCTATTATAAGTTTGCTACCATATTAAAGCCTGTGAAATTCCCTTTACAGTGAAATATAATAATGCACAGTTTTATGTTTTTAAGTATTTTTTTTACTTTTTTGTAACTTGACTCTTGGTCTTTTCTTGGCAATAAGATTTTCCCAGCTGGCCGGCCTTCGGCCGGGCGCTAAAAAAATAACCCTCGTGGGAGTCACCACCACATCAGGCAGCAGTTAGGTGTGCACAGTATTTTTTTGTTCAAATCAATAGTTCCAAGCCATAGTTTTCTTGGCATTAAGTTTTCCCCAGGTGGCCGGCCTTCGGCCGGGCGCTAAAAAAATAACCCTCATGGGAGTTACCACCACATGAGGCAACAGTAAGATGTGCACAGTATTTTTTGTTTAAATCCATAGTTCCAAGCCATAGTTTTCTTGGCATTAAGTTTTTCCCAGGTGGCCGGCCTTCGGCCGGGCGCTAAAAAAATAACCCTCATGGGAGTTACCACCACATGAGGCAACAGTAAGATGTGCACAGTATTTTTTGTTCAAATCCTTTCATTGCAGAATATCGCTCTTAAGCAAAACCTTCATAAGCGCCATATCAATACGGTAAACAGGTGCTTTTACTTCAACTTAAATTAAAATATAAAAGCGAAATAACATAGTTTTTGAATGTTTTATATTTCACTGTAAAGGGAATTTCACAGGCATTTGATCATGTTTTTAGATAGATTGACCGAAAATAAATCGAAAATGAGGAATAAAATTTTTCGATATCTCGCTACGTTTTCGAGATATCGAGGTTCAAAGTTAAATTCACAACGAATATAAATTCAATGTATATAAGTGTAGATTTACCGTTATATGCAATCTTACGCGAACGATATCACAGAATTATGAAGGTTTTTGCTTAATAACGATCTTTTGCTATGAAAGGATTTGAACAAAAAATACTGTGCACATCTGACTGCTGCCTGATGTGGTGGTGACTCCCATGAGGGTTATTTTTTAGCGCCCGGCCGAAGGCCGGCCACCTGGGAAAAACTTATTGCCAAAAAAAACTATGGCCATAACCTATGGCTTGGAACTATGGATTTGAACTAAAAATACTGTGCACACCTGACTGTTGCCTGATGTGGTGGTGACTCCAATGAGGGTTATTTTTTTAGCGCCCGGCCGAAGGCCGGCAACCTGGGAAAAACTTATTGCCAAAAAAACTATGGCTTGGAACTATGGATTTGAACAAAAAATACTGTGCACAACTGACTGTTGCCTGATATGGTGGTAACTCCCATGAGGGTTATTTTTTTAGCGCCCGGCCGAAGGCCGACCACTCGGGGAAAACTTATTGCCAAGAAAATTATGGCTTTCGGGAAAACTGTATGAACCTCTGGGATTGCGAAAAAAAGCTCTGATCTGGTAAGATTTCATATAACGGTAAATCTACAGTTATATATGTACATTGAGTTCATATTCGTTGCGAATTTAACTTTGAACCTCGATATCTCGAAAACGAAGCGAGATATCGAAATATTTTATTCCTCATTTTCGACCAATCTATCTAAAAACATCATCAAATGGCGGCGCCACGGAAACCGTAGACGTGCCCTAAAATATTCAGGTAAGACTCTTTGTTCATTATACCATCGATAACGACCAAATTTCCGACACCCTTAGCTGAAATACAGCCCCCCCATAACTCGTCCATCACTTCCAAATAAGTTAAATTTACATTCGAAAATGCCTTTCATATGACACCTACACTAGTCAGAAAAAGTTTGCGTACAGGCAAGTCAAAATTATGTTATCATCAATTTTGACCTCAAAAATGGGTTCGCTGTTTATAAAAACTTATTTACAATATTCATATATACCTTAGCTGCACTTATTGTTCTGTTTTAGATGAATTAAAATAATTATTTTCCATGTATTCGTATTTATTGATAATATACTCACAAAACGGTGCAGAATAAGTTTGCGTACAAAACTAATAACGGGACTTTCCAGTTATGCTTTTTATTTTTATTTGGAAATTTTTATTCCATTGAGCAGTAAACGGACTTCTAAATTTTTTTAACTATATATGTGCTTGAAATTATATAGAAAGCAATAGAACCCAAGCGAAAAAAAATAAAAATGGATAAAAGGATAATCTTACTAATTCTTTCCCAAATGGACAAACAATTTCGTTAAAGTAGATAAACTTTTCGAAGAGCACATTCGTCATTTCAAAAAGCCATCTTAAATTTCGAAAAAACCAGAAATTCTTGCTTCTTTGCTACGATCTGGCCATTGTCTTAAGCTACCCAAGCAATAGGATTAGATTGTTTTGCGATCAGTGCATCATAATCTAAGGCTAGCTGCATCCGATATCTTCAGAAATTTACAGAAATATTTTATAAAATCCAGTAGCAGTGACTTTATAAGAAAAGTCCTGAAAAAACACATTTATCCTACATAATAGCATGTAAGAAGCCCATATTTAGCTTACTAACAAGGAGCACAGAATTTCTTTCGTGAAAGAGACCATCAAAGAGTCTAGAAAACCGGATTTCCGGGACTATATGTTGTTATCTATGGAGTAGGAAGATTTATTATTCTCTGATAATGGTTTGGCACATGTGGCATTAAAAGGCATCAACTTATTTGAAGAGGATTCAGTGAATGACAAAAATCTGACATCAACAGTAAAGCATAGCATATTAGGGGGTATGGTATGGGGCTGCATGTCTAGTGAAGTAGTGAGCAGGCTGTGTTTTTTGTATTCAGAAATGGTTCCGAGGGGTTATTTACATATTCTAAAAGCTTATGCAAGCCAAGGTTTCAAAATTTTGAATCAGGTTCTAACATTTCTTTTCAACTTTACGATGACCATAAGGCGCATTGCATACGATGCGAAGCTATCTTTGCTATTAACTGGCTCAAAAAAGTTGAAAAAGTTCCTCCCTAGTCACCTAACATGCATTTAATTAAATATATAAGGGTGTACTTGAACACTGAGCCCAAAAATACTCCATCTTCAAAGATATAGTAAACAAATATAACAATTCAAGGATATACCAAAAGAACCGCTGAAAAACACATAATTTCATAAAATTTATGCCCGAAACTTCTGCAGGGAGTTCCAATAAGAGAAGCATATCCAAAAAGTTATTAATTTTTGGACAAAACTTAGTTTCAATTAAATTTTTGCTACATAACCTTATCTTGTACGCAAACTTTTTTTGAGGTGAAAAGAACAATTTGGTCATGTTTTTGTTATTATTATCTTAATAGAATAATAGAACTAAGTTTATGGAAAAAATAAAAAATCGTTTGTTTTTGAAAAATTATTTAGTGATGTATTATTCATATGAAAAAACTATGTACCCCTTGTAGGCAAACTTATTCTGACTAGTGTATATCGTTAGAATCGGTTGAAAATTTCGTGAGAAATTCGGATATATAACTGGGATTTTGGGGGCGGACCACGCCTTCTGTGAATGTTTCCGCAGCAAAATTTTAATTTTGTTAGGCTAAGAAAATACCCCTCTTTCTGATCAAAAAAAAAAATTTTTTAAGAGGGTGTGGTATTCTGCACTTGTTCCTTCCGTTTGCATAACAATTGGATCCAAACATTTTTCAAACATTTCCCAAGCGTATTCCAAATAAAATGCTTACGTGTGTAAGCTTGTAGTAAGTTTATTCCAAATGGAAATTGTGGAACAAGTGCAGAATACCACACCCTCTTAAAAAAAAAACTTTTTTTTTGGCCGGAAAGAGGGGCATTTTTATAGTCTAACAAACTTAAAATTTTGCTGCGGAAACAATTACAGAGGGCGTGGTCCGCCCCCAAAGTTTCAGTTATATATCCGAATTTCTCAATAAATAACCAACCTATCCGAACAATATAGGTGTCATATGAAAGGTATTTTTTCCCCCTTTCGATTGATGTATAACATTAGATATGTTATATCTACCAACAATGAGTTATAAGCGAAAATTTGTTTTTTTTAAATAAACTTAAAAAAAAAGTGATTTTTTTCTCGAAAAAATACGTTATTAAGCTATTATAAGTTTGCTACCATATTAAAGCCTGTGAAATTCCCTTTACAGTGAAATATAATAATGCACAGTTTTATGTTTTTAAGTATTTTTTTTACTTTTTTGTAACTTGACTCTTGGTCTTTTCTTGGCAATAAGATTTTCCCAGCTGGCCGGCCTTCGGCCGGGCGCTAAAAAAATAACCCTCGTGGGAGTCACCACCACATCAGGCAGCAGTTAGGTGTGCACAGTATTTTTTTGTTCAAATCAATAGTTCCAAGCCATAGTTTTCTTGGCATTAAGTTTTCCCCAGGTGGCCGGCCTTCGGCCGGGCGCTAAAAAAATAACCCTCATGGGAGTTACCACCACATGAGGCAACAGTAAGATGTGCACAGTATTTTTTGTTTAAATCCATAGTTCCAAGCCATAGTTTTCTTGGCATTAAGTTTTTCCCAGGTGGCCGGCCTTCGGCCGGGCGCTAAAAAAATAACCCTCATGGGAGTTACCACCACATGAGGCAACAGTAAGATGTGCACAGTATTTTTTGTTCAAATCCTTTCATTGCAGAATATCGCTCTTAAGCAAAACCTTCATAAGCGCCATATCAATACGGTAAACAGGTGCTTTTACTTCAACTTAAATTAAAATATAAAAGCGAAATAACATAGTTTTTGAATGTTTTATATTTCACTGTAAAGGGAATTTCACAGGCATTTGATCATGTTTTTAGATAGATTGACCGAAAATAAATCGAAAATGAGGAATAAAATTTTTCGATATCTCGCTACGTTTTCGAGATATCGAGGTTCAAAGTTAAATTCACAACGAATATAAATTCAATGTATATAACTGTAGATTTACCGTTATATGCAATCTTACGCGAACGATATCACAGAATTATGAAGGTTTTTGCTTAATAACGATCTTTTGCTATGAAAGGATTTGAACAAAAAATACTGTGCACATCTGACTGCTGCCTGATGTGGTGGTGACTCCCATGAGGGTTATTTTTTAGCGCCCGGCCGAAGGCCGGCCACCTGGGAAAAACTTATTGCCAAAAAAAACTATGGCCATAACCTATGGCTTGGAACTATGGATTTAAACTAAAAATACTGTGCACACCTGACTGTTGCCTGATGTGGTGGTGACTCCAATGAGGGTTATTTTTTTAGCGCCCGGCCGAAGGCCGGCAACCTGGGAAAAACTTATTGCCAAAAAAACTATGGCTTGGAACTATGGATTTGAACAAAAAATACTGTGCACAACTGACTGTTGCCTGATATGGTGGTAACTCCCATGAGGGTTATTTTTTTAGCGCCCGGCCGAAGGCCGGCCACTCGGGGAAAACTTATTGCCAAGAAAATTATGGCTTTCGGGAAAACTGTATGAACCTCTGGGATTGCGAAAAAAAGCTCTGATCTGGTAAGATTTCATATAACGGTAAATCTACAGTTATATATGTACATTGAGTTCATATTCGTTGCGAATTTAACTTTGAACCTCGATATCTCGAAAACGAAGCGAGATATCGAAAAATTTTATTCCTCATTTTCGACCAATCTATCTAAAAACATCATCAAATGGCGGCGCCACGGAAACCGTAGACGTGCCCTAAAATATTCAGGTAAGACTCTTTGTTCATTATACCATCGATAACGACCAAATTTCCGACACCCTTAGCTGAAATACAGCCCCCCCATAACTCGTCCATCACTTCCAAATAAGTTAAATTTACATTCGAAAATGCCTTTCATATGACACCTACACTAGTCAGAAAAAGTTTGCGTACAGGCAAGTCAAAATTATGTTATCATCAATTTTGACCTCAAAAATGGGTTCGCTGTTTATAAAAACTTATTTACAATATTCATATATACCTTAGCTGCACTTATTGTTCTGTTTTAGATGAATTAAAATAATTATTTTCCATGTATTCGTATTTATTGATAATATACTCACAAAACGGTGCAGAATAAGTTTGCGTACAAAACTAATAACGGGACTTTCCAGTTATGCTTTTTATTTTTATTTGGAAATTTTTATTCCATTGAGCAGTAAACGGACTTCTAAATTTTTTTAACTATATATGTGCTTGAAATTATATAGAAAGCAATAGAACCCAAGCGAAAAAAAATAAAAATGGATAAAAGGATAATCTTACTAATTCTTTCCCAAATGGACAAACAATTTCGTTAAAGTAGATAAACTTTTCGAAGAGCACATTCGTCATTTCAAAAAGCCATCTTAAATTTCGAAAAAACCAGAAATTCTTGCTTCTTTGCTACGATCTGGCCATTGTCTTAAGCTACCCAAGCAATAGGATTAGATTGTTTTGCGATCAGTGCATCATAATCTAAGGCTAGCTGCATCCGATATCTTCAGAAATTTACAGAAATATTTTATAAAATCCAGTAGCAGTGACTTTATAAGAAAAGTCCTGAAAAAACACATTTATCCTACATAATAGCATGTAAGAAGCCCATATTTAGCTTACTAACAAGGAGCACAGAATTTCTTTCGTGAAAGAGACCATCAAAGAGTCTAGAAAACCGGATTTCCGGGACTATATGTTGTTATCTATGGAGTAGGAAGATTTATTATTCTCTGATAATGGTTTGGCATATGTGGCATTAAAAGGCATCAACTTATTTGAAGAGGATTCAGTGAATGACAAAAATCTGACATCAACAGTAAAGCATAGCATATTAGGGGGTATGGTATGGGGCTGCATGTCTAGTGAAGTAGTGAGCAGGCTGTGTTTTTTGTATTCAGAAATGGTTCCGAGGGGTTATTTACATATTCTAAAAGCTTATGCAAGCCAAGGTTTCAAAATTTTGAATCAGGTTCTAACATTTCTTTTCAACTTTACGATGACCATAAGGCGCATTGCATACGATGCGAAGCTATCTTTGCTATTAACTGGCTCAAAAAAGTTGAAAAAGTTCCTCCCTAGTCACCTAACATGCATTTAATTAAATATATAAGGGTGTACTTGAACACTGAGCCCAAAAATACTCCATCTTCAAAGATATAGTAAACAAATATAACAATTCAAGGATATACCAAAAGAACCGCTGAAAAACACATAATTTCATAAAATTTATGCCCGAAACTTCTGCAGGGAGTTCCAATAAGAGAAGCATATCCAAAAAGTTATTAATTTTTGGACAAAACTTAGTTTCAATTAAATTTTTGCTACATAACCTTATCTTGTACGCAAACTTTTTTTGAGGTGAAAAGAACAATTTGGTCATGTTTTTGTTATTATTATCTTAATAGAATAATAGAACTAAGTTTATGGAAAAAATAAAAAATCGTTTGTTTTTGAAAAATTATTTAGTGATGTATTATTCATATGAAAAAACTATGTACCCCTTGTAGGCAAACTTATTCTGACTAGTGTATATCGTTAGAATCGGTTGAAAATTTCGTGAGAAATTCGGATATATAACTGGGATTTTGGGGGCGGACCACGCCTTCTGTGAATGTTTCCGCAGCAAAATTTTAATTTTGTTAGGCTAAGAAAATACCCCTCTTTCTGATCAAAAAAAAAAATTTTTTAAGAGGGTGTGGTATTCTGCACTTGTTCCTTCCGTTTGCATAACAATTGGATCCAAACATTTCCCAACCGTATTCCAAATAAAATGCTTACGTGTGTAAGCTTGTAGTAAGTTTATTCCAAATGGAAATTGTGGAACAAGTGCAGAATACCACACCCACTTAAAAAAAAAAACCTTTTTTTTGGCCGGAAAGAGGGGCATTTTTATAGTCTAACAAACTTAAAATTTTGCTGCGGAAACAATTACAGAGGGCGTGGTCCGCCCCCAAAGTTTCAGTTATATATCCGAATTTCTCAATAAATAACCAACCTATCTGAACAATATAGGTGTCATATGAAAGGTATTTTTTCCCCCTTTCGATTGATGTATAACATTAGATATGTTATATCTACCAACAATGAGTTATAAGCGAAAATTTGTTTTTTTTACATAAATTAAAAAAAAAAGTGATTTTTTTCTCGAAAAAATACGTTATTAAGCTATTATAAGTTTGCTACCATATTAAAGCCTGTGAAATTCCCCTTACAGTGAAATATAATAATGCACAGTTTTATGTTTTTAAGTATTTTTTTTACTTTTTTGTAACTTGACTCTTGGTCTTTTCTTGGCAATAAGATTTTCCCAGCTGGCCGGCCTTCGGCCGGGCGCTAAAAAAATAACCCTCGTGGGAGTCACCACCACATCAGGCAGCAGTTAGGTGTGCACAGTATTTTTTTGTTCAAATCAATAGTTCCAAGCCATAGTTTTCTTGGCATTAAGTTTTCCCCAGGTGGCCGGCCTTCGGCCGGGCGCTAAAAAAATAACCCTCATGGGAGTTACCACCACATGAGGCAACAGTAAGATGTGCACAGTATTTTTTGTTTAAATCCATAGTTCCAAGCCATAGTTTTCTTGGCATTAAGTTTTTCCCAGGTGGCCGGCCTTCGACCGGGCGCTAAAAAAATAACCCTCATGGGAGTTACCACCACATGAGGCAACAGTAAGATGTGCACAGTATTTTTTGTTCAAATCCTTTCATTGCAGAATATCGCTCTTAAGCAAAACCTTCATAAGCGCCATATCAATACGGTAAACAGGTGCTTTTACTTCAACTTAAATTAAAATATAAAAGCGAAATAACATAGTTTTTGAATGTTTTATATTTCACTGTAAAGGGAATTTCACAGGCATTTGATCATGTTTTTAGATAGATTGACCGAAAATAAATCGAAAATGAGGAATAAAATTTTTCGATATCTCGCTACGTTTTCGAGATATCGAGGTTCAAAGTTAAATTCACAACGAATATAAATTCAATGTATATAACTGTAGATTTACCGTTATATGCAATCTTACGCGAACGATATCACAGAATTATGAAGGTTTTTGCTTAATAACGATCTTTTGCTATGAAAGGATTTGAACAAAAAATACTGTGCACATCTGACTGCTGCCTGATGTGGTGGTGACTCCCATGAGGGTTATTTTTTAGCGCCCGGCCGAAGGCCGGCCACCTGGGAAAAACTTATTGCCAAAAAAAACTATGGCAATAACCTATGGCTTGGAACTATGGATTTGAACTAAAAATACTGTGCACACCTGACTGTTGCCTGATGTGGTGGTGACTCCAATGAGGGTTATTTTTTTAGCGCCCGGCCGAAGGCCGGCAACCTGGGAAAAACTTATTGCCAAAAAAACTATGGCTTGGAACTATGGATTTGAACAAAAAATACTGTGCACAACTGACTGTTGCCTGATATGGTGGTAACTCCCATGAGGGTTATTTTTTTAGCGCCCGGCCGAAGGCCGGCCACTCGGGGAAAACTTATTGCCAAGAAAATTATGGCTTTCGGGAAAACTGTATGAACCTCTGGGATTGCGAAAAAAAGCTCTGATCTGGTAAGATTTCATATAACGGTAAATCTACAGTTATATATGTACATTGAGTTCATATTCGTTGCGAATTTAACTTTGAACCTCGATATCTCGAAAACGAAGCGAGATATCGAAAAATTTTATTCCTCATTTTCGACCAATCTATCTAAAAACATCATCAAATGGCGGCGCCACGGAAACCGTAGACGTGCCCTAAAATATTCAGGTAAGACTCTTTGTTCATTATACCATCGATAACGACCAAATTTCCGACACCCTTAGCTGAAATACAGCCCCCCCATAACTCGTCCATCACTTCCAAATAAGTTAAATTTACATTCGAAAATGCCTTTCATATGACACCTACACTAGTCAGAAAAAGTTTGCGTACAGGCAAGTCAAAATTATGTTATCATCAATTTTGACCTCAAAAATGGGTTCGCTGTTTATAAAAACTTATTTACAATATTCATATATACCTTAGCTGCACTTATTGTTCTGTTTTAGATGAATTAAAATAATTATTTTCCATGTATTCGTATTTATTGATAATATACTCACAAAACGGTGCAGAATAAGTTTGCGTACAAAACTAATAACGGGACTTTCCAGTTATGCTTTTTATTTTTATTTGGAAATTTTTATTCCATTGAGCAGTAAACGGACTTCTAAATTTTTTTAACTATATATGTGCTTGAAATTATATAGAAAGCAATAGAACCCAAGCGAAAAAAAATAAAAATGGATAAAAGGATAATCTTACTAATTCTTTCCCAAATGGACAAACAATTTCGTTAAAGTAGATAAACTTTTCGAAGAGCACATTCGTCATTTCAAAAAGCCATCTTAAATTTCGAAAAAACCAGAAATTCTTGCTTCTTTGCTACGATCTGGCCATTGTCTTAAGCTACCCAAGCAATAGGATTAGATTGTTTTGCGATCAGTGCATCATAATCTAAGGCTAGCTGCATCCGATATCTTCAGAAATTTACAGAAATATTTTATAAAATCCAGTAGCAGTGACTTTATAAGAAAAGTCCTGAAAAAACACATTTATCCTACATAATAGCATGTAAGAAGCCCATATTTAGCTTACTAACAAGGAGCACAGAATTTCTTTCGTGAAAGAGACCATCAAAGAGTCTAGAAAACCGGATTTCCGGGACTATATGTTGTTATCTATGGAGTAGGAAGATTTATTATTCTCTGATAATGGTTTGGCATATGTGGCATTAAAAGGCATCAACTTATTTGAAGAGGATTCAGTGAATGACAAAAATCTGACATCAACAGTAAAGCATAGCATATTAGGGGGTATGGTATGGGGCTGCATGTCTAGTGAAGTAGTGAGCAGGCTGTGTTTTTTGTATTCAGAAATGGTTCCGAGGGGTTATTTACATATTCTAAAAGCTTTTGCAAGCCAAGGTTTCAAAATTTTGAATCAGGTTCTAACATTTCTTTTCAACTTTACGATGACCATAAGGCGCATTGCATACGATGCGAAGCTATCTTTGCTATTAACTGGCTCAAAAAAGTTGAAAAAGTTCCTCCCTAGTCACCTAACATGCATTTAATTAAATATATAAGGGTGTACTTGAACACTGAGCCCAAAAATACTCCATCTTCAAAGATATAGTAAACAAATATAACAATTCAAGGATATACCAAAAGAACCGCTGAAAAACACATAATTTCATAAAATTTATGCCCGAAACTTCTGCAGGGAGTTCCAATAAGAGAAGCATATCCAAAAAGTTATTAATTTTTGGACAAAACTTAGTTTCAATTAAATTTTTGCTACATAACCTTATCTTGTACGCAAACTTTTTTTGAGGTGAAAAGAACAATTTGGTCATGTTTTTGTTATTATTATCTTAATAGAATAATAGAACTAAGTTTATGGAAAAAATAAAAAATCGTTTGTTTTTGAAAAATTATTTAGTGATGTATTATTCATATGAAAAAACTATGTACCCCTTGTAGGCAAACTTATTCTGACTAGTGTATATCGTTAGAATCGGTTGAAAATTTCGTGAGAAATTCGGATATATAACTGGGATTTTGGGGGCGGACCACGCCTTCTGTGAATCCGCAGCAAAATTTTAATTTTGTTAGGCTAAGAAAATACCCCTCTTTCTGATCAAAAAAAAAAATTTTTTAAGAGGGTGTGGTATTCTGCACTTGTTCCTTCCGTTTGCATAACAATTGGATCCAAACATTTCCCAACCGTATTCCAAATAAAATGCTTACGTGTGTAAGCTTGTAGTAAGTTTATTCCAAATGGAAATTGTGGAACAAGTGCAGAATACCACACCCACTTAAAAAAAAAAACTTTTTTTTTGGCCGGAAAGAGGGGCATTTTTATAGTCTAACAAACTTAAAATTTTGCTGCGGAAACAATTACAGAGGGCGTGGTCCGCCCCCAAAGTTTCAGTTATATATCCGAATTTCTCAATAAATAACCAACCTATCCGAACAATATAGGTGTCATATGAAAGGTATTTTTTCCCCCTTTCGATTGATGTATAACATTAGATATGTTATATCTACCAACAATGAGTTATAAGCGAAAATTTGTTTTTTTTACATAAATTAAAAAAAAAAGTGATTTTTTTCTCGAAAAAATACGTTATTAAGCTATTATAAGTTTGCTACCATATTAAAGCCTGTGAAATTCCCTTTACAGTGAAATATAATAATGCACAGTTTTATGTTTTTAAGTATTTTTTTTACTTTTTTGTAACTTGACTCTTGGTCTTTTCTTGGCAATAAGATTTTCCCAGCTGGCCGGCCTTCGGCCGGGCGCTAAAAAAATAACCCTCGTGGGAGTCACCACCACATCAGGCAGCAGTTAGGTGTGCACAGTATTTTTTGTTTAAATCCATAGTTCCAAGCCATAGTTTTCTTGGCATTAAGTTTTTCCCAGGTGGCCGGCCTTCGGCCGGGCGCTAAAAAAATAACCCTCATGGGAGTTACCACCACATGAGGCAACAGTAAGATGTGCACAGTATTTTTTGTTTAAATCCATAGTTCCAAGCCATAGTTTTCTTGGCATTAAGTTTTTCCCAGGTGGCCGGCCTTCGGCCGGGCGCTAAAAAAATAACCCTCATGGGAGTTACCACCACATGAGGCAACAGTAAGATGTGCACAGTATTTTTTGTTCAAATCCTTTCATTGCAGAATATCGCTCTTAAGCAAAACCTTCATAAGCGCCATATCAATACGGTAAACAGGTGCTTTTACTTCAACTTAAATTAAAATATAAAAGCGAAATAACATAGTTTTTGAATGTTTTATATTTCACTGTAAAGGGAATTTCACAGGCATTTGATCATGTTTTTAGATAGATTGACCGAAAATAAATCGAAAATGAGGAATAAAATTTTTCGATATCTCGCTACGTTTTCGAGATATCGAGGTTCAAAGTTAAATTCACAACGAATATAAATTCAATGTATATAACTGTAGATTTACCGTTATATGCAATCTTACGCGAACGATATCACAGAATTATGAAGGTTTTTGCTTAATAACGATCTTTTGCTATGAAAGGATTTGAACAAAAAATACTGTGCACATCTGACTGCTGCCTGATGTGGTGGTGACTCCCATGAGGGTTATTTTTTAGCGCCCGGCCGAAGGCCGGCCACCTGGGAAAAACTTATTGCCAAAAAAAACTATGGCCATAACCTATGGCTTGGAACTATGGATTTAAACTAAAAATACTGTGCACACCTGACTGTTGCCTGATGTGGTGGTGACTCCAATGAGGGTTATTTTTTTAGCGCCCGGCCGAAGGCCGGCAACCTGGGAAAAACTTATTGCCAAAAAAACTATGGCTTGGAACTATGGATTTGAACAAAAAATACTGTGCACAACTGACTGTTGCCTGATATGGTGGTAACTCCCATGAGGGTTATTTTTTTAGCGCCCGGCCGAAGGCCGGCCACTCGGGGAAAACTTATTGCCAAGAAAATTATGGCTTTCGGGAAAACTGTATGAACCTCTGGGATTGCGAAAAAAAGCTCTGATCTGGTAAGATTTCATATAACGGTAAATCTACAGTTATATATGTACATTGAGTTCATATTCGTTGCGAATTTAACTTTGAACCTCGATATCTCGAAAACGAAGCGAGATATCGAAAAATTTTATTCCTCATTTTCGACCAATCTATCTAAAAACATCATCAAATGGCGGCGCCACGGAAACCGTAGACGTGCCCTAAAATATTCAGGTAAGACTCTTTGTTCATTATACCATCGATAACGACCAAATTTCCGACACCCTTAGCTGAAATACAGCCCCCCCATAACTCGTCCATCACTTCCAAATAAGTTAAATTTACATTCGAAAATGCCTTTCATATGACACCTACACTAGTCAGAAAAAGTTTGCGTACAGGCAAGTCAAAATTATGTTATCATCAATTTTGACCTCAAAAATGGGTTCGCTGTTTATAAAAACTTATTTACAATATTCATATATACCTTAGCTGCACTTATTGTTCTGTTTTAGATGAATTAAAATAATTATTTTCCATGTATTCGTATTTATTGATAATATACTCACAAAACGGTGCAGAATAAGTTTGCGTACAAAACTAATAACGGGACTTTCCAGTTATGCTTTTTATTTTTATTTGGAAATTTTTATTCCATTGAGCAGTAAACGGACTTCTAAATTTTTTTAACTATATATGTGCTTGAAATTATATAGAAAGCAATAGAACCCAAGCGAAAAAAAATAAAAATGGATAAAAGGATAATCTTACTAATTCTTTCCCAAATGGACAAACAATTTCGTTAAAGTAGATAAACTTTTCGAAGAGCACATTCGTCATTTCAAAAAGCCATCTTAAATTTCGAAAAAACCAGAAATTCTTGCTTCTTTGCTACGATCTGGCCATTGTCTTAAGCTACCCAAGCAATAGGATTAGATTGTTTTGCGATCAGTGCATCATAATCTAAGGCTAGCTGCATCCGATATCTTCAGAAATTTACAGAAATATTTTATAAAATCCAGTAGCAGTGACTTTATAAGAAAAGTCCTGAAAAAACACATTTATCCTACATAATAGCATGTAAGAAGCCCATATTTAGCTTACTAACAAGGAGCACAGAATTTCTTTCGTGAAAGAGACCATCAAAGAGTCTAGAAAACCGGATTTCCGGGACTATATGTTGTTATCTATGGAGTAGGAAGATTTATTATTCTCTGATAATGGTTTGGCATATGTGGCATTAAAAGGCATCAACTTATTTGAAGAGGATTCAGTGAATGACAAAAATCTGACATCAACAGTAAAGCATAGCATATTAGGGGGTATGGTATGGGGCTGCATGTCTAGTGAAGTAGTGAGCAGGCTGTGTTTTTTGTATTCAGAAATGGTTCCGAGGGGTTATTTACATATTCTAAAAGCTTATGCAAGCCAAGGTTTCAAAATTTTGAATCAGGTTCTAACATTTCTTTTCAACTTTACGATGACCATAAGGCGCATTGCATACGATGCGAAGCTATCTTTGCTATTAACTGGCTCAAAAAAGTTGAAAAAGTTCCTCCCTAGTCACCTAACATGCATTTAATTAAATATATAAGGGTGTACTTGAACACTGAGCCCAAAAATACTCCATCTTCAAAGATATAGTAAACAAATATAACAATTCAAGGATATACCAAAAGAACCGCTGAAAAACACATAATTTCATAAAATTTATGCCCGAAACTTCTGCAGGGAGTTCCAATAAGAGAAGCATATCCAAAAAGTTATTAATTTTTGGACAAAACTTAGTTTCAATTAAATTTTTGCTACATAACCTTATCTTGTACGCAAACTTTTTTTGAGGTGAAAAGAACAATTTGGTCATGTTTTTGTTATTATTATCTTAATAGAATAATAGAACTAAGTTTATGGAAAAAATAAAAAATCGTTTGTTTTTGAAAAATTATTTAGTGATGTATTATTCATATGAAAAAACTATGTACCCCTTGTAGGCAAACTTATTCTGACTAGTGTATATCGTTAGAATCGGTTGAAAATTTCGTGAGAAATTCGGATATATAACTGGGATTTTGGGGGCGGACCACGCCTTCTGTGAATGTTTCCGCAGCAAAATTTTAATTTTGTTAGGCTAAGAAAATACCCCTCTTTCTGATCAAAAAAAAAAATTTTTTAAGAGGGTGTGGTATTCTGCACTTGTTCCTTCCGTTTGCATAACAATTGGATCCAAACATTTCCCAACCGTATTCCAAATAAAATGCTTACGTGTGTAAGCTTGTAGTAAGTTTATTCCAAATGGAAATTGTGGAACAAGTGCAGAATACCACACCCACTTAAAAAAAAAAACCTTTTTTTTGGCCGGAAAGAGGGGCATTTTTATAGTCTAACAAACTTAAAATTTTGCTGCGGAAACAATTACAGAGGGCGTGGTCCGCCCCCAAAGTTTCAGTTATATATCCGAATTTCTCAATAAATAACCAACCTATCTGAACAATATAGGTGTCATATGAAAGGTATTTTTTCCCCCTTTCGATTGATGTATAACATTAGATATGTTATATCTACCAACAATGAGTTATAAGCGAAAATTTGTTTTTTTTACATAAATTAAAAAAAAAAGTGATTTTTTTCTCGAAAAAATACGTTATTAAGCTATTATAAGTTTGCTACCATATTAAAGCCTGTGAAATTCCCCTTACAGTGAAATATAATAATGCACAGTTTTATGTTTTTAAGTATTTTTTTTACTTTTTTGTAACTTGACTCTTGGTCTTTTCTTGGCAATAAGATTTTCCCAGCTGGCCGGCCTTCGGCCGGGCGCTAAAAAAATAACCCTCGTGGGAGTCACCACCACATCAGGCAGCAGTTAGGTGTGCACAGTATTTTTTTGTTCAAATCAATAGTTCCAAGCCATAGTTTTCTTGGCATTAAGTTTTCCCCAGGTGGCCGGCCTTCGGCCGGGCGCTAAAAAAATAACCCTCATGGGAGTTACCACCACATGAGGCAACAGTAAGATGTGCACAGTATTTTTTGTTTAAATCCATAGTTCCAAGCCATAGTTTTCTTGGCATTAAGTTTTTCCCAGGTGGCCGGCCTTCGACCGGGCGCTAAAAAAATAACCCTCATGGGAGTTACCACCACATGAGGCAACAGTAAGATGTGCACAGTATTTTTTGTTCAAATCCTTTCATTGCAGAATATCGCTCTTAAGCAAAACCTTCATAAGCGCCATATCAATACGGTAAACAGGTGCTTTTACTTCAACTTAAATTAAAATATAAAAGCGAAATAACATAGTTTTTGAATGTTTTATATTTCACTGTAAAGGGAATTTCACAGGCATTTGATCATGTTTTTAGATAGATTGACCGAAAATAAATCGAAAATGAGGAATAAAATTTTTCGATATCTCGCTACGTTTTCGAGATATCGAGGTTCAAAGTTAAATTCACAACGAATATAAATTCAATGTATATAACTGTAGATTTACCGTTATATGCAATCTTACGCGAACGATATCACAGAATTATGAAGGTTTTTGCTTAATAACGATCTTTTGCTATGAAAGGATTTGAACAAAAAATACTGTGCACATCTGACTGCTGCCTGATGTGGTGGTGACTCCCATGAGGGTTATTTTTTAGCGCCCGGCCGAAGGCCGGCCACCTGGGAAAAACTTATTGCCAAAAAAAACTATGGCAATAACCTATGGCTTGGAACTATGGATTTGAACTAAAAATACTGTGCACACCTGACTGTTGCCTGATGTGGTGGTGACTCCAATGAGGGTTATTTTTTTAGCGCCCGGCCGAAGGCCGGCAACCTGGGAAAAACTTATTGCCAAAAAAACTATGGCTTGGAACTATGGATTTGAACAAAAAATACTGTGCACAACTGACTGTTGCCTGATATGGTGGTAACTCCCATGAGGGTTATTTTTTTAGCGCCCGGCCGAAGGCCGGCCACTCGGGGAAAACTTATTGCCAAGAAAATTATGGCTTTCGGGAAAACTGTATGAACCTCTGGGATTGCGAAAAAAAGCTCTGATCTGGTAAGATTTCATATAACGGTAAATCTACAGTTATATATGTACATTGAGTTCATATTCGTTGCGAATTTAACTTTGAACCTCGATATCTCGAAAACGAAGCGAGATATCGAAAAATTTTATTCCTCATTTTCGACCAATCTATCTAAAAACATCATCAAATGGCGGCGCCACGGAAACCGTAGACGTGCCCTAAAATATTCAGGTAAGACTCTTTGTTCATTATACCATCGATAACGACCAAATTTCCGACACCCTTAGCTGAAATACAGCCCCCCCATAACTCGTCCATCACTTCCAAATAAGTTAAATTTACATTCGAAAATGCCTTTCATATGACACCTACACTAGTCAGAAAAAGTTTGCGTACAGGCAAGTCAAAATTATGTTATCATCAATTTTGACCTCAAAAATGGGTTCGCTGTTTATAAAAACTTATTTACAATATTCATATATACCTTAGCTGCACTTATTGTTCTGTTTTAGATGAATTAAAATAATTATTTTCCATGTATTCGTATTTATTGATAATATACTCACAAAACGGTGCAGAATAAGTTTGCGTACAAAACTAATAACGGGACTTTCCAGTTATGCTTTTTATTTTTATTTGGAAATTTGTATTCCATTGAGCAGTAAACGGACTTCTAAATTTTTTTAACTATATATGTGCTTGAAATTATATAGAAAGCAATAGAACCCAAGCGAAAAAAAATAAAAATGGATAAAAGGATAATCTTACTAATTCTTTCCCAAATGGACAAACAATTTCGTTAAAGTAGATAAACTTTTTGAAGAGCACATTCGTCATTTCAAAAAGCCATCTTAAATTTCGAAAAAACCAGAAATTCTTGCTTCTTTGCTACGATCTGGCCATTGTCTTAAGCTACCCAAGCAATAGGATTAGATTGTTTTGCGATCAGTGCATCATAATCTAAGGCTAGCTGCATCCGATATCTTCAGAAATTTACAGAAATATTTTATAAAATCCAGTAGCAGTGACTTTATAAGAAAAGTCCTGAAAAAACACATTTATCCTACATAATAGCATGTAAGAAGCCCATATTTAGCTTACTAACAAGGAGCACAGAATTTCTTTCGTGAAAGAGACCATCAAAGAGTCTAGAAAACCGGATTTCCGGGACTATATGTTGTTATCTATGGAGTAGGAAGATTTATTATTCTCTGATAATGGTTTGGCACATGTGGCATTAAAAGGCATCAACTTATTTGAAGAGGATTCAGTGAATGACAAAAATCTGACATCAACAGTAAAGCATAGCATATTAGGGGGTATGGTATGGGGCTGCATGTCTAGTAAAGTAGTGAGCAGGCTGTGTTTTTTGTATTCAGAAATGGTTCCGAGGGGTTATTTACATATTCTAAAAGCTTATGCAAGCCAAGGTTTCAAAATTTTGAATCAGGTTCTAACATTTCTTTTCAACTTTACGATGACCATAAGGCGCATTGCATACGATGCGAAGCTATCTTTGCTATTAACTGGCTCTAAAAAGTTGAAAAAGTTCCTCCCTAGTCACCTAACATGCATTTAATTAAATATATAAGGGTGTACTTGAACACTGAGCCCAAAAATACTCCATCTTCAAAGATATAGTAAACAAATATAACAATTCAAGGATATACCAAAAGAACCGCTGAAAAACACATAATTTCATAAAATTTATGCCCGAAACTTCTGCAGGGAGTTCCAATAAGAGAAGCATATCCAAAAAGTTATTAATTTTTGGACAAAACTTAGTTTCAATTAAATTTTTGCTACATAACCTTATCTTGTACGCAAACTTTTTTTGAGGTGAAAAGAACAATTTGGTCATGTTTTTGTTATTATTATCTTAATAGAATAATAGAACTAAGTTTATGGAAAAAATAAAAAATCGTTTGTTTTTGAAAAATTATTTAGTGATGTATTATTCATATGAAAAAACTATGTACCCCTTGTAGGCAAACTTATTCTGACTAGTGTATATCGTTAGAATCGGTTGAAAATTTCGTGAGAAATTCGGATATATAACTGGGATTTTGGGGGCGGACCACGCCTTCTGTGAATCCGCAGCAAAATTTTAATTTTGTTAGGCTAAGAAAATACCCCTCTTTCTGATCAAAAAAAAAAATTTTTTAAGAGGGTGTGGTATTCTGCACTTGTTCCTTCCGTTTGCATAACAATTGGATCCAAACATTTCCCAACCGTATTCCAAATAAAATGCTTACGTGTGTAAGCTTGTAGTAAGTTTATTCCAAATGGAAATTGTGGAACAAGTGCAGAATACCACACCCACTTAAAAAAAAAAACTTTTTTTTTGGCCGGAAAGAGGGGCATTTTTATAGTCTAACAAACTTAAAATTTTGCTGCGGAAACAATTACAGAGGGCGTGGTCCGCCCCCAAAGTTTCAGTTATATATCCGAATTTCTCAATAAATAACCAACCTATCCGAACAATATAGGTGTCATATGAAAGGTATTTTTTCCCCCTTTCGATTGATGTATAACATTAGATATGTTATATCTACCAACAATGAGTTATAAGCGAAAATTTGTTTTTTTTACATAAATTAAAAAAAAAAGTGATTTTTTTCTCGAAAAAATACGTTATTAAGCTATTATAAGTTTGCTACCATATTAAAGCCTGTGAAATTCCCTTTACAGTGAAATATAATAATGCACAGTTTTATGTTTTTAAGTATTTTTTTTACTTTTTTGTAACTTGACTCTTGGTCTTTTCTTGGCAATAAGATTTTCCCAGCTGGCCGGCCTTCGGCCGGGCGCTAAAAAAATAACCCTCGTGGGAGTCACCACCACATCAGGCAGCAGTTAGGTGTGCACAGTATTTTTTGTTTAAATCCATAGTTCCAAGCCATAGTTTTCTTGGCATTAAGTTTTTCCCAGGTGGCCGGCCTTCGGCCGGGCGCTAAAAAAATAACCCTCATGGGAGTTACCACCACATGAGGCAACAGTAAGATGTGCACAGTATTTTTTGTTTAAATCCATAGTTCCAAGCCATAGTTTTCTTGGCATTAAGTTTTTCCCAGGTGGCCGGCCTTCGGCCGGGCGCTAAAAAAATAACCCTCATGGGAGTTACCACCACATGAGGCAACAGTAAGATGTGCACAGTATTTTTTGTTCAAATCCTTTCATTGCAGAATATCGCTCTTAAGCAAAACCTTCATAAGCGCCATATCAATACGGTAAACAGGTGCTTTTACTTCAACTTAAATTAAAATATAAAAGCGAAATAACATAGTTTTTGAATGTTTTATATTTCACTGTAAAGGGAATTTCACAGGCATTTGATCATGTTTTTAGATAGATTGACCGAAAATAAATCGAAAATGAGGAATAAAATTTTTCGATATCTCGCTACGTTTTCGAGATATCGAGGTTCAAAGTTAAATTCACAACGAATATAAATTCAATGTATATAACTGTAGATTTACCGTTATATGCAATCTTACGCGAACGATATCACAGAATTATGAAGGTTTTTGCTTAATAACGATCTTTTGCTATGAAAGGATTTGAACAAAAAATACTGTGCACATCTGACTGCTGCCTGATAAGGTGGTGACTCCCATGAGGGTTATTTTTTAGCGCCCGGCCGAAGGCCGGCCACCTGGGAAAAACTTATTGCCAAAAAAAACTATGGCAATAACCTATGGCTTGGAACTATGGATTTGAACTAAAAATACTGTGCACACCTGACTGTTGCCTGATGTGGTGGTGACTCCAATGAGGGTTATTTTTTTAGCGCCCGGCCGAAGGCCGGCAACCTGGGAAAAACTTATTGCCAAAAAAACTATGGCTTGGAACTATGGATTTGAACAAAAAATACTGTGCACAACTGACTGTTGCCTGATATGGTGGTAACTCCCATGAGGGTTATTTTTTTAGCGCCCGGCCGAAGGCCACTCGGGGAAAACTTATTGCCAAGAAAATTATGGCTTTCGGGAAAACTGTATGAACCTCTGGGATTGCGAAAAAAAGCTCTGATCTGGTAAGATTTCATATAACGGTAAATCTACAGTTATATATGTACATTGAGTTCATATTCGTTGCGAATTTAACTTTGAACCTCGATATCTCGAAAACGAAGCGAGATATCGAAAAATTTTATTCCTCATTTTCGACCAATCTATCTAAAAACATCATCAAATGGCGACGCCACGGAAACCGTAGACGTGCCCTAAAATATTCAGGTAAGACTCTTTGTTCATTATACCATCGATAACGACCAAATTTCCGACACCCTTAGCTGAAATACAGCCCCCCCATAACTCGTCCATCACTTCCAAATAAGTTAAATTTACATTCGAAAATGCCTTTCATATGACACCTACACTAGTCAGAAAAAGTTTGCGTACAGGCAAGTCAAAATTATGTTATCATCAATTTTGACCTCAAAAATGGGTTCGCTGTTTATAAAAACTTATTTACAATATTCATATATACCTTAGCTGCACTTATTGTTCTGTTTTAGATGAATTAAAATAATTATTTTCCATGTATTCGTATTTATTGATAATATACTCACAAAACGGTGCAGAATAAGTTTGCGTACAAAACTAATAACGGGACTTTCCAGTTATGCTTTTTATTTTTATTTGGAAATTTGTATTCCATTGAGCAGTAAACGGACTTCTAAATTTTTTTAACTATATATGTGCTTGAAATTATATAGAAAGCAATAGAACCCAAGCGAAAAAAAATAAAAATGGATAAAAGGATAATCTTACTAATTCTTTCCCAAATGGACAAACAATTTCGTTAAAGTAGATAAACTTTTTGAAGAGCACATTCGTCATTTCAAAAAGCCATCTTAAATTTCGAAAAAACCAGAAATTCTTGCTTCTTTGCTACGATCTGGCCATTGTCTTAAGCTACCCAAGCAATAGGATTAGATTGTTTTGCGATCAGTGCATCATAATCTAAGGCTAGCTGCATCCGATATCTTCAGAAATTTACAGAAATATTTTATAAAATCCAGTAGCAGTGACTTTATAAGAAAAGTCCTGAAAAAACACATTTATCCTACATAATAGCATGTAAGAAGCCCATATTTAGCTTACTAACAAGGAGCACAGAATTTCTTTCGTGAAAGAGACCATCAAAGAGTCTAGAAAACCGGATTTCCGGGACTATATGTTGTTATCTATGGAGTAGGAAGATTTATTATTCTCTGATAATGGTTTGGCACATGTGGCATTAAAAGGCATCAACTTATTTGAAGAGGATTCAGTGAATGACAAAAATCTGACATCAACAGTAAAGCATAGCATATTAGGGGGTATGGTATGGGGCTGCATGTCTAGTAAAGTAGTGAGCAGGCTGTGTTTTTTGTATTCAGAAATGGTTCCGAGGGGTTATTTACATATTCTAAAAGCTTATGCAAGCCAAGGTTTCAAAATTTTGAATCAGGTTCTAACATTTCTTTTCAACTTTACGATGACCATAAGGCGCATTGCATACGATGCGAAGCTATCTTTGCTATTAACTGGCTCTAAAAAGTTGAAAAAGTTCCTCCCTAGTCACCTAACATGCATTTAATTAAATATATAAGGGTGTACTTGAACACTGAGCCCAAAAATACTCCATCTTCAAAGATATAGTAAACAAATATAACAATTCAAGGATATACCAAAAGAACCGCTGAAAAACACATAATTTCATAAAATTTATGCCCGAAACTTCTGCAGGGAGTTCCAATAAGAGAAGCATATCCAAAAAGTTATTAATTTTTGGACAAAACTTAGTTTCAATTAAATTTTTGCTACATAACCTTATCTTGTACGCAAACTTTTTTTGAGGTGAAAAGAACAATTTGGTCATGTTTTTGTTATTATTATCTTAATAGAATAATAGAACTAAGTTTATGGAAAAAATAAAAAATCGTTTGTTTTTGAAAAATTATTTAGTGATGTATTATTCATATGAAAAAACTATGTACCCCTTGTAGGCAAACTTATTCTGACTAGTGTATATCGTTAGAATCGGTTGAAAATTTCGTGAGAAATTCGGATATATAACTGGGATTTTGGGGGCGGACCACGCCTTCTGTGAATGTTTCCGCAGCAAAATTTTAATTTTGTTAGGCTAAGAAAATACCCCTCTTTCTGATCAAAACAAAAATTTTTTAAGAGGGTGTGGTATTCTGCACTTGTTCCTTCCGTTTGCATAACAATTGGATCCAAACATTTTTCAAACATTTCCCAAGCGTATTCCAAATAAAATGCTTACGTGTGTAAGCTTGTAGTAAGTTTATTCCAAATGGAAATTGTGGAACAAGTGCAGAATACCACACCCTCTTAAAAAAAAAAACTTTTTTTTTTGGCCGGAAAGAGGGGCATTTTTATAGTCTAACAAACTTAAAATTTTGCTGCGGAAACAATTACAGAGGGCGTGGTCCGCCCCCAAAGTTTCAGTTATATATCCGAATTTCTCAATAAATAACCAACCTATCCGAACAGTGTAGGTGGCATATGAAAGGTATTTTTTCCCCCTTTCGATTGATGTATAACATTAGATATGTTATATCTACCAACAATGAGTTATAAGCGAAAATTTGTTTTTTTTACATAAATTAAAAAAAAGTGATTTTTTTCTCGAAAAAATACGTTATTAAGCTATTATAAGTTTGCTACCATATTAAAGCCTGTGAAATTCCCTTTACAGTGAAATATAATAATGCACAGTTTTATGTTTTTAAGTATTTTTTTTACTTTTTTGTAACTTGACTCTTGGTCTTTTCTTGGCAATACGATTTTCCCAGCTGGCCGGCCTTCGGCCGGGCGCTAAAAAAATAACCCTCGTGGGAGTCACCACCACATCAGGCAGCAGTTAGGTGTGCACAGTATTTTTTTGTTCAAATCAATAGTTCCAAGCCATAGTTTTCTTGGCATTAAGTTTTCCCCAGGTGGCCGGCCTTCGGCCGGGCGCTAAAAAAATAACCCTCATGGGAGTTACCACCACATGAGGCAACAGTAAGATGTGCACAGTATTTTTTGTTTAAATCCATAGTTCCAAGCCATAGTTTTCTTGGCATTAAGTTTTCCCCAGGTGGCCGGCCTTCGGCCGGGCGCTAAAAAAATAACCCTCATGGGAGTTACCACCACATGAGGCAACAGTAAGATGTGCACAGTATTTTTTGTTTAAATCCATAGTTCCAAGCCATAGTTTTCTTGGCATTAAGTTTTTCCCAGGTGGCCGGCCTTCGGCCGGGCGCTAAAAAAATAACCCTCATGGGAGTTACCACCACATGAGGCAACAGTAAGATGTGCACAGTATTTTTTGTTCAAATCCTTTCATTGCAGAATATCGCTCTTAAGCAAAACCTTCATAAGCGCCATATCAATACGGTAAACAGGTGCTTTTACTTCAACTTAAATTAAAATATAAAAGCGAAATAACATAGTTTTTGAATGTTTTATATTTCACTGTAAAGGGAATTTCACAGGCTTTAATATGGTAACAAACTTATAATAGCTTAATAACGTATTTTTTCGAGAAAAAAATCAGTTTTTTTTTTAATTTATGTAAAAAAAACAAATTTTCGCTTTTAACTCATTGTTGGTAGATATAACATATCTAATGTTATACATCAATCGCAAGGGGGAAAAAATACCTTTCATATGACACCTATATTGTTAGGATAGGTTGGTTATTTATTGAGAAATTCGGATATATAACTGAAACTTTGGGGGCGGACCACGCCCTCTGTGAATGTTTCCGCAGCAAAATTTTAAGTTTGTTAGACTAAGAAAATACTCTTTCCGATAAAAGGAAAAAATATTTTTTTTAAGAGGGTGTGGTATTCTGCATTTAAGCCGAAATTGTTCGCTGGGCAGCAGACGCGACGCACCACAGCAGGAAACGACGGCATGCGACAGATGTGCCACACACACTAAACGCCAATTCATGCAGCGCCCAAAAACAACGACAACATAACGTCGTCTCTTTTCCTACTGTCTGTGTTCATTCCTTCATTAAATATTTAGCCGCAAATGTATGTGCTGTGTGTATCGAATGTTGTTGTTGCTATTGTTACTGTCTATTGTTGTTAGTATGCACATTACTCACCGCTGCTAAGCTCGCAATACAATGCCGTCACACGGCACGGCATAAAGTTGGTATGCCAAAAATGCTCGAACACAACAGCAACAATAACAAGCAAGCAAGCAAACTGAAGAAAAAAACAGTTAAGCGCTGTGAATTTTCCTTCGTCGATGAACGCACAACACCAATAAAGACAACAAACGAATAAAAACACACCAAAAAATTAATAAATAAATGAAAAGCGCGAATCTTAATGAATTTAATACCGTTACGCGTCTTTTAGACGAATTTTTTCACTTCGTTTTCTTTGTTGGCAGCGTTTAACCGACTGTACGCCAACGTGTTTTGGTCGTCTTGCCTAGTGATGGGACGATTAATCATTTGATACACAATAATCGATTTTTTTCTTTCAATTCACGATTTAATTGTATCGAAAAATGGGTTTCGATTAATCGAAACGTTAATCGATTAGATGCTAAAATAATCGAAAGATAAAGTATTACTACATTTTTTCGCGCAAAATAAAAGCTTGAGACGAACACTTTGATGCGATGTTGAATTTGATTTATGGGCCCACCACAAGTCGCTGGTTCACAAACTTCACAAGAAAGGCAACAATCTAACCCAAATTTAGGACGAGCTTAGCTTTTTTTTGAATGCCCCCTTTTTGAAACTGAAGCGCAACGTCATCAATGCCTGGGAAGAAACGCGAACGGTGTACCCTAAGCTTTATATAATAACTCGTCCGCACTGTTATCTTTTAGGAACTGCGGTACCAGCAGATCACCTCTTTTCAAAGGCAGGTGCAACTTTCACTGAAAAGAGGAACAGGTTCACGCGTCTCGCGCCTGCCAAAACAATTATTTCTAAACTCTGCAATGAACAAATAAAATACAAATATATATTTTGTTCTTTGCTTTGTACTTACTTTCATTTATTAAATCATTGTTATTGTTTTTGTAAGGCAATTGATAAAAATTTACATATTAACATACTTTAAAATTACACGGTTAAGTTTAAATATTAAAAAAATCATTCGATTATTCGATTATTTGCTTTGTTTCAATTAATCATATGATTAATTAATTAATTAATTTTTTCCCATCACTAGTCTTGCCGTCGTTTATTTAGTAGTTGGTTGGAATCAAGGTATATTAACAAGGTAGGCCAGGCCCAGAGAGCCGTCAAAATAAGGGGGCCAAATAAGAGTTGCTTTTTGTTAGGAATGAATTGTTGGTTGCATCTTTTAGTATTTGTTCCTCAAACTCTATAAACTGCGCTTATGTAGGGCAAATGTTATAATTAGTTAGTTTTAATAGAATGCCACAAAGATAATTTGGTATTAATTGTTATAGTGTTGCTGAATGTCTTATACATTTTTTGCCCATTAAAAAATAAAAATGTAATGTAAATTTCTATGGAAGAGTTTTTGATAATTTTTTATTTATTATATTTTTCTCAATTGTTTTTGTTTTAAATTTTTGTTTAAGTTCCTTATTCTAAAATACATTCTACATTAAAATAAAGTTGTTTTACTTCTTCAGCAAGCTGAACAGAATTAGGAAAAGAACATACAATTTCGCACAAATTGCTAATACATAAAATTTTCAATTTCAATTTATTTCATTCTTTCATTTGTATTCATTCCACAATATATTTTAGTGCGTATCAGGCTGGTGTCATGGGCTATACTTCGCGTATATGTATTTTACAATGTTACCCAAATCTGTACACAAACGTATAGTTGTACAAACAATATCAACACTAATAGTAGGTTCTTTATTCTACAAAAAGAGCAACCGTTCACGAATAAGAGCATGGATTAATAGTAAGGTTATAGCATACCCGCAACACCAAAAACCACACGTATTTTGTTGGTAGGATCGTTTATCGCTACTGTCAAAATCAGGGACTTAACTATTATAAGTTGTTTAAGAAATTAATTACAATGTAACTATTACAATGCAACATCAATTTTATTTGTTGATTATAATTATTATTTGCGACAATTAATTTTTACGTTGCATAATAACTGTTATGAGAAATAAATATTTTTTTCATTCTCGATAATTATTTTTTCGGAACTTTTTTTACTTTTATTTACGACTTTTTTTATTTACGTTACCGATAACAATTATTTTGAAAACAAATTTTTTACGTTGCTTCATAACTTTTATTTATGATTTATTTTTTTCATTTAACGTAAAAAAAAATTTCTCAAAATAATAATTATCGGTAACGTAAATAACAAAAGTCATAAATAAAAGTTATGAAGTAACGTAAATAAAAAAAATTCCGAAAAAATTACGATCGAGAAAGAAAAAAATATTTATTTTTCATAACAGTTATTATGCAACTCAAAAATATTAATTAAATAATAATAGTTATAGGCTACGTAACAAATTTGTTATTGGGAATAATTATTATAAAACAATAATTTTAGAAATTCCTTAAATTACGGCAATTTTTTTATTCCCAAAAATATGGATAATAATTATTTTAGGTCTCTGGTCAAAACCAGTTGATATTTTCCGACGAAAGAGGGAGAAACTGAAAACAAACAGAAGTTATTGTTGCCAGACGGTGCTGTATTTGAGTGAAAAAACAGGAAAAGTGCTCAGGTCAGTTGTTTTCAGTCAGGTATTTTCATTTCAACCGATGCGGCAACACAGCACACCGACGATTTTGACAAAAGCGATAAACAATCAGCCGGTGGCTTGCTACAACCTTATAGTTGAGCCATTAACATGGCACAATAAACAAGGTAGTGGCAGGAAGGAGCGAAAAAATTCACGTGTATTTTGTTAGTGTTTTTGTTCGGTTCATTGTCAAATCGGACGGACGGTTCTCTTGCCAACAGTATTGCCAGCATCGAATAGACCACTTGGTCTATTCAAAAACGTAAAAATACACCAATTAACAGGAAAAGTACATAGCTTCATTGTTTTAATCTATTGTTTTACAATTAGGGGCAAAAGTGCTAAGTCCATAGTTCGCCAATTTTGCGTTAATTCATAAAAGTTAACAAAAATTGGAAAAATAATATTCTTTCCTCATTGCAAAAACGCTTAAAATTTCACAGAAAAAGAGTTGACTGGCAATGCTGTTGGCCGAATGTAAACAAAACAAACAAAATTTTCTGACAACCGTTCGGTAGGTTGACGAGAAAAAAATAAAATTCGCTCCTTGCTGCCACTACCTTGTTTATTGTGCCATGAGCAATTAATAGCGGCCTTTAGACGGTCGCACATGTCCGCAATCATGTGCGGCGCGACGAGAAGAATGACCGTGTAAACGCAAGAAATTCGTGTCGTCGCACATGTGCGACGGTTTTCAAAATTTTTTGATTTCTCTGTCGGCGCGACGCACATGTGCGACCGTGTAAACGGCTGTGTGACACACATAGTGCATTTTTTCATTTGATCGGTGGACAGCGAGCAGTGAGGATGGCGCACAGTGTCGCGGTCCCATATAAGCCGTGGCCAAAAATACTTAGCATTGTCCAATCTCTATGAAACTTGGTAATATCGTTTTCGGGGTGTAAATTAAGAAATTTACAAAAAATCATTAAAATTGGACCACTGCCACGCCCACCTGCCATACGAAATGAACTGTAATATAGGAATAACTTGCTTAATATTAGTGATAGAATTATGAAATTTGGTATCTGAGCTTAAGATAATAACTTTGAAGCTCACACCAAAAATGGGCGCAATCCGATCATAACCACGCCTACCTCCCATAGTAAGCAAACTTTCAAATTAGCATAACGTGTTTTATGGAAGGTAGTGCCATGGAATTCGATGTATGCACCACTTGTTTCAACACAAAGGAATGGTAAAAAAATGGGCGCAATCCGATCATAACCACGCCCACTCCCATAGTAAGCAAAATTTCAAAATAGCATATTTTTTGTTTTATAGAAGGTAGCAGTACCAAATTGATATTTGGACACTTATTTTCATTCATTATTTTCATTCATAAACATAAGCATAACTAAAAGTATAATTCACAGTCATAATACAGGTATATAAAGAAGGTGTTGATTGCGCGTCCAAGAATGTTATACTTTTTCACAGACAAATCCAATTTCACAGACAATGGACATGCATCCCGCATTAGGTAAAATATTTTTTTTTTGTATTGAAGAAGCAGCTCTCGTAATTTCCTCAGGCGATTTCGCACCTACTAGCTCTTGAACTTTCCTCCTTTTCGTTCTCTCAGAGCTTTCCTCAAATTTCATTGCCTGTCTACCACGGATTGTACTAGGTGTCTATTTGAATTTGTATAATTATTTAATTAATCTATATATAGAAGGGTATGTCTGAAAAACCTACACATTGCTTGCAGCCAATATGAAATCAGAGTCGAGCCAGTCGGAATATTTTTGGTTAAAAGCGGCATATGTCCGGCTGGTGGAGGCCCAAATTTGGTAAACTTTAATTCAAGTAGCCGCAAACTTTGCTTTTCCTCATGAATTACATCGACGCCCGTCTTATCTTTCAGTAAATTTATAAGAAAATCAATTTTTGTTGACCGCTTCCTGGATTCAGCTTTACGCCACACTTCGAAGAAATCATGTAATTTTAGTGGAGGCGTCACTCGAAAAATGCGAATAACAACCAAATAGGCAGTTAAAGGCAAAAAATTACTCCGGATTATGTTAATACATACTTTTTTGAGTAATTTAGGGTTGGAACTAAAAAAGTGTTTTTTGACGTTTTTTAAACTTTTTTCCACCAAACTTTTGGTTCTTTGTAAGAATCAAACCGAAAAACGTAATTTTTCAATGTAACGGGATTTCATAGTTGTTTCAAAACACAAACCAAAGAATAGTGTCGCCATACAGGAAAAATTCCAAAGTTTCATTTATTATATAACATGACTACATTAGTATATGAATTATATTTTTATTTGATTTTTCATTCAGCATAAAGAATTACCCACAAACTTGAAACGAATGCGTATTTTTTAACATCAACTTTGAAGCTGCATAAAAATGGAACGAAATAGGATATTGAAGATCGGAAAACGGATTTTTCTTAGTTGAAATATTATCTGTCGACTGCCATATCCATTTTAGTCAGTTTGTAACATTGATTTTTACCATTTTTGGCCAGACTCGCGACACTGTGTGGCGTCGCAAAAAAATGAAATATTGTGGAAGGAGTTCTTTGAGGTGTATAGACACAATCCCGAACTGTGAGAAGTAAAAGGTGAAGATTATGAAAATAAAAATTAAAAGAAACGCAGCATAGAGGTGCTTTTATGCAAATTTAAAGAAATTGATGCGAAAGCGCATACCATGTTGCTTCGTTGGCAGCAGCGAGACAACTGAAGTGTGCGCACATGTGTGACCGTGTAAACGCTCATCGTACATTTCCCCCATCGCACATGATTGCAAACATGTGCGACCGTCTAAAGGCCGCTAATAAGAGGGTGAAGAGAGACATTTAAAGCTGCCGCTCCCAGCCTGGCGTACCTTGATAATATACCTTGGGCAACGATTAAGCGATGTGAAACTGGGAGAGCCGGTAGAAATACATGCACAGAATTACACTAATATTATTGCAAAATTGCAACCTTGGGGCCGACTAGTAGGGCCCAAGCTTGATCAGGAAGGTACTTTTTCCTCCATATAAATTTCTAAAACGGGGTTGTTGTTCTAGTTCATTTCAAATTGCCAGTGTAGCTGGTGTGAGTCATTTTTTGTGACCAAAGAAATTTATCTTTTTATTTGTATATTTTTGGTGCCATTTCGTAATACGTTTGTATAAAATTGAGTCGAAAAATATATTATTGTCCAAAAGCGTCAAAATAATCTTTGGGTATGACTTTAATTCAATTAAATTAAGATTTTATAAGCTGCATTCAAAAAAACAACTCTGCGGTCAAACTACAGCAACTAGCAAAAAAAGCATACCTGATCGTTAGAGATTCGCTAAATGAAGAAATGCGAAATACAAAGGACGGCAATTGACCCTGTCATATTCAATGCATTTAGCTTTGTGTTCTTTGGTATATTTTTCATTAATATTTACATAATTAAACCAAAAAAGTTTATGTGTTGGCATTTAATTCAGAAAATTAATGAGAACATACTTTAAAAAGCAAATAATTGTAAGGAATCCCTAATCCCTAATATCGGGAAAAGAGCAGACACAGTGAAGAGCTGATCACTGCCAACACAAACGGACTGTGTACGTGAATTGCAAAAAACGCACAAAAATCGGCTTACTCTCCCAGTTTCACATCGCTTAATCGTTGCCTTGGGTTGGAATGTTGGAGTTGGAGTGGGAATGTCGCTAAAGTTGGAGCAGCAGCTTACAAGTACGTGAGCGCGCTGAATGACGTTCGCAGTCGCCGCTGAATTGTAGCTGAATTGCGATGACGGAGCACAGGTAAACGCATGGCACAATAACAAGTTAAGGCTTGATTACACGTAACGAGTCGAGTGACGGGACATCAAAATGGTACTAGGCGCGAAAGAATTGGGATAGCGAGCAAAAGCGACGAGTTGTTCAAACGTATTTCGACACGCGGCGAGTCAGTTCGGTTTTACAATGCACAAAATGAACTAAGCAACTCGCGCAATTAAACTCAACCGAGCGAAAAGTGGTGTGTGACGCATACTTCATGTCACGAGCGATTCCGCATGTCACGAGCGATTGCGCGAATCGCTGCGAAAAGAGAAAAATATAACGGTAAAGCAGTGGTCGCTCGGCCTAGCAAACAAAATGTGATTCTAGTGGCTCTCTCGCCACTTTCATCGGTGACTGACTCAATCAAGAACTCGCCTTACCGTTTAGACGAAACGAGTACTCGTTCGAGTTGCTGTCTTCTCACTCTACTCGTTACGTGTAATCATGGCACAATAAACAAGGTAGTGGCAGGAAGGAGCGAAAAAATTCACGTGTATTTTGTTAGTGTTTTTGTTCGGTTCATTGTCAAATCGGACGGACGGTTCTCCTGCCAACAGTATTGCCAGCATCGAATATACCACTTGGTCTATTCGAAAACGTAAAAATACATCAATTAACAGCAAAAGTACGTAGCTTCTCTGTTTTAATCTGTTGTTTTACAATTAGGGGCAAAAGTGCTAAGTCCATAGTTCGCCGATTTTGCGTTAATTCATAAAAGTTGAAAAAATAATATTCTTTCGTCATTGCAAAAATGCTTAAAATTCCACAGAAAAAGAGTTGACTGGCAATGCTGTTCGCCGAATGTAAACAAAACAGACAAAAATTTCTGACAACCTACCGAACTCTGACGAGAAAAAAATAAAATTCGCTCCTTTCCTGCCACTACCTTGTTTATTGTGCCATGCGTGTAATCAAGCCTTAATGGCCAAACTCCATAAAGCGCGTTTCAGGCGTTCGGGGTTTGTCGGGTTATGGCGTTTCTCTCGTTATTCGCGTTGCAAATGGTCAAACTCCATAAAGCGCGTTTCACGCGTCAGCTTCTTCTTCTTACGTCAGTTGATGCTAGTTTTTAATTGGCAAACTGCTGATTGATTTCGTTGTGAATTGTGAAAAACAACGAAATGAAATTGCTATACGACGTTATAGACTTTGTAGAATTTACTGATTTCATTTTAAACACATTAAATGCATATCGAACATTGCAAAAAATAAAAAAAAGTTGCAGTTAAATTCAATTTGTAGCAATTTATTTCACAGGGATGAGCAAAATTCGATCGACAACGAATAAGCTATCGAATTTCCAATACAGCGAAGACTAAGTTTCGTCTATCAAAGAATTATGCTAATTTTTACGAATTTCTCCACATTCTATGTTAAAATATTGAATTTCAAATGTTTCTTAAATGTATTTAATAGCTTTCGTGTAAAATAAATGCATCCGACTTTTGCGATAACACAAGTTTGTTATCGGCATTACCATTTAACCACATAATGTATGACATCTTTAGGAGCTCTGTCAGCTGTTTGACGTCGTTTAGCGAGAAACGCGAGAGAAAGTTGAAAATAGTTCAACTTTTGCCGCGTTTCGGGCTTAGTCATGGAGTTTGCTTCATACAAATACACTGATTCAACTTTTTCTCGAAACACGAGAAACGCCAAACACCACGATACGCCTGCAACGCGTTTTATGGAGTTTGGCCATTAGTATTACGGGCGGACAGACTTTTATTTTTTTCTCGTCAGAGTTCGGTAGGTTGTCAAAAATTGTTGTTGGTTTTGTTTACATTAGTCGAACAGCATTGCCAGCCAACTGTTTTCTGTGCAATTTGAGGCTATTTTGCAATGATGAAAGAAAATTACATTTCGTTATGATTTTCTTATTTAATTACAGATGGGTTTATCAGGATTATTTTGCAGTTACGTAGAAGGTGAATACTAAGCAATCATCGCAAAGCGAATATCGCTGCTCGGCGTTTTGAAACTACGAGCAGTGGACAGGAATCTGGAAGCAAAAATGTCTACTTCGTATATCTTTGAATTTCTATGTGCAAATGTAATGGGGACAATATTTGAATATTTTTCGGCTTAGAGTAAAAAGGTGCTGATTCCAGTTTTCCACATTTTCCAGAAAAGACAAAAGACGGTGTAAAAATATAAATTAAAATTAATTGTTTTATTTTTTTAATGTGATGTTATTCGATTTTACCTTAAGGTAATGAACAGCATATGAAGATGTATAACAAACATTTTCGGCCGATTTATATAAACTTTCGTGAATTAACGCAAAATCGGCGAATTATGGAAAGAAAATTATATTTCGTTATGATTTTCTTATTTAATTACAGATGGGTTTATCAGGATTATTTTGCAGTTACGTAGAAGGTGAATACTAAGCAATCATCGCAAAGCGAATATCGCTGCTCGGCGTTTTGAAACTACGAGCAGTGGACAGGAATCTGGAAGCACAAATGTCTACTTCGTATATCTTTGAATTTCTATGTGCAAATGTAATGGGGACAATATTTGAATATTTTTCGGCTTAGAGTAAAAAGGTGCTGATTCCAGTTTTCCACATTTTCCAGAAAAGACAAAAGACGGTGTAAAAATATAAATTAAAATTAATTGTTTTATTTTTTTATGTGATGTTATTCGATTTTACCTTAAGGTAATGAACAGCATATGAAGATGTATAACAAACATTTTCGGCCGATTTATATAAACTTTCGTGAATTAACGCAAAATCGGCGAATTATGGACTTAGCACTTTTGCCCCTCATTGTAAAACAACAGACAAAAACAAGAAAGCTATATACTTTACTGTTAATTAGTGTATTTTTACGTTTTCTTTTACCTTTCATAAATAACTAATATTTGTAAACTAAGTGGTCTTAGCCCCTTTCCAATCTAAGCCGACGATTTATATGACATATCGCCCTAACTGGCTTCGCTTTCACTTCATAGTTTCGTGAAATTTCACTATTTGAATTTGTAAACTTCTGTTTGTGCACAATAACCTACAAATAACAACATATTTGAATGTTATTATTATGTAAACGTTTATTCGATGCTGACAATACTGTTGGCAAGTGAACCGTCCGTCCGATCCACACACTGTGGTTGTTGTTGTTGGGCAACAAAGCGATGCACAGTGTCGCGAGTGTGGCCAAAAATACAAAAAGTCGATGTTGCAAACATATTTTTTTTACATACATGGTGAGATAATACTCCCAATAAGACAAATCCAAAATATTTATTTAAACAAATAATAAATGTAAGCAGGAGCCATCCACAAAGTTGAGCCTTTTCTTGGAACACATTTTTGCCAGAGCAACTCACTGTTTTTATGCTAAATGTAAGTAGCATTTTTAGCTTACAGGTACTATGTATGGATGTATGGATACAAATTACATACGTAAGAAAAATATAGAGTTTGGGCAAGTAGGTGCTACTTTTTTGTTTTGTTTTGATCAGCATATGCGAAGTTACGTTGCTTTCAAAAAACCCGGCCTGGCTCACGAAATGTGCGAAAAATTGCTAACTTTGGGAGACGATAAAAAGAAAACGTGTCAATGCATCTCTGCAACGATTAGTGCAAAACAAAGCCACAATTACGACCTTTCAAATAAAAAAAAAATTAGCTGCGTCGACCTGCGTCCCCACCTAAAATTGTACTTCTTGTAGTGGCACCTACAGTCAAAAATTGCGATTTTTCGAAGTATGGCTTTGGACGCACAATGAAAACTGCGGCAAAACAGCTGTTACAATGGTGAGCTATATAAAAGACAAGGTGGGAACTTTGTTCGTATCTTCAAAAGTAGGCAGAATGTCACGCCCACTTTACAAATTTAAATATAATAAAATATGGCATCACAAGCTGAAAAAATTAATACACGAATTCATGGCCACTTAATAAATATTCTCCAGCTGCGACGCCCACTTTTAAGGAAGTTTAAGGAAGCTTAAAAATTAAAATCACATCGTAGAACGGTATTGTAAACAGCATTTTAAAAATACAGTTGTAGTTTTAGTAAAATGCGAATATTTTGAAAGAGGGCGTGGAAGACCGCCCATTTTTAGTGTGAGCTTTTTTGTAATTATTTTAAGCACAAATACAAAATTTCATAATTCTATCACTAATATTAAGCAAGTTATTTCAATATTTCAGTTCCTTTCGTAAGGAAGGTGGGCGTGGCAGTGGTCCAATTTAAATGATTTTTTTGCAAATTTCTTAATTTTGACCCCGAAAACGATCTCACCAAGTTTCATCGAGATAGGACAACGCTAAGTATTTTTGGCCAAAGCTTATATGGGATCGCGACACTGTGCGATGTGCCGCTTCCATGTTGGTGGTGGCTCGTGCTTGCTTGAAGTGGATAGGCAAAGTTTGCATAGAAAAATTGATTGAACGATCGCAAGGATGCATAAATAAGGTGGTAGGGCACGTTTACGGTTTCCGTGGCGCCGCCATTTGATGATGTTTTTAGATAGATTGAGCGAAAATAACTCGAAAATGAAGAATAAAATTTTTCGATATCTCGCTTTGTTTTTGAGATATCGAGGTTCAAAGTTAAATTCGCAACGAATATGAATTCAATGTATATAACTGTAGATTTACCGTTATATGCAATCTGCAAAAAAAATAACCCTCATAGTTTTCTTGGCAATAAGTTTTTCCCGAGTGGCCGGCCTTCGATCCCTTCCCGAGTGGCCGGCCTTCCCGATATCTCGAAAACGAAGCGAGATATCGAAAATTTTATTCCTCATTTTCGATTTATTTTCGGCCAATCTATTTAAAAACATCATCAAATGGCGGCGCCACGGAAACCGTAGAATTCCCGGTGTTAGCACTATTCAAATTCAATGGATTTTGTTAGTCTGGTCTGTTAGTCTCTTTTGTTAGTCTCTTTTGGTCTGCTTGTAAAATAGAGGTGTAAAAAGTACAAATGGCTACAATGAAAATAAATATATGTGTAAAAATATTGGAACAACCAAGACACATTAAGAAAGTGATAAGTGGAAAACTATTGCTACAATGTTGTGCTAATTATCAAAGAAAAAAGTTTAATCAGTTCTGGTGCTGCAACTACCTATTGAATTTGCCTTGGTGATCGCTTTGCCAACTCAACCACCATTTCAATGTGCACGAGGAAAGCCAAGCTGGCTTGCTGCGAAAGCATCAACATTGCGTGTTGTTGTCGAAATGAGAATAAAGTCCAAAACCATCGAATCTATGCGTGTACATCAATTCGCGCTTACTCTCTCGGTTCCCTTTACATTTTCCTCACCTTTGTTGCTTCCCGCCCGCGTCCGAAAGGAAATCGCAAAATTATTTCAGATGCGCCTTCTGTATACTGTTTATTCTGTGGTATTACATAGAAATCTCAAATACGAAATTTTTTGAGAATATCTTATGATATTTTTTTTGCCATATTTATTAATTCGAAAACCTCATTTCTCCCTTTCCCCTTCCACATTTGGTCTGGTCTTGTTTAAAAAATATTTAAACTGTCCTCATAAAACCTATGAAAACAAAAATATTTACACAAGTAAATAATTTTAGTCACCGTATACAAAAATTGGTGTCAAGGTGAAGGTTTAAATAGGAAAGTAAAAAAATGCAAACTACATTATATTTACATCGTTTCATATAAAAACAACAACACAATAACATAAACAAGGAACAACACCACCGCTCAAAATGCCAAGCTTCTTTTGCACTTCTGGGTTTGTGCCCCATTGTTAGTACAGGCACTCACAGTGTGTGTAAGATGGCACGAAGCCTGGCAAAATCGGGCAGCTGAAACTAGCACATTATAATCTTAAAATGTGACTTAGTATTAAGAAAAAAAGATCAATGGTAGCAACGAGGCGAACACAACTAAAAGTTTAAGTGAAATCAAAGAATATGAAGTAATATAGAAAGCGCATCTCATACAAGCAAACGTGTTGTATGGCGGGTACTGCTGGTAGTACCCTCTGTTATTGACAGCAGAACCCTCTGTTACTAACAGCAGAAATCTCTGTAACTTCGGCGTAACATGTGAGTAGAAGCAAAGAATATGAAGTTATATAGAACGCGCATGTGGGCACAAAAGTGTTTTCGGTTGCTATGATGCGAGCGGGAAGAGCGAAGCGTAGGCATTTGAGAATGTTAAGTTCATAACATTTTCTGTTAGATTTTCGTAGGACAACAGCAAAAAGCAATGTTATTGTTCGCAACGGCTTCACTCGTGTACATTGAAATGGTTGTGTTGCAGCGTAGTGTTCGCTCAATCATTTTTTGCATGGATGTTCCTTGATCTTGTTTGCCGAATCGCAAGCAAAGAGCAAACAACGAACCAAAGCATCGTCATCATCGTTTCAACGAAGATGACTCGGGATTCGCTAATGTTTTTTTGTTGTCGATTATTGTGTGTATGCTTGTTTGTGTTGCCGATTGCCGGGTTTGCTGCCCAAATTGCTATCATATTTCAATCAATCGAATCTTTGTGGTGTATGGCTTTTTGATGGCCAACGCTTTGATTGATTTTAAAATTTGGTGGTTGATCCCAATTTAAAATGTTTACAAATATTTTTACGTGGCGAGCTCGAAATAAAATTATTAATTTATATTTTCACATGGTTGATTACAAGTTTGAGAATATGGAAAAACTACGAAAAAAATTAATTGATGGCTATATTGACTTCAAAATTCATAAAAACACTTGAAATCAAAAATAATTAGATACGTGTTTTATGTTTTTTTTTAAATCGAAATCTAACGGACAAACCAAGGGTTAAAAGATTGTATAGACAAGCATAATTCAAGAGGTCTATTGACTTTCAATATGTCGAAAGCACTACTAAAGCACTAAATAAAGGAATAAATAATAAGACAAGTATTTTGTCATATGAAAAATGTGATTTAGGAATGCCTACGTTTAAAAATAATATAAATGTTCTGAACCTGAATTGTTCCATGGCGAATGATGTTCACCATAAATTTACAATATAAGATTTTCTTATTTTAGTTCTTTTAACCCTTATGCGTGTGATGAAGTACCCGGGTACTCAAATCACTTTTTTTTTCCATTCCATTTATTTTATTTTGGAGGGTGTGGCGCAACATTTTACTTTTTCCACCCTTACCCGTGTGCTGGGGTACCCGGGTACCCCAATACATTTTATATGGAGCTGCATAGATTTTTCCTGTAAGAAAAACTTTTTAAAGTTAATAAAACTCAATCGATTTTGAGGAAATTAAAAAAAATTATTTTGGTTATATAAATTCTGAGTTGGTCAGTTTATATGCAGCCCGCAGGCTAGGCGTCAGAGGCTTCTATTGCTGCGTCGTCAACTGATGGAATATGTTCATCTTCGCCTTCGGAAATGGAAAATTGTTCATCACTTTTACTTTGGTACAATATTTCTTGAATTTCGGTTGAGATAAATCTTTCACAACGAGCTCTTGCTGAATAAGAACTAATTTCATAAGTTGCTCAGATCTTTCACAATGCAATTGAAACTAATTACTAATGATTAATTAATTTGTTCAAATGTTCAAAAGTTCAAATGTAAAAAATTTCCGCGGGGAATGCCTTCCATTGAAATTTACAGCAGCGTATGAATGGTATTCCCCTTTTATGAAAGCGGGATCCGAAATTGCACAAAAATTCATTACTGGAAATTAAAAAACAAGTTTGGAAGTCATTTTTTGTAACAAGGGAAATCCCAAAATGTACTTTCATATTACTGAGAGCTTTAAAACTAAGCAAAAACAGTAAAATTTCTTACAGTGCGAACAAAAAGTGAGAAATTTTCATACAATTTGTACTGGGGTACCCGGGTACCCCTTACACGGGTAAGGGTGTTTTTTTCAGCACACACACTAGGGTTAAGTAAGCATTATATGTGGGCAGTAAAAAAGTTCCAAAGAACGGGACGGAAAATTATTACGGGTTAATAAAAACGTCTTCCTTTCTTTCCAATTTCCCTTTTAATTGTCTTTTGTGATTACTTTTTATTTATTTTTTATTGCCTGTAGCGATCATATAGGTCACCACGCCAGCCATATTTTCTTTTCTTTTCTATGATTATGCGCACACTACAGTCGGCAGTGAATTCATGAGCAATATGGAACGCCGTGCAGGCTTATAGAAGAAGAACAAAAGCCAGCCGCCAGAAAATATAAATCGTTTTACAATTTCAGCGTTTCGCCAGCGCAACAACAACAACAGCACATCGTCCTCATCTCCCAATCATCCCACGCCGCAGCAGTGTGCAAGCAAGCCTACACATGTTACACCGAAGTTACAGAGATTTCTGCTGTTAGTAACAGAGAGTTCTGCTGTTAGTAACAGAGGGTACTACCAGCAGTACCCGCCATACAACGCGTTTGCTTGTATGAGATGCGCGTTCTATATTACTTCATATTCTTTGGTAGAAGCAAAGAAAATAAACATACGAAGGCTTGCTTTTGGTTGCGCTCACTGCAGCGAGTCTACGTTGGCACACTGCTGCGGCGTGGGATGATTGGGAGATGAAGACGATGTGCTGTTGTTGTTGTTGTTGCGAAATGCTGAAATTGTTACACGATTTCTCATATTCTCATATTGCTCCTGAACTCACTGCCGACTGTAGTGTGCGCAAAATCATAGAAAAGAAAATAAAATATGGCTGGCATGGCGACCTATATGATCGCTACAGGCAATAAAAAATATATAATAATTAATCAACAAAGACAATTAAACAGGGAAGTTGGAAAGAAAGGAAGACGTTTTTATTAGCCCGTAATAATTTCCCGTCCCGTTCTTTGGAACTATTTTTACTGCCCACATATAATGCTTGCTTAAAAGAACTAAACTAAGAAAATCTTATATTGTAAATTGATGGTCACATCATTCGCCATGAAACCATTCAGGTGTAGAATATTTATACTATTTTTAAACGTAGGCATTCCTAAATCACAGTTTTCTTATGACAAAATACTTGTCTTGTTATTAATTTCTTTATCTAGTGCTTTAGTAGTGCTTTCGACATATTGAAAGTCAATAGACCTATTTAGGTTTTTCCATACAATCTTTTAACCCATGGTTTGTCCGTTAGATTTCGATTTAAAAAAAAAAATTAAAACACGTATCTAATTATTTTTGATTTCAAGTGTTTTTACGAATTTTGAAGTCAATTCAGCCATCAGTTAATTTTTTTCGTGAAATAAACAAATAATTTTATTTCGAACTCGCCACGTAAAAATATTTGTAAACATGTTAAATTGGGATCAACCGCCAAATTTTAAAATCAATCAAAGCGTTGGCCAGCAAAAAGCCATACACCACAAAGATTCGATTGATGGTGAGCTGACGGCAATCTGTGCAGCAAAAACCAATCGGCAACACAAAAAAGCATACACACAATCAGTGTTGCCGTTTTGGTCCAATTGGACCAAAATTTGTAGCTTCGTTTCCTAAATAAAGGCTTTGGTAGGTTGGTTGGTTTGTTGTGATTTTCAAGTAATTTTGGTAGGCAACACACTGCATTAATACATTTTCTATTAATTTTTGTATGATTTTAAAATCTCTGCTTTCGATATGCATTTATGTGCCAACCCAGTATTTGAGGAAGGATGTAAAAAAGAAAAAAAGCAAAATGTCAGAAAGAGCCATTAACACGACGGCTTTTTCCCCCTGCGTTTTTTTCAATGCTCTTTTGTAGTTGCTGCGTAAATCTTCATTCATTTCCATGAAGACTTTTCACTTGCAACTTTGCTTGACTTTTTTTGACGTTTAAGCGACCAAATTCATTCACATTTTCGCGTAGTTTTTGATATTCTCATTATTAAAAAAAAGGTTTAAACGAAGAAAAAATTATTGAAAATTCGCGCTTTTATTCATTCTGTAAAAAAGGTCCTGTGCAAGAAGACGAATCATGGACTTTTAATTTATTTGCAAAATTTTTTATGAAGATAATATTAATTTGTATTAAATTTTAAATTTATTTTGGTAGGCTGAGATTGATTTTGGATTAATTTTGGTAGGAGAAAAAAATTCTTAGTGGCAACACTACACACAATAAACGACAACAACAAAAACATTAGCGAATCCCGAGTCATCTTCGTTGAAACGATGATGACGATGCCTTCGTTCGTTGTTTGTTTTTTGCTTGCGCTTCGGCAAACAAGATCAAGAAACACATGCATGCAAAAAATGATTGAGCGAACACTACGCTGCAACAACCACCACTTCAATGTACACGAGTGAAGCCGTTGCGAACAATAACATAGCTTTTTGCTGTTGTCCTACGCAAATCTAACAGAAAATGTTATGAACCTAACATTTTCAAATGCCTACGCTTCACTCTTCCCGCTCGCATCATAGCAACCGAAAACACTTTTGCGCCCACATGCGCGTTCTATATTACTTCATATTCTTTGGTGAAATTCTAGGAGGCAGACGAAAAAAACAGAATATAGCAGTTGTAATTTTTGATTTTGTTTTTAAGTACACTTGAATTTAAATATATCTTATTAGATAAAATGAAGTTTAATACTGTATGTTCATCATTAATTTTTTTAATTTTAAATTTAGTGATTTTTTAATAAAGTTTTTAACACTTGAAACTTGACTATTGTAAAACGCTGCTCATACTGCACTTACCAAGTGAACAAATGTTCTCATTTCTGATGATATTTTCGGAAAGTACCCCAAGATTCAAACCAAAACAAATTTACCGTTAGAAAGCTTGACTATATAAGAGACTCTGTTGTTACTTTTAATTTTAAAATTTGGACTTCACAACTTTGCAACCCCATTTTCACAAGTTTGTATTTATTTGGAAGTGTTGAAGTTAAACAATGAAAAATTTCAAAACGTTCGCTAATTTTGCTAACACAATTACCAAAATAACAAATACAGTGGACGTCCCGTATAACGAGCTTCCCATTTAACGAATTTTCGATTTAACGTCAAATTTTTTCCATTGATGGTTCTGTATTACGAACAAAAGTGAAATTTCCTATTCGATATAACGAATATATATTGTAACGATAAGACAGTCTGTCGCTGTGCAAAGCAACCCTGTCGCTACGCGCCGTGCTATAATTCAATCTGGCAACGACGGCCGCGATAATAAGGGGAACATTTAGACCAACCTGGCAATGATGGAAACTTTTAGTCCAACCTGGCAATGATGGTCGCGATCATCATGGAAACCTTTGGTGCACTCCGGAATGTGCGAGAACGATCTGCGCGATGGCCGGACAGGTATAAAAGGCAGCCGGGTGCGGCGCAGCGAGTCAGTCTGATTTTGATAAGCGAAGGTGCCACACGGAGTAATTGAGCAAATACTTAAGTGTAAAGACAGTGAAGTGTAAATCTGTGAAATAAAGTGATTGTTGGTTTAGTTTATTGACTGCGTTTGAGAAACTGAGTGTGTTTTATTTTCAAATTACGCAATCCAGAGATACGTAACAGCCCACTAGAACTAGTATTCGTAACATTTGGTGTCAGAAGTGGGATTGTGGAAAATTGAAAGTAAACAAATAAATAAATAACTAAATAAATAAAATTATAAAAGCACGGATATGGTTAAACTCGAGCTGCTGAAGGTAGACCAGCTGAAGAAGGAGCTGGCTGCCTGGAATTTTCCGACTGCTGGCGGAAAGGTGGAGTTGCAGATGCGCTTGCGAGAAGCATGTGAGGAACGAGGCGTCGATTGGACTGTGCACGAGTTCGGAGCGCAAGAACTAGAGGCGTCGGCCAAGGTGGAGGAGTCGCCTGCTGGTGCTGCTTCGCTACAGAGTACAGCTGCAGCGGCTGCACCAATACAAGCGTTGGACATGAGCCAACTAATGGCTGCACTCAAAGGCATGTCGGCGCAAATGGAAACAGCGAATCTCGAAATTTCGGCAAAAATCGAGACTACAAATCAGGAAATAGCTAAAATGGACACGGCGAACCGGGAAATGTCAGCAAAACTGGAAAATGCAAATCGGGAGTTGTCCAGCAAGCTTCAGGAAAATTCTACGCGCTTGGAGCAGAAGGTGGAGGAAATCTCAGACAGGATTAATGGGAAAGTCGAGCACCTGGAGACGCGGGTAGAGCACTTGGATAAGCGAGTCGACGACCTGGGTGATTCCCTGAACAAACGAGTTGGCGACCTGGATGATTCCCTGAACAAACGTGTTGACGATCTTGATGATTCCCTGAACAAACGAGTTGATAGTCTGGAAGATTCGATGAACAGAAAGATGGACGAGCGGCTTAGGGAGGTACACCCGCGAAAATGGTTGCCGCCGGTTCCGGAAAGTGTTGCCACCCGAGCAGAAGTGCCTACTTATGATGGGACTACGCCGTTCGATACCTTCAAGCTACAATTCGACCTGGCTGCTCTGGAAAATCAGTGGACCGATGTAAGGAAAGGTCGGAGATTGGCGCTGGCTCTTAAAGGTGCTGCGGCTGAGGTAATAAAATCAGTTCCAGAATGTTTACGAAGTGAGTACGAGACCGTCATAAGGGCGCTGGCAGCCAAATACAGCGACGGGCACAACAGAACGCTGTACTACTGTGAGCTGAAGAACCGCAGGCAAAGATCCAACGAGGCGCTGCAGACATATGCAGCAGACATTGAGCGGCTCGTGCAGCTGTGCTACCCGTCCTTCGGCGCTGAGGGTCTCGAAAGGATGAAGATTGAGGCGTTTATTGAAGGTCTTCATGATCCGGAGACACGTCGCAGTGCGTTGATGATGGGCAAGCCGACATTTAGGGAGACGGTGACCAGCGCGATGACATATGAGGCGACATGGATTGGAAGCACTCGATATGCACCTGCAAGGATACGCCAGATCCAGCCAGACAACGACACTACGATCCAGGCCATAAGCTCTGAGCCACCGGATAGGCCACGGGTGGTCTCCTCTAAAGTTGTTTGCTGGGTATGTGGCAAGCAGGGCCACATATCACGAGACTGCCGCCAACGAAAGAGGCGTTCCCGTTCTCGATCGCAATCGCCTGAGGCGAGGAATACTGACAATCGAGGCTCAGCCAACAAGCGCAGGGCTGAGGACGACGAGTCGTTAAACTAAAACGGGTCAGCCAAAAGGGGCGTGAGCTGATCCCCACAATCTGCCGCCCCACCATCCTTGTCTCACAGCTGAAACGACAGCCCAGCAGCTTGACAATTGAAGGAAGGATAGATGGAAAGTTGTTCGTGTTGACACTGGATACTGGAGCGTCATATTCGATCATAAAAAGGAAACTACTGACGAACTGGGAACCGCTGCATGGCATACAGCTGCGGACTGCGACTGGCGAGCGCGCGCCGGTAAGAAGTAAAGTTACAAAAACGATTGCTATCGGCACCAGCAGCCTGGAACATGAGTTCATCGTCGCGGATATAATGGACGACGTGATTATCGGCGTGGATTTCATGATTAGGCACGGTTTTACGTTGGACCTGAAGGAAAATGTGCTGAGATATGCCAACGTTGAATTCCCGCTGCACACCGGCTATGAGCGAAGCGTGGCGGTAAGGAAGGTTGTATCGTGTCATCACAGGAGGATACCAGCGAGTTCTGAGGCGATTGTGTGGGCAAAGGTGGACGAGGACGATGGGATGAGTCGGCTGTGGGTTGTAGAAGCACCGAAACAAGGACATGACAACATCATCATCGGACGTACATTAGTGGAACCTAAGAATGGCAGGATACCAGTCAGAATACTGAGCCCCCTTAATGCACCCAGATATGTCGGTAAAGACGAGGTAATTGGCGAGTGTAAGGAAGCGGTAGCCGTGATCAGTAGCCGAGAGTAGCCCACCTGGAGGTAATCGGAAGAGCGGTTTCAACATGGACGTCATACCGCAGGAGAACCAGTGGAGCAGCGAGTTGACGGCCAAGCAGAAACAGAAGGCGAGGTCACTCCTGCAGCGCTATGGGTCAATATTTGGGGCAGAAGCAGGCGGAAGAACAGCCATAGTGAAGCACAACATCGACACCGGAAGTGCAAAACCGATTCGCCAACCGCCCAGACGAGTTCCGCTGGCCAAGAGGGAAGAGGTCACAAATCTGATCGAAAACATGCGGAAAGAAAAGGTCATAGAGCCTTCTTCGGGCCCCTGGTGCTCACCGGTCGTGCTAGTCAAGAAAAAGGATGGCAGTACCCGATTTTGTGTGGATTATCGGAAGCTCAATGATGTGACCAAGAAGGACAGTTATCCACTACCGCGGATCGATGACACCCTGGACACACTGTCAGGCACGCAGTGGTTCTCCACGCTCGACTTACGCAGCGGCTATTGGCAGGTAGAGCTTGCAGACAAGGACAAGGAGAAAACGGCTTTCAGTGTTGGCGATGGTTTGTGGCAGTTCACCGTCATGCCGTTTGGACTCTGCAACGCACCAGCAACATTCGAGCGGCTAATGGAACGCGTGCTAAAAGGGCTGCATTGGCGGACGAGCCTGGTGTACCTCGACGACATAATCGTGATGGGTAAAAGCTTCGACGACCACCTGGGAAAGCTGGAGGAGGTATTCGAGCGGATACAAAAAGCTGGGCTTAAACTCAACCCAAAGAAGTGCTCGCTGTTCCAACAGGAGGTCAAGTATCTGGGTCATACGGTTTCCGCCCGCGGAGTACATACGGATGAAGGCAAAATCACGGCGGTGAAGGAGTGGCCCCGGCCACGCAATCTACACGAACTCCGCAGTTTCCTGGGCCTGTGCACATACTACCGCCGATTTGTTCCGGGATTCGCGAACATAGCCAGCAGCTTGCACGAACTGACGAAAAAGAGCCAAGCTTTCGAGTGGAACGAGGAGCAGGAACAGGCTTTTGCACGTCTGAAGGAAAAACTATGCAGTGCTCCAATTCTGGTCTTCCCCGTGCCTGGGGATATGTTTGTGCTGGATACAGATGCAAGCGAGAATAGTATTGACGGTGTGCTATCGCAGCTAATAGACGGCCAGGAACAAGTGATAGCGTACTACAGTAGGGTCCTATCGAAACCGGAACGCAACTACTGTGTGACACGGAGAGAACTGCTGGCGGTATTGGACTGCGTAAAACACTTCCACAAGTATCTGTATGGACAAAGGTTTCGCCTGCGCACAGATCATGCGGCATTGAGATGGCTCCTGAACTTTAAGGATCCTGAAGGGCAATTGGCGCGGTGGATCGAGCGACTGCAGAGCTACGACTACACGATAGAGCATCGCAAGGGCAGTAGCCATGGAAATGTCGATGCCTTGTCACGCCGTCCGTGCAAAGTAGAGTGCAGGCAATGCTCGCGAGCCGAAGGCAAAGAACAGATAGTGGACGTCCGGTTGGTAAGCGTTATGCCAGAGGAAGAGTGGTCTGCGGAGAGGCTACGAAAGGACCAGCGTGACGATGCAGATCTTGCACTTAGGCAGCACTAAAACCGTCGCTAGAATAAAAAGACGATTCTACTGGGTAGGATGTCAGGAGTCTGTAGCCGAGTGGATTAAGAGCTGCGACCGTGGGAGCGCCCTTCGAGCGGATTGCTATGGACGTCGCCGGCCCATTCCCAACTAGCACTCAAGGCAACAAATATGTGCTGGTGGTAATGGATTACTTCAGCAAATGGCCCGAAGTGTACTCTATTCCTAACCAGGAGGCCACTACGATCTCGGAAAAGCTGGTAAACAACTGGGTAGCCAGGTTCGGAGTTTCGTTGGAGTTGCACTCAGATCAAGGCCGGAATTTCGAGTCTGCGGTATTCACGGAAGTGTGTGAGCTGCTGGGGATAAAGAAAACGCGTACCACTCCTTTGCACCCACAGTCCGACGGCATGGTGGAACGCTTTAACCGGACACTGGAGGAATACCTGCAGAAAGTGGTAGGCAGGAATCAAAAGGATTGGGACACGCATATCCCGCTGTTCCTGATGGCGTATAGGTCAGCCCCGCACGACACGACATCACTCACTCCAGCCCGAGCAGTGTTCGGCACAGAGTTGCGGTTACCCGCTGACTTGAAGTTCGGGGTAGTCAGCACGACGGGAGGCGCTAAGACGGAATACGTGGTCAATAAGCGGGCGCAACTGGAAGAAATTCACCAGTTTATAAGGAGCCGCACCAAACTGGTCAGCGATAAGACGAAAGCCAGATATGGGTTCCAAGCAGGGTTCCAAGAAGGCGATCTGGTAATACTCTACAACCCGCAGCGGAGGAAAGGTTTGTCTCCGAAACTTCAAGCGTCATTGGAAGGGCCTTACGAAGTCGTGTCTAGGATTAACGACGTGGTATACAGGATCCAACGTTGCAGCAATAAAGGCGCTAAAATGAAGGTAGTCCATTTGGAGCGCCTGGCGCCTTATCACAGGGGAACCTCGGCACTTGTTCGGGACGAACAAGTCTAAGTGGTGGGCAGTGTAACGATAAGACAGTCTGTTGCTGTGCAAAGCAACCCTGTCGCTACGCGCCGTGCTATAATTCAATCTGGCAACGACGGCCGCGATAATAAGGGGAACATTTAGTCCAACCTGGCAATGATGGAAACTTTTAGTCCAACCTGGCAATGATGGTCGCGATCATCATGGAAACCTTTAGTGCACTCCGGAATGTGCGAGAACGATCTGCGCGATGGCCGGACAGGTATAAAAGGCAGCCGCGTGCGGCGCAGCGAGTCAGTCTGATTTTGACCAGTGAAGGTGCCACACGGAGTAATTGAGCAAATACTTAAGTGTAAAGACAGTGAAGTGTAAAGTGTGAAATAAAGTGATTGTTTTTTTAGTTTATTGACTGCGTTTGAGAAATTGTGTGTGTTTTATTTTCAAAGTACGCAATCCAGAGATACGTAACAGCCCACTAGAACTAACAATATTGTTACGAATACTAGACGAGCTTGGAATTTTCGCAACATTTGGTGTCAGAAGTTCGGATTGTGTTACTGAAAATAAACAACAAATTATAAAAACACAGACATGGTTAAACTGGGGCTGCTGAAGGTGGACCAGCTGAAGAAGGAATTTGCCAACTGCTGGCGGAAAGGTGGAGTTGCAACTGCGCTTGGGAGAGGCGTGTGAATCACGAGGCATCGATTGGGCTGCGCACGAGTTCGGAACGCAGGAGCTAGAGGCGTCGACCAAAGTGGAGGAATCGCCTGCTGGTGCTGCGTTAATGCAAAGTACGGCTGCAGCGGCTACGCCACAACAAGCAATGGACATGAGCCAGCTTATAGTCGCAATGAAAGGCATGTTTGAGGCTTCCAACCGGAAAATGGAAACTGCGAATCAGGAAATTTCGGCTAAAGTCAAAACGGCGAATCGAAAAATGGCAGCGAAACTGGAAACCACGAATCAGGAACTTTCGGCGCAAATAGCAGAGCGAATGGAAACAAAACTCCAGGAAAATGCGGAAAAATTTGAAGATGCGAATCGCGAGTTGTCCAGCAAGCTTCAGGAAAATTCTGCGCGCTTGGAGCAGAAAGTGGAAGAGATTTCAGACAGGATTAATGTAAAAGTTGAGCACCTGGAGACGCGAGTAGAACATTTAGACAAATGAGTTGACAGTCTGGAGGATTCGGTAAACAGAAAAAACGACGAGTGGCTTAGAGAGGTACAGCTGCAAGCAAGGGTGCAGTCGGTTGAGGAACGTTTTGCCATAGAAGTGCCTACTTATGATGGTACTACGTCGTTCGACACATTCAAACTACAATTCGAGATGGCTGCTTTGGAGAGTCAGTGGACCGATGTTAGGAAAGGTCGGAGACAGGTACTGGCTTTAAGAGGTCCTGCGTCTGAGGTAAAAAAAACAGTTCCGGAAAGTTTGAGGGCTGATTACGAGACCGTCGCACAGTGCTTCGAGAGTGGACAAAAATAAGAAAACAATTATCGCGGATTTTGACAAAAATACTATCATGTTAAAGGTAATTGTTTAATTAAGCTGGTTCCGAAATACTTTATCGAAAAATTGTCGAGATTAGGAAATATAGCTTGTCAAAGTCGGATATATTTTTACAAAAATTTATGAAGGGGAAAAATGAAATTTAGGTGCTTGTATAAAAAAAATGGTAGAAAATGTGTTGTTGTAGATAGGCTTCAAATTTCTTTTAATATTAAAACTTAATTGATAGGAGCGAGACCACTGATCAGTTTTTTTTATTTAACATAAATAATGTTTTTTGTACGAATTTAAAAAAATGAATGTTTTTTAACCCATGGAAATTAAAAAGAACCAAATTTAGAAAGGCAATTAATATCGAATGGCGTGAACTGGCGTAAATCCTTTTTATGACCCTTTTTGGATGGACTTTCTTCTTTTAAATCCGTAAAAAAAATTCTGCGTTCTTTTTGCGCCTTTGGAAAATATTCAATTTTTTCGAAACTAATAATGTTGATTTTTGTATAGAAATCGCTTGAGTTATCAGGTGTACAACTTTGCTTCCGCCGTTTTCCGATAGGTGGCTGTACCGGCTGAGGCTGGTTGAAATACATAGATGGTAATGCCTTTAAAGTGAGTGTGGACAGTGCCTAACGAATTGTCATCGCCCTTTCAGTGACAGTTGTTCTTGTTTTCGTATTATTCACGCTCGAAAATGTCCGTTTATGTGCCCAATTCTCGCCATTTGCGGGAAGTTTTACTTTTCTGTTACAATTCGAAAAAAAATGCAGCTGAAGCGCATCGAATGCTCTCAGAAACTTACGGTGATGCTGCTCTGAGTGAAAGAACGTGTCGGGAGTGGTTTCAACGTTTTAAAAATGGTGATTTCGATGTCGAAGACAAACATGGTGGTGGAAGAGAAAAAACCTTCAAAGATGAACAACTAGAAGCATTGCTTGATGAAGATTAGTGCCAAACCCAAGAAGAGCTTGCCGAATCGTTGGGAGTGAGTCAGCAAGCCATTTCAAAACGTCTCAAGGCCCTGGGCATGATTCAGAAAGAAGGAAACTGGGTGCCGTACGAGTTGAAACCGAGGGACATCGAGCGCCTCACGTCGCAAAAGTGGTCAAAAAGTACCTGGAAACGCTGAAATGGGAAGTCTTGCCCCACCCGCCGTATTCCCCAGATGTCGCCCCTTCTGACTTCCACCTATTCCGTTCGATGGCACACGGCCTGGCACATCAACATTTTCAATCCTTCGAAGAATTGGAAAAATGGATTGCTTCATGGATAGCGTCAAAAGAGGACTCCTTTTTTCGAGCCGGGATCCGAAAATTGCCGGAAAGATGGGAGAAAGTTGTCGCTAGCGACAGACAATACTTTGAATAATACATCTGTAAGCACTTTTTCGCAATAAAGCTTTTAATTTTGGAAAAAAAAACGGCGGAAGCAAAGTTGTACACCTGATAAAATGGCGATTAAAGTGTTTAACTAAGGCAATGCAACGAATTATGAATGTTTTTTTTATAAAAAATAGGTTTAGTACGCATATTTAACCCATTATGAGCCATATAATCCAAATTTTTTTATTATTATGAAATTTGTTAGCTCAAATGTGATTTAACGCTAATATATTCTAAAAAAGGAGGAATGTATAACTTTGAAGAAGATCCAATTCTGAAGAATGGAACAAATGCAGAATAGCGTACCCTCCTGAAAAAAAAATAAAAAATCTGGCTGTATAGAGCTTAGTTTTGTGAAAGTAACAAACTAAAAATTGTTCCTGGGAAACGCCTACGAAAGGCGTGGCACGGTGTCAAAGTTCAAAACTTTTATCATAAAAACTCAGTCAATTTTCTATCGATTTATTCAATATGGGTATTAAACGAAAGGTCTTTTTCATACCTTCATTTTGGTGTACCACATTATATACTTTATATGTACGAGTAAAAAATTATAAGCAAAAAATTATTTTTTTTTTATAAAATTTACAAAACCCGATTTTTTTCTCGAAAAATCTCGTTATTAAGATACAAAAAAATTTACACTATATTATAGCGTGTAGAATTATCTTTTCAATGAAATATAAAAACATACAGTTTGGTTTTTTTTAATGCGTGTTTTAATTAAATATCGCGCCTAAGCAAAGAATTTCTGCATTCAAGTACCTTTTGTGTGGCCGGCCTTCGGCCGGGGCGCTTGAAAAATAACCCTCATGGGAGTCACCACCACATCAGGCAACAGTCAGGTGTGCACAGTATTTTTTGTTCAAATCCATAGTTCCAAGCCATAGTTTTTTGGCAATAAGTTTTTCCCAGGTGGCCGGCCTTTGGCCGGGCGCTTGAAAAATAACCCTCATGGGAGTCACCACCACATAAGGCAACAGTCAGGTGTGCACAATATGGAAATATAAAAACTTTGAACCTCGATATCTCGAAAACGAAGCGAGATATCGAAAAATTTTATTCATCATTTTCGATTTATTTTCGGTCAATCTATCTAAAAAGATCATAAACAAATGGCGGCGCCACGGAAAACGTAGAATCCCCTTGCAGGCAGATTCTTTTAACTCAATATAAATTTAAATATAAAAACAAAAAAAGTTCAAATGTTCTATATTTCATTGTAAAGGGAATTCCGTAGAGAATATATGGTAACAAATTTATTATATCTTTATTGTGTTTTTTTTTCGAGAAAAAAATCGGGTTTTGTAAATTTAATATAAAAAAAAAAAGTTTTTGCTTATAATTTTTTACTCGTACATATAAAGTATATAATGTGGTACACCAAAATAAAGGTATGATACCCATATCATTCGTTTGATACCCATATCATATAAATCGATTGAAAATTGAATGAGTTATTTTGATAAAAGTTTTGAACTTTGACCCCGTGCCACGCCTTTTGTAGGCATCTCCCAGGCAAAATTTTTAATTTGTTAGACTCAGGAGCGAAACTTCTTTGTATAAGCATACGTATTAATTTTTTTCACGAGGCTACGCTATTCTGCATTTAAGCCATGAAGAATAAGTCTTGAAGAATAGTCTCGCCGTTATAGGTTGAGCTGCGTTGCATATTCACCTGCCTCATCTCCATGTTAAGCTCTACGAATATCAAATAAACAAAAACTATATCCTTTTAGCAACTTTACCGCCTTCTTTCTACCCTTTAAATATCGAATTTAGAAAAACGCTAAGATATGTATTTTGTTATTGCTTTTTTAGTATACATATACATAATTTTTAAACAATCCGACCAAAAAACAATGTCCGTCCATAAAGCTTCACCATCCCCTTTCCGCCCTTTCCAGGTCGACGTTTTCGAAATCGCTTCTTTTTAAGGGTCGACTTTCTAAAATACAACTTTTGACCAAATTTCATCATAATAGCTCCAGCGGTTTGGGCTCTGTGATGACAAGATAATATATAACCATATATATTCGATTTTTTTTTAACTATATATTTTTGTTTGAAACAAACATAAATTTTGAAATCAGCAGCCCAAAATGACTTAGACTGCAAATTTTCAGCGAATTTCACGTACTCCTTCTATTTTTGCCGCAATTTTGTATGGAGTCGAAGCACTGTGCGTCGTAAAGGCGCTGGCAGCCAGATGCAGTGACAACAAAATGCTGTATTATTGCGAGCTGAAGAGCCGTAGGCAAGGAGCCAACGAGGCGCTGCAGACATATGCAGCAGACATTGAGCGGCTCGTACAGTTGTGCTACCCGAAATTCGGAGCTGATTATATCGAGAGGATGAAGATTGAGGCGTTTATTGAAGGTCTTCATGACCCGGAGATACGACGCAGTGCATTGATGATGGGCAAGCCGACATTCCGTGAGACGGTGACAAGCGCATTGACGTATGAGGCGGCCTGGAGGAAAGGGCGTCGAGCCCAATCTGGACGTGTCACGCAGAGCCAGACAGTGAGCTCGGTGGAGTTGCAACTGCGCTTGCGAGAGGCGTATGAATCACAAGGCATCGATTGGGCTGCGCACGAGTTCGGAACGCAAGAGCTAGAGGCGTCGGCCAAGGTGGAGGAATCGCCTGCTGGTGCTGCGTCATTGCAAAGTACGACTGCAGCGGCTGCGCCACTACAAGCATTGGACATGAGCCAGTTAATGGTTGCACTTAAAGGCATGTTTGAGACTTCCAACCGTGAAATGGCAGCCAAAATAGAAAATGAAAATCGCGAAATGTCGGCGCAAATGGCAGCGAAACTGGAAACTGCGAATCAGGAAATTTCGGCAAAAGTCGAAACGAAAAATCAAGAAATAGTGAAAATGGAATCGGCGAGCCGAGAAGTAGCGGAGCGAATGGAAACCAAGCTTCAGGAAAATTCTGCGCGCTTGGAGCAGAAAGTGGAAGAAATCTCAAACAAGCTTAATGTGAAGGTGGAGCACCTGGGAGCGCAAGTGGAACACTTAGATAAACGAGTCGACGGCCTGAATGATTCTCTGAACAGACGAGTTGACAGTCTGGATGATTCCTTGAACAAACGAGTTGACAGTCTGGAGGATTCGGTAAACAGAAAAATCGACGAGCGGCTTAGAGAGGTACAGCCACGAGAATATTTGCCGCCGGCTCCGGAAAGTTTCGCCACCCGAACACAAGTGCCTACTTATGATGGTGCTACGCCGTTCGACACATTTAAACTGCAATTCGACTTAGCTGCTTTAGCGGTCTGCTGCCTACTCTTCCGCTACTACCAGCCGGGTAGACCAGCTGGCGGTGGTGGAAGAACTGGCGGAATGTGACTAGACCTCCTCGTGGTGGCCGCTGGAAACAGCCACCGGGGTACGGTCTTGTCTATACCCTTGGTGGCTGGCTAACTAGTCACGTCCCATTTCCAATATCCCCTTACACCTGAGTCCCATCTATCCATACTTCCTCGCCCCCCTAATCCAGGGTCTCATGCGACCCGTGCCCATTGGATGGTTTGCAGCCAGGGGGTATACCGGCTGTATTACTACGAAGCCTACCTGATACCTGTCCACCTCGGGTAGTATTTCTGGACTTCCTATGGCATGGGGCTCTGCCATGGGTGACCTCCCCGACCCCACTTATTGATAGGCCACAGAAAGCCTCGTCGGAGTAGGTGGCCAACGAACCAGATGAGATGAGTTCCCTAACACATGCCTCGGATGGAAAAGACGTCGGACAGACTGACGTTAACGATCAGCAGATGGCTGAAATTATGACTAGCGATCGGAGAGACCGATCGGCTAGGAGTAGTGTGAGCAGTGATTGCTCACACGTGAGTGTGACCACAGCGTCAACTATGGCGGTTGGAGGGGCTTCATCGATAGGATTACCTGCACTGGTAGAAGCTACCGAGGCCATCTCTCTAAAGAGAAAGCGGCTAACGACTTCTCAGAAGAAGAGGCTGAGGAAGCTGATGGCGGCAGGTAAGACCTACGATGAGGCTCTAAAAACTGTCCTAGAAGAGCCGACTAAGACGGATGAGACCGATGGTGGCAGCAAAAGAGATACGGCGCAACCCGTATCGAAAAGGACGAAGTTTAGCCCGTCCTTCGCTGAAGCTGCAGCGGCCATCAAGGATGCACCAACGGCCAAATCCGGGGGCTAACTCAGGCAGGTAAGGTACTTTGTTGCCAGTCGTCAACAAGAGCAAGAGCCTGAATTATATTTAATAATGTTTCCTTCTTCCCGTTGACAGATTACGTAACACCTGATCTCTGCGCGGGAAAAATAGTGTGGAACTCCAGGGAGGTTATCATAGCCTCAGCATACTTCCCTGGGGACGACGATCACTGCCCTCCACAAATAGCAGAACAGTTAATTGACTATGCTAGGGGCAAGCAGCTGGAGCTAGTACTTGGCTGTGATGCGAACGCCCATCACACCATGTGGGGAAGCTCGGATGTGAATCCTAGAGGTGAGTCACTTTTCAACTTCATACTCTCCCTAGATTTAAACATATGCAACATTGGGAATAGTCCCACGTTTGTTACTAGAGTCAGAGAGGAAGTCTTGGATATGACCTTGACGACCTCAATGGCAAAAGATCTTGTCAGCAACTGGCGAGTATCTGATGAGCCGTCCTGCTCAGACCACAGGCATATAAGATTAAAGTTAGGGAATCAAATGCTTTCTGAAGTGTCATTTAGACCTAAAAGACAGACCGACTGGAGCAGTTACTGCAACCAGTTAGGACAAGATACTCTAGCTCGAATAGAGAACAGAATAAATACCATAGACAGATTAGAAAGGGCCACCACAACTCTCAAGGAATCCGTTCTAAATGCCTATGAAGACAACTGTCCCCTCAAGACTAAAACCTTTAGGAAACAGACGCCATGGTGGAGTGGTCATCTTAGTAAGCTAAGGAAGGAGGTTAGGAAACTATTTAATAAGGCCAAGCGGAATAACGACTGGCAGACCTACTCCCTGACCCTCACCAAATACAACCATGAGATTAGGATGGCCAAAAGAGAGTCCTTTAGACGGTTCTGTGAGGACGTGTCAGACCTGTCCTCCAGTTTCAGACTTCAAAGGGTCCTCTCGAAGGAGAAAACCTATCCTATTGGAACACTGGTGGATGTTAACGGGTCGTCCACAAGTAGTGAAATGGAATCACTCGTCCTACTCACTAACACCCACTTCCCGGGATCGATAATATCAGCAACCGTACCTCTGACAAACAGTACAGGACAGACATATTGTCCAAGTAGGGAAGACTGGAGGGTTGCCAGAGCGGTGTGTAGCACGCCAATAGTGAAATGGGCGCTGGAATCGTTCTCCTCTTACAAAGCGCCGGGAAAAGATGGCATTTTCCCGGCACTTCTGCAAAAGGGAATTGATATATTAGCGTCTATTTTAACAAAAATCTACTCATGTAGCTTAGGTTTTGGGCATATTCCAGAGGTGTGGAGAGCAGTGAACGTGGTCTATCTCCCCAAGCCTGGAAGATCCAACAAAAAGGACCGAAAATCCTTCAGGCCGATAAGCTTGATGTCATTCGTGCTAAAGGGCTTGGAAAAGGCCGTTGACCGCTTCCTGAGAGAAGACATTCTTCCTCGATGCCCCCTAAGCGCGAACCAACATGCCTACCAGAAAGGTAGATCCACTGAAACGGCCCTATCGGCGCTGGTAGGCAGGATAGAGAAGTCCCTGGAGGAAAAGGAAATCTGTCTGGCAGGTTTCCTAGACATAGAAGGGGCCTTCAACTACACGACCTTCGAAGCGATTGAAAGGGCGCTAGAAGAATTTCAGGTGCCTACCACTCTTATAAGATGGATATCATCCATGCTTGAAAGCAGGGTGATTCAGTCCAACCTAGGGGCGGTAGAGCTGTCTGCGAGAACAGGGAGGGGATGTCCCCAGGGAGGGGTACTATCCCCACTGCTGTGGTCTGTCGTCGTTGATGGACTAATCCGCTCACTTACGGAACAGGAATATGAAGTCATCGCCTATGCAGACGACCTAGTCATTGCGGTCAGGGGTAAAGACGGACATACAGTCTCGGACTTGCTACAGAACGCGATGAAAATTGTGTAGCGCTGGTGTGTAAGACAGAAGCTGTCTGTGAACCCGGACAAAACAATTATTGTGCCTTTTACCCTTAAAAGGAAATTTGACCTTGGACAGATGGAGATCTTTGGTAAGGTGCTGAACATCTCGAATGAGGTCAAGTACCTAGAGGTAACTCTAGACACTAAATTGAACTGGAAACCCCACGTTGATCGCACTATCAAGAGAGCAGGCAATGCCCTCTGGAGTTGCAAAAGAATCTGTGGTAAAAACTGGGGATTGAGACCGAAGTGGCTTCAAGTGGCTGGTAGTTCTGCCAACGATAACCTACGGGGCGATAGTTTGGTGGAGGAAGACCACAGAAGTAACAACTGCGACTAAGCTAGAGAAACTACAACGACTAGCAAATACCTGCATAACAGGATGTCTCATTGTTCCCTGATGCCCGTTCTCGATCGTAATCGCCTGAAGCGAGGAATACTGACAATCGAGGCTGAGCCAACAAGCGCAGGGCTGAGGACGACGAGTCGTTAAAGTAAAACGGGTCAGCCCAAAGGGGCGTGAGCTGATCCCCACAACCTGCTGCCCCACCGTCCTTGTCACACAGCTGAAACGACAGCCCAGCAGCTTGACAATTGAAGGAAGGATAGATGGAAAGTTCGTGTTGATACTGGATACTGGAGCGTCATATTCGATCATAAAAAGGAAGCTGCTGAAGAACTGGGAACCGCTGCATGGTATACAGCTGAGGACTGCGACTGGCGAGCGTGCACCGGTAATAGGAAAAATAACAACAACAATTGCTATCGGCACCAGTAGCCTGGAACATGAGTTCATCGACGCGGATATAATGGACGACGTGATTATCGGCGTGGATTTTATGATTAGGCACGGTTTTACGCTGGACCTGAAAGAAAATGTGCTAGATATGCCAACGTTGAATTCCCCCTGCACACTGGCTATGAGCGAAGCGTGGCGGTAAGGAAAGTTGTCTCGTATCAACACGAGAAGATATCAGCGAATTCTGAGGCGATTGTGTGGGCAAATGTGGACGAAGACGATGGGACAAGTCGGACCAGTCAGGATACTCAACCCACTGAACACACCCAGATATGTCGGAAAAGATGCGGTCAGTGGCGAGTGTAGAGAAGCTGAAGCAGTTGTCAATTGCGAAAGCAGTCCACCTGGAGGAAGTAAGAAAAGCGGTTCCAACATGGATGCCATACCGCAGAACCAGTGGAGCAGCGAATTACAGCCGAGCAGAAACAGAAGGCACGGTCACTCCTACAGCACTATGGGTCAATATTTGCAACAGAAGCGGGCGGAAGAACAGCCATAGTGAAACACAACATCGACACCGGAAGTGCGAAACCAATCCGCCAACCGCCAAGACGAGTTCCTCTGGCCAAGAGGGAAGAGGTCGCACCTAGTTTTTATAAGTAATAATCTTTGCTTTTCAGGAAATGAAGCAGCTTTTCAAATGTTTTCATCTGATATTCATCATATACAGCTCTCAATTTGCCTAAAATTCTATAAATTTTTGCCTCTTGGAGTTGCACGCACTGAACTTCGCAGGTTTAACTATAAGTTGTGCGACTTTGATCTCATAAGTGGTTTAATAAATGATATCGATTGGGATACTGAGTTTCAGTGTCTCAAGGTTAATGGCTGTTTCGAATTCTTCAAAAATAAACTAGCTGAAATTTGCAATGAAAACATTGCGTGTATTAGGGATACAATTTATAAATTACCATGGCATACACACGAGCTTAAAAGGCTTACAAATCTAAGAAATAAGTTTTATAAAAAATATGTATCAACAAGTAGCATTGTTCACTTTACTAATTATAAGTACTATATGAAAGAATTTAATATTCTCGACAAGGCTCTCTATAAAAGATATATGTTGAGGTTTGAAACTAATATTAAAAATAACCATAAGCAGTTTTGGCGTTATGTTAATTCGAAAAAGAAAAGCTCTAATATTCCTACCTCGATGTTTTTGGGGACGAAGATCTCTAATAGTGCTCTTGAAACCGCTAACCTTTTTTCTGAATTCTTTGAATCAAACTTTGAAAAAGGTAATGATTGTTCTTCTGCTACAAATGAAACTTTTCATTTCTTTGACTTTTGGTCGTTGACCCTGTCTGAGGATGATGTAATCTTAGGCATCTCGAATTTAAAATTAACGAAGAAACCGGATCTTGACAGGATTTCCTCGTTTCTTCTTAAAAAATGCTGCAACGCAGTTGCTAAGCCGCTGCAGGTAATATTTAATAAGTCCCTTGAGTCTGGGATTTTCATAGATGCCTGGAAGAAGTCATTTATAACCCCCATCTTTAAATCTGGAAATAAAAACAATGTTGCGAATTACAGACCAATAACGAAGCTAACGACGACTAGTAAACTCTTTGAGTGCACTGTCAACTGCAAAATATCTTTTGTAGTAAAACGCTTAATCTCGCCACCTCAGCACGGGTTTGTCGCTGGTCGTTCAACTATAACAAACCTTACACTGTTTTCCGAGTATTGCATATCTGCCTTTCAGGAAGGATATCAAGTTGATGCGATGTACACCGACTTTTCGAAAGCGTTTGATAAGGTGTCGCACGCGGTTTTGATCAAAAAATTATCAAATTTGGGGTTTCACTCTAGTATGCTATCATGGTTTATATCCTATCTTAAAAATAGAGAAAGTTTTGTTAGTATTGAAAATGTCCACTCTCGACCATTTGTAGCAACTTCTGGTGTACCACAAGACAGTATCCTTGGTCCACTGTTGTTCATTCTTTTTATCAATGATATTTCATACGCCGTCAGAAATTCTCAGTGCTTTTTGTATGCCGATGACTTAAAACTTTACACTAAAGTTAAGGATTTTTCGGGAGTTTCTAATTTACAGTCGGATATAAACTCAATCGTTCGTTGGTGTGTTTAAAACCAACTCCAACTTAATGTTTCAAAGTGTCACTTTGCCACTTTCTCGAAGTCAACCAATCCTATAAATACTTCGTATTCCCTGGCGAATTCCCCGCTTGGCCGAATCATGGAAGTTAAAGACCTTGGGGTAATTTTTGATTCTAAATTCAGCTTTGTACCCCACTTGAATTACATCATACCTAAAGCCTACTCCTTGCTAGCGTTCATTCGCCGTAACGGTGCGGAATTCTCTGGTCCATACACGCTTTATACAAGTCTGGTTCGTTCTAGGCTAGAATATGGTTCTTTCGTATGGAATCCATTTTATGCATCTCATGTCTCACGAATTGAACGAATCCAAAAGTCGTTTATTCGCTTCGCTCTGAGGTCTCTCAGGTTTGCAGATCCTTTACAATCCTATGAGGCACGTTGCAAGCTAATTGACCTAAAGTCTCTGGAAAACAGAAGAACAACCTTGGCACTGATGTTCGTTTCTGACATCGTGGTGGGAAGGGTTGACTGCCCGTCTTTGCTGCAGTTAATTAACTTCAATGTTCCTTCAAGAGCGCTACGACAGGCAGGCACATTCTACTTCTACTTGCCGAGCTAATTATGCTTTAAACTCCCCTTTATACAGAGCTTTAAACGTGTATAACACTGTATCTTCTAAATTAAAAGTTAGACTTGTTTCTTTCAAAAGATGTTTTTAAAAATGATCTAAAACATGTTCTCTAGTTTTAAGTATAGTTTGTAATGTGTCTGTAAGAACAATCTGTTCATAGACTTAAATTAATAAATAAATAAAAGGTCATAGAGCCTTCGTCAGGCCCTTGGTGTTCGCCGGTCGTGCTAGTCAAGAAAAATGATGGCAGTACCCGATTTTGTGTTGACTATCGAAAGCTCAGTAGCCGCCGTGGCTCAGTTGGTTAGTGCGCGGTCCAAGCGAGTCGAATGCAGAGCGACGCAAGTTCGAATTCTGCATGTAGTAACACCTAGAAAAAAAATAACGGGAAACTCGTTTTCTCTTTCGGTGGCTGTCCTCTCAGCTGGAAATGGCAAACCTCTGAGAGTAAAAATTGCCTATGAAAAAGCTCCCAACCTGCCTTTCGGAACCGGCATAAAACTGTAGGTCCCTTCCACCCGCGTACAAATTCACACGCACAGCACGGGTGGTTGCGGGAAGCTAGGCCTTAGTCTCGCGTAAGCGGGCTGTCGTGCCAGTCAATAATAATAATAATAATAATAATAATAATAATAATAATAATAATAATAATAATAATAATAATAATAATAATAATAATAATAATAATAATAATAATAATAATAATAATAATAATAATAATAATAATAATAATAATAATAATAATAATAATAATAATAATAATAATAATAATAATAATAATAATAATAATAATAATAATAATAATAATAATAATAATAATAATAATAATAATAATAATAATAATAATAATAATAATAATAATAATAATAATAATAATAATAATAATAATAATAATAATAATAATAATAATAATAATAATAATAATAATAATAATAATAATAATAATAATAATAATAATAATAATAATAATAATAATAATAATAATAATAATAATAATAATAATAATAATAATAATAATAATAATAATAATAATAATAATAATAATAATAATAATAATAATAATAATAATAATAATAATAATAATAATAATAATAATAATAATAATAATAATAATAATAATAATAATAATAATAATAATAATAATAATAATAATAATAATAATAATAATAATAATAATAATCCACCAAGAACTTGCGACAAAATATAAACTAATAACAGAATACACACCGTACTACAAATATAAACCCGAAAAAATCTTAGAAAATAACAAAATAAAACTATATTGGGATGTCACAGTACTAACAGATAGAACAATAACACACAATAGACCAGACATAATTATTCAAAACAAAGAACAAAAAATAACGCACCTAATAGATATAGCCGTCCCCAATGACCATAACATAATACACAAAGAAGAAGAAAAAATAAAAAAATATGAACAACTTGCAATAGAAATAAAAGAAATGTGGCGTCAAAATCAAGTTAGCGTAACACCAATAGTCATGTCGGTAACAGGAATAACAACCAAATCATTTACAAAACATCTAAAGGCAATAGACATAGACCCAAAAACACACACAACGATACAAAAAGCAATAATCTTAAAAACATCAACAATAGCCCGCAAATTCCTAAACCACAACACATAGCCGAGCCCAACTTCTTTGGTAGCAATACCCGAAGTGGGTGAAATCCAGCAAAAAAGCTGTGAATGTCAAATTCGAATAATAATAATAATAATAATAATAATAATAATAATAATAATAATAATAATAATAATAATAATAATAATAATAATAATAATAATAATAATAATAATAATAATAATAATAATAATAATAATAATAATAATAATAATAATAATAATAATAATAATAATAATAATAATAATAATAATAATAATAATAATAATAATAATAATAATAATAATAATAATAATAATAATAATAATAATAATAATAATAATAATAATAATAATAATAATAATAATAATAATAATAATAATAATAATAATAATAATAATAATAATAATAATAATAATAATAATAATAATAATAATAATAATAATAATAATAATAATAATAATAATAATAATAATAATAATAATAATAATAATAATAATAATAATAATAATAATAATAATAATAATAATAATAATAATAATAATAATAATAATAATAATAATAATAATAATAATAATAATAATAATAATAATAATAATAATAATAATAATAATAATAATAATAATAATAATAATAATAATAATAATAATAATAATAATAATAATAATAATAATAATAATAATAATAATAATAATAATAATAATAATAATAATAATAATAATAATAATAATAATAATAATAATAATAATAATAATAATAATAATAATAATAATAATAATAATAATAATAATAATAATAATAATAATAATAATAATAATAATAATAATAATAATAATAATAATAATAATAATAATAATAATAATAATAATAATAATAATAATAATAATAATAATAATAATAATAATAATAATAATAATAATAATAATAATAATAATAATAATAATAATAATAATAATAATAATAATAATAATAATAATAATAATAATAATAATAATAATAATAATAATAATAATAATAATAATAATAATAATAATAATAATAATAATAATAATAATAACAATAATAATAATAATAATAATAATAATAATAATAATAATAATAATAATAATAATAATAATAATAATAATAATAATAATAATAATAATAATAATAATAATAATAATAATAATAATAATAATAATAATAATAATAATAATAATAATAATAATAATAATAATAATAATAATAATAATAATAATAATAATAATAATAATAATCGAAAGCTCAATGACGTGACCAAGAAGGAAAGCTATCCACTACCTCGGATCGATGACACCCTGGACACACTGTCAGGCACACAGTGGTTTTCCACACTCGACTTACGCAGTGGCTATTGGCAGGTGGAGCTTGCAGACAGGGACAAGGAGAAAACGGCTTTTAGTTTTGGCGACGGTTTGTGGCAGTTCACCGTCATGCCGTTTGGACTCTGCAACGCACCAGCGACATTCGAGCGGCTAATGGAACGTGTGCTAAAAGGGCTGCATTGGCAGACATGTCTGGTCTACCTGGAAGACATAATCGTGATGCGTAAAAGCTTTGACGACCACCTGGGAAAGCTAAAGGAGGTATTCGAGCGAATACAGAAAGCTGATCTTAAACTCAACCCAAAGAAGTGCTCGCTGTTTTAAAAGGAGGTCAAGTATCTGGGTTACATGGTTTCCGCCCGCGGAGTACATACGGATGAAGGCAAAATCACGGCGGTGAAGGAGTGGCCCCGGCCACGCAATCTACACGAACTCCGTAGTTTCCTGGGCCTGTGCACATACTACCGAAGATTCGTTCCTGGAGTTGCGAACATAGCTGGCAGCTTGCACAAATTGACGAAAAAGAATCAAGCCTTCGCGTGGGGCGAAGAGCAGGAGCAGGCTTTTGCACGACTGAAGGAAAAACTGTGCACTGCTCCAATTCTGGCTTTCCCCGTGCCTGGAGAGATGTTTGTGCTGGATACAGATGCAAGTGGGCATAGTATTGGTGGTGTGCTATCACAGATAATAGATGGCCAAGAACAAGTGATAGCCTACTACAGCAAAATTTTGTCAAAGCCGGAACGCAACTACTGTGTGACCCGAAGGGAGTTGCTCGCAGTAATGGAATGCGTGAAACACTTCCATAAATACCTGTATGGGCAAAAGTTTCGCCTGCGCACAGATCATGCGGCATTGAAATGGCTGCTGAACTTTAAGGATCTGGAAGGCAAGTTGGCGCGGTGGATCGAGCGACTGCACAGCTACGACTACACGGTAGAGCATCGCAAGGGTAGCAGCCATGGAAATGCCGATGCCTTGTCACGCCGTCCGTGCAAAACCGAATGCAGGCATTGTTCGCGAGCCGAAAGCAAAGAGTAGATAGTGGACGTACGATTGGTCAGCGTTATGCCAGAGGAAGAATGGTCTGCGGAGAGGATACAAAAGGACCAGCGCGAGGATACGGATCTTAAAACAGTCATTGAAGGCAAGGTGCAAGCCGCACGTCCAGACTGGCAGGAGATGGCCGGTGGAAGCCCGATCGCGAAGGCTTACTGGGCGCAGTGGCAAAGTCTGCGGCTGTCTGATGGTTGTCTGTACCGCGAGTGGGAGAGTGAGGATGGCCGGACCAGCAATTCTCTAATTGTAGTCCCGAAATGCAGGATCAACGAGGTGATCGAGGCATACCATAACGACTCCAGCGGAGGGCACCTAGGCATCACAAAAACTGTCGCCAAAATAAAAAGGCGATTCTACTGGGTAGGATGCCAGGAGTCTGTCGCCGATTGGATTAAGAGCTGTGATCGATGTTCGGATGCGAAAGGGCCAACAAGAAGATCTCGAGGCCGCATGCAGCAGTACAACATGGGAGCGCCCTTTGAGCGAATTGCCATGGACGTCGCCGGGCCATTCCCACTTAGCACTCAAGGCAACAAATATGTGCTGGTGGTAATGGACTATTTCAGCAAATGGCCCGAAGTGTATCCTACTCCTAACCAGGAGTCCGCCGCGGACGCGGAAATGCTGGTAAACAACTGGGTGGCCAGATTTGGAGTTCCACTGGAGTTGCACTCGGATCAAGGCCGGAATTTCGAGTCTCTTGTATTAAAGGAAGTGTGTGAGCTACTAGGAATAAGGAAAACTCGCACCTGTCCTTTGCATCGCCAGTCAGACGGCATGGTGGAACGATTCAATCGAACACTGGAGAAATATCTGCGGAAAGTAGTAGGCAGGAATTAAAAGGATTGGGACACGCATATCCCGCTGTTCTTGATGGCGTATAGGTCAGCCCCGCACGATACAACATCACGCACTCCAGCCCGAGCAGTGTTTGGCACGGAGCTGAGGTTGCCTGCTGACTTGAAGTTCGGAGTGGTCAGCACGACGGAAGGCGCTAAGACTGATTACGCAGTTAATAAGCGATCGGAGCTGGAAGAAATCCACCAGTTTATAAGGGATCGTATCCAACTGATCAGCGATAAGATGAAAGCCAGATATGATCTACGAGCTAACACAGAGGGGTTCCAAGAAGGCGATCTAGTAATGCTTTACAACCCGCAGCGGAGGAAAGGTTTGTCTCCAAAGCTTCAAACGTCATGGGAAGGACCGTAGAAGGTCGTGACCAGGATTAATGACGTGGTGTACAGGGTTCAACGCTGCGGTAACAGAAACGCCAGGTTGAAAGTAGTCCATTTGGAGCGCCTGGCGTCTTACTCCGGCGGAGCCTCGGTACTTGTTCGGGACGAACAAGTCTAAGTGATGGGCAGTGAAACGAAGATGCACTCTGTGCTGTGCATGAAAGCTTTCCAAGCATACTTTTAGGCATGCACTTTGAAGTATGGCAAATTTGGTATAATTCGCTTGGATAGTACGATATGGCAAGGATGGTTCTCGAAGAAATGGGCTGTGCGAGAATGGTCGAGCGCTTTCCAATTGGAAGTTGCAAGAAACTTCGGTGCGATAAGAAAACTGGTATAAAAGCAGCAGTGGCAGCGCAATGGGTCGAGTCTGAGTTGAATAAGCAAAGTGGTAACAAGTGTAGATACAAGCAAAGTGTAATTCTGTAAATGAAGTGAGTTTCTGACTGCGTTTGCGCTGAATAGTTGAAGTTGTTTTATTTTCAATACCAATCCAAACGAACCTAACTAAACTAAACTACATTTTTTTATTTTTGCATTAATTTTTTACTTTCTATGTTGTTACTAGCTGGGCCCCGAGGCTTCGCACGCAAGCTCTCTTCTTTCGCCCGATACAAATTTTGAACGCATTGTTGACCCCGTCAGATTTTGATTTAAAAAAAACATATGTCTATTATCTTTGAACTTTTTTTATTTCAAGTATTTTTAAAATTTTTGGTGTCAATAGGCCTATCGGTTCATGCTTTTTTCGAGTCTACCCTTAAACAAATCTTAACCTATTATTGGTCTAGTTAAATTTTGATTTTCGAAAAATTATAAAACACGTGTCGAATTATTTTTGGCTTAGAGAATTTTCAGGAAGTTCGAAATCAATATGTCTCTTAAATCACTTTTCTTCACAAAACACCTTAACACATGTTTTGACCCTTTACACCCCGAATTTCAAAAAATATCGTGTAAGCGGAGGTACATTTTTCAAGATGTACCTACTGTTCAAATTTCATGTTTGTAGCTTCAGTAGTTTGGGCTGAGCAATGATAAATCAATCAATCAATCAGTCAGTCAGTTAGGGCAAACAATCTATGTATATAAAAATGGAGGCGGTACCACGCCCTCTTGTGCAATCCTCACAACTTTCTTCTAGTCGAATTGTGCTACTATGTGGAAAGTTCGTACCAAGTTTCATTGATGTGTGTGTACTGCATAACTGTTGGATCATAAAACAAGTGCCACGCCCCTTGACCAACGCCGATCAAATCTCATCAGTAGAATGACACATCTATGAGACGACGGTACACCAAACTTCAATGCTGTGCGGCTTACAATTCCGAAGCTATTCCATATAAAAGATTTAATTTGTATGTGCGGTGCCACGCCCCCTTGGTAAATACCCGCCCCATTCCCTCTGTGGAAAGATATGGCTAAATTGTAAATTCGTACTAAGTTTCATTTAAGTGCGAGTAACAGTTACAAAATTATGCGGATAGTTTGGGTCAAACAAATGTGCCACGTCCCTTGTCCAACGCCGATATAATTTTAACAGCAGAATGACACATCTATGAAACGACGGTACACCAAATTTCAATGCTGTGCGACTAACAATTCGGAAGCTATTCCATTTAAAAGATTTGAGTTGTATGGGCGGTGCCACACCCCTTTGTTCAATACACATCCCATTCCCTCGGGCGAAGAACATGATTAAATAGTATGTTTGTACCAAATTTAATTGATGTGGGACTTATGGTTCCAAAGTTATTATGTAAAAATGTATTCTTGTGGTGCCACGCCCCGTTTTCCCGACTTTTCGTTTTTCCTAAACCTTCACGTAACAATTTCAAACAAACCCGTCGAAGGAAGTATTCAAGTTGGTCCAGTCGTTTTCAAGTTTTAAGCAGCCGAACGAACCACGATTAATTTTTATATATATAGATAAATACTATGTTGGAAAAATTTGTATAGAAATTTCGATAATTACCAAGTTTACTGTCGAAAGGTCCGAAGTTGGGAACAACGGCTGGAAAACATTGAGAAGGGAGTGCAGGGGGAATAGCACCGGAAGGGGTATAATTTAACTGCAGAATCCTAATTTCCACCAACAACTCAACAATCAAACATCAATTCATACTCAAAATGTACGGCAACGTAAATAAAAAAATTCTTTCATAAAAGTTATAAAATAAAATAGTTATCGGTAACGTAAATAAAAAAGTCATAAGTACAAGTTATGAAGCAAAGTAAATTAAAAAATCCCAAATCTATATCTATACTATTATATAAAAGCAAGTGTGACGTTTTTTGAGCCACAATCAGGCAAAAACCACTGAACCGATTTAGATGAAATAAGCACCAAACATTTTTGTATCTGTGGGAATGGTACATAGGCTATATGAGAATGACCACGCCCACTATGGTAACAAAACTCATCTATGGTATGCTTTTGTAAGGCAATATGGGTATCAAACGATTCAGCGTATCATTGCGACAAACATAGGCTATAACATAATCGGCCACGCCCACTTTCCGTGCCCACTAAACTAACAAAACGAAGCTACGGTACATGTTGGTAAATCAGTATTAATACCAAATGATTCCGTGTTTCATTGATGTTAACATAGGATATATAAGATTGACCACGCCCACCTGATATGTCTTTTCATCATGCCCACTATAATAACAAATCAGCCATGGTATATTTGTGGTAGTAATATGGGTATCAAACTATTCAGCGTGTCATTGCGGCAAACATAGGCTATAATATAATCGGCCACGCCCACTTTCCGTGCCCTCTAAACTAACAGAACAAAGCTTCGTCGGTACATGTCGGTAAATCAGTATTAATATCAAATGATTCCATGTTTCATTGATATTAACACAGGATATATAAGATTGACCACACCTACCTATTACGCCTTTTTCGCCACGATCACTATAATAACAAATCAACCATGATATATTTGTCACAGCAACATGGGTGTCGAAAGATTTAGCGATTCGATAGGGGGAATGGGGTGGGTTTTTGACAAGGGGCGTGGCACAACCCATACAACTTAAATTTTCAATATGGAATATCTTCGGAATGAGAAATCGGGCAGCATTAAAATTTGGTGCGGGGCCACTGTTTAGATGTGCCGTTTCACTGGTAAAACTTTGTGAGCGTTGGACAAGGGGCGTGGCACTTTTTAAGCAAATCAAATGTTTTGAATAACTTTGGAACAACAAATCACACATCAAAGAGATTTGACACAAACTTACGATTTAGATGTGCCCTTCGACATGAGGAATGGGGTGGGTATCGGACGAGGGGCCTGGCACTGCCCATACAACTGAAGTTTTTAATATGAAATATCTTTGGAATTATAAGTCGGCCAGCATTGAAATTAATATAGCGTCATGGCTTAGACGTGTCGTTCAAGTGGTTAAATTGTATGGGCGTTGGACAAGGGGCGTGGCACTTTTTATGCGACCCTATTGTTTTCAATAACTTTAGAACTGCAAATCACACATCAAGATATCTGGCAAATACTTACGATTTCGACGGGACGCGGTATATTTTTTGCGACTGAAATTTTCCGCCTAACTTTGGAACTGAAAGTCGCATATAAATGAAACCGGGTCAACCCCTTCGGCCGGAGGAATTTATTGGGCATTACATAAAAGAGGCGTGGCATGGCCCATAGAGTGTAGTATGAATAAACTGGATTTATTTGGCCCATTGACTTCAAGCTTGCGTGCAAAGCCGCAGGGCCCTACTAGTATTATTTAATTATTATGCAACGTTAAAATTAACTGTCGCAAATAATAATTATCAATAATATTAATCAACAAATAAAATTGATGTTGCATTGTAATAGTTACATTGCAATTATTTCTCAAAAAACTTATTAAAGGATGTATTAACCCTTTCCTTCCCATGGTAGCCATATGGCTACCAAATTCAAATTTGGAATTTCGATGTATAATTTTCGATTTTTCCCCATTCTATGAATTGTATCGCTTAACAGAAACATTGTTTCTCACCTTTTTCAGCAAAATATGTAGTTTGTTTTATGGGAACATTGAAAATTGTTAACATTTGTGCAACGGTTCCCGCTCGACAGGGCAGCAGAATTAAATGGAAAAAATGTAATATTGCTCTATGTTTAACAAAGGACACCAAATAACTCTAAAATTCTAACAAATAACTCTAAAAACTTGTAAATAAGGGACATTTTGTTTTCATATAAAATATGTTTTAATTTTGCTTCATAAAAGCCCAGTGTAGTCTAGTGTAGTATGGCTACCTCCTCCTCGCACCTCCCACTGGAAAGTCGAAACCATTTTAAATATTATGCAAAATACTTTTAAATAGTTCTCTCGTTTCAAATAACCAACTTCCAATTTGTTTCTATGGCTATTTCATAATTCGGGAAGGAAAGGGTTAACTTAAGTCCCTGGTTGTATCACATGTTGGAAAAACAGTGTTACATACACATTTCAAACGGGTGGAATTTGTGGTATCATAACGGGTCATATAGCCCTTAGTGTGTCTCATGCAGCCACTACAACCAACCAACCATCCCATTTTTATCTCTACAGAAATTAATTTTTTTTAAATGCCTTATATGTTGATTTTTCGACAACTGGAAAACTCTTACCAAGATTAAAGATCAAAAATTGCATTTTATCATGTTTCGCCACAAAAATGGGTTAAGAGTTTATCGTAACCCATTTTTGTGTATTTAGAGTCTAAATTTTAGACCCCTTTTAAAAATGAACCTGCTGTCTAAGTTGCATATTTGTAATTTTAAACGCTTGGCTTTCAGCAGAAGCAAACATTTTTGTATGTGGTGGGCTTGGGTCGTTTATGTGTACAAACGTATTTCTAAAAAAACATACTGAAAAATTGCGCCACAACAGCGCGAGTCGTTACTAGCTGTTTGTGTTGCTGGGATTGGTTTTGGTTTCGACAACAACAAAAATAACAAGAACAACAAAGAACAACAACAAGAACAGTTACAGAAGTTGGTTGAGGTAATATAGCAGTGAGCGAGTGAGTGAGCTGCACTGTTTTGCCATGTTGTTTGTGTTGCTGTTGTTATTATTGTTATTTTTGTTGTTATTATTGTTATTCTTGCTGTTATTGCTTTAGCAATTTAGTTGCTACAAAAACAAGAGTAGCTCACTCTTGTTTTTGTTGTTATTACAATGACTGCTAGTGTTGTTGTTATATTGGATGTTTTAATTTTTTTTATTCTTGTTGTCATTGCCAGCTTACAGCCTGCATCGTCTGACTACTGTTGCTGTTCTTTTTGTTTTTGCTGTTGTTGTTGTGCAAAAAATAGAAACTCGCATATGTTTTTTTGCTGCTACCGTTGTTGCTGCCTGTAACAGCAAAAGCGACAACAACAGCAACGACAGCGCAACAACCAATCCCATTGCTGCAACCAAAACAATCAAACCCTAACCAGCAACCAGTCAGCGGCGAGTACGAGCCGTGTTGCATTCGTGCGGTAGTTGTTGTTTCTGTTGTCATAATAGTTGTAGGTAGTTATATAGTTGTTGTGCGGGTAATGGATGTTGCTTGTAATTTTTGCCGCCGCCACGGCCACTGTAGCATAGGGCCGAGCTGGCGTTGCAGTTAAACATCGTCGGCGCGTTTCTTGGGCCTTGCGTTAGCGCGGCCATGTGCATTGCCTGCCTGCAAAACATTTTCCCGGACGCCAAACAGTCATTGTTGCTGTTGTATTAATGCTTTCGTGTTGCTGCTGTTGAGATGCATGGCGCGCACCGGAGCTGCGGGTCAGCGCTTTGTGGGTGGGTCGGGGGAGAGCTCGACAACTTAAAGTCTAATACTACGTTTACATTGAGCCCAAATGAGTAGTTTGAGATGAGTCATTTCAAAGTGTTTACATTGCTTCATTCGTATTGCATTTGCATTTTGTTTGGCAGCTAATGTCAAATGCTCAATGCTCATGTCCTCTTGCCGTAGCACATAGATCAGTGCTTCTCCGGCTACTGACTAAAGAATTTGTTGTTTTTTTGATGCCTCTATGTTCCACACACTGCCATATTTGAATACAAATATATTACATACCTTACATGCTAAGCATATTCTATATATTTGAAGCAGACGAAAATTTCCATTCAAATTTTGCATTTTGATCATTTTCGTTTGTTTTGATTTTGAACTGTCAAAAAGAACAAAGCTTTTGAAGCTTTTGAAAGAGCTTTCATTTTGTGCTGCGTTCGAAAAAATTGGTCATGTTTTATCGCATTTGCTTCGTCGTTTTGTTGAAATGAGTCATTTCGTCGATTTGAATTTGTATGGGGAAATGCGTGATTTGGCTTCGCATTTGAGAATTTTTGCCCAAATCACGCATTTGGGCTCAATGTAAACGTAGTATAAGGCTCAGCGCCAGGTCGTTTAAGGCCAGCGCCTAGTTTAGAAACTTGAAATTATCAGGTGTACAACTTTGCTTCCGCCGTTTTCCGATAGGTGGCTGTTCCGGCTGAGGCTGGTTGAAATACATAGATGGTAATGCCTTTAAAGTGAGTGTGGACAGTGCCTAACGAATTGTCATCGCCGTTTCAGTGACAGTTGTTCTTGTTTTCGTATTATTCACGCTCGAAAATGTCCGTTTATGTGCCCAATTCTCGCCATTTGCGGGAAGTTTTACTTTTCTGTTACAATTCGAAAAAAAATGCAGCTGAAGCGCATCGAATGCTCTCAGAAACTTACGGTGATGCTGCTCTGAGTGAAAGAACGTGTCGGGAGTGGTTTCAACGTTTTAAAAATGGTGATTTCGATGTCGAAGACAAACATGGTGGTGGAAGAGAAAAAACCTTCAAAGATGAACAACTAGAAGCATTGCTTGATGAAGATTAGTGCCAAACCCAAGAAGAGCTTGCCGAATCGTTGGGAGTGAGTCAGCAAGCCATTTCAAAACGTCTCAAGGCCCTGGGCATGATTCAGAAAGAAGGAAACTGGGTGCCGTACGAGTTGAAACCGAGGGACATCGAGCGCCGTCTATTTGTATGTGAGCAACTGCTTCAAAGACAAAATCGTAAGGGGTTTTTACATCGAATCGTAACCGGTGATGAAAAGTGGGTTCGATACGATAATCCTAAACGCAGAAAAACATGGGGAAAGCCCGGGCATGCTTCTTCGTCGAAGGCAAAATCGAATATTCACGGCGCCAAGGTTATGATTTGTATTTGGTGGGATCAGCTCGGTGTGATTTACTACGAGCTCTTAAAACCGGGTGAAACCATCACAGGAGATCGCTACCGAACGCAACTGATGCGCCTTAGTCGCGCGCTAAAAGAACAGCGGCCACAATATCAAGAGCGACATGACAAAGTCATCCTCCAACACGACAATGCTCGGCCTCACGTCGCAAAAGTGGTCAAAAAGTACCTGGAAACGCTGAAATGGGAAGTCTTGCCCCACCCGCCGTATTCCCCAGATGTCGCCCCTTCTGACTTCCACCTATTCCGTTCGATGGCACACGGCCTGGCAGATCAACATTTTCAATCCTTCGAAGTATTGGAAAAATGGATTGCTTCATGGATAGCGTCAAAAGAGGACTCCTTTTTTCAAGCCGGGATCCGAAAATTGCCGGAAAGATGGGAGAAAGTTGTCGCTAGCGACGGACAATACTTTGAATAATACATCTGTAAGCACTTTTTCGCAATAAAGCTTTTAATTTTGGAAAAAAACGGCGGAAGCAAAGCTGTACACCTGATAAAAAATTTTTTTTTCCAGAATATGATAGTTTAATATGTTTGGAATTATGTCCTAAAATATTTTGTCTCTACTCGAACTCCTTCACGTCCAAATTCAGGAACAAAGCACCGCGCTCCGCCTACAACTCCTCCGCCTCCGAAACTTTAAACTCGTTTCCGTTAGTGTTTTTCCATCGGTTCCCATCATTACTCATTACACACACACTCTTCAGATGGGTTCGCGTAAACTGGACCATTTTGAGGCACATTGTTAAACAAACAAAAAAAGTACGCTCATTGTTTATAACAATGAGCGAACCCAAAAGGTAAAATTTTCCGACTTATGCCACCATTTCCGGAATTTTCATTATTTTTCACTCAATTTAGAATCAGTTTACAGACAAATTAGTTCTTAACAGAATGCCACTCGATTTTTTCAGATCTGACGAGATTTGCGAACTGCACGCTGGGAACCATGCAAAATGAACCCCAACTTCACGCCGCGATACGGCGGCCATTTTGTAACACAGCGGACAAAAAAAAATTTTTTTTTTACATGTTCAAACAATAAAACATTTATACCAAAAGAGTTTTTGACAACCAATCTGCTCCTTCCTTGAAAAAAAAAACAAAAACACACTGTCTAAACCAGGCGCTGGCCTTAAGCGACGTCATTCGGGCACCAGGAGGCGTATTGCCGAAAGCAGCAAACTCAAACACGATTAGCGTCAATTAAAACAATTCGCTCTGAATATGGGACAAAATGCCGCAAACCGGGCAAACTAACCAACTAACCGCAAACAACTTTTCACATCTTGGGTGTATTGAGGACATCAGATATATTAGTAGCAGGGTGTCAACTCTGGCACTCACAATTTTTAGCACATGATATCAGCGCTTTCTTGCAACGTGGCATTTATTGCTGTGCTGTGTTTTTGTGCAACTTTACCCCTGATCTCAAGCCAGCCTCATGAACGTAACGCGCAAAACAACGCACAGTGGAATAACTGCGCTAACTTTGTAAAAGAATGTCCTGTAGGAATTAGAGTCCGATTGATTAATTGGCATCGGCATCGGCTTGTATCGGCCACAAAAATAGGTATTTTGGTATTGGCATCCCGTGGAATATAGGTATATGATATATTTTTTTTTAAATACGGTTGATTGAATGATTTTTTTTAGTTTGTCTATGTATATTTAATATAGCCTCTTGGTTTTTGTTCTTTTACAAAACAAAACTGTTTTTTATTGAATCCATTCGTTTTATATTTATATACATATACAAATATATATATTTATATATTCTACGTAATACCCGTGACAGACATCTAGTATTGTTACTACTAACCAAGCAAATACCGGATGTGTGTCACCAAATATCAGCTAAATACTACGTGAGCAACCTAGTATTTAGCTAGTAACAATACTATGTTCGGCTACCTAGTATTTATGTAGTATTTCACGAAACACACATTCGAACTTACTGAACACAGCTAAAAATCTGATTTTGACATGCAGGAAAAATTGAAAAGAGGAATTTGATGGAAAATGAAAAAAAAAGAAAAACATGTATATCTGTTTATTCTTTTAACAAATACAAGCGCTCTATATTGGTTGCTTTTCTTCTATGCAGTAATTGCCAATCTTAGACATTGCCTCCTTTTTTGATATAAGAAACGAATTTTTGCGTTGTTTGAAATTAATGCACTTAGAGATGTTCTCATTGTTTACATTTGTGAATTTTTTTATATTCAAACTGTCAAAAATGACTACAAATAATTTACTAAGTTATGTCTGTCACCGTACCTAGTAAATAGAATACTATGATAACTTTATCATGGTATTGTTACTACATGTCTGTCACAGGTATAATCGGCATTGGTCTTGTTTTAATGATTTCTAGAAACTCTGCTATTTTCAAAATTTCACTTCCACAACTACTTACCTGAAAGTTGCCACCCTACAAGAACACTATCGATCGTATGACCGGTCAATTGATAGTCATGCCTAATAGAAATATTGGTCAGCACTCGGAACAAAATTTCTATAATTTTTCTACAGGCCAGCTAACAAAAATTATAGAAACTCATGTATACGTGTGATTCCCTTTTTCACTCTAATACTTGAAGTTTGCGGATTTAAAAATGTCAAGCTATGTCGCTTACTCCTATTTTGATGTCTCTCAGTCTGTTTTACTTCTACGCATGCCGTTCCGCAACCTACAAAATGTATAGCTATTTCTTTCCTTGCTGAAAATTGGAAAATGCGTGTTTGTTCAAAAATTTAAATATGCATGTTGAAAATTAATGTACGCTTCTTTGCATTTTTTGCTCTTCTTTATTTATTAAAAAAACATTTATTAAAAAAAATGAAAAAAAAAAACTATCACAAATCTGTTTCTTCGTCTTCTAGCGGCTTTAGCTTCTGTCGATGGTTCTGTTTCTGTAGTGCATTACAAATATCTGTAAAAAAACCCACCAACACTAAATCTTTTTTCAGTAATTTCATGAATTTTGGAATGCTTGCAAGCAAAGTCATCGAGATTTGTAAATTGTTTTACTAGTGCCTCAAATTCCTTCTTCGCTTTGTTTATAAGGTTTGCACACGTTTTTTGTAATTTTTCTCACTTTCACTTCACCATTGCAAATACTTATCTTGTTGTATTTGCTCCTCCTTTAATCTCGTCTCTGAATGAATCGTCGTCTTCTGGTTCTGTAAAATATAATAATTATTTTTCTGGAAAAATAAAACATGTTTGCTTACCGCTCCGTTTGCTCGCACGATTTTTAAAATTAGAAAAACACAAAATGTTGCTATGTTTCAATGACGTTTTGAACAGGTCGAGCCACCTGTAGCGCTATTGCTATCATCTTCTAACACGTGTACTTGACAACTATAAACTTTCCAAAGCATTTCAACTTAATTGTTTCGTTTTAGCTTTAGCAAAAGTAATATAAATTATTCAGCTGGAAAAGGCTGGCGAATACTTCCCCTAGCGAACTTTGCAGAAATGCATACGCATGTATTGGTAAATTTGAAAATGTTTATCAATGTGCTGGAATTTTGGTCAGGCAGTTCTTGTAGGGCAATTTTCGCCTTTTCGATAAAACATCGAAAACTTTGAAAAACTAAAGAACTCCATTACAAGAGCCATCCATCCATTTAGAAGCTATAGACGTGACAGTAGTCTCTGGTTCTCGACGGATTGAAAAGGTTTCTGTTTAAATTTTTTCGAGGTGTTGATTACTGTGGCTATTGTTGTTGCTGTTATTGTTATTATTGTTGTTGTGGTATTTTCTCCTGTTCTGGGGTATGATGTTGTTGTTGTCCTTGTGTGTCTATTGCTGTTGCGACTGCTGCCTGCTGTCGTTGCTGTTGTTCTAACGTTCTTGCTGTTGTTGTTATTATTGTTGGTACTGTTACTGAGGCTTCTGTTGTAGGCTTTGTTGTTGTTTTTGTTAGTGCTTTTGTTGTTCCTTGTATATACTATTTCTAATGCTTTTATTGCTGATAAAGCTATTATTATTATGTTTTTGTTGTTGCTGGTTTTGTGTTTTACTATTAAGTTGTTGGTGGTGTTCAGTTGTTAGTGTTGCTAAGACATTGCCCTGCAAGCAATTCCGTAGTCGACTACGAAAATAGCTCACTTCTGGTTAACTTTCATGACCTTACTACAACCTAACTACAAAGTACACCAGTACCTCGCATTGCATCGTTTCGTTTTGCGTTTTTTCGAAGTTGCATCGCTGCTGAATTAGTAAGGGAGAGGGCTGGGTTGTGAACCGGGTTTTGTTTTTTGGCTCTAACTTTTCTCAGAATAAAGATATCGAAAAATCGAAGATACCATTGGAAAGGTAAATATAAAACGCAACTTTTTTTTGAAGACGGATTACTGTTTTGATTGATATTTAACTCTCTACGTCCATTTTTTGAAGGACTTGATTTTTCGCTTTTCCAAAAAAGTGGCTGGGTTGTGAACCATCTGGAAAATCCCTATTAAAGTCAGAAAATACGAAGAAAACACCCATAATTTTTAAGTAAGTTGAGGATTTATTTAATCAGGAGGCCTCAAGAGGTGAAAAAAAGTTATAATGACGCCACTTAGGCCAAAAAATCGCAATGAATGCAAGTGCTCAATTTTTTGAATTTTCATCCTAATCAGTGTCGCAATGTTTGCATGTGAGATACGTATGCGTTCTCGCATTGGCCCACTTCAAGTGAACTCACCGAAATCGAGTGAAATTACATAAAATTACTTTATTTTAATATATCCGTCCATATTTGATAGTGTTAGAACAAATGTAGTACGAAAAACAGGTGGTTCATAACCCAGCCACCTCAGTGGTTCACAGCCCAACCACGATGCCATTTTGGAAACTTTAAAATAAACGACACTTCCAATCATAATTCGACATAAACAAATATTGCATCGTAAAATAGAATCAAAACACTAAATAAACATGTATTACACAGGCCTTTTTGCAATAAGCTCAGTCACTTGGATAGCACTTAAAAAAAAAGCCAACAAGTTTTCGCAGTCGATTTTCAAACACGATGTCTTTCAAACTCGATTGCTGCCACAAGCAATACGTGTTTGTACTTCGGTGTAACCACAAAAGCAGAGTCATATCATAAGACAAACTTGACAGTTGAAAGATTGGCGATATGTCAATTGGGGAAAGAAAATACGGTAATGGTTCACAACCCAGCCTGGTTCACAACCCAGCCCTCTCCCTTACTAATTTTCACTGTGCGTCGTTAGATTTTCGAAGTTGTGTTGTTTTGAGTTCGAGGCTATACTTTTTTTTGAAATTTTCTTGTTTTTTCTGAAAGATGGCACGACTCTTGATTCTAATTGCACCATGCCATCAAAACTCGGGAATTCCCTTTCTAACTTTTGTGAAAGAAAGCCGACTTACGACAACAGCCACTATGGACTCATCAGACAGTGAATAATTTTTATTTTGTTTTTATAAATTAATTGAATATTTGACTTTGTTTTAATTGAATTTGTTTTTTTGTATGTATGTAGTAAAATTGTATATTATTTTTGTTTTTTAAATGTTGACTTTGTTCACTTTTCTTTTTAAAAAGTAGTATTTTCGTAACCCTGGAACGTATCTTCGATCTTTACATGGTTTGCCATTAAAAATCATAATTCACTTTGCGTCGTTTCAATTTGCGTCGTGTTTTTTTGGAACGTAACCACGACGCAATAATGCAGTGTAACCGTAGGCACACAATTGGAGCGTATGAGCGTATGGGCGTATGGGCGTATTGCGTTGTCAAATTAAATTTCATGTATTTCAATGAAAGCGCACACAATTGACGACGTAAGCGTATGAGCGTAAAAACGTCGTACGCTCACTTAGATCTATTTCTATTTTTTACGCCGCGTATGGGCGTATTCGTGTATATTCGTGTATTCGTATACTCATTCGTGTACGACACGACCTCAGCAGCGCGCGTATACCACTGCCGTATACATAGCGCCAGCAGCGCAGCGATGGAGTTTATACGTTGCTGCTCACGCTGGAATTGTGAGCAAGGCAACGTGTGAACGTATTTTGACAGCGTATTTACGCCGTACGCCCATACGCCCATACGCTCATACGCTCCAATTGTGTGCCTACGGTAATAGTATAAACACAACCAAGTCGTCGTGCGATTTTTACGCAGCGAACGTACGCTGTCAAAATTAAAACACACAGCCGTAAATGTGATTGCCCACAACGACGACGACTGCGATATTCGACCGACGACCGGTCGTCCGACGATAGAACAAATTCTAATTTGGTCGCAGTCGTCGTGCGAACCAATCAGCTGTCAGCGGTGAAAAACGAAAAAACAAACAAACGAAAAATTGTGGTAAAATTTTGTGATTTGTGGTTTTTTGAGGTTGCAAATTTGTAAGTGGTTCAAATTTTAATAAAAAATTGTGCCAAATAATCTATTTTGTCTTTCCCTTGCGTATGTTTTAGAAAATGGACAAGACGGAGCTCCTAACTGACCGAGCAGCGAAAGAAATCGTGCCCGCACTGGCAGTTGCGCTTCTGATTAGAGTTGCAGGTGGAGCCGGTTTTGTGCTGCCGTGAAGGAATTTGGCTAATATTGCTGCCCCGAAAGTAGCAAAAGTCGTCGCCTGGACAAATCAAGTTTGCGCATATGACAATACGCCCGTTAGTGTCCCGGTAGTGTTTGCCGTCGAGCGCCTGGCAGAGCGGGTGCGCTCCGAGGGACTGGAGGTGGTGTGCGTGCCCACTAGCTTTCAGGCGCATCAGCCGATTGTCGAGCATCAGCTGCAGCTGGGCCATCTGGACCGGCATCCAAAGCTGGCCGTGGCCATCGATGGCGCCGACGAGGTCGATAGCGACATGGTACTGATCAAGGGCGGCGGCGGCTGTCTGCTTCAGGAGAAAATAGTGGCCGCCTGCGCGAAGCAGCTTATTGTCATAGCGGACTACACCAAGAACTCGCAGCGCCTGGGCGAACAGTACAAGAAGGGGATTCCGATCGAGGTGGTGCGGCCATGCATGGCGGTAGCCAAGGCGGGGCCGTGCGTCACGGACAATGGCAACTTCATACTTGACTGGCACTTTGAGCCGACAACGGTTTACGACTGGAAGGCGGTGAATGAAGATTTGCTGCTCATACCGGGCGTGGTCGAGACAGGTTTGTTCGTGGACATGGCAACGAAGGCGTATTTTGGTATCTGTGGTGGTCTGTATTCGAATCTCATGTTTGTTTTGTAAACACGCTGCTTATTACAAAAAAATACTAATAAATAAATCCTTAGCCAGGTATGTGTCTTAATACAAATTGCTTTTAATCGCGCGGTCCAATGAATCTCGCCAGCGGTTCTCGAGCGAGTAAGTGTTGCATTGCACCTTCAGAAGGACTTCTTGCTGCGCGTCGGAAGCAGACTTTCCTTGACGTAATTGAATAATGACAGCAGACCCTGTTTCATGCCGCGCGAGAAATAGTTTCTGACCACATCGTGATTGTCTGTAACCTATATACACATTCAGATTAACCGCCCTCAAAGGACAACAATAACGACGTACCCATATGCTCGTTTTCTCGACTTATCGAATTCATGTTGATTTCCTTCACTCAAAATAAAAGGCAATTGTGTGTTTGCTGTGTTTGCAGGAATAATAGCTGATGCGAATGTCGCATCATTCTGTTTAACTGTGCGTATTTTCACGACGACGACGCACTGCGTAATTTTTCGGTGCCTATAAATTCGCCGACGACTTGGTTGTGTTCCCTACAAGACGCGACTGACCAAAACTCCACTACATTCGCAACATTTATTGAATTTACCAATACACTTGCATGAAATTTGGCCCATATGAGACAACATATCGCTGCAATTTGTCTTTCATTTAAACTGAAACAAACCATTTGACAACCATAGAAACATTAATTGCTTATACACGCATGTGTTAGAATGAGACAACAATAGAAACAACTGCTGACAAGAACTCGCATCGGAGTTAATATAAATGATTAAGAGCCGTCGGCTGCCATAGCTACGTAGCTCAGCTGGCTAACGCGCGCGCCGCGAGTCAAATACGACGCGCGAGCCCAAGTTCAAACTCCGTTGTTTCAAACGCCGAAAAAAAGAAAAACCGAAAGAAGGTAAGAAATCGAATTGAAATTTAATTTAAATAATATTATTTGAATATTTAAATAACTCTGCACTTTTCAGTAACTTCAATATTGGGCCATAACAAGTACCGAAGCGCAAGACCAAGGAAGCCGATGCCAATGATGTCGCGCTAAGCAAACCTTCGATTGCGACAATATGGGGTCATCCAAGCAGGACCGCAAATGCATTTTTTTTTAATTCAATTTTTTTTATATTATTTTACTTAAATTAATTTAAAATAAATTCAGACAGAAGTAAAAGCAAACGGTTTTTCCAAAAAATTTCAATAAAAACCTGCATTTTTGCAATATTGAGTATTGGTCATGAATGACCGATTTATACATCACATTGTGACCGATATTTGCATCAGCATTTCAGTCAGTAATTTCGGCACATGACCGGTCAACTGACTGGCATTTCAATTTTTTTCGGTGTGTGCTGCAAAACCGAAAAAAAAGTTTGCTGCAACGGTGATTTGAACTCGCGGAGTCTTGACTCGCGGCCAACGCACTAGCCGCTGAGCTACCACGGCTGCCGCGGCGGCGGCGGTGAAATAGCCATTAAAAACTAAATATTTGGAGGTTGGAATACGTATGCGTTAGAGCAGAGCAAACACACTTTTCTTAATATGCAAAAGGTGTGTGTTAGAGTGAAACAAAAAATCACACGTACACGAGAGTTTCGGTCAGTTTTTTCACACCGTCTGTACAAAAATGATAGAAACTTTGTTCGGAGAGCTGACCGAAACTTCGGTCAGGCATGTCGGTCATATGACCGATCATATGACCGTCACTGTTCTTGTAGGGTTTATACTATAATGCAGAATTCCCCCAAAGTCAATGCGACCATATTCTCTGCCATGTATTTGTTGCTTTTTGGCATATTTTAAAGAACAGTTAATAAATATTTGTTCTTATGTTATTTCATTACCGGACTATAAGCTAACTACGAAGTAATGCAGAATCCACCCAAATAATAAACAGTTAATTGTGGTTTTTGTGCTCTTTGGAATTTTATTTTACATATTTGTCATTTTCTTTCGTGCATTATGAAATCATAATCAGTGCTTAGTCTCGTGCGTGCGGTCGCAGTCCAGCGAAATAAAATTAATTGAAATCTAAGTGTAAAACTTAATTAAAAAAGGTGAGTTGTTAAACAATTTTATATATTTTTTTCAAATGATTGAAAATATTGCTATATATATATATTGCTAAATATCTTTGCTTTAATTTTTTTACGCTGATTTTATTGTTGTATTGCATCCTTATGCATTCTGTCCGTTTACAGCAACAAGCTGTTGCAATTTGTTGTTTTCGATGTTATTTTGTTGTTGCTATTGTTGTTTTTGTTACTGTTTTCGTGTTCATCGTTGTTCTTATGTTCATCCTCGTACTCAGCGCCGTTGTCCTCTTCGTCGTCGCTCTCAACGCCGCTGTCGATGTGGTAGTTGCTGTTATTGTTGTTATGTGTGTGTCTGTTGTCGTCGTTGCTATATTTGTTGGTGTCATGTAGTGCTGTTTTTGTTGCTGTTGATTGCAGCACCAACTCTTATGGTGGTTGTTGTTGTTATTGCTTTTATTCTTCCTGTTGTTTTGCATTAAGGGTTTGCCGCTCTTGCCCACTTTCGGCTTTTATGTACTTTTGTTTGTTATGTAGTGTTGCTGTTGCGCGCTGTTAGTGTTGATGTTGGCGTTGGCGTTCGTGTTGGTGTTGGTGCTGCGCTGGTGTAGGGTATGAGGTATGGTTACGCATACGTTCCGTTGGCTGGCTTGCTGTTTGCCTCGTTGGCATAGACAGCAATATTGTGTTCTGTTCTGTTGTGTTGTGTTGCTAGCTTGTGTTGTAGTAAATCGTTGATCGTTTGGCTGCTAAAAACAACAGTGCGAGTAGACATTCGAAAATGCGCTTGTAAAAACTATTTGCCGTCGGCGCTGCCGCCATGTAGTGAAAAATTTCAGCGCTGCCAAACCGTGTGCCGCCGCCGCAATGCAGTGCGAACCAGTGTTTTAAAAATTCAATTAATTTAAAAACCTACGAAATCTAATCCAACTAAATTCAAATCATTAACAAATCAAAGCACCAATCAAATAACTATTCAACAGTTCCAAAGCCAATACAAATTCGCCGCACTGAAAACTTTAAAAGGCGTTAAATGCGGTTAGAGCGCGCATAGCGGGACCAACTTGAACCGACGCGGATAATGCACAGCCTTAACGTGAGCAATTGAATGATTTTTATTGAAAAGCGCAAACGATTTGAAATGTTTGCGGCCAATTGAAGAATATCGAAAATAACTTTTTATTTCTAGTTTTTTTTCGCTTGTCGTCTGCCTTGCCTGTATTTTAATGCATTTTCATTGTGAGCACTGCCAAATTTCAACGTAATTTTAGAAAAATTGCAGCAAAGTTAAAAATTAAAGTGAAGTTTTAAATTATTTGGAACTTGTTTAAAGTCGAATATAACAACACTTTGTTCAAACAGCACTTTGTTCAAATTATCACTATTTAATTTCGAGTGGATTTATTGCAACTATTTACAACGAATTCAAAATGAAATGCACTGAAATTATGAAGTTAATTCCAAGGTATTTAATACAAATTACTTGTAATTAATTTTGAGTATAATATACTTAAATTTAGTTACTATAACTATCCCACGGCCTCTCTCCCCCCGCATACCGCGCGAGGCGGGGTCCATTTGCACCGACTATGACGGCAGTTGTCGCTGCAGGTCATATCGGCACTATTGTATAGTATTTGTTTTATTGGTTTAAACATTTTATTGTTATGTTACATGTCTGTAGAATTACTACTTTTTGTATTTTGTGGTGTATAAATTGGTCTGTTTAGAATTTTTAGATTTGAAATGAATGATTTGTGTAGTATTCCTGTTGCGGAGATTATAAAGTGTATTGTTTTTACTGCATTTTGTTTCCACACCCGTTTTATTTCAAGTGCTAATTCATTATATTTTTCAATTTTTTCAGTGTATTTTTTGTGTATGATTGTGTCATTAGGGGGCGCTTATTTCAATTAGATATGTACTATTTTTATTTTTGTCTATTAGGGTGATATCTGGTCTATTGTTGTTTATCGCTTTATCTGTTTGTATTGTTCTATCCCAATATAGTGTGTATTTTTCATTTTCCATGATGTTAGGTGGGGTGTATTTATAATATGGATCATTGTTTTCTGTCAATTGGAGGTTGGTAGCAAGTTCTTGATGCAGTATTTTTGCAATAAAATACACTGATATTATTATCTTTGTTATATGGTCTATTTTTTCTGTGGATATGTGGCATCTGTCGGCCTCGATAGCTCAGCGGGTAGCGCGCTGGCTTCTCATACCGAGCGCTCCAGGTTCGATTCCTGGCTGGGGCTGGAAAGAACACTCATTTACTTCTATCGCTATCCACATGAAGGAAATGAGAATTACAAGAATCGCACAAGTGCGCTCTTGGCAGGCAATGGCAAAACCTCCAAGTGTGAAAAGAAAAAACTGCCAATCGCCGTTCGGATTCGGCGTTAAACTGTAGGTCCCCTCCCTCCCTTTCCCACCATCCGTTTGAAATGTGTGTTGTATCACATGTTGGAAAAAACAGTGTTGCATACACATTTCAAACGGGTGGAATTTGTGGTATCACAACGGGCCCATAGGCCTAAGTGTGTCTCATACAGAGGCAGCCACTTAACCAACCAACCAACATGTGGCATCTGCGGCACTTGTCATTATTGATAGTTGGGTCCTGTGTTATGTATTATTATTATTATTCCGAATTTCGCATTCACAGCCTTTGGCTGGGTTTTACCTACTCCGGGTATGCATTCCAAGGGTCGTTATTGTGTGTTATTTAGTCGTGTGTTATTGGGTGTTATTTGGGTGCTATTTAGTCGCGGTTCATGAATTTTCCGGCTATTGTTGCTGTTTTTATTATAACTGTCTTTTGTATTTGTGTGTGTATGTTAGGGTCAAGATCCAGATTTTTTAAATATATTTGGAAGTTTTTTGTGGTTATACCTGTTACAGATACTATTATGGGGATTATTTTAACTTGGTTCTGTTTCCATAGTTCTTTAAGTTCTATTGCTAGTGGCTCGTATTTGTTTATCTCTTCGTCTTCTTTCTGTATTATATTATGGTCATTTGGTATTGCAATGTCAATTATGTGATTTTTCGCATTTTGTCTGTTAGGGTTATGTCTGGTCGGTTGTGCATTATTGTTCTATCTGTGTGTATTGTGTTGTCCCAGTATAATTTGTGATATTCATTTTCTAGTATTCTGTGTGGTGTGTATTTCTTCTATGGTGAGGTATCGTCTATTAAGTTGTGTTTCGTTGCTAGTTTTTGATGTATGATTTTAGCGGCTAAGTTGTGTCTTTCTAAGTATTCAGTTTCTACGAATATTTTGCAGCTGCCTATGATGTGTTCATTTGTTTCTGGCTGTTGATGGCATCTTCTACATGAGTCGGTTTGGATTGGTTCCTTGGTTATATATTTTCTGTGGTTTCTAGTAGCTATGACTTGGTCTTGGATGGCAAGCAGGAATCCTTCTGTTTCTGGTTTTAGATGACCTACTTGTAACCATTTGTATGAAAGGCGTTTGTCAATATATTGGTGTTGCATTAGGTTATAGTGTCGTCCATGGAGGGCTTTATTCGCCCAGTTGTTTATTTTTTGTGCCGTTATTGTTGTGTATGTTTCTAGGTTGATGATAGTGTTGCGTAAGTTGAGTGGTGTGTATTGTTTTTTGTGTGGAAGTATGATATATTCTTAGGTTTTCTATTTGTGCGTTGTGTAGTGTCCTGATGTCATACGTTTTATGGAGCTGGCGCTATGTATTTGATCAAGAAAACGATGGATCGATGTGTATGTGTACGAATCTTGCAGGAAATCGTGCTACCGTATGTCCGGGAAAAAACACCAATGCTTTGGGTCTTCCAACAGGATTATAACCTAAAGCATACAAGCAAGGTCGCACGAAAGGGGCTTCGCAATAGCAGGATTAGGGTTATGGAATGGCTCGCACAATCACCAGACTTCAATACAATTAAAAATTTGTGGTGTGACGTGAAGAGAGCAGTTGCTTACAATAATCCTTTAAATAATAATCAACTTTGAGAAGCAGTAGACCACGCTCCTAGAGGAAGATATGAAAATTTGGTTAATTCAATGCATCGGCTCTGTGCTGCAGTAATAGCGAACAACAGTCACGCAACTAAATATTAATTTGAAGAAAAATTACGTTATTACTATTTAACCACTAAATCTTTTAAAATGAAACACAATTGTTGCTTAATTTTTATGAAAGTAAAGCGAACTACTATTTTTTTGACCGTCCATATTTTGGAGCTTTTGACGCATTTAATTTAAATCAACCCAAACTGAGTTTAATTCTTAAGTTTTCTTTTATGATTGCATTGTTAACACATATAACTTGTTAAAAAAAATACAAAATAAATACTTGTAAAAAAAGCAGATTATTTTTTCCTAATTTTCTTTTCGTTGTATGCGTACTACTATTATTTTGACCGCAGCTGTATATATGTACATATATATATATATTAGGGCGGGTTAATTTTTTTTTTGTTGATGAAGCGTATAGCAAAAACGTAATCTATAGGTGATTTTGAGAAATTTTGCTCAAGAGACCATAGCTCTAAGTCGGATTTGGAGCCCCCCAAAATTTCAAAATAGATATTTTTCAATATATACATAGAATAATTTAATCAAATTCGTCATACAATCGGATAGAGTTATAGTAGATTTCTCAATCTGCGCTTGTTTGAAAGGTATTTTTATCACCTTTCAGAATCTTTATTGATACCAATATTTTTTTTTATTTTTAGTAGACATATTAGGAATTTTTTGTTGAAAAATAGCCTAAAATGAACTTTTAACTAATAAATTCCGAATTTTCTTCGATTTTTTTCGATAATTTTTTTTTTTTGCAGATTATGAAAGTTCAGATAATTTCCAACAACTTTTATTACGTTCAATTTTTTTGTTTTCGAACTCCTTTTTGTAGGAAAATCGAACTGAAAAAATCAACATTTTCAAGGTTTCAACAAAAAAACACTATTTTTACATTTTTAATTCAATTTATTTATATCTATTTTGAAATTTTGGGGGGCTCCAAATCCGACTTAGAGCTATGGTCTCTTGAGCAAAATTTTTACGTTTTTGCTATACGCTTCATCAAAAAAAATCGTTCCATACAATTTGACCCGCCCTAATATATATATGTATATATAGGGTAACGTGGTCCGAAACCGACCCCCTAAATGGCAAATGCAATAAAAGTGCTTTCAATTGATATTTTTTCACAAACCAAATTTTTTTTTTAGAATAAACATTATTCTAGGTTGTAAGTAGCTTGACAAGGTTTTTGGAAACTTTTTTCTTTAAATAACGAGGTCATATTCAAAGTTTGCATATTTGTTATTTTCAAAACTCATGGTCCGAAACCGACCCCCCCATGGATTCACTTACAACAATAAAATTCATCAAAATTTGATAGCACCTATTTAAGCTTAGGTCATAACGAATATAAAAAACTTACCTTTTGATTTTTCAAAAAACAATAAAGCACTTGTAACTGAAGTTCCGTGTAGGCTCAAAAATGAATTTTATTCCTGTGACAACACAACACGTCACATAACCACGAAATAAATAAAATGTGTAATATGATGGCTCTCCGCCTACAACTTGTAAGTGTTGTAAGAGCTTTTAAATGCCCCCACCGACAGTTTGGGGAGTAGCATAATGACTGAGAAACATGTGGAGGTCGGTATGGGACCACCGACCACCAACTACTATTTTTTTGACCGTCCATATTTTGGAGCTTTTGACGCATTTAATTTAAATCAACCCAAACTGAGTTTAATTCTTAAGTTTTCTTTTATGATTGCATTGTTAACACATATAACTTGTTAAAAAAAATACAAAATAAATATTTGTAAAAAAAGCAGATTATTTTTTCCTAATTTTCTTTTCGTTGTATGCGTACTACTATTATTTTGACCGCAGCTGTATATATGTACATATATATATATATTAGGGCGGGTTAATTTTTTTTTTGTTGATGAAGCGTATAGCAAAAACGTAATCTATAGGTGATTTTGAGAAATTTTGCTCAAGAGACCATAGCTCTAAGTCGGATTTGGAGCCCCCCAAAATTTCAAAATAGATATTTTTCAATATATTGTAACGATAAGACAGTCTGTCGCTGTGCAAAGCAACCCTGCCGCTTCGCGCCGTGCCATAATTGAATGTGGCAACGACGGCCGTGATAATAACTTTTAGTCCAATCTGGCAACAATGGTCGCGATCATCAGGGAAGCATTTACTCCACTCCGGAATGTGCGGGAACGATCTGCGCGATGGCCGGACAGAGTATAAAAGGTGGCCGGATGCGGGCAACGAGTCAGTCTGGTTTTGACAAGTGAAGTTGCCACACGGAATAATTAAGCAAATACTTAAGTGTACGAACAGTAAAGTGTAAACTGTGAATAATAAAGTGACTGTTGGTGTATTTTATTGTCTGCGTTTAAGAAACTGACTGTGTTTTATTTTCAAATCACACAATCCAGAGATACGTGACAGCCCACTAGACTTAGTATTCGTAACATTTGGTGTCAGAAGTGGGATTGTGGAAAATTGAAGATAAAAAAAAAAAAACTAAAGAAATAAAATTATAAAAGCACGGACATGGTGAAATTCGAGCTGCTGAAGGTGGACCAGCTGAAGAAGGAGCTGGCTGCCTGGAATTTGCCGACTGCTGGCGGAAAGGTGGAGTTGCAGTTGCGCTTGCGAGAAGCATGTGAGGATCGAGGCGTCGATTGGACTGTGCACGAGTTCGGAGCGCAAGAACAAGAGGCGTCGGCCAAAATGGAGGAATCGCCTGCAGGTGCGGCGTCGATGCAAAGTACGACTGCAGCGGCTGCGCCGCCACAAGCAATGGACATGAGCCAGCTAATGGTTGCACTTAAAGGCATGTTCGAGACTTCCAACCGTGAAATGGCAGCGAAAATGGAAACTGCGAATCAAGAGATGGCAGCGAAGCTGGAAACTACGAATATCGAAATTTCGGCAAAAGTCGAGACAGCAAATCGAGAAATGTCAGAGAAGCTGGAAACTACGACTCTCGAAATTTCGGCAAAAGTCGAGACTGCAAATCGAGAAATGGCGGAAAATTCTGCGCGCATAGAGCAGAAGGTGGAGGAAATTTCCAATAGCCTGAATGTGAAAGTTGAGCATCTCGAGACGCGAATAGACGATTGGGACAAACGAGTTGACGAAATGGGTGAATCCCTGAATAGACGAGTTGACAACCTGGATGAGTCCTTGAACAAACGAGTTGACAGTCTGGAAGATTCGATGCACAGAAAGATAGACGAACGACTTCGAGAGGTACAGCCACGAGAATGTTTGCCACCGGTTCAGGACGGTTTTGCTTGTTTTGATGGTGCTGCGCCGTTCGACACATTTAAATTGCAATTCGACTTGGCTGCTTTGGAAAATCAGTGGACAGATATCAGGAAAGGTCGGAGGTTGGCACTGGTGCTGAAAGGTCCTGCGGCTGAGGTAATCAAATCAGTTCCAGAATGTTTAAGAAGTGATTACGGTGCCATCATGAGGGCATTAGCAGCGAAGTATAGCAACGAGCACAACCATGCGCTATACTACTGTGAGCTGAAGAACCGCAAGCAAAGAGCCAACGAGGCGCTGCAGACATATGCAGCAGACATTGAGCGGCTCGTACAGTTGTGCTACCCAAAATTTGGTGCTGATGACCTCGAGAGGATGAAGATTGAGTCGTTTGTTGAAGGTCTTCATGATCCAGAAACACGTCGCAGTGCGTTGATGATGGGCAAGCCAACATTTAAGGAAACGGTGACCAGCGCGATGACATATGAAGCGGCATGGATTGGGAGCACTCGGTATGCACCTGCAAGGATACGCCAGATTCAGGCAGACAACGACATTCCGATCCAGGCCATAAGCTCGGAGATACCGGACAGGCCACGGGTGGTCTCCTCTAAAGTTGTTTGCTGGATATGTGGTAAGCAGGGCCACATATCACGAGACTGCCGCCAACGGAAGAGGCGTTCCCGTTCTCGATCGCAATCGCTTGATGCGAGGAATACTGACAATCGAGGCTCAGCCAACAAGCGCAGGGCTGAGGACGAGGAGCCGTTAAACTAAAACGGGTCAGCCCAAAGGGGCGTGAGCTGATCCCCACAATCTGCTGCCCCACCGTCCTTGTCACACAGCTGAAACGGCAACATAGCAGCTTGACGATTGAAGGAAGGATAGATGGAAAGTTGTTCGTGTTGACACTGGATACTGGAGCGTCATATTCGATCATAAAAAGGAAGCTGCTGAAGAACTGGGAACCGCTGCATGGCATACAGCTGCGGACTGCGACTGGCGAGCGCGCGCCGGTGAGAGGGAAAGTTACAAAAACGATTGCTATCGGCAACAGCAGCCTGGAACATGAGTTCATCGTCGCGGATATAATGGACGACGTGATTCTCGGCGTGGATTTCATGATTAGGCACGGTTTTACGCTGGACCTGAAGGAAAATGTGCTGAGATATGCCAACGTTGAATTCCCGCTGCGCACCGGCTATGAGCGAAGCGTGGCGGTACGGAAGGTTGTATCGTGTCAACACGGGAGGATACCAGCGAATTCTGAGGCGATTGTGTGGGCAAAGGTGGACGAGGACGATGGGACGAGTCGGCTGTGGGTAGTAGAAGCACCGAAACAAGGACACGACAACATCATCATCGGACGTACATTAGTGGAACCTAAAAATGGCAGAATACCAGTCAGAATACTGAACCCCCTGAATGCACCCAGATATGTCAGGAAAGATGAGGTAATCGGCGAGTGTAAGGAAGCTGTAGCACTGGTCAATTGCGAGAGTAGCCCACCTGGAGGTAATAAGAAGAGCGGTTTTAACATGGACGCCATACCGCAGGAGAACCAGTGGAGCAGCGAGTTGACGGCCAAGCAGAAACAGAAGGCGAGGTCACTCCTGCAGCACTATGGGTCAATTTTTGCGGCAGAAGCAGGCGGAAGAACAGCCATAGTGAAGCACAACATCGACACCGGAAGTGCAAAACCGATTCGCCAACCGCCAAGACGAGTTCCTCTGGCCAAGAGGGAGGAGGTCACCAATTTGATCGAGAACATGCGGAAAGACAAGGTCATAGAGCCTTCTTCGGGGCCCTGGTGCTCGCCGGTCGTGCTAGTCAAGAAAAAAGATGGCAGTACCCGGTTTTGTGTGGACTATCGGAAGCTCAATGATGTGACCAAGAAGGACAGTTATCCACTACCTCGGATCGATGACACCCTGGACACACTGTCAGGCACGCAGTGGTTCTCCACGCTCGACTTACGCAGCGGCTATTGGCAGGTAGAGCTTGCAGACAAGGACAAGGAGAAAACGGCTTTCAGTGTTGGCGATGGTTTGTGGCAGTTCACCGTCATGCCGTTTGGACTCTGCAACGCACCAGCAACATTCGAGCGGCTAATGGAACGCGTGCTAAAAGGGCTGCATTGGCGGACGTGTCTGGTGTACCTCGACGACATAATCGTAATGGGTAAAAGCTTCGACGACCACCTGGGAAAGCTGAAGGAGGTATTTGAGCGGATACAAAAAGCCGGGCTTAAACTCAACCCAAAGAAGTGCTCGCTGTTCCCAAAGGAGGTCAAGTATCTGGGTTATACGGTTTCCGCCCGCGGAGTACATACGGATGAAGGCAAAATCACGGCGGTGAAGGAGTGGCCCCGGAGTGTACGAACAGTAAAGTGTAAACTGTGAATAATAAAGTGACTGTTGGTGTATTTTATTGTCTGCGTTTAAGAAACTGACTGTGTTTTATTTTCAAATCACACAATTCAGAGATACGTGACAGCCCACTAGACTTAGTATTCGTAACAATATACATAGAATAATTTAATTAAATTCGTCATACAATCGGATAGAGTTATAGTAGATTTCTCAATCTGCGCTTGTTTGAAAGGTATTTTTATCACCTTTCAGAATCTTTATTGATACCAATATTTTTTTTTATTTTTAGTAGACATATTAGGAATTTTTTGTTGAAAAATAGCCTAAAATGAACTTTTAACTAATAAATTCCGAATTTTCTTCGATTTTTTTCGATAATTTTTTTTTTTTGCAGATTATGAAAGTTCAGATAATTTCCAACAACTTTTATTACGTTCAATTTTTTTGTTTTCGAACTCCTTTTTGTAGGAAAATCGAACTGAAAAAATCAACATTTTCAAGGTTTCAACAAAAAAACACTATTTTTACATTTTTAATTCAATTTATTTATATCTATTTTGAAATTTTGGGGGGCTCCAAATCCGACTTAGAGCTATGGTCTCTTGAGCAAAATTTTTACGTTTTTGCTATACGCTTCATCAAAAAAAATCGTTCCATACAATTTGACCCGCCCTAATATATATATGTATATATAGGGTAACGTGGTCCGAAACCGACCCCCTAAATGGCAAATGCAATAAAAGTGCTTTCAATTGATATTTTTTCACAAACCAAATTTTTTTTTTTAGAATAAACATTATTCTAGGTTGTAAGTAGCTTGACAAGGTTTTTGGAAACTTTTTTCTTTAAATAACGAGGTCATATTCAAAGTTTGCATATTTGTTGTTTTCAAAACTCATGGTCCGAAACCGACCCCCCATGGATTCACTTACAACAATAAAATTCATCAAAATTTGATAGCACCTATTTAAGCTTAGGTCATAACGAATATAAAAAACTTACCTTTTGATTTTTCAAAAAACAATAAAGCACTTGTAACTGAAGTTCCGTGTAGGATCCAAAATGAATTTTATTCCTGTGACAACACAACACGTCACATAACCACGAAATAAATAAAATGTGTAATATGATGGCTCCCCGCCTACAACTTGTAAGTGTTGTAAGAGCTTTTAAATGCCCCCACCGACAGTTTGGGGAGTAGCATAATGACTGAGAAACATGTGGAGGTCGGTATGGGACCACCGGTCGGTTTCGGACCACGCTACCCTATATATTATATTATTATTATTATTATTATTATTATTATTATTATTATTATTATTATTATTATTATTATTATTATTATTATTATTATTATTATTATTATTATTATTATTATTATTATTATTATTATTATTATTATTATTATTATTATTATTATTATTATATATATATATAATAATAATAATAATTATTATTATTATTATTATTATTATTATTATATATATATATATAATAATAATAATCTATACTATCTTATATATAAAAAAAACTTAACATTCTGTGTGTAGCCAGTGTTTGCGAAAACGGCTCATTCTTTCGGCAAATTTTTTTTGTGTGTGATAGAAGATGTCAATGCGGTGGTTTATAGCGATATTACATGTTTGTACGGCAGGTGGGCGTGGCACCTCCCATACAACCTCAATTTTTGTTATGATATATCTTCGGAATTATAAGTCGGACAGCATTGAAATTATGTACAGTGTCATGGCGTACATGTGTCATTCCACCGGTAAAATTTAAAGAGAGAAGAAGTGAAGTGTTACGCGTGGGCAGACGTGCCGTTTTGTGCTCCGCGGTTTATATTGTTTTTTATTGTTTCTGTCCGTCCCTCGCGTGTTTAAATGTTCGTCCGACTGACATGTCCAGTTTGTGCTGCGCCGCGTGTGCCAAATAATTAATACAATAATAATATTAATATATAATAACAAATAATAAAAGTTAAAAAATGCAAACGCAATATAATACTGCCGTTAACTTTTTCTCGCTGTCCGCTGCATTGACCTCTGCGTTGTGTTTGTAATGGTTCTTTTTCCGTGTCTCCCTCCTCCGTCCGTATTCAGTGGCGCTACATGCGGTCTTGTTCGACACTGAGAAATTGACTGTTCTGTGGTAAAGGCATAACACTTACCACAGAGCATAATCAATTTCTTAGTGCGGCAGATCTCATTCCCGGCTACTTTCCTTGTCCTTTAACCCACCCAGGCCATGGTGCTGGACAAATTTCGTATAGCCTTCTGCAACGTGCGCGGGCTTAGGGCGAACTTTTTCGCAGTTTACGCATTTGTTAGACTTCATAAACCCCATGTAATGGCACTAAGTGAAACCCAGGTGTGTGGGGATGCAGATCCACTGGATTTCCACATCCCTGGTTACCACTTAGTGCCATTATTCTCTCCTCACAGGGGTCTTGCCATTTATGTGTGCAGTAATGTTGCGTACCAGTGCCAGCAACAATTATACACGACGGATGCCGAATTTAGCTCCATGTGGGTTAAATTCAATATCCAGTCGCACATTCTGCACTTCTGCTTTCTGTATAGAAGCCCGAATTCAGGGAGAGATTTTACTTACAACAAGTTTGATCTTCTCTCTGATTCTATTTCTCATATTTTGGAATCGTATCCGAATAGTGAAATTGTTGTTGCTGGTGATTTCAATATTCATAATTCCAATTGGCTACGCCATTCCAGCCACACAACTCCTGAAGGCTTATTTGTCGAGCTCTTTGCCGAGTCTAATAACTTGACTCAAATAGTGCATGAACCAACGCATATCCCCTGCGTTGAGGGGCCTAGACCTTTTTCTCACTTCACATCATGAAAAATATGATGTTGAAATGCACGCACCTCTTGGAAACTCGGACAATTGCACCATTTTGGCGTCTTTCTCATACTCTTCTATCCGCAATGCTTCGCCCTTAGCCCCGAAGCGCTTAATGTGGATGTATGATAAAGCTAACTGGAGTGGACTTAACGATTTTTTCGCCCACTTCAATTGGAAATTGTGTTTTCTTGATAGAAACATAAATGCCGCAGCCAAAATGGTTGAAGAAATAATATTATTGGGAATGCGGTCCTTCATCCCTAATAAGAAAATTTGCATTAAACCCAAGGACAATATCTGGTTTAATGAGACATGCAGAATTGCTGTCAGGTCCAAAGAGGAAGCTTTCAGAACATGGCAGGCAAATAAAAATGCCACCACTGAACAGCTGCGTAAACAGGCTAGAAATCGATGCAATGCCATCCTGAAGCGCCAAAAGTTTCTGCACGAACAGCGCCAAAGGAAAAAAGTTCTTCAATGCCAGCGTGGTAGTAAGAACTTTTGGTCATTCGTTAAGAAGGTGAAGAATCAAACATCGTCTTCAATTCCAACTCTCCTTAACAATGATCAAATCATCACTCACTCGGTTGATAAAGCTTATTTGTTGGCTAAAATTTTCGCAGACAATTCCTCTCTGCCCCCCAGCGATCAACCACTACCCGTAGTCGAGAACGTATCTTGCTCCATGCCAGAAATTCATTTTCGAACGCGGGTAGTTAAAAGAGTGCTTGCAAATCTCGATGTAAATAAGGCTTCAGGGCCGGACGGCATTCCAGCCCTTGTTTTGCAAAAGTGCGCTACCTCACTGGCTTGTCCATTACGCAAACTTTTCAACATGTCATACACCACAGGTGTATTTCCGACATGTTGGAAGGTAGCAAATGTTCAACCAGTTCCTAAAAAAGGCAAGACTACTGACCCTGCGAACTATCGACCTATAGCAATCTGTTCGGTGCTTTCCAAAGTAAACGAGATCTCTGAGCCGTCGGCGGATCGCTTTAAATAAATGAAAAGGCGCGGGAGTTCGGGTGATCGCGTGCGTTTTATTTAATGTTTAAAACACGAATGGCAAACTGAAAAAGACATTGGACGAGACAGACGGCCGAAGCCGGTGGATTGGGAAAGTGGGACATAAATACATAGGGGACTGGAAGGGAGAGGATTGGATCATTGCAGGATCCACAGATCACTGGAACGAACACATTTGACCATGGCGGCCCGCGTTGCCTCTGGCAACATTAATGCCGGAGCTGCTCGCTGAGCCGGCCCAATGCCTCCAGAGCTTGCTCGATGAGGGCGCGGGCTTTGACGCGCGGCTGCGGGGTCTCCTCGTCGGCGGTCTCCTCGTCGCTGAAGGTGATGAGCTGGCGCTCAGCTGCTGCCTCGGCTGAGGGGCGGGTGCCTGGACGTTGGGGCTGGCGGCGGTGGCGTGCCAGCCGGTTGGCGATGGCGGAGCGCTTCACAGGGCGCTGATTTGGAGCGGCCTGCTGCCGGGGCTGCTGCGGCTTCTTGTCGCCCTTGACTGCGGCCTTGGGCACCGTTGCTGGGGCTGGCCTTCCGCCGAAATGCAGCATGGTGTGATGGGCGCGGCCGCACTTGCTGCAACGCGCGGTGGAGTTGCACCGATTAGTGGGGTGGGACCGCGCCAGGCAGTTCGTACAATAGCCCTGGGCGCGGGCTACCTGCTGACGCTGTTCTGGTGCCATCGCCAGAAAAGCCCGGCAAAATCGTATGCCGTGGAGGTGGTGGCACAGTCGGCATTGCTGAGCCATCCGCGGTTTCCGTGTTGCCCTGCAAAACACAAAAAAAGTGTATCACTACGATATAACGATAGTGGGTGGATAGGGTATGAGAATGAGTATGGGGAAAGCAGGGCCATGAGTTGAGTGAGCTTTAAGACGCTATTAAGGGGCATAGCTTGACGACTGGCCTTGTCAAGATGCCAGAGTCGGTGCGGATATCCACGACACGTACGTGATTGTCGGGACCGCGATGAATTTTATGAATGCGGCCGAGCCGCCATTCATTGGGGGGAAGCAGGTCGTCTTTAATGACGACCATTTCATTTTCTTCCACTTCCCTCTGCGGATGCTTCCACTTGTAACGTTTGTGGAGATCCTTAAGATATTCGTCCTTCCATCGTCGGGCGAATTGATGATGGAGGACTTTGAGTTTTTCCCATCGATTAATCAGGGATAGCTCGGAGCACTCGGGTTCGGGGGGGCGGCGAGAGGAGCGCCTCGGAGAAAGTGACCAGGGGTCAGAGACACTAGATCGCTAGGGTCCTGCGATTGAGGAGAGAGTGGACGTGAATTAAGCGTCCCTTCAATTCTAGTCAGAAGAGTCGTAAACTCTTCGTATGTGAATCTATGAGAGCCGGCTACCTTTTTAAGGTGGGTCTTGAAGCTTTTGACCGCCGACTCCCATAGTCCTCCCATGTGAGGAGCATGTGGGGGAATGAATTGCCACTCGACGCCCTGAGGACCGTATCGGTCGAGAATATCTTGGGCGATTTCTCTCGAGAATTTGGCAAAGTCTCTGGCCATGGCACGTTGAGCACCGACGAACGTTTTGCCGTTGTCGGTCATGAGTTTGAGAGGTAGCCCTCGTCGACCAGTAAATCGGGCGAATGCTGCGCGGAACGGTCGTAAGATCCGAGCAGAGTTCCAAGTGAACGGCTTTCGTGGAGAAGCACACGAACACTGCAACATAACCTTTGAGGTAGGTTGAGCTACGGAGCATGGAAGCTTTAATCTGGAATGGACCAGCAAAGTCGATTCCAGTTGTGGCGAATGGGATGGTAAGTGTGCATCGTTCGGGAGGGAGTGCTGCCATAATCTGTGTTCGCAGCCTTTGTTTATGGATGACACACGTTTTGCATTGAAAAATGCACTTTTTGACTTGCGGCTTTAGGCGCGGAATGTAATATTCCTGCCGAACCATACGGAGCATGAGTCGTTGGTCCGCATGCAGTAATAGCTTATGAAGGAAGCGAGGAAGCAAACTGCAGTAGCGGGACTCTGGAGGGAGAATGATAGGGTGTCGTTCATTATACGACAATGCCGCATTGGCGAGTCTGCCATTGACTCGCATCACCTTCTGTTTGTCTAAGAAGGGATTGAGTACCAAGAGAGAACTTTTCTTGGATATGGGAAGCGAATGAGAGAGCGCTTGTCGTTCCTGGGGATAATAGGAACTTTGCGCGAGAGTTATAAGGCGATTCTTAACAAATGCCAACTCTGCTTGGGATAACTGTGTTCCGTGTATGGGATGTTGCGGGCGACGGGAGGAGATGCCGTTATGAATGAAGCGGAACATGTATGCGATTACTCGCAGGGCTCGAGAGAAGCTGGAGAACCGATCGAGGATGTCGGTCTGCTCTTCGAGAAGGTGGTGGCAATCAACTGCTCGTTGTTCCGGGACTGGAACTTTGCGAGAATGACCTTTGGGCCAAGCATCGGAAGCTTGCTGCAACCATTTGGGGCCACTCCCCCACAGAGTGTGATCTTTGAGATCCTGCGGCTTGCATCCGCGCGTTCCTAAGTCCGCGGGATTTTCAGCGCTTGGGACATGTCGCCAGGGAGCGTTGTGCACATTTTGACGTATTTCAGTCGTGCGGTTGGCAACATAGGTTTTCCATGTGCAAGGTGGTTTTTCCAACCAAGCAAGGACAATTTCCGAATCGGTCCATAAATGGATTTCCGATTGATCGAACCCGAGGTGAGAGCGGAGGGATTTGATGAGCTGGGAGAGTAAAACTGCTCCGCAAAGCTCTAAGCGAGGTAGGCTTATTGTTTGGAGAGGTGCAACTCTTGTTTTCGCAACAAGGAGATGTGACGCGAGGTGGTCACCATTCGTGCTAATACGTATGTATAGAGCTGCACAGTATGCCTTTTCGGAGGCATCGCAAAATCCATGGATCTGAACATTTCGATTGGGGGCATAGTTAACCCACCGGGGAATTTCGATAAGTTCTATGGCAGGCAAATTCTCAATGAATTGCTGCCATTTAATAAGTGATCCTGGCTTTATGCACTCGTCCCACTCAGTACCTTCAAGCCAAAGCTCTTGCAGAAGCTTTTTGGCAAGAATCATTATAGGCGAAAGCCATCCTGCGGGATCGAAAAGTTTGGCAACGGAAGAAAGAATTTGCCTTTTCGTGAATGAGGTTGCAGGAGAAGTGGGAGAGATGGAGTATGAAAATGAGTCCGATAGGGCATTCCAACGGATGCCAAGAGTCTTAGTGGAACTCGTTGAATCGAACTTGAGGAATTCCGAATCGAAAAGGTCGTCTTCGGGAATTTCCTCTAAGAGTTTTGCGTGATTAGCCGTTATCTTTTTAAGAGGGAATCCCCCGGAGTTGAGGGTGGCTATCACTTGAGAGAGAGCTTCCATAGTGGTGGGAAGATCATGACCTCCGGAAAGAATGTCGTCGACATACGTTTCCTCTAGAAGTATTTTTGCCGCTAACGGGCTGGATGGCTGAGAGTCGTGGGCCAATTGATGGAGCGTTCTGATGGCCAAATATGGCGCACAGTTAACCCCAAATGTCACCGTTTTCAATTTGAAATCTTGAATAGGAGATTCCGGGGATTTGCGAAAGAGTATTCGCTGGAATTCCTGGTGATCATTATGGACCCGAATTTGCCTATACATCTTCTGGACATCGCCATTGAAGACAAAGCGGTAAAGGCGCCATCGGAGAATGAGCGATGTGAGGTCATTTTGAAGAGTGGGGCCAGTATGCAGAACGTCATTAAGTGACTGACCAGAACTTGAGGACCTTGAGGCATTGAAGACTACTCGGACTTTGGTAGTCTTCTTTTCGGGGCGGATGACTGCGTGATGAGGCAGATAGTACGAAAAGTACTTGCCATTTTGGATTATCTCACGGGGATTTGTGAGTTCCATATGGTCAAGGGTGAGATATTCCTCTAAGACGTCATCGTAGATGGTCTTGAGGTTTCCCTTTCGGGAGAGATTTCGCTCCATGCTAACATATTGCTGGAGGGCGTTTGGGCGGGAATTGCCTAACGCTATGGTGTATGGAAATTCTGCCTTAAATGGGAGTTTAACAGTATATCTACCGTCCGATCCACGGGTTGTGGTCTTCTGGTACAACTCTTCGCAATAAGTGTCATCCGAGGAGACCGGTGTCGGGAGTTTGACTTCTTCCTGCTCCCAGAATTGCCTGAGTTGTGAACTTAGTTCCTCATTGGAGACTTCTGCTACGCATGTCGAATAAGATGACACCGTATGGGGTACTGGCCCGCTGAGTATCCAACCGAAAATGGTTTTTTGGGCTAGTAAACTGCCACACACATTTCGTCGGATACCTTCGAGTAAGATCTGGGGAATCAGATCATTGCCAATAACTAAGTCTATCTGCGCTGACTCGAATGGATTTGGGTCCGCGAGATTTAGGGTGGCAAATTCTTGCCAATTGGGATGGCTAATTGGTTTTTTGTAAGGGGGTCCGCACTATACGTTGTTCACTTTCTTTTTTTTTTTGTTTTACCTCATTTGCTTTTGGTTTTGTGTTGTTCACTTTTGTGCACTTTTACTTTGTTCACTGTGCTATGTTGTCTGCTTCACTGTTTGTAATATGTTTTATATTGTCACTTAGTTTTCACTGTTTTGTGTCACTGTTGTAATGTTTTATGTCACTGTTTTGTGTTTGAATGTTTTTTATGTTTCACTTGTTGAATGTTTCCTCGCGGGTTCGCGGTGGCTCGAAGGACCATAAACGAGATCTCTGAGCCGTCGGCGGATCGCTTTAAATAAATGAAAAGGCGCGGGAGTTCGGGTGATCGCGTGCGTTTTATTTAATGTTTAAAACACGAATGGCAAACTGAAAAAGACATTGGACGAGACAGACGGCCGAAGCCGGTGGATTGGGAAAGTGGGACATAAATACATAGGGGACTGGAAGGGAGAGGATTGGATCATTGCAGGATCCACAGATCACTGGAACGAACACATTTGACCACCAAAGTAATGGAAAGCATTGTAAACTTCAACCTTGTGAAATATCTGGAGCACAATAGACTGCTAAGTGACCGCCAATACGGCTTCCGAAGACAACGATCGACGGGAGACCTTATGGCGGTACTCACCGAGAAATGGAACCATAGCATTCTAAACCTCGGTGAAAGCAAGGTTGTTGCATTAGATATTTCCAAGGCCTTTGACCGGGTGTGGCATAAAGCACTCGTGTCAAAATTGATTGCCTATGGTGTCGGTAGTATCTTCTCTCGGTGGATAACGAGCTTCCTCTATGATCGCTCTATTCGTGTTGTAATAGACGGCATAGCCTCGGAAAAGCATTCCCTTAGCGCGGGAGTGCCGCAGGGTTCGGTCCTTTCTCCAACCCTTTTCCTGATCTTCATCAACGACCTGTTGTCGGCGACGAAGAATCCCATCTACTCGTTTGCGGATGACAGCATACTCTTTCACAAAGCGTCCCAGCTCTGTGGAGATTGAGAGAGAACGGCGCCGTATGAATGACACACTTAATAGCGACCTACAAACAATCTCCAAGTGGGGTCAAGCGAACAGGGTCGATTTTAATCCCCGCAAGACCCAATGTTGCCTGTTATCCCACAAACGAGTCTCCCCACATCCCAACACATCCCTGGTTATGGGTGGTGTGGATATTGCGGAGTCGGCAGCTTTTGATGTTCTAGGCATGTCCATTAAGAACGATCTTCGTTGGAACGATCATATTTTTGGCGTGTCGAAAGAAGCAGCCAAGTGCCTCGGCTTCCTAAAGCGGTGCAAAAAATATTTCACTCCGTCCGATCTCCGCATTATTTACACTACCTATATCCGACCTAAAATGGAGTTTAACTCGCACCTCTGGGCGGGGGCTTCAAAAACCCATTTGGAGTTCCTCGATCGGGTGCAAAACCGTGCGATTAAACTTATAGGGGACAGTAGGGCATCCAGCTCTATTGACTCCCTGGAGCATCGTCGAAACGTGGCATGTGTGGTGTTATTTTACCGATACTTTTTCGGCAACTGCTCAGTGGAGATGGGCAGCTTGATGCCATCACTCCGGGTATTCCCCCGGGCAACCCGTTTGAACACTGGCGCTCATGCATTCCACGTCGAAACGATGTTCCAGCGCACTACGCACTACAGGGAAAGTTCGTTTCTGGCCCGCACAGCGCGGCTGTGGAATGGTCTCCCTGCGGATATTTTCCCCAGCACTTATGATCTCGATGGGTTCAAGGCAAGAGCCCATAAACACTTTACTCATAACCCTATCTCCTAACCTTTATATCCTTCCTGAACCAACGCAATGCTTCGCATTAATAGGGGTCATCCCCTGCGCGTTTGTTCCTGTATAAAAAAAAAAAAAAAAAAAAAAAGGGCGTTGGACAAGGGGCGTGGCACGTTTTAAATTCGGGTGTAACTTTTGAACTATAGCATTCACATCAATGACACTCGGTACAAACTAACGATTTTGTCGTGTCCTTCGGAAAGGGGAACAAGGTGGATTTTAGACAAGGGGGCATGGCACCGCCCATACAACCCAAATTTTTGATATGGAATACCTTTATAATTATAAGTCGCTCAGCATTGAAATTTGGTACATTGTCATGGCGTAAGCGTGTCATTCCACCGGTAAAATTGAATGGGCGTTGCACAAGGGGCGTGGCACTTTTCAAATTCCGATGTAACTTTTGAACTATAGCTTTTACATCAACGGCATAAACTTACGATTTATCCGTGTCCTTCGAAAGAGGGAATGGGGTGGGTTTTGGACAAAGGGGCTTTTCACCGTCCATACAACTCAATTCTTTAATATGGAATAGCTTCGAAGTTGTTGGGTGCACAACATTAAAAGTTGGTGTACCGTCGTCTCATAGAAGTGTCTTTCTATTGTTAAAATTTGATGGGAGTTGGACAAGGGGCGTGGCATATTTATTTGACCCAAACCATCCGCATAATTTTTAAACTGTTAGTCGCACATTAATGAAACTTAGAACGAACCTGTCCCTCGACAGAAGGAATGGGACGGATTTTTAACAACTCAAATCTTTTATATGGAATAGCTTCGGAATTGTAAGCCGAACAGTGTTGAAAGTTGGTGTACCGTGGTCTCATGGATGTGTTATTCTACTGATAAGATTTTATCGGCGTTAGAAAAGGGGCGTGGCACATTTTTTATGACCCAACATTTCCGTAAGTCGCACATCAATGAAACTTTGTACGAACTTACCACTTAGTCGCACAATTCGATTAGAAAAAAGTTGTGAGGATTAGATAAAGGTGCGTGGTACCGCCTACAATTATATTGTAACGATGAGACAGTCTGTCGCTGTGCAAAGCAACCCTGCCGCTACGTGCCGTGCTATAACCCAATCTGGCAACGACGGCCGCGATAGTAACTTTTAGTTCAATCTGGCAGCGACGGCCGCGATAATAACTTTTAGTCCAACCTGGCAATGATGGAAACTTTTAGTCCACTCCGTAATGTGCGGTAACGATCTGCGCGATGGCCTGACAGGTATAAAAGGCAGCCGGATGCGGCGCAGCGAGTCAGTCTGGTTTTGACAAGTGAAGTTGCCACACGGAGTAATTAAGCAAATACTTAAGTGAACGAACAGTAAAGTGTAAACTGTGAATAATAAAGTGACTGTTGGTTTTTAATTGGCTGCGGTCGAATAAACAAAGTTGTTTCAGTTTCAAATTGCACAATCCAGTGATACGTAACAGCTCACTAGACCTAGTATTCGTAACAATATATACACCCGTACCTCACTTTGCGTCGTGGTTACGTTCCAAAAACACACGACGCTAATTGAAACGACGCAAAGTTAATTATGATTTTCTATAGCAAACCATGTAAAGATCGAAGATAGGTTCCAGGATTGCGAAAATTCTGCTTTTTAAAAAGAAATTGAACAAAGTAAACATTTAAAAAACAAAAATAATATAAAATTTTATTGCATACATACAAAAAACAAACAAAAAACAAATTCAATTAAAACAAAATAAAATATTCAATTAATTTATCAGAACAAAATAAAAATTAATCACTGTCTGATGAGTCCATAGAGGCTGTTGTCGTAAGTCGGCTTTCTTTCACAAAAGTTAGAAAGGGAATCCCCGATTGCCGATTGATGGCATGGCGCAATTAGAAACAAAAGTCGTGCCATCTTTTACAAAAAAAAGACAATTTCAAAAAAAAGTTAAAGACTCGAACCCAAAACAACGCAACTTCGAAAATCTAACGACGCACAGTGAAAATTAGTACTAATTCAGCAGCGACGCAACTTCGAAACAACGCAAAACGAAACGACGCAAAGCGAGGTATTGGTGTATATAAATATAAACGTTTTTTGTCCTGACTGACGGACTGATTGGTTCATCATCGCCCAGCTCAAACCGATGAAGCTACTACAGTGAAATTTGAACTGTTGGTACATCTTCGGGGTCTAAAAGGGCATAACATGCGTTAAGGTTTTGTATGAAGAAACGTGATTTAATGGGCCTAATGATTTCAAATTTGGTGAAAATACTCTAAATCAAAAATAATTCGAGACGTATTTTATAATTCTTCGAATACCAAAATTTAACTGGGCCAACAATGGGTTAAGGTTTGTTTAAGGGAAGACTCCGAAAAAACTGAACAGATGGATCTATTGACAATTGATATTCAAACATTGTAAAATTACTTGAAATAAAAAAATTAGATACGTGTTTCCTATTATTTTCAAAATGGGTTAAACGTATGTATGGAGAAACAAGCCTTTTTAAACTTTAAACTTGATGAAAGTACTTCAAATGAAAAATAACTCGATACGTGATATTCATTTTTCCGAAAATCAAAATCGGACGGGGTCAGCGACGGGTTAAACGTTTGTGGGGATAAATTGTGAAAAACATGAATTAATGGGCCGATTGCCTTCAAACTTGGTGGAAGTATTCTTAGTTAGGAATAATTTGACACGTGTTTTCACTTTTTTCACTTCGGGAATCCAGAATATTATTTCTTTCTAAAACTTGCTTTTCATTTTTTTGGAAAAGGGTTAAGAATTTGGTTAGATATGATGTTACTTTTGTTTAAATGTGAAAACACATGATTTTTCAAAGGCCTATTCACTTAAAAATGTTTGGAAACACTTGAAATCAAAGATAATTAGACACATGTTTTTTTTGTTGTTTTTAATCGAAATCTGACGGGGTCAACAATGGGTTAAGAATTTGTATCGAGGGAAACAAGAGAACTTGCGTGCAAAGCCGCAGGGCCCAGCTAGTACTATTATATAAAAACAAGTGTGACGTTTTTTGAGCCACAATCAGGCAAAAACCACTAAACCGATGTGGGAATGGTACATAGGCTATATGAGAATGACCACGCCCCCTTATTACGCCCACTATGGTAACAAAACTCATCTATGGTATGCTTTTTTAAGGACATGGGGGTATCAAACAATTCAGCGTGTCATTGCGGCAAACATAGGCTCTAATATAATCGGCCACGCCCACTTACCGCGCCCACTAAACTAACAAAACGAACCTACGGTACATGTCGGTAAATCAGTATTCATATCAAATGATTCCGTGTTAAATTGATGTTAACATAGGATATATAATATTGACCATGCCCACCTGATATGCCTTTTCGCCGCGCCCACTATAATAATAAATCAGCCATGGTATATTTGTTACAGCAATATGGGTATCAAACGATTCAGCGTGTCATTGCGGCAAACATAGGCTATAACACAATTGGCCACGCCCACTTAACGCACCCACTAAGCTAACAAAACGAAGCTACGGTACATGTCGGTAAATCAGTATTCATATCAAATGATTCCGTGTTTCATTGATATTAACATAGGATATATACTATTGACCAGGCCCACCTGATATGCCTTTTCGCCACGCCCACTATAATAATAAATGAGCCATGGTATATTTGTCATAGCAATATGGGTATCAAACGATTCAGCGTGTCATTGCGGCAAACATAGGCTATAATATAATCGGCCACGCCTACTTTCCGTGCCCACTAAGCTAACAAAACAAGGGTACGGTACATGTCTGAAAATTAATGTGCATGTAAAATAATTATGTGTTTCATAGGGGTTAACATAGGCTATATAAGGTTGACCACGCCCACCTTTTACGTCTTCCTGTAATGCCCATTATGATGACAGAAATTAACTGTGGTATATTTGTTCAAAACAATATGGATATCAAAAAATTGTTCGAGTCAGTGCAGCAAGTATCTATATATTGTGTATAAAAATTAATGTATATTTGTTTGTTGGTCCCACGACACTAAAACTCAAAAACTAGACAGCCGATTAGTTGAATTATTCATGGAATGTTCGTCTTCAGTAATTTTCGGTAAACCACATAGTGCATACAACTTAAATTTTCAATATGGAATATCTTCGTATTGAGAAGACGGACAGCATTCAAATTTGGTGCGGAGCCACCGTTTAGATGTGCCGTTTCACTGGTAACATTAAATGCGCGTTGGACAAGGGCATGGCACTTTTTAAATGCCGGTGTAACTTTGGAACTATAGCGTTCACATCAATGACACTCGGTAAAAACGTACGATTTAGTTGTGTTTATCGATAGGGGCAATGGGGTGGATTTTTGACAAGGGGGCGTGGAACCGCCCATACAACTTAAATTTTCAATATGAAATATCTTCGGAGTGAGAAATCGGGCAGCATTAAAATTTGGTGCGAGGCCACCGTTTAGATGTGCCGTATAACTTTATAACTACAAATCACACATTAAAAAGATTTGATACATTTATTATAATTACTAATAAAAATAATAATAATAATGTAAAAACCGATCGTCGCGGAGCGTGGTAAATGAAACGCGTTGGGTGCGGTTAGGGGGTTTTCGGTCTTTATTTGAAGACGTGTAAAAGACGAATGTGATACAAAGAATACATGAAACATTGAACGAGACAAACGGCCGAAGCCGGGGAGCAGAAAATAGGGGGAAACATGAGTACAAAGGGAAAGGAAAGGAAGGGATTAGCGGTGGGAAAGACAGATCATTAGAGACAGCACTCATTTAGCCATCGCGGCCGCCATTGCATATTGCAATCAATGGATGCCGCGGGCCAGACGGGCGAGGACTCCGTGGTGCAGCTTTGCGGGTGCGGGTGTGCCATCCATCGATGCCTCGTCCTCGAGGGAGTGCTGCTGCAGCGGTTGGGGCATAGTCACCGATCTGCAAATAGATGAGATGTCAGTTAATTGGAAATGAAAGTATTAAGGCTGACATCGTGGGAATGGGTAATCGTGGCTAAGCTGCAGAGTGTGCGGAAGCTATAGCCGAGGGAATATGAGAAAATACATATATAAATTGGCTGAATTGCCATGTCTTAAGGGGAAGTGAAAATAATTTCGAGAGGGTTCGAAGGCTGTTTATAAAATAAGCCAATTCCGCTCGGGATAATTGGCTACACGTAGGGCTCGAGAGAAGCAGGAGAACCGAACGAGAATGTCGGTTTGCTCTTCGAGAGGGTGGTGGCCGGCTCTTTGATCCGGAGTTGGAACTGTGTGAGCATGGGCATTGCTGGAGCCGGTCCACCTGAGAGTGAGATCTTGTAGATCTTGGAGTTTATACCCGATCAGTCCGACGTCTGCGGGATTTGCAGCTCTTGGAGCATGTCGCACTGGAGTGACGACTGTCCTCTTTTTGGACCCGGGTTGGAGTTGGTGCAATGAGGAACTGCGAGGGAATGCAATTTCCGTCAGTTGCTGTGAATGTGGGCCTTTGTTGTCGAACCCTTTTGGGGGACCTCATTAGAGGCGAAAGCCATCCTGCGGGGCCGAAACGTTTGGCAACGAAGGGGGAAATTTGCCGGTTTGAGTATGAGTTTGCAGGAGTGGTGGGCTCGAAGTGATTTTCCATTATTTCCTGAGGTGGAAACCCTGCGGGATTGAGGGCGGCAATCACTTGTGAAAGAGCTTTCTTTAGGGCAGGACGATTTTTTCGAAGGGCGGATCCAGTATGCATATGGCGTTTTGATACGTCTGTGGCACATGTCAAATGCGAAGGGGGTACTGGACCGCTTAATACCCAACCGAATATTGTATGCTGAGCAAGTAAGCTGCCACATACATTTCGGTGGATACCTTCGAGCATGATCTGCGGGATGAGATCACTGCCAATCACTAAATCGATCTGCGCTGTCTCGAAGGGGTTTGGATCAGCGAGTTCTAGCATGGCGATATGTTTCATATTAGGGGGGTGTATGTGACGAGGTGGGAGCAATTTCGTAAGCTCTTGGAGCACGATAGCTTGCACGGGGAGTTTCGTGCTAGTTTGAGGGACTGCCAATGTCAAGAAGCATGTATGATTGGCATTTTGCACAACCTGACCGCCCATGCCCGAGATTTGGAAGGGGGATTTCTCGATTGGCAATTTGAGGCGTTTCTGGACCTTCGAGGAAATGAAGGTACGCTGAGAGGCTTGGTCGATCAACGCTCGAACTTTAAACAACTTTCCTGCGTGCTCAATAGACACCAGTGCCGTAGGGATTGGGTGTCATTATTAGAGTGTAGGGCTTGTACTTTGGGCGTACTTTGCCTGGAAGACGTGCGGGGTTGCGCATCCGAAAGGGGAGAATGAGTAGCAGAGTTGTTGTGCGTTCGTTTTGGAGCTGTTGCGACCTGTGGAGTGGTCGAATGCGACAGATTAAGCGATTGAGAGAGCTGCGCATTGCCTTTGGGGAAATGAAGCATAGAATGGTGCTTCATTTGGCAATATACGCACGTGAAATTGCTTGTACAATCTTTAGTGAGGTGTGATGTAGCAAGACAATTCACGCAGAGATTTTGCTTCTTAACGTATTTTAATCGACTCTGGGGGGTGAGTCCTTTGAAGTTCTGGCAAGTCCGTATGGGATGATTTGCGTTGCAGAGTTTGCACGCGAAGTCCCTTTTCACTTGAGTGTGATAATTTAGGGATTTTTGTGGCCGATTTGGGAGGACATTGGAAGTCGAAGGTTGAGACGGTTTCGGCTTAGAAGGGCGAATACTTTGCAACCGTTCAAGTACCTCATATCTGCCGGTCAGGAACTCATCCATTTGCGACCAGGGTGGCAGATCCTTCCGGGATGTCAATGATTGCTCCCATAGAGCGAGTGTCTCTTGGGGCAATTTGGTACAACATATGTAAACCAATAGCGGATCCCAATTGTCAGTGTCTACGGCCTGAGTATTGAGAACAGACAGACAATTGTTTATTGTGTTTTGGATCCGCTGAAGTGCCTCACTATCTTCAGTGTGGGCAGGAGCGATATTTAGGAGGGATCTGATTTGAGTGTCAACGAGTATGCGTTTATTTTCGAAGCGGGATCTTAGGGCTTCCCACGCGAGTCCGAAATTCTCATCGGTTAATGCATATTGCTTAACAATAGCACCGGCTTTACCTTGCGTCTTGTATCGGAGGTGATACAACTTTTGGGCTGGAGTGAGCTGGGGGGTGGTTAATGTAAACCGCGGTAAACATGTCCCGAAAGGACGGCCATTGCTCATAGCCCCCGAAAAAGGTTTCGGTATCACAAGGTGGAACTTGTAGGCAAATGTAAGGGGTATTTGCTGGTTCTAGGGGTCGAACCGGTTCCATATGCGCAGCGGGCTGGGGGGACTGAGTTTGGAGCATCTCAATGATGTCCAACATCTGAGCCATGCACAACTCGTACTGGTCTGTGCAGGCGTCGAACTTTTGCCTAGCCGACTCTTTGAAACCGTCGGGCTGGCTGTTGTCTTCCGCAATGAAGACTGCCTCATGTGCGCACAAAAGCCTCTCCCATTGAGCTTGCAAATTTTTTTGCTTAATTTCGACCATCGATTTGGTCAAATCGTCAATGGGAGCCGATGAAAACTTTGTGCATAATTGCACGAGTCTATCGGACTCGAAAATAAATTTTGCAACACTAGGATCGGTTGCTTTGGGAATGGAAAGTTTGGAACGCGTGTTTGGTGGCTCCCGAGTGACAGGAACTGTCAAACGTGCATTGGCTGACTTTGCAGATCTGGAGGAAGGAGTCTCCATTGTGACAAGTTGTCGTTTGGGTGATCGTTCAACAGACATTTTGTTTTAAAAGCTCGACAAAGGATAGAAAGTTTAAATAAATATATGTGTGTAGGGTATTGGGGAAATAGACGTGTAGTCTTACCGCTTCCGCGCGAACGATTAGTGAGTATGGGAAGAGTGGGGAATGGATAAATTCGTTAAAACGAATTTGAATATTTGTCGAGCAAAATAAATAATCAAATAAATAAATAAATAGTTTACACCTGTGTGTGTAAATTTGTGTATAGGTATGTGTATTGGGAATATGGGGAACAAATAAATTTTTTGTAATTGTAAATGGGTAATAAATAGATATTTGTATATGGGAATTGGGAATGTATGTAAAAATTATTATAATATAAATATAATTTAAAAATGTAGTCAATTGTGTATTAAATGTGTTTTTATTCGTGAAAAAGTGAATTTTATTTTGTATGGGAATGTGAATGTGAATTTGTGTGAATATACACGTATGTATGTGTATAAAATTGGGTGTGTATTAGGGATCGCAATTTTTGGCCATTTTGCGATCCCGGGATTTTCGGGATTGAAAAGTCAAATCCCGGGATCCCGGGATTTAATCCCGGGATTCATATAACAAATTTTTTAATAAAACAATTTTCCCGAATTGCATAAATACTTGTTTATAATATATTTATCATAAAAATGGACACATTTTAATCACATTTGGGTAGTTTCAAGATTTTTTATCTTGAATTTAATCACATTTTGTTTAACCCTTCAATTCCCATGTCCAAAATAGTGAAAAAGAAAATTTTCTTTTTAAATAAAAGAGCTTAGATACGTTTGGATAAGACAAAAAAATACATAAAAAATGTTTAAACTACCCTCATTTTTATATTGAAAGAAACCACAAAAACTCGCACTGCTTTAATTACGCGTGAAACAAATGAATAAATTTTACAAATGACGTATCGCTAGTGTTGGTAGGAAAATTAAATAAACAAGTACTACTAATTGACTTTGCTATACAAGTGTTAGAATTTTAAAATTAAAACCTATGTGGTAGGAAAACAAATATTAAGCATCTGTCACCTACAGGTGACACTGGGAATTGAAGAGTTAACTTAAAAGTTTTTCATTTGACATTTAACTTCAGTTTCATAGCATTTTTTTTTATCCAAAAATGACACTTAAACATAACTTATTACTTTGCAACCGATGTATCATAAAGTGCATATATATGCATATTTGATAAAAAAAATAAAATAGTTAATTTGTTTGTGCTTTTAGTTTTACTTCGATTATTTCGATAAAAAAGTTAAGCGTTTTGATTAACTAAAAACTGAGATCTTAAAAATACAAAGGCATTAAGTGTTTTGTTCTCTTATCTAGAGCGAAATTTATTTCAAATGAACCCTGCTGAAGAGAAACATCCTTCAGATTCAACACTTGTTCCTTCAGATTCAACACTTGTTGGTTGAATGCTTAGTAAATAATCATAAGCCTTTTGCAAAAGACGCACTCTATCCCTTCCCTTCTCCCTCAAATAAGGAATTGGGTTTTTGTGCCTTAAAATTTATTTCATTTGAACTTTGAAGCATCTTTTGCAATCCCGAAAATCCCGGGATAAAAGAATTTGAATCCCGGGATTTTCGGGACTGGAAAAAGTCCGGGATCCCGGGATCCCGGGATTGCGATGCCTAGTGTGTATATATATTTGTATATATATATGTATATGTGTATGTGATTCTTTGTATTATTGTCAGTGAACGTAAAAAAGTTAAAATAAATTTGTGTACAAAAAATTTTTGTGTGCAAGTGGGGGATATTTGTCCCACTGTATGCACTTTGGGTGGCAGCAGATGTGCAATGTATGTATATATGCAGCACTATTGAAAATTTTCTAAGTCTTGGAAAATTTTTCAATATGCTGCAAAAAAGGAGTAACTCGTCCCACTGTGCTTGTGTTTATTTACTTCTGCTAGCGAGAGTGGGGAAATGCTTAGGCAGAAGTCTGAATATGTAATTGCACTTGGAGGCAGCAGCGGGAGTGCTTGCTGCTTGTGCGTGCGTATGTCGCACAAAGCGAAACGCGAAAATGTGCGCAAGTGGGAGAGTGCAGGATCAACAGCTGGAGTGGTCGCTGCTGATCTGCAATATGCACAAAGCGAAATGTGGGGAAATGCGTGCAAATTGGAAAAATGTGTGGGAAGCAGGCTGCAGCGAGAATTTTTGCTGCTTTGCCTGTGTAGGGGAATGCGAACACAAACCGAAAATTATTCGCAGTAGCGGGATTGCTTACTGCGAAAAGTGAACAGTAGCGTGGTACCAGTAATTAATTTTTTAACTGGATTTTTGGGGAATGGGTATAAATATATATATATATTTTTTGGAAATATATGTTTGTGTTAGTGTATGTGTAGTGAGTAATATGTTAATTTTTGATAAAAATTGTGGGCTTATCTTGAGGGGCCCAATGCCCGAGAATGGGAATCTCCTTTGTAGTTGAGTGTCCGCTCCTGTGCTTTACTGTGCGCTGCTATGTTGTTGGCTGCTTGCTGTTCTCTTCCTCACTGCTTTGTGATGTGATATGTATTTGTTGTTGTTAGTGCTGTTCTCTGCTGTGGGTTTGTTGTGTTTTTGGCTGTTTGCCGTTGTTGTTGTTTGCAGTGCTTCCTCACTGCTTTATGATGTGCTGCGTGTTTCTTGAGTGTGTTTGTTGTTGCTGCCCTTTTTGTCTGCTTTGGGTTGTGCTGTGTGTTGTGTTTGTTGAGTGTGTTTGTTGTTGTTACGTGTTCTGCTGTTCTTCTGTGTTCTTTTGTCACTGTGTCACTGCACTTTTCAATGTTTTGTACGTTTTTCTTAATTTGTTGTCTTTAATTTTTGAAATTTGTGCACTGTTTAGTTATTGTTACCACACTTATTGGTTTGGTTCACTATGTTGTTGGTGTTTAAATTGTTCCACTGTTTGTTGATTTGTAGTTTAGTTTTTTTTTTTTTTTTGTGTCACTTTTCACGGTCTGGTTTTTTGTGTCACTTTATAATTGTTGATTATTTTGTAATTTAACTTTGTTTGTTAATGTTTTTAGTGTTTGTATTTCCGCGGCGCGAGTTCGCGGTTGGCTCGAAGGACCATGTAAAATCGAGCGCGGCGGAGCGGTGGGAATAAATAGACGGGGATTTCGGGGTATGGTGTTCTTTATTGTCGGACGTCTGGATAGCGAATCCGGCTCGAAGGACCATGTAAAAACCGATCGTCGCGGAGCGTGGTAAATGAAATGCGTTGGGTGCGGTTAGGGGGTTTTCGGTCTTTATTTGAAGACGTGTAAAAGACGAATGTGATACAAAGAATACATGAAACATTGAACGAGACAAACGGCCGAAGCCGGGGAGCAGAAACTAGGGGGAAACATGAGTACAAAGGGAAAGGAAAGGAAGGGATTAGCGGTGGGAAAGACAGATCATTAGAGACAGCACTCATTTAGCCAAATAATAATAATAATAATAATAATAATAATAATAATAATAATAATAATAATAATAATAATAATAATAATAATAATAATAATAATAATAATAATAATAATAATAATAATAATAATAATAATAATAATAATAATAATAATAATAATAATAATAATAATAATAATAATAATAATAATAATAATAATAATAATAATAATAATAATAATAATAATAATAATAATAATAATAATAATAATAATAATAATAATAATAATAATAATAATAATAATAATAATAATAATAATAATAATAATAATAATAATAATAATAATAATAATAATAATAATAATAATAATAATAATAATAATAATAATAATAATAATAATAATAATAATAATAATAATAATAATAATAATAATAATAATAATAATAATAATAATAATAATAATAATAATAATAATAATAATAATAATAATAATAATAATAATAATAATAATAATAATAATAATAATAATAATAATAATAATAATAATAATAATAATAATAATAATAATAATAATAATAATAATAATAATAATAATAATAATAATAATAATAATAATAATAATAATAATAATAATAATAATAATAATAATAATAATAATAATAATAATAATAATAATAATAATAATAATAATAATAATAATAATAATAATAATAATAATAATAATAATAATAATAATAATAATAATAATAATAATAATAATAATAATAATAATAATAATAATAATAATAATAATAATAATAATAATAATAATAATAATAATAATAATAATAATAATAATAATAATAATAATAATAATAATAATAATAATAATAATAATAATAATAATAATAATAATAATAATAATAATAATAATAATAATAATAATAATAATAATAATAATAATAATAATAATAATAATAATAATAATAATAATAATAATAATAATAATAATAATAATAATAATAATAATAATAATAATAATAATAATAATAATAATAATAATAATAATAATAATAATAATAATAATAATAATAATAATAATAATAATAATAATAATAATAATAATAATAATAATAATAATAATAATAATAATAATAATAATAATAATAATAATAATAATAATAATAATAATAATAATAATAATAATAATAATAATAATAATAATAATAATAATAATAATAATAATAATAATAATAATAATAATAATAATAATAATAATAATAATAATAATAATAATAATAATAATAATAATAATAATAATAATAATAATAATAATAATAATAATAATAATAATAATAATAATAATAATAATAATAATAATAATAATAATAATAATAATAATAATAATAATAATAATAATAATAATAATAATAATAATAATAATAATAATAATAATAATAATAATAATAATAATAATAATAATAATAATAATAATAATAATAATAATAATAATAATAATAATAATAATAATAATAATAATAATAATAATAATAATAATAATAATAATAATAATAATAATAATAATAATAATAATAATAATAATAATAATAATAATAATAATAATAATAATAATAATAATAATAATAATAATAATAATAATAATAATAATAATAATAATAATAATAATAATAATAATAATAATAATAATAATAATAATAATAATAATAATAATAATAATACACCTGGCTGACGGAAGGAGACCTGCAACCAGAAACAGAAGGATTCGCAATTGCAATACAAGACCAAGTAATAGCCACACGAAACTACCTTAAATACATCATAAAAGACCGCAATACAGCAACCGACAAATGCCGAAAATGCCACATTCACACAGAATCCATAGAACACATAACATCAACGAGCCATATTACAAATACACGCCGCACTCCATAATAGAAAACGAAAAATACAAAATTTACTGGGACAGGACCATACAAACAGATAGAAAAATCCACCATAACAGACCCGACATAACCTTGATAAACAAAACAGACAAAATCACAACCCTAATCGAAATAAGTGTACCCTCCGACAACAACATACACAAAAAGTACACAGAAAAAATTGAGAAATACATAGACCTAACACAAGAAATACAACAAATATGGAAACATAAATCATACATAAAAACTATAATAATATCTGCAACCGGAATACTCCACAACTCCCTAATACCCACACTTAGGGCCGTTTTCTCATCTTCCCGTTAACTTTAAAGTTCACTTTAACGGGCCGATAAACGCATTTTCGTTTTCTCATCTGCCCGTTAAGCTATCCTCCCGATAAAATTTACCGGGAGGATTGAGTGGCTGTTAAACTTTAAAGTGAACTTTAAGTGGAAGTGGTGCCAAGTTCATGCATATGTTTGTTTACAAACAAAAAACAGCTGATAATGAAATTCCAATTTGAAATGAAATTTGAATTTGAGATCTTTCGGTATGGAAAATAGGCGTGTTTCTTAAATTCATGCACTGGAAGACGCTTTTGAAGGTACGGAGTCGCAAAATGCGGCAAATATAACATATAACAGCCAATTGGACTATTTCACTGCTTTGCACTGCTGACATGTCCAATCGCTGCTGGGCCGCCACCTGTGCGATACGTCTCGCTCTTCTGCGCAGCAAGTTCCAGCTTGGACTTACGCTTCAAGCTGTCAAACTTGTCCCTCAACGATTTTCAACGTCGGGACACGCCCCATTTGGTAGTAAAAGCATCAACAAGAGTTTGCCAGGCAACATTTTTATTTTTTCCTTCAAAAATAGTTATAATTTTTCACAAACAGCTGATTGCGCCGCCAAGTGCTGCCCATCGTAGACCAGTGTTGCCAAAATATCAGACTTGTTAAATTTATATTTATCAGGAAGATGAGAAAACGAAAATATTTACCGGGCACTTTAAAGTGACCTTTAGCTAAAGTTCACTTTAGTTCACTTTATATATATATAATATATATATATATATAATATATATATATATATATATATATATATACAATGCAATCATTAAAGAAAACTTAAGAATTAAACTCAGTTTGGTTTGATTTAAATTAAATGCGCCAAAAGCTCCAAAATATGGACGGTCAAAAAAATAGTAGTTCGCTTTATTTTCATAAAAATGAAGCAAAAATTGTGTTTCACTTATATATATATATTATATATATTTATATATATTATATATATATTATATATATATTATATATATATTATATATATATATTTGGAGCGCCAAAAGCTCCAAAATATGGACGGTCAAAAAAATAGTAGTTCGCTTTACTTTCATAAAAATGAAGCAAAAATTGTGTTTCATATATATATATATTATTAAGGGCCATATTTTTATATATATATCAATCACACTCAAACGGACCGTTTGGGCGAGAGGAAGTTTGCCGGGTCAGCTAGTATATATATATATTACATTTTCGAAGAAATATGGCCCTAACTATAATGATTTCTGACCAAAAATTGACTGAAATGTGAACGCTCGAAAAAAAATTTGCCACTTTTTTGTTATTAAACCTTAATTATAAATAACAATTTAATAGTAACTTATGCTCGTTTTAGGTATAAGCCATACAGAAAATGATCACCTTTCAAACATGCTTTAGATTAAGGAAATTAGAACAATAGATCAAGAGATATCCTTGAAATTCAGATGGAACACGTGGTTCCGAGAAAAACGCGTTGAAAGATATCAGCTCCGGGAAAAAACTGGGGAAAACACTGTAGAAGAAACAAACTCGTGTGCGGACAAGGCGATCGTATCGAAAAATCCTTTCGTGCACATATTCTACGGACATACAGCTTTCATTTTATGTGAAAAAAACGATTTTTTCAAAAAAATTTGAAAGAACCTCCTTTTAAGGCACGGTACACAAAAAGCTAGAAAAGTCCACATACATTTTAATTTTTTAAATGAAATTTTTAGGGCATATTATAGATAAATTAAGTTTCCTTTTGTTAATGTAGCACTGCTGTAAGCATCATATGTTCCCCATTAATATCAGTTGAAAGTTGAACTTCGTGGAAATTAGTAGAAATAATTATTTCGTGAAAAGTAAAAAAAGAAAAAAATTATTAAAAATACTTTTCGTTAAAAGATTAAAACAAAAAAATTATGAGTGAGTACCTTGTAATGTAATTTATTGATTTGAAGTATTTTGTAGTGAAAAGAAAGGATTTACAGTTACTTTTTCGGCTTGAGAAATCAGACTGCGTTAAGGCCGCATCAGGCGCCAAAGCGAAAAGATTTAATGCATTTGGTCACTAACGTATACTTGTATGTGGTTTCCGTTTTATAGATATCAACCGGCATTTAAAAAAAAATTGTCGGTTTTATGGGACAAAAAAGTACAGGAAGTTTTAGAAAACTTGGATTCCGATGTTTTCGAAGAAACTGATGAAGAAACTGATGAAGAAACTAATGAAGAAACTGATGAAGAAACTGATGAAGAAACCGTTAATGAAGTGTTAGCTCTGTTAGATTTAAAGTTAGGAAAAAAAAATAGGAAATTTTGTTAAAAGGAGACATTTTTCCTCTTTCATTTGATACCCATATCTTCATCATTGCGCAACGGCAAAAATTAAAAAAAATATTTTAAATGTATGTATCCTTAAAATTTTAAAGTCCTTTAAAAAAGTTTTTGGGTCAGAAAATGAAAAACTGACTATGCCAGGATATTATAAATACCTCCAGTTTTACGTCTATATCAACATTTGAATGGGTCTCGGCAAAAATGTTTATTTTTGTCGCACAGTGTAAAAAAAAATAAATAAAGTTGGTTTTCACTCACTGCTTTATAACTTTTTAATTTTTTTTCGATTCTATTGATGTTAGGCTTAATATTTGCTCAAATAATGTATGATTCATCATAAATTGTAAAACCAGAGCAAATAATTTATTTTATCCATAAAAAAATCATTCAAAAATTTATAATTTTGAAAATGGCCAACAAATTCACTTTTTTACAACTTTCACCGTCAGTAACTTTCCCAAATCTCATCTGATTTGGACAATCTATATATTGCTGGAAAGGCTAAGGTATTATCAAAGAATATGAAGTAATATAGAACGCGCATGTGGGCGCAAAAGTGTTTTCGGTTGCTATGATGCGAGCGGGAAGTGCGAATCGTAGGCATTTGAAAAAGTTAGGTTCATAACATTTTCTGTTAGATTTGCGTAGGACAACAGCAAAAAGCTATGTTATTGTTCGCAACGGCTTCACTCGTGTACATTGAAGTGGTGGTTGTTGCAGCGTAGTGTGCGCTCAATCATTTTTTGCATGCATGTTTCTTGATCTTGTTTGCCGAAGCGCAAGCAAAAAACAAACAACGAACGAAGGCATCGTCATCATCGTTTCAACGAAGATGACTTGGGATTCGCTAATGTTTTTGTTCTTGTTGTTTATTGTGTGTATGCTTTTTTGTGTTGCCGATTGGTTTTTGCTGCACTGATTGCCGTCAGCTCACCATCAATCGAATCTTTGTGGTGTATGGCTTTTTGCTGGCCAACGCTTTGATTGATTTTAAAATTTTAAATAGTATAAATATTCTACACCTAAATGGTTCCATGGCGAATGATGTGACCATAAATTTACAATATAAGATTTTCTTAGTTTAGTTCTTTTAAGCAAGCATTATATGTGGGCGGTAAAAATAGTTCCAAAGAACGGGACGGAAAATTATTACGGGTTAATAAAAACGTCTTCCTTTCTTTCCAATTTCCCTTTTTAATTGTCTTTGTTGATTACTTCACTACATAGTATAAAGCAAAGTCGCTGTCGCTGTCTGTCCCTATGTATGCTTAAATCTTTAAAACTACGCAACGGTTTTTTAAGCGGTTTTTTTAGTGGATAGAGTGATTCAAGAGGAATGTTTATATGTATAATACATGTTTGTACGGCACGTGGGCGTGGCACCTCCCATACAACCTAAATTTTTAATATGGTAACACTTCGTTCAATAATGTGTGTGACTGACACATAGATGGCGGCACTAATACTAAATCAATATTTTGTTTCGAAATTGTGAACCTTTTTAGGCTTACTGTCAAAATTATATGTCAATCCGACCATTAGTTTACAAGTTACAGTGCTTTAACCCTTTCGTGCACATAAGAGTTACAGCTATGGTACGGGAAAACTGTTTACAGTTCATAGGGTCCTGAGCCGCGCTGAATCCGAATCCGAGGTCAGATTTTGGAAATTCAAGATGGCGGATCCAATATGGCGGACGGTAAAGTAAAAAATTCGAGATTTTGAAAAACAAAAAATTTTTTCGTATTCTACGTAAAAATACAAATACAAACTGTTCTTGGTATTTTTTCGATATCTCTCTCGGTTTTTGAGTAAAAAATTCATAAACTTTGAAAATATCGCAGCCCTATTTGCCGTCTATTCCGTTCGTGCACATAGGCGTTGCAACCACATGAGTAAGAAACTGATGATGTTCTAATGTTTATGAATTTTTTACTCAAAAACCGAGAGAGATATCGAAAGAACACCAAGAACCAAGAACAGTTTGTATTTGTATTTTTACGTAGAATACGAAAAAATTTTTTGTTTTTCAAAATCTCGAATTTTTGACTTTACCGTCCGCCATATTAAATCCGCCATCTTGAATTTCCAAAATCTGACCTCGGAATCGGATTCAGCGCGGCTCAGGACCCTATGAACTGTAAACAGTATCCCCGTACCATAGCTGTAACTCTTATGTGCACGAAAGGGTTAAGTGAGTTTTTGAGTTTTCAAAAAAAAATGAATTCAAAGCAATTCCGTGTGCTGATTTATCATTGTTTTTTAATGAAAAAAAATACTGTTCAATGCCAGGAATGGCTTGAAAAACATTATTCGGACTCTGCTCCATCAAAAAGAACCATTTGTTATTGGTATGCCGAATTCAAACGTGGTCGTACAGACACCGATGACATTCCATCTACTGGACGGCCAAATGATGCTGTTATTCCGGAAAACGTTGAAAAAACACTGAAAATCATTATGTCCGACCGTAAAGTGAAAGTGGAGGAGATTGCTGACATTCTAAAGATATCAGCAGGCAGTGTACACACCATAATACACGGACATTTGGTTATGAAAAAGGTGTTTTCGAAATGGGTGCCGCGTTTGCTCACACCGGAGCAGAAACAACAACGAATCGATGATTCAAAGAGCTGTTTGGACATGTTTACGCGCAACAAGTCGGAGTTTTTGCGTCGGTACATCACAATGGATGAAACATGGATCCACCATTTCACTCCAGAGTCAAATCGGCAGTCTGCTGAGTGGCATGCAACCGGTGAAAGCCGCCCAAAGCGTCCAAAGGCACAAACATCGGCTGGCAAGGTTATGGCGTCAGTATTTTGGGATGTGCACGGAATAATATTCATCGACTATCTTGAGAAAGGGAAAACAATCAATAGCGACTATTATATAGCGTTGTTGGAACGTTTGAAAGAAGAAATCGCGATTAAGCGGCCCCATATGAAGAAGAAAAAAGTGTTGTTTCACCAAGACAATGTACCGTGTCACAAGTCGATGAAAACGATGGCAAAAATGCATGAATTGGGCTTCGAATTGCTTCCTCATCCCCCGTATTCTCCAGATCTGGCCCCCAGTGACTATTGGCTCTTCGCAGACCTCAAAAAGATGCTCCGTGGTAAGAGATTTGGCTCAAATGATGAAGTAATCGCCGAAACTAACGCCTATTTTGAAGGCAAAGAAAAATCGTTCTACAAAGGCGGTATCGAAAGATTGGAAAAGCGTTGGAATGATTGTATCTCCCTAAAAGGGGACTATGTTGATGAATAAAAACGAATTTTGGCAAAAAAATTTGTTTTAAATAGTTAGTCACACACAGTGGCGTCCCCAGGGGGGGATTAGGGGGATGGATCCCCCCCTTGGTCGGAGAATTCACTTATGCAATTTGCTATAACAATATGGAATTGTGAAACATTTTTATTATTTGCTTTATCGCTTCTGTAATCACCCACTTAAAACCTAATAACTGAACCACCCATGATCTGGCCAGACCATAATGTAAACAAGATGATAGTCGAGGATTGTTGTTAAGGATATAAAAAAACCAGAAAGTGTGAATACAATGATTTCTTTTGCTTGTCTACATTATTTTTACGTAAAACGGTGAAAATATACTAGAATAATTAGGTAAATAGCGAGTTTCAACTTTAATGAGTTAATTTTGAAATTAAAAAAATACGGCAGTAAAGCAAAAAAATAAAAAAAATGTATAAATGTAAAATACGTTACTTATGGATCTACTTCAGCTGCTTGACCAATGCAATTATTTCAACAATATAATGCAGTATCATGACTAAACCACATTGAGATTTTACATTCGACACATACAAATCGGGTTTTGATATATATATTTCTGGATTCCTTGCACTGTTAATAATTCTGAACTGCTTTGCCAAAGAAAAATATGCAAAACATGCTCTACATGTTGTTGTTCATGCTGAATTGGCCGGATATCGTTTTCCTTGTCGCCTTCGTCGTTGCTATCTTCACATTGAACTATCTAAACGACCATTTTTTCTATCAGTATCAGAAGCTTCGTTTTGTTCAGGGCCAAATGAAAGCGTGAAATTGGCAGCACCGTTATTATTGCCTCTCGCAGCAAATTATTTAATATCTTAAATTCGTTGCTCTAAAGCATTAGTTTCCGCTATTGCTAAGGAAATTTTTTTAGAGATTTTCCTCTCTGATTTAACTCCAGCGTCGAAGTTCAAAAACAATGTCCACCTGATTCTCAAAATAGCATTCTCTTCCTTTCATCTCTGTCACAGAAAACACCCAATCGAATTGGAAAATGGATAAGTATTAATTTTGAATATGTTTCAACATTATTTTCCAACAAAAATTATAATTTATTAACCCAAAGAAAATAAAAGCCAAGGCGAACGAAAAACACTTGGACCAGGTACATTTTGCGCCAGCTAATTTACGTCACTATTAACGGGATGGCACGAAAAAAGTGCTTCAAATCGGGTCAGATGGAAAAACCTAGTGAAACTATATATATAATATAAAAAAAAATATTTATAAACAATTCTGACAATAATTACGTCGAAAATAACAAAAAAAAAACTGAAAATAACTGGCAAATTTGTATGAAAATACACCATGGTCTGGCCAAGCCATGGTTTTGGGTTTTGTGCTTAGAAAGGATCAGTTAAAGATATCATGAAATTTGAGCTCGATAGCTTAATTACAACATTACTAAAGTGGATCCAAAGTTCAATATGGTCTGGCCAGAACCGGATACCCGCAGAAGGGTTAAGAATAAATGAATAAAAAAATCAGCATTGCATTTGTTCTCGCAGAATAGTTGTATTTTCAATGTTCCCAAAAGTGTCGACTATTTACCAAAATAGTAATCAAACGCAGGCTTCATGCCAACCCTGCATCAGCTGTTGAAACTAAAAAAAAATTCACTTACATAGTTTTGGTGAATTGCGGGTAAACATGGAAACATGGTCACCTCTATCATAACATAATAAAATTTCAGAACGTCATACATTTTGTAAATGTTTGATTTTTTTTACATAGCTGGTGTGCTTTTTAAAATACGTCTTTTCGTAATTCTATTAGCAGTTGTTTTCGAAATGTCATAACTTAAAACAAACTTGAATTTTTTGGTTGGGATTTTATGACTTAAAAATACATGTCACTTGAATTTTTTGTTTTAAGAAGTTTATGTTAGTATATGTATACATATATGTATGTATGTACAATTTTATTCAATTCAATTATTATTAAAAATAATACGCAAAGATGAAAGTATAAAAATGGCGTTAAACTGGATTTTTTGCATATCCCCCCCCTTCCCGAAATCCTGGGGACGCCACTGGTCACACACATTATTGAACGAAGTGTTATGTGGTATATTTGTATTCAAATATTACAATGTGTAGAACATAGAGGCAGCAAAAAAACAACAAATTCCTTAGTCAGTAGCCGGAGAAGCGCTGATCTATGTGCTGCGGCAAGAGGACATGAGCATTGAGCATTTGACATTAGCTGCCAAACAAAATGCAAATGCAATGCGAATGAGGCAATGTAAACACTTTGAAATGACTCATCTCAAACTACTCATTTGGGCTCAATGTAAACGTAGTATTAAAAGATACTTTGGTGGTTTTGAAACTTTTTGGAAAGCTTCTGTACGTGTCAGTCACTACGGGAGGGGCATTGGTGGAGTGGTATGCGGAATTAATACAAACTTAAAAAAACTGAATTATCAATGGAGCTTTAGCAATCTATGTGGAGTAGATAACATATTGATAAAAAAAGGAACTGAACAATTTACATTAATTCCTGTGTATATCCGGGAAGCAGAATGGCAAAAAGAATTAAACATTATTACATCTTTTCTCCTAGAAGCCAATGTGGTGAATCCTATTTTAATAGGGGATATGAATGCCAGAATTGGTGAGTGTCAACAAAAAGTGGATAGTCTAGTAATGGGAAAAACAAGTGCTGAAAAAAGAAACTCAAAAGATAAGATAGAAAATGCAAGAGGAAAGGCTTTGCTAACTTTGTGTGAGGACGTCGGGTTGATCGTTCTAAACGGAAGGAGATTTAGAAAGGAATTTCACGTTTGTCAGTCAAGTGGGTGAGTCAGCAATAGATTACTGTTTGGTTAATAAAGACGAGTTTCTGAGTGTGATAGAGAGCTTTGAAGTGGATTTTAAAAATTGGTCGGATCATATGCCAATCAAACTTACGCTTGGTAGAACGACAAATAATTTGGAAAGATGCGAACTGCTGCCAAAATTAAACTGGAGTTGCCAAACAATAGAAAAATATCACGAAAATTTAAATAAAAAGATGCTATGCTAAATACAAGATGCTATAGAGTTTTCGTCGGTAAGGAAGCAATCAAAGACAAAAACTGCGACAGTAAATGAGTGGTTTGATAAGGATTGCAAGGAGGCGAGAACCAAATCTCTGCAAAGTCTACGTGCTCTAAAAAAATATTTTAACGAAAGTAATAAATTAAAGTACTTGGAAGCAAATAAAGTTTATAAAGAGGTGTGTAAGAATAGTAGGGAAGCCTGGTATAATGATCTTCGTGGAAAAATCAATACGGTTAACGATGCCAGTTGGTGGAAACTATTAAAAAAGATAAAAGGTGGAGTTTTCGAACTTAGCGCCGGAATCACAATAAATGAGTTTAAGGAATATTTTGAAGATTTGTTAAACCCCACAGTTTGGCTAATAAAATTTACTGCGCCCCAAACTTTTACGCTGATGAGCTGCTTGATGCTGACTTCACGGCAGTGGAAGTCAAAACCATGTTAAGCAAGGTAAAGCTAAATAAGGCACCAGGGATAGATAGAATCCCGTACGAATTTTTTAAAAATGCTCCAGATAAATTTATATTCTTCCTAGCAAAGACTTACTCTAATATTTTTGAAAGAAGTAAAGTAGATGAGGCTATTAGGATGAGTGTAACTTTCCCAATCTTTAAAAAAGGGGATCCTGCCCAAGTGGGAAACTACCGCGGAATCTCGTTTATGAACTGTATTGCTAAGATCATGATGGGAATTCTAAATAACAGGATCACCAAATGGACTGAAAAGTATGGAGTCCTGAATGAATACCAAGCAGGCTTCAGAAAGGGGTATTCCACGGTAGATAATATATATAACTTAGCTGCAATTGTACACTTAAAATTTGAAGAAAGGAAGAGGGTTTATGCGCATTTCGTAGATTTTAAAGCGGCTTTCGACAAAGTGTCCAGAAACGCGTTGATATATAAGCTACATTCCATTGGCCTATCAACTAAGGTAGTAAGACTTTTAGAAAATATCTATAGCGATACGAAGTCAGTTGTATGGAATGGGTGTGATATTTCGGAAGTGTTCAGTACTTATTCAGGAGTTAAACAGGGATGCTTATTCTCGCCGACATTATTTGCGTTATACTTGAACGACCTCCATGACTGCTTAGAAGGGGGCTCAAACATCGAAAGAAAAAATATCAGACTTCTCATGTTCGCGGATGATATTATCTTGCTAGCGGATAGTCCTATCAAATTACAGGAAATGATAAATAATCTTGGAAATTATTGTAAATTGTAGAATCTTGAAGTTAACCGCGCTAAGTTCCAAATAATGATTTTTAGAAGAGGTGGAAAGATTAGTAAACTTGAGAGGTGGTATTATGATAGAGAAGAAATACAAATCGTGCCAAGGTATTCCTATTTAGGCGTCGAAATGACGCCACAGCTCGGTAGAAACGAAATGGCGGATATTTCTTGCAGTGTGCGTATGCGGCGCAAGTGTGGGGCTATGGGTTTTTCGACGAAGTCGATATACTGCAAAAGTACTTCCTTTAGCGCATATTAAAACTGCCAGCTCAAATGCCTACATATATACTTTGTCTCGAGACAGGAGTACAGGACAGTCATTTGTACACTTTAGAATTGCATCTCTGGTACATTTTTAGAACATTATTTGTTTTTCCAGAAAACCGGCTCCCTAATTATTTGACGCGATCGGTAATAAAGAAAGGCGTATTTTGGGTTAAAAAACTAAGAAATCTGTTTAATAATGCTAATATGAACTGGCAAATAGATGGGCAGCCGGAGAAGTGACATAAAAATGCTTGTAAAAAATCTTCGCCAAGCTAGAGTGCACTTATACAAACAAAACGCTGCTAGCACCACTAAAATATATAAAGAGTTAGAGTGATCGAGAGGACAAATTTATTTAAAAAAATATACCATTGATTCAAGTATGTGGATAATGAGAGCTAGAAGTGATATGCTACTTTTAAATAATAATAAGTTTGGTACAGGAAATAAAACTTGCGCCATGTGCAATACTGGAGAATTAGAAAATATAGCACATTTTCTGGCGCGCTGCCCAATACTAAGAGAGTATAGAATCCAAATTTTTGGAAAATCGGTACTAGAAGAATCAAAATTGATTACTGTTTTAAACGGTGAAAATTAGTGCTGGGATAAACTCGTGCTTATCATTAAGTATGCCTACAAGTATAGAGAATCACTTATTTTAGAATTCAATTATTAAAGGATATCAATAATGCACGGAATTGAACTGCGGTATATTGGCAGACGGCGTAAGCCAATGCCGAAATATATTGTATAGTCGATGATGGAATATATTTATATTTATAGCTTATATCTTATGTTGGGATTGTAACATTGTTATATTGTTATATTACCCTCGATATAATAAATAAAAATACTACTACTACTACAGCAGCCGCCGTGGCTCAGTTGGTTAGTGCGCGGTCCAGCGAGTCGAATGCAGAGCGACGCAAGTTCGAATACTGCATGTAGTAACACCTAAAAAAAAAAGGGAAACTCGTTTTCTCTTTCGGTGGCTGTCCTCTCAGCTGGAAATGGCAAACCTCTGAGAGTAAAAATTGCCTATGAAAAAGCTCCCAACCTGCCGTTCGGAACCGGCATAAAACTGTAGGTCCCTTCCACCCGCGTAAAAATTCACACGCACAACACGGGTGGCTGCGGGAAGCTAGGCCTTAGTCTCGCGTAAGCGGGCTGTCGTGCCAATCAATTATTAATATTACTACTACTACTACATATATATGTAGTATATATAAATGTATATATTTATATATATTTTACATTTTCCAAGAAATATGGCCCTATGACACCACCGGACCATAATGCACACCAAACAGTGACTCTAGGTGGATGCATTGGGCGCTCGACAACCGCGTGTGGATTTTCTGAGCCCCACATACGACAATTTTGACTATTAACGTAACCGCCGAGGTGAAAATGTGCTTCATCGCTGAAGAAAATTTTGTGCGAAAAATTGGGATTTTCGGACTGTTTTTCAAGCACCCATTCGGCGTAGGTACGACGCATTCTGTGATCTCCCGGCTCCAATTTCTGCACCAACTGAACTTTGTATGGATGAAGATGCAAATCCAAATTCAAAATACGCCAAATTGAGGTGATGGAGATGTCCAATTGTTGTGAACGCCGGGGAAGCGATAAATTCGGGTCATCTTCAACACTGGCAGCTACAGCAGCAATATTTTCGGCCGAACGAGCAGGGCGATTACGTATTGGCCTTTGTACAGAACCAGTTCGTTCGAATTTCGCCAATAAATCCGAAATTGTTGACAAAGCAGGCCTTCCGTGACGTCCGAAATCCTTCCTTAGTGCGCGAAAAGTGGTGCTCAAATTTTCACCATTTTTGTAGTGAGTTTTCACTATGTTTACACGTTGAGTGATGCTAAATCGGTCCATTTTCATAAATGGCAAACACTAAACTACAATATTAACACAATGCAACAACAGATGACAGCTGCGGTTGTCCATGATGAAATAAACAAAGTGAAGCGATTAGATGACATACCCTTATTTTGACAAGAGAGCTTTTGAAAAACTGACGTTTTCAAAATAAATTCTCTCAAAACATGAAAGTCTTCTTCTTTTTTCGCATTAACCCACTCATGCCTGGTGTATCAATTTCATTATTTTTGTAGTGCGTTGTAGGTAAGATTATTCCGATTCGTTGCCGTGGTGGCAGGTCCCACCGCTGCATAATTATTGGTATTGAATAATAAAGATATATGAAACCAAAAATAAATAGGTATGTCGTAGCACAACGTAACAACGTTTACTAAAAAACGATTAACATTTATGTAAAACATGTAAAAAAACATAACAATATGTGAAACAAACGAATTCATTTACAGAAAGAAAATTAAAATTCTTGACTCTCTTACTTTAGAAGAAGAAGTTAAACGCGTATTTTACAAATGTAGAATACATTTTAAGATAAAGCATTTAAACAAAAATTTAAAAGAAAAACAATTCTATCAAAAATTCAATACCAACAGAAAGAAAGTTAAATCTCAGACATAGTATACTGTAACGATGAGCCAGTCTGTCGCGGTGCAAAGCAACCCTGCCGCTACGTGCCGTGCCATAACCCAATCTGGCAACGACGGCCGCGATAGTAATTTTTAACCCAATCTGGCAACGACGGCCGCGATAGTAACTTTTAGCCCAACCTGGCAACGATGGTCGCGGTCATCAGGGAAACTTCTAGTCCAATCTGGCAACGTACGAGAACGATCTGCGCGACGGCCGGACAGAGTATAAAAGGTGGCCAGATGCGGTACAGCGAGTCAGTCTGGTTTTGACAAGTGAAGTTGCCACACGGAATAATTAAGCAAATACTTAAGTGTACGAACAGTAAAGTGTAAACTGTGAATAATAAAGTGACTGTTGGTGTATTTTATTGTCTGCATTTAGGAAACTGACTGTGTTTTATTTTCAAATCACACAATCCAGAGATACGTGACAGCCCACTGGACTTAGTATTCGTAACATTTGGTGTCAGAAGTGGGATTGTGGAAAATTGAAAATAACTAAATAAATAAAAGTATAACAGCACGGACATGGTTAAACTCGAGCTGCTGAAGGTGGACCAGCTGAAGAAGGAGCTGGCTGCCTGGAATTTGCCGACTGCTGGCGGGAAAGTGGAGTTGCAGCTGCGCTTGCGAGAGGCGTGTGAATCACGAGGCATCGATTGGGCTGCACACGAGTTCGGAACGCAGGAACAAGAGGCGTCGGCCAAAGTGGAGGAATCGCCTGCGGGTGCTGCGTCGATCCAAAGTACGGCTGCACCGGCTGGACCACTACAAGCATTAGACATGAGCCAGCTAATGAGTGCAATAAAAGGCATGTTCGAGACTTCCAATCGTGAAAATCGTGAAATGTCGGCGCAGATGGCAGCGAAAATGGAAACTGCAAATCAAGAGATGGCAGCGAAAATGGAAACGGCGACCCATGAAATATCGGCGCAAGTGTCGGAGCGAATGGAAGTCAAGCTTCAGGAAAGCTCTGCGCGCTTGGAGCAGAAGGTAGAGGAAATCTCCAATAGGCTGAACGGGAAAGTTGAGCATCTTGAGACGCGCATGGACAATTGGGACAAACGAGTTGACAACCTGGATGAGTCCTTGAACAAACGAGTTGACAGTCTGGAAGATTCGATGCATAGAAAGATAGACGAACGACTTCGAGAGGTACAGCCACGAGAATGTTTGCCACCGGTTCAGGACGGTTTTGCTGGCAGAACAGAAGTGCCTACTTATGATGGTGCTGCGCCGTTCGATACATTTAAATTGCAATTCGACTTGGCTGCTTTGGAAAATCAGTGGACAGATATCAGGAAAGGTCGGAGGTTGGCACTGGCGCTGAAAGGTCCTGCGGCCGAGGTGATCAAATCAGTTCCAGAATGTTTAAGAAGTGATTACGGTGCCATCATGAGAGCGTTGGCAGCGAAGTATAGCAACGAGCACAACCATGCGCTATACTACTGTGAGCTGAAGAACCGCAAGCAAAGAGCCAACGAGGCGCTGCAGACATATGCAGCAGACATTGAGCGGCTCGTACAGTTGTGCTACCCAAAATTTGGTGCTGATGATCTCGAGAGGATGAAGATTGAGTCGTTTATTGAAGGTCTTCATGATCCAGAAACGCGTCGCAGTGCGTTGATGATGGGCAAGCCGACATTTAAGGAGACGGTGACCAGCGCGATGACATATGAAGCGGCATGGATTGGGAGCACTCGGTATGCACCTGCAAGGATACGCCAGATTCAGGCGGACAACGACATTCCGATCCAGGCCATAAGCCCTGAGATACCGGGCAGGCCACGAGTGGTCTCCTCTAAAGTTGTCTGCTGGGTATGTGGCAAGCAGGGCCACATATCACGAGACTGCCGCCAACGGAAGAGGCGTTCCCGTTCCCGATCGCAATCGCCTGAAGCGAGGAATACTGACAATCGAGGCCCAGCCAACAATCGCAGGGCTGAGGACGGCGAGTCGTTAAACTAAAACGGGTCAGCCCAAAGGGGCGTGAGCTGATCCCCACAATCTGTCGCCCCACCGTCCTTGTCTCACAGCTGAAACGACAGCCCGGCAGCTTGACAATTGAAGGAAGGATAGATGGAAAGTTGTTCGTGTTGACACTGGATACTGGAGCGTCATATTCGATCATAAAGAGGGAGCTGCTGAAGAACTGGGAACCGCTGCATGGCATACAGCTGCGGACTGCGACTGGCGAGCGCGCGCCGGTAAGAGGGAAAGTTACAAAAACGATAGCTATCGGCACCAGCAGCCTGGAACATGAGTTCATCGTCGCGGATATAATGGACGACGTGATTATCGGCGTGGATTTCATGATTAGGCACGGTTTTACGCTGGACCTGAAGGAAAATGTGCTGAGATATGCCAACGTTGAATTCCCGCTGCACACCGGCTATGAGCGAAGCGTGGCGGTAAGGAAGGTTTTATCGTGTCAACACAGGAGGATACCAGCGAATTCTGAGGCGATTGTGTGGGCAAAGGTGGACGAGGACGATGGGACGAGTCGGCTGTGGGTAGTAGAAGCACCGAAGCAAGGACACGACAACATCATCATCGGACATACATTAGTGGAACCTAAAAATGGAAGGATACCAGTCAGAATACTGAACCCCCTGAATGCACCCAGATATGTCGGAAAAGATGAGGTAATTGGCGAGTGTAAGGAAGCTGTAGCAGTGGTCAATTGCGAGAGTAGCCCGCCTGGAGGTAATGAGAAGAGCGGGTTTAACATGGACGCCATACCGCAGGAGAACCAGTGGAGCAGCGAGTTGTCGGCCAAGCAGAAACAGAAGGCGAGGTCACTCCTGCAGCACTATGGGTCAATATTTGCGGCGGAAGCAGGCGGAAGAACAGCCATAGTGAAGCACAACATCGACACCGGAAGTGCAAAACCGATTCGCCAACCGCCAAGACGAGTTCCTCTGGCCAAGAGGGAAGAGGTCGCAAATTTGATCGAAAACATGCAGAAAGACAAGGTCATAGAGCCTTCTTCGGGGCCCTGGTGCTCGCCGGTCGTGCTAGTCAAGAAAAAAGATGGCAGTACCCGGTTTTGTGTGGACTATCGGAAGCTCAATGATGTGACCAAGAAGGACAGTTATCCACTACCTCGGATCGATGACACCCTGGATACACTGTCAGGCACTCAGTGGTTCTCCACGCTCCACTTACGCAGCGGCTATTGGCAGGTAGAGCTTGCAGACAAGGACAAGGAGAAAACGGCTTTCAGTGTTGGCGATGGTTTGTGGCAGTTCACCGTCATGCCGTTTGGACTCTGCAACGCACCAGCAACATTCGAGCGGCTAATGGAACGCGTGCTAAAAGGGCTGCATTGGCGGACGTGTCTGGTGTACCTCGACGACATAATCGTAATGGGTAAAAGCTTCGACGACCACCTGGGAAAGCTGAAGGAGGTATTTGAGCGGATACAAAAAGCCGGGCTTAAACTCAACCCAAAGAAGTGCTCGCTGTTCCAAAAGGAGGTCAAGTATCTGGGTCATACGGTTTCCGCCCGCGGAGTGCATACGGATGAAGGCAAAATCACGGCGGTGAAGGAGTGGCCCCGACCACGCAATCTACACGAACTCCGCAGTTTCCTGGGCCTGTGTACATACTACCGCCGATTTGTTCCGGGATTCGCGAACATAGCCAGCAGCTTACACAAACTGACGAAAAAGAGTCAAGCTTTCGAGTGGAGCGAGGAGCAGGAACAGGCTTTTGCACGTCTGAAGGAAAAACTGTGCAGTGCTCCAATTCTGGCCTTCCCCGTACCTGGGGAGATGTTTGTGCTGGATACAGATGCAAGCGGGAATAGTATTGGCGGTGTGCTATCACAGATAATAGACGGCCAGGAACAAGTGATAGCGTACTACAGTAGGGTTCTATCGAAACCGGAACGCAACTACTGTGTGACACGGAGAGAACTGCTGGCGGTATTGGACTGCGTAAAACACTTCCACAAATATCTGTATGGACAAAGGTTTCGCCTGCGCACAGATCATGCGGCATTGAGATGGCTCCTGAACTTTAAAGATCCTGAAGGGCAATTGGCGCGGTGGATCGAGCGACTGCAGAGCTACGACTACACGATAGAACATCGCAAGGGCAGTAGCCATGGAAATGCCGATGCTTTGTCACGCCGTCCGTGCCAAGTCGAATGCAGGCAGTGCTCACGAGCCGAGAGCAAAGAGCAGATAGTGGACGTCCGGTTGATAAGCGTTATGCCAGAGGAAGAGTGGTCTGCGGAGAGGCTACAAAAGGACCAGCGCGTGGATGCGGATCTTGCAAAAATCGTCGAAGGCAAGGAGCAAGGCGCACGTCCAGACTGGCAGGAGATGGCTGGTGAAAGCCCGATCGCTAAGGCTTACTGGGCACAGTGGAAAAGTCTGCGGCTGAAGGAAGGCTGCCTGTACCGCGAATGGGAGAGCGCGGATGGTCGTACCAGCAACCCTCTAATGGTAGTGCCGAAAACCAGAATCAACGAGGTCATCGAGGCATACCATAACGACTCCAGTGGAGGGCACCTAGGCATCACCAAAACCGTCGCCAAAATAAAAAGACGATTCTACTGGGTAGGATGTCAGGAGTCTGTAGCCGAGTGGATTAAGAGCTGCGACCGATGTTCAGCCGCGAAAGGGCCGACAAGAAAATCTCGAGGCCGCATGCAGCAGTACAACGTGGGAGCGCCCTTCGAGCGGATTGCTATGGACGTCGCCGGCCCATTCCCAACTAGCACCCAAGGCAACAAATATGTGCTGGTCGTAATGGATTACTTCAGCAAATGGCCCGAAGTGTACCCTATTCCTAACCAGGAGGCCACCACGATCTCGGAAAAGCTGGTAAACAACTGGGTAGCCAGGTTCGGAGTTCCGTTGGAGTTGCACTCAGATCAAGGCCGGAATTTTGAGTCTGCGGTATTCAAGGAAGTGTGTGAGCTGCTGGGGATAAAGAAAACGCGTACCACTCCTTTGCACCCACAGTCCGACGGCATGGTGGAACGCTTTAACCGGACACTGGAGGAATACCTGCGGAAAGTGTTAGGCAGGAATCAAAAGGATTGGGACACGCACATCCCCCTGTTCCTGATGGCGTATAGGTCAGCCCCGCACGACACGACATCACTCACTCCAGCCCGGGCAGTGTTCGGCACAGAGTTGCGGTTACCCGCTGACTTGAAGTTCGGGGTAGTCAGCACGACGGGAGGCGCTAAGACGGACTACGTGGCCAATAAGCGGGCGGAACTGGAGGAAATTCACCAGTTTATAAGGAGCCGCACCAAACTGGTCAGCGATAAGGTGAAAGCCAGATACGATCTACGGGCCAACTCAGCAGGGTTCCAAGAAGGCGATTTGGTAATGCTCTACAACCCGCAGCGGAGGAAAGGTTTGTCTCCGAAACTCCAAGCGTCATGGGAAGGACCTTACGAAGTCGTGACTAGGATTAACGACGTGGTATACCGGATTCAACGTTGCAGCAATAGAGGCGCTAAGCTGAAGGTAGTCCATTTGGAGCGCCTGGCGCCTCATCACAGCGGAGCCTCGGCACTTGTTCGGGACGAACAAGTCTAAGTGGTGGGCAGTGTAACGATGAGCCAGTCTGTCGCGGTGCAAAGCAACCCTGCCGCTACGTGCCGTGCCATAACCCAATCTGGCAACGACGGCCGCGATAGTAATTTTTAACCCAATCTGGCAACGACGGCCGCGATAGTAACTTTTAGCCCAACCTGGCAACGATGGTCGCGGTCATCAGGGAAACTTCTAGTCCAATCTGGCAACGTACGAGAACGATCTGCGCGACGGCCGGACAGAGTATAAAAGGTGGCCAGATGCGGTACAGCGAGTCAGTCTGGTTTTGACAAGTGAAGTTGCCACACGGAATAATTAAGCAAATACTTAAGTGTACGAACAGTAAAGTGTAAACTGTGAATAATAAAGTGACTGTTGGTGTATTTTATTGTCTGCATTTAGGAAACTGACTGTGTTTTATTTTCAAATCACACAATCCAGAGATACGTGACAGCCCACTGGACTTAGTATTCGTAACAATACATTACATCTGTCTTGCACAAACAGCACGTACTCGGCATTTTTTCCGCGATCAAAATTTTTAAACACAATATTTTCGATTTTACGTTTTGAGTGGATTTAAAAATATTCTCTCAATGTCAAAGCAAAATTGGTTGTCAATTGCTATGTATCAAAATAAGGGAATGGGTTGACAAAACTGTCAGCTACTCGCTTCACCTTGTTTATTTCATCATGCGGTTGTCGAACGCAGGGCTGCCAAAGTTTTCGGTTCGAAATTAAAAACCCTATAAATGATCTAATTTTATTACGAGAGAGTAAAAAACAAATAGTTTTTTGTTTTCACTCTTTGTGGACGTTTATGTTATCGGAACTTTTCGGCAGCGTGTTTTGTAAACAAGAAGACTCTCGCAAAATAACGTTGCATTGCCGCAGCGAAACGTAGAATCAGTTAGTGTCTCCTCGATCGTTAGTATGAACGGTATATTTCGTCCCAGTTGCAGTTTGAAAGCGTAATTTTTGTTATTGCCGTTGTTTTACGCTTGTTCAAACAGTGTTGTTTTTGACAAACCAACAATTAGCAATATAGGATTTCGAACATTCTATTAATTCTCTATTTCATCCTTAGTATAATGCTTTTTGAATCATGTAAATATTGTTTCTCGTTTGGTTTTTATGAGCATTTCCCCAAACCCTAGTAAAACTGTGAAACTGGAGGGTTATTCTCGCATAGGCACCTCTTTTTCGCCCGGCACTAAAAGGGTTAATTCATACGCTAAACAACAACAAAACCTACGTGGAAGATAACTGTCGCCAATTTGCACCAACAAAGCATACTGTGCTGTGTCTGTATACTAAAATGCTTATGCCGACGATCATTTACAAAAACAAATGAGGAACTGGAATCCTCAGCCTATGCTGTAGAGCATTCACAAAAACGAATGAGAAACGAGAGCATAGGGCATGGGCACCTCTGGTCTATACCCTAAGCAAAAGAAGAAGCCAATAATGTAGTTTGACTACTTCTACTGGCGACTACCATGGCTTGGGGGTAAAAAGGTTCCCCTTAATTTGTCTCTCGCAAACACACAGTCTAGAATCCTCTCGAGTATCCTCTAAATGTTTTTCCGTGGACTGAACATTTGTGCAGCCGTGCCTGTTGTCAATTTGCCGACGTTTTTTATAGTCAACTCACCCTACTTCCCACCCACCTAAATTTAAAGGCAAATGAAAAGCGAAAACATAACAGGTTCAAATATGTTTTTGTTTGGAATCTCATAGCGTATCAGGAATTAGCCAAAGTGCACCAACAAAATTACAAAACTACTATAGACTCAGATCGAATCGCCTTCTCCGCACACAGCCGGCACATATCAATTAACATACGATCAAATTATAGCTATTTTTGATTTTTATTGCAGTTACTGTACACACACTCATGCCACAAATATTGTGCTGCAACGAAACACCAACATAGAAACTAACTGTCGGCCACAAGAAGAGAAAATATTTGAAGCGTGTTGTGCGTGCGAATTCGTACAAGGTTGGAAGTGACCTACAGTTTTATGCCGATTCCGAACGGCGAGTTGGGAGCTTTTTCATAAGCAATTTTACTATCAGAGGTTTGCCATTTCCTGTTGAAAGGACAGTCGCCGAAAGAAAAATTGTTGTTTTTCTTTTTTTCGATGTTAGCAGCAAACCTGGGCTCGAGCGTCATTTGACTCGCGGCCCAGCGCACTAGCACTTAGCTTAGCGGTCATACAGACCGTATGAAATAATTATTATTAACTTGCTTAACTAATTACACTAGTTATTAACTAGTAAAATATACTAAAACGTTTCAGCTAAAATATATACTTTAGATGAAAATCAATTTCAATACTGTACTTATTGTATAATCGACTGCACCCTGCACATGAACATGGCTCGTTAAACGCATAATTCTCCTCAAATCTCTTTCGGAGGAAGATAAGGTTAAAAAATTGTTAAAAAATTTTCGACAATTTTTTACAATAATCTTTGTTTCAAAACACTCTAACTATGATAAAAAAACACAATTCACACTCTGTTCGAATTCAGAGACCAGCTCAATCCCATCTAAATAAGGAGTATCCACGAAAAACTGATCCCTCTTCTTTGATTTTTTAAATTTTTTGGGAGCGCATCTCAACAGTAGGCTTTGCTTTTTCAAAAAGCTTAAACTTAACTTAAAGCACAAAAGCTAATTGCACTTAGTTTCATTTTGATTTTGAAATGAAATGAAAATTCCTTGTATGCCAGGCAATTTGTACCTGTGGAAGAAGAAGGGAAATTTTTGTTACAACAGGCTCAATCAACCAAGAAATTTACATCAAGGAATGCTTGAAATAAACGCTTTTGCCATTTTAAACAAGCCACAATGTTCCTAATTTTTTTGGCCAGCTTTAGCCCGCTATCAGATCAGTCTTGAACTGGTATAATGACAATGGTATAATGTAAATATTGTACCCAACTGTCCAGAACCAAATTGTCCAGAATTACGTCCCATTGACGTATTGGGCAATAGTAAAGCGGAACCTTAAAAAAACAAAAAAATTTGTCAAAAATGAAAATCAGTTCAAAAGAAAGTGAAAGGAGTCCGCTGAAAAAATTGCAGATTCAAATGGCGATGCAAATTGACGAAGAAAACTAACTAAAGAAAGAGGAAGAGCTACTGATTAACACAATCGAGGCCCACAAACCTATTGTTACGAATACTAAGTCTAGTGGGCTGTTACGTATCTCTGGATTGTGTAATTTGAAAATAAAACACAGTCAGTTTCTTAAACGCAGACAATAAAATAAACCAACAATCACTTTATTTCACACTTTTACCCTTCACTGTCTTTACACTCAATTATTTGCTTATTTACTCCGTGTGGCACCTTCACTAGTCAAAATCAGACTGACTCGCTGCGCCGCACCCGGCTGCCTTTTATACCTGTCCGGCCAACGTGCAGATCGTTCTCGCACATTCCGGAGTGGCCTAAAGGTTTCCATGACGATCGCGACCATCCTTGCCAGGTTGGACTAAAAGTAGCCATCATTGCCAGGTTGGACTAAAAGTTTCCCTTATTATCGCGGCCGTCGTTGCCAGATTGAATTATAGCACGGCGCGTAGCGACAGGGTTGCTTTGCACAGCGACAGACTCTCTTATCGTTACACTGCCCACCACTTAGACTTGTTCGTCCCGAACAAGTGCAGAGGCTCCGCTGTAATAAGGCGCCAGGCGCTCCAAATGGACTACCTTCAGCTTAGCGCCTCTATTGCTGCAACGTTGAATCCTGTATACCACGTCGTGAATCCTAGTCACGACTTCGTACGGTCCTTCCCATGACGCTTGAAGTTTCGGAGACAAACCTTTCCTCCGCTGCGGGTTGTAGGGCATTACCAGATCGCCTTTTTGGATCCCTGCTGAGTTGGCCCGTAGATCGTATCTGGCTTTCGCCTTATCGCTGACCAGTTTGGTGCGGCTCCTTATAAACTGGTGAATATCCTCCAGTTCCGCCCGCTTATTGACCACGTAGTCCGTCTTAGCGCCTCCCGTCGTGCTGACTACCCCGAACTTCAAGTCAGCGGGTAACCGCAACTCTGTGCCGAACACTGCTCGGGCTGGAGTAAGTGATGTCGTGTCGTGCGTGGCTGACCTATACGCCATCAGGAACAGGGGGATATGCGTGTCCCAATCCTTTTGATTCCTGCCTACCACTTTCCGCAGGCATTCCTCCAGTGTCCGGTTAAAGCGTTCCACCATGCCGTCGGACTGTGGGTGCAAAGGAGTGGCACGCGTTTTCTTTATCCCCAGCAGCTCACACACTTCCTTGAATACCGCAGACTCAAAATTCCGGCCTTGATCTGAGTGCAACTCCAACGGAACTCCGAACCTGGCTACCCAGTTGTTTACCAGCTTTTCCGAGATCGTAGTGGCCTCCTGGTTAGGAATAGGGTACACTTCGGGCCACTTGCTGAAGTAATCCATTACCACCAGTACATATTTGTTGCCTTGAGTACTAGGTGAGAATGGGCCGGCAACAGACTCCTGACATCCTACCCAGTAGAATCGTCTTTTTATTTTGGCGACGGTTTTGGAGATGCCCAGGTGCCCTCCACTGGAGTCGTTATGGTATGCCTCGATGACCTCGTTGATTCTGCATTTCGGCACTACCATTACGGAGTTGCTGGTCCGACCATCCGCGCTCTCCCATTCGCGGTACAGGCATCCTTCTTTCAGCCGCAGACTTTTCCACTGTGCCCAGTAAGCCTTAGCGATTGGGCTTTCACCGGCCATCTCTTGCCGGTCTGGACGTGCGCCTTGCTCCTTGCCTTCGATGATTTTTGCAAGATCCGCATCCTCACGCTGGTCTTTTTGTAGCCTCTCCACAGACCACACTTTCTCTGGCATAACGCTTACCAACCGGACGTCCACTATCTGTTCTTTGCTTTCGGCTCGCGAGCACTGCCTGCATTCGACTTTGCACGGACGGCGTGACAAGGCATCGGCATTTCCATGGCTACTGCTCTTGCGATGCTCTATCGTGTAGTCGTAGCTCTGCAGTCGCTCGATCCACTGCGCCAATTGCCCTTCAGGATCCTTAAAGTTCAGGAGCCATCTCAATGCCGCATGATCTGTGCGCAGACGAAACCTTTGTCCACACAGATATTTGTGGAAGTGTTTTACGCAGTCCAATACCGCCAGCAGTTCTCTCCGTGTCACACAGTAATTGCGTTCCGGTTTCGATAGAACCCTATTGTAGTACGCTATCACTTGTTCCTTGCCGTCTATTATCTGTGATAGCACACCGCCAATACTATTCCCGCTTGCATCTGTATCCAGCACAAACATCTCCCCAGGGACGGGGAAGGCCAGAATTGGAGCACTGCACAGTTTTTCCTTTTGACGTGCAAAAGCCTGTTCCTGCTCCTCGTTCCACTCGAAAGCTTGGCTCTTTTTCGTCAGTTTGTGCAAGCTGCTGGCTATGTTCGCGAATCCCGGAATAAATCGGCGGTAGTATGTGCACAGGCCCAGGAAACTGCGGAGTTCGTGTAGATTGCGTGGCCGGGGCCACTCCTTCACCGCCGTGATTTTGCCTTCATCCGTATGTACTCCGCGGGCGGAAACCGTATGACCCAGATACTTGACCTCCTTTTGAAACAGCGAGCACTTCTTTGGATTGAGTTTAAGATCAGCTTTCTGTATTCGCTCGAATACCTCCTCCAGCTTTCCCAGGAGGTCGTGGAAGCTTTTACCAATCACGATTATGTCGTCGAGGTACACCAGGCTCGTCCGCCAATGCAGCCCTTTTAGCACGCGTTCCATTAGCCGCTCGAATGTTGCTGGTGCGTTGCAGAGTCCAAACGGCATGACGGTGAACTGCCACAAACCATCGCCAACACTGAAAGCCGTTTTCTCCTTGTCCTTGTCTGCAAGCTCTACCTGCCAATAGCCGCTGCGTAAGTCGAGCGTGGAGAACCACTGAGTGCCTGACAGTGTGTCCAGGGTGTCATCGATCCGCGGTAGTGGATAACTGTCCTTCTTGGTCACATCATTGAGCTTCCGATAATCCACACAAAATCGGGTACTGCCATCCTTTTTCTTGACTAGCACGACCGGCGAGCACCAGGGGCCCGAAGAAGGCTCTATGAACTTTTATTTCCGCATGTTTTCGATCAAATTTGTGACTTCTTCCCTCTTGGCCAGAGGAACTGGTCTTGGCGGTTGGCGAATCGGTTTTGCACTTCCGGTGTCGATGTTGTGCTTCACTATGGCTGTTCTTCCGCCTGCTTCTGCTGCAAATATTGACCCATAGTGCTGCAGGAGTGACCTCGCCTTCTGTTTCTGCTTGGCCGTCAACTCGCTGCTCCACTGGTTCTCCTGCGGTATAGCGTCCATGTTAAAACCGCTCTTCTTATTACCTCCAGGCGGGCTACTCTCGCATTTGACCACTTCTACAGCTTCCTTACACTCGCCAATTACCTCATCTTTACCGACATATCTGGGTGCATTCAGGGGGTTCAGTATTCTGACCGGTATTCTGCCATTTTTAGGTTCCACTAATGTACGTCCGATGATGATGTTGTCGTGTCCTTGTTTCGGTGCTTCTACTACCCACAGCCGACTCGTCCCATCGTCCTCGTCCACCTTTGTCCACACAATCGCCTCGGAATTCGCTGGTATCCTCCTGTGTTGACACGATACAACCTTCCTTACCGCCACGCTTCGCTCATAGCCGGTGTGCAGCGGGAATTCAACGTTGGCATATCTCAGCACATTTTCCTTCAGGTCCAGCGGAAAACCGTGCCTAATCATGAAATCCACGCCGATAATCACGTCGTCCATTATATCCGCGACGATGAACTCATGTTCCAGGCTGTTGGTGCCGATAGCAATCGTTTTTGTAACTTTCCCTCTTACCGGCGCGCACTCGCCAGTCGCAGTCCGCAGCTGTATGCCATGCAGCGGTTCCCAGTTCTTCAGTAGTTTCCTTTTTACAACACGAACAACTTTCCATCTATCCTTCCTTCAATTGTCAAGCTGCTGGGCTGTCGTTTCAGCTGTGAGACAAGGATGGTAGGGCGGCAGATTGTGGGGATCAGCTCACGCCCCTTTGTGCTGACCCGTTTTAGTTTAACGGCTTCTCGTCCTCAGCCCTGCGCTTGTTGGCTGGGCCTCGATTGTCAGTATTCCTCGCTTCCGGCGATTGCGATCGAGAACGGGAACGCCTCTTTCGTTGGCGACAGTCTCGTGATATGTGGCCCTGCTTGCCACATACCCAGCAAACAACTTTAGAGGAGACCACCCGTGGCCTGTCCGGTGGCTCAGAGCTTATGGCCTGGATCGTAATGTCGTTGTCTGGCTGGATCTGGCGTATCCTTGCAGGTGCATATCGAGTGCTTCCAATCCATGTCGCCTCATATGTCATCGCGCTGGTCACCGTCTCCCTAAATGTAGGCTTGCCCATCATCAACGCACTGCGACGTGTCTCCGGATCATGAAGACCTTCAATAAACGCCTCAATCTTCATCCTTTCGAGACCCTCAGCGCCGAAGGACGGGTAGCACAGCTGCACGAGCCGCTCAATGTCTGCTGCATATGTCTGCAGCGCCTCGTTGGATCTTTGCCTGCGGTTCTTCAGCTCACAGTAGTACAGCGTTCTGTTGTGCCCGTCGCTGTATTTGGCTGCCAGCGCCCTTATGACGGTCTCGTACTCACTTCGTAAACATTCTGGAACTGATTTTATTACCTCAGCCGCAGCACCTTTAAGAGCCAGCGCCAATCTCCGACCTTTCCTTACATCGGTCCACTGATTTTCCAGAGCAGCCAGGTCGAATTGTAGCTTGAAGGTATCGAACGGCGTAGTCCCATCATAAGTAGGCACTTCTGCTCGGGTGGCAACACTTTCCGGAACCGGCGGCAACCATTTTCGCGGGTGTACCTCCCTAAGCCGCTCGTCCATCTTTCTGTTCATCGAATCTTCCAGACTATCAACTCGTTTGTTCAGGGAATCATCAAGATCGTCAACACGTTTGTTCAGGGAATCATCCAGGTCGCCAACTCGTTTGTTCAGGGAATCACCCAGGTCGTCGACTCGCTTATCCAAGTGCTCTACCCGCGTCTCCAGGTGCTCGACTTTCCCATTAATCCTGTCTGAGATTTCCTCCACCTTCTGCTCCAAGCGCGTAGAATTTTCCTGAAGCTTGCTGGACAACTCCCGATTTGCATTTTCCAGTTTTGCTGACATTTCCCGGTTCGCCGTGTCCATTTTAGCTATTTCCTGATTTGTAGTCTCGATTTTTGCCGAAATTTCGAGATTCGCTGTTTCCATTTGCGCCGACATGCCTTTGAGTGCAGCCATTAGTTGGCTCATGTCCAACGCTTGTATTGGTGCAGCCGCTGCAGCTGTACTCTGTAGCGAAGCAGCACCAGCAGGCGACTCCTCCACCTTGGCCGACGCCTCTAGTTCTTGCGCTCCGAACTCGTGCACAGTCCAATCGACGCCTCGTGCCTCACATACTTTCCGCAAGCGCAACTGCAACTCCACCTTTCCGCCAGCAGTCGGCAAATTCCAGGCAGCCAGCTCCTTCTTCAGCTGGTCTACCTTCAGCAGCTCGAGTTTAACCATGTCCGTGCTTCTATAATTTTATTTATTTCTTATTTTCCACAATCCCACTTCTGACACCAAATGTTACGAAGTCTAGTGGGCTGTTACGTATCTCTGGATTGTGTAATTTGAAAATAAAACACAGTCAGTTTCTTAAACGCAGACAATAAAATAAACCAACAACCACTTTATTTCACACTTTTACCCTTCACTGTCTTTACACTCAATTATTTGCTTATTTACTCCGTGTGGCACCTTCACTAGTCAAAATCAGACTGACTCGCTGCGCCGCACCCATGACGATCGCGACTATCCTTGCCATGTTGGACTAAAAGTAGCCATCATTGCCAGGTTGGACTAAAAGTTTCCCTTGTTATCGCGGCCGTCGTTGCCAGATTGAATTATAGCACGGCGCGTAGCGATAGGGTTGCTTTGCACAGCGACAGACTGTCTTATCGTTACACTATTTTATAATTGACGCAGTCGGACTTAAGTCGAACCGAAGACGTTCAGTTAAAATCGGCTTAGTCAAAAAAAAAAATCGGTCAAAATTAGATGAGAAAATCATCAAAATCAAATAAAAACAATTCAGTGTTGACATGCAGAAGAATTAATTTAACCTGAGCTGTTTTAGAACTAAAAAGAAAACGCGGAGATTTGGCTTAAGCAAATTTAACAACTTATTCTTTATTGAGTATTTGCGACCTTTCGACCGAGTACAATATGACTAAACGTAACGACAGCTGAACAACTGCACTGAAATGTGCGAGTGTGATTCTTGCAACTGCAACTGAATAAATTAATAAAAATGAAAGTATGTAGAGTTTGTTCCTACATAAAATTATGAATTATAGTTTTGCAAAATTTTAAACAAAATATATAAGTGTATATTAAGGGGGTCCTACTATGTAATACCTTATTTCCGAGCGCTATATTCAAAAATTGATTACTAGAAAACTACAAATGATTTCGGGAAGCAGTTTTTTGTATTGTTATCATTCATTATTGAACTTTACATAGTTTTTTTGGTTATATACTGCGTCCTCGTCGGTTAGAGGTGGGGTGAACGTTTTCGAAAAATCTACCTGACCGATCTTGTCAAACTAAACATTTTTATTTTTAGAAAACATGTCGCAACAGATAGACACGAGCTTTTTTTGAAATTCTTGAATTGTTGAAATTTGAATTTTTAACAGCCTTGAATAGCAGAAAAAAGTGGAAACAAAAATTTTTTTTTTCAAAATTCTATTACTATAAGAATTTTTTTAATTTTTGAAAAAGCTCGTGTCTATCCATAGCCAAGGGGATGAGAAAAATAAATGTTAAAGGTTTTTTGGTTTCAGATCATCTGATCGGTCAAAATCGTTCACCCCGTGCGCCCTGGACACTTTTGACGAGGACGCAGTGAAGGACGGTTAGCGGTCACATACGTAATTTTTATGTAAAACCAAAAAAAGTTCAATAATAAATGATAACATTACAAAAAACTGCTTCCCGAAATCATTTGTAGTTTTCTAGTAATCAATTTTTGAATATAGCGATCGGAAATGAGGTATTACATAGTAAGACCCCCTTAAGAAGACAATGCGCTGCGACACATTACAAGAAAAAACCTGCATCAATTGAATTTAACGCAAGCAAATTATTATAAAGGAAACAATTAGCCTTACTGTAATGATGTGGATTGGATTTTGCGTCTGGATTTTTCCTAAAGGGCTTAAGGGGGTCGTCTAGTGTGACGGGTCAAAAAAATCGTTTTTGTTTTTTTTCATAAATCACTTCTAAAACATGTTTAGAAGACGTGTATAAATGGATTTTTGTAAATTCGAAGCCGTTATCAAGTTGCACTTGTAAACCGGAGTAGGTATGCGGAGCGCATACCTCCAACTTCCAACTTAAAAACGCGTTTTTCTCAAAACACGTTTTTTCAAAACTGCTGCCACGATATCTCAAAAACTATTTAACTATTAATGCTCAACTTTTTACACCATCTTGAGTACATGTCCAACTACAAATTAAGCTAAAAGAATTAAGATTGCTTCGTTACTTTTTTTTTTCTTCAATTATATGCACGTGAAAAATAGTCGAAAAACTCATATTTTTTTTATGTTTAGGCAAAAAAATACTTTTTTTTGGAATTCGAACTTTCTTTTAGCTCAATTTGCAGTTTGAAGTCTCAGGAATGAAATGGCGTTTGGTTTTTTGATTTCAGATAATCACAACGCCCGGAATCATGGCAGCAGTGGAGCAACTTTTTTTTTTACGTCTTCCTGTTGAGTGGTGTAACTCCGAAACTAATCAATAGATTGGCTTCAAATAATTATAAAACTTTGTCGAAATGTACTCAAAGAAGAAATAAAATTCAAAAGTTATTTTACTTGAACGGATTTTTTAATAATGACTCAAAAAAGGCATAAAAATACGGCCTTCACACTAGACGACCCCCTTAATACAAATTTATTCAAATTCAAACAGGAATACCATTTGAATTTCATATGCAACTGACAATGACTTGTGGTGAATATATGTAACGAAGGCAGAGTTGCTCTTGAATAACAAACGAAATAAATTAAATTTGTTCATAAATTTTGGTAAAAAACCAACTAATTTATGAGAATTTTATTTAGCTTTCTTTTCTCTGGTTATACCAACATAAAAAGTAAGCGATTCCTTTATAAAATTGTCTTAAATTACGTTTAAGAAATTCATAGAAACTGAAATGTTTCAGTATTTTTCACGTACACGCAATCCTGCCACTAGTGTCCGGCCATCATGGTGAGCTCAGTTTTACACGTGAACAACAATTTGACAGTTCTGGTTGTCAAAGAGTCGCGCTACTTAGGATTTACTTTGGTGCCAGCGCTTCCAAAAACCCTGCACCATTGCTTGCAGGTGTCGCCAATGGTCCAGTCGGTTGGCCTTAATATCCAAAACAGAAGGCTCTGGGATGCTTGTGTACGGCCCACCAATCAGAAAGTGGGCAGGTGTGAGCGGATCAAGTTTAGTATCGGAGATAGCGCACAGTGGGCGAGAATTTAAGATTGCCTCCACTTTGGCCAACACTGTGCTGTAGTCCTCAAATGTTAATGCGGCGCTGCCGATAACTCTCCTCAAATGTATCTTGATTGATCGCACGCCGGACTCCCAAAGGCCGCCAAAGTGCGGTGCAGAAAGTGGAATGAAGTGCCACTGGACACCGTCCATGTTTCTGACATCGTGAGCTTCCTCAATTCGTGGAAAGTGGTGTCGTTGTCGGAGTATAGATCGCTTGGTTTCTCACCAGTTCGCTTTAGTTGACAGGCATACAAAAATCGAAAACCAGCGCGCGTTCCTTGTCTTGGAGAGCTTGATAGGCACGGGCCCTGCATAGTCCAATCCGCAGTGCAAAAAACACCGCCCGTGTTGCAATCGTGGAGCAGGAAGATTACCCATTAGTTGAGTACTCGTTGCACGTCGCTGCAAGAAACATGGTTTGCAGGAAAAGACCACCTTGCGAACCAAGTTCCTGCAACCAAGGATCCAAAATTGTTGGCGCACGATTGCGAAGGTTGCATCCACGCCAGTGTGTAGATGCTTTATGTGTATATTCCTTAGAATGAGCAGCGCTATCTTTGAAGTTTTAGGCAGCAAAATTGGGTGCTTGACATTGAAGCTCAACGATGAATGCTTGAGTCGTCCCCCAACGCGTAACAACCCTACATCATACAGAAATGGGGAGTATCGTATAAGCGACGATTTTGTGTGCAATTGCTTCTGATTTTGTAGCTGTTTAATCTCGGCTACGAACGCTAGCTGCTGTACGTTCCGCAAGATAATTGTTGTGGATTGCTGCAGCTCGAACATGTTGAGCGAGTGTAGTGTCGAGTCAACAGGCATATGAGCTTAGTCTTGTAACAACATTTTGAATAGTACCACTGTAGGCGCCAGGATTCCTAAAGAGTCATAGATTTTGGCTGTTTTTGACAGCACAACTCTTTTCGTTGGCTCGCGATCACTCACGGGTTTTATTTTCAAACAAAATTCATCTGCTGCTGGCTTCCATTGTAAGCCGAGTAGTTTCACACAGCCCTACACATAGCCCTACGGTCAGGGTCCGAGAATATGCCCGTGGTAAGGCATGCCTGTCGTAAGAGGCGACTAAAATCCACCCGTGTGGAGTTGCCTGATCTCCCATCGGACGCGTCCCTAGGTGGCGGATAGGGGGCCCTTGGTGGACGGGCGACGTCACTTCGGTACCCTTGGAGGGACAGGAGTCATGTCTGTTGCGTCCGCCACAATGATGGTATAGGGTATGGGTACCATCCGCGGACCAAACTGGCTAGGGAGGAGTCCCGAACTAAAACCGTTCTTTGGCAATGGAAAACGAAATGGATACTACTCCAGGTGGAATCCACATAGGTGGCAATCCACCCGCTTCGGCGGCAGGGGCAAGGATTCTGGAGGCCCCAACCATTGCTCAAGTCTCCCGCCTTTACCGGCGGGAGCGCATCCTGGAGGAAAGCGGGGTCGTTACCACGATCTCCTCTTCTTCGGAGACGGATGACTCCAAGGAGCCAGAGGGCCTGCGTCGGGAAGCTGCCACGGTGGCTGAACGACCTCCCAGTGGTTCTAAGGAATCAAAAAAAAGGAGCAAGGCGAGGAGGATCAGAAGGAAGCGGATGGCTATGCGCCGGCTTGAAAAGGCAGGCGACACGGCCGACCCTCCGGAACCCGTGTCCTCCAAAAGACCCAGGTCGGCTGAGGTAACACCCACCGAAGCCACTGGTCCGGCGGAGATCACGGAGGTCTCCAAATCGTCCGGCTCGCGAGGCAAGCGGATGAAGACTGCAGCCGAAAACAGCACACCTACCTGCCCTGCAACTGCTGTCGTCAGGTGCGCCACGGCCCCCAAAGGCACGAGCGTAACCCCGGCAGTAGCCAAAGCGGCGGAGAAGTGTGTTGCCAGTAAGCCGCGGAATGTCCAAGGCCTCCGACCCAGCACGTCTGCCTGCCCGGCGAAACCTTCGTCAGCGGAGGGCGGCGAGCTGGATCTTCGCCCAAGCACTTCCAAAGGTGCGGCCAAGCCATCGTACAGCGAGAAGGCTGCCGGCCCGCGGCCGATGGCGGTGATTGGGAAAAGGGGCCCTGACCACAGGTTGACTGATGCAGAACTCGACTTCTGCAAAAGCCAACTGATGCGTCGGGTTATTGCCTCCGGTCCTGAGGCCAATGCGAAGGGCTATGAGACAAAAGACGGCACTATATTGGTGTCGTGTGCGTCTCAGGCCAACTTTGACTGGATCAGGAACGCAGTCAATAAGTTGCCTCCTAAGGGGACTACTCGCTTCGCGGTCTACGAAGGCGAGGTCGAGTCCCTCAGGAAAGCCATCTGCTGGATACCGGACCCTGACCTGTCCACAGCGGATGTGCTCTCCTGTCTGCGTGCCCAGAACCCAGGCATCGACACTAGGCTTTGGCGTGTTCTCCACCACCGCAAGAGTACCAACCGGGAAGGTAAGGAAGGTGCTTCTCTTGTGGTGAGAATCGATGAAGCCTCTGCTGATGTCCTGGGCTCCCGGTACGGGAACTGTCTCAGTCTCTTCTTTGGGACTGTCAGTTTTTATGTCTATCCCAAATAGGGGGCTCAGACAGTTCTTGTAGTTATCGGCCTCTGGCGGTAACGCAGATCAACTTGCAGCATTCCAAAGCCGCTACTGCACTTTTAAGTAGTCGGCTCTCCCGGCTGCACACACTACCCCACATAACAACAATTCAAGAGCCCTGGGTCTTTAGGGGCCGGGTCTGTGGCCTTGAGTCGTTGAAAGGGGCCACTGTACTGTATGATAGGAATTCGACTAGACCTAGAACCTGTCTTATAGTATCATCTCCTCTTACGGTGACTAGTCTTGACCTTTTCTGCTGTCAGGACCTGGTTGCTGCTGAGGTGAGCTTCAAGGGTATGCACGGATGGTCAAGGTTCGTGATTGCGTCTGGGTACTTTCCTTACGATGCACTGGAAGCGCCACCACCTGGGAAGGTCGCTAGTCTCGTGAGGTTTTGTGAGCAGCGCAATCTCGGTCTCATTTTATGTTGCGATGCTAATGCCCAGCACACAATCTGGGGCAGCAGCAAATGCAACAACCGAGGCTCTCGGCTGTTCGGGTATATTGCATCCTCCGGCCTGAATATTCACAACACTGGCAATCAGCCTACGTTTGTGACTACAAGAAGGCAGGAGGTGATTGACATCACTCTATCTAATACTAGACTGGGGTGGTCAATCAACAACTGGAGAGTCCTCAACGAAGAATCGTGTTCGGACCACAGGTATATCGAGTTTCAGTGCGGCGAGGAGGCACAAATGCCATTGCCCTCTAGGAACCCGAAAAACGCAGACTGGCCGAAATTTCGGGAGGCATTGCGGAATAAATACGCGACGCCACCGAAAATTCGTAAGGAGCGGTGTATTGAGGCGGCTGTTGAGCATCTCAATACTGCCCTAACATCAAGCTTCGAGCTAGCCTGCCCAACTAGACCTCCCCTTGGCCGGACCCCTGTTCCGTGGTGGAATAGGGAGCTTCAGTCGCTAAGGCGTGAGTCTAGAAAACTTCTCAACCGGGCCCTCAAGACGAATCTTGACGAGGACTGGGAGCGCTACCGATGCACTCAGAAGAACTACAAGAGGCTTATTCGAAGTTCGAAGAAGGCCTCTTTTAGAGATTTCTGTAGTGGCATTGAATCCTTGAGCGACACAGCTAGGCTGGTAAAAGTTCTGAAAAAGGACCAAACCGCGAAGCTGGGGTCGCTTAGGAAACCTGATGGCTCCTACACGGAGAGGAAAAGTGAGACACTCAGTCTACTGATGGAGTCTCACTTTCCAGGAAATCAGGTCACTGTTGCCCAGCAGCATTCGTCCCTGGATGGAACTACTGTTAGGGCAATCACACCCTCTCGACATGACTGGTACGTCGCCAGAACTGTGGCGAATGAAGCTGGCATTCGATTTGCCATCAAGTCCTTTGACAACTTCAAATCGCCCGGTCCTGATGGCATTTATCCTATCGTGTTAAGGGAAGGTATAGAGTCAGTAGTCATGGCACTGAAGAAAATCTTCACGGCATGCCTGGCACTGGCCTATATACCACGCCCTTGGAGGATGGTGAGAGTCGCGTTCATTCCGAAAGTCGGAAAGGACGACTACACTAGCCCCAAGAGCTTTAGACCTATTAGCATGACTTCTTTTATGCTAAAAAGTCTCGAACGGCTGGTGGAGTTACGGATACGTAAGGAGTCGCTTAAGATGCATCCTCTGTCTCCATTTCAGCATGCCTACCAAAGTGGGAAGTCCTGCGAGTCGGCTCTGCAAAATCTGGTTGGTAGGATAGAGCGAGCCATCGACAGGAAGGACTACGCGGTGGGAATCTTTGTGGATATAGAGGGCGCTTTTGACAATGCGACTTTTGACAGTATGTGTAACGCTGCTAGCCGACACGGCGTAGACCGGGCTTTGGTAAATTGGATACGTTCAATGCTAGCCCAAAGAATCATGACGGTGCGGGCAGAGGACGATCTACTGGTGTCATCCGGTGTAAATAGAGGCTGCCCTCAAGGTGGGGTGCTGTCTCCATTGCTCTGGTGCATGGTGATTGATCCCCTGCTCATCACTCTGAATGACTCTGGAGTCTACGCACAAGCATACGCGGACGATGTGGCCTGTCTCGTAACCGGCCCCTCCCTTATGCACATCTGCAGAAAGGTGCAGAAAACTCTGGATATGATTGACACCTGGTGTAATGCGAACGGGCTATCTGCTAATCCCGCCAAAACTGGTATGGTTCTCTTTACCAGGAGGAGGAAGCTTGATAGAGTCGTTCTGCCCACACTCAAGGGGGTCACTATCCAGCTATCCAAGGAGATTAAATATCTGGGAGTCATCCTAGATGATAAACTCCTATGGAAATCTCACGTAGAACTAAAGACATCGAAAGCACTGTCGGCTTTCTGGCAATGCAGAGGTGTATTTGGGAAAACGTGGGGTCTTTCCCCTAGCAAGATCCTCTGGATCTACAAAGCTATGATAAGACCCATCATCTCCTACGCATCGGTAGTCTGGATGAGCAGACTCTCTCTTGCAGGGGTCAAGAGAACCTTGTCCAGACTGCAGCGCACTGTGGCCATATGTTGTACTGGAGCCTTTCCAACTACTTCTGGCCCATCGCTAGATGCCCTGGTGAGCCTTCCTCCACTTGATGTTTTCATCCAAGGAGAGGCCCTAAAGGCCATCCGAAGACTAAAACACAGTGGCCAGTGGTATGGCGCTTGTCCGGCACTGGATAATTGTGCTGGCACCGACATTGACCTCACAGTCATGTCCATGCCCCTCGACTCCATGCCTACAACTGTCATATTAAAAAAGCGGTACATGGTGTTGCTGCCTGAGGCTCACTCTTGGTCGTATCCTGAGGATGAGCCCGGTAAACACTGTTTCCGTATATTCACGGACGGCTCCAGAACGGAAGATGGTTCTGGCTCTGGGGTCTTCGTGGAATCCACGGGGACTAGACGGTTCTTTGCCCTAGGCTCGCACGCATCTGTGTTTCAGGCGGAGGTGCATGCGATACTTGAGGCGATGAACTTTGTCGTAGAGAGTAAGTGGAAAGGCAGGTCTATCTGTGTCTGTAGCGACAGCAAAGCTGCGCTTATGGCCTTGGACAGCCCTCCAACCACCTCTATGCTAGTCAGGTCCTGCAAATCCAGGCTTAATTATGTTGGAAAATACAATAGCCTGATGCTCACCTGGGTCCCGGGACACGCAGGAATTGTGGGTAACGAGACCTCGGATTCCCTAGCTAGAATGGGCTCTGAGGCTGATTTTGTCGGCCCTGAGCCTGTTCTGCCACTCCCATCCGCAGCCATCAAAGCCACAGTTAACGAATGGGTCACTATGACCCAGGAGCGAGCATGGCAGGCTGAGAGCGGCTGCAGGTGGACGAAACTTATGCTTCCCGCCATATCCGACAAATGCTCACAGTTTCTCTTGTCACTAGGCAGAAGAGACTGCAGGCAGATGGTCGGGTTAATGACGGGCCATTTCCTATGGGCGAAGCACATGGAAATGGTAGGCATATCTGACAGTGCCCTATGTCCTGCCTGTGGGGAGGACGTTGAGACGGCGGAACACTTCCTGTGTCTCTGCCCCGCGTTCGCTCGTATCAGGTTTGAGACGTTTGGCACTGATGTGCTAAGAAGCGACCACCTTGGCTCCTTGGCACCCCAGGATCTATCAAGGTTTCTTCGGAAATCGGGTAGATTTAAAGCACATTAACAGGGAACAACAAGTCGTAGTACAATGGACGTATAATTGTCTGAGTGCTGCGCTTGCTAGATCGTTCCGACAAAGGAAAAAAAAAAAAAAAAAAAAAAAAGTTTCACACACGAGTTCGGGTTAGCGGATCCGAAATCCATTGGCTTAGATTCACAAAGGTGCGGTGGCAAAGTTTTCAAAAATGGCCAACAATTCGAACACAATGTTTTTAATACAAAATTTGCCTTTTCTAGCAATGCAATTAAATAATTGGGTTTTGACCGAAATTAGTTCTTCAACGGACGCGGCATCCGTGGTGGTGTCGTCTACGTACGCATCATTTTCGAGTACACGCGACGCGGCAGGGTACACTTGTTTGTAATCTCGCGCGAGTTGATTAAGCACACGAACAGCAAGGAATGGTGACGACGCACAGTGTTGCGAGTAGTGACAAAAATGCCTAAATGCAACTGTATAAGCGCAAAAATCTGAATACGAGGTTTTGTTGGAAATACTTCAGTCAAGAGAAATCCGAAGTTTTACGAAAAAATATTTGATAACATAGAAGTTATGAGCTCTTAAAGTACGCTCTTCCAGCGTTGAAAAAAAATTGTGTACAAACAGCAAATTTTTGCTTTGACTTTGAGGTTGAATATTTTAAAATAAATTATGAGCAGGTCTCTAAAAGTTACTATTGTCGTAAGTTTTATATAATCTAGGTGTGACAAGACCAACATTTTGCTGATTACTCTCATCATGAGCAGTACCGTTATGTTGAAAATTAAGTAAAGAAAGCGAGGGAATAAAAAGTGAGTTCAAATTTTAAAAGTGATTTAACCCTGCTTCCTTGTTTGAAAACCCACCTTAATTCCTTGGTAGGGTCATATATGACACTAATCAAATTATTTCAACAAAAATTATATTTATTGAATTTTTTTTTTGAATTGTTATACATTTTAGTTTTCTTTTTCACATTCATTGCATAAATTAATACGTTTGTAATGTTTTGGACAGCGAGCTTTCTTGCAATAAAAACAGAAGTTACCGTACTTGTTTCCTCCTAATTTATATGGGCACAAGTTACATCTAGCTCGTTTTTTGGGTACCTGAAGATCTGATTCTTCAGATAAACGTTTACGACTTGTTGATGGCAAGTCATTTCGAATTTTGTTGATTAAAGCAACGGCATTTTCAGGCATTTTTTCACGGCGAAGAACGTGAGGCTTTACTAGCTTACTTGCCACTTTTTTAGAAACTCCCGGCGACATATTTCATTTGATAAAGTCGATTTCATATTTGTATGAATAAGGAATGCATTTATACCTGATATATCTATCCTATAGGAAAATAAGGCCATTGGCCAACGCCATACAGCACGTTTGCAGGGAAAAGTTCCCATCATTTGGTCACATGTATCGACACCTCCCTTACTTTTATTATAATCAAGTATCATAACCGGTTTTTTATGATTTTCAATACTGACATCTTTTGTATGGTGCTGTTTGCTTAATGAAAGGACAACACGGTTTTTTTCGGCACATAGCTGCATAGAGTAACGCCATTTGTATTATCGAACAAGAAATTCGATTCATAAACTCTGCTGGAATGAAAGTTCGGTTTTTACGAATTGTGCCAAGCAAAGTTTGATTTTTCTACAATAACTCAATACAGGGGCGTAGCCAGAACTTGGTCATGGAGGGGGTTTTAAACAAAAATTTTTCCCAGTTTAGTATTACGTGTTTTTTAAAGTAAACTGCACTTTCCACATAGGACATTCTATGGTGGTTTATGTGACATAATGTATTGAAAACTAAATTTGTTCCTGATTTTTAGTAAAAATTTCATGAAATTTGGTGCACTGGAAGCGAAGTTATTGCATCTGAACTGAAATATGTTTGTGTCATCGTACAAAAATGAGCACTGAACAAAAACCCAATATTAACTTTTGTTTTAAAAATGTTTAAACTTTAACCGAGCATTTAAAATTGATGAACCAAGTTGATGGTGATGATTGTTTATACCGTGGTGGAGTTCGTAAGTGGTAAACACGATTCAAAAACGATTGTCAGGACATAAATTATGACCAACCAACCAAAGGATACAAATGAAATCCGCGATCACCGTAGAATCCATCAAAACTGGGCGGTAGTTCATAAAAGATTAGCCAAAATTTTTATTTAAATTCTTGAAATTGGATTTAACCTTTGCTTCACTTATACCACCCGGGTGATATTTTTAATATTCATGTTTAATATCTGGAAGGAAGGGAACGGACATACAAGGTAAAGTCTCTGATTGCGTTCAACCTGGCGAACGCCAGAACGATCCACCTGGCCAGAACGGCCACCTGGTTATCCCCCGATCAATCCACCCGCAACCAGATTGATCACATTGTGATTGATGGAAGGCATGCTTCTAGCATTCTAGATGTGCGCACGTTCCGAGGACCCAACATCGACTCGGACCACTACCTTGTTGCAGCCAAGGTACGCATGCGTCTTTGCGCAGCGAAGACCGCACAACCTAGTTTGCGAAGAAAGCTGGACATCAGTAAGCTGCGATCACAAGGGGTAGCCGAAGCCTACTCCGCTCAACTCTCCAACCAGCTCGGTCGCTCCCCCTCTCCACCTGATGACATCGGCGGATTATGGGCTCACTTATCCCACTCTATGCGCGCCGCCGCAGAAAATGTCCTTGGTTTTCGACGCCCACCACCAAAAAACCAATGGTACGATGAAGAGTGTCGCGCAGCCACTGCAGTCAAGAATGCTGCATACAAGAAGACCCTGCAGTCGGCCGCCACGCGAGACATGACAGAAAAATACCGGGAGGAGAGGAAGAAAGAGAGGTGCCTTTTTAGACGCAAGAAACGGGAGCAAGAAAGGCGCGAGCGTGAGGAAATCGAGGAGTGCAGGAGCAGGAATGACGCCCGCAATTTCTTCCAAAAAGTTAAGCGTCTCACGGAAGGATTTAAGCCCGGGGCATCTTCTGGCAGAGACGAAAACGGGGATCTGGTTACGGATACGCAGGGTGTGCTGAGGTTGTGGAAGGAGCACTTCACCAAGCTGCTCGCAGGCGACGAAAGGAACAATACCGCCAGTGGTGAAGATGTCCAGATGGCACCAATCGACGACGACGGTGTGGATGTGCCACCGCCCAGCCATGACGAGGTCCGGGTCGCTATCCAGCGACTCAAGAACAACAAAGCTGCAGGGCCGGATGGGCTACCAGCTGAATTGTTCAAGGCCGGCGGCGGTGAGCTGATTGGGTGCATGCATCAGCTCATTTGCAAAATATGGCTGGAGGAACGAATGCCCAACGATTGGAACCTCAGTGCCCATTTGTCCTGTGCTGAAGAAAGGCGACCCAACAATATGCGCCAACTACAGGGGTATCAGCCTACTTCCCATTGCATACAAGGTCCTGACGAGCGTATCATGTGAAAGACTAAAGCCACTCGCCAAGGCGCTGATTGGACCTTATCAGTGCGGCTTTAGACCTGGTAAGTCCACCATCGACCAGATATTCACTCTACGCCAAATCCTGGAGAAGACCCATGAGAACCAAATCGATACACACCATCTCTTCATCGATTACAAGGCAGCATTCGATAGCCCGATAAGGGATCGCCTATATGCCGCATTGTCTGAACTTGGTATCCCTGCAAAGCTCGTTAGACTTTGCAGAGCGACGTTGAGCAATACGCGCAGCTCCGTCAAGGTTGAAAGTGACCTCTCCGACCCCTTTGATACCGTTCGAGGTTTCAGACAGGGCGATCCTTTGTCCTGCGACCTCTTCAACTTCACCATGGAGAGTGTTCTGCGCAAGGCCGGTGTACATCGTAATGGCACAATTTTCAACAAAAGTGTCCAGCTCCGTGCTTACGCTGATGATATTGATGTCATCGGACGTAACAAGCGAGATGTCACCGCTGCCTTTGCGGCTATCGAAAGAGAATCTGCCAAAATGGGTCTGGTGGTAAATGAGGGCAAGACGAAGTATATGCTGTCTACACGCAGGGACTCGCAGCGGCTAGGGTCTCACGTCGAGGCCGCCAGGTATGCTTTTGAAGTTGTCAAGGAATTCGTCTACCTTGGCACCGCCATCAACAGCAGCAGTGATGTCAGTCTGGAGATAAAGCGAAGGATAACTCTTGCCAACAGGTGCTACTACGGTCTCGGTAGGCAATTGAGAAGTAGAGACCTCTCTCGACCGACAAAACTTTCACTCTATAGGACGCTTATCTTGCCCGTGCTCCTCTATGGCGCTGAAGCATGGACAATGACACGAAACGACATAGCGGCCCTTGGAGTGTTCGAGAGGAAGGTACTTCGCAAAATCTTCGGCCCTGTTCGGGTTGGTGACGACTATCGCATACGAACCAATAACGAGCTGTATGAGCTGTATAAGGACATGGACGTAGCGCAGCGAATTAACATCCAGCGGCTACGCTGGCTCGGTCATGTCTGCCGCATGGACGACGAAGCTCCGGCGAAAAAGGCATTCGATGCGATGGTTGGAGGTCGACGGCGAAGAGGGAGGCCGTGTCTCCGGTGGAAGGACCAAGTGGAAGAGGCCCTGGTATCTCTTGGTGTGACCAACTGGAGAAGGCGCGCGCGAAGCAGAGGCGCCTGGAGAGAAGTTTTGCGGCAGGCCGTAACCCGATAACGGGTTGTTATGGCCAGTTAATTAAGTAAGTAAGTAAGTTTAATATCTGCCAGAGGATTTAGCTATTATTTCGAATAAATGCACAAATTTGAAGGTTATTTTCAATAACATGAACAAATATTTTTTTTTTAGAAATTTTGTTCATGTTTAAACTTGAATTTTGTCATTTTGTATACAAAATACCTACCCGGGTGATCCCAAGTGCTTTCGCTGCCATTTTGAATAAAACTCATAATTTTGTTTTTGCGTACCTCATTATGTGTTCCAGAAAACCTGTGGAAGCAATTTTCTAGTATTTTCCATAGTTGCAAAATAAATCATTAAAGTTATGCCTTTTTTCGAAAAACAAACTATTAATAATAATAATAATAATTGATTGGCACGACAGTCCGCTTACGCGAGACTAAGGCCTAGCTTCCCGCAACCACCCGTGTTGTGCGTGTGAATTTTGTACGCGGGTGGAATTGACCTACAGTTTTATGCCGGTTCCGAACGGCAGGTTGGGAGCTTTTTCATAGGCAATTTTTACTCTCACAGGTTTGCCATTTCCAGCTGAGAGGACAGCCACCGAAAGAGAAAATTAGTTTCCCGTTATTTTTTTTTTAGGTGTTACTACATGCAGAATTCGAACTTGCGTCGCTCTGCCTGCGACTCGCTGGACCGCGCACTAACCAACTGAGCCACGGCGGCTGCACTAAAAAAAATACTAACAAAAACACATAAAATTTAGTGATCGTTATTTGAGTCAATATAACGATCTACATTATTCAATGTTTAAAGATGATTTCATATAAATGTTGACCGCGGCTGCGCCTCTCCAACATATCGGCCAGTATCTCACGAATAAATTCTTCAATATTGGCTTCCAGTGCACAAAAAATAGTTTAAAGGCGTTAAATCGCTCGGTTGAGCTGTTGTGTAGTGTTGCCAAAAAGAATGTTGCTAAAAAATCACCCTTTATATACTGAGGTATCAAAAAATTTTGTGAGTTTCCGGGTGAACGACATAGGTAAACGACGTATACAAAAATCGGTAGTAAAGCGAAGGTTAAGCATTTCGATAGCATAAATTTATCAATAGCATTTTAACTGAACATTCGGCTATTGAAGGATGCCATCTCATCGATCAACACTTGTTTTGACTGTTTTTTGTTTACTAAATTTTAACCATCAACCACTCCTCGTTTTCACCTGATGCAGCACCGTTCGACTTTTACCTTTTAAAAATGCATTTGCTGATGAAAAAAGCGTTTTGAGAACGTAGAAACCGTCCAAAAGGCTTGTACCGACATTCTGAAGGACATTCCGGTCGACGAACTCAACTACTCTTTAGACATGTTTTTAGATCATGTAAATCGCTATATTGACCCTAAACGGCACTATTAAAAAACAAATTTGATTGGCGCAAAAAATTGTTTGTATCATTCTTTTAAATGTTTAAAGTTGTAAAGACATTTTTGCTAATGTGGGAACGTACATACGATGCATAGTGATTGAAAATGTTGACAAATTATAGGCCATGGGGGAGGGGTTCTGACACCCAAAAGCCCCCCCTTGGCTACGCCCCTGACTCAATAGCCAAAGAATGTGATGTAAAAAAGTTATCAGTTATGATGTTGCGACCTGGAAGTTCTTCCGTCAGCTCCATTACAACTCGTTGGCCTTGATTTGTTTCAGGACGGCAGTTAGGCGCTTTACCGGTGTATACTTGCACGTTCCACGCATATGCATTACTACTGTCACAAGCAGCCTGTTGATGAGCAGTTGCTCATCAACGGTAACGTTTTTACCTGGATTGTAACATTTTTGCAAAGTTTTATTCCACTTGTCAAATATTTCACGAATAGGTGACAATTTGTCACGCATTCTTCGATCAGCACGTGTCGTTTTGTCATCGAAACGCATACAAGCAGACAGCATTTCAAATTCAGACTGACTCATTGTTGCTCTGAAAATTGGTCTTCCAGTATGGTCATCCCAAAGTTCACGCACAGTTTCATCATTTGAGCGAAACACGCCGCTATACAACATCAATCCAAAATACGCACGTAGCTTTGCACTATCAATCGCAACCCATTTTTCCTTATATTTCCGAACGCCGTAAAGATTTGTGTATTTTAAAATTAATCCTTCGACTGGAGCCAGAAACAGGTCAAACACTGACAGTTCATTTGATACACGAGATGAAGCAAAAAGTGTAGGACCTGTTGCATGTGAACAAACAGGTAAAACCTCCGTAATACCACTAAGCAAATAAACACATAGAGGTGTCAACCAATGATAACATGATGCGAAACTGAGAGGATTGACGAAATTTTGTCGTTTTTTTTGGTCACACGAACACAATCCGTGTGAGCTGAAAAGAAAATCGTCAACCCTGCCAGCTTTCTCTCTTTGTGGAACAATTCGTATTGTAGCAAGCAGCTGACTTGCAAATTTGTTCCTAACGCGGGGTTGCAATTTTTATGTACTTGTAAAAAAGTATGTTCGCAGTCTTATTGTACGAAGCAGTGTAAAATAAGGAAAAAATATATGAAATGATCAAAATTATTTAATTTAAATGAAAATGTTAGGGGAAAGTTGTAATATGCAGTGATATAAAGATGTAAAAAAGAAATCCTTATTTCTTTGTGCATTTGTAAAAACTAATAATAACTAATTTGCATTTTCCGAACCACCACTGAGGCAATACGGCGCGTTACCGATTTTTTTTTAACGATTTTGTAACATTTTAACAATTTTTTTAACAATGATTTCAGAGAGGAACAAATAAAAAAAATGTATTTAATGCGTTTGTTTCCCAATTCGAAAAAAACACGGACTAAACGGACCACAAAAACCAGAAGTAGCCGAAACTAATAAATGTCGGACAGTAAACAATTTATGTTTATAAGTATAGTCTGCTACTTCGCGATTATAAAATCGTATCAGAAAACATATGTATATATATGCATATATCTATATTATATTATAATTGCGACAGCCATATTTTGCTATCCCTTTTTATACGGGTGCGCATATCATATATACATATACATATATATATAACATATATATAATATATTTTCTATTAATATGCGCACCCGTATAAAAAGGGATAGCAAAATATGGCTGTCGCAATTATCGCAAAAACTCCTCTGGAGCTTTCATCAAATTCACATTTCATTCAAATTTCGCGAATAAAATTCAATAAAAGCTGAATAAAAAATGTGTTAAACACGTATTAAAACACTTTTGACTGGTTTTCGGGAAATATTGTAATTTTTTAATCACTTTTCTTCCAAAAGATTACATAGTTACAAAGAAATTAAAATTGATTTTCCAATGTTTAAAAAATTGAAAGTAAACGCAACCCTCGCCATGGCCCTTGTATGGGAAATCAACAGTACGGTTCTGTGCAACCCCCGGGTCTGATGTTTGGCAAAATCAACCCTAAGGTCTGATGTTATCGGTGTATTAGTGCGGATTTTGAGTATGTATTGTGGTCGAGCGCTCTCAGTTTCGCATCATGTTATCATTGGTGTCAACTCGCACAAATTTGCGTACCAGCGCAGTAGGTCCCATACGCACTTCGGCTATTCGAACATATTCGCGATGACTTCGGCAAACTTCTCAATTCGAGGTCAGCTTTCATAATTTGCTTTATGTTGATGTGGTCAGCAGTGTTGATAAATGAGTTTTCCCATTTTGTACCAAGAGGCCAAAAAAAATGTACTAAAGTAGACAAAAAAGTACCAAATCTTTTTATTAACAAATGCATTTTTATAATTCAATATTTATTTCCAGTATTAATCCAATTTTAAAGAATTTTAATCTTAAAATGCAAAAAATGAATTCATACAAGAAACATTTAAATACTTATTTGCACATTGAGTTTAAGAACTCATTCGTTTCTTTGAGATCATTTGGTATTTCAACTTCAAGTAAATCTTTCGATTTTTATACAAAACCATGGAATGATTTGTGAATCATTTACACAATATTTTAAAATGTTCAATGCCTCGAATGACAGGTTGTGCATTTCTCAGATGCATTTGAAATACTAACGCATCAGAATCGCTTAGGGTCACATTGACTGCTTTTGAATTGCTATTTTCGGGCAGTGCTAGTCGCCTATCGCTGCTTTCAATTTTGCACCTATTTACATTAAGGTGGGTCGCGAAAAAAAAATGTGTGTTGTCACCACCTAAAAATAAAATTCAGAGTGTTTAATGACTATTTGGAAAAAATTGCGATTCTGAGGTAAGCCCGATAAGGGATCGCCTATATGCCGCATTGTCTGAACTTGGTATCCCTGCAAAGCTCGTTAGACTTTGCAGAGCGACGTTGAGCAATACGCGCAGCTCCGTCAAGGTTGGAAGTGACCTCTCCGACCCCTTTGATACCGTTCGAGGTTTCAGACAGGGCGATCCTTTGTCCTGCGACCTCTTCAACTTCACCATGGAGAGTGTTCTGCGCAAGGCCGGTGTACATCGTAATGGCACAATTTTCAACAAAAGTGTCCAGCTCCGTGCTTACGCTGATGATATTGATGTCATCGGACGTAACAAGCGAGATGTCACCGCTGCCTTTGCGGCTATCGAAAGAGAATCTGCCAAAATGGGTCTGGTGGTAAATGAGGGCAAGACGAAGTATATGCTGTCTACACGCAGGGACTCGCAGCGGCTAGGGTCTCACGTCGAGGCCGCCAGGTATGCTTTTGAAGTTGTCAAGGAATTCGTCTACCTTGGCACCGCCATCAACAGCAGCAGTGATGTCAGTCTGGAGATAAAGCGAAGGATAACTCTTGCCAACAGGTGCTACTACGGTCTCGGTAGGCAATTGAGAAGTAGAGACCTCTCTCGACCGACAAAACTTTCACTCTATAGGACGCTTATCTTGCCCGTGCTCCTCTATGGCGCTGAAGCATGGACAATGACACGAAACGACATAGCGGCCCTTGGAGTGTTCGAGAGGAAGGTACTTCGCAAAATCTTCGGCCCTGTTCGGGTTGGTGACGACTATCGCATACGAACCAATAACGAGCTGTATGAGCTGTATAAGGACATGGACGTAGCGCAGCGAATTAACATCCAGCGGCTACGCTGGCTCGGTCATGTCTGCCGCATGGACGACGAAGCTCCGGCGAAAAAGGCATTCGATGCGATGGTTGGAGGTCGACGGCGAAGAGGGAGGCCGTGTCTCCGGTGGAAGGACCAAGTGGAAGAGGCCCTGGTATCTCTTGGTGTGACCAACTGGAGAAGGCGCGCGCGAAGCAGAGGCGCCTGGAGAGAAGTTTTGCGGCAGGCCGTAACCCGATAACGGGTTGTTATGGCCAGTTAATTAAGTAAGTAAGTAAGTTTAATATCTGCCAGAGGATTTAGCTATTATTTCGAATAAATGCACAAATTTGAAGGTTATTTTCAATAACATGAACAAATATTTTTTTTTTAGAAATTTTGTTCATGTTTAAACTTGAATTTTGTCATTTTGTATACAAAATACCTACCCGGGTGATCCCAAGTGCTTTCGCTGCCATTTTGAATAAAACTCATAATTTTGTTTTTGCGTACCTCATTATGTGTTCCAGAAAACCTGTGGAAGCAATTTTCTAGTATTTTCCATAGTTGCAAAATAAATCATTAAAGTTATGCCTTTTTTCGAAAAACAAACTATTAATAATAATAATAATAATTGATTGGCACGACAGTCCGCTTACGCGAGACTAAGGCCTAGCTTCCCGCAACCACCCGTGTTGTGCGTGTGAATTTTGTACGCGGGTGGAATTGACCTACAGTTTTATGCCGGTTCCGAACGGCAGGTTGGGAGCTTTTTCATAGGCAATTTTTACTCTCAGAGGTTTGCCATTTCCAGCTGAGAGGACAGCCACCGAAAGAGAAAATTAGTTTCCCGTTATTTTTTTTTTTAGGTGTTACTACATGCAGAATTCGAACTTGCGTCGCTCTGCCTGCGACTCGCTGGACCGCGCACTAACCAACTGAGCCACGGCGGCTGCACTAAAAAAAATACTAACAAAAACACATAAAATTTAGTGATCGTTATTTGAGTCAATATAACGATCTACATTATTCAATGTTTAAAGATGATTTCATATAAATGTTGACCGCGGCTGCGCCTCTCCAACATATCGGCCAGTATCTCACGAATAAATTCTTCAATATTGGCTTCCAGTGCACAAAAAATAGTTTAAAGGCGTTAAATCGCTCGGTTGAGCTGTTGTGTAGTGTTGCCAAAAAGAATGTTGCTAAAAAATCACCCTTTATATACTGAGGTATCAAAAAATTTTGTGAGTTTCCGGGTGAACGACATAGGTAAACGACGTATACAAAAATCGGTAGTAAAGCGAAGGTTAAGCATTTCGATAGCATAAATTTATCAATAGCATTTTAACTGAACATTCGGCTATTGAAGGATGCCATCTCATCGATCAACACTTGTTTTGACTGTTTTTTGTTTACTAAATTTTAACCATCAACCACTCCTCGTTTTCACCTGATGCAGCACCGTTCGACTTTTACCTTTTAAAAATGCATTTGCTGATGAAAAAAGCGTTTTGAGAACGTAGAAACCGTCCAAAAGGCTTGTACCGACATTCTGAAGGACATTCCGGTCGACGAACTCAACTACTCTTTAGACATGTTTTTAGATCATGTAAATCGCTATATTGACCCTAAACGGCACTATTAAAAAACAAATTTGATTGGCGCAAAAAATTGTTTGTATCATTCTTTTAAATGTTTAAAGTTGTAAAGACATTTTTGCTAATGTGGGAACGTACATACGATGCATAGTGATTGAAAATGTTGACAAATTATAGGCCATGGGGGAGGGGTTCTGACACCCAAAAGCCCCCCCTTGGCTACGCCCCTGACTCAATAGCCAAAGAATGTGATGTAAAAAAGTTATCAGTTATGATGTTGCGACCTGGAAGTTCTTCCGTCAGCTCCATTACAACTCGTTGGCCTTGATTTGTTTCAGGACGGCAGTTAGGCGCTTTACCGGTGTATACTTGCACGTTCCACGCATATGCATTACTACTGTCACAAGCAGCCTGTTGATGAGCAGTTGCTCATCAACGGTAACGTTTTTACCTGGATTGTAACATTTTTGCAAAGTTTTATTCCACTTGTCAAATATTTCACGAATAGGTGACAATTTGTCACGCATTCTTCGATCAGCACGTGTCGTTTTGTCATCGAAACGCATACAAGCAGACAGCATTTCAAATTCAGACTGACTCATTGTTGCTCTGAAAATTGGTCTTCCAGTATGGTCATCCCAAAGTTCACGCACAGTTTCATCATTTGAGCGAAACACGCCGCTATACAACATCAATCCAAAATACGCACGTAGCTTTGCACTATCAATCGCAACCCATTTTTCCTTATATTTCCGAACGCCGTAAAGATTTGTGTATTTTAAAATTAATCCTTCGACTGGAGCCAGAAACAGGTCAAACACTGACAGTTCATTTGATACACGAGATGAAGCAAAAAGTGTAGGACCTGTTGCATGTGAACAAACAGGTAAAACCTCCGTAATACCACTAAGCAAATAAACACATAGAGGTGTCAACCAATGATAACATGATGCGAAACTGAGAGGATTGACGAAATTTTGTCGTTTTTTTTGGTCACACGAACACAATCCGTGTGAGCTGAAAAGAAAATCGTCAACCCTGCCAGCTTTCTCTCTTTGTGGAACAATTCGTATTGTAGCAAGCAGCTGACTTGCAAATTTGTTCCTAACGCGGGGTTGCAATTTTTATGTACTTGTAAAAAAGTATGTTCGCAGTCTTATTGTACGAAGCAGTGTAAAATAAGGAAAAAATATATGAAATGATCAAAATTATTTAATTTAAATGAAAATGTTAGGGGAAAGTTGTAATATGCAGTGATATAAAGATGTAAAAAAGAAATCCTTATTTCTTTGTGCATTTGTAAAAACTAATAATAACTAATTTGCATTTTCCGAACCACCACTGAGGCAATACGGCGCGTTACCGATTTTTTTTTAACGATTTTGTAACATTTTAACAATTTTTTTAACAATGATTTCAGAGAGGAACAAATAAAAAAAATGTATTTAATGCGTTTGTTTCCCAATTCGAAAAAAACACGGACTAAACGGACCACAAAAACCAGAAGTAGCCGAAACTAATAAATGTCGGACAGTAAACAATTTATGTTTATAAGTATAGTCTGCTACTTCGCGATTATAAAATCGTATCAGAAAACATATGTATATATATGCATATATCTATATTATATTATAATTGCGACAGCCATATTTTGCTATCCCTTTTTATACGGGTGCGCATATCATATATACATATACATATATATATAACATATATATAATATATTTTCTATTAATATGCGCACCCGTATAAAAAGGGATAGCAAAATATGGCTGTCGCAATTATCGCAAAAACTCCTCTGGAGCTTTCATCAAATTCACATTTCATTCAAATTTCGCGAATAAAATTCAATAAAAGCTGAATAAAAAATGTGTTAAACACGTATTAAAACACTTTTGACTGGTTTTCGGGAAATATTGTAATTTTTTAATCACTTTTCTTCCAAAAGATTACATAGTTACAAAGAAATTAAAATTGATTTTCCAATGTTTAAAAAATTGAAAGTAAACGCAACCCTCGCCATGGCCCTTGTATGGGAAATCAACAGTACGGTTCTGTGCAACCCCCGGGTCTGATGTTTGGCAAAATCAACCCTAAGGTCTGATGTTATCGGTGTATTAGTGCGGATTTTGAGTATGTATTGTGGTCGAGCGCTCTCAGTTTCGCATCATGTTATCATTGGTGTCAACTCGCACAAATTTGCGTACCAGCGCAGTAGGTCCCATACGCACTTCGGCTATTCGAACATATTCGCGATGACTTCGGCAAACTTCTCAATTCGAGGTCAGCTTTCATAATTTGCTTTATGTTGATGTGGTCAGCAGTGTTGATAAATGAGTTTTCCCATTTTGTACCAAGAGGCCAAAAAAAATGTACTAAAGTAGACAAAAAAGTACCAAATCTTTTTATTAACAAATGCATTTTTATAATTCAATATTTATTTCCAGTATTAATCCAATTTTAAAGAATTTTAATCTTAAAATGCAAAAAATGAATTCATACAAGAAACATTTAAATACTTATTTGCACATTGAGTTTAAGAACTCATTCGTTTCTTTGAGATCATTTGGTATTTCAACTTCAAGTAAATCTTTCGATTTTTATACAAAACCATGGAATGATTTGTGAATCATTTACACAATATTTTAAAATGTTCAATGCCTCGAATGACAGGTTGTGCATTTCTCAGATGCATTTGAAATACTAACGCATCAGAATCGCTTAGGGTCACATTGACTGCTTTTGAATTGCTATTTTCGGGCAGTGCTAGTCGCCTATCGCTGCTTTCAATTTTGCACCTATTTACATTAAGGTGGGTCGCGAAAAAAAAATTTGTGTTGTCACCACCTAAAAATAAAATTCAGAGTGTTTAATGACTATTTGGAAAAAATTGCGATTCTGAGGTAAGCCAATTGTGAGCGGTTTTGCTTCAAAAATACCTCTAATTATCATGTTTTTGGGTGTAACTTTTTTGTTGTTGCACATTTTCGAATAATTTTGTTAGATAAACCTTCAGGAGTTCTTGGATTGCACAAAAAAATTATTCGAAAATGTCTAACAACAAAAAAGTTACACCCAAAAAACATGATAATTAGAGGTATTTTTGAAGCAAAACCGCTCACAATTGGCTTACCTCAGAATCGCAATATTTTCCAAATAGTCATTAAACACTCTGAATTTTATTTTTAGGTGGTGACAACACAAATTTTTTTTTCGCGACCCACCTTAATGTACATGTAATAATTGCATACATTACCTTTATAAAAATTGTTTAATTCCAATGTGAGCGTCCAACTTATTTTACTTAGTGAAATTCAAAATGTATGCAAATAAATTGGCACCACGCACAGATATGAATATGCACTAATGATGAAACGCATAGCCCCATGAGGTTGAAAAGGACAACTAGATATCTAATAGCTATCCTTATCTTTAAGTTTTAAGATAATCCGTAACTACTTGAAATCGAGTTTCTCGAGAATAATGTTGCCATTTTACCAAAATGTACCAAATAAATCAATGTAGTACCAATGTACTTTTTAATTTCAAAATGTATCAAAAAAGTACAATTGTACCAACAATATCAACACTGGTGGTCAGTCGCACATCAACTGTGCGCTGTGATGATGTTACTGCTGCTGTTATGCGCCTTGCTTTCAGCGCAGCAGGTCCCATACGCACTTTGGCTAGTCGAAAATATTCGCAAAATTGTGTGCGTTGCCTTCACACGCAATGAAATAATCAACCACCAAAACAGCCAACAAAAGCAACAACACAATTTCACTTGTTCTCGCTTATTTTTGTGTGTGCACCTTTTTTTCGTTGACGATCGCTTTCGCTTCAACAAATTTGCTGATGATGAAACTTCGACTGATGGACATATTTCTTGGTCGATTATTTGCAGGTTATATGAATTGGATAAAAACAATTCAACCCGCCTTTGTCCCAAATTGACAACAAAGCCTATTCATCCTAATTCATTTGAAAAAATTAAGGTTAAATACGCAACTCAAATATTTAGCAATACTGTATCCGCAGCCATAAAATCTTTGGTTGAAAATGGCTGTTAAAAAATCATTTCCGATCAGCTCTTCGTGAGAATAACAATATCCAAAATTATTTGAAGGAAATGAAAAACTATGTCAAAAGTTGTCAGTATCCTAAAACTGTATACTGTTGAAATGGTATAGTTTTATCACTTACTTCCGTTTTGTCTCTTTCACAAGATATCTGGGCGGAAAAATCCAATTTTCTTTTATTATCAAGACTTAGTCAAGACCCGCTTGAAAATCGTTTTTATTTGGTAAGAAAAAGCGGAGTTACAAACAATAATCCTTCACTTTTTGAGTTTGACCATATTCTTGCGATAATGATCTCAATGAAAATAAAAGCATTGAAGGCAGGAACCTTCAATTGTGAACCAACTGACGAAGGTTCATTTATAATAATTGACAATAATACCAGTTTGTTTGAACATATGAGTGATGGTTCCCTTCGTTATTCCTCTGGTTTCATATTGATGCAAACTATTGAAAAATTTGACTGTCATAACTGCAAAAAGTTAATAAAAGATGAGCTTTGTGATTTACAAAGAAACGAAATGTTTATATTTTTCAAAAATTTCAACTATTTTAACAGTAGTTTAAAACTAAATGCTCCAATCGACTAATTTTTTTGTTTCAAAAATCGTTTACAAAACATTTCATACGTTTTTTAAGGAAAACCCTCATTCCTCCAATATAAAAAAGCTTTTGTACAATCCGTTTGTTGCAAACGTAACAAAGTAGATGAATACAAAATGTGATTTTCAGAACCGTCTACTTGTTGGGAACATGAGCAATTTATATTAGACTAGCTGACCCGGCGAACTTCGTCCCGCACGTACGAAAATATTAATGTATGCTTATTGAAAGAAATGGCGAATAGACGTTTGCTTCTTGCGTTCACAAAGTTACTTTTGAACCGCTATTTCGTAGATTACGCTTGTATACCAACATATTCAGTGCTGTTGTCCTCAGCCCATGCTACTCCATGTAAAAATATGGGCGTTCACTATATTGAAGTGTTCACTACATAGGGTGTTCACTATACCCAGCCACGTTTGTATATAGATTTAAGTTATATAGGTGATGCCACGCCCCCTTGTTCAATACCCGCACCATCCCCGCTGTCGAAAGATTTGAATAAATGGTAGGTTCGTACTTAATTTCATTGCTGTGCGACTTTTAGTTCAGCGAAATATTTGGGTCACAAAAAATGTGCCACGCCCCTTGTCCAACGCCCATCAAATCTCACCAGTAGAATGACTCATCTATGGGTCGACGCTATACCAAATTTCAATGCTGTGCGCCTTACAATTTCAAAGATATTCCATTATTAAGATTTAGCTTGTATGGGTGTTGCCACACCCCCTCGTCCAATACCCGCCCTATTCCCCCTGTCGCAGGACATGACTAAATAGTAAGTTCGTAGTGAATTTAATTGATGTGTGACTTATGGTTCCAAAGTTATTATCTGAAAATATGAAAAATTCACGGTCAAAGATGGCATGGATTTTCCGAGTTTCCCAATAGATTTTCTGGAATTTTCTTTTGGCATGAACCTGAACTGACTTAATACGAATCGAACAAAACAAACCCCATGAAAATCGGCCGTTCCGTTTGAGCGTGATGCGGTCACACACATACTGCCACTCTCTTTTATATATATAGATTACTTTTAAAAATTTTGGTAAGAAAAAATTGCACTTGGTTAAGAGAGCAAATTGCAAGTAAAACGAAAAATAAGAATAAAATAAAAATACTAAAGAACACATAAAATTACTAAATAATATAAATTTTAAGGAAATGATAATAATAAATAGTAATATGTTGCTGTTAATATATGAATTTGAAAAATTTATCGGTATGAATTTTATTAGGCCAGAAGGCAACGTAGCCTACATGAATTCCAACATTGCACAGCAGAAATTCATGGTTTTAGTTTTTTTCAATAGGAACGCACACTCTACTGTACGCCTTTGCGAATTCACATGGTTCATTTTTCATAGCAGAACCGAAAGCCATGGAAATTCAATTTGCTTTTTATCTTGTGCAGTTGCTCGTATTGTTTTCATTCACCTCAGCGCATACACAAGCAACACGCACATTTATTTTCACACGGACACACACCCTTGCATATTCGAATTTGCAAACGATACGCCGTGGCGCGCCGTTTCGTGCCCATCAGCACAGCACAGCTTGCAATCGATGTTCCTTGTCGAACATCCCACAAAGAATGAAGATGAACTTCGAAAATTGAAGTTTGACGAAGCCAGCGACAAAACTTCGTATAGCCGAAGTACGTGTGGGACCTACTCAGTGTTGCCGCTGTAAAATTTTAAAAAGTCGCAGAAAAAGTGTCACAGCCGCAAAAAAAGTGTCAAGTGATCCACTTTTGTTATACCATGTATGTATATAAGTATCAGGTGTACAACTTTGCTTCCGCCGTTTTCCGATAGGTGGCTGTACCGGCTGAGGCTGGTTGAAATACATAGATGGTAATGCCTTTAAAGTGAGTGTGGACAGTGCCTAACGAATTGTCATCGCCGTTTCAGTGACAGTTGTTCTTGTTTTCGTATTATTCACGCTCGAAAATGTCCGTTTATGTGCCCAATTCTCGCCATTTGCGGGAAGTTTTACTTTTCTGTTACAATTCGAAAAAAAATGCAGCTGAAGCGCATCGAATGCTCTCAGAAACTTACGGTGAAGCTGCTCTGAGTGAAAGAACGTGTCGGGAGTGGTTTCAACGTTTTAAAAATGGTGATTTCGATGTCGAATACAAACATGGTGGTGGAAGAGAAAAAACCTTCAAAGATGAACAACTAGAAGCATTGCTTGATGAAGATTCGTGAGAAACCCAAGAAGAGCTTGCCGAATCGTTGGGAGTGAGTCAGCAAGCCATTTCAAAACGTCTCAAGGCCCTGGGCATGATTCAGAAAGAAGGAAACTGGGTGCCGTACGAGTTGAAACCGAGGGACATCGAGCGCCTCACGTCGCAAAAGTGGTCAAAAAGTACCTGGAAACGCTGAAATGGGAAGTCTTGCCCCACCCGCCGTATTCCCCAGATGTCGCCCCTTCTGACTTCCACCTATTCCGTTCGATGGCACACGGCCTGGCAGACCAACATTTTCAATCCTTCGAAGAATTGGAAAAATGGATAGCGTCAAAAGAGGACTCCTTTTTTCGAGCCGGGATCCGAAAATTGCCGGAAAGATGGGAGAAAGTTGTCGCTAGCGACGCACAATACTTTGAATAATACATCTGTAAGCACTTTTTCGCAATAAAGCTTTTAATTTGGGAAAAAAACGGCGGAAGCAAAGTTGTACACCTGATATAAACTTTCATTATTTCACCTTTCGAAACTCATTATTTTTAATAAATTTCTAAAGAAGATAATTTTCTGTGAAAAAAACTGTTTTCTCCTAAAATTTAATGATAAGGAATATATTAAAAAGTCCCAATATGCATGTTTCGTATTTATTACGAAAACATTTCAAAGCTTATGCGCGATGAGTATTTTGAAACACGCAAAAATAAAAAAATTAACTTTACGAAACAATTTTGAAAATCTAGGGGAATTCTTTGTAAGGTGCCACTCCTGCTCGATTTTGATGTTCCAGTAATCCAAGCAAAAAAATTCCTACCGTCATTTAAGGTGTATATGACATCAATTTTAATGCGGTTTTTAAGGGGGAAAACATGTAAAATTTGGTTAAGAAAAAACTTAAAAATAAAGCTGAAGGTTTTTGTTGCGGTGAAAAATAAATCAAATACGTCTAAAAAACTAAGGTAAATATCAGTGTTGGACTTAATTTTTAATGCTTTTTCATAATCCGAAATGATATCCGAGCATATCGTAAGAGGAGAACATTTATTCAATGATTTCCAAAATGGCGTGAAAATGTAAAGTGCCACCCCTCTTTTTTCATTTTATTTGTGATACTACATAAGTATTTCGGTAAAATGACTTTTTCTTGCTCGGAATCGTCATTACAATGAATTTAAAGTGTTAGTAAATTTTTCTCTAATCCTATCATGAGGCAAAAGTTTGTTCAGTTGTGTGTATTAATGTCCATGTAGTTATTCGTTTAACTCGTTACCATTCAATATGCATTTGGCTTTCGGTCATTTTCTATTCAATTCAAATTAAATTCAATAATCTTTCGTAAATTTTCTAAATCATGCATTTTTACTTGAGATTTCTACGTTTTTTGCGATTTTTTTAGGGGATGTCACTTGAGATTCAAAACTTTTAGGTTGTCGATTTTTAACACTTTGGGAAATTGGCTGTAACATTAGTATTTACAAAAAATTCAAATGAGGTGTTTCCTTGGATCATAGCTCTTTAAACCATCTTTCCAACGGTATATTAACATTGGCGATAAGTTAATTTTCTAACGAGTTATACGCAAAAAGTGCCACAATGTGGTGGCACATTACATAGAATTCCTCTACATATAAACTTTTTGATAAAAAAGGGGGCAAAAGTCGCATGATTTTGAAGAAAAGTGTCAAAATAAGCCTATTTTTAAAAAGTCGGTGTCAGGTGGCATCGGTCTCCAAAAAGGGTCAATTTGACAATTTAGTCGCACAACGGCAACACTGCCAACAACTACAACCACCAGTGTTGCCGTTGTGCGACTAAAGTGTCAAATTGACCCTTTTTGGAGACCGATGCCACCTGACACCGACTTTTTAAAAATAGGCTTATTTTGACACTTTGCTTCAAAATCATGCGACTTTTGCCCCCTTTTTTTATCAAAAGGAATTCTATGTAATTTACCACCACGTGGTGGCACTTTTTGGGTATAACTCGTTAGAAAATTAACTTATCGCCAATGTTAATATACCGTTAGAAAGATGGTTTAAAGGGCTATGATCCAAGGAAGCACCTCATTTGAATTTTTTGTAAATACTAATTTTACAGCCAATTTCCAAAAGTGTTAAAAATCGACAACCTAAAAGTTTTTAATCTAAAGTGACATCCCCTAAAAAAATCGCAAAAAACGTAGAAATCTCAAGTAAAAATGCATGATTTAGAAAATTTACGAAAGATTATTGAATTTAATTTGAATTGAATAGAAAATGACCGAAAGCCAAAAGCATATTGAATGGTAACGAATTAAACGAATAACTACATGGACATTAATACACACAACTGAACTAATTTTTGCCTCATGATAGGATTAGAGAAAAATTGACTAACACTTTAAATTCATTTTAATGACGATTCCGGGCAAGAAAAAGTCATTTTACCGAAATACTTATGTAGTATCACAAATAAAATGAAAAAAGAGGGGTGGCACTTTACATTTTCACGCCATTTTGGAAATCATTGAATAAATGTTCTCCTCTTACGATATGCTCGGATATCATTTCGGATTATGAAAAAGCATTAAAAATTAAGTCCAACACTGATATTTATCTTAGTTTTTTAGACGTATTTGATTTATTTTTCACCGCAACGAAAACCTTCAGCTTTATTTTTAAGTTTTTTCTTAACAAAATTTTACATTTTTCCCCCTTAAAAACCGCATTAAAATTTATGTTGTATATGACAACATAAATTTTAATGCCTTAAACCTTAAATGACGGTAGGAATTTTTTTGCTTGGAGTGGCACCTTACAAAGAATTCCCCTACATTTTGAAAATTGTTTCGTTAAGTTAATTTTTTTATTTTTGCGTGTTTCAAAATACTCATCACGCATATGCTTTGAAATGTTTTCGTAATAAATACGAAACATGCATATTGGGACTTTTTAATATATTTCTTATCAATAAATTTTAGGAGAAAACAGTTTTTTTCACAGAAAATTATCTTCTTTAGAAATTTATTAAAAATAATGAGTTTTGAAAAGTGAAATAATGAAAGTTTATACTTATATATGTACATGGTATAATAAAATTGGATCACTTGACACTTTTTTTGCGGCTGTGACACTTTTTCTGCGACTTTTTAAAATTTTACAGCGGCAACACTGGTTGTTGGGCAACAAAGTGATGTGCCGCTTGCATGTTGGTGCTGGCTCGTGCTCGCTCTCCGCTTGCTTTTTGACAAACAAGAACAAGAAGTGGACAGGCAGCTTCCATGGCACAATAAACAAGGTAGTGGCAGGAAGGAGCGAAAAAATTCACGTGTATTTTGTTAGTGCTTTTGTTCGGTTCATTGTCAAATCGGACGGACGGTTCTCTTCCCAACAGTATTGCCAGCATCGAATAGACCACTTGGTCTATTCGAAAACGTACAAATACACCAATTAACACCAAAAGTACATAGCTTCTTTGTTTTAATTTGTTGTTTTACAATTAAGGGCAAAAGTGCTAAGTCCATAGTTCGCCGATTTTGCGTTAATTCATAAAAGTTAACGAAAATTGGAAAAATAATATTCTTTCGTCATTGCAAAAATGCTTAAAATTTCACAGAAAAAGAGTTGACTGGCAATGCTGTTCGCCGAATGTAAACAAAACAGACAAAATTTTCTGACAACCGTTCGGTAGGTTGACGAGAAAAAAATAAAATTCGCTCCTTCCTGCCACTACCTTGTTTATTGTGCCATGGCAGCTTCATAGAAAAATTGATTGAGCGATCGCCAAGGCACATAAGGTGGTAGCACTACGGGAAAAACCAAAATTCAATGGATTTTATAAGTTATTTTGGTCTGCTTGTAAAATAGAAGTTGTAAAAAGTACAAATGGCTACAATGAAATATATGTGTGTTAAATATTGAAACAACCAAGACGCATTAAGAAAGTGATAATAAGTGGAAAACTATTGCTACAATGTTGTGCTAATTATCAAAGAATGCTGCAACTACCTATTGAATTTGCCTTGGCGATTGCTTTGCCAAATCAACCACCATTTCAATGTGCACGAGTAAAGCCAAGCTGGCTTGCTGCGGAAAGCAACAACATTGCGTGTTGTTGTCGAAATGAGAATAAAGCCCAAAACCATCGAATTTATGCGTATACAATACATCAATTCGCGCTTACTCTCTTGGTTCCCTTTACATTTTCCTCACCTTTGTTGCTTCCCGCCCGCGTCAGAAATGAAATCGCAAAATTATTTCAGATGCGCCTTCTGTATACTGTTTATTCTGTGGTAATACTCTGAGGGCCAATTTTTCAGTGCGAGTTTAAACTTAGTTCAAACGGAGTTTGCTTGAACTTGGTTTAAATTTGAACTAAGTTTAAAAGGCAAAGCAGTTTTTCAGTGCTAGTTTAACTGGAGCAAATATTTGTCATTTGAGTATGGCAATACTGGCAACATTTTTATCTAGCTAATAATTTTCTTTTGTTTTGATTGTCATTCGCAAATAAATTCTTTGCGCTCAAATAATGTATTTAATTAAAAAATTCAAAATAAGCAAACGGAGTCCAAATTTTTCGTCTCGGGAAATCGAATGTCTTCTTGCACTTAAAAAAAATAAAATAAACAAGTGCTCGAGTGCAAGAAGGCAGACCGCGTGAGTGCCGAGGAAAAACAAACCGAATAGAAAGAAATTGAGGACGATTTCGATTCAGAATTTGTTGATAAGTTGATAAGCGAAAACCATGGCTCAACTAACAAGGTTATAGCAAGCCACCGGCTGATCGTGTATCGCTTCTGTCAAAATCGTCGGTGTCAGCAGTGGTGCGGTGTTGCCGCATCGGTTGAAATGAAAATACCTGACTGAAAACAACTGACCTGAGCACTTTTCCCGTTTTTTCACTCAAATACAGCACCGTCTGGCAACAATCACTTTTGTCTGTTTTCAGTTTCTCCCTCTTTCGTCGGAAAATTACAGCTGAATTTGACAGTAGCGATACACGATCCTACCAACAAAATACATGTGGTTTTTGGTGTTGCGGGGATGCTATTACCTTGTTTACTGTGCCATGGCGAAAACGTTGCGCACAAAGTATAAGAATCTAAAAAAGTGTAAAAAAATAATTTCGCCCACGACAGGCAAGAGCTGACCAAAACAAAAAATAAATGAACTGTCAGAAGCTGTTGACAGTTTAAACTTCGTTTAACCGTGCAAGGTTGGGCGTTTAAACTGAGTTTAAACTTCAGTCAAGTTTGACTGAAAAACTCGATTTTGCGTTTAAACTAAGTTTAAACTAGAAACTGAGTTAAACTCGCAATGAAAAATTTGCCCTGAGTCAATGTGGGCACGTTTACTTACCGTGTTGAATCGATTTATTCACACTTCTGATTTTTGTTGCGATCGGATCCATCTCGTAGGAAATTTTTCCATCCTTAGAAAAGAAAACGGGTTCCTCTTGAGATTCGATGTCAATTCGTGACTCCTCCAAACCCAAATCGATTTCGTCTATAGATTCTCCGTCAGACCCTATATCTTCAGCCTCGGCAGTGGCCACCTCTTCTGCTGTAGGCTCACACAAAAGGTCATCTTCCTCAAAATCCTCCTCCGTATCACTATCGCACAGATCCAAGTCATCTTCCATCAAAGAAGTAATTTTTGATTTTATTCTGCGTGACATCGCTTCAATTTCACTTTTCAAATATAATGCGCGCACTGACAGCTGTGCCCTACACGCATGCAGAGCGACGCAAGTTCGAATTCTGCATGTAGTAACACCTACAAAAAATAACGGGAAACTCGTTTTCTCTTTCGGTGGCTGTCCTCTCAGCTGGAAATGGCAAACCTCTGAGAGTAAAAATTGCCTATGAAAAAGCTCCCAACCTGCCGTTCGGAACCGGCATAAAACTGTTGGTCCCTTCCACCCGCGTACAAAATTCAAACGCACAACACGGGTGGTTGCGGGAAGCTAGGCCTTAGTCTCGCGTAAGCGGGCTGTCGTGCCAATCAATTAATTATTATTCATTTTTGACCCTAACAAGGAACGTGTAACTATTCTTTTATCCCATTCAGAAAGGATCCAGGACTATAGATAATACTGTCTAGACATCAAAACCTACTTGCTCTCGAACACTAATAAATGAAACTGGGATCGGTTTTATAATAAAAAATATATTTAAAAAAGATCGAAAAAAAGGGTAAAAAATGGCACTATAAGGAAGTAGGGTTAAAAAAAAAAACGTTAAATATCACTTTTGAAAATTTTTGATATTTTGTTTTGGCAAGTATGTAGATTATGCTGTACAATTTTAAGCTGCGCATATTTGCGCGCATGGAAGTTATTGGCATTTTTCGGTGAAGACTTGAGTGCAAATTCGCGATATTTTCACAGTTTGGTTGAAAGCCAATAGCAATCGGTCAATTAATGCTCTGCTGGTGATTGAAAAATTTGTTGAAGATAGCTTCGGAAAATCAATTACGATTACCATTATATTCGAAATAAAGGGGTTAATAGAGTTTCGACAGTTCACTTTGATTTTTTTTCGTACAGAACCAAAAGTTGACAACCTTACTATTTCAATTGTGTGGGAGGCACCCTCTGGGGGTGAATTTTTGAACTTTAATTATTTTTAAACTGCTGCTATATAAAACAGTTATTAAACCAATTTGGCTATATGGACTGCAAATATGGGGAACTGCTAAGAAGACGCACTTAACAAAAATACAACGACAACAATCAAAAATCCTACGTATAATAACACTATCAGACCGTTACACTACAAACGCCGACATTCATGAAATGCTAAAAATATCAACAGTTGATGACGAGGTGAAAAAAGTAACAACAAGGCATTTTGACGTACTTAAAAAACACAAGAACACAGAAATCAACTCACTCTTGCAACGCGAAAACCAGACAAGACGACGGCTAAAAAGGAATCGACCATGTGACCTATTGTCCCTAAACTAAAAATCTGTTACCTAAATATTAAGAAACAATTGTAAATTCCAATCCTGACTGTATCGCTCTAGGCACTGGCCTTATTGTGATGTTTTTATTGATCTTCCTACCTAAATGTTTAACCAAATACTTGATGTCAACGACAGTTGTATAAATAAATGGGAAATAAAAAAAAAAAAATAAAAAAAAATTATTTTTGTATTTTTGGCATTTAGGAATGTTGACGATTTTTTAATAAATCATTCAAATCGGTTAAGTACTTTGCCAGATACGATGTTTCTTCGCTTACTTGACTATATTTATAAGTGTGGAGCCACTTCCATTGAAAATTACTAGTTTTGTATGGCAGCCACCTTAAGAGTTGGATGTAGCGGAAAAAATATTCGAAAGGGAAAATAAACTGGGGTCAGTCTTACATATGGTACGTCTAGGATCAACCTGAAAGCAGCGGGAGCCCACTTAATAAAAACGATGGTTTTGTATGGGAGCCTCATTAAGGCTTGGGTTCTCCAAAGCCGCTACTGCACTTTTAAGTAGTCGGCTCTCCCGGCTGCACACACTACCCCACATAACAACAATTCAAGAGCCTTGGGTCTTTAGGGGCCGGATCTGTGGCCTTGAGTCGTTGAAAGGGGCCACTGTACTGTATGATAGGAATTCGATTAGACCTAGAACCTGTCTTATAGTATCATCTCATCTTACGGTGACTAGTCTTGACCCTTTCTGCTGTCAGGACCTGGTTGCTGCTGAGGTGAGCTTCAAGGGTATGCACGGATGGTCGAGGTTCGTGATTGCGTCTGGGTACTTTCCCTACGATGCACTGGAAGCGCCACCACCTGGAAAGGTCGCTAGTCTCGTGAGGTTTTGTGAGCAGCGCAATCTCGGTCCCATTTTATGTTGCGATGCTAATGCCCTGCACACAAACTGGGGCAGCAGCAAATGCAACAACCGAGGCTCTCGGCTATTCGGGTATATTGCATCCTCCGGCCTGAATATTCACAACACTGGCAATCAGCCTACGTTTGTGACTACAAGAAGGCAGGAGGTGATTGACATCACTCTATCTAATACTAGATTGGGGTGGTCAATCAACAATTGGAGAGTCCTTAACGAAGAATCGTGTTCGGACCACAGGTATATCGAGTTTCAGTGCGGCGAGGAGGCACAAATGCCATTGCCCTCTAGGAACCCGAAAAACGCAGACTGGCCGAAATTTCGGGAGGCATTGCGGAATAAATACGCGACGCCACCGGAAATTCGTAAAGAGCGGTGTATTGAGGCGGCTGTTGAGCATCGTAATACTGCCCTAACATCAAGCTTCGAGCTAGCCTGCCCAACTAGACCTCCCCTTGGCCGGACCCCTGTTCCGTGGTGGAATAGGGAGCTTCAGTTGCTAAGGCGTGAGTCTGGAAAACTTCTCAACCGGGCCCTCAACACGAATCTTGACGAGGACTGGGAGCGCTACCGATGCACTCAGAAGAACTATAAGAGGCTTATTCGAGGTTCGTAGAAGGCCTCTTTTAGAGATTTCTGTAGTGGCATTGAATCCTTGAATCCAGCGAGGCTGGTAAAAGTTCTGAAAAAGGACCAAACCGCGAAGCTGGGGTCGCTTAGGAAACCTGATGGCTCCTACACGGAGAGGAAAAGTGAGACACTCAGTCTACTGATGGAGTCTCACTTTCCAGGAAATCAGGTCACTGTTGCCCAGCAGCATTCGTCCCTGGATGGAATTATTGTTAGGGCAATCACAGCCTTTCGACATGACTGGTACGTCGCCAGAACTGTGGCGAATGAAGCTGCCATTCGATTTGCCATCAAGTCCTTTGATAGCTTCAAATTGCCCGGTCCTGATGGCGTTTATCCTATCGTGTTGAGGGAAGGTATAGAGTCAGTAGTCATGGCACTGAAGAAAATCTTCATTGCATGGCACTGGCCTATATACCACGCCCTGGGAGGATGGTGAGAGTCGCGTTCATTCCGAAAGTCGGAAAGGACGACTACACTAGCTCCAAGAGCTTTAGACCTATTTGTAATAAATAGGATTATTTATTATTTTTAAAAGAATATTTTATTCAGGTTAAATGTTTGTGTGCACTGTTTGGATGTCAATGCTTGACTGCTTATTGAATATGGATGGCTGTCAGATGGGTCGTTTGACATTTGATGATGACAGTACGAACGCACTCATTACACGCATTTTTTTTTTTTTTTTTAATTGGTTAAGATAAGAAATTCTGGCTTAACTAATAAGAGTAACTTAATTACTAATGCCGTATCTCTGAGGAGGTCGGCTGACTCGACCGCTTCGTGTCGTTGTTAGCTGTGTTTGCACGGAAGGTGCTGATGGTTGTGCTATTTCTGTTTCTGAATCAGATCCTGAACCATTGCTATCAGCGGTATCGTAATCATCCGTTGATGATAAATACGTGTCATTATCAACCACTGAGAGCTCTGGCTCATTCACTTCATCACTAGCCATACTTCGTTTAGGAATGCTACGTCTAGCACATATTGATTGCCTAGACGGTGGAGCCATTCGAGTCTCCGGTAAATTTTCAGGTGTTGGGTTTTTATTGTTGGCCAACATATTTTGTTCCAGCAACATTTCACTGGCATCGAATCCAGTATTTTTGGTCTTAGCAATAAATCGCCTATTACGCCTAAAATTATAATTTAAACTATCCTTAATTATGTACGACATTCCATTTACATCACCCACAATTACGCCATAATTCCATTCTTTAGAAGTTTTCTTAAAAATTACTTTATCACCAATGTTCAAAGTAGGCAACGATTTGGCGTTTCGATCATAATAATATTTTTGGTTTTCTCTTTTATTTTCAATTTTTTGCTGGATTTCCTCTTCAGTGACATTTTTTCTAACCAATAGAGAATTAGACACAGGCAATTTTGATTATATTAGTCTCCCAAAGAAAAGTTCTGACGGTGTCGATTTCATGCTTGCTACTGGAGTTGTATTATATTCAAGAATTCTTTATTGAAATTGATCGACTTCATTCGCCTCATAGCACCTTTTTAATATATTTTTCGCAATTCCAACTGCTTTTTCGGATAAACTGTTGCTTTGAGGATATTTTGGGCTTGAAAAATTAAATTTTATGTTACATTCCGATGCAAATCGATCAAATTCAGCTGACGAAAATGGAACGTTGTCGGACTTCACGTGCGTTGGATATCCAATCCGATTGAACACTCCCTGAAGCCCCTCAATGATATGTCGAGATGTTTTATTGTTAAGACGATATGACACAAGAAAATTTGAATATGCATCTATGTTATTATTGCAATAAAATCGCGACCGGCATACTCGAATATGTCCATTGAGACACGTTCATACGGATACTTTGGTGGTTCTTCCTGTGTTAATGGCTCTTTTTGATTATTCCGTTTGAATTTCTCACATATTGAACATGATTCAACTAAATGTTTGATTTGTGTATTCATTCCTGGCCAATAATACAACATGCGTGCTCGTGAAAGGGTTTTTTCAATTCCCAAATGTGGCTCATGCAACCATTTGGCGACTCTATTTTGAAGTTCCGTTGGAATGACTAGACGGTGATTGTAAAACAAAAGTTCATTTTCGACATGCAACTCAGGTTTCAGTTTGTGAAACTTTTGACTAACTTCATCAAGCTGATGATATGACGGCCAGCCATTTTCTACATACTTGCAAATTCGCTTATACTTTTCATCATTTTTCATGATTTCCCGATAACAATTATAATTGTCTTCTGATACACAAACTTGTTTTGTTATCGAATGAATAATACCCGACAATTCATTATTTTCTTCAATCTCCCGCAGCTGAGCTCTTGACAAGCAGTCAGTCATGGCACAATAAACAAGGTAATAGCATCCCCGCAACACCAAAAACCACATGTATTTTGTTGGTAGGATCGTGTATCGCTACTGTCAAATTCAGCTGTAATTTTCCGACGAAAGAGGGAGAAACTGAAAACAGACAAAAGTGATTGTTGCCAGACGGTGCTGTATTTGAGTGAAAAAACGGGAAAAGTGCTCAGGTCAGTTGTTTTCAGTCAGGTATTTTCATTTCAACCGATGCGGCAACACCGCACCACTGCTGACACCGACGATTTTGACAGAAGCGATACACGATCAGCCGGTGGCTTGCTATAACCTTGTTAGTTGAACCATGCAGTCAGCGATCAACATGTCTTTGCCCAGTTTGTACACCACTTTCATATTCGGGTATTTAATTAGTGACACGAACATTCGTTGAAGTCGAGCGGTTACATCATCAATGTCACGTTTAACTAGCGTTTCGAGTGGTTTGTGATCACTTTCAACTGTGAATTCACGTCCGTACAGGACATAATGAAACCTATAACAGGCAAAAACAATTGCTAGTAATTCTTTTCCAATTTGGAATAAACCGAGCAATGTATTTTAACAAACCCAAGAAACGAGCAACTGCACTTTTGTCAGTTGGTTTTTTCATTCCGAGAATTGTATCTGTATATTTTGCAAGTGGTCTAATTTCTCCCGATGATATTTGATTTCCCATGAATTTAACTTCTTCTTGCTTATACTGCATTTTTTCCGGATTAAATTTAATATTATTTTGTTTCGCACGCTCAACGACTTTCATTAAAATCTCATCATGCTCCGCGTCATTTTCCGCGATAATTATCATGTCGTCAAAATAGACTAACACGCCTTCAAAATCCCCAAATATTTTAATCATTTTTCTTTGGAACATTTCTGGTGCACAATAGGGTGGAGTGAAAAACTCGATTTTAAAATTTTTAGAAGCTAGTATTTTGGAAATGTGCCAAATGTCCATAGTACCAATCCTGCAAAATTGTATTAGTTTCTAACATCTCCTTGATCGCCCATCACCTAATTGAAATAATTGTTTTTCATCAAAAGAAGTGAAAGCCGTATTTTCAACTCAGTTAAGGATTCAAAATAAATCTCAGTAACCTTTGCTTTAGGTTTGCGGTTTTTAAGTTATTTATTGTAGCAGTCCCGATTGAGCGAACAAAAACTTAGATCGGACTCGTCTGACAATGCTACTGTCGATGAGTACATTCCAGATAGAGAATCAGTCAAAAGTAAGCCAAATCAGGATCGCCAATGTCAAAAAATGGCTTTCTCTCTGCCTTCCCCCACTATAGCTTGTGATCGGACCAGAGTTTCGGACAGATCGGCTGCTGTATTAGCAACATCAGTTCTGCATGATCTTGGTCTCGAATCACCCAACGACCGATCCAAAGTAATTGACCGAAGCATAATCTGTCGAGAACGCAGTAAACTTCGAAAGGAACTGAGGCAGAACGAAGACGACCAGTTTGACCACACTCACAAGGGCATAGATGGACTATTCTTCGATCGCCGCAAGAATAAAACTTTGACACAAGTTCTCAACGTCGACAACAAGTACCACAGAAAAACCATATCGGAAGAACACATAACCATCAACGCACAGCCGGGTTCTTCGTACTTCAGTCATACGTCTCCGTCATCAGGCTGCAGCAAAGTCAGCCAGTCGCTAGTCATGAGTCATTAGTCGCTAATTTCAAAGAGTGAAATGCGAAGACAGAAAATATTAAAGTTGTCGGGTGTGACGGCACAAAAGTAAACGGCATATCAGTGGCTGATATGTCTACTCCATGCCAATGAGCTGCCCTTGCGCAATCTCTTCCAGTCACTTGATGGCGGGACTACAGGCCCTCATGGATTCTCTGGATCTATCGGAAAGCGGCTAATGACATATAGCGAACAGCCTGTCTCCTCATATCAACCAGTTAAACTGACCGAGCAACTCTCCAATGTGAACCCAAATGAGTTGAGCACAAATAAGCGGTATCTACTGGAAATGTGCAATAGCATCAGCAAAGGTGAATGTAGCGTCGATCTGGCAGTGGGAACCCTGGGTGCCTGAATCATTCACGATGGTTAACGACGCGTCGGCCAATCAAATCCTCCAATTGTATGTCAGCGACAAGAAACCGTCCAAGAATCTAACAACGATGGTCACGTTTATCATTCGCGTATATGCTCGGATGTGGTTTGGCACAAAACCCCAGCCATCATGCAAAGAGGGAGATAGGCACATTCACCAGATGCTCGTCAAGTCACGTTACCTCAGCCGTAAACTCAAGGGAATCGTTGACCCCGTTATTCACCGTAACGCGAACTTTGCTCAACCAGAAAATCTGCTCCTGGCCATGATGACGCAACATCGAGCACATATACGTGAGTTGGGCTTACGACGAGCGATGAAGGCCAGAGCTACCGCAGTCCCCAGTGAATAAATACGAAGGTTCAAGGTTCCCGCAAAACTTAACTTCGACGCCGTGGAATACTTCGACATGATTGACTGGGCAGTCTGCCCTATTTCGGAACCTCCCGTCATTAAAGCCATGACAGACGCTGAGCTCACGGATCTCATCACGACAGAGGTGACTCCAAATTTCATCTTTCCAAAGTTCCTAAGCAGTTTATACCATGTGTTTATAACTTTGGCATCATTAAATACTGTAATTATAAGGGTATTTGATTATTAACTAAATTTTAAGATGACTACCTTTAATGTCGCGTAATACTGTGAAATTAAAAGCCGCGATGGGAGATCAAAAAATTGTTTAATTTATTTCTAATTTTTACACAGCTTTCTATTGATGTATTGGCACATTTTGAGATATCTAGCGAATTGATATTCCAAAAAAATTTTTTTTTGGCCATTTTCACTCCAGCCTAGTGCACAATTTAATCCATACGGCACGCGATTGAACTTGTATCGCCCGAATGGAGTCATGAATGTTGTCAATTTTGAGCTTTTTCCGTCTAATTCCATGTGCCAAAATGCGGTACTGAGATCGAGTACAGAAAAAATTTTTTTGTTTGCTAGTTTTGACGTGAAGTCATCGATAGTTGGTATTAAAAAATGTTCTCGTTTAATGCATGCATTCAATTGTTTTGGATCTAGGCATACTCGCAAACGTCCGCCATTTGCTCTCTCTACTACTTGCAAGTTGTTGACCCAATCCGTTGGGTAATCAACTGGTGAAATAATTCCATCTTTTACCATTTGACTCAATTCAACTTTCAATTTATCACGTAATGCTAATGGGATTCCCTTTTTGTAGTGTAAAATCGGCTTGGAGTCTTCATGTAAATAAATCGAAAACGTTCCTGGAAATTTTCCTGTTCCGTGAAATAAATCATAATTTTGTTCAATAAATGTATCCTTCTCCTCAGGCAAGCAAGCAATTGAATCGACCCGTTTAATTATGCCCCTAATCCAAGAATTGGTTTATGATCATTACTAACTACTATAAACTCAGTAAAATACGCGGACTTTGTTTTTTTATCAATGCATTTTAATTAAACTGTACCATGAATTTTTATTTTTTTATTACTATAATCCAATACATTGTATTCATTTTTCTCATTCATAATCGAAATATTCAATTTTATTACAATAAATAATGGTATACAGTTTGCATCAGATCCAGAATCAATTTTGAATGTAACTACGGTATCATTTCCAATGATATAGTCCTTTGTCCATTTCTTTTTCACTGAGTTTATCCTAAAAATTAATTTACACATCTTATTACTATGATTGCTATTGTAATGCGTGCATTCATCTGTTTCACTAGTGTCAAACGACTCACCTTGCATGTCACTCCAGTTTACAGTCGATACACTTTGGTGTGCGTTGTTGTTGTTGTTGCTATCGTTGCCCCTGTTGTTGTTGTTGTTGGATTTTCCTTTTTGGCGGCACATACGCTGAAAATGACCCACTTTTGAACAGGTACGGCATGTTTGATTTTTCGCTTTGCAAACATTCCTATGTTTTGGTGTCCACGAATCACCACAATTGAAGCAAAAACGATTGACAGCATGAACGGCTGGTTCGGGTGACGTCACAATGCTAGCGATGGTCGGCTTGTTGTCCAAAATACTTTTGTTTGCATTGGCTGCCTCATACAATTTGCACGTTTCACTCTTGTGTGCGCACCCACTTAAAACCTCATACTTGAACCCCCCATGGTCTGGCCAGACCATGGTGCAAAAAAGAGGATATTCAAGGATTGTGCTGGTTAATATATTTTTTTATATTTTTGTGTTTATCTGCGTATGTTTGTGTGTGTAGGCCTGTCAAAAAAACAAGAAAATGTGAATACAATAATTTCTGTTGCTTGTTTACTTTTTATTTAAGAAAAATGTAAAAATATGCTTGATTTATAAAATACACAGCGAATTTCAACTTCAATAAATAAATTTTGAAATTAAAAATATACGATAGTAAGAAAAAAAATTAAAAACGTAAAATACGTTGTTATGGATTTGCCTCAACTGCTTCACCAATGCAGTGGTTGCAAGGAAATAATGCAGTATAATGACTCAAACACATTGAGATTTTATATTGGACATATACAAATCGTGTTTTGATATATCTAACACATTTTTATTTCTGGATTCCTTTCACTATTGACAATTATGCTTTGAAGTCGAAAAGGTAGCTGACTAATACCACTAAGCAAATAAACACATAGAGGTACCACGCAGTACACAATTTTTCGGTCACGCAAATCTAGCACAGTAGGTCCCACACAAGGCACATTTAATAAGGTAGTGGTGGCAACACAGCTGCTTAAACTTTTTTCTTCTGATTTTCTTTTGATTTCTTCTGATTCTCTTTTGGCTTTTCGCGAATGGGCATCCTCATTGTCAAAAATTGGTAAAATTGTTTTTGTGTTGCTTGTCTTTTGATTTGATTTTGACAAGCAGGATGCCCAAAAGCACTAATAAAATACATAGGAATCGTAGTGCCATCACCTTATTAATACACCTTGGTCCCACACGTACTTCGGCTATACGAAATTTTGTCGCTGGCTTCGCCAAACTTCAATTTTCGAAGTTCATCTTCATTCTTTGTGGGATGTTCGACAAGGAACATCAATTGCAAGCTGTGCTGTGCTGATGGGCACGAAACGGCGCGCCACGGCGTATCGTTTGCAAATTCGAATATGCAAGGGTGTGTGTCCGTGTGAAAATAAATGTGCGTGTTGCTTGTGTATGCGCTGAGGTGAATGAAAACAATACGAGCAACTGCACAAGATAAAAAGCAAATTGAATTTCCATGGCTTTCGGTTCTGCTATGAAAAATGAACCATGTGAATTCGCAAAGGCGTACAGTAGAGTGTGCGTTCCTATTGAAAAAAACTAAAACCATGAATTTCTGCTGTGCAATGTTGGAATTCATGTAGGCTACGTTGCCTTCTGGCCTAATAAAATTCATACCGATAAATTTTTCAAATTCATATATTAACAGCAACATATTACTATTTATTATTATCATTTCCTTAAAATTTATATTATTTATTAATTTTATGTGTTCTTTAGTATTTTTATTTTATTCTTATTTTTCGTTTTACTTGCAATTTGCTCTCTTAACCATGTGCAATTTTTTCTTACCAAAATTATTAAAAGTAATCTAACATGTAATCTATATATGTATATAAAAGAGAGTGGCAGTATGTGTGTGACCGCATCACGCTCAAACGGAACGGCCGATTTTCATGGGGTTTGTTTTGTTCGATTCGTATTAAGTCAGTTCAGGTTCATGCCAAAAGAAAATTCCAGAAAATCTATTGGGAAACTCGGAAAATCCATGCCATCTTTGACCGTGAATTTTGCATATTTTCAGATAATAACTTTGGAACCATAAGTCACACATCAATTAAATTCACTACGAACTTACTATTTAGTCATGTCCTGCGACAGGGGGAATGGGGCGGGTATTGGACGAGGGGGCGTGGCACCACTCATACAAGCTAAATCTTAATAATGGAATATCTTTGAAATTGTAAGGCGCACAGCATTGAAATTTGGTATAGCGTCGACCCATAGATGAGTCATTCTACTGGTGAGATTTGATGGGCGTGGCACATTTTTTGTGACCCAAATATTTCGCTGAACTATAAGTCGCACAGCAATGAAATTAAGTACGAACCTACCATTTATTCAAATCTTTCGACAGAGGGGATGGTGCGGGTATTGAACAAGGGGGCGTGGCATCACCTATATACCTTAAATATATATATAAACGTGTCTCGGTGTAGTGAACACCCTATGTAGTGAACACTTCAATATAGTGAACGCCCATATTTTTACATGGAGTAGCATGGGCTGAGGACAACAGCACTGAATATGTTGGTATACAAGCGTAATCTACGAAAAAGCGGTTCAAAAGTAACTTTGTGAACGCAAGAAGCAAACGTCTATTCGCCATTTCTTTCAATAAGCATACATTAATATTTTCGTACGTGCGGGACGAAGTTCGCCGGGTCAGCTAGTCTAATATAAATTGCTCATGTTCCCAACAAGTAGACGGTTCTGAAAATCACATTTTGTATTCATCTACTTTGTTACGTTTGCAACAAACGGATTGTACAAAAGCTTTTTTATATTGGAGGAATGAGGGTTTTCCTTAAAAAACGTATGAAATGTGTTGCAAACGATTTTTGAAACAAAAAAAATTAGTCGATTGGAGCATTTAGTTTTAAACTACTGTTAAAATAGTTGAAATTTTTGAAAAATATAAACATTTCGTTTCTTTGTAAATCACAAAGCTCATCTTTTATTAACTTTTTGCAGTTAGGACAGTCAAATTTTTCAATAGTTTGCATCAATATGAAACCAGAGGAATAACGAAGGGAACCATCACTCATATGTTCAAACAAACTGGTATTATTGTCAATTATTATAAATGAACCTTCGTCAGTTGGTTCACAATTGAAGGTTCCTGCCTTCAATGCTTTTATTTTCATTGAGATCATTATCGCAAGAATATGGTCAAACTCAAAAAGTGAAGGATTATTGTTTGTAACTCCGCTTTTTCTTACCAAATAAAAACGATTTTCAAGCGGGTCTTGACTAAGTCTTGATAATAAAAGAAAATTGGATTTTTCCGCCCAGATATCTTGTGAAAGAGACAAAACGGAAGTAAGTGATAAAACTATACCATTTCAACAGTATACAGTTTTAGGATACTGACAACTTTTGACATAGTTTTTCATTTCCTTCAAATAATTTTGGATATTGTTATTCTCACGAAGAGCTGATCGGAAATGATTTTTTAACAGCCATTTTCAACCAAAGATTTTATGGCTGCGGATACAGTATTGCTAAATATTTGAGTTGCGTATTTAACCTTCATTTTTTCAAATGAATTAGGATGAATATGCTTTGTTGTTAATTTGGGACAAAGGCGGGTTGAATTGTTTTTATCCAATTCATATAACCTGCAAATAATCGACCAAGAAATATGTCCATCAGTCGAAGTTTCATCATCAGCAAATTTGTTGAAGCGAAAGCGATCGTCAACGAAAAAAAGGTATACAAACAAAAATAAGCGCGAACAAGTGAAATTGTGTTGTTGCTTTTGTTGGCTTTTTTGGTGGTTGATTGCGTGTGAAGGCAACGCACACAATTTTGCGAATATTTTCGACTAGCCGAAGTGCGTATGGGACCTGCTGCGCTGGTACGCAAATTTGTGCCAGTTGACACCTCTATGTGTTTATTTGCTTAGTGCTAATACACAACACTGCGAACCATTAGTTGTCAATAAGACAAAATATCTTCTAAAACATTCCGTTCAAGCATAACATACTCAACATGTTACTGTTCATGCTGAACTGGTCTGATACCTCCAGCAACAAATGAATCCTCCATAAACTTTAAAAAGTGCAGGTGGTTCATTCAATTATCCCACAGAACTACGTATTCATTCAATGAGCCAATTGCGAGAATTATTTGCCTGTGTAATTTGTATGCTTCCGAGTAAAACTTTAGTGATAAGTATTCAACATTTAAGTTAAGCTTATTCAAACTATTTAATTAATGTTTTAGAATAAATAAATAATTAAATATCTTAATTCTGTTGCTCTAGAGCTTTGGTTTTTGCTACTGCTTAAACTATTTTTTTTTAGATAAATCGTCCTCTCTGATGTAACTCCAGCGTTGAAGTTCAAAAATAATGTACACCTTATCCTCGAAATAGCATTTGCTTCCTTCAATCTCTGTCACAGAAAACATATAGGGTGTTTTTTTTAGAGGTATAGAACTTCGAATTGAAATAAAACACAATGTCCATCAATTTGGCTTTATTGGAAGGATAATTTTATGCCATTAATGTTTAAATATGATTTCGGGCATGTGGCCGCCGCGGCTGGCTCGAATAAAGCCAATTCTACAGGTCCAACGCACGGTCGCACGGTGGCGAATCGATTCATTCGGGTCCTCTTCAACATTTTGCTCTACAGCGGCAATTGTTTCTTCGGTGCGCACTGTTCGACGTCTCTGCGGATGCGTATTATCACATAGAGTAAACGTAGTGCGAAAAGGACCCATGGTTAACCGAATTAATTGCTCTGATGGACGATGTCGACCATAAAATGGACGGAGCTTGCGGTAAACTTCGCGAACTGAACCATTATTTTCGAAATAAATTTTTTTTTTTTAAACAGGAACAAACGCGCAGGGGATGACCCCTATTAATGCGAAGCATTGCGTTGGTTCAGGAAGGATATAAAGGTTAGGAGATAGGGTTATGAGTGAAGTGGTTATGGACTCTTGCCTTGAACCCATCGAGATCATAAGTGCACGATTTGCAAGCGTTGTTCTTTTGTCAACCTGTTTATGATGAAATGGCAAACCAAACTGAACATAAATGACATTAGAGTTGCCAGATTTGACCACAAAATGCCAGTTTTATTTCTATTCGAAAAACAAACCTCTAAAAAAAACACCCTATACCATCCAATTGGTTAAAATCAGACACGACAAGAGCACAAATACTTCCTTCGCTTCAGAAATGTAATTAAATTGACACCAAAAACCCGAATATAACCGCGAATACAATGGATAAATATTAATTTTGAATGTGTTCAGACATTGTTTTCTAACAAAAATTATAATTTACTAACCTAAAAGAAAATAAAAGCCAAGGCGAGTGAAAAACATTTGGACCAGGTACATTTTGCGCTAGCTAACTCATGTCACTATTAACGAGATGGCACGAAAAAGTGCTTCAAATCGGGTCAGATGGAAAAACCTAGTTGCAGCCCTATGCTCCGTAGAGAACTGAATAAGGAACAAACGAAAAAAAATATTTATAAACAATTCTGACACTAATTACATCGAAAATAACAAAAAAACTGAAAATAACAGGCAACTTTGTATGAAAATACACCATGGTCTGGCCAGACCATAGGGGGTTCAACTAAGGGGTATAAATACGTTTTGCACGATTCTCGCCTTGTTTTTGTAAAAATTTTGTTCATGTATTGGTTTTTCTGCTTAGAAAGGATCAGTTAAGGATATCATGAAATATGAACCCGATAGCTTTACTACAACTTTACTAAAAGTGAACCCAAAGTTCAATATGGTCTGGCCAGACTTGGGTGCGCACACAAGGGTTCAATCACTTGTGCCAACGTTTTGTCTTTCTCATCCAATAATTTCAATTGAAGCTTTTTGTCGTACCACAGAATAAACAGTATACAGAAGGCGCATCTGAAATAATTTTGCGATTTCATTTCAGACGCGGGCGGGAAGCAACAAAGGTGAGGAAAATGTAAAGGGAACCGAGAGAGTAAGCGCGAATTGATGTATTGTACGCGCATAGATTCTATGGTTTTGGGCTTTATTCTCATTTCGACAACAACACGCAATGTTGTTGCTTTCCGCAGCAAGCCAGCTTGGCTTTACTCGTGCACATTGGTGGTGGTTGATTTGGCAAAGCGATCGCCAAGGCAAATTCAATAGGTAGTTGCTGCACCAGAACTGATTAAACTTTTTTCTTTGATAATTAGCACAACATTGTAGCAATAGTTTTCCACTTATTATCACTTTCTTAATGCGTCTTGGTTGTTCCAATATTTTTACACATATGTTAATTTTCATTGTAGCTATTTATACTTTTTACAAAATCTTTTTTACAAACAGACCAAAAGAACTAATAAAATCCATTGAATTTTGGTTTTTCCCGTAGTGCTACCACCTTATGTGCCTTGGCGATCGCTCAATAAATTTTTCTATGAAAACTTTGCCTGTTCACTTCTTGTTCTTGTTTGTAAAAAAGCAAGCGGAGAGCGAGCACGAGCCACTACCAACATGCAAGCGGCACATCGCTTTGTTGCCCAACAACAACAACCACAGTGTGTGGTGCGCGGTCGCAGCTTCTCAGCTTACGCTGTCGCGCTCTGTGCGTTCTCGTCCCTTTTACTGCTTCCCCCGCATCAACAAACGGGTCCTACCGCTGGAACCCGCAAAGACAATTTTCTTTATATTGTTTGTTGTGTGGTCGTACACACCAATTATGATACGGTCGCGTGGTATTCGTTCTTCGTATGATTTGCCACATTCACATTTTAATTCACAACGACGTAACTGTTTACGTAATTTCACTTCAAATTCGGAAAATTTTTGTTTCTCCTTTTGAACAAGTGTATTGAATTGAAACGTTTCCATCGCTTGATTCTTTTGTGGAATACAATGTGCATCGAATTTTTTTAACACTTCATCCAATTTACGTTGTTTGGCCACATACGTTTCAGTTGACGCTGGTGTGCTACCTGATGCTGGTGTCGTTCTTATTGCCCGTGATGTACCGAGCAATGAACCCGTTGTGCCATCATTTGGAAATAGCGTGTTGTAAATGTCAGCCCCTTGAGTGCCAACCAACCAAATTAATGTCGCTATTTGTGTTGCATCGTCTTCTTTTACTTTTCCACTTGCAATCAAATACATCATAAAACTGCGTTTCCATACCGTCCATTCCGTAGATAGATTTGAACAATTGGCCCAGTACACGTTGATTGTTGTTGTCGCTTGACATAATGCGAAACTTACAACAAATGCACAAAAATCCAAACAAATCCGACGAAATATTGCGATGAACGTTTTTTCCAGTGAATTGAGTGAGTGAGTGAGTCTTTCTTCCCGATGAATCAATTTCTATGTGAGGTTATGGTCTTCGCTAAAATGACATGGACACACAATGCAGCAGCTGACACACGTGATTTTCAATCCAAGAAATTTGTTTCTAAATATAAACTTTCCGGTGTAGTTTTCGTCCCATAAATTCAACGATCGATTTAATTCGCTAATCTTTTACTTCTGACACCATGTAATAAATAGGATTATTTATTATTTTTAAAAGAATATTTTATTCAGGTTAAATGTTTGTGTGCACTGTTTGGATGTCAATGCTTGACTGCTTATTGAATATGGATGGCTGTCAGATGGGTCGTTTGACATTTGATGATGACAGTACGAACGCACTCATTACACTATTAGCATGACTTCTTTTATGCTAAAAAGTCTCGAACGGCTGGTGGAGTTACGGATACGTAAGGAGTCGCTTAAGATGCATCCTCTGTCTCCATTTCAGCATGCCTACCAAAGTGGGACGTCCTGCGAATCGGCTCTGCAAAATCTGGTTGGTAGGATAGAGCGAGCCATCGACAGGAAGGACTACGCGGTGGGAATCTTTGTGGATATAGAGGGCGCTTTTGACAATGTGACTTTTGACAGTATGTGTAACGCTGCTAGCCGACACGGCGTAGACCGGGCTTTGGTAAATTGGATACGTTCAATGCTAGCCCAAAGAATCATGACGGTGCGGGCAGAGGACGATCTGCTGGTGTCATCCGGTGTAAATAGAGATTGCCCTCAAGGTGGGGTGCTGTCTCCATTGCTCTGGTGCATGGTGATTGATCCCCTGCTCATAACTCTGAATGACTCTGGAGTCTACGCACAAGCATACGCGGACGATGTGGCCTGTCTCGTAACCGGCCCTTCCCTTATGCACATCTGCAGAAAGGTGCAGAAAACTCTGGATATGATTGTCACCTGGTGTAATGCGAACGGGCTATCTGCTAATCAGGCCAAAACTGGTATGGTTCCCTTTACCAGGAGGAGGAAGCTTGATAGAGTCGTTCTGCCCACACTCAAGGGAGTCACTATCCAGCTATCCAAGGAGGTGAATATCTGGGAGTTATCCTAGATGATAAACTCCTTTGGAAATCTCACGTAGAACTAAAGACATCGAAAGCACTGTCGGCTTTCTGGCAATGCAGAGGTGTATTTGGGAAAACGTGGGGTGTTTCCCCTAGCAAGATCCTCTGGATCTACAAAGCTATGATAAGACCCATCATCTCCTACGCATCGGTAGTCTGGATGAGCAGACTCTCTCTCCAAGAGAAGAAGGGGTCAAGAGAACCTTGTCCAGACTTCAGCGCACTGTGGCCATATGTTGTACTCGAGCCTTTCCAACTACTTCTGGCCCATCGCTAGATGCCCTGGTGAGCCTTCCTCTACTTGATGTTTTCATCCAAGGAGAGGCCCAAAAGGCCATCCGAAGACTAAAACACAGTGGCCAGTGGTATGGCGCTTGTCCGGCACTGGATAATTGTGCTGGCACCGACATAGACCTCACAGTCATGTCCATGCCCCTCGACTCCATGCCTACAACTGTCATACTAAAAAAGCGGTACATGGTGTTGCTGCCTGAGGCTCACTCTTGGTTGTATCCTGAGGATAAGCCCGGTAAACACTGCTTCCGTATATTCACGGACGGCTCCAGAACGGAAGATGGTTCTGGCTCTGGGGTCTTTGTGGAATCCACGGGGACTAGACGGTTCTTTGCCCTAGGCTCGCACGCATCTGTGTTTCAGGCAGAGGTGCATGCGATACTTCAGGCGATGAACTTTGTCGTAGAGAGTAAGTGGAAAGACAGGTCTATCTGTGTCTGTAGCGACAGCAATGCTGCGCTTATGGCCTTGGACAGCCCTCCAACCACCTCTATACTAGTCAGGTCCTGCAAATCCAGGCTTAATTATGTTGCCAAATACAATAGCCTGATTATCACCTGGGTCCCGGGACACGCAGGAATTGTGGGTAACGAGACCTCGGATTCCTTAGCTAGAATGGGCTCTGAGGCTGATTTTGTCGGCCCTGAGCCTGTTCTGCCACTCCTATCTGCAGCCATCAAAGCCACAGTTAACGAGTGGGTCACTATGACCCAGGAGCGAGCATGGCAGGCTGAGAGCGGCTGCAGGTGGACGAAACTTATGCTTCCCGCCATATCCGACAAATGCTCACAGTTTCTTTTGTCACTAGGCAGAAGAGACTGCAGGCAGATGGTCGGGTTAATGACGGGCCATTTCCTATGGGCGAAGCACATGGAAATGGTAGGCATATCTGACAGTGCCCTATGTCCTGCCTGTGGGGAGGACGTTGAGACGGCGGAACACTTCCTGTGTCTCTGCCCCGCGTTCGCTCGTATCAGGTTTGAGACGTTTGGCACTGATGTGCTAAGAAGCGACCACCTTGGCTCCTTGGCACCCCAGGATCTATCAAGGTTTCTTCGGAAATCGGGTAGATTTAAAGCATATTAACAGGGAACAACAAGTCGTAGTACAATGGACGTCTAATTGTCTGAGTGCTGCGTTTGCTAGATCGCTAGATCTGAGCAGCCGTGGAGCACTTTATCGCTATTTTATTTTCAATCACTTTTGAAAAAAGCGCATTTTATCTATATACACATTTATAAATAAATTTATATTAAAATACAAATATTTTGAATGTATCTTTTAAGAACTGAGGTAATTTTCATTGTTACTATAAAGTTTTTTCAAATCCCTTTGTATGGGAGGTATTCGAAGTTTCGGTCCGATTTCATTGAAATTTTTCACAGTAAGTTCTTTACTCATACAATGACTGTATACAAATTTCATTTATATACGACCACTCCTTCTATTTTTGTCACTCCGCTATATGAACTCGCAACACTGTGCGACGCAAGTCCATGTGTAACTGTCAAAAGTCGAAAATGCTCAATTGGCGAATCTTCATTTTCGCGCCACACAATTCGCTGGAAGTTTGTATGCTCAGATGCCACGCGGATCCCTCTAAACATTTTCTCGATATCGGCCGAAAATACATACCGATGTTGGCGAAACCGAAGTAGAACTCCAAAATGGTCTCGTTGTATTGGAGGCCCGATATGTAGTCGATTATTGAGAGACACGCCCGAACTGTCTTTACTTGAACCATCAAATACTACGCGACACTTTGTTGTTGTACTGTCTGGTTTTAAAACAGCATGGTGCGGTAGGTAAAAAGAGTCTGCATTGTTTACGTTGTCTTCAGGTTGCGAGATGCGCTGCATATGACCAAAGAATATACAATATAAAGAATACGCATTTTCAAAAATTTGTCAAGCGTGTTTCTTGATGCGGGCGGGAAGAGATGAGCGGAGGCATAGGTTGCGGGAAATTTGCTCGCGCTCAACAGTTTGCCATCTTGTTCGTCGAAGCGCAAGCGGAGAGTAAACAACGAACCAAAGCATCGTCATCTTCGCTTCAACGAAGATGATTCCGGGATTCGCTAATGTTTTTGGTGTTGTCGTTTATTGTGTGTATGCTTTTTTGTGTTACCGATTGGTTTTGCTGCACAGATTGCTGTCAGCTCACCATCAATCGAATCTTTGTAGTGTATGGCTTTTTGCTGGCAAATGCTTTGATTGATTTAAAAATTGGTTGGTTGATCCCAATTTAAAATGTTTAATAATATTTTTACGTGGCGAGCTCGAAGTAAACTTATTTGTTTCTATTTTCAAATGGTTGATTACAATTTTGAGAATATGGGAAAACTACGAAAAAAAAATGAACTGATAGGCATATTGACTTCAAAATTCGTGATACACTTGAAAACAAAAATAATTAGATGCGTGTTTTATTTTTTTTTATCGAAATCTAACGGAGGGTTAGAAGATTGTATGGAAAAACATAATTTAATAGGTCTATTGACTTTCAATAGGGCGAAAGCACTTCTAAAGCACTAAATAAATAAATTAATAATAAGACAAGTATTTTGTCATAAGAAAAATTTTATTACGGCATGCCTACGTTTAAAAATAGTTTAAATATTCTACACCTGAATGGTTCCATGGCGAATAATGTGACCATAAATTTACAATATTAGATTTTCTTATTTTAGTTCTTTTAAACAAGCATTATATGTGGGCCGTTAGAAAAGTTCCAAACGTTTTATTTTCTTTCCAATTCCATTTTTATTTAATTGTCTTTGTTGATTACTTATTATTTGTTTTTTAATTACCTGTAGCGATAATATAGGTCGCCATGCCAGCCATATTTTATTTTCTTTTCTATGCTTTTATTTATTTATTTATTTATTTATTTAGTCAATGAATAAACAATTCTTACAGACTAATAACAATATATATTCAAACAATTCATTTAAAAAATTCAGCTAAGTTTCTTAAAACTAAGCTTTTAGGAAGCGCGAGATCAAGTTCAGGAACGGAATTTAAGTTGCAAAGAGCTCTAGTAATTGGAGCATTTTTGATATAATCAAATCTGCAGAACCCAACATTGAAATAATCAATATGCCTGAGTGTGCGAGATGGTACAGAGAATGGGATTCTTTGCAACAACTCGGGACAGTCGACAGCGCCGTTTATGACATTGAATATGAACGAGCAAGGCAGATAGGAACGCCGGCCTTCCAGTGATTTAAGGTTAAGAAGCAAACAGCGGGAATCATAAGATGGGATAGGATCATAAAAGTTGAGGGAACGAAGGGCGAAGCGTAAGAAAACTTTTTGTATGCGTTCAATACGGTTAATGTGGGAAGCATGATAAGGACGCCAAATAAACGAGGCATATTCAAGGTTAGACCTAACATAGGAGGAGTAAAGTGATTTAAGAGTATATGGGTCGGAGAAAGAAGAACAGTGACGACGAATAAATGCTAACATGGAATATGCTTTGGAGACGACAAAGTTGATGTGGGAAGAAAAGGACAACTTCGAATCGAAGAATAGACCAAGGTCCTTAAGCTCTTTCATCATCCCAAGAGTGGAGCCAGAAATAGTAAAATACCTATACGTAGGGTTATCCTTCCTGGAGAATAACACATGAAAGCATTTTTTGATATTAAGAAACAGACGATTCTGTTCACACCACCCGTGAAGATTATCAAGGTCCGATTGCAGTGCAACAGAATCAGAAGGCGACCTTCTGATAATATATATCTTCAGATCATCAGCGTACAGAAGAAACTTAGCTGAGAGAAAGCAAGAGCCGATGTCATTAATGAACAGGACGAAGAGCAGTGGTCCCAAGATACTGCCTTGGGGGACTCCAGAGGAGGCCACAAAAGGCATGGAAGGAGTGTTGTCAATTACAACGGTACAACACCTATTCGATAAGTAGGACTCGACCCACTTAAGAAAAGACGAGTGGATACCAAGGCGTTCAAGCTTAGAAACAAGGATGCTGTGCGAAACTCTATCAAAGGCCTTTGCAAAATCCGTATAGATGGCATCCACTTCATGGCCGTCCTTAAAAGCCGCAAGACAATCCTCAGTAAATACTGCTAAATTAGAAACTGTAGATCTGCCACTTACGAACCCATGCTGATTAGGGCAAATCAGATTGCGTACTGCAGGGACAATTCCTTGACAATTCCCTCAAAGAGTTTTGAGACTGTAGTGAGCTTTGATATAGGTCTGTAATTCGAGACGTCATTTTTATTACCACTTTTAAAAATTGGAGTAATGGTAGCTTTCTTCCAAGCTTCAATGAAAACTCCTGAAGCTAGCGACTTGTTAAAAATATGTAGTAATGGCTCAATGAGGGAGGAGCATTGTTTAAAGAGAATAGCCGAAAAACCATCCGCGTCAGTTTGGGAGGAAGATTTCAAACTCAAGATGCCATTTTCAATATCGTCGTAAGACAATGTTAAAGACCCCAGAGAAAGGGAGGAATTAAAAGATAGTGGACTGTCCAGAATAACGTCAGCGTCAGAAACGAAATTAGAGCTGAAGAACTCAGCAAAGAGATTTGCAGCTTCTTCAGCAGAGCCGGCGATTTTATTGTTTAGGAAAAGGGAATTAGGAATACTGGATGTCGATTTCTTAGATTTGATGAAACTCCAAAAGGCTTTTGGATTATTTTTAATGTTGGATTCATACTTATTAATATAGCTTTTATAAAGTGACTTATCAAGACAATTAAACTTTTCCAAGTAGTATTGATAGGTAGTAAAGTAATGGGAACTTTTGGTTGACTTGTATTTCTTATAAAACTTATTTTTTTAATTTTTAAGATGTTTCAAATCTTTAGTGTGCCACGGCCGTTTATAGACTTGTTTACGATGAGTGGGAATAGTCTGAAGGCAAATTTCAAACACCTTCGTTTTGAAAATATCAAAGCAGGTAGCCGCATCTGAGTTAGAGAACAAGTCAACCCAGTTCAGGCTAAGTAAGCAATCGTTAAAAGCGCGGAAATCACAGCGGTTGTAATTAAAGCTAACATTAAGATTTGTAGGTTTAATATTCAAAAATTCATAAAACTCTATGTCGATATTTAGCGGAGCATGATGCATACAAGCTGGAGAAATAGGATTAAAACATTCTGCAAGCTTACAATTAATATTGCTTAATACAAAAACTAAGTCTAGGATACGATTTAATTTATTTGTTATGCCGTTGATTTGAGATAAGTCGATATTCAGGAAATTATCAATAAGATACAGCTCAGTGGCACTGCTGACATTTGCGGGCGTTAGAGTGCAGGAGTTGCTCAAATGTGACCAAGAAATATTGTTTAAATTGAAGTCACCAAGGACGCAAAGTTGATCACTACCAAACTTATTGTACAGTGAACAAATATTGTCAACATGGGATTGATAAAGAGAATCGTTGCTGTTCGGTGGAATATAAGACGCGCATACTAGAAGTGCGGACGACGAACCCTGCACACGCACACATAGCTGGTCCAGGAGAGAGTCATCATTTTGGAGTGGGATGAGCGATGATCGAAGCTTACGACTGGCAGCAATTAGGACTTCTCCACCTCTGGTACATAGGGTCTTAATAGCATCACGATCCTTGCGATAGACGTCGTATAGATTTGAATCAAAGTATTCAGAATCAAAGAAATTCGAATTCAGCCAGGTCTCAACAATGACAAATATATCATATTCCGAGTGGGAACTTAGGCGACGTATAGACTCCGCCTTAGTTCTCATTCCTGATACATTGTGAAAGTAGATACGAATAGATTGAGCATTGGGATTTTCAGCAACAGCTAGGCTGGATTTGGGTGAGCTATTTGTTTTTGAAAAAACCGGAAAGGACGAACCGTGACACTGGCGGGCCATAACTCAGCCGCCAATAGCTTTGCAAACGATTGGTCTGACACCCCAAGTTTGAAATTAACGCGCTTAATAGACTCAATTGGGGTATCGTTTTTCACTAGTCTGTAGCAAGTTAATAACTTCTTGTCGATAGCAGCATGTTTCGCAACATAATCAACGATGTTATCAGGCGTGACAGATGGTTGGAACGATGACAAATGTAACCATCGAAAGCGAACAGCCACATCAAGCTCCATACTAGCATTAGATCCAACAACACGTAATTGCTTTCTATTGTTCCTGTTCTTCGCAACTTTGCGCACACTACAGTCGGCAGTGAGTTCAGGAGCAATATGCGACGCCGTGCAGGCTTATAGAAGAAGAACAAAAGCCAGCCAGAAAATAGAAATCGTTTTACAATTTCAGCTTTTCGCCAGCGCAACAACAAGAACAACAGCACATCGTCTTCCTCCTCTTCGACAATTGAGCGAGAATGAACGAGTGAGCGAACGAACAAGTTTGATCTTCTCTCTGATTCTATTTCCCATATTCTGGAATCGTATCTGAATAGTGAAATTGTAGTTGCTGGTGATTTCAATATTCATAATTCCAATTGGCTACGCCATTCCAGCCACACAACTCCTGAAGGCTTGTATGTCGAGCTCTTTGCCGAGTCTAATAACTTGACTCAAATAGTGCATGAACCAACGCATATCCCCTGCGTTGAGGGGCAAGCTCTCAATACTCTAGACCTTTTTCTCACTTCACATCATGAAAAATATGATGTTGAAATGCACGCACCTCTTGGAAACTCGGACCATTGCACCATTTTGGCGTCTTTTTCATACTCTTCTATCCGCAATGCTTCGCCTTTAGCCCCGAAGCGCTTAATGTGGAAGTATGATAAAGCTAACTGGAGTGGACTTAACGATTTTTTCACCCACTTCAATTGGAAATTGTGTTTTCTTGATAGAAACATAAATGCCGCAGCCAAAATGGTTAAAGAAATTATATTATTAGGAATGCGGTCCTTCATCCCTACAGCGCCCAAGGAAAAAAGTTCTTCAATGCCAGCGTGGTAGTAAGAACTTCTGGTCATTCGTTAAGAAGGTGAAGAATCAAACATCGTCTTCAATTCCAACTCTCCTTAACAATGATCAAATCATCACTCACTCGGTTGATAAAGCTTATTTGTTGGCTAAAATTTTCGCAGACAATTCCTCTCTGCCCCCCAGCGATCAACCACTACCTGTAGTCGAGAACGTATCTTGCTCTATGCCAGAAATTCATTTTCGGACACGGGTAGTTAAAAGAGTGCTTGCAAATCTCGATGTAAATAAGGCTTCAGGGCCGGACGGCATTCCAGCCCTTGTTTTGCAAAAGTGCGCTACCTCACTGGCTTGCCCATTACGCAAACTTTTCAACATGTCATACACCACAGGTGTATTTCCGACATGTTGGAAGGTGGCAAATGTTCAACCAGTTCCTAAAAAAGGCAAGACTACTGACCCTGCGAACTACCGACCTATAGCAATCTGTACGGTGCTTTCCAAAGTAATGGAAAGCATTGTAAACTTCAACCTTGTGAAATATCTGCAGCACAATAGACTGCTAAGTGACCGCCAATACGGCTTCCGAAGACAACGATCGACGGGAGACCTTATGGCGGTACTCACCGAGAAATGGAACCATAGCATTCTAAACCTCGGTGAAAGCAAGGTTGTTGCATTGGATATTTCTAAGGCCTTTGACCGGGTGTGGCAAAAGCACTCGTGTCTAAATTGATTGCCTATGGCGTCGGTAGTATCTTCTCTCGTCCTTTCTCCAACCCTTTTCCTTATCTTCATCAACGACCTATTGTCGTCTACGAAAAATCCCATCTACTCGTTTGCGGATGACAGCACCATTTGCCATTCATACTCCTTCACAAAGCGCCCCAGCTCTGTGGAGATTGAGAGAGAACGGCGCCGTATGAATGACACACTTAATAGCGACCTACAAACAATCTCCAAGTGGGGTCAAGCGAACAGGGTCGATTTTAATCCTCGCAAGACCCAATGTTGCCTGTTATCCCACAAGCGAGTCTCCCAACATCCCAACACATCCCTGGTTATGTATGGTGTGAGTATTGCGGAATCGGCAGCTCTTGATGTTCTGGGCATGTCCATTAAGAACGACCTTCGTTGGAACGATCATATTTTTGGCGTGTCGAAAGAAGCAGCCAAGTGCCTCGGCTGCGGTGCAAAAAATATTTCACCCCGTCCGATCTCCGCATTATTTATACCTCCTATATCCGACCTAAAATGGAGTTTAACTCGCACCTATGGGCAGGGGCTTCAAAAACTCATTTGGCGCTCCTGGATCGGGTGCAAAACCGTGCGATTAAACTTATAGGGGACAGTAGGGCATCCAGCTCTATTGACTCCTTGGAGCATCGTCGAAACGTGGCATGTGTGGTGTTATTCTACCGATACTTTTTCGGTAATTGCTCAGTGGAGATGAGCAGCTTGATGCCATCACTCCGGGTATTCCCACGGGCAACCCGTTTGAACACTGGCGCCCATGCATTCCACGTCGAAACGATGTTCCAGCGCACTACGCACTACAGAGAAAGTTCGTTCCTGGCCCGAACAGCGCGATTGTGGAATGGTCTCCCTGCAGATGTTTTCCCCAGCACCTATGATCTTGATGGATTCAAGGCAAGAGTCCATAAATTCTTCACCCAACTTCCTCTCTCCCAACCTATATATCCTTCCTGAACCAGCGCAATGCCTCGCATTTATAGGGGTCATCCCCTGCGCGTTGGTTCGTCAAAAACAAAAAAAAAAAAAAAGCAAGTTACGAAACCGTTTACAAGTAAGCATTGCCTTTTCCTTAATACAAAAGAAAGATTTCTTGAAAGCCAGTAAAAGATGTTGTTATGATTTTAAGAATGATTCCTATTTAGAATAATCTATATATATATGTTTCTTGTTTAAATTAGAAGTGAATTTCAGGTGTTGTTAAATACACATTTTAATTTCGAATAAAACTTTTGAATTGTTTTTTTAATAACGATGTTATTAAAGTTGCCTTTGAGAGCTTGGAAAAAAATTGACACAATTTGCTTGAATATGGTACACTCCTATGCTGATGTTTGATGCGATACACTTGGGCCCAAATTCCATCACTGCTCTACGTATTGTTGCTTTAACTCAAAATTTGAGCGAAATTTACGCTCCATATGTTGAAACCTTGAAAGGGCTTGCGGTAATGTTGCTACAATGTCAGGGGCTCTTTCCTTAAATGGATATTTCACAATGTATGTTCCATCTTGAGCACGTGTGTGCGTTTCTGCGAAATGAGACTCTGCTGGATCTGCCATCATAATTTTTGCTTCTGTTAACATCACATTTTCCATTTCCATGAAAGTCCAAAAAAGCGAGTCAAGATTATCTGCAGCTGCGTGAAAGTTTGCAGCTTGCAGTGGAACTTCTCCTATTGCTATGTACGTTCCAGAAACCACCCATCCAAATACACTTTTTATGGCAATGGGAAGTCCGTTTCCAAATTGTTTCTGCTCGCCAGTGCACATGTTCCACAGGTAGTCTGCTCCCACCAACACGTCAATCGCACCACTTCTAGCACATGATGCATCGGCTAGTGGAAGCTGCAGAATTTCATTCCACGCAGGGGAGGAGAAATTGATCGATTGCATTGGAATATCAGCTGTGAGGGAAAGCTGTACGCGACCACGTGTTACGCCAGCTTTGCATGAAGATAGGCCCGTAACAGGAATACGAGCATTGCTACGTGTGAGACCGCAGCCAATGACTACATGACGCGAAACTGAGAGGAGTCACGGTTGCTAATTCGGTCAAACCAGGCCCCAGAGTCGCAAATTCGGTCAAACCAGGCCCCAGAGTTGATTAGGGTTCGTACAGCAAATTCGCCATACAAAAGTCAGGGCAAGGGCTGCTGGTGCGTTCGAAGTTTATTTGCAAATGAAATAATTGTTTTTTTCCTCTCTCATTTTGTAGTACGTTTATAGGAAATTGATTGCAAAAAAAATGTTGTTGCTGAAAAACGTCATAAGTATGTTCCAACTAGTTTTAATATGATTTAACTTCAGTTTTTGCTGATTGCCCTCAAAGCCTTAACGTTTGAATTGCTTGTGTTGCAGCTCTGCGTTTGAAAAGAGTTCAACTTGCCATCACTGTTTCTTGCTGCACTAGAAACGGCAAACTCAATGAGACATGAACTGAATGAAAAAGCAACCGAATATCTGCTGACTTTACCGTCTGAAATCATTTATTTATGCTTTCTGTTGGTACGGGTAACAATCAAAATGACTTCGACCAGTAAAACAAGGTTTTTCGCAACGTTATTTTTACAGCAAATAAGAAAAGTTATCACTTTAAGATGCAAGCAATTGACTGGTAACCGGTGCTGTGCGAATGCTTGGGTAAAAAAAACCCGTACACTATCGGACGATTGGAAAAAGCAAAAAATGGTCTGAAAATCATTTCCCCGCTCAGTTTCGCGTCACGTAGTCACTGCCGCAGCGCTGCACGAACGCTTCGGTGACAAATGAGAGTGTCGATCCAGTATCGAACAGTAATCTGCAATTTGTTTGGTTACCCCACTCAGTGTTGCCGCTGAAAATTTTAAAAAGTCGCAAAAAAAGTGTCACAGTCGAAAAAAAAGTGTCATCAAGTGATCCAATTTTGTATACCATATACAGTGGCGGACAAAACTGTTCACGAATTTTCATAAGTTAGAAAGCTTATCAAATTTTTTACTTTTTAACAACAAAAACAAAAATTGAAGTACATAGTTTTAAAATTGAATATTTTGTTTACTGAAAAACAACAAACAAAATATTATAATTATATAATAATAAATAAAGAAACACTAAACTTCAACAGAAGTGGTGTGAACAGTTTTGACGCATATAAGCAAAAATCGATTGATATTATCTTTAATATTTTGGGTGGTCTCCGCGGGCCTTTATAATGATTCGGCATGATTTGTACTAGATTGTGTAGTATTTTTGAGGGTATTTCCAACCACGCTGGTGAAGTTTTTTCCCATAATGTGTCAATATCCTTTGGTAAGTCTTTTTGGGCATAATTTTTCTCTTTAAGGCAAACCACTAATGTTCTATGGGGTTTAAGTCCGGTAATTGGGGTGGCCAATCAAAAATGTGTATGCCGTTTTCGGCTATCCACTCTTTGGTGGCTCTGGCTGTATGTTTTAGATCGTTGTCCTGCACAAAAATTTTTTCGTGACCCGGCTTTTTATAAAAGATATCTAAACATAGTAGGTAGGAGTCCTCTCAAATCGTAATAAAGTCGCTTACCATCATTCTACTTTCGATACGGCGCAAAATTCCGACATCACTTCCACGGAAACAACCGCATGCTATAAGAGAAACAACTTCCAAACTTTAGATTATTATTATTATTATTATTATTATTTACAGTTTATTTAATAAATAAATTATAAAACAAACTTAAAACTAAGGCACTAGCATCTAAGGCTTTCGGCCGATTATTTGAATATTAGATGTTGTAAAGGATGCCACATTCTCTTAAAATGTTCATAACTTTATATACATTTTCTTTGGTGAAATTACTGAGAAGGGCTGATAAAGGGGGTAGGTTGAGTTGTTCTTGTGTTTGTTTGATGACATGACATTCTTCTGTGATGTGTTGAATTGAGATTTGCTGGGTGTTGCACAGTTTGCATAGAGGTGCGCTTGTTCTTTCCATTAGGTGTTGGTGAGTAAGTAATGTGTGTCCTAGTCTTACACGTGTGAATTTTTTTATGTATATTCTTTTGCAGTCACTAGGGTATGATGTCGGTTTGGCTTCCAAGTTGTATTTTTTGTAGTAATGTTGGTAATTTTCCCATTCTTCCATTCGTATTTTTGTTACGTGTTGTTTTATAAGACGATTTAGGTCCGATTTGGTCGATGTCTGCTGTAAGAGTATTGGCGCTTGTATTGCAAATTTTGCGGCATTGTCTGCGATTTCGTTGCCTTTGATGCCAACGTGACTGGGAACCCACATTAGTTTTAATTTGTGTTGATGTTGTGTGAGGATATCTCGAATTTCCATTATTGTGTTGTTTTGGTGAATTGTGTTGAGAGTTGCTCGAATTGCCGATAATTAATCGGTGCAGATGATGTGTTTGCCATTACGTGGTTGAAAGATTTTTAAGGCATATAATATTGCCTCTGATTCCGCTGTAAAGATCAAACAGTTGTCGTCTAGCTGTGCAAGGCGTTCAATTTGGTAATTGTTGTTAATTATTGCGTAACTGACGCCAGAATTTGTTTTTGATCCGTCCGTGTAGTGGAATTTCCAGTCCTTGTATGAATTTTTTACTTCTAAAAATGATTTGATATATATTGTACAGTTGATGCTGTCTTTCTTTAAACAAGTTAGTTGGTCTATTATACATTTCTTGGAGAAAGTCCATGGTGGGTTTTTTGGTACATAATTTATCTTTTGGTGGTGAGTGAGTCCAAAGCTTTTTGCGACGTTTATGCTGTTGTGAATGGCGGATGGAAATTTTAGTTTGGTTTGTTTTTGAATGTTTTTGAAATTGTAGTAGTTTGGTTTTTCAGTTGGGCTGATTATTTTGGTAAACAATTTAGCTGTTGCTTCTTTTATTCTGTGTTCGATTGTAGGTAGGCCGGCCTCCGTTAGGACGTTTGCTATTGGTGTAGATGTAAATGCGCCTAAGCAGTATCTTGCTGCAGCATGGTAAATTGATTTTAGTTTGTTTATGTTATTTTTGGTTGTACGTCCGTATATAGCTAAACCGTAGTCTAGTTTGGATATTAGAATCGCTTTTAAAATGTTTATGGAGGTGTTGATGTGTGTATTGCTGTGAAAGCTAGTGAGGCATTTTACTAAGTTGAGTCTCTTCGTTAGTTCTTTTTTTAAGTATTCAATATGTTCTGTCCAGTTGTATCTTTTGTTGAAAGTGAGACCTAGGATTTTTAGTTTATCCACGTAATTTATTGTTGTGATATTGAGGTGAAGTATTGGGGGGTTGCATTCCCTTTTCCTGCAGATGTGTAGAATTTTGCATTTTGTTGTCGAGATCTTTGCTCCATTCCACTTGCACCATTCGTTGATGTCCGTACTAAGTTTATTAAATTCGTTTTGTAGAGATTGGTTTGATTTGTATTTGGCTGTGATATACAAATCGTCTGCATATATTCCGTGTCTAAATTGTTTATGTTGGAGAATGATTTTGTTGAGCTTCTCAAAAGCAATTTGGAATAGTACTACCGATAAAGGCGAGCCTTGTGGTATCCCGTTTTGCAGGGAGTAAATTTCGGAAAGATGACCGTTTACCAGTACTTGAAATTTCCTATTCACCAGAAAAGACTTTATATAGGATATTATCTTTTTTCCTACCTTCCACTCTATCAATTGGTTCAGAATTGTGTGTATGCCGATTCGGTCAAACGCTTTCTCAAAATCAATTGAAATGATTGACATGTGGTTGCGGGTTGATAATGCTTTTGTTGTTATATGATCTAGAAACAAGAGTGCGTCAAGTGTGCTTTTATTGTTTTTGTATGCAACTTGGTTTTGTGCTAGTAAATTGTTTCTTTGCATGAACCAGACTAGTCGTTTTGCGATAATTTTTTCCATTAGTTTGCTTACACAAGAGAGGAGTGAAATTGGTCGGTAACCGTCTAATGAATCTGGTTGTTTTTGTGGTTTTTGTAGAGGAATGATTGTGGCTGTTTTCCATTGCTGTGGAATAATGCTAGTGTTAAAGATGGTATTGTAAATATTTAGTAGTCTTTGTTTGGCTATGTGTGGAAGATTTTTAAGCATTCTATAATTTATTTTGTCGCGGCCGGGGGTATCTCCTTTCAGTGTGGTTAATGCAGCATTTAGCTCGGTTAAACTAATATTCATTTCCGTTTTGCTTGCGTATTTGTTTAATGAGTAGTTCATGTCATTTGTTGTGTTTTCTGTGTATTTTGTATTTAAAAAAGTTCTGTCAAAGTTTTCATCGTTGGAGTATGTGGACCATTTTTTTGCAAAGCATGTGGCGATTTGAGTTGGGTCAGTTAGAGTGTTGTTTGGATTGTTTTTTATCATTTTAATGTCGGTTGAATTGTATTTTCCATATAGTTTGTTTATGTTGTGCCAGATAGTTTTGATTGGTGTGTTAGGGTTTATTGTGTTTGTGTATTCAGCGAAAGCCTCTCTCTTTGCTATTTTGGCGTGTTTTTTGAAAATGGCGTTAGCCTTTTTGTATGCGATTCTATTTACGCTTGTGGTGTTGTTTTTAAATTTGTGCCAAAGATTTTGCTTAGTTAATCGTAGTTGTGCTAAATTGTTGTTCCACCAGTAGACTTTCTTTTTCAGTGTAGGTTGTGGATGTGTGTGTGGAATGGATTCATTTGCTGCGGCAATTATCCATTTGTGTAGTTTGGCTGCTTCTTTGTTGGTGTTGTTTGAGACTGTAGTGCTACTTATTTTTGAGTTCAGTAAATTTTGGAATTTGGCCCAGTTTGCTTCTGTCGTCTTAAAGCGTGCGATATGTTTTCTAGTTGTAAGCTGAGTGTTGTTGTCATACGTTATTATGATAGGATAGTGATCGCTACCATGTATGTCGTTTGCTACATTCCAGTTTAGTAAGGGTGCCAGATTTGATGAAGCGAGTGCTATATCTACATGTGTGAAAGTTGAATGGGTGGATAGGTGTGTGGGTGCTCCCGTGTTTAGAACTATTAGGTTTGAATGTGTTGATAGCGACTCTATTATTTTGCCTCTTGAGTTTGTTTTATTGGATCCCCATAAAGTGCTATGCGCGTTGAGATCCCCTACCAATATAATTCGTGTGTTTATGCTGTTTAATAATGCAGTAATTTCTGATTGCGAAATGTTCTCGGACGGAGGGATGTATAGTGATACAACAGTGATCGTTATGTTTATATTTATTTCCGCTATGGTTGCTTGAAGGGAGTTTGGTGGGCTAAGAAATTTGTGGCTGAGATTTTTTTTAACTAGGATGGCTGTACCACCTTTTGCGCGTGTTGTTTGGCTATTGCTTGTTGTTGAAGTATAGTTGTTGATATTTATGTTATTGTGGTTGAGGTGTGTTTCTTGTAGAGCTATGATGTCAGGGCTGTGTGTTTTTATTAGAATTTGTAGTTCGTGTAGGTTATTGTTGAAGCCATTCAAATTCCACTGGAGAATTTTGAGGTTCATCGGCAAATGTTGGGATGGCTGTCACTAAGAAGTATACAGAATATACTAATTTGACAGCTATTTATGGGTATTGTTCGAAGGACATCGAATCCGAGGTGTCGTCGACGTCCAAGGGTTCAGTTGAAGGTAATTGAGGTTTTGTGCTTATTTTATTAGATCTATTAGTTGTTTTTGCTTTTAGTTTTGATTTTAGCCTGTTAGAGATGTTTTTGGGTAGAATTTTAATTTTAGAGTCCGGAAGGGGTTGGGATGACTGCATTTTTGATGGTTGTGTAGTGGTTGTTGTCGCTTGGGATGTGAGATTTTCTAAATTGTTGGTTAGATCCAGGTCATTATATGATGTTTGCGTTCTTTTTAATTGGACGACGTTTGTTGAATTAGTTGTGTTTGTAGTGGTGTTTGTTTTGTTTACATTTGTGTGGAAAGAGGATTCGTTTTTAGTAACGGTGGAGTATAATGCGTCGTTGGTTGGATGTCGGTTATTGTATATTGTGTAGGCTTTTTTGTTGCTTACTCTTTCTAGGGTTTTAATAGTTTGGATTTCGCGTTCTTTTATAAAAATGGGGCATCCTTTGTCAGTTGAGGCGTGATTGGTTGACGGCAGTTGATTATCTGTGCAGTTGACACATGTTTTTTTGGCATAGCAAATTTCATTTGTTTCGATGTTTAGATGGAAAGCCTGGCCACAGTTGTTGCATAGTTTTGTGTTCTTGCATGATTTGTTGATGTGCCCAAAACGAAGACAGTTGTTGCATCTGATGGGCAGCGGGATGTAGGGACGAACTTTTACCTTTTCGTATCCTATGTTTATATATTCTGGTAGTGTTTGGGAGTTGATGGTGATTATTAAGAGTCCGGTTTCTGTTAATATGTTGTCATGTTTTTTTAGGATTTTTTTTATTTCGATTATGTTTTGCGGTTTTAATTCATTGAGAATTGTTGTTTCGTCTATTTCGCGTAGGTCGTTGGAGTAAACTACGCCTTTGCTAATGTTGAGAGTTTTATGAAGTGCGACGGTAATTGGTATGTTGTTATGTATTTATGTTAGTTTTAAGAGTTTATTTGCTTGAGTTATGTTTTTTGTTTTTATTAGTAGTGTGCCAGAGCGTGTTTTTTTGCACATTTCTACCTCTCCGCCGCAAGTGTAGTCTATTGTTTTTTTGATTATAAAGGGGGATAGTCTTGTGAGATTTTCATTGTCAGTTCTGGTGATTGTAAGGAACTTTGGTTCGTCCGGGTTAGGGGGATTTCTCCTCCAAATATCAGGTGGGTCTAGCATGGTTTTGCTAGCTGCAGTGTGGTCTGATGTTAGTTTGTGATTTTGCTTTGTGATTTTGCTTTGTGCTTCTTTCACTGCTGTTCAGTTCAGTTCAGTTTTCACTGCTGAATGTAACGGTTTACTTTGTTGTAATGCACTTTATTGTCTCGCGCGAGTTTGTTGTAAAACCGGCTTGTAGATCAACGAATGTAAGCTGACAACGCGTTTGCTTTGTACGTCTGTCTACGCTGAAAGTTCTTTTCGCACTGTCCAAACTTTAGAGTTTTTTCTATATTGCAGTTTGGGACTTCAATTTGCTTGTCTACCCAAGTGTAACGTTTACCGTCAGACCCCAAACGATGAATTTTTGTTTCATCCTACCAAGTTACTCTCCGCGAGTCATCAACGGGAGTCATTGCGTACTTCTTAGCAAATGCCAACCTGACCTTGCGATGACGACCAGTCAACAATGTTTTTTTATGTTTTGATCTTGGCTACAAATCCGCTTTCGCTTAATGTCTTTTGGACGGTTCTAGCGGTGACTTGTATACATTAATCAGCTTGTAGTATTTTTGCGATGTCTGCAGCAGTGTTAGTGGCAACAGTTAAAATCAATCTGCAAACAAAACGCTGAACCACCGGAAACTACTTTTTCTTGCTACCATTTTTGCTCGATCTGGGTGTTATATTATAGCAGTCTTTAATTTTTTTTAGCTACACCGATTGATATTTTGTGTTTTCCAGCAAATTTCCGATAGGTGAAACTACTTTCAATGTCTTTTGCAAAAATTTTCTTTAAATTCTGCAAACAATTTTCGACCTATTTCAAATCAGCAAATTTAATTAGAAGTTTTGTACTTTGAAACGTTTTTTGGAGCATAATGTTATATATTATTTATCTTCTCAATCCACCGACGCGGTTCCGAATAGAACTAATAGCGATTGTCGAGACAAATGCTCTAATACGTAGCTTTGCCCGATCGCGGACAAAACTGTTCACACATGCCTGCAAATATTTCTTTAGAAAACGGTATTTTGCAGAAAATATAAACAGCTAAAATTTTCATGGTATAACATGCTGGCTTGAAGTAAAAATGTGGCAAACTACGATTGCTATACTCCAAACAAGTACCCGCGAATTTAACATTTTGTGAAATTTAATTTTTTTGTGAACAGTTTTGTCCGCCACTGTATATATATATATATACTTTCATTATTTTACCTTTCGAAACTCATTATTTTTAATAAATTTCTAAAGGAGATAATTTTCTGTGAAAAAAACTGTTTTCCCCTTAAATTAATGGATGAGGGATATACTTATTAAAAAGTCCCAATGTGCATGTTTTGTATTTAGTATTTATAGTATTTATAGAATAGAATTGATTAGGGTAAACTGCACTGAGACCAGGATTGATCTATTGTGCCCCTTACAAATGTTAGAGTACATCCCCTAGACCAACCGCCCTAATGAAACTTAGTAACTCGCGGGGGTCTAGGTGTTTGACGTCCTCTTCTGCAAGCCAAAATTGGCCCAGGTAACGCAACCTGCTGCGACAAGCCGCATTACAGTGCATTATGATGTGTTCGGGTGTCGGGAGTCTCCTCTGCTGTTTCGCAGAGTCTACAGACGCTTACCTGTTCTATCCCGATTGTATGCATTTGTTTCCTCAATCTGCAATGCCCAGTTAGAAGACCTGTGACCTGTCTAAGCTGGTTTCTCCTTAGTTTGAGGCATTCTTCACACCATTTGGGGTTATAATCTTTGATGAAGATTTTCGATTGCCTGAGACCGGAGGCGCTAGCCCAGTGTTCTGTTTTCCTGGTTCTTTCCTCAAGTCTCAGTGACTCCGTTATGGCGCTTTTGCCCAGCCCAATGAAGGGTTCAGGACCCAGGGGGGGCGTGGCTGTCCGCTTCCTCGTTTCCTCCGATACCTCTGTGTCCTGGAACCCAGAGGATCTTTACCTGGTTACACCTGCCCAGTGCATTCAATGCCTCGATGCATTCCAGCACTAACCCTGAGGTTATCTCATATGAGATTAGTGCTTTGATGGCTGCTTGGCTGTCGGAGCAGATGACGATATCTTGCCCCCTGTACTCACGCTCGAGATTGAACTGCACACAGAGCCTGATAGCATATAGTTCCGCCTGGAATATGCTGGGTGTTTTCCCCATGGGCTCATAGTGCTTGAGGCGAGGTCCAAACACCCCCGCCCCTGTTCCCTCGTGCGTTTTCGAGCCATCTGTAAACCACTTAATTGTGTGTGGTTTAAAATGGACTTAGTGGTCTTCCCAGGCCCAGTCTACTTTATTGCTCATATAAACTTCGAAGTGTTTCTCGTAGTTATATGTTCTTGTTATTGTATCCATCGGATACAAAACATAAGGGTTACTAGTGGAAAGCACATCTAAGTCTCTATGCCTAAGGATGCGATCCTCCCCCTTACTGGTTCTGGCCAATCCAAGGATTGTACGCTTGGCCGCCATCTCAATTGCTACGTGCAATGGCGATATATTAAGTATCACCTCCAGTGCCGCCGGGGGACAGGTTCTCATAGCTCCTGTAATGCACGTGCACGCAAGTCGCTGGACCTTGTCGAGCTCTTTCCTCACTGTCGTGAGTGTGGCTCTTGGGCCCATGCCACTGCTGCATATGTGAGTGCTGGCCTCACAATCATGGTATACATCCATTTCAGTATGCTCGGTTTGCATCCCCAAGTTTTGCCTGCTAAGGATCTGCATACCATGACCGCCTTCGTTGCTTTCCTGATAACTGCCTCCGCGTGCTTATTCAAGAGTAACTTCGAGTCTAGTGTTACACCTAGATACTTCACCTCTGGTTTATAAGCTATGCTCTTCCCGAGCATCTAATCCGAGCTTCTAATCATAAAAATAGAAAGTTTTTCCCCATTTGTATACAGTATTTCGACAGATCTACTGGAATTCAAAATAAAATAATAGATTTTATTGAAATTTCTAACGAAACGTCTGTTGGAATGGCCAACATGGTTAAAGACGTTTTGTCAAATTTAAATATAAAAACGTTGTATCCTGAAGTGCAGATAATACAAAGTCTAACTTTGGAAAACACAATTTTTTGTTTTCAAACCTGCAAAAGTCCAATGAAAACATTTTGAAAAGCAACTGTCACGCAGACATTGTTAATAACGCTTTGAAAAATCGTTAAGCAATTTAGACTTAGATGTCGAGAACGTGATTTTAAAAATATATGCTCATTTTTCTGCTGCTGCTAAGCGACGAGAACGTTTAATTGAATTTTGTAGTTTTGCAAATATAGAGTTTAAAGAGATTTTGCGACATGTAACTACAAGGTGGCTATCCCTTTTGCCCGCAATAGATAGAGTTTTGCAAGTTTGGCCAGCTCTCTCAGATTATTTTCTTTCAGAAGAGATATCCAAGCAAATGCGATTGGCTTTAGGTATTGAAAATAATCAAATATCTCCAAAAATTAAAATTTATTTATTGTTTTTATCACATGTCTTGCAAACATTCTCAGATACTATAAAAAAATTGGAGTCAAACGTTTGTACAGCAATCGAGCGTTTTCATATTTTGACTTTAGAACACACATTTTCGAACGAAAACAGCAACAATCAAAAATTGATCATCTTGAAGAAAGTTCTCTAATAAAAAACGATTTTGTTGAATTTTTTGATGTAACTTTAAACTATATTGAAGAGTAATTCGATTTTTCTGAAAGTAATTGAATTTATAAAATTGGAAAACTTAATATTCATGGTAAATTCTGTGGTCAAAATAATAACCGTAATAACCGCTTAAGTCGACTTAAGAAGAAATTGAGTTATGGATGCCACCACGACTGTGCTCTACGTTTGTGTAAAATCGGGGAGCTTGTAACTTTAAAATAAAATAAGTTATTAAGTTATTATAAGTTATTCGCATTCCCATAATGAAGACACTACGCGCTAAAACTTTAAAACGAGATTACTCGAAACAGAAATTTTCGACTTAGGCGGTTATTGCTTTTGACCACAGAATTGTTTACCTTGAATGATGTTGTAGAAGTAGTTGAAGAGCTAAAATTAAAACAAATATTACAGGATCTAAACGTAGATCAATTGCTTGACGAAGTCTGTCTAATAAGTAAATATTTTGACTCCTTAAATTTGGACGAGTTTTCCAGCCAAAGTGAAAAATTCGTAAAGATATTTGAAAGGTTCGAACGAGTAGTAAGCTTATTTTTTTGTAACTTTCAGCTTACTTGCTTTATTTAATAGAAGTGTGTAATACAAAGGATTGGAAAAAAACAATATATGAGGTAACTGGTGTCTTGCCGACTCTGCTCGGCACGTCCGTCTCGTTCGCTGTCACTTATTCGTCTCCCCGTGTCTTTCGCGCGTTTTTCACTTGCTACTTTGGCTTTTGGCGGCAACGTCAGCCATCATGCCGCGAGTAGTGCCATCGCTCGAGTGTTGCCAATGCACACTGAACAGTGCCACTGCTCGGGTGATGCCACCGTACCATTAAATACTACAGTCGGCCGTTCTGACACTTTGATCGGCCCGATCAATCGGTATACATAAGTGAGCTTACATACTACATAAGTGAGCTTACATCCTACTACATACAATACAATCAAAAGGAACTTAAGTTACAATGGTTGAACAGCTGGTCATTAAAACTAGGGTGCTGAAGGCTGAAGATGTAAATTAGTTTCAATGAGGTGTTGCGGAAGCGACTCAATTACTTCGTTACTTGGAGGCTCAACCCACTTGCGAATATGGTTGGCTTCAAGGATGCCTTGATAGGGGAGTTGGGTAATGGGGCAATCATCGATGTCGCCTACGACATAGCGGTCATGAGGCAGTTTCTTGATTACCACATATGGACCCTTAAACTTCGGAATAAACTTCTTGTTGGTGCCAATGGTCGTATCATTATTTCGAATAACGACAAAGTCTCCCACGTCAAAAACCCTGGGCGGTCGACTATGCTCATGGAAGCGCTTTAAGTTGTAATCTTGACTCTCCCGAATGGCAACAGCGGCCTGATCTCGCACAACCTCTAGATCTCTTCCGACGGAGTTCACATCTTTCTCATCCAAGAATTCGGTAAGCCGATCCACTTCACACCCCCTCTGCAAAACGCCAAAGAGAAGTTTGCTAGGGGCCGTTTTAATTGACCGGTGAACCGTATTGTTCAGTGCGTACTCAACATGCGCTAGCTGGCGCACCCAATCGGAATGAGCCAGCGGCTCGCTCAATTTGGCCAGAATCGCTTTAGGCGTCCGATTCACTCTCTCAACTTGACCATTTGCCTGCGGGGACGCAACCGCAACCTTTACGTGCTCGATATTTTTATCCGAAAGGTAAGATGTAAACTCGAGAGACGTAAAACATGTTCCCTGGTCACTCACTATTCGCGAAGGGCGACTATAATACTTAAAATACTTATTGAGCGAAATGCATACTTCACGCGTACTTGTCGATACGACCGGATACAATTTTACATATTTAGTAAAGGCATCGACGACCAGCAGAATATGCTTTCGTTTGGACTGCAGTGACGGCAGGGGACCGAAGTGGTCAATATGGATCGTGTGGAATGGAACGGGCTGCTTCGGGATATTATATAAATTGTGCTCGTTAGTACAGGCCAGGGCGGAATACAGAATGCACTTAATGCAATTGCGGATACATCTTTCAACTTTCGGTTGCATGTCAGGGAACCAGTAATGTAATTTAAGCTGGTCCATAGACTTCGTAACACCGAGATGGCCAATCTTTTCATGAGTATGCCGCACCACATTCTCCTCAAGCTCACCGGGCACATAGAGGAATAGATCCCCCTTTCGGTCCTGTCGGTAAACAATTCCGTCATGCATAGCATACGATTTTGACTCACCTTCACTCAAACTAACCTTCAATTTAGAGATAACTGGGTCGCGGTTTTGTACGGCCCTCACTTGGAAATCAATATCTTCGGAACCAATGACAGAAACAATATGGCACCGGCTAAGAGCATCCACATGACCCATACGGGCGCCAGGTCGATGGGAAACGGAATAATTATAATTTTCAAATTCAAGGGCCCAGCGAGCGATTCGCGGATTCAGTTCTCGTTTATTTAATGTTAGAGTTAGTGAGTTACAATCAGTAACAATTTTAAATGGAATGCCTTCCAAATAAGTGCGGAATCGGCGGAGGGCGTAGACAATAGCAAGAGTTTCCAACTCGAAACTGTGATAATTGGCTTCTTGAGGCGTTGTACTCTTCGAGTAGTACGACACTGGATGCAATTTCCCATCATCGCCTTTCTGAAGCAAAACGGCACCGAAGCCTTTTGCGCTTGCATCGCAATGCAGCTCGGTTTCACGCTTCGGGTCGTAAATCGTAAGAACTGGGGCGGAGGTAAGAGCGGTACGCAACATTTCATAGGCCTCTCGGCACTCATCATTGAAATGAAACGGGACCTCCTTCTTCGTAAGATTATGCAGAGGACGGGCAATGACCGAGAATGACGGGACAAACCGCCGAAAATATGAGCATAATCCCAAATATGAATGTAGCTCCTTAGAGTTTTTTGGCACTGGGTAATTTTGTATAGCGTGTATATGGTCCCCACTGGGAGTAATACCAGAAGCTGAGACATTGTATCCCAGATATTCAATCTGTTCGTAAGCAAACTTGCACTTTGACAATCGCAACTCTAGTCCATTACGAGCAAGACAGCGCAGGACGTCGATTATCAACTCCATATGCTCGGCAATGTCCCTTGAGGCGATCACAATATCGTCAAAATAGACTACAATAAGTCCGGTATCGGTAAAAGGCTTAAGGATTCGCGATATGAACCGCTGAAACACTGAGGGTGCATTTCTCAGCCCGAATGGCATTCGGATGTACTCGTATTGACCACTCGGGGTTACGAAAGAAGTGTATCGCGTCGAGTCATCCGCCATTTTCACGTGGTGAAAACCATTCTTGAGATCAAGCAACGTAAATATTTTCTTATTGCCGAGATATTCAAGGCAATCGTCAATTAACGGAATAGGAAAATTGTCTCGTATTGTCAATTTATTGAGCGCTCTATAATCAACACACATGCGCGTTTCACCATTTTTCTTCTTAACTAACACAATAGGTGAAGCATAGGGTGAATCGCTGACTCTGATTACTTCGCGTCGCAGAAGGTCACTTATGATCGCACTCACTTCATCCTTCTCGCGGTAAGAGAGTCGCCGAGGCGAGCAAAAGAACGGCGTATCGGTGGTGCGGCGTATCGTCATATCATAATTCGGAACAGTCACCGAACTTTGATCAAACTTCAAATATTCGGAGGTAATCCCGTGGCGTAAGCAGTCACGGAACGGTGCAGCAAGCTGCGGATCAATGTCAATTTCGTCGGAAGATACAAGAACCCAAGGATTCTGAGAATTTTGGAACTCATCAAGCGCCTCAATGGCACCAGGCCGCGACAATGTTCGACGCGGAGTGGCAAAGAAATTTGAAACAATTCCCTTCCGATTAATGAGAATTCGCCTGGATGAGCCTCCACTTTCACTTACACTATTCAATTGAGCCACTTCGGAAGTCAGAGGTGAATTACAAACGCACACGTCTTTTGGTTCATTTAATATGGCATTGCCAGAAACGTTAAATACAGAACTATGTTCAGGAATAGGAATGATTGGGCAAGAATACAGTAGGATTTTAAATGACTGGAGTGCATCCCTGCCAAGCAGCATCGGGAACGGAAGAGCGTCGTCTGACAGAACCAACACAGGAATTATCCGCACACGATTCTGCAGTAGCACAGCAACACCCAGCTCACCGTGAGTGACTATCACTCGCCTTGCCCAATCCGCAAAAGTTCGATGGCCTCGGTTGTCCAATCTTGACAAACTCCGGAACCAAGGATATTGTAATAAAGCTAACGGGGCTACCCGTATCAAGAAGAGAATTACAACCAATTACACCTGTGCACTTGGAATCACTCGATTTAAACACAACACTCACCATCTGAAGTGCGCTCATGGTCTGAGCTGTCCCCTCGTCATCACCGTCGTCATCTTCTCGGGCGATAGGTCGGGCACTGTGGACGCCCACGAACGCGGCTCGTTGTTTCTTCGGGGCTGACGGGCAGTCAGCTTGTTGGTGGCCAAGGTTGCCACATCGGAAGCACGAACCAGGAACGCGACGCTCTTTTGGACATTCAGAGGAAAAATGCCCATAGCCGGAACAATTAAAGCAGCGTGGTCCACTAGCTGCGGCGGAAGTCGGAAGTTTGGTGTGGGTGGCGCTCGTCGGAGGTGTGACAGCTGGAATCGGAAGGCGCAATTTCAGCTTGTCGTAGCGAACCATCAGCTCCTTCAGCTGCTGGATGTCGGTTGCGCCATACAAGATCGAAATATCGGAGGTACGATCTTGTAGGCCGGCAATTATCGCTTCAATGACTTCGTTGGCTTCGATGTCTGCATGTGAGGCAATCTCCACCATAATAAGGACGTACCGGAAGCTCGTCTCATTTTTCTTCTTAAAACGCTGACGCAGCTGGTCGTAGACTTCTTGGCGGCTCGTACGGCGATCGAACTCAGCCACTAGCATAGGACGCAACTCCGCCCAATTGGTGACATTAATTGTGCGGAGGAACACACCTGCTGTTCCCTTCAACTTGCGGCGCGCACAAATGTATCGATCGCGATCATCGCAATCGAGCGTGGCTGAAATGTCTTCGAAGTCGGCGATCCACTTCCGGATGCCATAGGAGTCGTCGCCCGTGAAGTCGGCAATTGCACTGTCCATTTCGGAAAAATCAAATTTACGTCGGCCCGACGTGGACGCCGTTTCTTGTTCTAGTGCGCGCACCTTTGCGCGCAGCTCGAGTAGGGCGGCCCGCTGTTCGAGCTGTTGGATCTCAGCGGCGGCGTCTTCGTCGCATTCCAGTACATCGACCTCGTCACCACCCGGAAGACCGGCCTCCGCGTGGAGCGCCATCAAAGTGGTGCGTGTCGAGTTCGGCGGCGGCGAAATGCCCGCCGCCGTCAGCTCAGCCATCAATTGGCCCTTCGTCGCTCGATTCATGGTGCTGGATTCGTAAGTGGGTGCTCCGCTGGACACTGCACTAACTCGCGCTGTTGTGAAGTTGCGGCGGGTGCTCCGCTGGACGCTGCACTAACTCACGTTGTTGTGAAATCGAGGCGGGTGCTCCGCTGGACGCTGCACTAACTCACGTTGTTGTGAAATTGTTGGCCGACACTCGGAGTAGGTCTTTTATCCCACTTCTGAACTGTAGTAAGCTTATTTTTTTGTAACTTTCAGCTTACTTGCTTTATTTAATAGAAGTGTGTAATACAAAGGATTGGAAAAAAACAATATATGAGGTAACTGGTGTCTTGCCGACTCTGCTCGGCACGTCCGTCTCGTTCGCTGTCACTTATTCGTCTCCCCGTGTCTTTCGCGCGTTTTTCACTTGCTACTTTGGCTTTTGGCGGTAACGTCAGCCATCATGCCGCGAGTAGTGCCATCGCTCGAGTGTTGCCAATGCACACTGAACAGTGCCACTGCTCGGGTGATGCCACCGTACCATTAAATACTACAAACGCAACAATTTATTTAAAATAATGAGCTATTTATTGACTATGCCATGTAGTAGCGCTTTCGCAGAAAGAGTTTTTTCGGTAATGAACAAAAAATGGAGTGAGGATAGAGGAAGGTGCTCAGCAAATTTAATAAAAAATGAGCTAATAATATTCTTCAACCAAAAAGAAACGTGCGCTGACTTTTATGATCTCATTAAATCCAATAGAAGTCTGATTAAAACAGCATAAAGCAATGAAAAATATTTATTTAAGACCAAATAGTCTTTGAAAAAGACATATATTTATGTAAATGGATTAATTAGTTTTTGTTAATTGTTTTTGTACTTTGTTCGTATAGTTTTACGCTTACTTGTGTTGTTTTGTTCATGTTTATAAATGTATTTAAAATTTTGTTGGAAGATTTTTCTATATATAAAAGTTTAAATATATGTACTCTGAAAAATAAAACTGAGATTGTTTATAGTAATTTAAGTGTCCTCCACAGCCACTTTCAAAAGGTGGCAAGCCTACTTATAACTGTCAAAGCCATGGTTCAACTACAAGGTTGTAGCAAGCCACCGGCTGATTGTTTATCGCTTTTGTCAAAATCGTCGGTGTCAGCAGTGGTGCGGTGTTGCCGCATCGGTTGAAATGAAAATACCTGACTGAAAACAACTTACCTGAGCACTTTTCCCGTTTTTTCACTCAAATACAGCACTGTCTGGCAACAATCACTTTTGTCTATTTTCAGTTTCTCCCTCTTTCGTCGGAAAATATCAGCTGATTTTGACAGTAGCGATAAACAATCCTACCATCAAAATACATGTGGTTTTTGGTGTTGCGGGGATGCTATTACCTTGTTTATTGTGCCATGGTCAAAGCTGTAGGTGTAACTTGAGTCAGTGATGTTAATTTTAGGGAAAATTCCCTACATGGGAATTTTAGCGAAAATTGTGTGCGTAGGGGAAAAAAGGACAGATTTTTTTAAATTCACTTAATGTAGGGAATTTTCAAACAACCCTGGTTATGGAAAATTTTGAAGTCAAATTAGTCAAACTAAAAATTGTAACGATCAAATGTTGTTTCCCAATTTGTCAAAGTTGGCCAAATATGTTTCGGTACTACCACATTCTAATGCAGACTCTGAAAGAATATTTTCGAACAAAAAAGGAACACATCCAGCCATGAAAATTTGACTTGAATTTGTGTAATTCGCTCTTATTTACAAGACGAAGATATCACCTGTGTAAATTTTCAATGTAAAGAACAACACTTTAAGAAAATGGCATACACTGAGTAGTATGACCATAAATAATTAGTCTTAGTGTAATTTTTGTACAGATTGTTTTAATGTGATGTAATGGTATTTCAGTGCAAAGCACAATTTTTTATGTTGCTATGTTGCCATGTTTTAAATGGTATCTTTGTTTTGTTGTTTTCATGTTCCAAATAAATTAAAAGAAGAATAAATAAATGTTATGGTTTTTACTTTTGCGACTTTTATTCACAAAAAATTAAAAAAAACCTTAAATATTACAAAATACTTGGAAAATAAGTGTAGGGAGTTTCGTAGGGAAAATTGCTGGACAGCGTAGGGAAAAGTAGGGATTTTTTTCAAGTCGCGTAGGGATTAAAAAAAAAAGTTAACATCACTGACTTGAGTGTGATCACCTGATTGCGCAGGCGCGCTTGCAAATTGATTGCCATTGTTTTGACCCGTTGCAAATGTGTTTTTGTTAGTTGAAGGGGTCACATAATTTGTATGTAGAAGAATATGATGCTTTGCATTGCAAAGCTTGCAGCGATATTGAGAAGGGTATTTACTGACAATGTGAGTGCGACTGAAACAATTGAAACAAAGTTTTTTCTCTTTAACGAAGGATCTGCGCGACACATAATTTAACTGCTTAAATTGTCTGCACTGTGAGATGGTATGAGCGTCATCACAATTTGGGCACTTAATTTGTAATTGCGTGACGACCGTTAGAATGACGCGGATTTGAATGTATGCACGATTCAAGGGCATCACAACGATAAGTAAGAAATGTAAAAAATGTAGCGAACGCAGGTTCTGTTTGTGCGTCACAAACCTTAGCCCACTCTTGTCTCGATTCGTTATCCAATTTGTTTAAAAGTATTTGTATTAACCAGGGGTCGCGACTTTTCGAATTTAACGCATTTAGACCGCGAACAACTTCATCTGCGCCGTCAGTTAGTTTAGTAATGTAGTAGTTTAGTATGTAGAAGTAATGTAGCACTAGTCGAATTGCATGAAGGTAGTGAAAGAAAGGATTGTACAAACGAACGAACTATCAAAGGCTTTCTTTCATAACGTTGCACTAATCTATCCCAAGCCTCACTGTAGTTGCTTTCAGTAATTGGGATGTGCTCTACCAAATGAAGGGCATCGCCTGCCAAAAACGAAGTCAAATAGAAAAACGTCAGTGTGTCTGTCAAGCCTTGCTTGCTGTCCACAGCACTTAGAAAGAGATCTTTGAACGATGTCCAATCTTGATATCTGCCGGTGAAAACTGGAATTTTGATATGTGGTAGCTGAATTCGCAAATTATTGTTGATAGCAGTAAAATTTTCTAAACAACGACTGTTGCTCCGCGAGCTTCTGCAGGGTATCCTCCTTGTCGCCTCTAAGTAATGTTGAGTGGTCTTCCAGTGTGGATTGAGCCGCTCGTCTGCCGGCTAGCCATTGGGACAGAATCGCATGTGCCTGAAAATACCTTGTCTCGTACTCCACAATGTCGTCAATTGGATCTATAAACTTCGGATCATCCTCGACCCTGTACAGCTCTTGACTTAGAGCCACTAAGTCCTTGTAGTTTTCTTCCAGCTTTTGTAGCCGATTGGAACATTGGTCCACCGAATCTGAATCGGTGAGGTTCTCTGCTACCTCCAAAGTGCGAGTAATGTGGGCCTTTGCCCAGCCACGTTGTTGTTGTAACTTCTTCATTATGTCTGTCGCTTTCATGTGGTACGCGGTGAAAGAATGAAGGCTACGAGTTCGGAAACCAATATACGAAGATTACGGCACTTGGTACGCCGTGCGCGCAGAATTCGCGTGGGCAGACGTGCCCTTTTGTAGCTCCGCGGGTTTTTTCTGTTTATACGTGTTTGCGCGTGTTTAATGTATAAATAAATGTTTAGTGTGTCGCTTAATGTCCGACGGTCGCTGCTGCCGCGTTGTGGCCGGCTAAAATCGCACGGCCAAATCAATAAATAAAAAATAAATTAAATTAAACGCATCTTGCGCACAAATATAAAGTGCAGTGCGAGTGCCGTTATTCTTGCTGTCCGCCAATTCGACCTCCGTCCGCGTTGTGTTGTTGCTGTGTTTTTTTTCCCCGTGTTGTCTTTTTCCTCCGTCCGTTTTTAGTAGCGCTACATGCGGTCCTGTTCGACACTGGGAAATTGACTGCTCTGTGGTAAAGGCATAACACTTACCACAGGGAACATCAATTTTTCAGTGCATCAGATTGCATTTCCGACTGCTTTCCTTGTCCTTTAACCCACCCAGGTCATGGTGCTGGACAAATTTCGTATAGCCTTCTGCAACGTGCGCGCGCTCAGGGCGAACTTTTTCGCAATATACGCGTTTGTAAATCTCCACAAACCCCATGTAATGGCACTAGGTGAGACCCAGGTGTGTGAGGATGCAGATCCACTGGATTTCCACATCCCAGGGTATCACTTACTGCCATTATTCTCTCCTCATAGGGGTCTTGCCCTTTATGTGTGCAGTAATGTTGCGCACCAGTGCCAGCAACAACTATACACGACGGATGCCGAATTTACCTCCATGTGGGTTAAATTCAATATCCAGTCGCACATTCTGCTCTTCTGCTTTCTGTACAGAAGCCCGAATTCAGGGAGAGATTTTACTTATACCAAGTTTGATCTTCTCTCTGATTCTATTTCCCATATTCTGGAATCGTATCTGAATAGTGAAATTGTAGTTGCTGGTGATTTCAATATTCATAATTCCAATTGGCTACGCCATTCCAGCCACACAACTCCTGAAGGTTTGTATGTCGAGCTCTTTGCCGAGTCTAATAACTTGACTCAAATAGTGCATGAACCAACGCATATCCCGTGCGTTGAGGGGCAAGCTCTCAATACTCTAGACCTTTTTCTCACTTCACATCATGAAAAATATGATGTTGAAATGCACGCACCTCTTGGAAACTCGGACCATTGCACCATTTTGGCGTCTTTTTCATACTCTTCTATCCGCAATGCTTCGCCTTTAGCCCCGAAGCGCTTAATGTGGAAGTATGATAAAGCTAACTGGAGTGGACTTAACGATTTTTTCACCCACTTCAATTGGAAATTGTTTTCTTGATAGAAACATAAATGCCGCAGCCAAAATGGTTGAAGAAATTTTATTATTAGGAATGCGGTCCTTCATCCCTAATAAGCTGGTTTGCATTAAACCCAAGGACAATATCTGGTTTAATGAGACATGCAGTATTGCTGTCAGGTCCAAAAAGGAAGCTTTCAGAACATGGCAGGCAAATAAAAATGCCGCCACTGAACAGCTGCGAACAGGCTAGAAATCGATGCAATGCCATCCTAAGGCGCCAAAAGTTTCTGCACGAACAGCGCCAAAGGAAAAAAGTTCTTCAATGCCAGCGTGGTAGTAAGAACTTCTGGTCATTCGTTAAGAAGGTGAAGAATCAAACATCGTCTTCAATTCCAACTCTCCTTAACAATGATCAAATCATCACTCACTCGGTTGATAAAGCTTATTTGTTGGCTAAAATTTTCGCAGACAATTCCTCTCTGCCCCCCAGCGATCAACCACTACCTGTAGTCGAGAACGTATCTTGCTCTATGCCAGAAATTCATTTTCGGACACGGGTAGTTAAAAGAGTGCTTGCAAATCTCGATGTAAATAAGGCTTCAGGGCCGGACGGCATTCCAGCCCTTGTTTTGCAAAAGTGCGCTACCTCACTGGCTTGTCCATTACGCAAACTTTTCAACATGTCATACACCACAGGTGTATTTCCGACATGTTGGAAGGTGGCAAATGTTCAACCAGTTCCTAAAAAAGGCAAGACTACTGACCCTGCCATCTGTTCAGTGCTTTCCAAAGTAATGGAAAGCATTGTAAACTTTAACCTTGTGAAATATCTGGAGCACAATAGACTGCTAAGTGACCGCCAATACGGCTTTCGAAGACAGCGACCGACGGGAGACTTTATGGCGGTCCTCACCGAGAAATGGAACCATAGCATTCTAAACCTCGGTGAAAGCAAGGTTGTTGCATTGGATATTTCTAAAGCCTTTGACCGGGTGTGGCATAAAGCACTCGTGTCTAAATTGATTGCCTATGGCGTCGGTAGTATCTTCTCTCGTTGGATTACGAGCTTCCTCTATGATCGCTCTATTCGTGTTGTAATAGACGGCATTGCCTCGGAAAAGCATTCCTATAGCAAGGGAGTGCCGCATGGTTCGGTCCTTTCTCCAACCCTTTTCCTTATCTTCATCAACGACCTATTGTCGTCTACGAAGAATCCCATCTACTCGTTTGCGGATGACAGCACCATTTGTCATTCATACTCCTTCACAAAGCGCCCCAGCTCTGTGGAGATTGAGAGAGAACGGCGCCGTATGAATGACACACTTAATAGCGACCTACGAACAATCTCCAAGTGGGGTCAAGCGAACAGGGTCGATTCTAATCCTCGCAAGACCCAATGTTGTCTGTTATCCCACAAGCGAGTCTCCCAACATCCCAACATATCCCTGGTTATGGATGGTGTGAGTATTGCGGAATCGGCAGCTCTTGATGTTCTGGGCATGTCCATTAAGAACGATCTTCGTTGGAACGATCATATTTATGGCGTGTCGAAAGAAGCAGCCAAGTGCCTCGGCTTCTTAAAGCGGTGCAAAATATATTTCACCCCGTCCGATCTCCGCATTATTTATACCACCTATATCCGACCTAAAATGGAGTTTAACTCGCACCTATGGGCAGGGGCTTCAAAAACCTATTTGGAGCTCCTGGATCGGGTGCAAAACCCTGCGATTAAACTTATAGGGGACAGTAGGGCATCCAGCTCTATTGACTCCTTGGAGCATCGTCGAAACGTGGCATGTGTGGTGAACAGAGAAAGTTCGTTCCTGGCCCGAACAGCGCGATTGTGGAATGGTATCCCTGCAGATGTTTTCCCCAGCACCTATGATCTTGATGGATTCAAGGCAAGAGTCCATAAATTCTTCACCCAACTTCCTCTCTCCCAACCTATATATCCTTCCTGAACCAGCGCAATGCCTCGCAATTATAGGGGTCATCCCCTGCGCGTTGGCTCGTCTAAAAAAAAAAAAACAAAAAAAACTAAGAGCGAAAAGTCTAGAACTCCAAACTGGAGGCTATGCAAAAGGGTCAGTGCAACGTGATGCGCGGTGGCACAATTATCCGGAAACACAGTCGAAACGGCGCTTCCTACACGGTGGAACGATCGAGCTCTCCGACTGCGAAATACTAAGCAATCACGCCGCATGGTACGCGGTGGCGCGGCAACTCGGAGTACACTTGCTGTCTCGGCACGTGGTGCGCGGTGCCCGAGATGTTCACTCAAACCAATAGCCGGACGATCCGGCTCGAAGGACCAGAAAATGTTTTAGAACTAAAAAGAAAACGCTGAGATTTGGCTTAAGCCCTTTAACAACTTATTCTTTATTGAGTATTTGCGACCGTTCGACCGAGTACAATATGACTAAACGTAACGACAGCTGAACAACTGTCAACTGAACAACTGCACTGAAATGTGCGATGTGATTCTTTTATATGTGCAACTTAACGAAAAATACAGTTATTTCAGAAAAAAGGGGAATAAGTAAATAAACACTGATGGCGGCTCTCTGGTTCCACAACATGAGTATAGAGTGCAATAGAAAAAAAACAGACTTCAACTTCATTAGCACTTAGCTTCAGTAATAATTACATAATTATGTGAAAGTGATATCAAAGGTAGAAAGAATAAACATTTGTGACAATAAGTGGACAAAAACATTTGGAGCAAGCGCATATAAATTAATTTCATGTGAACAATAAATCTCAATAAGAAGCGTGATTACAGAAGCTTCATCAACAATTTAATGTGCAAGAGACTCCGAAACATAAGAAAAGAAAAAAGGAACAGAAATAACTAACTATGACAAGAAGTGAACGAGAACATCAAGAATAAGAAACTGTACACTTATTTTACGTCACCAGTAAATTACAACAAAAAACATAAAGGCAACAGCGTCACCAATAATTACATATCGCACACGCACAACAAAAGTGACACAACTCAAAATTTTTGATTTTTCAGGAAACGCAAAAAACTGTTTTTGAGCTAAATAAACATTTTTTTTAAATAACGTATAGACCGTTCAGTAGAAAATCCTTACAGATTACGCTTTATGATATGTTGCAAGAACTTTTTTTTTATTTTACACTAGAAAATCCAAAATTTTGAGTTGTGACTGTTTATATCATCAAAACATTAATTCAATAATTACCGAATTATTTCAAGTTATGCCACTTTTTCTGAATTTAATAATTATAAATGAGAGTTAAAAAGTTTAAAGAAAAAATTAGAAAATTCATAATTAATTTTAATATTAAAAAAATATACAAAAATTGTCAGAATTTTGCTTAAAATTAAGTTTAACAAAAATTTCTTTCGTCAAAAGTGACACAATTTGAGTTAGGACTCTTTTGCATTGAGCTGCATCGATCAAATAGTATCAAACTTCTGACATGAAGAGAGACCTAACTGTATTTTAGCAACAGTTAACAACAACAAAATATACTGAGCTTCTGCTTATTAGTAGATAGATGCATTGCGCCCACCACTTTTGTAGTGCGTGTGCGATATGTCCAAGCAACAAACATCAAGAGTAACAAGAGCACCAATTGTAACTACAACGCAAGTACTCTCAACAACACCAAATATTTAACACCCACAACACCTGACCATCGAACGACAACAAGTCAACATAAAGATCAAGCGACTGTACTGTACTACTGAAAAATCATCAACAACTTCACCAATATACCAAACTAGAAAACATACCACTTAAAAGAGGACGGACTGATAGCAGATGAAGACAACCACGGAAAACGTGGATACTAATACTAGATTTAAAATTATTTTATCTAACCTAAGTAGTATTGCACAGTATGATGGGGACAGGAATGGTTTAATAAATTTTTTGGAACGCATTGATTCAATGGTTCCTATTCTTAATTCATTCGATGATATTTATAAACAATTACTGTTGGGACTTATAAAAGATAAAATTGTTGGTAATGCCAGAAAAAGTTTACTTATTAATGGAAATTGAAATACGTGGCCAGAAATAAAAAGAATTTTAATTGAAAATCATGGCGAAAGAGACTCGGCTGACGAGCTTATTGACAAAATTAGATCATGTCGTTGTGACTCCTCAATAGAAAACTTTTATAACAAATTAAACACTTATTTGTGCCGGTTAAATAACGCCTTATATTTTTAGGGGAACATCCGTACTTTTGAAGCTAGTAGCAATGCGAGAATTACAATGCACTCATTTAAACACGGTTTGCCAGAACCCGTTAAAAGCATTATTGTTAGTCGTAATCCTGCTAGTTTTAGAGAGGCCTATGAAATAATTAAAACGAATGGTTATTTAAAATACAGTAACAATCAAAAAAATCGTTTAACAACAACATGCAATATTCAAATCAAAACTTACAAACCTATGATAGAAACACACAACAACAAAGACAATCAAATAACCAATTTGAGCATAGAAATGAACAACAACAAATGCGCGATTGCAATACGCGTCAGCAAAATTATTCTGTGCAAACTAGACGAACATTTAACAACGCTAATCAAGGAAGTAGAGCTAACAATAACTATTACAGAACTGATAACATTTGAGCAAATCATTCAGTGCAACGCAATAATAACAATGAAGGTTTTTACAATGACGCAAGTTGGTTGGTTGGTTCAAGTGGTGATGTTCCATCATCCAATTAGCGCGTTGGCGCCGTTTTGTTACCACTATTCCCGGTAGGTACACTAGGGTATGCTGTGCGATGTCTTCTGGACTGTATGTTTATATATATCCATATATATCCTCTATATCCAGTCCGAGAGGTTAATAAAAGAGAGTAGCGAGTTTACACTGCACTTTGCTATCTCCTCGAAATTCTGGAATGTCGGTTTTCCCAGCGTTTTCCATCTCCTTCTTGATAGCGCCGGGCAGTCGCAGAGGAAGTGGTGTACGGTTTCTTTCTCGTCCGGGTTTTCACAGCTGTGACAGCTGGTATTGTATGGGATCCCCATTTTTGCCGCGTGCTCGCCAATAGGCCAGTCTTGCCACATCCCGGCGGCCCTTGTTCAAGAGCTCTGCGGTCTTGTTCTTGTCGTATGTTGGCCAAAGTAGTCTGCAGGTTTTACAGAATTCCGTCCTCTGCCATCTAGTGTTGGCTTTGGCGAAGAAGTCCTTCGAGACCTCGCTCTTGATGGAGCCCAGTGGGGCGTGAACCGCCAACGCCTCGCTTTCATCAAGAGCGGAGACTCTCCGAGCTAGCTCATCGGCTCTTTCGTTCCCTTCAATGTTCTTGTGCCCTGGCACCCATATCAAGGTAACTCTGTACCTATGAGCCAGCTCTGTGAGGAGCTTCCTGCACTCCCGCACTAGTTTTGACGACAGAATCCTAGTACCTTGATCGCAAATAGGCTGTCGGAAAGTATAGTGATGTGGCTTTTGTAGGATGTGTCTGCCAGTGCCATCCTATATGCTTCTCTAATAGCAAGCACTTCCGCCTGGAAAACGCTTGCTGTATTGGGGAGACGGAAAGACACATTTAGTTTAAGGTGTTCCGAGAAGACTCCTGCTCCTACTCCGCATACCATCTTGGAGCCATCCGTGTAAATCGTGGTATCCAGGTTATTAAGGTTGTTCCCTCTCTTCCATTCTAGACGGGAGGGGGTACGGATATCGTAGTTTTTCCCAAAAGCAATGATGGGAATAGCGTAATCCGTAGTTGTAGGAAGGTTCCTTTGCCCTTATGATAGTAGACTGCCATGGCCATACGGTCTGTCTCTGCAGCCACCGGTTTCTCTCAGCCTGAGAGAACTAAGAATTGCGATTTTCATAATGTGCAGATCAACGGAAAGCAAGTGCGTCAGCACGTTTAGCGCCTCTCCAGGGCAGGATCTAATCGCTCCCGTAGTTCCGGCACAAGCTGTTCTTTATAATCTACCGAGGTTGGTGATGTTATATTCCCTCCTGAGGGCTTTCCACCAGACAAGAGCTCCGTATGATAGTATTGGACGCACAACCATCTTGAACATCCAAAGCATTAGACTTGGTCGGAGGCCCCACCTCCTTCCTATCATTTTCCTGCAGGAATAAAGTGCAAATCCTGCTTTGTTTATTCTATGCTCTATATTTAGCCTCCAGTTCAGTTTGGGGTCTAGAATTACCCCAAGGTATCTGGCACTGGACGAGAGGGGTAATGTAACGTTCCCAAGATGAGGCCGTCTAAAGGTTGGTATCTTAGTGCGGGTGGTAAACAGTATCAGTTCAGTTTTACTGGGGTTAATGCTTAGTCCACGTCCCTTACACCAAGCACTTAACTCGTCCAAACTACCCTGAAGGATTCCGCTAATCACATCAGGGCTCATTCCCGATGCCATTAAAACCACGTCGTCCGCATACGCAACCGTTTTGACTCCTCTCCGGTTAAGTTCTGTTAGGATGCTGTCAATGGCACAGACCCACAAGAGAGGCGATAATACCCCCCCCCTTGTGGTGTGCCCCTGGTTTCCCATTTTGTAAGGTGTGCGTTTCCGAGCGTTGCGCTCACCACCCTCGATTGGAGTATTGCAGTGGCCCGGCTGCGAACATGTACGTTTACTCCAAGGTTCACCAGCGATGACTCTATCGCGCTATTCTCTATGTTGTTAAAAGCACCTTCTATGTCCATAAAGGCCGTCAATGTGTATTGTTTGTACACCAGTGATCTTTCCACTGTTCGTACTACTTCGTGAAGGGCTGTCTCCGTTGACTTTCCCTTCAGGTATGCATGTTGGGCTGCTGACAACTTATACTCTACCTCCTTACGTATATGGAGGTCGAGGAGTCGCTCACGGGTCTTGAGCACGAAAGATGTCAGACTTATGGGCCGAAAGTCCTTCGCCGACTCATGGCCTCTTTTCCCTACCTTGGGAATAAAGACGACCTTAACGCGCCTCCAACTAATGGGAATGTAGTTCCAGGCTAGGCAGGCCTTAAAAATGACCTCGAGGGTAAAACTGAGTCTTGGGACTCCTGTAGCATCATTGAAATGATGCCATCTGGGCCCGGGGACTTATAGGGGGAAAAGCTTTTTATGGCGCATGCGAGATTTTCCCTAGTTATAATGGTGTTGTCACTGATTGGGGGCAGATTTAGTATCTGATGCCTTATCCGTGGTTCCTCCTTTTCGCACCCTGGAAAGTGCGTACTTAACAGCAGGTCTAAGGCCTCCTCAGTACTCTCAGTCCAGGAGCCATTCGGCTTCTTGATGTATGAGGGGCAGGTGTGGTCCCTTGACAACACCTTACTTAGCCTAGCCGAATCTTTGGTGGTTTCTATGGCTGAACAGAAATTCCTGCAACCCTTGTTTTTGGAGTCCCTTACCGCCTTTTTATACTTCCTTAGGCTATTCTTGTAATTTTGCCAGTTACCCGTAGAATAGCTTAGATTGAATGACCTCCGGACCTCCGATCTCTGACGGGATAATTCATCGTTCCACGATTTCTTAGAGTATTTGATTGGACAAGACGTTTTGAACGCGGAAGCCATCGCGTTTTCCAACTGCTCGATTCTGTGGTAAATGTCCGCCACTGAGGATATACTGGCAGGGCGTACTCCGCCTATCCTATTGCGGATCATGCCGGCGAATCGATTCCAGTTGGTACGTCTAGGGTTACGATATGGCGGGGGTGGTTTTTTTTTTTTTAACTCGAATAAACGCGCAGGGGATGACCCCTATTAATGCGAGGCATTGCGTTGGTTCAGGAAGGATATAAAGGTTAGGAGATAGGGTTAAGAGTGAAGTGGTTATGGACTCTTGCCTTGAACCCATCGAGATCATAAGTGCTGGGGAAGATATCCGCAGGGAGACCATTCCACAGCCGCGCTGTGCGGGCCAGAAACGAACTTTCTCTGTAATGCGTAGTGCGCTGGAACATCGTTTCAACGTGGAATGCATGGGCGCCAGTGTTCAAACGGGTTGCCCGTGGGAATACCCGGAGTGATGGCATCAAGCTGCTCATCTCCACTGAACAATTACCGAAAAAGTATCGGTAAAACAACACCACACACGCCACGTTTCGACGATGTTCTAAGGAGTCAATAGAGCTGGATGCCCTACTGTCCCCTATAAGTTTAATCGCACGGGTTTGCACCCGGTCCAGGAGCTCCAAATCGGTTTTTGAAGCCCCCGCCCATAGGTGCGAGTTAAACTCCATTTTAGGTCGGATATAGGTAGTGTAAATAATGCGGAGATCAGACGGAGTGAAATATTTTTTGCACCGCTTTACGAAGCCGAGGCACTTGGCTGCTTCTTTCGACACGCCAAAAATATGATCGTTCCAACGAAGATCGTTCTTAATGGACATGCCCAGAACATCAAGAGCTGCCGATTCCGCAATACCCACACCACCCATAACCAGGGATGTGGGGAGACTCGTTTGTGGGATAACAGACAACATTGGGTCTTGCGGGGATTAAAATCGACCCTGTTCGCTTGACCCTACTTGGAGATTGTTTGTAGGTCGCTATTAAGTGTGTCATTCATACGGCGCCGTTCTCTCTCAATCTCCACAGAGCTGGGACGCTTTGTGAAGGAGTATGAATGACAAATGGTGCTGTCATCCGCAAACGAGTAGATGGGATTCTTCGTCGACGACAACAGGTCGTTGATGAAGATCAGGAAGACGGTTGGAGAAAGGACCGAACCCTGCGGCACTCCCGCGCTAAGGGAATGCTTTTCCGAGGCTATGCCGTCTACTACAACACGAATAGAGCGATCATAGAGGAAGCTCGTAATCCAACGAGAGAAGGTACTACCGACACCATAGGCAATCAATTTTGACACGAGTGCTTTATGCCACACCCGGTCAAAGGCCTTGGAAATATCCAATGCAACAACCTTGTTTTCACCGAGGTTTAGAATGCTATGGTTCCATTTCTCGGTGAGTACCGCCATAAAGTCTCCCGTCGATCGTTGTCTTCGGAAGCCGTATTGGCGGTCACTTAGCAGTCTATTGTGCTGCAGATATTTCACAAGGTTGAAGTTTACAATGCTTTCCATTACTTTGGAAAGCACCGTACAGATTGCTATAGGTCGGTAGTTCGCAGGGTCAGTAGTCTTGCCTTTTTTAGGAACTGGTTGAACATTTGCCACCTTCCAACATGTCGGAAATACACCTGTGGTGTATAACATGTTGAAAAGTTTGCGTAATGGGCAAGCCAGTGAGGTAGCGCACTTTTGCAAAACAAGGGCTGGAATGCCGTCCGGCCCTGAAGCCTTATTTACATCGAGATTTGCAAGCACTCTTTTAACTACCCGTGTCCGAAAATGAATTTCTGGCATAGAGCAAGATACGTTCTCGACTACAGGTAGTGGTTGATCGCTGGGGGCAGAGAGGAATTGTCTGCGAAAATTTTAGCCAACAAAAAAGCTTTATCAACCGAGTGAGTGATGATTTGATCATTGTTAAGGAGAGTTGGAATTGAAGACGATGTTTGATTCTTCACCTTCTTAACGAATGACCAGAAGTTCTTACTACCACGCTGGCATTGAAGAACTTTTTTCCTTTGGCGCTGTTCGTGCATGGCATTGCATGGATTTCTATCCTGTTTAGGCAGCTGTTCAGTGGCGGCATTTTTATTTGCCTGCCATGTTCTGAAAGCTTCCTCTTTGGACCTGACAGCAATTCTGCATGTCTCATTAAACCAGATATTGTCCTTGGGTTTAAGGCAAACCAGCTTATTAGGGATGAAGGACCGCATTCCTAATAATATAATTTCTTCAACCATTTTGGCTGCGGCATTTATGTTTCTATCAAGAAAACACAATTTCCAATTGAAGTGGGTGAAAAAATCGTTAAGTCCACTCCAGTTAGCTTTATCATACTTCCACATTAAGGGAAGGCTCCCCTGGATTTGGGCAAAAATAAGGCAAAGTTTGTAATTTTTTTGTGGGATAATGAAAAGGCGTACAAACTTCCGGTTTTGACTATTACATTCGTCTATTATTTAGGAGTTTAAAAAGTTAAAAAACTTGATGAAATTCAAAATGGCGGCTACAAAATGGCGATTTCCGTAGGCCTCTGCGCGCCAAACATCGCTCGAGAACTGTAATCCTGCAGCCTCTTGTAGTGGACTGAAATCAAAAAGCATTGTCATTACTTAAAGATAACAAAATTGTCTGTGCATTGAACTAGACTCAAAAAATTTAAACGGAAAATTCTTGCACAATGAATATTTGAAGTAAAAAAATCAATTTTTTGCACCTTTTTTTAATTTCAACCACATTTAAAAATTAAAAATATATAACTATTTATGCAAATTGTTAGTTCAAGGCATACAGAAAATCAAATACATTCGAGCAGTTTTTAGATGAAGAAAATCGGATCATTAGATCAAGTCCGGGGATTTCAGTTAGAATGGAAAAAATGGTTTCGAGATAAACGCGTTTGCGGCAAATTAGAGCAGTGGAGCGTCCCGTAGCGCGCGTGAGACAGGTGTGTTCTCCCATGAAAATACGCGTCGTATCAAAAAATCCTTTTACACACATATTCTACATATATGTAGCCTTCGTTTTATGCAAAAAAAAAAACGATTTTTCGGTCCAAATCCAGGGGAGCCTCGGGGCTAAAGGCGAAGCATTGCGGATAGAAGAGTATGAAAAAGACGCCAAAATGGTGCAATGGTCCGAGTTTCCAAGAGGTGCGTGCATTTCAACATCATATTTTTCATGATGTGAAGTGAGAAAAAGGTCTAGAGTATTGAGAGCTTGCCCCTCAACGCACGGGATATGCGTTGGTTCATGCACTATTTGAGTCAAGTTATTAGACTCGGCAAAGAGCTCGACATACAAACCTTCAGGAGTTGTGTGGCTGGAATGGCGTAGCCAATTGGAATTATGAATATTGAAATCACCAGCAACTACAATTTCACTATTCAGATACGATTCCAGAATATGGGAAATAGAATCAGAGAGAAGATCAAACTTGGTATAAGTAAAATCTCTCCCTGAATTCGGGCTTCTGTACAGAAAGCAGAAGAGCAGAATGTGCGACTGGATATTGAATTTAACCCACATGGAGGTAAATTCGGCATCCGTCGTGTATAGTTGTTGCTGGCACTGGTGCGCAACATTACTGCACACATAAAGGGCAAGACCCCTATGAGGAGAGAATAATGGCAGTAAGTGATACCCTGGGATGTGGAAATCCAGTGGATCTGCATCCTCACACACCTGGGTCTCACCTAGTGCCATTACATGGGGTTTGTGGAGATTTACAAACGCGTATATTGCGAAAAAGTTCGCCCTGAGCGCGCGCACGTTGCAGAAGGCTATACGAAATTTGTCCAGCACCATGACCTGGGTGGGTTAAAGGACAAGGAAAGCAGTCGGAAATGCAATCTGATGCACTGAAAAATTGATGTTCCCTGTGGTAAGTGTTATGCCTTTACCACAGAGCAGTCAATTTCCCAGTGTCGAACAAGGCCGCATGTAGCGCCACTGAATACGGACGGAGGAGGGAGACACGGAAAGAGAACCACAAACAACACCACGCGATCAGAATTTAATGCGGCGGACGGCGAGTTAACGGCATTTTATGCGGTGATCGGTTTCGTTGCATTTTAGTTAATTATTAAATGATTATTTGTTGGCAATTTGTTTGTTGGCACACGCGCGGTAGCTGACACCGTGTAAAAAAAAAACAAACACAACCGGCGGACGAACATTAATACGCGCGCGAGACGGACATTAAACACCGGGAGCACAAAAAGGCACGTCTTCCCACGCGTAGCTGTGTTGACACACTTGACCTCTAAATTGAAGAGTATCCAGGCGTGATCCGAAAAGGATTTTTTGCTGGACACTCTCCATTTATCCATCCTCACTTGCTCATTGTCAGTTAGTAGTGTAACATCTAGGACCTCCTCCCAACCACTGAATCCGTCAGTGCTTGGGAAGACGAAGGTTGGGGTGTTACCCTTGTTACACACTGCCAGGTTAGTATTAAGTATAAAATCAAAGAGTGACTCACCCCGATCGTTGATTTCGCTGCTGCCCCATAGAGTGTGTCTTGCATTGGCATCAGAGCCTATCAACACTACACTCCGGTTGTTACCGCCGCTCATGAGCCGCCGGACTTCTTCGGGTGGCGCGGGCCTATTATGCGCCATGTAGGCCGAGGCAATTTTTATGTTGGTGCCCCCCGCTGCAACTAGCTCCACCACCGTGGTTTCGTTGGTGCTGTGATGGGGTAAAAGATAGGTGTTGAGATGTTTTTTGGCAACTATACACGCCTTGGGATTACCTTCACCCTTTTTGTAGAAAAGGTTGTAGTTGCTCAGCCGAAGTCCCTTTACCTCCGTGCTCCGCACCCAAGGCTGTTGGACGATGGCGATGTCTACATCCTCCTCCGACAGGAGGACGGCTAGGTTGTCCGTTGCCAACTTAGAGTGTTGGAGGTTGACTTGGACAACCTTCAACCCCATATCTTAATGGACAGGGGTGGTATGGTCCGGATCATCTAGCCTGACGTCGTCCAACAACTTCTGCGCATCAATGATCCCGTCAGCATCCTCTTCTTCCGGATTGGAGGAGCGGAAGACCTTCAGCCTCGCGTGCCGCACGCCAAACCGAAGTTTGTATTCTGCCCTCTCCAGGGCAGGCAAGCATTCCTCACTAATAACTAGGAGGAAGGAAATACTGTTTTTCTGCGGAGCCTCCGCCTTCAAGACTTGCCGATCCGCCATTGGCACTGTCGGGTTGTGTGCCTGCAGGTAAGGCACCAGCTTGCCACTGTCCAATGTCATATTGGGCAACCAAATGCGAGCCCTTGGTCTCCTGGGGATCTCGCTGGCTGGGATGCGCTTGAGCCTCAAGCCACCCGCTGCTTCTCCGAGCTTGGAAGTGCAGCCTTCCAGGAAATCCTTCGAGAATTTGTCCTCGCACTTGATCACCCGATACCCGCGAACAACTTCCGCCGAGTCGAAACCGGGGAGAGGCACCTTCGGGTTCGCTGCCAGGTTGCTCATCACATGGTCCATGACCATCTGTGTCAACCTGGCCTCGATCTCTCCCCATTTCTCCAAGGCTTCCTTGCTGCGATTGGTGGTGGCATCGACCAGCGCCACCTGCAGGTGATCCCTTGCTACGTCACTAAAAACGCGTTTGGCCTCTGTTGCACCGGCAACCTTGGCCTTCTTCGTTTCGCGGTTCGAACGGTCATAAGCAGAACGGTCGCGTTTTGTTGCTGCTGGGGTTTGCGGCAGGGTCGCTTTGTACACCAAGTACTCATCGACAACCTTCTGAAACCGTACCTTGTCCTCCGCGTCCGTGGGATGAGCAGTACCAGCAGCCTCGTTCTTGCTGATCCTGCCGAGGGTAGCTAAGGCTCTCTGGTACTGCTTATACCTGGACGGTTCTCTAGGTTTGGCCGGTTTCTTGCTGGCGTTCGCTGCTGAAGTTGTGGGTTTCTCGGTAGGGGTAGAACTGCTGTGGCCCACAGCGCCCACTCCTATCGAGGAAATTAGGGTTTCCTGGCTTGATGCCAGGAGGTCGTCTCCGGAGGAAGGGCCCACCTCTCTCCTTTTGTCCGTCAGTCGTTTGTTCTTTTCCGTTTGTCCGAGTCCATAGTTCATTTGTCCTTGTCCGTCGTCTGTTCGTTTCGTTCCGAGGCAGTTTTTTGAGGGTCGACATCAACTGGTTCTTACGGTCACCTGCCTGACCTGGCGGGCTGTGCGTGGCACTGTTGAGATGCCAGCACGGTGACCAATGCGGGAATGGGGAAGGGGAGGGTCCATCACGGCAGAGCCCCTTACCGTGATAAGGCCACCGTTCCTTCCTGAGGCGGCCAGGTATCAGGAAAGCTCCGTTCAAATACAGCCGATATACTCCCTGGCTGCAAATCAGTCAGATGGGCACGGGTCGCATGACACCCCGGATTAGAGAGGTTGTGCTAGCTTAGCCGACCACGACCAGAACCAGATCCGGAAGTGGCCGTTTCCAGCCGTCACCACGTGGAGGTGTTAGCACACGCTTCCGTCAGCCAGCTCAGTTACGGCACGTACACTGACGGCACGATGGCTATGGAAATAAGTGTTAATCAAATTGGCCCAAATTTTCAGGAAGACAGCCTAGAGGACTACCCTATATAATCGTAAATACCCCAATAAAAAAGCTCAGGTTTATTGTAGATACAGGTGCTGAATTTATTATTATGAACCCAAATCTTTGTAATCCTAAGTAGATAGTAATTACAGCTAGCTTTACCTTAAAAGTTTTAAATCACAATATATCAACAAGCAAAAAAATACAGTGTACCTTTATTTGAAGAGTTTAAGAAGCCAAACACGTACGTTGAATTTATTGAATTTTTGTTTCACAAAGAATTCGATGGAGTTATTGGCAATAATATTTTGCTTAACCTAGACATAACACTTGATTATAAAAATAGAAAATTAATAACAGAAAATACATCATTGCCAATATTCTTCAATGGAGAAGAAGAACTATCTGCTGAAAATTATTTAAAACACGACTCATTAGAAATTTTCACATGCGAAGAAAACAACAAACCTCTGCAAAATCTGTTTGCGGAACACTTAAATTATAAAGATAAAAAAATTCTAAAAACAATTTTAAACTCTAACAAAGATCTTTTTTACAAGGATGGGGATAAATTACACCGGCACACAAAAAAAAAAAGTGGTCTGTACATTTGACTAGACCCACCTATCCTTATGTATTTCGGTGCGCTGAAACCGAATCCGAGGTCAGTTTTGTCCGTACACCCTCAAAATTTTGAGTAAATTGCAAAAAACTGCCATTACACTGGCATACAAAAAAAAAAGTGGTCTGTACATTTGACTAGACCCACCTATCCTTATGTATTTCGGTGCGCTGAAACCGAATCCGAGGTCAGTTTTGTCCGTACAACCTCAAAATTTTGAGTAAATTGCAAAAAACTGCCATTACACCGGCACACAAAAAAAAAAAGTGGTCTGTACATTTGACTAGACCCACCTATCCTTATGTATTTCGGTGCGCTGAAACCGAATCCGAGGTCAGTTTAGTCCGTACACCCTCAAAATTTTGAGTAAATTGCAAAAAACTGCAAAAAATGGCTAAAAATCGCAAATAATGGCAGTTTTTTGCAATTTACTCAAAATTTTGAGGGTGTACGGACCAAACTGACCTCGGATTCGGTTTCAGCGCACCGAAATACATAAGGATAGGTGGGTCTAGTCAAATGTACAGACCACTTTGTTTTTTTTGTGTGCCGGTGTTATCCTTCCACAAATGAGGCCGTTTACGGCGGATATTTTCACGCAAACGTCTTAAAACAGTCAAATAATAGTCTTTACCGACTGTTTGTCCTTCAGGGACGAATTCATGATGCACCACACCACGAATATCGAAGAAACCAATCAGCATTACCTTGATTTTCGAGCGACTTTGGCGTGGTTTTTTCGGTTTCGGCTCGTCTTTTCCTCTCCATTCCGATGATTGTTGGCTTGTTTGCATGTCGTACTCGTAGACCCATGTCTCGTCACCAGTTATGATGCGTTCCATGAAAGTTGGATCGGAATTGGCACGATCAAGCACGTCCAAAGAGACCTGTTCACGGTACGCATTTTGAAGAAAATTCTCAACAAAATCGCAACGCATTACTGAGGTGAACTGGTTTCAACAGCTGCCGTAAACAAACTGTCTGACAGATCGCGCTCATTTTTGGCATAGTAATTAAGGACAGTGCTACCAACCTACAGAAACTTAAAATATCGAAAAATATACAGCGCGCGAATTTTAAATGAGAATTTCCGGAAACTTTTCGGTCACAATGTACATATATATTTTTAGTCCATCGAATAGTTTGAATTTTCTCATACGAGATATATGTATGTATGTTATATAAGATTTCAGAAATAATGTTTATTTTATATTAAACTTAATTATATTAAATCAAATCTCTATTAATAGTTATTAAAAGAAGTCATATAATAAGAAATGTATGTTATTATTGCATATATTGATCCCTTTATGGGTACAATGGTCAGCAGAAATCCGAAAAATCTAGTTAATATTTTCTAAAACATCAATATTATCTTAAATTTTTTATAAAATAATATTTACATTACCATACATATATTTGTACATACATACTATTCGTTATAAATAAATAAATAAAAAAAATATGCTTCACGCAATGCGCGTAATGCTTCGCAACATTCCTTTGAAGCACATTCAACTCAAACTTCACAAAGCATTTGCGGTACCTCATGCTGCTTAAATCTTCCGACATACTCGACACCTTCCGCAAGTATTTGCGGTACCTCATGCAGTTCAAACCTTCCGACATACTCGACAGCTTCCGCGAGTAATTGCGTAACAACGAGAAGGAAGTCTGCTAGCGTCGAGTCGCAACGAGAAGCTGCTCGCTCAGCGTCGAGTAACAACGTGCAGTTACTCGGCAATTTAGAGGTACAGAAAAATGAGTACCTTTTTTTCAGCTTCTCTTCGGATACTTGTTCCGTTTTTGAAACTGCACGTGAAGACATCGAGTATAAATGGATTTAAGCAGCTCTCTAGTATAGGGTTTTCCAACAAGAGGTGTTATTTTGAATCACCCGGTATTTCGGTAGCTGTCACTTTTGAAGCTTTTATTCTTTGACATTTGACAAGTAGAAGTAGTAGAAAAATGGAACGATACATGCTTCAACAACGCATTGAAATTATTAAAATTCACTACAAAAATGGTGAAAATCTTGTAGTCACAGTTCGCAAAACTAAAGCATTTTTGGGTCGTCGTGAAGCACCTTGTCGCACCGCAATACAGAAATTGGTGGAAAAATTCGAGCTGTTGGGACAAGTTAGTAAAGTGAAGAATAAAACCCGTGCATGTCGCTCAAGAACAACTGAGAATATTGCTGCTGTAGTCTAAAGTGTTGAAGAAAACCCAGGTTTGTCGATTCCTCGTCGTTCTTTGGAATTGGGCATTCCAAAAACGTCATTACACCGTATTTTGCACAAAGACTTGGGTCTTAAGGCTTATAAAGTTCAGTTAACACAAGAACTCAAGCCGACCGATCATCAACAACGTCGTGTCTTTGCTGATTGGGTCCTTGAAATGCATGAAAATTATCCGGAAGTCCATCGAAAAATCATCTTGACTGATGAGGCCCGTTTCCACCTTGGTGGCTACGTCAACAAGCAAAATTGTCGCATCTGGGGTCGGAAAACCCAAGAGTTATTGTTGAGAAGCCTCTCCATCCTCAACGTGTGACTGTTTGGTGCGGTTTATGGTTCGGCGGGGTCATTGGACCTTACTTTTTCGAAAATGGGGTTGGATCAACAGTTACGCTGAATGGATTGCGCTATCGAGAGATGATTAATAATTTTGTATTGTCGGAGTTGGATGGTATTGATCTGGACGACGTTTACTTTCAACAAGACGGCGCTACGTGCCACACAAGCAACGAAACCATTGCTCTTTTACGGGAAAAGTTTCCGGACCATGTTATCTCTGGAAGAGTTGATCACAATTGGCCACCGAGATTTTGTGATTTAACACCTTGCGACTTCTTCCTTTGGGGCCACGTGAAAGATAAGGTGTACGCCAATAGCCCAGCGTCGATTCAAGACCTCAAAGATAGAATTCGTGAGGCTATTGCGGACATAGGGCAGCCACTTTGCGATTTGGTTATGGGAAATTTCATGAAAAGGATATGGTCCTGTAAGCGTGGTCGTGGTGGCCATTTGGCTGATGTTGTTTTTCATTATTAACGGCATACCTTCCTCTTTATTATGAAATAAACATCCGATCATTTATCTCAAAAATTGCATTTTTCTTTGAACACCAAAATAACACCTCTTGTTGGAAAACCCTGTACAAGCCACAATCAGGCAAAAACCGCTGAGTCGATTTAGATGAAATAAACACTAAACATATTTTTAGCTGGGGGAATGGTACATAGGCTATATGAGAATGACCACGCCCCCTTCTTACGCCCACTATGGTAACAAAACTCATCTATGGTATGCTTTTGTAGGGCAATATGGGTATCAAACGATTCAGCGTGTCATTGCGGCAAACATAGGCCATAATATAATCGGCCACAATCACTTTCCGCCGCCGTGGCTCAGTTGGTTAGTGCGCGGTCCAGCGAGTCGCATGCAGAGCGACGCAAGATCGAATACTGCATGTAGTAACACCTAAAAAAAAATAACGGGAAACTCGTTTTCTCTTTCGGTGGCTTTCCTCTCAGCTGGAAATGGCAAACCTCTGAGAGTAAAAATTGCCTATGAAAAAGCTCCCAACCTGCCGTTCGGAACCGGCATAAAACTGTAGGTCCCTTCCACCCGCGTACAAAATTCACACGCACAACACGGGTGGCTGCGGGAAGCTAGGCCTTAGTCTCGCGTAAGCGGGCTGTCGTGCCAATGAATTATTAATTAATTAATCACTTTCCGTGCCCACTAAGCTAACAAAACGAGGCTACGGTACATGTCTGAAAATTAATGTTGATGTAAAATGATATAACTATATTTATTTATAACTATATAATTATATAAGCTTGACCACACCCACCTTTTAAATGAATAAATGAGGTAAAGGTTAGTGCAGAGTGGTGGGATCTTGTTAAGGTGATTAGAGGCTCGAATTCGGTGTCAAAAGCTGATATACCCGCAGTGGAGTTTAGTCAATATTTCAATGACCTTCTCAATCCACCCATTGCTGCACACCAAATCTATCATATTATGTAGCTTTGCTAGTATCGGACGAAAGTCTAGATAAACGAATCTCTTCGGCAGAAATTGTTCAAATGCTACATAAAACAAAACCTGGAAAAGCCCCTGGACTTGATAGAATATCATATGAATTCTTTATTAATGCAGACATACAATTCCTTGACGAACTGGCTAAAACCTACACTAGACTATATAATTGTGGACGCGCAGATAGAGCTTTTGAAACCAGTGTTATTTTCCCACTCTTCAAGAAAGGTGACAAGGATATAGTGTCGAATTATAGAGGTATCTCATTCATGAATTGTATCGCCAAGATAATGATGGGTATACTTAATCAGCGGCTTGTAAGTTGGTTGGAGAGTAGAAGTCTAATTACAGAGTATCAGGCAGGGTTCCGAAAAAAGTACTCCACGGCAGACAACATTTACAACCTGACATCAATCATTCACATCAAATTGGGCGAAAAAAAGAAGGTTTATGCATTTTTTGTGGATTTTAAGGCAGCATTTGACACGGTCCCAAGGCATCTTTTAATTTACAAGTTACATAACATAGGCATTTCGACTAAAATGGTAAATTTCATCGAGAGTGTGTATAAATGTACTGATTCTGTGATATGGACAGGAGATGAAATTTCAGAAAAATTTTTTATATCGTCAGGTGTGAAACAAGGTTGTCTGATGTCACCCTTACTGTTTTCGATATATCTAAATGACTTGCATGACAGCCTGGAAGAACGTATATGGATTGATGATATGAATATAAGACTTCTTTTATATGCCGATGACATAGTCATTTTGGCGGACGATGTGAATAAACTGCAGAAAATGATTTTGAATCTGGAAAAATTTTGTGACATGTGGAATATGCAAGTAAATTTAGCGAAGTCAGCTATTATGGTTTTTAGACAAGGTGGTAGACTGGCAGAAAGGGAGAAATGGAAGTTTAAAGGAGAACAAATACCAATTACGACAGAATACAATTATTTAGGTGTTACGATGACCCCAAAATTAAGATTTAAGAAACATGTTCAGAATAGAAGTATTTTAGCGAAGAACAGCATAAACGCTACCTGGAGATCGTTTCTTACCAAAGACAAAATAAAATTATCGGCAAAATATAATTTATTCTTGGCAGTAACAAGAGCGATTCAAAGCTACGCTGCACAAGTTTGGGGCTATGAACTGTTTGACGAAGTCGATAAAACGCAATTCTATTTTTTAAAAAGAATTTTGCGTCTACCCACCAATACACCCTCGTATTGTATTCTGTTGGAAACTGACTTTGCAAACTGTCATTTATATACACTTGAACTCCACCTTAGATATAAGTATCTACAAAACCATATTTGACTACGATTCAAACAGACTACCACATAGACTTACAAAAATAATTCTACAGAGACAAATCTTTTGGGCAACGGCAGTTAAGGACTTAGGAAGCAAGTTAAACATCAATCTAGTTTTTGACAATTCTGATAGGAGGCTATGGAGTGCAAATATAGACTTATTACTCTCAAGTGTGAATCGGATGCACAAACAAAAAACATGGGAAAGAGCTATGAACAGCTCCCGGTTGTACAAGTACCTCGATCACAATATTGGAAAAAGCTATATTAACAGCACAACTGAAAATTATAAGATATCTTGGATTCTGAAGACCAGATGCGACCTTATTTATCTCGGAGTATACAAGAAACTTAACTGCACTCTCTGTAACTTAAATGAATTGGAAGACTTGACACACTTTTTAGGAAGATGTCCAATACTGAAAGAAATGAGATATAGGTATTTTGGACAGTTTTATTTAGGCCAGGACGAAGTGATTAACAGATTAAATGGTATTGGTTCTGGTGGTTGGAATAGTGTAGTGTGGTTTATCGCGAGTGCTTTAAAATATAGAAAACTGATCTTAAATGAATATAACTTATAGTTTTTGAGAAACTTTTGTTGTAACTTTAATGTTTTAAATGTCTTAATGTTTCCGTTGAGTGTATCTTCCGACAGACGACCCTGGGTCATTGTCGGAAATTCTTTGTAAATTAGTTTTAAGGATATTTTTTGTTAACAGAAAATTTTTTAATTAAATAAAGAATCTATCTATCTCTATCTATCTATATATCACCCACCTTTTACGCCTTCCTGCCAAGCCCATTATCATGACAGAAATTAACTGTGGTATATTTGTACGGCAGCCGCCGTGGCTCAGTTGGTTAGTGCGCGGTCCAACGAGTCGCATGCAGAGCGACGCAAGATCGAATACTGCATGTAGTAACACCTAAAAAAAATAACGGGAAACTCGTTTTCTCTTTCGGTGGCTGTCCTCTCAGCTGGAAATGGCAAACCTCTGAGAGTAAAAATTGCCTATGAAAAAGCTCCCAACCTGCCGTTCGGAACCGGCATAAAACTGTAGGTCCCTTCCACCCGCGTACAAAATTTACACGCACAACACGGGTGGTTGCGGGAAGCTAGGCCTTAGTCTCGCGTAAGCGGGCTGTCGTGCCAATCAATTAATGAAAATTAATTAAAATATTTGTGCAAAACAATATGGATATACAAAAACTAGACAGCCGATTAGCTGAATTTTTCAGGGAATATTCGTCTTGAGTAAGTCTCGGTAAACTACATAGTGCGAATACGACCCGATAGGTAGGCATGGCAACTTAAATTTTCAATATGGAAAATCTTCGTCATGAGAAGTCGGACAGCGTTAAAATTTGGTGCGGGGCCATCGTTTAGATGTGCCGTTTCACTGGTAAAATTTAATGGGCGTTGGACAAGGGGCGTGGCACTTTGTAACTTTGGCCGGTGTAACTTTGGAACTATAGCGTTCACATCAATGACACTCGGTACAAACCTACGATTTAGTTGTGTTTTTCGATGGAGGGAATGGGGTGGGTTTTTCACAAGGGAGCGTGGCACCGCCCATATAACTTAAATTTTCAATATGGAATATCTTCGCAATGAGAAATCGGGCAGCATTAAAATTTAGTGCGAGGCCACCGTTTAGACGTGCCGTTTCACTGGTAAAACTTTGTGAGCGTTGGACAAGGGGCGTGGCACTTTTTAAGCAACTCAAATGTTTTGAATAACTTTGAAACTACACATTACACATCAAAGAGATTTGACACAAACTTACGATTTAGATGTGCCCTTCGACATTGGGAATGGGGTGGATATCGGACGAGTGGGCCTGGCACTACCCATACAACCCAAGTTTTTAATGTGAAATATCTGCGGAATTATAAGTCGGCCAGCTTTGAAATTTCATACAGAATCATGGCTTAGACGTGTCGTTCAAGTGGTTAAATTGTATGGGCGTTGGACAAGGGGCGTGGCACTTTTTAAGCGACTATATTGTTTTGAATAACTTTGGAACTGCAAATCACAGATCAAAGATATTTGGCACATACTTACGATTTAGACGTGCCCATCGACAGGGAGAGTAGGGTGGGTATTGGACGAGGGGCATGGCACCGCCCATAGAACCCAAATTTTTAATGTGGAATATCTTCGGAACAATAAGTTGGAAAGCTTTGAAGTTGTGTATACCATCGTCCCATAGATCTGTCATTCTACTGGCAAAATTGTATGGGCGTTGAACAAGGGGCGCGGCATATTTTTTGTGACTGAAATTTTCAGCGTAACTTTGAAACTGAAAGTCGCATATCAACGAAACCGGGTCACACCCTTCCCATAGAGTGTAATATGAATAAACTTGACTTATTCGGCCCTATTAGTATTAAATAAAATCCAATACTAGTTTTCTTCAGTTCACATCACCACTTGAGTGTTAATTTAATCTTAAAATCAAACATTTGCACATACATATGCAAAATTTCTTTACAAAAAATGAATGCTACAAAACTATGACGAAAAAGAGTGTGAATTCACATTAACATTACATTAATTTCCAAAAATTGTTGCTGGGGAAAGTCAAAATTTTAAATTTTACGTTTCAGGCTTCTATGTGGTTATATAAAGGGTGATCCAACTAGAGGTACTTTTTTCAATAACCTTTTTTTGACAGATCACGCGTGAGTCGTGTCAAGCTGTCATATTATTTTTGTTCAGTATTGTTTGGCATTTCATCATGGAAAGACTTACGCCTGAAAAACGTTTACAAATCGTTCATCGGTCCATATTTCTTCAAAAATGATGCCGGTGAGAACAGCTAATTTCACGTAATGGGCCGGTCGATTGGCCACCAAGATCGTGTGATATCACACCGTTAGACTTTTTTCTGTGGGGATAAGTAAAGTCTTAAGTCTATACGGATAAACCCGCTTCGATTCAGGCCTTGGAGCAAAACATCACGCGTGTCATTCGCCAGTTACCAGTCGAAATGCTCGAACGAGTCATCGAAAATTGGACTCAACGGATGGACCATCTGAGACGTAGCCGCGGCCAACATTTGAAAGAGATAATCTTCAAAAAATAAATGCCAAAGAATGTTCTTTCGAATGATAATAAACATTCCCCGTTAAATTTTAATTTTCTGTGTTTTTTTCTTTAAAAAAGTAGGGAACCTCGAAATGGATCACGCTTTATATAAGCAACATTCCATAAGACATTTTTTAATTTTTATACTCGGACCCTGTCTTTTAGAGTGATTTTTATGAGAGCAACCACATCGTTGTGGTTGATATAATTATTTAAACATAAAACTTTTTACGCGTAACGAAAATTTTAATATTTCTTCATTTACCTTAGCCAAAATTAAACAAAAAATTATCTAAATTGAAAGTAAACGTCAAATTAAAAAGTTATTTAATTTTTCTGCTTCTTCTTCCTTTACTCTGTCAAGATATATCATTAAAAAACATGTATACTTCTCTTCTTTAAACTTAAATATTCAGTTTATTAATTTCGTATTTTTGCTAAAACTTCAAACTAACAGCCTGATTCTGTGTATTCTTGACAAATTTTTTATCAAGAAATTTTGTCAAGATTTTTATCAAGCAAAAGCTTTGCTGGGATTCTGATGCAACATTGATAAAGTAAAAAGGTGAATAAGCGACATTTGTCAAATTGTCAAAAAATAAGACAAAAAGTTTAACTAAAGTAAGTTTTGCAAAAAAAAAACCGGCCTTGATAGCCCAGCGGGTACGCGCTGGCTTCTCATACCGAGCGCCCCCGGTTCGAATCGTGGCTGGGCTGGAAATAAGTTCGTGCGTTTTTTTCAATAGTTTCATCACAATAGGCGCTTTTTGCATACAAAAAATAATTCGTGGGAGGTAACGGAATTTTCTTTTTATTTTCTCTGATGTAAAAGTGTAAACATGCACAATTCTTCCATTTTCAATAGGCAAAATTTCAATTTGTATGCTGTTGTCAATAGCATTCACACTTTTGACAATTTATCAAGAAAAGAGCTTTTGTATTTGGGATAGAATACCGATTCTTGACAAATAATAAAAACTTGACAAATAGTCAATATGGTGAATTTATCAAGTGTACAGAATCGGGCTGTAAGTATTCTAAGGACCAACAAAAAATTTAATTTTGATATCACAGAGTGTTCAGACGCCCACAAAGGAGCATGTTGCCATATGGCAAAAAAATAGCAACAGGGTTAACAGTTTGTGGCAGTTCCTTGCCGCTCGTCGCCGTGTACTTTCGCCGGAAGTATAAGATGGCTCTACAATTTATATGCAGAAGTGCATTTTTTTACTTATTGTGAGAATCTTTGCATGTAAAAAGTCTGAACCAAAATATTGCCTTACATGAACAAAAAAAATTACTAAATCGACACAAAACATCGATGTTGAAGAAACATCCGGTTGGAAACATGGATGTTCAAAACACTCGTTTATAAAACATCGATGTCGATGTCGCAGCCCTACTTCGGTGATACCAGACCGCCATCATGGCCAGCCAGACGCTGCAAACGCAATTGTTTACAAGCTGCTCATTGTTTTGACAGTTGGGCCGACAGGCGGACAGGCCCACAGATGGCACAGTTGTCAATATTGCACGAATAAAGCATGCTTTTATTTGTTGCGTGGTTTCATGCCCATTTTCGGATACATAAGGAGTGTCCACGAAAAAACTAATCCCTCAAAAAATCGGTATATTTTTGTAAGTATTTATGCAAAATCGAGTGTTAGTACAGTACATTCCGTTTAGCTGCATTCACCTTGGATGAACATGATTTGGGGCATTAAAGCGAAAAATGCAGCTAAGTGGAATATCTAAACAAGTTTTTGGAAACACCTAAATTTTTTTGATGTGAGAATCTACACCGCGCTCCTATATAAAAATATCAAAATATATATAATATACATATAATATATCAATATTGATATATTATATATTGTTACGAAAATCCAAGTTCGTTTTGGATTGTGTTTAAAAATAAAATAACTTTAATTATTCAGCGCAAACGCAGTCAAAAACTAACAATCACTTTATTTACAGATTTGTACTTCGCTTGTATCTACACTTGTTACCACTTTACTTGCTCAACACAGACTCGACCCCTTGCGCTGCCACTGCTGCTTTTATACTAGTTTTCTTATCGCGCCAAACTTTCTTGCACATTCCAGTTGTATCTCGATTGTTCTAGCAAAGCTCATCACCTTTCGCAAACCATCCCTGCCATATCGGCATTATAGCAAGCGAATTATAGCAAATTTGCCGTACTCCACAGTGCATGCCTAAAAGTATGCTTGGAAAAGCATTCATTGTTTCAATATCACAGCACAGAGTGACTCCTCGTTTCACTGCCCATCACTTAGATTTGTTCGTCCCGAACAAGTGCCGAGGCTCCGCCGGAGTAAGATGCCAGGTGTTCCAAATGGACCACTTTCAACTTGGCGTTTCGGTTGCCGCAGCGTTGAACCCTGTAGACCACGTCATTAATCCTGGTCACGACCTTCTACGGTCCTTCCCATGACTTTTGAACTTTTGGAGACAAACCTCTTCTCCGCTGCGGGTTCTAAAGCATTAACAGATCGCCGTCTTGGAACCCCGCTGTGTTAGCCCGTAGATCATATCTGGCTTTCAACTTATCGCTGCCCAGTTGGGTACGGTCCCTTATAAACTGGTGGATTTCTTCCAGCTCCGACCGCTTATTGACTGCGTAATCAGTCTTAGCGCCTTCCGTCGTGCTGACCACTCCGAACTTCAACTCAGCAGGCAACCTCAGCTCCGTGCCGAACACTCGGGCTCGGGCTGGAGTAAGTGATGTCGTGTCGTGCGGGGCTGACCTATACGCCATCAGGAACAGGGGGATATGCGTGTCCCAATCCTTTTGATTCCTGCCTACCACTTTCCGCAGGTATTCCTCCAGTGTCCGGTTAAAGCGTTCCACCATGCCGTCGGACTGTGGGTGCGAAGGAGTGGTACGCGTTTTCTTTATCCCCAGCAGCTCACACACTTCCTTGAATACCGCAGATTCGAAATTCCGGCCTTGATCTGAGTGCAACTCCAACGGAACTCCGAACCTGGCTACCCAGTTGTTTACCAGCTTTTCCGAGATCGTAGTGGCCTTCTGGTTAGGAATAGGGTACACTTCGGGTCATTTGCTGAAGTAATCCATTACCATCAGCACATATTTGTTGCATTGAGTGCTCGTTGGGAATGGGCCGGCGACGTCCATAGCAATCTGCTCGAAGGGCGCTCCCACATTGTACTGCTGCATGCGGCCTCGAGGTTTTCTTGTCGGCCCTTTCGCGGCTGAACATCGGTCGCAGATCTTAATCCACTCGGCTACAGGCTCCTGACATCCTACTCAGTACAATCGTCTTTTTATTTTAGCGACGGTTTTGGTGATGCCCAGGCGCCCTCCACTGGAGTCGTTATGGTATGCCTCGATGACCTCGTTGATTCTGCATTTCGGCACTACCATTAGGGAGTTGCTGGTCGGACCATCGTGGCACAGGCATCCTTCTTTCAGCCGCAGACTTTTCCACTGTGCCCAGTAAGCCTTAGCGATCGGGCTTTCACCGGCCATCTCCTGCCAGTCTGGACGTGCGCCTTGCTCCTTGCCTTCGACGATTTTTGCAAGATCCGCATCCTCACGCTGGTCCTTTTCTAGCCTCTCCGCAGACCACTCTTCCTCTGGCATAACGCTGACCAATCAAACGTCCACTATCTGCTCTTTGCTTTCGGCTCGCGAGCACGGCCCGCATTTGACTTTGCACGGACGGCGTGACAAGGCATCGGCATTTCCATGGCTACTGCCCTTGCGATGCTCTATCGTGTAGTCGTAGCTCTGCAGCCACTCGATCCACCGCGCCAATTGTCCTCCCGGATCTTTAAAGTTCAGGGGCCATTTCAATGCCGCATGATTTGTGCGCAGCCGAAACTTTTGCCCATACAAGTATTTGTGGAAGTCTTTCACGCATTCCAATACTGCCAGCAACTCTCTTCGTGTCACATAGTAGTTGCGTTCAGGTTTCGACAAAATTTTGCTGTAGTATGTTATCACTTGTTCTTGGCCATTTATGATCTGTAATAGCACACCGCCGATACTATTCCCCCTTGCATCTGTGTCCAGCACAAACATCTCTCCAGGCACGGGGAAGGCTAGAATTGGAGCACTGCACAGTTTTTCCTTCAGTCGTGCAAAAGCCTGCCCCTTGTGGTGTGTTAGGCCCTATGAGTGGTGCTAAAGTCCGTCTGAGTCCGGGTTCTCCTTTTTTATAGCGGGAGTGCGCTGAGAGTTTTGGCCACAAAGGCCGCAATGTTTTCCCGAGGTAAAGAAAAGCAGACAACAGCGTCGCTTGATCTCTGCACGAGAAGTTCCTTTATTTTTCAAAAATTGCCTCTTAAATACTATTTTCACAAAGTGTTATACTGAGGGGCAATTCCAGTGCTCCTCCCTCTATTTCCAATGCATTCGCATCGCGCCAATCACAGCGCGGGTCAAAACTGACAACGCGGCACTTTCCCAAAGTGGGCTAACGCTCTGCGTTGACCTGCGGTAGGTCGGGTCATGTTGCATGCGCGATCGGCGCAAGTGCCCACATGTGTTGTGACATGTGTCGCTTGTGCAAGTGCAGGCCACTTGAGTGACGCCGGCGTTCTTGTGCATGCGACACTTGACACTTGCAAATGTAAACAAACAAAGTGGCGCGCGCACCGCTCGCTGCACGTTGGTCTTGCCGATTGGCTTGTACGCTATGGTTAAGCGAAGAATTATTCCTTGGAATAATTCTTAGAATCTCGGGGGGGGGGGGGGCATTGGAATTGCTTTACAATATGATGGGCTTATTATCAAATAGATTTACAATGTGATATCTATCTTATGAGTTTGATTGTTCTAGTGGTGATTGTATGTGTTCTTAAAAGATATTCTATTTTTGTTGGGTAAGATAATGTCTATGTTTAGTTTTTATAGGCTAATTTCAATTCTTAGTGCGATACGTATATTTTGTGTTTGCTTTTTTGTACAATTTTATTTGATAGTTGCGATATCATTATTTCCTAGAAATTTCTTAAGGTTATTGTTATGTAATATCTTATGTTTACCATTTATTTCTATTGTAGAGTTTACTCCATTTCTATCTACAATCTTGTATGGTCCATGGTAGGGACTTTGTAATTTCTTATTTGTTTCTAACTTAACAAAAACTAAATCTCCTATTTTTAATGGTATGTTGTTGACATCCTTATTATACTTTATCTTTCTCTTATCTTTAGCTAATTCTATGATATTCCTAGCCTTATTTATAGATGTCTGTAGCCTAACTTTTATTTCGTTGGCGTAATTGTCAATGTCATAAATAACTTTGTTTTCGTATATTTTGTCACATGGTAGTGACGGTAATTTGCCGAAAACTAACTCGTACGGTGAGTACAGTGTTTCGACATGTGGTGTCGTATTATACGCGAAAGTGTAGTATGGTACCCATTTGGCCCATTCATGTTCGGTTGTAAATGCTAGTAAGTATTCATGCAGTGTTCTGTGGTTACGTTCGAGTGAACCGATTGTTTGATGATGGTAGGGTGTTGAAAAAATTTGTTGCACGTCCAGTAATTGGCATATGTTGTGCATTAGTTCATTTGTGAACTCAGTGCCTCGGTCGGATTTCAACGTTCTAAAACAACCGTACTTGAGAATGAACTGTTCTACAAGAGTTTTTGCTGTCGTTCGTGCGTCCTTGGTTTCTATCGGGTGTGCAATAACAAATTTTGTTAAATCGCATTGCATGGTTAATATGTAGCGGAATCCATTCGATACTCTTAGTGGTCCGACTGTGTCAATGGTAATGGTTTCGAAGCTTGTTGTTGGCGTGTCTGTTTTGACCAGGTCAAACAGGTTGTTCTTGCTGCAGGTCAAGCAATTGTTTACGAATTCTTTTACCATTTGTCGCATGTTTTTCCATGCATAGCGTTGTTTTAATTTTGAAGTTGTTTTTCTGATTCCTAAATGTCCGGCTGTGCTAGCGTTATGATATTCGTCTATTAGTTTATATTGTTGTAGTTTACTTTGAATATGTCGTGGAGCGTTGTATATTAGTATTTTTATAGGCGAGCATTTATCTTTATTTAATTCATTGTATTCCTTCTTGAATGCATTCATTGTAATATTTTCAAATTTAAAATTTTCTCTGCAAAGGGCTAGCTCCTTTATATGCAGTTTCGTTAGTGAACTGTGTAGTTTCTCCAACATTGAATCTAGATTCAAAGGGTCATCGCTACAAGTCACGTGCACTTCATTATTATCAATATGTATCATCGGCCGATGCTTTTCTTTAATTTCAAATTTCAATTTTTTCATATTTTTCACGTCGTTCATAGAGGTACATTCCCATATGTAGAGTTGATCGGGCTCTTGAGATTTGTCCTTCCTATTGTCGCGTGTAATGGTACCATTATCTTCATTAATATTCTCATTTTCAGTAATGCGCGTATCTTCAATATTCTTTCTTATATTTGCTGCCTTGCTCCTTGTCATTGCTAGAATTTCTTTTCGTTTGCCGTCATTTACGTTATCTTCCTGTGTTGGAATCATTGCCTTCAGGGTGTCGCTGTCGATTTTTATGCGTGATAAAGCATCCGCGTTTGTGTTAATTTTTCCTTGTTTGTATATTATTTCGAAGTCATAATCAGATAACTCTAGTCTGATTCTTGTCATTTTTGATGATGGATTTTTGTGTGAGAACAGAGATACCAGTGGTCTGTGGTCTGTGACTACAATGAATTTTCTTCCGTAGAGGTACGGTCTGAAATAGTTTATTCCCCAATGTATTGCTAGTAGTTCTTTTTCTATTATTGGTTTATTGATATCGTGTTTTTGTAGTGATTTGCTTGCATATGAAATGGGAAGGTCATGTCCAATTTCTCCTTGGGATAACACTGCTCCAAGGGCGAAGTCTGAAGCGTCTGTTGTTAATATGAAGGTTTTGTTAAAATCTGGATATTGTAATATTGGTGTGTTTGTTAATTTTTGTTTTAGTGTTTCGAAAGCTGTCTTGCACTCGTCTGACCAGATGAAAGGCGTCCCTTTCTTAAGGAGAGAGTTAAGACATTTTACTATTGATGCGAATTCTGGTATGAAGCGTCTGTAGTAGTTGCAAAATGCTACAAATCGACGTACTTCATCGGCATTCGTTGGTGTTGGATATTTCAGTACTGCTTCGCATTTCGTTGGATCTGTTCTGATGCCTTTATCTGTGATTAAATGTCCTAAATAGATGACTTCTGGTTTTAGAAATTGGCATTTGCTTGCATTTAGTTTTAAGTTGTATTGTTGTAGTCGGTCGAAAACTTTAATCAGATTTTCATTGTGGTGTTTTAATGAACATCCAAATACTATTATATCGTCAACATAGAGAAATGCTTCAGAGCTAAGTCCACTTAGTGCTAAAGTAAGCATGCGTTGAAAACTGTTTGAGGATATTTTGAGACCAAAAGGTAGTCTTTTAAATTGGTAGTGTCCATCTTGTGTTGAAAATGCTGTGGGTGGTCTTGAATCTTGTTCCAAGGGTATTTGATGGAAAGAGCTGGTCATGTCTAAGGTTGAGAAGTATTTCGCTCTGCCAAGTATATCAAGAACATCTTCTAGTCGTGTAAGCGGGAATTTATCATTTATTATTTTGTCATTTAGTTTTCTGTAATCTACGACTAATCGCCATTTCTTTGTATTACCTTCGCTTTTTTTCGGTACTAGTAGTAGGGGTGCGTTGTATGGGCTAGTTGATGGTTCTATGATATCGCTGTCTATTAATTTTTGTACCTGGTTCTTTATCTCTTCCTGTTGAGTTTGTGGTAATCTGTAGTTCTTTATATATACGGGTGTGGAGTCTTCTAGGTTGAGTTGTTGAGTGTAGAAATTATTTGTTGTAATTTCTTCTCCTTCCAGGTGGAAAACTGTTTGATATTTTCGGAAAATGGTTTTGAGTTCTGTCTCTGTTTGCGCATCTAGGTTGTCTAGCTTGAGTGTTGATGTTAGTCTACTGAATCGTTCATTGTCTGAACTTTTGTTGTTGTGGTTTGTTTTCATTATTGTATAGTTGAGGAGTTTACTTACAAAAAGGCTTATATCCACTTTTGAGATTTTTTCGGTTTTTCGCTCTAATCTATTCTTTGCCATGAGATGTATGTGCCTATGGATCAGTTTCCTACCAAAGTTGTTTTTATCCTATATTTAAAGCATGCCAAACATTGAGTTTGCCACCAAAAGAGCACATATCCAGTCTCTATCTTGTCTTGTCTTTAATAGAAAATTTTACACCAAAACGGCATATATCCATATAAAACCTATTCCATTAAAATATCTTTTTTTTCAAAAGGGCACATATCCACAATGAGTTTCCTGCCGAATTTTTCTTGTGTAGTTTAGTACATTATCGCTTGAGAGCAGAATTTGCCAAGGACGTGATTTACATTGTCTAACTCTTCCCCTCAACAGGTGACGCCACCGTGAGGTCCTTGTGCACTCTGATTGGTCATTGTGCGCCATCTTAGCCTTCACACTGTCACCAATGTTTATATACGGAAACCGCCACTATTAACATATTGTTACGAATACTACGTCTAGTGGGCTGTTACGTATCACTGGATTGTGCAATTTGAAAATGAAACAACTTTAATTATTCCAACGCAGCCAATTAAAAACCAACAGTCACTTTATTATTCACAGTTTTACACTTTACTGTTCGTACACTTAAGTATTTGCTTAATTACTCCGTGTGGCAACTTCACTTGTCAAAACCAGACTCACTCGCTGCGCCGCATCCGGCTGCCTTTTATACCTGTCAGGCCATCGCGCAGATTGTTCCCGCACATTCCGGAGTGGACTAAAAGTTTCCATCATTGCCAGGTTGGACTAAAAGTTATTATCGCGGCCGTCGTTGCCAGATTGGACTAAAAGTTACCATCGCGGCCGTCGTTGCCAGATTGGATTATAGCACGGCACGTAGCAGCAGGGTTGCTTTGCACAGCGACAGACTGTCTTATCGTTACAATATGTTAATATTTTTCTTTTCATCGGTTTTATAAAGACAGTTTTCATTTTTTGAGCTAAGTTGGTAAGCAAAAACATAAAGTGGACTGTGCTTAAGAGATTTTTGGTTCAAATGCGGAAGGGGAAAAGGGATGAATGGGGTTTCAGCTCCCACAACGTGGGCGAATTAGTTGCTTTTTTTAAAGAAATGCATTTTCAAATATATTCTCATCAAATTCCGTATTTAAGACTTTTGGGTAATACTACATCACATGTCCAAATTTGAACGAGATCGGCCAACTATATCGAGGAAACGTACGGTAAAGCTACAGGCATAAGTCACGCCAAACGAATAGAAATAAAGAAATTCCACGCTAGAAATGGAGGAGTTACTACGAGAGTGAAGTTTATGGCTCATTTCAGATTCGAAAGCCACACCGAAATATTCAAACCGATCGTCAAAAGGGGGAAAAAAGAATCCGACGTCAAAACTCCGAGTGTTCTTTCACTCGGAAAATCGATCAGTAAAGAAAAACAGAGGGTCGTAGAGCACCTGTTATTAACCCATTTTGGAAAAGAATGGAAAGATAACCCGGATCTTAAGTGGTACACCCCCCTTGTTGGACAACCTGAGGCACCGGAAGAAGATGAAAATGACAGCAGCTGTGAATGTGACTGTCTCGACAGCAATGAAAATGGAGTTCACATTTAATATGTCATTCTAATAATATTGTAAAAAATAAATTTTATTAAAGTTTATAAAACAGCTGTTTTTTTAGCAAAAGGGAACATATCCCATTTTCACACCAAAAAGGCACATATCCAAATTAAAATCAGGTGTAACTCGCAATGAAACGCACGCAGAGGTTGGAACTTTTGGTAGTATATTACTTAGCTTAAGACGGAATTAATTTAGTAAATAAAAAAAATCAGTTAATTTTTTAATTGCCGTAAAACGTTTCTCTTAATTTCTCAAAAAAAATCAGAAGTGGATATATGCCCTTTTGAAAGTAAACTCCTCAGTTAGACAAATTTTCTATTTCTGGTCTGATGTTTTTTAGTGTTATTGTTTCATTTGTTGTATTGATTATTTTTACGTGGCATTTGCCTTTTGCTGGTGCGATGGAATTTGCCAAAAATACTCCGTTTGCAAGTTCTTGGTTTAGTATTACACTGTCTTCTCGAATATTCATGCTGATAGGTAGTATTACTTCACATCTTGGCGGTATTGTGTGTGAGGTGTGTGGCGGTGGCTTGGTTGCAATAGGAAATACGTATTCTTCTTCATTTATTACCATTGTTAGCGTGAGGGTTTCATAGTCTATTTTGCACATGTATTTGAGTAAAAAGTCTCTTCCTATTATTCCATTTGTTACGATTGGGAAATCTTCATTGACCATGTGGAAGTTCAATTCTGTTTTGGTTTACATGTGTGTTCTGTGTTGACCTCAAGGTTGTCATCGTTGTTTGTTTTACAAAGTGATATGTCTGCTCCGGTATCAATGAGGAATGTCAAAGGTTTACTAAATTGGTTGCATTTCAGTGTGACATAGTTCGTTAAATTTTCTGATATTAGGTAAATTCTTTGTTCATTTGTTATTGCTCCCCCGGAGTAATGTGATTGTCTTCCTCCGGGTCGCCCGAGTTTTCCTGAATGTAATTGATGTGTGTAGGGCGACCATGGTTGTTGAAATTTTGGTTTCTGTTTGCATTGTTGTTGTACCTTGAGTTTTGGTTGAAGTTTCTGTTGTTTTGGTTATAGTTCCTTTGGTTTTGATTTCTGTTATTGAAATTCGTGTTAGCAGTGTGACTGTTTGGTCTGCCGTTGTTGTATGCGTCGCGAGAATTTGTTTGATAGTTGCTGTTGTTCTGATTGTTTCTGGGGTTGTAGTTAGCTTGTTGGCTGTTGTTCCTGTAGTTGTTGTTGTTTCTAACATTGTTGTTGTTTTGGTATCTGTTGTTGTCTTGTTGGTAAAAATTTCTGTGGTTTGCTCTGTTTTGGTTGTTGTTTCGATTGTTGCTGTTCCTGTTAATAAACATCACTCTTGCCCGTGTTTGTTTGTTGTCCTTTTCTAGTTCTAGGGCTAATTCGACTGCTTTATTAAAATTTGTTGGCATGGCTGCGAAAATGGTTTGTTTGTATTCGTCGTTTAGTCCATTTTTAAATACGGTGAGACTGTATTGTTCGTTGAGTTTTGTAATTATATTTCGTTCTATAGTGGTTAGTTCGGAGCCGGCTTGATCTGTTTGTAATTTGTTTAGCTCTGCTATTAGGTTAAGGATCTTGTTCTTGTACGTATTTATGTCTAGACTTCCTTGGACGAGGTATGATAGTTGGTTTTGGAGCTGGGGTATCGTGTTCGTACTCTTGTATCGTTCATTCAGAAGTATGGTCAGTTCTTCAAGCGTTTTTGGTATGTTATGGCCGATTGCCGTTCTAGTTGTGAGGCTCAGTTTTGCGTAGAATACGAATTCTAGCAGTTCTGTTTTGCCGGTAGCGTCCAATTTTTTGTATATTAGTTCTGTTATCTTTGTGAAAGTATCCAGGTCTCTATAGTTGCCTGTAAAGTTTGGTATGGCTTTCATCGCCGTTTCTATGTTGAAAGAAGACATGTTGGTATTTTTGGGTATTTCTTCTGTATCGGTATCGCTCTGTTTCTGTTTTAAAATTTCAACGATATTGTAGTAAGTTTTGTTAAACGTTATTTTTATACCTGTTGTATAGTCGTTTTCTTTCAGTTCTGTCAACTGCTTTTCGAACTGTGTTTTTAATTCGACAACGGTTTGCCGTTTTTGTTCTAGCGTTTCTTGACTGTACCGACGGTTTGGTGTCTTTCTTAAGTTTGTTTGTATTTTTGTCAGCTCGTGAATAATGTTCTCCATTTAGAATCGGAGATTAAACATGTTGAGCATGCGTATTGTCTCTTCTTCCTTTGTTGTAGGATTCCTAACGTCCTCGAGCGTCGGTGTTCGTGGCATTCCTATGATTTCCAAAGTCGTGTAAGAAATTCTAATTTCTTCTGTTCGTTAGTTTTTTCGTGTATGAGTACTGTTTGCTTTTTATGTTTTCTGTCCATATTTAAAACTTAGATTTTCTTATGTCAACATTGGTGGTATATGATACTTTATGTACAAATAATTGTTGTGTTGGTATATGAAAATTTATTTATTAATAATTTTAGTTTATTTTGTTTTACTTTACTTAGACTATGGTGTTGATTTGTTCCTTTTTATTAACTAATTTCTTGACATAATTTTTATAGTACTTGTTTATTTCGCTTATTATTAGTGTTATAACTAATATGGTTAGTAGGTAGAGTAAATAGGTGTTGTTAGTTGTTGTGTTGCTGGTTGTTGCGGTCGAACTGGCTGCATTGTTGTTCGCGACAATTATTTCTTCCTTTGGGGTCCTGTTGCCCATCTCTAAGTCCTCAGGGCGTTGAGTTGTTTTACTAGGGTAGTTTTTTGTTTTGGATCGTTCGTAATTGCGATTACTTTGTGTAACGCTGCGCGTTCACGTCGTAGTCGTGCTTTCTTTCCGGCACGTGTGCGGCGCTTTTGGGGTTGTGCTATTATTGGCTGTGCTGGTCCGCTAGTTTTTTGTTGACGGGCCTTGTACTCTTCAATCGTCAGCGGTCGGGGGCCTGCTGTCTTCGGGGTTGGCACGTACTTTGGGGGGCAATCAGTTGTTGGTGTGATTGGTGTGGGAACGTATAATTCGGTGTTTGCCTCGTGTTGGGGGGTGTACCCTATCCACCGTTCAAATTCGGCGACTTCTTCCGATGTTGCCATTAAATGTGATTTCTGTTTTGGGTGTTTCTGTGATCTGTGTTTCAGAAAACGTGTTCGAAATTGGGCAGGATCGCCATGTGGTGTGTTAGGCCCTATGAGTGGTGCTAAAGTCCGTCTGAGTCCGGGTTCTCCTTTTTTATAGCGGGAGTGCGCTGAGAGTTTTAGCCACAAAGTCCGCAATGTTTTCCCGAGGTAAAGAAAAGCAGACAACAGCGTCGCTTGATCTCTGCACGAGAAGTTCCTTTATTTTTCAAAAATTGCCTCTTAAATACTATTTTCACAAAGTGTTATACTGAGGGGCAATTCCAGTGCTCCTCCCTCTATTTCCAATGCATTCGCATCGCGCCAATCACAGCGCGGGTCAAAACTGACAACGCGGCACTTTCCCAAAGTGGGCTAACGCTCTGCGTTGACCTGCGGTAGGTCGGGTCATGTTGCATGCGCGATCGGCGCAAGTGCCCACATGTGTTGTGACATGTGTCGCTTGTGCAAGTGCAGGCCACTTGAGTGACGCCGGCGTTCTTGTGCATGCGACACTTGACACTTGCAAATGTAAACAAACAAAGTGGCGCGCGCACCGCTCGCTGCACGTTGGTCTTGCCGATTGGCTTGTACGCTATGGTGTTGGCATAAGTGGTCACGCGGTACCACTACACCCTACTCTTCGCCCCACACGAAGGCTTGATTCTTTTTCGTCAGTTTGTGGAAGCTGCTAGCTATGTTCGCAAATCCAGGAACGAATCTTCGCAGTATGTGCAGAGGCCCAGGAAACTGCGGAGTTTGTTTAGCTTGCGTGGTCGGGGCCACTCCTTCACCGCACTGATCTTGCTTTCGTCCGTATGTACTCCGCGAGCGGAAACCGTGTGACCCAGATACTTGACCTCTCTTTGGAACAGCGAGCACTTCTTTGGGTTGAGTTTAAGGCTGGCGTTTTGTATTCGCCCAAATACCTCCTTCAGCTTTTCCAGGTGGTCGTCGAAGTTTTTGCCCATCACGATTATGTCGTCGAGGTATACCAGACACGTCCGCCAATGCAGCCCTTTTAGCACACGCTCCATTAGCCGCTCGAATGTTGCTTGTGCGTTGCAGAGTCCAAAAGGCATGATGGTGAACTGCCACAAACCGTCGCCAAAACTAAAAGCCGTTTTCTTCTTGTCCCTGTCTGCAAGCTCTACCTGCCAATAGCCGCTGCGTAAGTCGAGCGTGAAAACCACTGCGTGCCTGACAGCGTGTCCAGGGTGTCATCGATCCGAGGTAGTGGATAACTGTCCTTCTTGGTCACATCATTGAGTTTCCGATAGGCCACACAAAACCGGGTACTGCCATCCTTTTTCTTGACTAGCACGACCGGCGAGCACCAAGGACCTGACGAAGGCTCTATGACATTTTCTTTATGCATGTTTTCAATCAAATTTGTGACCTCTTCCCTCTTGGCCAGAGGAACTCGTCTTGGCGGTTGGCGGATTGGTTTCGCACTTCCGGTGTCGATGTTTTGTTTCACTATGTCTGTTCGTCAGCCCGCTTCCGTTGCAAATATTGACTCATAGTGCTGCAGGAGTGACCGTGCCTTCTGTTACTGCTCGGCTGTGAATTCGCTGCTCCACTGGTTCTGCGGTATGGCGTCCATGTTAGAACCGCTTTTCTTACTTCCTCCGGGTGGACCGGTTTCGCAATTGACAACTGCTTCAACCCCTCTACACTCGCCAATGACCGCATCTTTTCCGACATATCTGGGTGTGTTCAGTGGATTGAGTATCCTGACTGGTAATTTGCCATTTTTTGGTTGCACTAATGTACGTCCAATAATTATGTTGTCGTATCCTTGTTTTGGCGCTTTTTCAACCCACAGCCGACTTGTCCCATCATCCTCGTCCAACTTGCCCACACAATCGCCACGGAATTCGCTGATATCTTCTGGTGTTGATACGAGACAACTTTCCTTACCGCCACGCTTCGCTCATAGCCGGTGTGCAGGGGGAATTCAACGTTGGCATACCTCAGCACATTTTCTTTCAGGTCCAGTGTAAAGCCGTGCCTAATCATGAAATCCACGCCGATAATCACGTCGTCCATTATATCCGCGACGATGAACTCATGTTCCAGGCTGCTGGTGCCGATAGCAATTGTTTTTGTTACTTTTCCTCTTACCGGCGCACGCTCGCCAGTCGCAGTTCTCAGCTGTATGCCATGCAGCGGTTGCCAGTTTTTCAGAAGCTTCCTTTTTATGATCGAATATGACGCTCCAGTATCCAGTGTCAACACGAACAACTTTCCATCTATCCTTCCTTCAATCGTCAAGCTGCTATGTTGCCGTTTCAGCTGTGTGACAAGGACGGTGGGGCAGCAGGTTGTGGGGATCAGCTCTCGCCCCTTTGGGCTGACCCGTTTTAGTTTAACGACTCGCCGTCCTCAGCCCTGCGCTTGTTGGCTGAGCCTCGATTGTCAGTATTCCTCGCTTCAGGTGATTGCGATCGAGAACGGGCACGCCTCTTTCGTTGGCGGCAGTCCCGTGCTATGTGACCCTACTTGCCACATGTCCAGCAAAAAACTTTAGAGAAGACAACCCGTGGCCTGCCCGGTGTCTCAGAGCTTATGGCCTGGATCGAAATGTCGCTGTCCGGTTGGATTTGGCGTATCCTTGCAGGTGCATACCGAGTGCCTCCAATCCATGTCGCCTCATATGTAATCGCGCTGGACACCGCCTCCTTAAATGTCGGCTTGCCCATCATCAACGCACTGCGCCGTGTCTCTGGATCATGAGGATCTTCAATGAACGACTCAGTCTTCATCCTCAGCGCCGAAATTTGGGTAGCACAACTGCACGAGCCGCTCAATGTCTGCTGCATATGTCTGCAGCGCCTCGTTGACTCTTTGTCTGCGGTTCTTTAGCTCACAGTAGTACAGCGTGTTGTTGAGCTCGTCGCTATACTTCGCTGCTAACGCTCTTATGATGGCCTCGTACTCACTTCTTAAACATTCTGGAACTGATTTGATTACCTCAGCCGCAGTACCTTTCAGCGCCAGTGCCAACCTCCGACCTTTCCTGATATCTGTCCACTGATTTTCCAAAGCAGCCAAGTCGAATTGCAATTTAAATGTGTCGAACGGCGCAGCACCATCATAAGTAGGCACTTCCGTTCTGGCAGCAAAACCGTCCTGAACCGGTGGCAAACATTCTCGTGGCTGTACCTCTCGAAGCCGTTCGTCTATCTTTCTGTGCATCGAATCTTCCAGACTGTCAACTCGTTTGTTCAAGGACTCATCCAGGTTGTCAACTCGTCTGTTCAGGGATTCACCCATTTCGTCAACTCGTTTGTCCCAATTGTCTATTCGCGTCTCGAGATGTTCAACTTTCACGTTCAGCCTATTGGAAATTTCCTCCACCTTCTGCTCTATGCGCGCAGAATTTTCCGCCATTTCTCGACTTGCAGTCTCGACTTTTGCCGAAATTTCGAGATTCGTAGTTTCCAGCTTCTCTGCCATTTCACGGTTGGAAGTCTCGAACATGCCTTTAAGTGCAACTATTAGCTGGCTCATGTCCAAAACTTGTAGTGGCGCAGCCGCTGCAGCCGTACTTTGCAGCGACGCAGCAGCAGCAGGCGATTCCTCCACCTTGGCCGACGCCTCTAGTTCTTGCGGCTAGAACTCGTGCACAGTCCAATCGACGCCTCGTGCCTCACACGCCTCTCGCAAGCGCAGCTGCAACTCCACTTTTCCGCCAGCAGTCGGCAAATTCCAGGCGGCCAGCTCCTTCTTCAGCTGGTCTACCTTCAGCAGCTCGAGTTTAACCATGTCCGTACTTTTATAATTTTATTTATTTATTTGTTTACTTTCAATTTTCCACAATCCCACTTCTGACACCAAATGTTACGAATACTAGGTCTAGTGGGCTGTTACGTATCACTGGATTGTGCAATTTGAAAAAAAGACAACTTTAATTATCCGAACGCAGTCAATAAAAGCCAACAATCACTTTATTTCACATATTTACACTTCACTGTCTTAACACTTAATTATTTGCTTAATGACTCCGTGTGGCACCTTCACTAGTCAAAATCACACTGACTCGCTGCGCCGCACCCGGCTGCCTTTTATACCTGCCAGGCCATCGCGCAGATCGTTCCCGCACATTCCGGAGTGGACTAAAAGTTTCCATGATGATCGTGACCATCATTGCCTGGTTGGACTAAAAGTTGCCATCATTGCCAGGTTGGACTAAAAGTTTCCATCATTCCCAGGTTGGCCTAAAAATTTCCCTTATTATCGCGGCCGCCGTTGCCAGATTGAATTATAGCACGGCGCGAAGCGGCAGGGTTGCTTTGCACAGCGACAGACTGTCTTATCGTTACACTGCCCACCACTTAGACTTGTTCGTCCCGAACAAGTGCCGAGGCTCCGCTGGGATGAGGCGCCGGACGCTCCAAATGGACTACCTTCAGCTTAGCGCCTCTATTGCTGCAACGTTGAATCCGGTATACCACGTCGTTAATCCTAGTCACGACTTCGTACGGTCCTTCCCATGACGCTTGAAGTTTCGGAGACAAACCTTTCCTCCGCTGCGGGTTGTAGAGCATTACCAAATCGCCTTCTTGGAACCCTGCTGAGTTGGCCCGTAGATCGCATCTGGCTTTCGCCTTATCGCTGACCAGTTTGGTGCGGCCCCTTATAAACTGGTAAATTTCCTCCAGTTCCGCCCGCTTATTGACCACGTAGTCCGTCTTAGCGCCTCCCGTTGTGCTGACTACCCCGAACTTCAAGTCAGCGGGTAACCGCAACTCTGGGCCGAATACTGCTCGTGCTGGAGTGAGTGATGTCGTGTCGTGCGGGGCTGACCTATACGCCATCAGGAACAGGGGGATATGCGTGTCCCAATCCTTTTGATTCCTGCCTACCACTTTCCGCAGGTATTCTTCCAGTGTCCGGTTGAAGCGTTCCACCATGCCGTCAGACTGTGGGTGCAAAGGAGTGGTACGCGTTTTCTTTATTCCCAGCAGCTCACACACTTCCTTGAATACCGCAGACTCGAAATTCCGGCCTTGATCTGAGTGCAACTCCAACGGAACTCCGAACCTGGCTACCCAGTTGTTTGCCAGCTTTTCCGAGATCGTAGTGGCCTCCTGGTTAGGAATAGGGTACACTTCGGGCCATTTGCTGAAGTAATCCATTACGACCAGCACATATTTGTTGCCTTGAGTGCTGGTTGGGAATGGGCCGGCGACGTCCATAGCAATCCGCTCGAAGGGCGCTCCCACATTGTACTGCTGCACGCGGCCTCGAGATCTTCTTGTCGGCCCTTTCGCGGCGGAACATCGGTCGCAGCTCTTAATCCACTCGCCTACAGACTCCTGACATCCTACCCAGTAGAATCGTCTTTTTATTTTGGCGACAGTTTTGGTGATGCCTAGGTGCCCTCCACTGGAGTCGTTATAGTATGACTCGATGACCTCGTTGATTCTGCATTTCGGCACTACCATTACGGAGTTGCTGGTCCGACCATCCGCGCTCTCCCATTCGCGGTACAGGCATCCTTCCTTCAGCCGCAGACTTTTCCACTGTGCCCAGTATGCCTTAGCGATCGGGCTTTCACCGGCCATCTCCTGCCAGTCTGGACGTGCGCCTTGCTCCTTGCCTTCGACGATTTTCGCAAGATCCGCATCCTCACGCTGGCCTTTTTGTAGCCTCTCCGCAGACCACTCTTCCTCTGGCATGACGCTTACCAACCGGACGTCCACTATTTGTTCTTTGCTTTCGGCTCGCGAGCATTGCCTGCATTCGATTTTGCACGGACGGCGGGACAAGGCATCGGCATTTCCATGGCTACTGCCCTTGCGATGCTCTATCGTGTAGTCGTAGCTCTGCAGTCGCTGGATCCACCGCGCCAATTGCCCTTCAGGATCTTTAAAGTTCAGGAGCCATCTCAATGCCGCATGATCTGTGCGCAGGCGAAACCTTTGTCCATACAGATATTTGTGGAAGTGTTTCACGCAGTCCAATACCGCCAGCAGTTCTCTCCGTGTCACACAGTAATTGCGTTCCGGTTTCGATACAACCCTACTGTAGTACGTTATCACTTGTTAATGGCCGTCTATTATCTGTGATAGCACACCGCCAATACTATTCCCGCTTGCATCTGTATCCAGCACAAACATCTCCCCAGGCACGGGGAAAGGCAGAATTGGAGCACTGCACAGTTTTTCCTTCAGACGTGCAAAAGCCTGTTCCTGATCCTCGTTCCACTCGAAAGCTTGGCACTTTTTCGTCAGTTTGTGCAGGCTGCTGGCTATGTTCGCGAATCCCGGAACAAATCGGCGGTAGTATGTACACAGGCCCAGGAAACTGCGGAGTTCGTGTAGATTGCGTGGCCGGGGCCACTCCTTCACCGCCGTGATTTTGCCTTCATCCGTATGTACTCCGCGGGCGGAAACCGTATGACCCAGATACTTGACCTCCTTTTGGAACAGCGAGCACTTCTTTGGGTTGAGTTTAAGCCCGGCTTCCCGTATCCGCTCGAATACCTCCTCCAGCTTTCCCAGGAGGTCGTGGAAGCTTTTACCAATCACGATTATGTCGTCGAGGTACACCAGGCTCGTCCGCCAATGCAGCCCTCTTAGCACGCGTTCCATTAGCCGCTCGAATGTCGCTGGTGCGTTGCAGAGTCCAAACGGCATGACGGTGAACTGCCACAAACCATCGCCAACACTGAAAGCCGTTTTCTCCTTGTCCTTGCCTGCAAGCTCTACCTGCCAATAGCCGCTGCGTAAGTCGAGCGTGGAGAACCACTGTGTGCTTGACAGTGTGTCCAGGGTGTCATCGATCCGAGGTAGTGGATAACTGTCCTTCTTGGTCACATCATTGAGCTTCCGATAATCCACACAAAATCGGGTACTGCCATCCTTTTTCTTCACTAGCACGACCGGCGAGCACCAGGGGCCCGAAGAAAGCTCTATGACCTTTTATTTCCGCATGTTTTCGATCAAATTTGTGACTTCTTCCCTCTTGGCCAGAGGAACTCGTCTTGGCGGTTGGCGAATCTGTTTCTGCTTGGCCGTCAACTCGCTGCTCCACTGGTTCTCCTGCAGTATAGCGTCCATGTTAAAACCGCTCTTCTTATTACCTCCAGGCGGGCTACTCTCGCATTTGACCACTTCTACAGCTTCCTTACACTCGCCAATTACCTCATCTTTCCCGACATATCTGGGTGCATTCAGGGGGTTCAGTATTCTGACTGGTATTCTGCCATTTTTAGGTTCCACTAATGTACGTCCGATGATGATGTTGTCGTGTCCTTGTTTCGGTGCTTCTACAACCCACAGCCGACTCGTCCTCGTCCACCTTTGTCCACACAATCGCCTCGGAATTCGCTGGTATCCTCCTGTGTTGACACGATACAACCTTCCTTACCGCCACGCTTCGCTCATAGCCGGTGTGCAGCGGGAATTCAACGTTGGCATATCTCAGCACATTTTCCTTCAGGTCCAGCGGAAAACCGTGCCTAATCATGAAATCCACGCCGATAATCACGTCGTCCATTATATCCGCGACGATGAACTCATGTTCCAGGCTGCTGGTGCCGATAGCAATCGTTTTTGTAAATTTCCCTCTTACCGGCGCGCGCTCGCCAGTCGCAGTCCGCAGCTGTATGCCATGCAGCGGTTCCCAGTTCTTCAGCAGCTTCCTTTTTATGATCGAATATGACGCTCCAGTATCCAGTGTCAACACGAACAACTTTCCATCTATCCCTCCTTCAATTGTCAAGCTGCTGGGCTGTCGTTTCAGCTGTGAGACAAGGATGGTGGGGCGGCAGATTGTGGGGATCAGCTCACGCCCCTTTGGGCTGATCCGTTTTAGTTTAACGACTCGCCGTCCTCAGCCCTGCGCTTGTTAGCTGGGCCTCGATTGTCAGTATTCCTCGCTTCAGGCGATTGCGATCGAGAACGGGAACGCCTCTTTCGTTGGCAGCAGTCTCGTGATATGTGGCCCTGCTTGCCACATACCCAGCAAACAACTTTAGAGGAGACCACCCGTGGCCTGTCCGGTGGCTCAGAGCTTATGGCCTGGATCGTAATGTCGTTGTCTGGCTGGATCTGGCGTATCCTTGCAGGTGCATACCGAGTGCTCCCAATCCATGTCGCCTCGTATGTCATCGCGCTGGTCACCGTCTCCCTAAATGTCGGCTTGCCTATCATCAACGCACTGCGGATCATGAAGACCTTCAATAAACGCCTCAATCTTCATCCTCTCGAGATCATCAGCGCCGAAATTTGGGTAGCACAGCTGTACGAGCCGCTCAATATCTGCTGCATATGCCTGCAGCGCCTCGTTGGCCCTTTGCCTGTGATTCTTCAGCTCACAGTAGTATAGCGTTCTGTTGTGCTCGTCGCTGTATTTGGCTGCCAGCGCCCTTATGACGGTCTCGTACTCACTTCGTAAACATTCTGGAACTGATTTTATTACCTCAGCCGCAGCACCTTTAAGAGCCAGCGCCAATCTGCAAACTTTCTTTACATCGGTCCACTGATTTTCCAGAGCAGCTAGGTCGAATTGCAGCTTGAATGTGTCGAACGGCGTAGTCCCATCATAAGGCATAGGCACTTCTGCTCGGGGAGCAACACCTTCCGGAACCGGCGGCAACCATTCTCGCGGCTGTACCTCCCTAAGCCGCTCGTCCATTTTTCTGTTCATCGAGTCTTCCAGACTATCAACTCGTTTGTTCAGGGAATCATCTAGGTCGTCGACTCGTTTATCCAAGTGCTCTACCCGCGTCTCCAGGTGCTCGACTTTCCCATTAATCTTGTCTGAGATTTCCTCCACTTTCTGCTCCAAGCGCGCAGAATTTTCCTGAAGCTTGCTGGACAACTCCCGATTTGCATTTTCAAGTTTTGCTGACATTTCCCGATTTGCAGTCTCGACTTTTGCCGAAATTTCGAGATTCGTAGTTTCCAGCTTCGCTGCCATTTCTCGATTCGTAGTTTCCAGCTTCGCTGCCATTTCTCGATTCGGTGTTTCCATTTGCGCCGACATGCCTTTGAGTGCAGCCATTAGTTGGCTCATGTCCAACGCTTGTATTGGTGCAGCCGCTGCAGCTGTACTCTGTAGCGAAGCAGCACCAGCAGGCGACTCCTCAACCTTGGCCGACGCCTTTAGTTCTTGCGCTCCGAAGTCGTGTACAGTCCAATCGACGCCTCGTGCCTCACATGCTTCTCGCAAGCGCAACTGCAACTCCACCTTTCCGCCAGCAGTCGGCAAATTCCAGGCAGCCAGCTCCTTCTTCAGGTGGTCTACCTTCAGCAGCTCGAGTTTAACCATGTCCGTGCTTTTATAATTTTCTTTGTTTACTTTCAATTTTCCCCAATCCCACTTCTGACACCAAATGTTACGAATACTAGGTCTAGTGGGCGGTTACGTATCACTGGATTGTGCAATTTGAAAATGAAACAACTTTAATTATTCCAACGCAGCCAATTCAAAACCAACAGTCACTTTATTATTCACAGTTTTACACTACTGTTCGTACACTTAAGTATTTGCTTAATTACTCCGTGTGGCAACTTCACTTGTCACAACCAGACTGACTCGCTGCGCCGCACCCGGCTGCCTTTTATACCTGTCAGGCCATCGCGCAGATCGTTCTCGCACATTCCCGAGTGGACTAAAGGATTCCCTGATGATCGCGATCATCGTTGCCAGATTGGACTAAAAGTTATTATCGCGGCCGTCGTTGCCACATTGAATTATAGCACGGCGCGAAGCGGCAGGGTTGCTTTGCACAGCGACAGACTGTCTTATCGTTACAATATTATTCTTTTTGCTTAGAATTTTTAACCATTACAAAACTTTTTTTCATTTGCGCTGTAACAAAAAAAAAACAATAATAATAATAATAATTTTTCGTGAACTTCAACTTTTCAAATATCCGTATCTAGAATTAAGTATATTTAAATATTTTGGTAATTGAATTGATGTTTTACTTGGGATTTGTAGTATCTAGTTTTTCTTCTATTAGATGTATGTAGTGTATAATTACCTTCTTTATTGAAACTGTTAAGTTCTTTGTATTTTGGTTTGCATTTAGGTATTTCTCTATTACAAACAACATTTTCTAATTGATTAAACTCGTTATTTCTATCTTTATTGAATTGGTTGATTTGAGCTATTTTATTTTTTTCGTATTCCGTACTGAGTTCTTGAATGTAGTTATTATCAAAAGTTTTTATTATAAAATCAATGGGCCTTTTCTTCGTTGTTGTGTGAACCGTGTTATTATAGGTTATAAATATTTTAAATAGTTTGTCGTCTAATTCAAGAGTTTTGTTTAATTTATCAACTTCCATATCATGTTTTACTATTTTACATATTGTAACGATGAGACAGTCTGTCGCTGTGCAAAGCAACCCTGCCCCTTCGCGCCGTGCTATAATTCAATGTGGCAACGACGGCCGCGATAATAACTGTTAGTCCAATCTGGCAACGATGGTCGCGATCATCAGGGAAACCTTTAGTCCACTCGGGAATGTGCGAGAACGATCTGCGCGATGGCCGGACGGGTATAAAAGGCAGCCTGGTTATGACAAGTGAAGTTGCCACACGGAGTAATTAAGCAAATACTTAAGTGTACGAACAGTTAAGTGTAAAACTGTGAATAATAAAGTGACTTTTGGTTTTGAATTGGCTGCGTTGGAATAATTAAAGTTGTTTTATTTTCAAATTACGCAATCCAGAGATACGTAACAACCCACTAGAACCAGTATTCGTAACATTTGGTGTCAGAAGTGGGATTGTGGAAAATTGACAATACAAAACAAAAAAAAAAAACTAAAGAAAAAAAATTATAAAAGCACGGACATGGTTAAATTCGAGCTGCTAAAAGTGGACCAGCTGAAGAAGGAGCTGGCTGCCTGGAATTTGCCGACTGCTGGCGGAAAGGTGGAGTTGCAGTTGCGCTTGCGAGAAGCATGTGAGGAACGAGGCGTCGATTGGACCGTGCACGAGTTCGGAGCGCAAGAACAAGAGGCGTCGGCCAAAGTGGTGGAATCGCCTGCGGGCGCGGTGTCGATGCAAAGTACGGCTGCAACGGCTGCGCCACCGCAAGCAATGGACATGAGCCAGCTTATGGTTGCAATGAGAGGCATGTTCGAGACTACAAATCGAGAAATTGCAGCGAAACTGGAAACTACGAACCGGGAAATGTCAGCAAAACTGGAAAATGCAAATCGGGAGGTGTCCAGCAAGCTTCAGGAAAATTCTGCGGGCTTGGAGCAGAAAGTGGAGGAAATCTCAGACAGGATTAATGGGAAAGTCGAACACCTGGGGACGCGGGTAGAGCACTTGGATAAGCAAGTCGACGACCTGGATGATTCCCTGAACAAACGAGTTAACGATCTTGATGATTCCCTGAACAAACGAGTTGATAGTCTGGAAGATTCGATGAACAGAAAGATGGACGAGGGGCTTATGGAGGCACACCCGCGAGAATGGTTGCCGCCGGTTCCGGAAAACGTTGCCATCCGAGCAGAAGTGCCTACTTATGATGGGACTACGCCGTTCGATACCTTCAAGCTACAATTCGACCTGGCTGCTCTGGAAAATCAGTGGACCGATGTAAGGAAAGGTCGGAGATTGGCGCTGGCTCTTAAAGGTGCTGCGGCTGAGGTAATAAAATCAGTTCCAGAATGTTTACGAAGTGAGTACGAGACCGTCATGAGGGCGCTGGCAGCCAAATACAGCGACGAGCACAACAGAACGCTATACTACTGTGAGCTGAAGAATCGCAGGCAAAGGGCCAACGAGGCGCTGCAGACATTGAGCGGCTCGTGCAGCTGTGCTACCCGTCCTTCGGCGCTGATGATCTCGAAAGGATGAAGATTGAGGCGTTTATTGAAGGTCTTCATGATCCGGAGACACGTCGCAGTGCGTTGATGATAGGCAAGCCGACATTTAGGGAGACGGTGACCAGCGCGATGACATACGAGGCGACATGGATTGGGAGCACTCGGTATGCACCTGCAAGGATACGCCAGATCCAGCCGGATAACGACATTGCGATCCAGGCAATAAGCTCTGAGCCACCGGGCAGGCCACGGGTGGTCTCCTCTAAAGTTTTTTGCTGGGTATGTGGCAAGCAGGGCCACATATCACGAGACTGCTGCCAACGAAAGAGGCGTTCCCGTTCTCGATCGCAATCGCCTGAAGCGAGGAATACTGACAATCGAGGCCCAGCCAACAAGCGCAGGGCTGAGGACGGCGAGTCGTTAAACTAAAACGGGTCAGCCTAAAGGGGCGTGAGCTGATCCCCACAATCTGCCGCCCCACCATCCTTGTCTCACAGCTGAAACGACAGCCCAGCAGCTTGACAATTGAAGGAGGGATAGATGGAAAGTTGTTCGTGTTGACACTGGATACTGGAGCGTCATATTCGATCATAAAAAGGAAGCTGCTGAAGAACTGGGAACCGCTGCATGGCATACAGCTGCGGACTGCGACTGGCGAGCGCGCGCCGGTAAGAGGGAAATTTACAAAAACGATTGCTATCGGCACCAGCAGCCTGGAACATGAGTTCATCGTCGCGGATATAATGGACGACGTGATTATCGGCGTGGATTTCATGATTAGGCACGGTTTTATGCTGGACCTGAAGGAAAATGTGCTGAGATATGCCAACGTTGAATTCCCGCTGCACACCGGCTATGAGCGAAGCGTGGTGGTAAGGAAGGTTGTATCGTGTCAACACAGGAGGATACCAGCGAATTCTGAGGCGATTGTGTGGGCAAAGGTGGACGACGACGATGATACGAGTCGGCTGTGGGTAGTAGAAGCACCGAAACAAGGACACGACAACATTATCATCGGACGTACATTAGTGGAACATAAAAATGGCAGAATACCAGTCAGAATACTGAACCCCCTGACTGCACCCAGATATGTCGGGAAAGATGAGGTAATTGGCGAGTGTAAGGAAGCTGTAAAAAAATTAAAATTATTAAAGGAAGCTGTAGCAGTGGTCAATTGCGAGAGTAGCCCGCCTGGAGGTAATAAGAAGAGCGGTTTTAACATGGACGCCATACCGCAGGGGAACCAGTGGAGCAGCGAGTTGACGGCCAAGCAGAAACAGAAGGTGAGGTCTTTCCTGCAGCACTATGGGTCAATTTTTGCGGCAGAAGCAGGCGGAAGAACAGCCATAGTGAAGCACAACATCGACACCGGAAGTGCAAAACTGATTCGCCAACCGCCAAGACGAGTTCTCTTGGCCAAGAGGGAAGAGGTCACAAATTTGATCGAAAACATGCGGAAAGACAAGGTCATAGAGCCTTCGTCAGGTCCTTGGTGCTCGCCAGTCGTGCTAGTCAAGAAAAAGGATGGCAGTACCCGATTTTGTGTGGACTATCAAAAGCAAAATGACGTGACTAAGAAGGACAGCTATCCACTACCTCGGATCGATGACACCCTGGACACACTGTCAGGCACACAGTGGTTTTTCACACTCGACTTACGCAGCGGCTATTGGCAGGTGGAGCTTGCAGACCAGGACAGGGAGAAAACAGCTTTTAGTGTTGGCGACGATTTGTGGCAGTTCACTGTCATGCCGTTTGGACTCTGCAACGAACCAGCGACATTCGAGCGGCTAATGGAACGTGTACTAAAAGGGCTGCATTGGCGGACAGTCTGGTCTACCTGGACGACATAATCGTAATGGATAAAAGTTTTGACGACCACCTGGGAAAGCCAAAGGAGGTATTCGAGCGAATACAGAAAGCTGGGCTTAAACTCAACTCAAAGAAGTGCTCGCTGTTTCAAAAGGAGGTAAAATATCTGGGTCATACGGTTTCCGCCCGCGGAGTACATACGGATGAAGGCAAAATCACGGCGGTGAAGGAGTGGCCCCGGCGACGCAATCTACACAAACTCCGCAGTTTCCTGGGTCTGTGCACATACCACTGGCCAAGAACAAGTGATAGCCTACTACAGCAAAATTTTGTCAAAGCCGGAACGCAACTACTGTGTGACACGGAGGGAGTTGCTCGCAGTATTGGATTGCGTGAAACACTTCCATAAATACCTGTATGGGCAAAAGTTTCGCCTGCGCACAGATCATGCGGCATTGAAATGGCTGCTGAACTTTTAAGATCCGGAAGGCCAGTTGGCGCGGTGGATCGAGCGGCTGCAGAGCTACGACTACACGGTAGAGCATCGCAAGGGTAGCAGCCATGGAAATGCCGATGCCTTGTCACGCCGTCCGTGCAAAACCGAATGCAGGCATTGTTCGCGAGCCGAAAGCTAAGAACAAATAGTGGACGTCCGGTTGGTAAGCGTTATGCCAGAGGAAGAGTGGTCTGCGGAGAGGCTACAAAAGGACCAGCGTGAGGATGCGGATCTTGCAAAAATCGTCGAAGGCAAGGAGCAAGGCGCACGTCCAGACTGGCAGGAGATGGCCGGTGAAAGCCCGATCGCTAAGGCTTACTGGGCACAGTGGAAAAGTCTGCGACTGAAAGAAGGATGCCTGTACCGCGAATGGGAGAGCGCGGATGGTCGGACCAGCAACTCCCTAATGGTAGTGCCGAAATGCAGAATTAACGAGGTCATTGAGGCATACCATAACGACTCCAGTGGAGGGCACCTGGGCATCACCAAAACCGTCGCCAAAATAAAAGACGATTCTACTGGGTAGGATGTCAGGAGTCTGTAGGCGAGTGGATTAAGAGCTGCGACCGATGTTCAGCCGCGAAAGGACCGACAGGGAAATCTTGAGGCCGCATGCAGCAGTACAACGTGGGAGCGCCCTTCGAGCGGATTGCTATGGACGTCGCCGGCCCATTCCCAACTAGCACTCAAGGCAACAAATATGTGCTGGTGGTAATGGATTACTTCAGCAAATGGCCCGAAGTGTACCCTATTCCTAACCAGGAGGCCACTATGATCTCGGAAAAGCTGGTAAACAACTGGGTAGCCAGGTTCGGAGTTCCGTTGGAGTTACACTCAGATCAAGGCCGGAATTTCGAGTCTGCGGTATTCAAGGAAGTGTGTGAGCTACTGGGGATAAAGAAAACTCGTACCACGCCTTTGCACCCACAGTCCGACGGCATGGTGGAACGCTTTAACTGGACACTGGAGGAATACCTGCGGAAAGTGGTAGGCTGGTATCAAAAGGATTGGGACACGCATATCCCCCTGTTCCTGATGGCGTATAGGTCAGCCCCGCACGACACGACATCACTCACTCCAGCCCGAGCAGTGTTCGGCACAGAGTTGCGGTTACCCGCTGACTTGAAGTTCGGAGTAGTCGGCACAACGGGAGGCGCTAAGACGGACTACGTGGTCAATAAGCGGGCGGAACTGGAGGAAATTCACCAGTTTATAAGGGGCCGCACCCAACTGGTCAGCGATAAGGCGAAAGCCAGATACGATCTACGGGCCAACTCAGCAGGGTTCCAAGAAGGCGATTTGGTAATGCTCTACAACCCGCAGCGGAGGAAAGGTTTGTCTCCAAAACTTCAAGCGTCGTGGGAAGGACCGTACGAAGTCGTGACTAGGATTAACGACGTGGTATACAGGATTCAACGTTGCAGTAATAGAGGCGCTAAGCTGAAGGTAGTCCATTTGGAGCGCCTGGCGCCTCATCACAGCGGAGCCTCGGCACTTGTTCGGGACGAACAAGTCTATGTGGTGGGCAGTGTAACGATAAGACAGTCTGTCGCTGTGCAAAGCAACCCTGCCGCTTCGCGCCGTGCCATAATTCAATCTGGCAACGACGGCCGCGATGGTAACTTTTAGTCCAATCTGGCAACGACGGCCGCGATAATAAATTTTAGTCCAACCTGGCAATGATGGAAACTTTTAGTCCACTCCGGAATGTGCGGGAACGATCTGCGCGATGGCCTGGCAGGTATAAAAGGCAGCCGGATGCGGCGCAGCGAGTCAGTCTGGTTTTGACAAGTGAAGTTGCCACACGGAGGAATTAAGCAAATACTTAAGTGTACGAACAGTAAAGTGTAAACTGTGAATAATAAAGTGACTGTTGGTTTATTTTATTGTCTGCGTTTAAGAAACTGACTGTGTTTTATTTTCAAATTACACAATCCAGAGATACGTAACAGCCCACTAGACTTAGTATTCGTAACAATATTGTAACGATGAGCCAGTCTGTCGCGGTGCAAAGCAACCCTGCCGCTACGTGCCGTGCCATAACCCAATCTGGCAACGACGGCCGCGATAGTAACTTTTAGCCCAACCTGGCAACGATGGTCGCGGTCATCAGGGAAACTTCTAGTCCAATCTGGCAACGTGCGAGAACGATCTGCGCGACGGCCGGACAGAGTATAAAAGGTGGCCAGATGCGGTACAGCGAGTCAGTCTGGTTTTGACAAGTGAAGTTGCCACACGGAATAATTAAGCAAATACTTAAGTGTACGAACAGTAAAGTGTAAACTGTGAATAATAAAGTGACTGTTGGTTTATTTTATTGTCTGCGTTTAGAAACTGACTGTGTTTTATTTTCAAATTACACAATCCAGAGATACGCAACAGCCCACTAGACTTAGTATTCGTAACAATATTAATAATAATACTCTGTAAAAAATTAAAAACAAATATTAAATTTATTTATAGTAGTAATATTTTTTGTTTTTATTTTTTACCTTAAGTTACTTTTGACGGTTGACCTAGATCCTTTTGTATCGTTTTTTCTATGAAAACCTTGGAAAACTTATTACCTATTCTTTTATTAGTCCTAAGATAGACTTTGTCCCCTGGATTAAATCTTTGTGTGCCTTTCCAATTCATTTTTCTGGGCTTTTATTAATCGTGCTATTATTTCAGTTTTAAGATCCGTGGGTATGGCGCATATTAATAGGCTCAATAGGCTTCCACCCGGTTACCGAATGAATGGATCTATTGTATTTCGAATTGGAAAGAAGTATTAACTCCTCAGTATCGTTTATAGCTTGCTCCAGCTTAGTGCATCTAGCAATTTCGGTCAGAGTGCTATGGAATCTCTCTATCTGTCCATATGTTGCGCTATGGAAAGGAGGTGTTGTGAAAATGTCCGCGCCAAAATGGTCATTCGAAAGGGACTTGTTTGAGAATTTAACGATTTTTCATTGTCAAAGGTTACATTTTTCGTGTTCTCAAAGCAATTGAGAATGTGAAGTAGACCCTGTGTAACGTCAACAATGGCTCTTGATTTAATAGGAATAACAATGGCAAATTTTGAAAATTTGTCTATGCTAGTTAAAATGTGATGTTTACCAGTGGAATAGATGTCCATATGTAGCATCTCTCCAGGACGAGTTCGTATCGGGGTTTTCCCTATTTCTGGGTAAGGTGGACGTCGCTGATATTTAGCCTACTTGCAGATTTTACAGTTTGGCACAATTCCTTTTAACTTCCTTCGCATGTGTGGAAAGTAATAATCATTCATAACCTGTTTCATGTTTTCCCGGATAGAGCGATGTGCTCTGCTGTGTTCCATTGCTAATATTTCATCTTGATCATCATTGTTGAAAACATAAGCTACTTGTTTTGTTGTATGACGAAATTTTACTGATGGAAATTTTCCCATAATTTCGTTTTGAATTTTCCCTAAAATTGGTAAATCGCAAAGGATACCGTTAACGACGTTAGGATTTATGCATTCCCCAATTACTGCTACAAGGACAAGGAGAAAACGGCTTTCAGTGTTGGCGATGGTTTGTGGCAGTTCACCGTAATGCCGTTTGGACTCTGCAACGCACCAGCAACATTCAAGCGGCTAATGGAACGCGTGCTAAAAGGGCTGCATTGGCGGACGTGTCTGGTGTACCTCGACGACATAATCGTAATGGGTAAAAGCTTCGACGACCACCTGGGAAAGCTGAAGGAGGTATTTGAGCGGATACAAAAAGCCGGGCTTAAACTCAACCCAAAGAAGTGCTCGCTGTTCCAAAAGGAGGTCAAGTATCTGGGCCATACGGTTTCCGCCCGCGGAGTGCATACGGATGAAGGCAAAATCACGGCGGTGAAGGAGTGGCCCCGACCACGCAATCTACACGAACTCCGCAGTTTCCTGGGCCTGTGTACATACTACCGCCGATTTGTTCCGGGATTCGCGAACATAGCCAGAAGCTTGCACAAACTGACGAAAAAGAACCAAGCTTTCGAGTGGAGCGAGGAGCAGGAACAGGCTTTTGCACGTCTGAAGGAAAAACTGTGCAGTGCTCCAATTCTGGCCTTCCCCGTGCCTGGGGAGATGTTTGTGCTGGATACAGATGCAAGCGGGAATAGTATTAGCGGTGTGCTATCACAGATAATAGACGGCCAGGAACAAGTGATAGCGTACTACAGTAGGGTTCTATCGAAACCGGAACGCAACTACTGTGTGACACGGAGAGAACTGCTGGCGGTATTGGACTGCGTAAAACACTTCCACAAATATCTGTATGGACAAAGGTTTCGCCTGCGCACAGATCATTCGGCATTGAGATGGCTCCTGAACTTTAAAGATCCTGAAGGGCAATTGGTGCGGTGGATCCAGCGACTGCAGAGCTACGACTACACGATAGAACATCGCAAGGGCAGTAGCCATGGAAATGCCGATGCTTTGTCACGCAGGCAGTGCTCACGAGCCGAGAGCAAAGAGCAGATAGTGGACGTCCGGTTGATAAGCGTTATGCCAGAGGAAGAGTGGTCTGCGGAGAGGCTACAAAAGGACCAGCGCGTGGATGCGGATCTTGCAAAAATCGTCGAAGGCAAGGAGCAAGGCGCACGTCCAGACTGGCAGGAGATGGCTGGTGAAAGCCCGATCGCTAAGGCTTACTGGGCACAGTGGAAAAGTCTGCGGCTGAAGGAAGGCTGCCTGTACCGCGAATGGGAGAGCGCGGATGGTCGTACCAGCAACCCTCTAATGGTAGTGCCGAAAAGCAGAATCAACGAGGTCATCGAGGCATACCATAACGACTCCAGTGGAGGGCACCTAGGCATCACCAAAACCGTCGCCAAAATAAAAAGACGATTCTACTGGGTAGGATGTCAGGAGTCTGTAGCCGAGTGGATTAAGAGCTGCGACCGATGTTCAGCCGCGAAAGGGCCGACAAGGAAATCTCGAGGCCGCATGCAGCAGTACAACGTGGGAGCGCCCTTCGAGCGGATTGCTATGGACGTCGCCGGCCCATTCCCAACTAGCACTCACGGCAACAAATATGTGCTGGTCGTAATGGATTACTTCAGCAAATGGCCCGAAGTGTACCCTATTCCTAACCAGGAGGCCACCACGATCTCGGAAAAGCTGGTAAACAACTGGGTAGCCAGGTTCGGAGTTCCGTTGGAGTTGCACTCAGATCAAGGCCGGAATTTTGAGTCTGCGGTATTCAAGGAAGTGTGTGAGCTGCTGGGGATAAAGAAAACGCGTACCACTCCTTTGCACCCACAGTCCGACGGCATGGTGGAACGCTTTAACCGGACACTGGAGGAATACCTGCGGAAAGTGGTAGGCAGGAATCAAAAGGATTGGGACACGCACATCCCCCTGTTCCTGATGGCGTATAGGTCAGCCCCGCACGACACGACATCACTCACTCCAGCCCGAGCAGTGTTCGGCACAGAGTTGCGGTTACCCGCTGACTTGAAGTTCGGGGTAGTCAGCACGACGGGAGGCGCTAAGACGGACTACGTGGCCAATAAGCGGGCGGAACTGGAGGAAATTCACCAGTTTATAAGGAGCCGCACCAAACTGGTCAGCGATAAGTTGAAAGCCAGATACGATCTACGGGCCAACTCAGCAGGGTTCCAAGAAGGCGATTTGGTAATGCTCTACAACCCGCAGCGGAGGAAAGGTTTGTCTCCGAAACTCCAAGCGTCATGGGAAGGACCTTACGAAGTCGTGACTAGGATTAACGACGTGGTATACCGGATTCAACGTTGCAGCAATAGAGGCGCTAAGCTGAAGGTAGTCCATTTGGAGCGCCTGGCGCCTCATCACAGCGGAGCCTCGGCGCTTGTTCGGGACGAACAAGTCTAAGTGGTGGGCAGTGTAACGATGAGCCAGTCTGTCGCGGTGCAAAGCAACCCTGCCGCTACGTGCCGTGCCATAACCCAATCTGGCAACGACGGCCGCGATAGTAACTTTTAGCCCAACCTGGCAACGATGGTCGCGGTCATCAGGGAAACTTCTAGTCCAATCTGGCAACGTGCGAGAACGATCTGCGCGACGGCCGGACAGAGTATAAAAGGTGGCCAGATGCGGTACAGCGAGTCAGTCTGGTTTTGACAAGTGAAGTTGCCACACGGAATAATTAAGCAAATACTTAAGTGTACGAACAGTAAAGTGTAAACTGTGAATAATAAAGTGACTGTTGGTTTATTTTATTGTCTGCGTTTAGAAACTGACTGTGTTTTATTTTCAAATTACACAATCCAGAGATACGCAACAGCCCACTAGACTTAGTATTCGTAACAATATTAATAATAATACTCTGTAAAAAATTAAAAACAAATATTAAATTTATTTATAGTAGTAATATTTTTTGTTTTTATTTTTTACCTTAAGTTACTTTTGACGGTTGACCTAGATCCTTTTGTATCGTTTTTTCTATGAAAACCTTGGAAAACTTATTACCTATTCTTTTATTAGTCCTAAGATAGACTTTGTCCCCTGGATTAAATCTTTGTGTGCCTTTCCAATTCATTTTTCTGGGCTTTTATTAATCGTGCTATTATTTCAGTTTTAAGATCCGTTGGTATGGCGCATATTAATAGGCCGGTTACCGAATGAATGGATCTATTGTATTTCGAATTGGAAAGAAGTATTAACTCCTCAGTATCGTTTATAGCTTGCTCCAGCTTAGTGCATCTAGCAATTTCGGTCAGAGTGCTATGGAATCTCTCTATCTGTCCATTTGTTGCGCTATGGAAAGGAGGTGTTGTGAAAATGTCCGCGCCAAAATGGTCATTCGAAAGGGACTTGTTTGAGAATTTAACGATTTTTCATTGTCAAAGGTTACATTTTTCGTGTTCTCAAAGCAATTGAGAATGTGAAGTAGACCCTGTGTAACGTCAACAATGGCTCTTGATTTAATAGGAATAACAATGGCAAATTTTGAAAATTTGTCTATGCTAGTTAAAATGTGATGTTTACCAGTGGAATAGATGTCCATATGTAGCATCTCTCCAGGACGAGTTCGTATCGGGGTTTTCCCTATTTCTGGGTAAGGTGGACGTCGCTGATATTTAGCCTACTTGCAGATTTTACAGTTTGGCACAATTCCTTTTAACTTCCTTCGCATGTGTGGAAAGGGGCCGTTCAAATATTACGTAAGCAGATTTATTACAATTATTTACCCCCCATCCCCCTTGTCAGCAAAAGTAAGCAAAGCTCTTACTACCTCCCCCATGCTTACGTAAACATTTTTCAATTAAAAATGTATTTTTTTTATATTATAATTATAATGTTATAATTCTAATTTTAAAAATAAGAAAATAGATTTAGGATAGAGATTAGATTTTACTGATACAGTACTCAACATAGAGTAAGGGACAAAAATAGTATAATCTTACGAACATAACAAACTTATTTTAAATTTTTGGTACACATATTAAATTCAAATTAACAGTCTTCAGTCCATGAAACCCGAATCCATGATTCTAAGTTTTCGATGACATTGGATTGCTTGGATTGCTGCTCAGTGTTGTGAGTCTGCTCACTTTCATCCGATTTTGGAATGTCTACGTCGTTCTCATCGAGCCATTCAACATCATGGTGCTCTAAATTTTGAATAATGCACATCAGCACTTTTGTACATTTTGTACTTTCGTACTTGTATGAGATTTTTTAAAACTTTCAAACAATTTTTGGTATAACTTGGATTTGTCTATTTGAAACGACATCTTATTTAAACGTTAAACTTTGGCTAATGGAATCAACGGTAACACAAATATTAACTTGCTTTGCTATGCTTACAATACGTCTACTCGCTATAGTATCCAAACGAAACAATACACTGACAGAGGAAATTTAGACAAGTGAACAGCGCGCGGTAATTCCCTGAATCGGTTCTAAAGCGAGTGCCTAAACGTTGCGGGAATCCCCGAAAATGCGTTTCGTTTTTAAGAAGCGAGTGCCTAAACGTTGCGGGAATCCCCGAAAATGCGTTTCGTTTTCAAGCATAGACAATGTGAGGGTTTCCATTCGTGTAAAAAAGTAAATAACTACGGATGACGTAATCATCATCTAGACTCCCCTACCCCCATGTCATCCAAAATAAGCAAACCAAAGACCCCCCCACCCCTCCATAGTGCTTACGTAATACTTGAACGGCCCCAAAGTAATAATCATTCATAACCTGTTTCATGTTTTCCCGGATAGAGCGATGTGCTCTGCTGTGTTCCATTGCTAATATTTCATCTTGATCATCATTGTTGAAAACATCAGCTACTTGTTTTGTTGTATGACGAAATTTTACTGATGGAAATTTTCCCATAATTTCGTTTTGAATTTTCCCTAAAATTGGTAAATCGCAAAGGATACCGTTAACGACGTCAGGATTTATGCATTCCCCAATTACTGCTACAATGTCCTGTAATGTTTTAAATGTAATCGTATGTCTAATTTTTGACTTAAAAATAATTTTTGTTGCTTTTGATAAGGTGTTTCCTTCCTCTAGTATTATTTGATTTCGGAATAAATTCACTGGGGTATCAACCGTTGGTATGATTTCCGACGAGGATTCCTCACCATGCATCGTGACAGATGACGAATCTTCTTCATGCTCTATGGTATTTATGTGTTGTCGAGATAATGCATCGGCAACAACGTTATCTTTCCCTGGTTTATAAAAAAGTTTTGGTGAAAATTCCTCGACAAATGCCCTCCAACGTTTAATTTTTGTGTTGGGATTTCTATCTGAGACCGCAAAGGTCAGAGGTTGATGGTCAGTGAAGATGTTTAATTGTCTGATTCCATATAAATAATTTCGGAACTTTTGAAGTGCCCATACAATTGCCAAAAGTTCCCTTTCATTGGTGGCATAGTTCTCTTCCGTGGATGATAACGTTCTTGATATCATTGTTATTGGTCTACCTCCCTGTGATAATGCTGCAACAATGGCGTGCGCTGATGCGTCGGTTGTTACGTCAAAAAGTTTTGTGTGTTCGGGGTATAAAAGAAGTACGTCTTCGGAGGATAAAATTCGCTTTACTTTTTCAAAGGCTAATAATGCGTCATTGTCTAAATCAATTTTAACATTTTTTGACATATTGGCCCCTATTTGGCCATTCTTACTTACTTACTTACTTACTTACTTAACTGGCCATAACAACCCGTTATCGGGTTACGGCCTGCCGCAAAACTTCTCTCCAGGCGCCTCTGCTTCGCGCGCGCCTTCTCCAGTTGGTCACACCAAGAGATACCAGGGCCTCTTCCACTTGGTCCTTCCACCGGAGACACGGCCTCCCTCTTCGCCGTCGACCTCCAACCATCGCATCGAATACCTTTTTCGCCGGAGCTTCGTCGTCCATGCGGCAGACATGACCGAGCCAGCGTAGCCGCTGGATGTTAATTCGCTGCGCTACGTCCATGTCCTAATACAGCTCATACAGCTCGTTATTGGTTCGTATGCGATAGTCGTCACCAACCCGAACAGGGCCGAAGATTTTGCGAAGCACCTTCCTCTCGAACACTCCAAGGGCCGCTATGTCGTTTCGTGTCATTGTCCATGCTTCAGCGCCATAGAGGAGCACGGGCAAGATAAGCGTCCTATAGAGTGAAAGTTTTGTCGGTCGAGAGAGGTCTCTACTTCTCAATTGCCTACCGAGACCGTAGTAGCACCTGTTGGCAAGAGTTATCCTTCGCTTTATCTCCAGACTGACATCATTGCTGCTGTTGATGGCGGTGCCAAGGTAGACGAATTCCTTGACAACTTCAAAAGCATACCTGTCGGCCTCGACGTGAGACCCTAGCCGCTGCGAGTCCCTGCGTGTAGACAGCATATACTTCGTCTTGCCCTCATTTACCACCAGACCCATTTTGGCAGATTCTCTTTCGATAGCCGCAAAGGCAGCGGTGACATCTCGCTTGTTACGTCCGATGACATCAATATCATCAGCGTAAGCAAGGAGCTGGACACTTTTGTTGAAAATTGTGCCATTACGATGTACACCGGCCTTGCGCAGAACACTCTCCATGGTGAAGTTGAAGAGGTCGCAGGACAAAGGATCACCCTGTCTGAAACCTCGAACGGTATCAAAGGGGTCGGAGAGGTCACTTCCAACCTTGACGGAGCTGCGCGTATTGCTCAACGTCGCTCTGCAAAGTCTCACGAGCTTTGCAGGGATACCAAGTTCAGACAATGCGGCATATAGGCGATCCCTTATCGGGCTATCGAATGCTGCCTTGTAATCGATGAAGAGATGGTGTGTATCGATTTGGTTCTCATGGGTCTTCTCCAGGATTTGGCGTAGAGTGAATATCTGGTCGATGGTGGACTTACCAGGTCTAAAGCCGCACTGATAAGGTCCAATCAGCGCCTTGGCGAATGGCTTTAGTCTTTCACATAATACGCTCGTCAGGACCTTGTATGCAATGGGAAGTAGGCTGATACCCCTGTAGTTGGCGCATATTGTTGGGTCGCCTTTCTTCAGCACAGGACAAAGGGCACTGAGGTTCCAATCGTTGGGCATTCGTTCCTCCAGCCATATTTTGCAAATGAGCTGATGCATGCACCCAATCAGCTCACCGCCGCCGGCCTTGAACAATTCAGCTGGTAGCCCATCCGGCCCTGCAGCTTTGTTGTTCTTGAGTCGCTGGATAGCGACCCGGACCTCGTCATGGCTGGGCGGTGGCACATCCACACCGTCGTCGTCGATTGGTGCCATCTGGACATCTTCACCACTGGCGGAATTGTTCCTTTCGTCGCCTGCGAGCAGCTTGGTGAAGTGCTCCTTCCACAACCTCAGCACACCCTGCGCATCCGTAACCAGATCCCCGTTTTCGTCTCTGCAAGAAGATGCCCCAGGCTTAAATCCTTCCGTAAGACGCTTAACTTTTTGGAAGAATTTTCGGGCGTCATTCCTGCTCCTGCACTCCTCGATTTCCTCACGCTCGCGCCTTTCTTGCTCCCGTTTCTTGCGTCTAAAAAGGCACCTCTCTTTCTTCCTCTCCTCCCGGTATTTTTCTGTCATGGCTCGCGTGGCGGCCGACTGCAGGGTCTTCTTGTATGCAGCATTCTTCACTGCAGTGGCTGCGCGACACTCTTCATCGTACCATTGGTTTTTTGGTGGTGGGCGTCGAAAACCAAGGACATTTTCTGCGGCGGCGCGCATAGAGTGGGATAAGTGAGCCCATAATCCGCCGATGTCATCAGGTGGAGAGGGGGAGCGACCGAGCTGGTTGGAGAGTTGAGCGGAGTAGGCTTCGGCTACCCCTTGTGATCGCAGCTTACTGATGTCCAGCTTTCTTCGCAAACTAGGTTGTGCGGTCTTCGCTGCGCAAAGACGCATGCGTACCTTGGCTGCAACAAGGTAGTGGTCCGAGTCGATGTTGGGTCCTCGGAACGTGCGCACATCTAGAATGCTAGAAGCATGCCTTCCATCAATCACAATGTGATCAATCTGGTTGCGTGTGGATTGATCGGGGGATAACCAGGTGGCCTTGTGGATATCGAGGTGCTGGAATCTGGTGCTACTAACTACCATGTTTCGTGCCGCGGCGAAATCGATCAGCCTCAGACCGTTGTTCGAAGTGGTCCCATGGAGGCTGAACTGCCCGACTGTGGGGCCAAAGACGCCTTCTCGCCCGACCTTTGCGTTGAAGTCCCCGAGGACAATTTTGACGTCATGGGCCGGGCACCTGTCGTAGACGTCCTCGAGCTTCGCATAGAAGGCATCCTTGGTCGCATCGTCCTTCTCTTCCGTCGGGGCGTGCGCGCAAATCAGGCTGATGCTAAAGTATTTAGCTTTGATGCGGATCGAAGCCAGCCGTTCGTTCACCGGAGTGAACCGAGAGACGTGGTGGCGAAGTCTCTTGCTGACCACAAATCCGCAGCCAAATTCGCGCTTCTCCGCATGGCAGCTGTAGTAGATATCGCAGTCTGCTCGCTTAGAGCAACCTTGTCCTGTCCATCGCATTTCCTGGATGGCGGTGATGTCAGCCTTACATTTCGTGAGGGCTTCCGCCAGTTGGATAGAGGCACCTTCCCTATAGAGGGTCCGGACATTCCAGGTGCATATCCTCAAATCATGGTCCTTGAATCGTTTGCTGTGGTCGTCAACATTGTGGGTTCCTTCCGAGGCTTGCTTTTTGGCTTTCATTGGTATTTGGTTTTCCGTGGCGGGCACCAAACCCTGCGCACAACCCAAATTTTAAGTCCTGGGGATAGGACTCGCTGCACACATTAGTTCACTATTCAGCGGATGCCAAATAGCTATCCAGAAGGGCCGCGCGGAGGCTGTGCATCAGCTTGGATTGGACAGGGACAAGGATCGTTCTGGCGTTCGCCAGGTTGAACGCAATCAGAGACTTTACCTTGTATGTCCGCTCCCTCCCTTCTTCCTTCCTTTGGCCATTCTCTCCCCTTAAATATTTTGTAAGTGGTTTCACTATAGCGGCGTAGTCCTTAATGAATCTTCTACAGTAGCCTGATAACCCTAAAAATGATCGAAGACCCCGAAGATTGGTAGGTAGCTTATGATTAATTATATCCTTAACTTTGTCAGGGCATGTTTTTATTCCTTCCTTAATTAATTAATAATTAATTGATTGGCACGACAGCCCGCTTACGCGAGACTAAGGCCTAGCTTCCCGCAGCCACCCGTGTTGTGCGTGTGAATTAGTACGCGGGTGGAAGGGACCTACAGTTTTATGCCGGTTCCGAACGGCAGGTTGGGAGCTTTTTCATAGGTAATTTTTACTCTCAGAGGTTTGCCATTTCCAGCTGAGAGGACAGCCACGGAAAGAGAAAACGAGTTTCCCGTTATTTTAGGTGTTACTACATGCAGTATTCGAACTTGCGTCGCTCTCCTTCCTTAGATACTACAAATCCAAGAAACTCAACCTCTCCTTTAAAAAATTTGGATTTTTCTATTGAAACGCGCATATTTGCTTCGTAAAGCCTGGCTAAAATTCATTCAATATCTTCATAGTGTTGTTCTTCACTATTTGAGAATATAATTACATCATCGATGTAAACGTGGCAGCATTTCCCTATTTTGTTCCTTAAGACGTCGTCAATTGCTCTCTGAAAAATTCCAGGAGCATTCTTCAAACCAAATGGAAGTCTACAAAATTCATATTTCTCATTATTTACGGAGAATGCTGTCTTTTCTCTATCTTTTTCGGCTAATTTGATCTGGTGGAACCCAGATTTCAAATCAAGAGTTGTAAAGAATGTTGATTTCCCCATATTTGCTAATATAACAGACGTGTCCGGGATTGGATACTTATCAGGAACTGTCTTATTGTTTAATTTTCGAAAATCAATTAAGGGGGTCTTCTACTCTTCAGGCAAGAAATTGAGCTGTTATTTGGGGAATTAATTACGAAAGATCTACTGCATACAATAAAAATTTTTTTTTTAATTTTTAGAAATACATGTTTTGACTGTAAAGTTTCATTTTTGAAGAAGAAAAAAAAACTCCAGCGACCTTGAAATGTCATTGATGACATGGATTTTAAAACTGCAATGGTCCCGCTTAAGCAAAGTTGTGGCCAATGGGGTGATCTGAAATCAGAAAATTGATATTCGTTACAATCATAGTAACGTTGACTATGTTTTCCCGAGACAGAATTTTTGTATTTTGCACTGTGTAAAAGTTATGCAACAAGTTGTAAAAATTCCAATTTTCACCTCTTTTTTTGACCTATAGGCGCTATAAAAACGGAACAAAATAAAATTTTGAAAATCGTACTCGGGAAAACATAGCGATATGTTTTCTGAACAATTTAAAAAAAACAATGTCGAAATCGGACTAATGCTTTTATAAAAAGTCTTACTCGGCAGCAAAAAAAGCACTACTTTCGGGAAAACGCGTTTAAAGATAAATTAGTTTCTCGAAAACGGCAGGGGACGGGTACCTTTCGGTTCCCAGCAACATGCAAAGAAATGTGATTTTCACGGAATCCTTTCTGTGGCGTATTCTCAGATACATATAGATTGAAATTATGCAAAAAAAAAAATCGATTTTTCGAAACCGCGAGAGTAGAGGATCCCCTTAACATACGCATCTTATTTTGGCCATTTTCATCTAATCCTTTCTTGTCGACAACCCATATGGGATTGTTGTATGGTGACCACGACTGGCGAATGATACCATCTCGCAACAAGTTAGAAATTTCTTTATTTACAAATTCTGAAGCTGCTATTGGGTAAGGGTATGCTCTAAAATAAATAAAAATCTGTAGTTCTTCTTGTAGCAACTACATTTGTATTGAATGGTAATGCTTCGTTCGGGCTTGCGAAACCCTTAGAGTGTTTTTTTAGAATGTTTGTAATGCGTTCACCCTTACTTGACTCATTAGAATTATTTTCATGAGCCATCACATTATTTATGTTTTTACAGTCATAATATTTTAAATGCTCTTTACCGCCATTATAGTGTAAAAATCCGGTCTTTAAGTCCGAGTTCGCACCGATTTCTTTCAAAAAATCGAAGCCGATAATGCCATCAAATGTCTTTAAGCCGGAAAGAAGAAAGAAGGTTGAATTTTTCCCGAAAATATTCACTAAACATTTTTCTTTATCTCAGTGGTTGCATGGATGGATAGAACCTTAAATGGTTTTTCAATTTCTTTTATCCCTTTCAGGTTTTCATTGTATTGTTACGAATAATAGGTCTAGTGGGCTGTTACGTATCACTGGATTGAGCAATTTGAAAATCAAACAACTTTAACTATCCAAACGCAGTCAATAAGAACCAACAATCACTTTATTTCACACTTTTACATTTCACTGTCTTTACACTTAATTATTTGCTTAATTGCTCCGTGTGGCACATTCACTAGTCAAAATCAGACTGACTGCTGCGCTGCACCCGGCTGCCTTTTACCTATGTAACCTATGAAACCGGTAATTATTTTTGAAAAAACACGTTTATTGTGAGGAAATGATTACAATTTTATTCTTCAAAGTAATGGCCATCGCTCAAAGTAATGGTATCGGCGCGTAGCGACAGGGTTGCTTTGCACAGCGACGACTGTCTTATCGTTACACTGCCCACCACTTAGACTTGTTCGTCCCGAACAAGTGCCGAGGCTCCGCTGTGATAAGGCGCCAGGCGCTCCAAATGGAGCTTAGCGCCTCTATTGCTGCAACGTTGAATCCTGTACACCACGTCGTTAATCCTAGTCACGACTTCGTACGGTCCTTCCCACGACGCTTGAAGTTTTGGAGACAAACCTTTCCTCCGCTGCGGGTTGTAGAGCATTACCAAATCGCCTTCTTGGAACCCTGCTGAGTTGGCCCGTAGATCGTATCTGGCTTTCGCCTTATCGCTGACCAGTTGGGTGCGGCCCCTTATAAACCGGTGAATTTCCTCCAGTTCCGCCCGCTTATTGACCACGTAGTCCGTCTTAGCGCCTCCTGTCGTGCTGACTATTCACGAACTTCAAGTCAGCGGGTAACCGCAACTCTGTGCCGAACACTGCTCGGGCTGGAGTGAGTGATGTCGTGCCGTGCGGGGCTGACCTATACGCCATCAGGAACAGGGGGATATGCGTGTCCCAATCCTTTTGATTCCTGCCTACCACTTTCCGCAGGTATTCTTCCAGTGTCCGGTTGAAGCGTTCCACCATGCTGTCGGACTGTGGGTGCAAAGGAGTGGTACGCGTTTTCGTTATCCCCGGCAGCTCACACACTTCTTTGAATACCACAGACTCGAAATTCCGGCCTTGATCAGAGTGCAACTCCAACGGAACTCCGAACCTGGCTACCCAGTTGTTTACCAGTTTTCCGAGATCGTAGTGGCCTCCTGGTTAGGAATAGGGTACACTTCGGGCCATATGCTGAAATAATCCATTACAACCAGCGCGTATTTTTTGCCTTGAGTGCTAGTTGGGAATGGGCCGGCGATGTCCATAGCAATCCGCTCGAAGGGCGCTTCCACGTTGTACTGTTGCATGCGGCCTCGAGATCTTCTTGTCGGCCCTTTCGCGGCTGAACATCGGTCGCAGCTCTTAATCCACTCGGCTACAGACTCCTGACGTCCTACCCAGTAGAATCATCTTTTTATTTTGGCGACGGTTTTGGTGATACCCAGGTGCCCTCCACTGGCGTTGTTATGGTATGCTTCGATGACCTCGTTGATTCTGCATTTCGGCACTACCATTAGGGAGTTGCTGGTCCGACCATCCGCGCTCTCCCATTCGCGGTACAGGCATCCTTCCTTCAGCCGCAGACTTTTCCACTGTGCCCAGTAAGCCCGAGCGATCGGGCTTTCACCGGCCATCTCCTGCCAGTCTGGACGTGCGCCTTGCTCCTTGCCTTCGATGATTTTTGCAAGATCCGCATCCTCACGCTGGTCCTTTTGTAGCCTCTCCGCAGACCACTCTTCCTCTGGCATAACGCTTACCAACCGGACGTCCACTATTTGTTCTTAGCTTTCGGCTCGCGAGCCCGACCCGCATTCGACTTTGCACGGACGGCGTGACAAGGCATCGGTATTTCCATGGCTACTGCCCTTGCGATGCTCTATCGTGTAGTCGTAGCTCTGCAGTCGCTCAGGATCCTTAAAGTTCAGGAGCCATCTCAATGCCGCATGATCTGTGCGCAGACGAAACCTTTGTCCATACAGATATTTGTGGAAGTGTTTTACGCAGTCCAATACCGCCAGCAGTTCTCTCCGTGTCACACAGTAGTTGCGTTCCGGTTTCGATAGAACCCTACTGTAGTACGCTATCACTTGTTCCTGGCCGTCTATTATCTGTGATAGCACACCGCCAATACTATTCCCGCTTGCATCTGTATCCAGCACAAACATCTCCCCAGGCACGGGCCAGAATTGGAGCACTGCACAGTTGTTCCTTCAGACGTGCAAAAGCCTGTTCCTGCTCCTCATTCCACTCGAAAGCTTGGCTCTTTTTCGTCAGTTTGTGCAGGCTGCTGGCTATGTTCGCGAATCCCGGAACAAATCGGCGGTAGTATGTACACAGGCCCAGGAAACTGCGGAGTTCGTGTAGATTGCGTGGCCGGGGCCACTCCTTCACCGCCGTGATTTTGCCTTCATCCGTATGTACACCGCGGGCGGAAACCGTATGACCCAGATACTTGACCTCCTTTTGGAACAGCGAGCACTTCTTTGGGTTGAGTTTAAGCCCGGCTTCCCGTATCTGCTAGAATACCTCCTTTAGCTTTCCCAGGTGGTCGTCGAAGATTTTACCCATCACGATTATGTCGTCGAGGTACACCAGACACGTCCGCCAATGCAGCCCTTTAAGCACGCGTTCCATTAGCCGCTCGAATGTTGCTGGTGCGTTGCAGGGTCCAAACGGCATGACGGTGAACTGCCACAAACCATCGCCAACACTGAAAGCCGTTTTCTCCTTGTCCGTGTCTGCAAGCTCTACCTGCCAGTAGCCGCTGCGTAAGTCGAGTGTGGAGAACCACTGCGTGCCTGGCAGTGTGTCCAGGGTGTCATCGATCCGAGGTAGTGGATAACTGTCCTCCTTGGTCACATCATTGAGCTGTCGATAATCCACACAAAACCGGGTACTACCATTCTTTTTCTTGACTAGCACGACCGGCGAGCACCAGGGGCCTGGAGAAGGCTATGACCTTTTATTTCCGCATGTTTTCGATCAAATTTGTGACCTCTTCCCTCTTGGCCAAGAGAACTCGTCTTGGCGGTTGGCGAATCGGTTTTGCACTTCCGGTGTCGAGGTTGTGCTTCACTATGGCTGTTCTTCCGCCTGCTTCTGCCGCAAATATTGACCCATAGTGCTGCAGGAAAGACCTCACCTTCTGTTTCTGCTTGGCCGTCAACTCGCTGCTCCACTGGTTCTCTTGCGGTATGGCGTCCATGTTAAAATCGCTCTTCTTATTGCCTCCAGGTGGGCTACTCTCGCAATTGACTACTGCTACAGCTTCCTTACACTCGCCAATTACCTCGTCTTTCCCGACATATCTGGGTGCATTCAGGGGGTTCAGTATTCTGACTGGTATTCTGCCATTCTTAGGTTCCACTAATGTACGTCCTATGATGATGTTGTCGTGTCCTTGTTTCGGTGCTTCTACAACCCACAGCCGATTCGTCCCATCGTCCTCGTCCACCTTTGCCCACACAATCGCCTCAGAATTCGCTGGTATCCTCCGGTGTTGACACGATATAACCTTCCTTACCGCCACGCTTCGCTCATAGCCGGTGTGCAGCGGGAATTCAACGTTGGCATATCTCAGCACATTTTCCTTCAGGTCCAGCGTAAAACCGTGCCTAATCATGAAATCCACACCGATAATCAAGTCGTCCATTATATCCGCGACGCTGAACTCATGTTCCAGGATGCTGGTGCCAATAGCAATCGTTTTTGTAACTTTCCCTCTTACCGGCGCGCGCTCGCCAGTCGCAGTCCGCAGCTGTATGCCATGCAGCGGTTCCCAGTTCTTCAGCAGCTTCCTTTTTATGATCGAATATGACGCTCCAGTATCCAGTATCAACACGAACAACTTTCCATCTATCCTTCCTTCAATTGTCAAGCTGCTGGGCTGTCATTTCAGCTGTGGGACAAGGACGGTGGGGCGGCAGATTGTGGGGATCAGCTCACGCCCCTTTGGGCTGACCCGATTTAGTTTAACGACTCGCCGTCCTCAGCCCTGCGCTTGTTAGCTGGGCCTCGATTGTCAGTATTCCTCGCTTCAGGCGATTGCGATCGAGAACGCCTCTTTCGTTGGCGGCAGTCTCATGATATGTGGCCCTCCTTGCCACATACCCAGCAAACAACTTTAGAGGAGACCACCCGTGGCCTGCCCGGTGGCTTAGAGCTTATTGCCTGGATCGCAATGTCGTTGTCCGGCTGGATCTGGCGTATCCTTGCAGGTGCATGCCGAGTGCTCCCAATCCATGTCGCCTCGTATGTCATCGCGCTGGTCACCGTCTCCCTAAATGTCGGCTTGCCCATCATCAACGCACTGCGACGTGTCTCGGGATCATTAGGACCCTCAATAAACGCCTCAATCTTCATCCTCTCGAAATCATCAGCGCCGAAGAACGGGTAGCACAGCTGTACGAGCCGCTCAATGTCTGCTGCATATGCCTGCAGCGCCTCGTTGGCCCTTTGCCTGCGATTCTTCAGCTCACAGTAGTATAGCGTTCTGTTGTGCTCGTCGCTGTATTTGGCTGCCAGCGCCCTTATGACGGTCTCGAACTCACTTTGTAAACATTCTGGATCTGATTTTATTACCTCAGCCGCAGCACCTTTAAGAGCCAGCGCCAATCTCCGACCTTTCCTTACATCGGTCCACTGATTTTCCAGAGCAGCCAGGTCGAATTGCAGCTTGAATGTGTCGAACGGCGTAGTCCCATCATAAGTAGGCACTTCTGCTCGGGAGGCAACACTTTCCGGAACCGGCGGCAACCATTCTCGCGGCTGTACCTCCCTAAGCCGCTCATCCATTTTTCCGTTCATCGAGTCTTCCAGACTATCAACTCGTTTGTTCAGGGAATCATCCAGGTCGCCAACTCGTTTGTTCAGGGAATCATCTAGGTCGTCGAATCGTTTATCCAAGTGCTCTACCCGCGTCTCCAGGTGCTCGACTTTCCCATTAATCCTGTCTAAGATTTCCTCCACTTTCTGCTCCAAGCGCGTAAAATTTTCCTGAAGCTTGCTGGACAACTCCCGATTTGCATTTTCAAGTTTTGCTGACATTTCCCGATTTGCAGTCTCGACTTTTGCCGAAATTTCGAGATTCGTAGTTTCCAGCTTCGCTGCCATTTGCGCCGATATTTCATGGGTCGCCGTTTCCATTTTCGCCGCCATTTCCCGATTTGTAGTTTTCAGCTTCGCTGCCATTTCTCGATTCGCTTTTTCCATTTGCGCCGACATGCCTTTGAGTGCAGCCATTAGCTGGCTCATGTCCAACGCTTGTATTGATGCAGCCGCTGCAGCTGTACTCTGTAGCGAAGCAACACCAGCAGGCGACTCCTCCACCTTGGCCGACGCCTCTAGTTCTTGCAACAATCACTTTATTTCACACTTTTACACTTCACTGTCTTTACACTCAATTATTTGCTTCATAGCTCCGTGTGGCACCTTCACTAGTCAAAATCAGACTGACTGCTGCGCCGCACCCGGCTGCCTTTTATACCTGTCCGGCCATCGCGCAGATCGTTCTCGCACATTCCAGAGTGGACTAAAGGTTTCCATGATGATCGCGACCATCCTTGCCAGGTTGGACTAAAAGTAGCCATCATTGCCAGGTTGGAATAAAAGTGTCCATCGTTGCCAGGTTGGACTAAAAGTTTTCCTTATTATCGCGGCCGTCGTTGCCAGATTGAATTATAGCACGGCGCGTAGTGACAGGGTTGCTTTGCACAGCGACAGACTTTCTTATCGTTACAGTATTTTATATAATTTTTTCCTGCTCCTGTATCGATTTGTAACTTAATTGGTCGTCCTGCCAACTCCCTGCTTACGTATGCAGGAGCGACTTTCGTCTAAAAAATTAATTTCCTCGGATATTTCGCTCCGTGTTTCATCAATGGAATAGCTTTCTTCCTCGTCCTCGCGATCCAAATGATTCACTCTTTGAATTTTCGGGAGCGGTTGTCTATCGCTCTCGCGTTCCCTTTTAGCTGGTCTCTCTTGTGCGAACTATTAGTTATTCTGATTAGAGCTCTGCGTTATCTGGTGGGTCCTAAAAGAATCCTGCATGGTTCTCCAATTTGGATTAAAATTTGTTCTTTGTCTGAAATTTGATGTGAAAGGATCAACCTCCATTGGAATCGGCGTGTTTCGAGGTTGTTTGGTGGTCGACTTATAATGAGGCGATTGGGGTGGTTGTCCGTTGGTCGGCCTCTAATGAGGCGAGTGGTGTGGTGTAAAGGATTTGTTTCCTCCACTTTGATTATTAAAAGAATTCGCAAAGGAATATCGAGCATGATTCGCCTCCAATTCCTGAGCTAGTGCTAAGGCACTAGGCATGTCATTTGGTTGTGACGAAAATAAGATATCGCACATTGGTTTGCGTAATCCCGAAATAAACACTCTTAAGGCGTCCCCCTGTATTTCTGGCTAAGTGAATTTATTAAATCGCTGTTACCCTCATGCAGCATAATAGTCTTGTTTTTTATGAGTGTTAATTTTTTTCCACTTCATCATAAAATTGAACAATAGGCAATTTTCCCTGACGCAAGGTTGACATTTCTTGTTCTATGAGATAAATTGGCCTTTTGTCTGCGTAGCTAAAGTCTAGACGCGCACTTATAGCTTTAAAGTTTAAAACCGTGTTGAATGATGATAATACTTGATCGGCTGAACCAACAATCTTATTTCTCATTATCGCTACCGCTTGGTAATGCTTTGAGCTCCCTTCATATCCCTCGAAAAGCTTGTAAGCGGCAAATGCAGCTTGTCGCCACGAAACGTACCGAACCTACTCACCGCTAAACTCGGGTAATGATTTTATCAAATCAAGTGATTCATTACATTCCATTCCTGGACGAATTTCCACTGGCTTGTACTCCTCTACTGGAGTTGGGGTTTCCAGGGCCCTAAGTCTTTCGGTTAAGTCCCTTACTATCCCTTCAAAGGATAGCTTTGTTCTCTCTGTCGCCGAGAGGACAGCTGTGCTTAGTATTGCCCTCAGCTGTTCCTCATTCATGTTTGCAGATATTAATTAAAAATTTTTATTTAAGATTATTATATAATATGTTATGCGAGTTTATTTATAAACCCCCATTTTCCTTTACGACCTTAAAAATCACTAGCAAATTTCGTTATCATTAAGATCGTTTCGTTCTTTATAAGGTCCCTATCATAAATATCCTGCTATTCCGAGTGTCTCCCAAAATTTTTTTGATTGTTTTTAACTGCTGCTCTTCGCTACTACTACTGCTACTGTCGTCGTCGAGTCGTTCGTCTTTTAGTACGTTCTTCTTATATTCCCTCCTTTTCAGTCGGCTAGCCATTCTACGCACACAAAAAATTTTCTAACAGAAGAATTTACACAGCGTCTGCCTGTACTGCTCACTGACCACGACACCAAGGACACACATTTTCATAATTACCATGTATTTATTCTATGCTTATTACTACTTACAACTGTTTTATTTTTTTCTATTTGTTTTTTATACGCTAATTTCCTGCTGGTGTGTTGTCCTAGTGGCTGCGATTGGTGTGCGTTGTTTTGCTGCGTTTCCTTATTGTAATCCGGTATGTGTTTGTCTTTATGTTGTGTTGGATGCTTATGTTGCTGTGGTTGGTCACTACCCACAGTTGTTCTGCTTCTTGGAGAAGGTTTATAAAGTTCTTCCTTTCTAGTCCTTTTGAATACAGTTCTACTCTGTTCTCTAGGAAGTTAATACTTTTTTCTAGTGATTTCTTTGTAATTTTCATTCCTTTACTGCACTTTTTCCTGTCTTCTTCACAGTTTATTCTAGTTTATATTTCCGTATTTTTATGAATCAAGTTTTTTTTTCCTTTTTTTTTTTGTTTTTTAGCCCGTGGGTCCGGAAGCACGATCACTTCAATCCTTAACAAGGATCGCGAAGTAGTCGCTGGGCGCCAATTAGTTATTGGGCACAATGTGTCCGTTTTTAAATTAAACTACGGAGTTTTACTAGGGACTATGTCCCAATTTTACAACCGTTTATTAGATTAAGCGCTATGCGCTCCTTTTGGTTACAGAGTTACTTCCAAAACTAAACCTAATTTCTTATTCTACCCTTCTTTTATATCTTTTCCTGGCTATGTTTGGCACGTTGTTATTGTTGTTGTTGATCTGGCTGCTGGCGCTGGTGTTGACACAGGTGCAAATGTGATTGTGGGAAACGGTTCATTGTCACCGTAGCTTCCTTAGTCGAGCTGCTGAGTTGTCGTCTGCCAATCCCAAGAATTGAGCCGCGTCTGAATGTGGGAACTACGGTTTAGTCACGTAGCATTTGTGGGATGTTAACACAGGTGCAAGTAGGAATTGCCGAATTGTGGGATGGGGAGCTTCCCCAGATGATCTGTTATGGTTATGCTACGGGTTGGTCACGTAGCATTTCGGTGTTATGGGAGTCATGTGCTAACTTGCATTTATTTATCGCCTCTTTACTGCAATCACTGGTTTTGTGTTCTCCCAAGCATTTTGAACATGTTTCCTTGTTTTTACAATTTGCCGCCTTATGATTAAAGCCCTTGTACTTAAAACAACTCAGGACATCCACGCCATCATAAATCTTGCAGGTTTCCCACCCTACATACAGTCTTCCAGCCGCAAGGAGTTTCGGAAACCACTCTGCATCCGTTTCAATTAAGGCATTGAAGTAATTTCCGGTTCCACGTTTCACTTCGAATATTTTCACCACAGCCATCTCACACGAACTGATGCTTTGATTTTGCCTTTTGATCCCACTGACTAGATCTTCCTTATCCAATCTTTGGTTTAATGACCGTTGGGATTTTAATTTCGTACTCAGCCAGGGGCGTAGCCAGAACTTGGTCATGGGGGGGTTTTAAAAAAATTTTTACCAGTTTAGTATTACATGTTTTTTAAGTAAAGTACACTTTCCAAATAGGGCATTTTGTTGTGGCTTATGTGACTTAATGCATTAAAAACTAAATTTTTTCCCTGATTTTTAGTAAAAATTTCATGAAAATTGGTGGACTGAAAGCAAAGTTATTGCATCTGAAGTGGAAGTATGTTTGTGTCATCGTACAAAAATGTGCATCGAACAAAGATCCAATATTAACTATTGTTTTAAACATGTTTAAACTTTAACCGAAGCATTTAAATTGATGGACCAAGTTTATGGTGATGTTTGTTTATACCGTGGTGGAGCTCATAAGTGGTAAACGCGATTTAAAAACGATTGTCAGAACATAAATGATGACCAACGAGTTAGCCAACTGAATCCGCGATTCCCGTAGATCAAAACTGGGTGGTAATTCATAAAAGATAAGCCAAAATCTTCATTGAAATTCTTGAAATTGGATTTAACCTTCGCTTTACTTATACCCACCCGGGTGATCTTTTTAATATTCATGTTTAATATCTGCACAAATTTTAAGGTAATTTTCAATAACATGAAAAAATATTTTTTCAAATTTTGTTCATGTTTAAACTTGAATTTTGTAATTTTTTATACAAATGTATCTGGGTGGTCCCAGGCGCTTTCGCTACCATTTTGATTAAAACTCACGATGAATTTTGTTTGCGTACCTCATTATGTGTTCAATAAACTCTCTGGAAAGAAATCTTCTAATATTTTCCATAGTCTCAAAATAAATCATTAAAGTTAGGCTTTTTTTCGAAATAAGAACTATCGCCAGAGGAAGATACTAAATACTGAAGTATGAAAAAAATGTTTAAGTATTATATATTTATTGTGAGTTTTACTCAAAATAGCAGCGGAAGTGCCTGGGATCATCTTTAGTAAGGCGAAGGTTAAGCATTTCATAGCATAAATTTATTGCATTTTAACTGAACATTTGACTATCGAAGGATGCCATCCCATCTATTGACACTTGTTTTGACTGTTTTTTTGTTTTCACATGATGTGGCACCGTGCGAATTTCATCTTTTCAAAGAATGCATTTGCCGATGAAAAAAAGCGTTTTGAGAACGTAGAAACCATCCAAAAGGCTTGTACCGACATCCTGAAGGACATTCCGGTCGACGAACTAAACTACTCTTTGAACATGTTTTTAGAACATGCAAATCGCTGCATTAAGCCTAAACGTGACTATTAAAAAACAAATTAGTTTCGGTAAAAAAAGGGTTTTGTTCATATTCTTTAAAATATTTAAAGATGAAAAGACCTTTTTGCTAATGTGGGAACGTACATACGATGCATAGTGATTGAAAATGTTGACAAATTATAGGCTATGGGGGGTTCTGACACCCTAAACCCCCCTCCCCCCCTTGGCTACGCCCCTCAGCTCCCAGTTTTTCATTTCATTTCATTTATTGAGCTAAGCGATACAGTGATCTACAGGCTAGAAAATTAATACAATAAATAACACTTACGAACTAGAAAAAATAAATAATACAATTAAAAGTACATCCTTTTTATAAGCTCCATAAACTTATGCCTAGGAATTGAGAAATCAATTTCAAAATTGGACGCTAATTTATTAAATTCACATAATGACCTCACAAGTGGTTGATTTAAAGCATAGCTTGTTTTGTAACATTTTACAAAAAATAACTTATTTAATCGAGTAGTCCTGATTGGAACAAAGAAGTTAATGAGATGTACTAAAGCAGAACAATTAATGTTGCCACAAATGATATCGTATACAAACATCAAAGAACTTATGGTACGTCTACATTCTAACGATTTAAGATCAATAAGCAAGCAACGTGACTTATAAGAGGGAAAAGGTTCTTGAAAGTTTAGAGAGAACAGAGCAAATTTCAAAAATTTTTTCTGCACTCGTTCGAGACGATTCGTGTGAACAGCATAAAACGGATTCCAAATTAAGGCAGCATATTCCAACCTGGACCTTACGAATGCTGAGAATAAAAGCTTATAAGTATAAGGGTCTTTAAATTCAGAGCTGTTACGTCGTACAAAAGCTAACGTACGCTATGTACGCTTTAGGAATTATGTAGTCAAGATGGTTAGTAAATGTTAGCTTAGAGTCAAGCAAGACACCCAAGTCTGACATTTCACTAACAACTTTCAAACGAGTATTGGCAATAGAAAATGAAGTGGCAATATTATTATTTAATTTAGAGAAGGTGACATGGAAGCATTTTTTAACATTTAAGGCTAAGCGATTATTAAGACACCAGACATTTAATCTATTTAAATCACTTTGAATACAGGAAATATCATTAACACGAGTTCTAAGAAAAATTTTAAGATCATCTGCATATAACAGATAACACAGTGCAACACTGAAAAAAGGGACAAGGTCAAACCCATCTCATTTGATAGAGGACCTCAGTAGATGAAAGAGTGCCAAGGGATTTTTCTCGGAATGTTCGAGTTTTTTTTTAATGCAGTTTAAAGATGGCGGCTTAATGCCCCTTCCCGAAACTTTTAAAACATCATATCTCTTGACTCAAATGTCAGAAAGCAATAATTTTTACGTCAAATGAAAGCTAATGATATGGAGTCAATGACACAATATCCTTTTTGGAAAAATTTTATGAAAAAGGATATGAAGGACCTCAATTAAATGTTTATCCTTGAATATGAAGATGAATTAAAAATATGACACAAGGGCTTACAAATTGTTGAGGCACAATTCTTGAACAACAAAGAAAATAAACCATCACAATCGGCCTTGGCAGACAACTTTAAGTCCTTAATCCCTCTCATAATATCGCTCTCAGTAATCCTTAAGGAGCCAAAATCAATAGAAGAAAAAATATTATCAGAGATGGTGCTGTCAATTAAATCAGAATTCGTTACAAAATTTGACATAAAAAAGTCAGCAAAAAGATTCGAAGCTCCGAGTACAGAATTAGAAGAAATTCCATTATAGGTCATCAAGGAAAGAATATCAGATTTGGTTTTTTAGACTGAATGAAGAGCCAAAAAGCTTTTGGGTTGCTTTTTATGGTAGCTTCAGCTTTTCAGATAACACTCCTTTGATTTTCTCCCGATCCATTTCAGTGTTGCTTTCTATTACTACAACGCCATTGCGATTAGCTTTTACATTCGAAAATTGCAAGTTCATAGGGTCTTCTTTTGTAGCCAGTTCCATTTTAGTCCTCTCACCCACTTGCTTATTCTCAGGCTTAATAATTAACTCCAGTTCATTTTTTAATTCTGGCAATTCTCTTTTCACTTGTGCTCTTTTTTCACTTCGCACCACATCCGCAAATGATGGGTTGGCACTACTGATTGTCCCACTATTATTGTTTACAGTTTTCGCAGCACTCATTACTCGTTCGTTTTCTTTCTTTATTATTTCATCATGTTGTTGTATTTCTTTGGACACCTCGCGTATTTTTTCGTGTTCGTTTTGAACCAAATTGGCTTGCTTGACCAAAATGTCCACTTGATCCCGTGTTGTACCCAAGTCAGCCACATTAATTTCACATTTTTGTTGAACTGCCTTAACATATTCCACTCGTTCAGAGTACCGAGCTTCAATCGCCTGCAGCAAACTCATGATTTCAGCTTCATTTCTTTCAAGAGCACGCACAAATTCAGTTTTATATTCCTTGAGCTGATTTGCATTTCTTTCCACAATTTCGTTCACCCGTTGGAGCACCAAGTCAACATTATGGATGTAAAGGACACCGTCATCACACATAAATTTAATTTTTACACATTCATCCAGCATCCTAAGGCTACATTGGTCCAGTGCACAGCATCTTGAAGCGGAGTGATATATTTTGCCACATACTCCTACACACCGCACACCCGATTCTTCACGTATCGCGCCCTTGCACTTAGCGCACTCGGGCATTTCAGCCCAATTTTAAAATTTTGGCGATACAGGCACAACAAACAGGTATTTCAAAAGCAAAATTAGTCACTGTCTGTGTTTTAACAACTTTTAGAATGTTGTGATAAATGTTTTTGATAATTAAACAAATTATTTCGCAGCTCAAAATTACACGTCCAAACACGATTCTTCTTCTTCTGTTCTGTTTACTTATATATAGAACTGAAAAAGTTGATTGACAAGTATATTGTAACGATAAGACAGTCTGTCGCTGGGCAAAGCAACCCTGTCGCTACCCGCCGTGCTATAATACAATCTGGCAACGACGGCCGCGATAATAAGGGAAAATTGTAGTCCAACCTGGCAATGATAGACACTTTTAGTCCAGCCTGGCAATGATGGCTACTTTTAGTCCAACCTGGCAAGGATGGTCGCTTGTTTTTTTTTCCCACAATCCCACTTCTGACACCAAATGTTACGAATACTAGGTCTAGTGGGCTGTTACGTATCTCTGGATTGTGTAATTTGAAAATAAAACACAGTCAGTTTCTTACACGCAGACAATAAAATCAACCAACAGTCACTTTATTATTCACAGTTTACACTTTACTGTTCGTACACTTAAGTATTTGCTGAATCACTCCGTGTGGCAACTTCTATTGTCAAAACCAGACTGACTCGCTGCGCCGCATCCGGCTGCCTTTTATACCTGCCAGGCCATCGCGCAGATCGTTCCCGCACATTCCGGAGTGGACTAAAAGTTTCCATCATTGCCAGGTTCGACTAAAAGTTATTATCGCGGCCGTCGTTGCCAGATTGGACTAAAAGTTACCATCGCGGCCGTCGTTGCCAGATTGGATTATAGCACGGCACGTAGCGGCAGGGTTGCTTTGCACAGCGACAGACTGTCTTATCGTTACACTGCCCACCACTTAGACTTGTTCGTCCCGAACAAGTGCCGAGGCTCCGCTGTGATGAGGCGCCAGGCGCTCCAAATGGACTTCCTTCAGCTTAGCGCCTCTATTGCTGCAACGTTGAATCCTATATACCACGTCGTTAATCCTAGTCACGACTTCGTACGGTCCTTCCCATGACGCTTGAAGTTTCGGAGACAACCCTTTCCTCCGCTGCGGGTTGTAGAGCATTACCAAATCGCCTTCTTGGAACCCTGCTGAGTTGGCCCGTAGATCGTATCTGGCTTTCGCCTTATCGCTGACCAGTTGGGTGCGGCCCCTTATAAACTGGTGAATTTCCTCCAGTTCCGCCCGCTTATTGACCACGTAGTCCGTCTTAGCGCCTCCCGTTGTGCCGACTACTCCGAACTTCAAGTCAACGGGTAACCGCAACTCTGTGCCGAACACTGCTCGGGCTGGAGTGAGTGATGTCGTGTCGTGCGGGGCTGACCTATACGCCATCAGGAACAGGGGGATATGCGTGTCCCAATCCTTTTGATTCCTGCCTACCACTATCCGCAGGTATTTCTCCAGTGTCCGGTTGAAGCGTTCCACCATGCCGTCGGACTGTGGGAGCAAAGGAGTGGTACGCGTTTTCTTTATTCCCAGCAGCTCACACACTTCCTTGAATACCGTAGACTCGAAATTCCGGCCTTGATCTGAGTGCAATTCCAACGGAACTCCGAACCTGGCTACCCAGTTGTTTACCAGCTTTTCCGAGATCGTAGTGGCCTCCTGGTTAGGAATAGGGTACACTTCGGGCCATTTGCTGAAGTAATCCATTACCACCAGCACATATTTGTTGCCTTGAGTGCTAGTTGGGAATGGGCCGGCGACGTCCATAGCAATCCGCTCGAAGGGCGCTCCCACGTTGTACTGTTGCATGCGGCCTCGAGATTTCCCTGTCGGCCCTTTCGCGGCTGAACATCGGTCGCAGATCTTAATCCACTCGGCTACAGACTCCTGACATCCTACCCAGTAGAATCGTCTTTTTATTTTGGCGACGGTTTTGGTGATGCCCAGGTGCCCTCCACTGGAGTCGTTATGGTATGCCTCGATGACCTCGTTGATTCTGCATTTCGGCACTACCATTAGGGAGTTGCTGGTCCGACCATCCGCGCTCTCCCATTCGCGGTGAAGGCATCCTTCTTTCAGCCGCAGACTTTTCCACTGTGCCCAGTAAGCCTTAGCGATTGGGCTTTCACCGGCCATCTCCTGCCAGTCTGGACGTGCGCCTTGCTCCTTGCCTTCGACGATTTTTGCAAGATCCGCATCCTCACGCTGGTCCTTTTGTAGCCTCTCCGCAGACCACTCTTCCGCTGGCATGACGCTTACCAACCGGACGTCCACTATCTGTTCTTTGCTTTCGGCTCGCCAGCACTGCCTGCATTCGACTTTGCACGGACGGCGTGACAAGGCATCGGCATTTCCATGGCTACTGCCCTTGCGATGCTCAATCGTGTAGTCGTAGCTCTGCAGTCGCTCAGGATCCTTAAAGTTCAGGAGCCATCTCAATGCCGCATGATCTGTGCGCAGACGAAACCTTTGTCCATACAGATATTTGTGGAAGTGTTTTACGCAGTCCAATACCGCCAGCAGTTCTCTCCGTGTCACACAGTAGTTGCGTTCCGGTTTCGATAGAACCCTACTGTAGTACGCTATCACTTGCTCCTGGCCGTCTATTATCTGTGATAGCACACCGCCAATACTATTCCCGCTTGCATCTGTATCCAGCACAAACATCTCCCCAGGCACGGGGAAGGCCAGAATTGGAGCACTGCACAGTTGTTCCTTCAGACGTGCAAAAGCCTGTTCCTGCTCCTCATTCCACTCGAAAGCTTGGCTCTTTTTCGTCAGTTTGTGCAGGCTGCTGGCTATGTTCGCGAATCCCGGAACAAATCGGCGGTAGTATGTGCACAGGCCCAGGAAACTGCGGAGTTCGTGTAGATTGCGTGGCCGGGGCCACTCCTTCACCGCCGTGATTTTGCCTTCATCCGTATGTACACCGCGGGCGGAAACCGTATGACCCAGATACTTGACCTCCTTTTGGAACAGCGAGCACTTCTTTGGGTTGAGTTTAAGCCCCGCTTCTCGTATCCGCTGGAATACCTCCTTTAGCTTTCCCAGGTGGTCGTCGAAGTTTTTACCCATCACGATTATGTCGTCGAGGTACACCAGACACGTCCGCCAATGCAGCCCTTTTAGCACGCGTTCCATTAGCCGCTCGAATGTTGCTGGTGCGTTTCAGAGTCCAAACGGCATGACGGTGAACTGCCACAAACCATCGCCAACACTGAAAGCCGTTTTCTCCTTGTCCGTGTCTGCAAGCTCTACCTGCCAGTAGCCGCTGCGTAAGTCGAGTGTGGAGAACCACTGCGTGCCTGACAGTGTGTCCAGGATGTCATCGATCCGAGGTAGTGGATAACTGTCCTTCTTGGTCACATCATTGAGCTTCCGATAATCCACACAAAACCGGGTACTGCCATCCTTTTTCTTGACTAGCACGACCGGCGAGCACCAGGGGCCCGAAGAAGGCTCTATGACCTTGTCTTTCCGCATGTTCTCGATCAAATTTGTGACCTCCTCCCTCTTGGCCAAGAGAACTGGTCTTGGCGGTTGGCGAATCGGTTTTGCACTTCCGGTGTCGATGTTGTGCTTCACTATGGCTGTTCTTCCGCCTGCTTCTGCCGCAAATATTGACCCATAGTGCTGCAGGAGTGACCTCGCCTTCTGTTTCTGCTTGGCCGTCAACTCGCTGCTCCACTGGTTCTCCTGCGGTATGGCGTCCATGTTAAAACCGCTCTTCTTATTACCTCCAGGTGGGCTACTCTCGCAATTGACTACTGTTACAGCTTCCTTACACTCGCCAATTACCTCATCTTTCCCGACATATCTGGGTGCATTCCGGGGGTTCAGTATTCTGACTGGTATTCTGCCATTTTTAGGTTCCACTAATGTACGTCCGATGATGATGTTTTCGTGTCCTTGTTTCGGTGCTTCTACTACCCACAGCCGACTCGTCCCATCGTCCTCGTCCACCGTTGCCCACACAATCGCCTCGGAATTCGCTGGTATCCTCCTGTGTTGACACGATACAACCTTCCTTACCACCACGCTTCGCTCATAGCCGGTGTGCAGCGGGAATTCAACGTTGGCATATCTCAGTACATTTTTCTTCAGGTCCAGCATAAAACCGTGCCTAATCATGAAATCCACGCCGATAATCACGTCGTCCATTATATCCGCGACGATGAACTCATGTTCCAGGCTGCTGGTGCCGATAGCAACCGTTTTTGTAACTTTCCCTCTTACCGGCGCGCGCTCGCCAGTCGCAGTCCGCAGCTGTATGCCATGCAGCGGTTCCCAGTTCTTCAGCAGCTTCCTTTTTATGATCGAATATGACGCTCCAGTATCCAGTGTCAACACGAACAACTTTCCATCTATCCTTCCTTCAATTGTCAAGTTGCCGGGCTGTCGTTTAGGCTGTGAGACAAGGACGGTGGGGCGGCAGATTGTGGGGATCAGCTCACGCCCCTTTGTGCTGACCCGTTTTAGTTTAACGACTCGCCGTCCTCAGCCCTGCGCTTGTTGGCTGGGCCTCGATTGTCAGTATTCCTCGCTTCCGGCGATTGCGATCGAGAACGGGAACGCCTCTTTCGTTGGCAGCAGTCTCGTGATATGTGGCCCTGCTTGCCACATACCCAGCAAACAACTTTAGAGGAGACCACCCGTGGCCTGCCCGGTGGCTCGGAGCTTATTGCCTGGATCGCAATGTCGTTATCCGGCTGGATCTGGCGTATCCTTGCAGGTGCATATCGAGTGCTCCCAATCCATGTCGCCTCGTATGTCATCGCGCTGGTCACCGTCTCCCTAAATGTCGGCTTGCCCATCATCAACGCACTGCGACGTGTCTCCGGATCATGAAGACCTTCCATAAACGCCTCAATCTTCATCCTTTCGAGATCATCAGCGCCGAAGGACGGGTAGCACAGCTGCACGATCCGCTCAATATCTGCTGCATATGTCTGCAGCGCCTCGTTGGATCTTTGCCTGCGGTTCTTCAGCTCACAGTAGTACAGCGTTCTGTTGTGCTCGTCGCTGTATTTGGCTGCCAGCGCCCTTATGACGGTCTCGTACTCACTTCGTAAACATTCTGGAACTGATTTTATTACCTCAGCCGCAGCACCTTTAAGAGCCAGCGCCAATCTCCGACCTTTCCTTACATCGGTCCACTGATTTTCCAGAGCAGCCAGGTCGAATTGCAGCTTGAATGTGTCGAACTGCGTAGTCCCATCATAACTAGGTACTTCTGCTCGGGGGGCAACACTTTCCGGAACCGGCGGCAACCATTCTCGCGGCTGTACCTCCCTAAGCCGCTCGTCCATTTTTCTGTTCATCGAGTCTTCCAGACTATCAACTCGTTTGTTCAGGGAATCATCTAGGTCATCGACTCGTTTATCCAAGTGCTCTACCCGCGTCTCCAGGTGCTCGACTTTCCCATTAATCCTGTCTAAGATTTCCTCCACTTTCTGCTCCAAGCGCGCAGAATTTTCCTGAAGCTTGACTTCCATTCGCTCCGCCACTTGCGCCGATATATCCTGGGTCGCCGTTTCCATTTTCGCTGCCATTTCTCGATTTGCAGTCTCGACTTTTGCCAAAATTTCGAGATTCGTAGTTTCCAGCTTCGCTGACATTTGTGCCGCCATTTCGCGATTTTCATTTTCCATTTTGGCTACCATTTCCCGGTTGGAAGTCTCGAACATGCCTTTAAGTGCAACCATTAGCTGGCTCATGTCCAATGCTTGTAGTGGCGCGGCCGCTGCCGCGTTTCTTACACGCAGACAATAAAATCAACCAACAGTCACTTTATTATTCACAGTTTACACTTTACTGTTCGTACACTTAAGTATTTGCTTAATCACTCCGTGTGGCAACTTCACTTGTCAAAACCAGACTGAATCGCTGCGCCGCATCCGGCTGCCTTTTATACCTGCCAGGCCATCGCGCAGATCGTTCCCGCACATTCCGGAGTGGACTAAAAGTTTCCATCATTGCCAGGTTCGACTAAAAGTTATTATCGCGGCCGTCGTTGCCAGATTGGACTAAAAGTTACCATCGCGGCCGTCATTGCCAGATTGGATTATAGCACGGCACATAGCGGCAGGGTTGCTTTGCACAGCGACAGACTGTCTTATCGTTACAATATCAAATGTTTTATATTTCACTGTAAAGGGAATTCCACAGGCTACAATATGATAACAAACTTATTGTACTTTAGTAATGGATTTTTTCGAGGAAAAACAAATTTTTTTTGTTTAAAACTTTGTATTAGTACATTTTACGTATCTAATGTTGCACATTAGAAGAAAGGTATGAAATCTTTCGTTTGATACCCATATCGTGTAAATCAGTTGGAGATTAATTGAGTTTCTCTGATAAAAAGTTTCAACTTTGACCCCGAGCCTCGCCTTTTCTGGGCGTTTCCCAGGCAAAATTTTTAGTTTATTAGATTCAGGAGCCAACCCTCTATACAGGGGCGTAGCTAAGGGGGGTTTTGGGTGTCAGAACCCCCCCATAGCCTATAATTTGTCAACATTTTCAATCACTATACATCGTATGTATAGTGGTTCGTGGACCAAAATGTCTTTCAGGATGTCGGTACAAGCCTTTTGGATGGTTTCTGTGTTCTCAAAACGCTTTTTTTCATCGGCAAGTGCATTTTTTGAAAAGGTGAAAGTCGCAAGGTGCCGCATCAGGTAAAAACGAGGAGAGGTTGATGGTTAAAATTCGACTTTTAGTAAACAAAAAAAAAACAGTCAAAACAGGTGTCGATAGATGAGATGGCATCCTTCGATAGCCGAATGTTCGGTTAAAATGTGATAAATTTATGCTGTTGAGATGCTTAAGGGGGACGATACATTTAGAAGCGTCAAAAAAGGTAGTTTTTTCTGATTTTATGCTGGGAGAATAAAAATACATAGAGTCAGGTTTGTTTCGGATATATATAAAGGCATAATAAAAGTGGGCGAAAAAATTTTTTTACAAAAAACAAAATGGCGGAGTTATGGCCGATCTCCTGGCGGTGACAAACTTTGCGGTCGTCAACTTCCTAGGTAGAGTTTTGATCTGAAACAAGAAATGAAAATATCTTATGAATCAGAAAGCTTTTATCAAGTGCATAGCGAAGAGATTTACTGTAATTTTGAAAAATTGGAGGTATACAGGCATGTGCTGCAAATCGCACGATTTCAAATCGAAATCGGAATTTGAAATCGTACGAATTTTTGGGGGGTGTGCTACAAAACGGACGATTTGACTTCAATTCGAAATAAAATTCAAGCTGATTTTTTTGTTGACGTCTATACAATGTTTTTTGAAACGTTAACAAAAAATTGAATATCTTGCATGATGATTGGAATTTTTGTGGCTGTCTTGGCATGGAACTTGCCGAAAGACACACTTAGGCCACGGAATAGGCCCGTTGTGATACCACAAGTTTAGGGTCTGTCTTACTGCAAGTCAAGAAGACTATTCAAGCCATTTTTTGTGGTGTTGAAATACGGGAGGGTGGTGCCACGTCTGGAAAGCTGATGTGGTTGAGACCGTCTGAATAGAAACCGTGTCTTGTTCCCACTCCGGTCTATGAGGTATGAGGGTTGAGAATTTAGAGTCGAACAGATATGATGGTAGCGAGTAATATATGTTGTCAGGAAAGTCAGGTGAACAGCCTAGGATTCGGTAGTAACCGAAATCAGTACATGTCCATCTTTTGATGGTATATAGTCTCACTGCAGAGAGGATTGCAGCTTGTTTACCGAAGAGGTCAACAGGAAGAAAGTGGAGCAGGGCGTAGAGCCCTCTGGATGGTGTTGATCGAATGCTCAAGTTATTATGAACGCCGCCGATCTTTGGACTGAGTCCAGAAGTTTCTGGTTAACCATCTTATCCAGGGCAGTCCACCATACTACTGCTCCTTAGAAAAGAATTGGCCTAATCACGGAGATGTAAATCGAGTACATGATACGTGGTTGGATACTTCATTTCTTACAGCTCCTCTTTTGCAAGAGTACAGTGCAACAGTGATGGAGTTGTAACCCTATTGGTTAACAGGTTGTGACCTGTGCCCACTATCGGCTTGCATAATTTCATTTTGGTCAGTGAGCCAGTACTCCCTCAACTTTTTCACGTTCAAAATTTCTTTATAAGTTGAAACGCAAATAGAATACCAGCCGTTTTCTAATCGCAACGAAAACGGAATTTCGGTTTTCTGGCACATATCATTTCAAACGATTTCGTTTTCGAAAATTGACGAAATCAAAACGAAATTGAGCACACTACATCACGTTTTCGCTCCGAATTTGAAACGAAAACGATTTGTAGCACATGCCTGATAGTCATTCTTTTAGTGAAAAAGTGCCATTTTTTACCCGTGTTTTTGACATAAAAATGAGTAAATAACTGTGAAAACGCTTTTTGTTAAAAAAATTGCGCTGCCACGCACTTGAATATAAAATTATCTATAATATGCTGTTTAATCCGACTAAATCGGATGAATAGCTCGCTCGCAATCTTGACGGCCGGATCAGAAAACATAGTTTTGAGAAAAAGAGGTTCAAAGTTTATGTGCGCGCAGCTGCCTGTATAGCCGCCCCGCAGGTCTTGGGCTATTATCTCCCAAAATATTAACAGTAGGCCAATAGAACTTCGGGACTATATTTTTAAATAGTTTATCTTTCGATGGCAGCAATAAAAAAAATTTCGATTTTTGTAAGGTTCTAAATGTATCGCCCCCCTTAACCTTCGCCTTACCAAAGATTTTTGTATACGTCGTTTACCAATGTTGTTCACTCAAATGACCCCAGGCACTTCCGCCGCTATTTTGAGTAAAACTCACAATAAATATACAGTAATATATAAATTTTTTCATACTTCAATATTTAATATCTTCCTCTCACGGTAGGCAGGAAGCATCGATAGGTTGCACAAAAATGTCGACGAAAACTGTAATCGGGGTTGTATTTGTTGATGATTATAGGTGCACAATCCGTTCGAATTGAAATCCGACCTGCTTCTTCTCAAAAGTTATTCATATTTTTATATTTCGAATCGGGACAATTTGTAACACAGGACAACAAAAAACACTTTGTTTCTGTTGCATGAAGTTTTTCTACTGTTTCTTACTAATTTGGGTGCGCTGATTTCGAATCTGCCCTCAGAATTTTTTGTAGCAGCTCTAGTTAGTGAGATATAGGTACCGTGACCATCAAAGAAAACCCCTTAAAATTCCATATTTTCCGACTTTGAGGTCCAATAACCGCGGCATTTTAACACTTATAAAAATAAGTTGCATCGGAAAGAAGCCATGTGGTGTTGTTAATGCGATAATGTGAAAATCATGTCAATAAATTTTTTGGTTTAGAAATTACGATCAAAAATATGGAAAAAGTAGAGGAAAAACTGAAAAAATGACACGGTACCTATATCTCACTAACTAGAGCTGCTAAAAAAAATCTGAGGGTAGATTCGACATCAGCGCACCCAAATTAGTAAGAAACAGTAGAAAAACTCCATGCAACAGAAAAAAGTGTTTTTGTTGTCCTGTGTTACAAATTGTCCCGATTCGAAATATAAAAATATGTATAACTTTTGAGAAGAAGCAGGTCGGATTTCAATTCGAACGGATTTTGCACCTTTAATCATCAACAAATACAACCCCGATTACAGTTTTCGTCGACATTTTTGTGCAACCTATCGATGCTTCCTGCCTACCGTGCTCTGGTGATAGTTCGTTTTTCGAAAAAAGGCCTAACGATTAATGATTTATTTTGCGACTATGAAAAGTATTAGAAGATTTCTTTCCAGAGGGTTTATTGAACACATAATTATTATAAAAACACACATAATTATTATTATAAAAAAAAATTATTATTTTGAGTTTTATTCAAAATGGCAGCAAAAGCGCCTGGGTGACCCCAGGCTTTGGTAGGTATTTTGTATATAAAATGACATAATTCAATTTTAAACATGAAAAAAAAATATATGTTTTCATGTAATTGAAAATTATCAAATTTGTGGTTAATTTGAGGATTTGATCGAATTTTAAGAATTTCAGTGAAGATTTTGGCTAATCTTGTATGAATTATCGCCAAGTTTTGATGGAATCTGCGGTGATCGCGGAATTAAGTTGGCTAACACGTTAGTCATCATTTATTACCAGACAATTGTTTTTAAATGGCGTTTACCACTTATGAACTCCAGCACAGTATAAACAATCATCATTATAAACTTGGTTCATTAATTTAAATGCTTCGGTTAAAGTTTAAACATTTTTAAAACAAAAGTTAATATTTGATCTTTGTTCGATGCTCATTTTTGTACGACGACACAAACATACTTTCACTTCAGATGCAATAACTTCGCTTCAGATGCAATAACTTTCGCTTTCATGAAATGTTTACTAAAAATCGGGAAATATATTAATTTCCAATGCAGTAAGTCACGTAAGCCACCACAAAATGCCCTATTGGGAAAGTGCACTTTACTTTAAAAAACTCGTAATACTAAACTGGCAACAAAAAAATTTAAACCCCCCATGACCAAGTTCTGGCTACGCCCCTGCCTCTATATAAAAGCAGCCTGGAGGTGGTGCCATGGTGAATGCAACCCTGTTACAACTCGGGCTTGTAAAAGCAGCTAAGTTCATGCTGGTCCCTTGTTCCTTCTCTTTACTTTTGTGACGCCATCGACGACACACGCGAATAAAGATTAAATAAAGAAAATCGAAACCATCCCAGCGCTCACTACAATTTCAAGTGTGGGGTTCGAGCAGGAAAAGTGGAATTTTTTTTTTTAAGTTGTAAAGTTTGTATTGTGGACCAATGGCAAGCAAGTTAACGTGCAATGCAGTAATCGCTGCGCTACGGGCTGCTGGAGCCGAATTTGAGGAGAACGCCACGATGGTCCAATTGCGGACGGTGTACGAGCAAGCGATGGCTAGTCGCGTCGGAGGTAGCGGGAACGCAGCCGGGGCATATAGTGAACCTGATGCTCCGCCGGGCCAACAGATGCCAGATGCCGGTCAGAGTATGCAGACAACTAAACAACAGATGCCAGGGGCCAGCCGGAGGGTGCGACCCGTGAACGTGCCAGATGCTGAGGACGATGCAGTTGATGCAGAGAGCGTGGTAAATGTTACCAGTACTGAGGCTGAAGAGGCTGAGTTGGATCGGCAGTTGGCGATCATGCGCAAGAAACGTGAGCTTGTCCAGCTGCAGCGTGAGTTGAACGAATTCGAGAGTCGGAGAATCGACCTGGGCGTATTGGACGCAATGATGGGCAAATTCGATGGTTCGGATTTGCAGGACGTTAGCAAGTGGTTGGCCGACTTGGAGAACGTTTTCGAGATTTTCCAGTACAGTGAGCAAGACCAGCTGGTTGCCGCACGACATCTGATGGCTGGGCGTGCGAAGCGGTTCGCGGATATAACTCGTGTTCGCAGCTACTGTGAGCTAAGGATGGCTTTGATAACCGAATACCGTCGTACATTCACGGTTCGAGATGTACTGCAACAGTTGCGCGCCCGTGTTCTGAGACCAGACGAAACACCACGACAATAAACTGTTGAAATGCAATACATTGCCAGCCGTGCCGATGTGTCAGGAACGGACCTAATCGACATCATCATTGAGGGGCTTAACGACGATACGAATATGGTTTCGATGCTGTACGGTGCCACTTCACTGCGTGAATTGAAGGAGTTAATGGAACGTTACGAAAAGAAGCGTCGGACAGCTGCGCCAGTAATTGTGCCGAAAACCAGTGTCATGTCAGGTGCCGCGCCCAAGCCGAGGTCGTACACAACAGTGCCAGTCGCCAACACAGCTGCAAGAGTCACGGGTCTGTCGGCCGTCCGGTGTTACAATTGTTTTCAATATGGGCACTATCAAAGTGCGTGCGGGGCCCCGCGGCGCCCACCGAACTCGTGTTTCATATGCCATGAAGTAGGCCACATGCGCCAGCAGTGCTCACGTCGTAATAGGACGCAGAACACAACGCTAAACCAGACGCAAACCCAGATGTCAGCCGTACCAAAACAACAGCAGCCAGTAGCAGAAGTCGAAGAGTGGGATGTAGGGACACCATTATCGGAAGTAGAGGAGGTCCGACGTTTGGCCCGGCAGCTGAAACACAGAAATCTTGTAAGTGTTGCCTTTTTGAAACAAAATAAGTGCACTTAGTTGGTTCCGTGTTTTGCTTTATTTGATAATGGCAGTCCGACTAGTTTTGTGAAGCGTTCTCTGGTGCCATTTGAAGTGACGGGTGAATTGACTGTGACAGAGTATCGGGGGATGGGTAATACCAAAAAGTATGAAACATAAAGAGTGTGCATCTCATACAAGCAAAAATTTGAATGCGGGTGTTGATATCGCCACCCGTCTTCTGGATGCGGGGGGTAGACAACAAGAGGAAACATTTGAAACGACAGCACAATGCTCTGAGCGCAAATCATAGAAACACGAATGCCGCGTCCTTGCTCACTCGTTCATTCTCGCTCAATTGTGCGAAGAGGAGGAAGACGATGTGCTGTTGTTCTTGTTGTTGCGCTGGCGAAAAGCTGAAATTGTAAAACGATTTCTATTTTCTGGCTGGCTTTTGTTCTTCTTCTATAAGCCTGCACGGCGTCGCATATTGCTCCTGAACTCACTGCTGACTGTAGTGTGCGAAAAATCGTAGAAAAGAAAATATAATATGGCTGGCATGGCAACCTATATGATCGCTACAGGAAATTAAAAAATAATAAGTAATCAACAAAGACAATTAAATAAAAATGGAATTGGAAAGAAAAGAAAACGTTTTTATTAGCCGTAATAATTTTCCGTCTCGTTCTTTGGAACTTTTCTTACGGCCCACATATAATGCTTGTTTAAAAGAACTAAAATAAGAAAATCTAATATTGTAAATTTATGATCACATCATTCGCCATGGAATCATTCAGGTGTAGAACATTTAAACTATTTTTAAACGTAGGCATGCCGTAATACAATTTTCTTATGACAAAATACTTGTCTTATTATTTCTTTATTTAGTGCTTTCGCCCTATTGAAAGTCAATAGACCTATTAAATTCTGTTTTTCCGTACGATCTTCTAACCCTCCGTTAGATTTCGATAAAAAAAACATTAAAACACGCATCTAATTATTTTTAATTTCAAGTGTTTCACGAATTTTGAAGTCAATATGCCTATCAGTTCATTTTTTTTCGTAGTTTTCCCATATTCTCTAAATTGTAATCAAGCATGTGAAAATATAAACAAATAATTTTACTTCGAACTCGCCACGCAAAAATATTTGCAAACATTTTAAATTGGGATCACCCACCAAATTTTTAAATTAATCAAAGCATTGGCCAGCAAAAAGCCATACATCACAAACATTCGATTGCTGGTGACATTGCAGCAAAATCAATCACAACACAAAAAAGCATACACACAATAAACGACAACACCAAAAACATTAGCGAATCCCGAATCATCTTCGTTGAAACGACGATGACGATGCTTTGGTTCGTTGTTTACTCTTCGCTTGCGCTTCGACGAACAAGATCGCAAACTGTTGAGCGCGAGCAAATTTCCCGCAAGCTATGCCTCCGCTCATCTCTTCCCGCCCGCATCAAGAAACACGCTTGACAAATTTTTGAAGATGCGTATTCTTTATATTCTATATTCTTTGGTAATACGAATTTGAGTACGTACGGTCTTGTGACTTGTAAAATTGTGTTTGATAACCGTAAATTTAACCATAATTTGTTTGTTTTGCCGGATGAAGAGGCAGTGGTGCCCCTACTTTTTGGACGTGGTTTACTTAAGGCAATGAATATAAGCCTGTGTCAAATGGACACAGTGAGATATAATAAATGTACTCTGTTGGAGATTAATAACGCCAATAAGAATAGAGTCCCGTCGAATGTCAGTGCACTTAAGTTGTTTAATTTATTAAAGAGTCCAGTAGTTAAGATAACAGAAGTTCCAACCAGAGTTAAGTCATTGAAATTAAATGATAAGTATGGCAAGTCAGAAATTAATTCAGTTGACGCAGAGGTAAATGTAATTGCTGATTTAAATTTGTGTGAAACTCGACTTGAGTCGTGTATTGGAGTTGGAAATTTAGTTGAAACAGAAGACTTGAATTTGTACAATGAAGTAATATTGATGGTAGGTACAACTGAGATGGTAGAAATTGATCATCTAATTGATGTTGATAAAAACTTGTATATAGCAGATGCAGACGCTTTGAAGTCAATTATTTTTGAAAATTATTTGAAAATGGAGAACAAGAAAGGAAAGTTGAATGGCTATTGCATGAAAATTCAGCTGAAAAGCGATACGCCGGTGTACAGTAGTCCGCGCCGGTTGTCATATAGAGAAAAAACAGAAGTACAGAAGACAATTGACGATTTGTTGACTCAGGGCATTATTCAGCCAAGTGCGTCTTCATACGCGTCTCCGATTGTGCTAGTGCGGAAGAAGAATGGTGAATTAAGAATGTGTGTTGACTATCGGGCGTTGAATAAGTTGACTGTCAGGGGTCATTATCCATTGCCGTTAGTTGAGGATTGTATTGAGTATTTGGGTGGGAAGAGTTTCTTCAGCACGTTAGACTTGAAGAATGGATTTCACCAGGTGCGGATGCATGAAGAATCGATGCCGTTAACTGCGTTTGTGACTCCGATGGGACAATACGAGTATCGGTTTATGCCATTCGGTTTGACTAATGCTCCACCCGTGTTCCAGCGGTTTATTAATTTAGTATTGGGGCCGTTGATTGATGCGAAGAGGATTGTAGTGTATTTAGATGATATTAACATTGCCACAAAGACTATTGAGGAACATTATGTGATTTTGGCAGAAGTTCTGAAGTTGTTGTCAGGGGCTGGATTGTGCTTGAATCTGAGAAAGTGCAAATTTGCATATAGAGAATTGAAGTATTTAGGCTACTGCGTGAGTGAACAGGGGATTCGTCCGAATGAAGATCATTTGGTAGCGATAAAGAATTACGCAGTACCTACCAACACAAAGGAGGTGCAGAGGGCGGTGGGTCTTTCTTCATATTTTAGACGATTTGTGTATAATTTTTCTCAGATTGCGCGCCCATTGAGTTACTTGACGCGGAAAGATGTAAAGTTTGAATGGACAGAAGAATGTAGAAATGCGTTCGAGACTTTGAAATCTAAATTGACTGAGCCCCCTGTGCTGTGTGTCTTTGATCCAAGGCGGGAGACGGAGTTGCATACGGATGCAAGTTCGCGTGGTTATGGTGCTATACTATTACAAAAGCAAGATGACGGCAAGTTTCACCCAGTGGCATTTTATTCGAAAGCAACGACGGATCCGGAGTCGCGTTATCACAGTTTCGAGTTGGAAACATTGGCAATTGTGAATGCATTGGAGAGATTCCGGACTATGTTGGATGGAATTCCGTTTGTAATTGGGACTGACTGCAACTTTTTGGTCTTGACATTGGATAAGAAGACAATTAATCCAAGAATTGCCAGATGGACATTGGGTCTCGCCGGGTTTGATTTTTCGGTTCGAACAGATGCAGCATGTCGATGCATTGAGCCGGTTGTCAGCTGTGTGTAGTATTGAGGAAAATGAGGTTGATTTGAACATTCAGATTATACAGACTGCGGAGGGAATTGGAGCAGGGGGAAGTGCCAGGGTATGAGTTGGAGAATGGTTTGGTCTTTCGTGTCAGTGGTCATGGTCTACAGTTGTATGTGCCGTGTGAGATGGAAGAGAAGATTATGCGACTGATACATGAGAAATATGGTCATTTGGGTATTGGGTCAAATTTTCTCAAGTGGGCCACTTTAAAATCGATGGTCTCAGTTTTCGTTGATCAATACGGTTTTCGATCGGCTTGGAGGTAAAAATAACACCCCTAAAATAATTTTGGAAAAAAATGTTTTTTTCATTAGTTATTTACCGTTTAAAGTTTTTGGTCATGTTTTTTTGAAAAATTCATAACTCACGAACGGTTTATCGGAACTCAACGTTTTCTACATCAAAATTTTTGTCAATTAATATACTTTGCCATGAAAAAATCTTTCTTCACAAAAAAATTATTATTTAGCTGAAAAATCCTATTTGTTGTAAATAATTGAAAATGAATGAAACTTCTCCGCCTGCGAGAAAATTCTAACATATTTCATTCAATTCTACAATCCCTTACAAAAATTTTGGTGAAAAAAAAGTCATTATTTTGCATTAGGTCAAAAGTTATACATGTTTTTGTGACCGCGCTCCTACCCCTAGCGCTGGAAAAGCACGTATTGACGCGCGCGCGCTTAGTTATCGTGTGACCGAATCGTCATCGTGTGACACGATGACTAAGCGCACGCGCGTCAATATGTGCTTTTCCAGCGCTAGAGGTAGGAGCGCGGTCACAAAAACATGTATAACTTTTGACCTAATGCAAAATAATGACTTTTTTTTTCACCAAAATTTTTGTAAGGGATTGTAGAATTGAATGAAATATGTTAGAATTTTCTCGCAGGCGGAGAAGTTTCATTCATTTTTAATTATTTACAACAAATAGGATTTTTCAGCTAAATAATAATTTTTTTGTGAAGAAAGATTTTTTCATGGCAAAGTATATTAATTGACAAAAATTTTGATGTAGAAAACGTTGAGTTCCGATAAACCGTTCGTGAGTTATGAATTTTTCAAAAAAACATGACCAAAAACTTTAACGGTAAATAACTAATGAAAAAAACATTTTTTTTCAAAATTATTTTAGGGGTGTTATTTTTACCTCCAAGCCGATCGAAAACCGTATTGATCAACGAAAACTGAGACCATCGATTTTAAAGTGGCCCACTTGAGAAAATTTGACCCTATTGACAAATGTGCGAATCAGATTCGGAAGCATTATTGGTTTCCCCGTATGCGTGAAAAATTGAATGTGTTTATTAGAAATTGTTTGAAGTGCATTTATTATTCGACATCGCCTAGAAGTAACGAACGTAATATGTATAGTATTTCAAAGAAGCCAGAGCCGTTCGATACAGTGCACATTGACCATTTCGGGCCATTGGAGGGTGTGAACTCAAAGCATAAGCATGTGTTTGTGGTGATTGATGCTTTCACAAAGTTTGTCAAAATGTAGTGCGAAAGAATCAATTTGTGCGTTAAAGAGATATTTTGTTGAATACAGTCGTCCCAGAAGAATTATAGATGATCGTGGCACCGCTTTTACGTCATCGGAGTTTAGGGATTTTTGCGGGGACAATAACATTATACATATTTTGAATGCGGTGGCTTCACCACAGTCGAATGGTCAGGTTGAGAGGGTGAATCGGGTGTTGAAAGCAATATTGGCCAAAACGACTGAACCCATAAACCATGTAGATTGGAAACAGAAATTGACGGATGTCGAGTTTGCAATGAATAATACTGTACACTGTGCTACAAAGAAGACGCCTAGTAAGTTGCTTTTTGGCGTTGAGCAGCGCGGCAAAGTAGTTGATGAATTAACAGAGTATTTGCATGATATGTATTCAAGAGAAGAAGTTGATTTGTCCGGAATAAGGGAGCATGCAGAGCTTGCAATACAGAAGTCTCAGTTGTACAATCAGAAATATTATGAGAGGAGCCATAGGCAAGCGAAACAATTTTAACCAGGAGATTTGGTTGTGATTAAAAATGTAGACACTACGATAGGGAAAAATAAGAAGCTAATTCAGAAGTACAGAGGCCTTTATGTAGTTCGTAAGCAATTAGGTCATGATCGTTATGTTGTTACGGATGTTGAAAGTTGTCAGGTTACTCAGATGCCATATAACAATGTAATTGATTCGTCCAGAATGAGAAAATGGTTGGAACCTCAAGGTAGATCAGTTGAAACGGACTCAGAAGGCAACACGAATGATGATAATTTAAGCGATGAATGTACAGATTATGAATTTTTAGATGATAAGCTAAAAGAAGATTCATTGTAAAATCAATCGAGGTCGATTGAATGTCAGGTTAGGCCGAGTTGTAATGTATTGGTGGAGGTGGTGCAATGGTGAATGCAACCCTGGAGGTGGAGCCATGGTGAATGCAACCCTGTTACAACTCGGGCTTGTAAAAGCAGCTAAGTTCATGCTGGTCCCTTGTTCCTTCTCTTTACTTTTGTGACGCCATCGACGACACACGCGAATAAAGATTAAATAAAGAAAATCGAAACCATCCCAGCGCTCACTACAACTCACTTATTTTTTTAACGAGGGTTCGCTATACTGCATTTATGCCCAAAGTTGTAACCCTTGATTTACCCTGTTAGATTTCGATTTTCCAAAAAAGTGAAAATCACGTGCCGAATTGTTTCTTACTTAAAGTAACCTCGATAGCCTAGCGTGAGTACACTAGACTGTCCTCTCAGAGGTCGTGGGTTCAACGCCCACCGCGTGCACGGTCCCCGCACTTTTCCAACCAATTTTTCCGATTTTTCCTGTTTAATTTTAATTTTCCTGTTAATTTAATTTTTCTAAAAACCCTGCAACATACCCAAGTTCATTGATTCCCGACCTAAATTATTCCTACCTCACTCACTTCCACGCAATAGTACCCGCAATTATGCGTTGTGCGGCTAATAAAAGAAAACAAATAAACAGTTACACGGCGCACTAGCGACATCTGCAAGGACATGGCTCACCTACAAGGTTGTAGCAAGCCACCGGCTGATTGTTTATCGCTTTTGTCAAAATCGTCGGTGTGCTGTGTTGCCGCATCGGTTGAAATGAAAATACCTGACTGAAAACAACTGACATGAGCACTTTTCCCGTTTTTTCACTCAAATACAGTACCGTCTGGCAACAATCACTTTTGTTTTCAGTTACTCCCTCTTTCGTCGGAAAATATCAACTGATTTTGACAGTAGCGATAAACGATCCTACCAACAAAACACATGTGGTTTTTGGTGTTGCGGGGATGCTATAACCTTATTATTGAGCCATGTGCAAGGAGAAGCGGCGTTAGATGGCAGCCCGATTACTTGGGACTGCCTGCGGCAGGCCAATCAACTACCCTGGCAGAACAACACAACCGATTAACGTAACCAACACAAGGCAAAGAGTCTTGTGAAGGCCCTATGCTCCAGAGAGGAGTGAACAACCCTTCAGTGAAAACTGAACGAATTGCCTAAAATTACAAGTTCACCAAATAGTATGGCCCGTCGTTCAGAAGGTAATTAACTAAGCTTTCCAACGATATATAGATACATTTGGATGGGTTTCGGAAAAATATAAAAAATTTTCCCACGGTTGGTGTTTTCGCTCAGTGCATCATAACTTTGTAATTTTTTTTCAATTCTATTGATGTTAGGCTTAATATTTGCTCAAATAATATATCTTCCATCTTATAAAAAATCATTCGAACATATATCATTTTTGAAAATGGTCAAAAAATTCTATTTTATCATAACTCAGATAAGAAGGAAAAACGCGTTTTTCGAAGAGTTTTCGAAAACGCTTCGTAAGAAAATTTTTTGCTTTTCAGTCCCATTTAATCTCATTTCTTCATACAACACCTCAACCCATGTTTTGCCCTTTTAGACCCTGAATTTCAAAACAATCCCTTCTTAACCCTCGCATTAGCGGATGTTTCGGTTACCTTCGGTTTAGCGGATGGTGTCTGGCCAGACCCCTATGCATTCGCATGTATTTATATGGGAATAATGGGTTTTTAATGGTGTGTTCTAAGCCATTTTTCGACCTGCTGAACACATATTTTGAGTTTCTTACCTACCCATTCGTGTAGGACACATCCTCAATAAGCTGTAAAAGTGAAAATATGACCTGGAAATTTTCGATTTGTAAAAAAAAACGCATTTTCGTTGAAATTTTTTTCCCCATTATTTTCTATGTGTGCATGTTGTTTGAAGAAAAAAAAAACGGGTTTTCAATGGAGTTTATGATGAAAGGAATACGACGTAAATAAGGAAAAAAATGTTTATGAGTTCTGGCTGCATGAAAAACAGGTATCCCCCTATGCATGCGCATGGGAATAGGGGGTTTTTACTAGTGTGTTCTAAGCCATTTTTTGACCTGCTGAACACATATTTTGAGTTCCTTACCTACCCATTCGTGTAGGACAAATCCTCAATAAGCTGTAAAAGTAAAAATATGACCTGGGAATTTCCGATTTGTAAAGAAAAACGCATTTTCGTTGAAATTTTTTTTCCTTTATTTTCTATGTGTGCATGTTGTTTGAAGCATAAAACATGGGTTTACAATATATTTTATGATGAAAGGAAAAAGTTATGAGTTCTGGCTGCATGAAAAACAGGTATACTCGACCTTTGAATGTTGTTGGCAAACTGGTAGGGCGCATTTCGAACAATAAAAACGAGTTTTGCGACGAAGCTTTTCGCATCCTTGTAAACAAAGACGGCAGTCTCGTTTGCTGGAAAGTGTATCAGCGCCGCTTCTTTGTGTAGCCACAACATTTGTTGGAATATGGAGTGGTCTGCCAAAGAATGCTTCAACAGCTGAACGAACATGAAAATGCTTGATACAATGAACATTGTTCATGCGATCTTCGACGTTTTGAAGCACCAGTGTATCGGAGAGCGTTTGGAGAAATTTTCGTCTTGCGTCTTTTTTATTGTTGTTATCATTCTCCTTACATATGCAATAGCTTGCCAGTGCCATAACATCGAGCATATTGAAAAAAAAGCCAAAGTCCAGCGTCGTGTTGGCCGCTTCGTAGTGTAATGTGTGACCATTTGGTCCATGCAATCAACACCGACTTTGTTTTGATTGTAATATAAAATCGCCTGCGGTTTCATCGCTTCACCTTCGCAACATTTCGTGTAATGCACCGTCGATAGCAGATTTACGGCTTTGTTTTTTTTTGAACGTAGCTGCAGAGAGAAACCAAATTTTCGTGGAAGCCGAAAATAGACGATAGAACAGGACGAGAAGACTTCTTTCTGCACTGTTCAGGTAAAAATGGTTTGTTCGCTCGTACAGTGCCAACGTATGCAAGACCAAGAGAAGCCAATCGCTTTGCTCCATTCAACGTTGTGAAAAAGTTATCGGCTACGATCGTTCGACCGCTATTCGAATATCGACCAGATAATTGAAGCAATACATTTTCGCCTTGATTTGTCTCGCGCTGTCCTCCATCGGCTTTTCCCGTGTATAACTTTCCTTGCAGAAGATATTTTGTCTTTGAATCGCATGCCCACCACACTTTGATCCCATATTTTGCTGGTTTAGATGGGATGAATTGTGTAAATTTTGTTCGGCCGCGATATGGAAATAGTTGCTCGTCGATAGTTATATTTTCGTGCGGATCGTAGTTTTTGGCGAGATTTTCATTCAAATAATTCCAAATGTCTCGAATAGGAGCAGCTTTATCGGTTTGTTGACGAAATGCACGCGTGCGACTATCATCAAACCGAATGAATCGTAAGATTGCAATGAAACGATTATATGACATAGCTGCACGAAATATCAGAAGAGCATTCATACGCCACAACTCTGCGGCCTTTTGCGTATTGTTATGCGAAAGTCCAGCAGCGAAAAGAATACCAATGAATGCATTGAGCTCGGTGCTGGTCACATCTTGCCACTCTAGTGGTTTGGCTGAGCCGGAATTTTCTTCGTTGAATTTGCGAACGAACTCTCTTGCATGGCGATTTGTTTCGGTTATGATGATGAAAGAAATATTTTCAGTAAAAAATTTCTTGAATACCTCGACCGGAATGGAGTTGTCATCCTTCGGTAAAGATTCGAATCGCATCAAATTGTGTTGACGGACACGAGTAGCTGCATTCGGCTCCGCTTTTTCCCATTTGGTGCCATCTTTCCCGTACAAACAGGTTTCGGTTTCTTCTGGGCCAACATCTTGTCTCTCTCCTTCTGCATCATCATCGCTTTCAAAATTTTCATTCGGTTCAATCACTAAATCGTCCTCAATGTCTGATGCGTCTTCGTTTGGCATGTATGCACTTCCATCGTCTTCAAATGGACGATCTTCTTCTTCTTCATCATCGGATACGTTGCCAAAATCCATCATCAATGCATTGGCCAAACGATCGTGAAAATCGGGAGTTATGCCTCTTCCACGCAATCGCGTATTATACACAAATTCCACTTCGTCACTCATCTTTCACACAAAAAATTTATTTTATTGGGCGTAACAAATATATTCTCGCAGTAATGAGTATGTTATTCCTTCAACGTCCACCAGACAACTGAAGCGTAGAATAGGTGGCAGTGAAGACGAAAGCAATCCAAACACAAGAAAAGATACAGAAAAAAAAACCCAACATACACATAAGCGCGCGTGTTTATGTGCGTATTTGTATGTGTCCATGCATGTGTGCGTGTGTGTGCGTGGGTGTACATACTGTAACGATGAGCCAGTCTGTCGCGGTGCAAAGCAACCCTGCCGCTACGTGCCGTGCCATAACCCAATCAGGCAACGACGGCCGCGATAGTAATTTTTAACCCAATCTGGCAACGACGGCCGCGATAGTAACTTTTAGCCCAACCTGGCAACGATGGTCGCGGTCATCAGGGAAACTTCTAGTCCAATCTGGCAACGTGCGAGAATGATCTGCGCGACGGCCGGACAGAGTATAAAAGGTGGCCAGATGCGGTACAGCGAGTCAGTCTGGTTTTGACAAGTGAAGTTGCCACACGAAGTGATTAAGCAAATACTTAGGTGTACGAACAGTAAAGTGTAAACTGTGAATAATAAAGTGACTGTTGGTTTATTTTATTGTCTGCGTTTAAGAAACTGTGTTTTATTTTCAAATTACACAATCCAGAGATACGCAACAGCCCACTAGACTTAGTATTCGTAACATTTGGTGTCAGAAGTGGGATTGTAGAAAATTGAAAATAAACGAAAAGTAACAAAACAAAAAAAAAAAAAAAAAAAAAAAAACTAAATAAATAAATAAAAGTATAACAGCACGGACATGGTTAAACTCGAGCTGCTGAAGGTGGACCAGCTGAAGAAGGAGCTGGCTGCCTGGAATTTGCCGACTGCTGGCGGGAAAGTGGAGTTGCAGCTGCGCTTGCGAGAGGCGTGTGAATCACGAGGCATCGATTGGGCTGCACACGAGTTCGGAACGCAGGAACAAGAGGCGTCGGCCAAAGTGGAGGAATCGCCTGCGGGTGCTGCGTCGATCCAAAGTACGGCTGCACCGGCTGGACCACTACAAGCATTAGACATGAGCCAGCTAATGAGTGCAATAAAAGGCATGTTCGAGACTTCCAATCGTGAAAATCGGGAAATGTCGGCGCAGATGGCAGCGAAAATGGAAACTGCAAATCAAGAGATGGCAGCGAAAATGGAAACTGCAACCCATGAAATATCGGCGCAAGTGTCGGAGCGAATGGAAGTCAAGCTTCAGGAAAGCTCTGCGCGCTTGGAGCAGAAGGTAGAGGAAATCTCCAATAGGCTGAACGGGAAAGTTGAGCATCTTGAGACGCGCATGGACAATTGGGACAAACGAGTTGACAACCTGGATGAGTCCTTGAACAAACGAGTTGACAGTCTGGAAGATTCGATGCATAGAAAGATAGACGAACGACTTCGAGAGGTACAGCCACGAGAATGTTTGCCACCGGTTCAGGACGGTTTTGCTGGCAGAACAGAAGTGCCTACTTATGATGGTGCTGCGCCGTTCGATACATTTAAATTGCAATTCGACTTGGCTGCTTTGGAAAATCAGTGGACAGATATCAGGAAAGGTCGGAGGTTGGCACTGGCGCTGAAAGGTCCTGCGGCCGAGGTGATCAAATCAGTTCCAGAATGTTTAAGAAGTGATTACGGTGCCATCATGAGAGCGTTGGCAGCGAAGTATAGCAACGAGCACAACCATGCGCTATACTACTGTGAGCTGAAGAACCGCAAGCAAAGGGCCAACGAGGCGCTGCAGACATATGCAGCAGACATTGAGCGGCTCGTACAGTTGTGCTACCCGAAATTTGGTGCTGATGATCTCGAGAGGATGAAGATCGAGTCGTTTATTGAAGGTCTTCATGATCCAGAAACACGTCGCAGTGCGTTGATGATAGGCAAGCCGACATTTAAGGAAACGGTGACCAGCGCGATGACATATGAAGCGGCATGGATGGGGAGCACTCGGTATGCACCTGCAAGGATACGCCAGATTCAGGCGGACAACGACATTCCGATCCAAGCCATAAGCTCTGAGATACCGGGCAGGCCACGAGTGGTCTCCTCTAAAGTTGTTTGCTGGGTGTGTGGCAAGCAGGGCCACATATCACGAGACTGCCGCCAACGAAAGAGGCGTTCCCGTTCCCGATCGCAATCGCCTGAAGCGAAGAATACTGACAATCGAGGCTCAGCCAACAAGCGCAGGGCTGAGGACGAGGAGCCGTTAAACTAAAACGGGTCAGCCCAAAGGGGCGTGAGCTGATCCCCACAATCTGCCGCCCCACCATCCTTGTCTCACAGCTGAAACGACAGCCCAGCAGCTTGACAATTGAAGGAAGGATAGATGGAAAGTGGTTCGTGTTGACACTAGATACTGGAGCGTCATATTCGATCATAAAAAGGAAGCTGCTGAAGAACTGGGAACCGCTGCATGGCATACAGCTGCGGACTGCGACTGGCGAGCGCGCGCCGGTGAGAGGGAAAGTTACGAAAACGATTGCTATCGGCACCAGCAGCCTGGAACATGAGTTCATCGTCGCGGATATAATGGACGACGTGATTATCGGCGTGGATTTCATGATTAGGCACGGTTTTACGCTGGACCTGAAGGAAAATGTGCTGAGATATGCCAACGTTGAATTCCCGCTGCACACCGGTTATGAGCGAAGCGTGGCGGTAAGGAAGGTTGTATCGGGTCAACGCAGGAGGATACCAGCGAATTCTGAGGCGATTGTGTGGGCAAAGGTGGACGAGGACGATGGGACGAGTCGGCTGTGGGTAGTAGAAGCACCGAAACAAGGACACGACAACATCATCATCGGACGTACATTAGTGGAACCTAAAAATGGCAGGATACCAGTCAGAATACTGAACCCCCTGAATGCACCCAGATATGTCGGAAAAGATGAGGTAATCGGCGAGTGTAAGGAAGCTGTAGCAGTGGTCAATTGCGAGCGTAGCCCGCCTGGAGGTAATGAGAAGAGCGGGTTTAACATGGACGCCATACCGCAGGAGAACCAGTGGAGCAGCGAGTTGTCGGCCAAGCAGAAACAGAAGGCGAGGTCACTCCTGCAGCACTATGGGTCAATATTTGCGGCAGAAGCAGGCGGAAGAACAGCCATAGTGAAGCACAACATCGACACCGGAAGTGCAAAACCGATTCGCCAACCGCCAAGACGAGTTCCTCTGGCCAAGAGGGAAGAGGTCGCAAATTTGATCGAAAACATGCAGAAAGACAAGGTCATAGAGCCTTCTTCGGGCCCCTGGTGCTCGCCGGTCGTGCTAGTCAAGAAAAAAGATGGCAGTACCCGGTTTTGTGTGGACTATCGGAAGCTCAATGATGTGACCAAGAAGGACAGTTATCCACTACCTCGGATCGATGACACCCTGGATACACTGTCAGGCACGCAGTGGTTCTCCACGCTCGACTTACGCAGCGGCTATTGGCAGGTAGAGCTTGCAGACAAGGACAAGGAGAAAACGGCTTTCAGTGTTGGCGATGGTTTGTGGCAGTTCACCGTCATGCCGTTTGGACTCTGCAACGCACCAGCAACATTCGAGCGGCTAATGGAACGCGTGCTAAAAGGGCTGCATTGGCGGACGTGTCTGGTGTACCTCGACGACATAATCGTAATGGGTAAAAGCTTCGACGACCACCTGGGAAAGCTGAAGGAGGTATTTGAGCGGATACAAAAAGCCGGGCTTAAACTCAACCCAAAGAAGTGCTCGCTGTTCCAAAAGGAGGTCAAGTATCTGGGCCATACGGTTTCCGCCCGCGGAGTGCATACGGATGAAGGCAAAATCACGGCGGTGAAGGAGTGGCCCCGACCACGCAATCTACACGAACTCCGCAGTTTCCTGGGCCTGTGTACATACTACCGCCGATTTGTTCCGGGATTCGCGAACATAGCCAGCAGCTTGCACAAACTGACGAAAAAGAGCCAAGCTTTCGAGTGGAGCGAGGAGCAGGAACAGGCTTTTGCACGTCTGAAGGAAAAACTGTGCAGTGCTCCAATTCTGGCCTTCCCCGTGCCTGGGGAGATGTTTGTGCTGGATACAGATGCAAGCGGGAATAGTATTGGCGGTGTGCTATCACAGATAATAGACGGCCAGGAACAAGTGATAGCGTACTACAGTAGGGTTCTATCGAAACCGGAACGCAACTACTGTGTGACACGGAGAGAACTGCTGGCGGTATTGGACTGCGTAAAACACTTCCACAAATATCTGTATGGACAAAGGTTTCGCCTGCGCACAGATCATGCGGCATTGAGATGGCTCCTGAACTTTAAAGATCCTGAAGGGCAATTGGCGCGGTGGATCGAGCGACTGCAGAGCTACGACTACACGATAGAACATCGCAAGGGCAGTAGCCATGGAAATGCCGATGCTTTGTCACGCCGTCCGTGCCAAGTCGAATGCAGGCAGTGCTCACGAGCCGAGAGCAAAGAGCAGATAGTGGACGTCCGGTTGATAAGCGTTATGCCAGAGGAAGAGTGGTCTGCGGAGAGGCTACAAAAGGACCAGCGCGTGGATGCGGATCTTGCAAAAATCGTCGAAGGCAAGGAGCAAGGCGCACGTCCAAACTGGCAGGAGATGGCTGGTGAAAGCCCGATCGCTAAGGCTTACTGGGCACAGTGGAAAAGTTTGCGGCTGAAGGAAGGCTGCCTGTACCGCGGATGGGAGAGCGCGGATGGTCGTACCAGCAACCCCCTAATGGTAGTGCCGAAAAGCAGAATCAACGAGGTCATCGAGGCATACCATAACGACTCCAGTGGAGGGCACCTAGGCATCACCAAAACCGTCGCCAAAATAAAAAGACGATTCTACTGGGTAGGATGTCAGGAGTCTGTAGCCGAGTGGATTAAGAGCTGCGACCGATGTTCAGCCGCGAAAGGGCCGACAAGAAAATCTCGAGGCCGCATGCAGCAGTACAACGTGGGAGCGCCCTTCGAGCGGATTGCTATGGACGTCGCCGGCCCATTCCCAACTAGCACCCAAGGCAACAAATATGTGCTGGTCGTAATGGATTACTTCAGCAAATGGCCCGAAGTGTACCCTATTCCTAACCAGGAGGCCACCACGATCTCGGAAAAGCTGGTAAACAACTGGGCAGCCAGGTTCGGAGTTCCGTTGGAGTTGCACTCAGATCAAGGCCGGAATTTTGAGTCTGCGGTATTCAAGGAAGTGTGTGAGCTGCTGGGGATAAGGAAAACGCGTACCACTCCTTTGCACCCACAGTCCGACGGCATGGTGGAACGCTTTAACCGGACACTGGAGGAATACCTGCGGAAAGTGGTAGGCAGGAATCAAAAGGATTGGGACACGCATATCCCCCTGTTCCTGATGGCGTATAGGTCAGCCCCGCACGACACGACATCACTCACTCCAGCCCGAGCAGTGTTCGGCACAGAGTTGCGGTTACCCGCTGACTTGAAGTTCGGGGTAGTCAGCACGACGGGAGGCGCTAAGACGGACTACGTGGCCAATAAGCGGGCGGAACTGGAGGAAATTCACCAGTTTATAAGGAGCCGCACCAAACTGGTCAGCGATAAGGTGAAAGCCAGATACGATCTACGGGCCAACTCAGCAGGGTTCCAAGAAGGCGATTTGGTAATGCTCTACAACCCGCAGCGGAGGAAAGGTTTGTCTCCGAAACTCCAAGCGTCATGGGAAGGACCTTACGAAGTCGTGACTAGGATTAACGACGTGGTATACCGGATTCAACGTTGCAGCAATAGAGGCGCTAAGCTGAAGGTAGTCCATTTGGAGCGCCTGGCGCCTCATCACAGCGGAGCCTCGGCACTTGTTCGGGACGAACAAGTCTAAGTGGTGGGCAGTGTAACGATGAGCCAGTCTGTCGCGGTGCAAAGCAACCCTGCCGCTACGTGCCGTGCCATAACCCAATCTGGCAACGACGGCCGCGATAGTAATTTTTAACCCAATCTGGCAACGACGGCCGCGATAGTAACTTTTAGCCCAACCTGGCAACGATGGTCGCGGTCATCAGGAAAACTTCTAGTCCAATCTGGCAACGTGCGAGAATGATCTGCGCGACGGCCGGACAGAGTGTAAAAGGTGGCCAGATGCGGTACAGCGAGTCAGTCTGGTTTTGACAAGTGAAGTTGCCACACGAAGTGATTAAGCAAATACTTAGGTGTACGAACAGTAAAGTGTAAACTGTGAATAATAAAGTGACTGTTGGTTTATTTTATTGTCTGCGTTTAAGAAACTGTGTTTTATTTTCAAATTACACAATCCAGAGATACGCAACAGCCCACTAGACTTAGTATTCGTAACAATACTAACATATGAGCACGGAAGTATATATTTACAATGAAAAATGCAAAAAAAAAAGATAAAAGGCTCAAATTGCATGTATTTCCATACAAAATGTATAGGGGTCTGGCCAGACACCATCCGCTAAACCGAAGGGGTAATTTCTAAAAATCCTTTTTTCTCCTATTGCAAGGACTTTTTTCATAAGGATATATGTATAGATCGAAAGAGAATAACATTTTAGGAAGCTACCAGAAGGACAAGTCGCTATGTAAAATAGCTTCGTTACAATTTTCGAATGAAAATGAAAAAGGTCTGGCCAGACCCGTCCGCTAAAGCGAGGGTTAAGGGAGGTTTCTACCTTGTGCGGTAAAAAATCGATTTTTTTTTTCATGCATTTTTGGATTAATGCATGATTGTAGAATACGCTCCCAAAATTTGAAGTTGAAATCTTTCGAATTACGGAAGCAATTTATCGAAACAGGTAGCGGTGTCGAGCGCGCCGAGTACTGAAGCAAAACTTTGAACGCCTTTTTCTCAAAACTACATTTTTTGACCTTGCGGAAGTGATTTAGGCCACACGAGTTGAGAAATAGCTACGAAATTTTAAACAGTCATTTATCAAGGTGTTAGCTATGGCCCGAACTAGGATCTTCAAGAAATAATAATTTTTTTTCATTAAAAATAGAAATTTGTATTGAAAAAAGTAGGTAAAAGTTGAGTTTTTTAGTCAAAATCGCATATATCCTTCATTTTTCATTTTTTTTTTTAATCCTAGTTCCAGCCATTGACAAAAGGATACAGAATAAGAAAAAATATCATTTTTGTGTTTCAAGTCATCTCAAACAGCGGCAGGACTTCCGCGAGTAAGGAAGTCCTGCCGCCATTGCTCGATGGCCCCCTCCCCCCCTTTGCATATTTTATCTTGAAACTTTTTTTACTTGTACAATAAACATATACCTACATCTGAAATCCAGTGTTTATCTTAAAAACCTTCCCATCAAAAATTTTTCAAAAAAAACATGTTTTCTCGGCCGCACAAGGTAGAAACCTGCCTTAACGAAGATTCATTTTTCAAGATGTACCTACTTTTCAAATTTTATGTTTGTAGCCTTAGCGGTTTGACCTGGCTGGAATGCATATGTTTTGCATATATTTTGCACATTTCGGGCATATTTTATGTGCATATAAATCCGATACCTAGTTATTACCCATGCTGGATTTGATTTGGTTTATATCTTCCGTTCAACTTAGTGCTGCCAGCTCCTTGCGAAGTGTGCGCGGTTAGCGGCTAACAACCGCTCGCTGAAGACATGCTGCCCTTGTTTAAGAGCTCCGCGGTCTTGTTCTTATCGTATGTTGGTCAAATTGATCTGCTGGTTTTACAGGATTCCATTCTCTGCCATCTAGTGTTGGCTTTGGCGAAGAGTTCCTGGGAAACCTCGTTCTTTATAGAGGGACGGCGAGACGGTTATCCATAAATACAAAGACTTACGAACAGTGGTCGATTAAGGGGGGGTTTGAGTTCAAACCCCCCGAAATATTAGGATCGACTTTAAAACTACATACTAATTAAAAGGCATTTTATGAATATTGTTACGAAAATGACTTCTCTAAGTTCGTCTCTGGATTGTGCATGAAAACAAAACCAATTCAATTATTCAGCGCACACGCAGTCAAAAACCAGCAATCACTTTATTTACAAATTTACACTTGTTTGTTTTTACACTTGCTACTACTTATTGGAATATTGCATGTTTCCCATTTGCTTGCTCAAATCAGACTCGTCCGTCCGCGCTCCACACTGCTGCCTTTTATACTTGTCTGGTTATCGCGCCGATTATTCTCGCATATTCCATTTGGGCTATCTCTCGATCGTTTTCGCACATCCCATTACCATCCGAGCCATCCTTGCCATTTCGAAATTATAGCAAGTCTACCGTACTCTAAAGCAGGGGACGGCAAAATTGACAATGAGATGGTGTTAGTGAGCGCAGAGTAATTTTTCTACACTGTATAAAATTAAACCGAAAAGCAAACAAGAAACTTAAAGCTGTGTAGCAAAACCAATCGCCAACACAAAAACCATACACACAAAAACTACAACAACAAAAGCATCTATTTTTTTCATACATAAAATTTTTTGCAGCGTACACAAACCAAAATCAACGCAGCCACCACACGTGTTGCTTCGTTGCTGTCTGAACAACTAGGGATGCGCGATGTTAACCGATGCATCGGAAACATCGATGTTTCCAATTCGATGCATCGAAAAAATTCCGATGTATCGATTAATGCGATTGTATTCGATGCAAAAAATTCCGATGTATCATTAATGCGATTGTATTCGATGAAAAAAATTCCGATGTATCTGTTAATGTGATTGTATTCGATGCATCGATGTATTTAATTCGATGCATCGAAAACCCGAACTTGCAGTTTAAAGAGTTTAACAACTTTAGGAGCCTACTACAAGTTCAAGAAATGTACATATTGTAACGATAAGACAGTCTGTCGCTGTGCAAAGCAACCCTGTCGCTACGCGCCGTGCTATGGCAATGATGGCCGCGATAATAAGGAAAACTTTTAGTCCAACCTGGCAATGATGGTCGCGATAATAAGGGAAACTGTTAGTCCAACCTGGCAATGATGGCTGCGATAATAAGGGAAACTGTTAGTCCAACCTGGCAATGATGGCTCGCTATCATCATGGAAACCTTTAGTCCCCTCTGGAATGTGCGAGAACGATCTGCGCGATAACCGGACAGGTATAAAAGGCAGCCGGGTACGGCGCAGCAGTCAATTTTGGTTTAGACAAACGAAGGTGCCACACGGAGTAAATAATTAAGTGTACAGACAGTAAAGTGTAAAATTTTGTGAAATAAAGTGATCGTTGGTTTTTATTGACCGCGTTTGAAAAACTAAGTGTGTTTTGTTTATTTCAAATTACGCAATCCAGAGATACGTACTAGCCCACTTGAACTAGAACCAGTATTCGTAACAATATATTAACCGCGATCCAGTATCGCGATATTTATTGAACGTTCAGTTTGCAGTATTGATGAATCGCAATTCATGTCGCAAAATATTTGAATGTATTGAAATATGGATCGCGGATCGCAGATCCGTAAATAAATGTCTTTTAGCATATTTTGAGATATCAGTTCACGATGCTACAGTACGTAGTGGAAAACTAAAATAGAGCAAGCAAAAACTAAAATATTTCATATAAGTTTTGTGTATGTGGTTATGTAATGGAACAGGATATTGAAAGCGAGTATGTGCTCCATGTAAACTCGGAGCATCAAACAGCTTCGAATTAAAATTTTGTAAGTACTGACGCGATCAATATTGAGCATGTAGCATTTACGCACGATCTATCAATCTATCAATATGAATCGCGATCCAAATATCACAATAAATATCAAACGTGTAGTTAATTAATAAATTAATACATTGCACCTTTACTGTTTTCTTCAATTTCATTTCGTTTTTTTGCAATTATAGGAATACGATGCATCGAAATATCGATGTATTTTTGAAGCGATACATCTCAAAACATCGATGTGACTTCACGATGCATTGCATCGGAAAAAACATCGATGTATTTTTTACGTGCGCATCCCTATGAACAACGACTGATTAGGCAGGTTAACACGATCCAACATGTGCGATGAGGCTGTAACGGTAAATTCTTCTCTTGCGTTCACACGGTCACACTTTTGCTACAACATCATTCGTGCACAAGATTTCAAAGAAACATGACCACAAAATTACTCGCAGCAATCATTGTATACGAAGTTTTGGAGGATGAAGAGGAAGAGATTACAAGAGCTCGAAAAATTCTTTCCAGAAAATGTCGTTTTTTACAGTCGCCATCGCTACGTGTACGCTTCGCGAACTTTCTGAAACTGCCAAAATGCACTAGGTGCGACGAACAAGCGTTTACATTGGTTGCATGGTTGGACAAGCAAGCAGAAAAATCAAAAATTTTTGAAAACCATCCAACATGACGGTCAAGCGGTTGTTTCTTGCGTTCACACGGTCCAACATTGTTGCAACCGCACTTGTTCGTCGCACATGTTGGACCGTGTAAACCCCCCTATTGAAAGAGCGTAAGAATGCGTGTCCTGAGCTTACTCATATGAGTAAGCTTTGCCGCCCAGTGCTCTACAGTGCGTGCCTAAAAGTATGCCCGTAAAACATTCATGCATAGCGCAGCGACAGAGTGCCTCATCGTTATAATATTAAAGAATTACTTTTTGTACCCCCCAAAATAGTTTTCTGAATCCGCCCTGCTTATGAACCAAGTAAAAACCGTTAGGAGAAAATTTGTCTATTGAAAACGGACTGTGGACTCTCTCTAGACCCTTATTGTCTAAACTTTTAAGGAATTCCGCTGTGATAGCTTCCTCCCCAAGGGCTTTATTACACTTCATTTTAAACTTATTTAGCCAGCAATTCGACTACGGTTGGAAGTGGGCGGGATTTTGCATACAACTTTTGGACCCAATTCTATTTGAAACCATATTTTGCACCAGCAATTTTTGTATTTATGGCACTGCTCTAGAGATAATATCAAGTGAGAGTAAGCGCCGATATTTACCTACGACTTTCTAGCTTTATTATCATTCATTCTCATTATTGCACTAATTGCATCTTTAATTGAAAATTTAAAAAGTTCCCAATAATCTTCCAAAAAGCCAAGAAAATCAAAGTAAATCGTTTATTGTTAATGCCCGTAGCTCCCAAACCAGCAGGGCTAGCGAGCTTAATATAGCTGTGTAGTAAAATACTGCAACTATTGGCAAAAAGTCTCGAGATCGCAAAGAAAAGCTGAGAAAATCAAAGTTGAATGGTGAATTTGATAAAAATCTACGAATTGACAGACAGGCGAACGAACATTGCCAAATTGATGCTCCTTTTGCTGTTAAAGTTATATTTGCATCCGTCTACCGATCACACCTTCTGATGAGCATTACAAGCTTCTACCCGCAGCAAAGAGTATGAAACTCGAACTACATAATACGAAGGCCCGAAAAAATTTTTGCAGCGTTGCAAAACTGGTATCAACGACATAACATAGCTGTGAATTTTTGAAAATTTAATAAAATTGGAAAATTGAATAAATTCAGTAACTGCAGTCGACTTCCGCGCTACACATCGAACTCCTCCCGCAAGGTTGGCAAATTTGTTTCCCCACTCGTCTGCTCCCTGCCAAGAAGGAGCCGTGTATGTATGTAGCTGTGCGCTGTCTTCCTGTTGTGTTGTGTTTTTATTTTGCATTTCTAGCTTTGTGCAGCGGTCATTGGCATGTCGTCTCAGTCGCAGTTTGAGTCAGTCTGGCTTACTGTTCGCTGCGCCAAATTCTGTTATGCTGTTTCGAGCTCTGAAACCACGGTCTGGAGAATTTTTCCGCCTTTCTAGCAGCGGCGGTGGCACAACACTCCACACCCGGCAATGTTTGTTTCGCTACGCAACACAGCGAAATACCCTGCAGTGAAAACTGAACCAATTGCCTAAAATGGCAGGTTCACCAACTAGTATGGCTTGCACCAGTTTTGTACTAGTTTGTTTGTAATGCAGCGGGAGTGAGTTGATACAAAGAAAAAAAGAAGAAGAAGAAACAGAAAGAAGGCTTGATATGTGCATTTATTTTGGCACCGATAAACCAGTTGTGCTTTTTGGCTTTTTTATTATTTTGTAACATATATTTGCTTAAATTAAAGAAATTTCATAGATTTGGGAAATATAACACAGTTTTTAAGAAAACATGGTGTCCATATCGCTCAAAAATATAAAGGAATACAAGGGTGACTTTCAGTCATTCTCAAAAATAAGCTGATTTCGATGAGTCTATCGCACATAACTATTGTATTCGATATTCGGTGCGCGTGTGCAAAAATTATTTCAGGTGAGTAAAAAGGTGACATAAAATGAGTAAAATGCACTTTAGAAGACAGGTGAAAAGTGAAAAAGAGTCCCTTGTAAGTAGACTAGGGATAGGAAGTAAAAATCAGGAGGTATTTGTGCAGGAAGTTTGTTTTGTGGAAGAAGTGCCGGCAGGAACTGCACTGACCGGCGCTGTACAGGTAAGTGCTGCGCTGACCGGTGGGGCGCGTTTTTAGAAAGCTCAGGAGAAGTGCAGGCACAGACTTTTAGGGAAAAGATAGCAGCTTGGTATATTAGGAATAGGCTTTTGACAATTTTGCGCGAAGAAAATATGGATGTAACGCGAATTGCAGGGACGATTTTTAAACAAAAGGAAAAGGTTGTTATTTGCCCTCTTCCGCCAGGGAAAGAATATAGGAATAGGAAACCAGTTACGAAAAATAGGACACATTTTTCATGGCCAAACAGGTTTTGTACATATCAGGAAACACAATAAGAGTAGAGAATAGATCGATAGTGTGTGATGCTCCTGCGAAAACATTTGTTTGTGGCATTCCTGGTCATGTTTCAGCACATGGTTGCTCGAAGTGTACTCAAATAGGAAAAAAAATTAATAATATCTTAGTTTATGGCACAAACTCAGGCACTTTAATTTCAGACGAGTCATAAAAACTTTTACTACGCGCTTTAAGGAATTCATTAATAATAATTAATAAAGAATAAAAGACGAATAAAAGATGCAATGCGAGAGCAACTGCTGCGGAAAGCGTTACAGTTGCAGAAGAAAAAAAGAAAATTTAAATTAAATTAAAAAAATGTATTTAAAGTATTGTTATTTTATAAACATAAATAAACATCAACATAAAACTTTTTTTTACATTTCTTTTCCATATTTATTTCCAAAAATATCAGCTAGTGCGTGAGATTTTAACTAAAATTTAGCGCATACGAAACTAGGTTCAAACTGGTGCGTATTGTACTAGTTTAAAGCTAGTTGTAATGTAATGCACGGTTTGGCAATTGCCACAGCGTAGGACATGCCAATGTTAAAATCGACAGTTCGTAGCATTGAAATGGGATTGAGCGCGGACTAGTGCTGGTGCAAAATGCTCCAGTTGTAAACTAGTCATTTTTCCTGCAGGGTAACGGCAGGGAACGACACACACACACTCCATATTAACGTGCTTTATTAATAGCTGTGTGCTGTCTAGACGTTTTGCTTTTACCTTGCAGGAAAAATTACTAGTTTGCTAGTAGTTTACAACTGGTGCATTTTGCACCAGCACTAGTCCGCGCTCAAACGCATTTCAATGCTACGAATTGTCGATTTTAACATTGACATGTCCTACGCTGTGGCAATTGCCACACCGTGCATTACATTACAACTAGCTTCAAACTAGTGCAACATGCACCAGTTTAAACCTAGTTTCGTATGCTCTAGATTTTAGTTCAAATCTAACGCACTAGCTGATATTTTTTGAAATAAATATGAAAAAATTAATGTAATAAAAAAGTTTTATATATGTTGATGTGTTTTTATAAAATAAAAATAATAAGTCTTTTATTCTTTATTAATTACTTTCCTAAAAGCGCGTTGTAAAAGTTATTGTGACTCGTCTGAACGTAAAGTGCCTGAGTTTGTGCCATACACTAAGATATTATTAATTTTTTTCCTATTTGAGTACACTTGGAGCAACCATGTGCTGAAACATGACCAGGAATGCCACAAATAAACGCTTTCGCAGGAGCATCACACACTAGTTTGTAAAATGGGATTCATTTCTTTCACAAATTGCTCAAGATAGCTCTCAACCAAATCGGGCTTTCGAGCACCTGAATAAATTCCAATTGGAAGAACTGAAATGTTCTTAAAACCTACTACTCTAATTAAAATCGGCCATATTTTGGCTCGCGAGCTTTTGAACAATAGAATTCCATCTATATTTACATCTAAACGAATAACTTTATGGCCATGAAAAATGTGTCCTATTTTCCGTAACTGAGTCCTTATTCCTATATTCCTTCCCTGGCAAGAGGGCAAATGACAACCTTTTTCTTTTGTTTAAAAATCGTCCCTGCACTTCGCGGTACATCCATATTTTCTTCGCGCAAAATTGTCAAAAGCTCTTCGAAGCACTTACGGGCTTACTTAGCTTACTTAGCTTTTCCCTAAAAGTCTGTGCCTGCACTTCTCCTGAGCTTTCTAAAAAACGCGCCCCACCTGTCAGCGCAGCACCTGCCGGCGCTTCTTCCACAAAACAAACCTCCTGCACAAATACCTCCTGATTTTTACTTCCTATCCCTAGTCTACTTACAAGGGACTCTTTTTCACTTTTCACCTGTCTTCTAAAGTGCATTTTACTCATTTTATGTCACCTTTTTACTCACCTGAAATAATTTTTGCACACGCGCACCGAATATCGAATACAATAGTTATGTGCGATAGACTCATCGAAAATCAGATGTTCAATTTTTTTTTGAGAATGAGTGAAAGCACAGTATACAGAAGGCGCATGTGATATTATTTTGCGATTTCGTTTCAGATGCGGGCGGGAAGCAATAAAGGTGAGGAAAATGTAAAGGGAACCGAGAGAGTAAGCGGGAATTGATGTACAGTCAACCCTCCTATAACGCGGTGAGTGCGTACCGCGTTATATGGAAACCGCGCTATAAGAAACTCAGAATTAGTACAAATTACATCATTCGTACCGCGTTATATGGAGGGCAATAAATACAAAAGACAAGATAAATTAAAAATTATTTTTATTGAATTCATCTTTTATTTTTATTGAACGTTCTTTTGAAGGTTTAAACCCTTGATCACGCCTTTGATTTTTCGAAATGAAGGTCCTAGCTGATAGGTTTTTAAATATAATGCCGTCTCATCGGCGTTAAAAATCTGATCAGGTGAAATCTGAGGTGATCCTTCATTGATAATTCTAGCCAGCTACAGCTTATAATTTTCGGCAGCCTTAGCATCTGTTGAGGCCTGTTTTCCTTGAAACTTAATATTGTGCAATGTGCACATTTTTTTAGTTTTTCAAACCATCCTTTCTCGTACTGCGAAATAGGTCTGAAATGATTGAAACCGAAGCCGTAAACGGCTAAGAGATAAGCTTGAATGTTTATATAAACATATCCAGTTAAAACCATTCATTGGGTGCACGGAAAGAACTGATGAGACGTTGTTGAACGGAAACCGCGCTGTAAGAGTACCGCGTTAAAGGAGGGCTGTCGCAATTTCAGCTCCGCGTTATATGGAAACCGCGTTCTGAGAGTACCGCGTTATAGGAGGGTTGACTGTACACGCATAGATTCGATGGTTTTGGGCCAAGGTATATTAACAAGGTACGCCAGGCTCAGAGAGCCGTCAAAATAAGGGGGCCAAATCAGAGTTGCTTTTTGTTAGGAATGAATTGTTGGTTGCATCTTTTAGTATTTTTATTTATTTATTTATTTATTTATTTAAGCCAATCGAAATACAAAATATCTACAGGCTAGAAAATATAGTTTGTTCCTCAAACTTTAAAAACTGCGTTTATGTAGGACATATGTTATAATTAGTTAGTTTGAATAGAATGCCACAAAGATAGTTTGGTATTTATTGTTATAGTGTTGCTATATAATGTCTTATACATTTTTTGCCCGTTCAAAAATAAAAATGTAATATAAATTTCTATGGAAGAGTTTTTGATAATTTTTTTATTAACGTAAAATCTTTTTCTCAATTGTTTTTGTTTTAAATTTTTGTTTAAGTTCCTTATTCTAAAATACATTCTACATTAAAATAAAGTTGTTTTACTTATTCAGCAAGCTGAACAGAATTAGGAAAAGAACACAAAATTTCGCACAAATTGCTAACACATAAAATTTTCAATTTCAATTTATTTCATTCTTTCATTTGTATTTATTCCACAATATATTTTATTGCGTATCAGGCTGGTGTCATGGGCTATATTTCGCGTATATTTATTTTACAATGTTACCCAAATCTGTACACAAAAGTATAGTTGTATAAATAATATCAACACTAATAGTAGGTTGTTTATTCTACAAAAAGAGCAACCGTTCACAAATAAAAGGGTGAAGGGAGACATTTAAAGCTGCCTCTCCCAGCCTAGCGTACCTTGTTAATATTGCTACGAATACTAGTTCTAGTGGGCTGTTACGTATCACTGGATTGTGCAATTTTAAAATGAAACAACTTTAGTTATCCAAACGCAGTCAACAAAAACCAACTATCACTTTATTTCACAGATTCACACTTCACTGTTTTCACACTTAATTATTTGCTTAATTACTCCGTGTGGCACCTTCAGTAGTCAAAATCAGACTGACTCGCTGCGCCGCACCCGGCTGCCTTTTATACCTGTCCGGCCATCGCGCAGATCGTTCTCGCACATTCCGGAGTGGACTAAAGGTTTCCATGATGATCGCGACCATCATTGCCAGGTTGGACTAAAAGTTTCCATCATTGCCAGGTTGGACTAACAGTTGCCATCATTGCCAGGTTGGACTAAGAGTTTCCATCATTGCCAGGTTGGCCTAAAAGTTTCCCTTATTATCGCGGCCGTCGTTGCCAGATTGAATTATAGCACGGAGCGTAGCGACAGGGTTGCTTTGCACAGCGACAGACTGTCTTATCGTCACACTGCCCACCACTTAGACTTGTTCGTCCCGAGCAAGTGCCGAGGTTCCGCTGTGATGAGGCGCCAGGCGCTCCAAATGGACTACCTTCAGCTTAGCGCCTTTATTGCTGCAACGTTGAATCCTGTATACCATCCTATCCTAGTCACGACTTCGTAAGGTCCTTCCCATGACGCTTGAAGTTCCGGAGACAAACCTTTCCTCCGCTGCGGGTTGTATAGCATTACCAGATCTCCCTCTTGGAACCCTGCTGAATTGGCCCGTAGATCATATCTGGCTTTCGCCTTGTCGCTGACCAGTTTGGTGCGGCTCCTTATAAACTGGTGGATTTCCTCCAGTTCCGCCCGCTTATTGACCACGTAGTCCATCTTAGCGCCTCCCGTCGTGCTGGCTACCCCGAACTTCAAGTCAGCGGGTAACCGCAACTCTGTGCCGAACACTGCTCGGGCTGGAGTGAGTGATGTCATGTCGTGCGGGGCTGACCTATACGCCATCAGGAACAGGGGGATATGCGTGTCCCAACCCTTTTGATTCCTGCCTACCACTTTCCGCAGGTATTCCTCCAGTGTCCGGTTAAAGCGTTCCACCATGCCGTCGGACTGTGGGTGCAAAGGAGTGGTACGCGTTTTCTTTATCCCCAGCAACTCACACACTTCCTTGAATACCGCAGACTCGAAATTCCGGCCTTGATCTGAGTGCAACTCCAACGGAACTCCGAACCTGGCTACCCAGTTGTTTACCAGCTTTTCCGAGATCGTAGTGGCCTCCTGGTTAGGAATAGGGTACACTTCGGGCCATTTGCTGAAGTAATCCATTACGACCAGCACATATTTGTTGCCTTGAGTGCTAGTTGGGAATGGGCCGGCGACGTCCATAGCAATCCGCTCGAAGGGCGCTCCCACGTTGTACTGCTGCATGCGGCCTCGAGATTTTCTTGTCGGCCCTTTCGCGGCTGAACATCGGTCGCAGCTCTTAATCCACTCGGCTACTGACTCCTGACATCCTACCCAGTAGAATCGTCTTTTTATTTTGGCGACGGTTTTGGTGATGCCCAGGCGCCCTCCACTGGAGTCGTTATGGTATGCCTCGATGACCTCGTTGATTCTGCATTTCGGCACTACCATTAGGGAGTTGCTGGTCCGACCATCCGCGCTCTCCCATTCGCGGTACAGGCATCCTACTTTTCCACTGTGCCCAGTAAGCCTTAGCGATTTGGTTTTCACCGGCCATCTCCTGCCAGTCTGGACGTGCGCCTTGCTTTTTGCCTTCGACGATTTTTGCAAGATCCCCATCCTCACGCTGGTCCTTTTGTAGCCTCTCCGCAGACCACTCTTCCTCTGGCATAACGCTTACCAACCGGACGTCCACTATCTGTTCTTTGCTTTCGGCTCGCGAGCACGGCCTGCATTCGACTTTGCACGGACGGCGTGAGAAGGCATCGGCATTTCCATGGCTACTGCCCTTGCGATGCTCTATCGTGTAGTCGTAGCTCTGCAGTCGCTCGATCCACCACGCCAATTGCCCTTCAGGATCCTTAAAGTTCAGGAGCCATCTCCATACAGATATTTGTGGAAGTGTTTTACGCAGTCCAATACCGCCAGCAGTTCTCTCCGTGTCACACAGTAGTTGCGTTCCGGTTTCGATAGAACCCTACTGTAGTACGCTATCACTTGTTCCTGGCCGTCTATTATCTGTGATAGCACACCGCACATACTATTCCCGCTTGCATCTGTAGCACAAACATCTCCCCAGGCACGAGGAAGGCCAGAATTGGAGCACTGCACAGTTTTTCCTTCAGACGTGCAAAAGCCTGTTCCTGCTCCTCATTCCACTCGAAAGCTTGGCTCTTTTTCGTCAGTTTGTGCAAGCTGCTGGCTATATTAGCGAATCCTGGAACAAATCGGCGGTAGTATGTGCACAAGCCCAGGAAACTGCAGAGTTCGTGTAGATTGCGTGGCCGTGGCCATTCCTTAACCGCCGTGATTTTGCCTTCATCCGTATGTACTCCGCGGGCAGAAACCGTATGACCCAGATACTTGACCTCCTTTTGGAACAGCGAGCACTTCCTTGAGTTGAGTTTAAGCCCGGCTTCTCGTATCCGCTCGAATACCTCCTTTAGATTTCCCAGGTGGTCGTCGAAGTTTTTACCCATCACGATTATGTCGTCGAGGTACACCAGGGACGTCCGCCAATGCAGCCCTTTTAGCACGCGTTCCATTAGCCGCTCGAATGTTGCTGGTGCGTTGCAGAGTCAAAACGAGTTTGAACTGCCACAAACCATCGCCAACACTGAAAGCCGTTTTCTCCTTGTCCCTGTCTGCAAGCTCTACCTGCCAATAGCTGCTGCGTAAGTCGAGCGTGGAAAACCACTGTGTGCGTGACAGCGTGTCCAGGGTGTCATCGATCCGCGGTAGGGGATAACAGTCCTTCTTGGTCACATCATTGAGCTTCCGATAATCCACACGAAATCGGGTACTGCCATCCTTTTTCTTGACTAGCACGACCGGCGAGCACCAGGAGCCCGAAGAAGGCTCTATGACCTTTTCTTTCCGCATGTTTTCGATCAAATTTGTGACCTCTTCCCTCCTAGCCAGAGGAACTGGTCTTGGCGGTTGGCGAATCGGTTTTGCACTTCCGGTGTCGATGTTGTGCTTGACTATGGCTGTTCTTCCGCCTGCTTCTGCCGCAAGTATTGACCCATAGTGCTGCAGGAAAGACCTCACCTTCTGTTTCTGCTTGGCCGTCAACTCGCTGCTCCACTGGTTCCCCTGCGGTATGGCGTCCATGTTAAAACTGCTCTTCTCATTACCTCCATGTGGGCTACTCTCGCAATTGACCACTTCTACAGCTTCCTTACACTCGCCAATTACCTCATCTTTCCCGACATATCTGGGTGCATTCAGGGGGTTCAGTATTCTGACTGGTATTCTGCCATTCTTAGGTTCCACTAATGTACGTCCGATGATGATGTTGTCGTGTCCTTGTTTCGGTGCTTCTACAACCCACAGCCGACTCGTCCCATCGTCCTCGTCCACACAATCGCCGCAGAATTCGCTGGTATTCTCCTGTGTTAACACGATACAACCTTCCTTACCGCCACGCTCCCGCTCATGCAGCGGGAATTCAACGTTGGCATATCTCAGCACATTTTCCTTCAGGTCCAGCGTAAAACCGTGCCTAGTCATGAAATCCACGCCGATAATCACGTCGTCCATTATATCCGCGACGATGAACTCATGTTCCAGGCTGCTGGTGCCGATAGCAATCGTTTTTGTAACTTTCCCTCTTACCGGCGCGCGCTCGCCAGTCGCAGTCCGCAGCTGTATGCCATGCAGCGGTTCCCAGTTCTTCAGCAGCTTCCTTTTTATGATCGAATATGATGCTCCAGTATCCAGTGTCAACACGAACAACTTTCCATCTATCCTTCCTTCAATTACCAAGCTGCTGGGCTGTCGTTTCAGCTGTGAGACAAGGACGGTGGGGCAGCAGATTGTGGGGATGAGCTCACGCCCCTCTGGGCTGACCCGTTATAGTTTAACGACTCGCCGTCCTCAGCCCTGCGCTTGTTGGCTGGGCCTCGATTGTCAGTATTCCTCGCTTCAGGCGATTGCGATCGAGAACGGGAAAGCCTCTTTCGTTGGCGGCAGTCTCTTGATATGTGGCCCTGCTTGCCACATATCCAGCAAACAACTTTAGAGGAGACCAGCCGTGGCCTGTCCGGTATCTCAGAGCTTATGGCCTGGATCGGAATGTCGTTGTCCGCCTGAATCTGGCGTATCCTTGCAGGTGCATACCGAGTGCTCCCAATCCATGCCGCTTCATATGTCATCGCGCTGGTCACCGTTTCCTTTAATGTGGGCTTGCCCATCATCAACGCACTGCGACGTGTTTCTGGATCATGAAGACCTTCAATAAACGACTCAATCTTCATCCTCTCGAGATCATCAGCACCAAATTTTGGGTAGCACAACTGTACGAGCCGCTCAATGTCCGCTGCATATGTCTGCAGCGCCTCGTTGGCTCTTTGCTTGCGGTTCTTCAGCTAACAGTAGTATAGCGGTTGTGCTCGTCGCTATACTTCGCTGCTAACGCTCTCATGATGGCACCGTAATCACTTCTTAAACTTTCTGGAACTGAGTTGATTACCTCAGCCGCAGGACCTTTCAGCGCCAGAGCCAACCTCCGACCTTTCCTGATATCTGTCCACTGATTTTCCAAAGCTGCCAAGTCGAATTGCAATGTAAAAGTATCGAACAGTGCAGCACCATCATAAGTAGGCACTTCCGTTCTGGCAGCAAAACCGTCCTGAACCGGTGGCAAACATTCTCGTGGCTGTACCTCTCGAAGCCGTTCGTCTATCTTCCTGTGCATCGAATCTTCCAGACTGTCATCCAGGTTGTCAACTCGTCTGTTCAGGGATTCACCCATTTCGTCAACTCGTTTGTCCCAATTGTCTATTCGCGTCTCGAGATGCTCGACTTTCACATTCAGCCTATTGGAAATTTCCTCCACCTTCTGCTCTATGCGCGCAGAATTTTCCGCCATTTCTCGATTTGCAGTCTCGACTTTTGCCGAAATTTCGAGATTCGTAGTTTCCAGCTTCGCTGACATTTCTCGATTTGCTGTCTCGACTTTTGCCGAAATTTCGAGATTCGTAGTTTCCAGCTTCGCTGCCATCTCTTGATTCGCAGTTTCCATTTTCGCTGCCATCTGCGCCGACATTTCACGATTTTCACGATTGGAAGTCTCGCACATACCTTTTATTGCACTCATTAGCTGGCTCATGTCTAATGCTTGTAATAGTCCAGCCGGTGCAGCCGTACTTTTGATCGACGCAGCACCCGCAGGCGATTCCTCCCCTTTGGCCGACGCCTCTTGTTCCTGCGTTCCGAACTCGTGTGCAGCCCAATCGATGCCTCGTGATATTCACACGCCTCTCGCAAGCGCAGCTGCAACTCCACTTTCCCGCCAGCAGTCGGCAAATTCTAGGCAGCCAGCTCCTTCTTCAGCTGGTCCACCTTCAGGAGCTCGAGTTTAACCATGTCCGTGCTTTTATAATTTTATTTATTTAGTTATTTATTTTTTTGTTTACTTTCAATTTTCCACAATCCCACTTCTGACACCAAATGTTACGAATACTAGTGGGCTACTACTTTAGTGGGATGTTACGTATCACTGGATTGTGCAATTTGAAAATAAAACGACTTTAGTTATCCAAACGCAGTCAACAAAAACCAACTTTATTTCACAGATTCACACTTCACTGTTTACCCTTAATTATTTGCTTAATTACTCCGTGCGGCACCTTCACTAGTCAAAATCAGACTGACTCGCTGCGCCGCACCCGGCTGCCTTTTATACCTGTCCGGCCATCGCGCAGATCGTTCTCGCACATTCCGGAGTGGACTAAAGGTTTCCATGATGATCGCGACCATCATTGCCAGGTTGGACTAAAAGTTTCCATCATTGCCAGGTTGGACTAACAGTTGCCATCATTGCCAGGTTGGACTAAGAGTTTCCATCATTGCCAGGTTGGCCTAAAAGTTTCCCTTATTATCGCGGCCGTCGTTGCCAGATTGAATTATAGCACGGCGCGTAGCGACAGGGTTGCTTTGCGCAGCGACAGACTGTCTTATCGTCACAATATACCTTGGTTTTCGGCTTCATTCTCATTTCGACAACAACACGCAATGTGGTTGCTTTCCGCAGCAAGCCAGCTTGCTTTACAGACACACATTATTGCACATTAAAATGGTGGTTGATTTGGCAAAGCGATCGCCAAGGCAAATTCAATAGGTAGTTGCAGCACCAGAACTGATTAAACTTTTTTCTCTGATAATTACTAGGGCTCTTAAAAGCAGTCGAATAGTTTGAAAATCGATTAATCGATTATTCGAATAGTAGTTCTTTGTACGAATAGTATAATTATTGTCGAATAATTGTCCAATTTTTAAATAATCGAATAAAAACCTAAGTTTTCAAAATCGAATATTTTTGTTTCCTTTTAAAGTTGCTGGAAATTTTTTCCTGAAATATACATATTTATAATTTGAACGTTGATAATGAGGTAATGATAATGAATGTAACTGACTCTGTGTAAATGTTGCTTTTATATGCTTAATGTTATTTGTTCACAAATTCTTCACAATTTCAATAAATTATTTAAGATTAAGATTGATTGGGGCTAGACATTGGCTGTCTATGGCACTGCGTTCATTTTGAACTATTGTGCCTTGCCCGAGTTGGAAGAAGAGACTATTTCCTCCTATTTTCTCAAAGAACATTTTAATTCTTGCGAGATCAATTTCAGACAGATGAGTAGTCTGTAATATTTCCTTGTCTAGTGCCTGCTTTCTTGCATGAACTAAGGCCCGGCATTCAGTTATCAGGTGTATGGAAGTCTCGCCATCCTCCATGCAAAATCTACATATCTCACTGTCTGTTAATTTCAAACGGGTCTTATGTTTGTTTAGCAGACAGTTTCCGCTGATTACTCCTGTCATGAGTTTTAGTTCCGGTCTGCTCGAGCGTAGGAGAAACTTTGTATTTCTGCTTGAGTATCGCGGTAAAAAGGCGTTGGTACATTCCATACCAATTGATTTTGACCATCTTGCATTTGCTTTGATCAAGTATTCTTGCTTAATACAACCTTTGTAATGAGATTTGCTGACACCTAAGATCGGTTCGGGTCCAAATGGTCGCTTTCCAGCTCCCTCCCTTGCCAATCTGTCTGCATCCTCATTACCGTCATAGCCGCAATGTGCTGGAATCCAGTGTATTATTACTCGATTCCCTGTTGACAGTTGTTGGAGAAGATTAGCTGTCTCCCATACCAACTTAGAGGTAAATGTCGACGCGTGCAAGGCTCTTATTGCGGCCTGGCTGTCTGACATTATGATAATCCTTTTCCGATGAGGGTGAAGGTTCAGAATTTCTTTGGCACACTGATTGATAGCACAGACTTCCGCTTGGAAGACGATTGCCAAACTACCAAGGCTGACTGACATTTGGGTACTGGAACTATATATCCCAGATCCTGTGCCTTCTCCAGTCTTGGATCCATCAGTGTACCAGATAATGTCATCACAGGTAAGACTGATTTTTGAATTGTCCCAGTCTATTCTGTTAGGAATATGTGTCTTATATTTCCTGTCAAAGATGTGTCGCGGAGGCATTGAGTCAAGAGGCAACCAAAAGCTTCCGTCTCGCCTCCGTTCTTTAACAATGGAGCGGTGACCGCTTGCATGTAGATCCTGTAGTATGAATCCACTATGCATCAGTCTGTGTGTACTAATGACCGCATTCATTTGTACGGTTAGGTCCAACGGCAAAACTCCCAATAGTACATTGAGGGCAGCTGTTGGTGTCGTGCGAAGGCAGCCAGTGATGCAGGAGTTAATTACTCTTTGCAACCGTTCCAGTCTGTTCGCAGTCGTTTTCTCTGTGGTTTTTTTCCACCATACTATCGCCCCATAGGTGATAATGGGGAGGATGACTAGGGTGTAGATTTTTTGAAGCCATATCGGTTTCGTTCCCCAGTTTTTGCCACAGATTCGTTTACAAGTCCAGAGAGCGTTGCCCGCCTTCTGAATAGTACGATTTTTGTGAGGTTTCCAGTTCAATTTACTGTCTAGAGTTACCCCAAGGTATTTGGCTTTTTTTACGAAGCCTACATCTTTGCCAAAAACCTTTATCGGTCTCAGGTCATATTTCCTTTTGCGTGTGAACGGTACGAAGATTGTCTTATCAGGGTTTACCGATAGATTCTGCTGGGCACACCAGTTCTCTACAATTTTTATTGCACCCTGTAGTAGATCAGAGACGGTCTGCCCGTCTTTGCCTCTAACCGCAATAACCAGGTCATCAGCATAGGCAATAACGTCATAGCCTCGATCCGAGAGGATGCGGATTAATCCGTTGATGACCATGGACCAGAGTAGAGGAGATAGTACGCCCCCCTGGGGACAGCCCCGGACCGTTCTGGCTAGGATCTTGATGCCATTTAAGTCGGACTCTATTAGTCTGCTTTTGAGCATCGTGGAGATCCACCTTATAAGTGCAGTCGGCACTTGAAATACCTCTAAAGCCGATCCTATAGCTTCATAGGTGGTGTTGTTGAAAGCCCCCTCTAGGTCTAGGAAACCTACTAAACAGATTTCTTTCTCGTCAAGGGATTTTTCGATTTTGCTGACCAGGGCAGATAGGGCTGTTTCCGTAGACCTGCCTTTTCGGTAAGCATGTTGGTGTGCACTTAGAGGATTTCGGATAAGGACTTCGTCTCTGAGGTATCTCTCTATTACCTTCTCCATACCCTTAAGTACACATGACATCAAGCTTATAGGCCTGAAGGACTTTGGATCCTTTTTGTTTGACTTTCCGGCTTTAGGAAGGTAGACAACATTCACTGTTCTCCACACCTCCGGAACGTAGCCAAGCGCCAAACTGCATGTGTATATTTTCGAAAGAATGGGCAACAGACTGTCTGGTCCTCTTTGTAACAGCGCCGGGAAGATTTTATCCTTTCCCGCCGCCTTGTACGGGGAGAACGTTCCTATCGCCCATTCTACAATCGAACGTTTGCAGATGAGATTGGCCAATCTCCAATCATCCCTACTGGGGCAGTGTGACTGCCAGCCGCTATAGTTATTATGGTCGGGGTCGTCTATTATTTCTGATCCCGGAAAGTAGACTTTAGTGAGCAGGGCTAATGTATCCTGCGCGCTATTTGCGAGTTCACCCTGTTCGTTAGACAAGGATCCAATCGGACATGGTTTATCGGTTGACAGAATCTTTTGCAGCCTACAGCCTGAGTTCGCGTCGTTCACGTCCTCGCAGAAGCGTCTAAAAGATTCCCTCCTGGCTTTCCTAATCCCTTTATTGTATTTGGTGAGAGCATCGGAGTAGGTTTGCCAGTCGTTATTCCGCTTGGCCCTATTGAATAGTTTCCGTACTCCCTTCCTTAGCAAGCTAAGATGACTGCTCCACCAAGGTGTCTGTCTTTTAAAAGTTTTAGTTTTTAAGGGACAGTTTTTTTCATAGGCGTTCACTACGACTTCCTGGAGTTTCCTGGATGCCCTTTCCAGCCTATCTATTGTGTCAACTCTGTTTTCAAGTTGTGTAGTGATGTCGTTGACACTGGTGACAATAGCTGTCCCAGTCGGTCTGCCTTTTTGGCCTAAAGGACACGGCAGTCAGTGACTTGTCACCTAACCTAAACCTTATATGTCTATGGTCAGAACATGAGGGCTCTTCGGATACTCGCCAGTTGCTGACAAGTGATTTCGATAGAGAAGTAGTTAGGGTAAGGTCTAGCACCTCTTCCCTAGTTCTAGTTATGAACGTCGGACTACCTCCGACATTGCATATACTTAAGTCTAGTGAGAGTATATAATCGAATAATGACTCACCTCTAGCGTTGGTGTCCGTGCTTCCCCAGATAGTGTGATGGGCGGTCGCATCACACCCTAGGACCAGCTCCAGACGATTGTCCCTAGCATAAGCAACAAGCTGTTCTGCTATCGTCGTGGGACATTCGGGCACATCTCCAGGGAAGTATGCTGACGCTATGATCTATTCCCTGGAGTTGCAATTGATCTTGGCCGCGCACAAATCTGGCGTAACAAAATCTGTCAACGGGAAGAAAGAAATGCCATTAAACACAATACACGTTCTAGGCCTATCAGTAGATTGACACCACAGTACATTACCTGACTGTGAGAGGCCCAGGATCTCATTGTTGGTGCTGGTCCACGGTTCCTGCACCAAAGCTATGCTAGGACCGTAGGTGTTGATGGTCCTAGCCAAGACAGCTGACGCTGCCTGTGCCCTATGGAGATTGATCTGGACAATCTCCATATTATTCATGGGGGCCTTTGGTATGAGTACCTGCTCGCTTGCCCCCTCTACCCCTTGTCTGCACCCGTTCATTGCTGCTCGGGGTTTTTGCAGACTTATCCAAAAGGCTCAGTTGCCTGGACGGATTATCCTTTCCAGACAATTGAGTCTTCCGGACGGGTTTAGTTGAGGCATTCTTTACAGGTCTCATTGTTGTCAGTGTTGGCGTTTTGTCGCCAGTTCGGGTTTCAGTCCTTTTCGCGGTCCGGTCTGTCCGTACCACTAGGGCTGCTTGTCGGCTTGTGGACGGTCTTTCGTCATTCACTCTAATCTGGGGAGTCCTGTTCGTCGTCGTCCCACCATCACTGGTCACTGATGGTTTTGTCCCTTGCTCACGCCGCACCCGGAACTGAATCCTTCCCAGCTCAAAGAAAGGGAGGTCGTTCAGCTCAGCGAGCAAGCGTGCCGACACATCATCAATGGCCAGCGTTAGCGCCGATCCCTGTGCCGTAACAGTTCCGTTCATTACTTTCCAGTTGTCCGTGGGTAATGAGCGGTTCTGCATTCGAAGCATTCGAAGTATTTCATCGGCCCGGAGGGAGCAACCAGGAAAGAAAGCCGAGGCAATGTTGGGTTTGGGAATATCAATTCCCTCTACCAGCTTCAGCTTTTTGTTTCCTGGTTGAATTTTTGGCATCACCTCCTTGAGCCAGTTCTTCGACGCCTCATCGGCACAGTTCACAGTGATCCATCCCGGTTTGAAGGAGCAGCCTAGAAATCGGATTTGAGGACCATCAATGGGGAGCTTATGCAGTTCCTCCTTGATGGCCTTCTCGACATCTTTCTGCCCCTCCAGATCGAGATGGATGGTCGGATATTCTTCTGGAAAAATACCTACTTTGATTGCTTCGGCGTAGGATGGACCTATCTTCATCCTTTTGGGAGCGGGTTGTGCCGTTTCCTTTTTGCTACTGCTGCCTTCCGTCTTTGCTTCTGTGTAGTCCTCTAGGACCACCTTCAGAGCAACCTCGTACGGCTTACCACCCGCCATCAGCTTCCGAAGTCTCTTCTTTTGAGAAGTCGTCAACCGCTTTCTCTTAAGTGAGACGGCTTCGGTAGCTTCTACCAGCGATGGTAATCCGCCCGAAATGGCCCCTTCAGCTACCAAAGTGGACACCGTGGTCAAGCTTGATTGTGAACAATCACTGTCCATGTAACCTTGAGACGGTTGGTCTCTCCAACCGCCCTTGGCCTGGTTTTCAGCGTCACGCTGAGTATTGACGTCGGTCTGTCCTTCGTCCTTTCCATCCGAGGCGAGTTTTAAGGTGCTCATCATCATCTGGTTCTTCGGCCACCTACTCCGACGAGGCGTTTCGGTGGCCTATGGTAATATAGGGGAAAGGGAAAGGTCAGCCATGACAGAGCCCCGTATCATGGTAAGTCCTTCATACTATCCGAGGCGGACCGGTATCGGATAGGTTCCGTTAGAATACAGCCGGATACCCCTGGCTGCAAACCATCCAATGGGCACGGATCACATGACACCCTGGATTAGGGGGTGTAAGGATGTTGGTACGAGAGGATAATAGCAGGTGGGAGAAATGGAGGGGAAAGCGTGACTAGTTAGCCAGCCACCCGGGAGGAGACATGACCACACCCGGGTGGCTGTTTCCAGCGGCCACCACGAGGAGGTCTAGTCACATTCTGCCAGCCCTTTAGCCACCGTTTGCCGTCGGACATCCAACCGCTAGCGGTGGCCATAAGGTAGGCAGAAGACCGCTAATAAATTATTTACAATTCTAATTTGTGTGGCTAAACAAAGTTTACTTTATTATACATTATTGCTATTCGAATAATCGAATACCAACGGGCAATCGACTAGTAGTCTAAAATGAGCAAGTAATCGAATAGTCGTCAAATATTAATAATCGAATAACATGCTATTCGATTTATTCGAATAATCGATTAGTCGAATAACAAGAGCCCTAATAATTAGCACACCATTGTAGCAATAGTTTTCCACTTTTTATCACTTTCTTAATGCGCCTTGGTTGTTCCAATATTTTTACACATATATTTATTTTTTTGTAGCCATTGTTGCTTTTTACAACTTCTATTTCACAAGCAGACCAAAAGAAATAATAAAATTCATTGAATTTAGGTGTTTTCCGTAGTGCTACCACCTTATTTATGCGCCTTGGCGATCGCTCAATAAATATTTCTATGCAAACCATGGCTCAGCTACAAGGTTGTAGCAAGCCACCGGCTGATTGTTTATCGCTTTTGTCAAAATCGTCGGTGTGCTGTGTTGCCGCATCGGTTGAAATGAAAATACCTGACTGAAAACAACTGAACTGAGCACTTTTCCCGTTTTTTCACTCAAATACAGCACCGTCTGGCAACAATCACTTTTGTTTGTTTTCAGTTTCTCCCTCTTTCGTCGGAAAATATCAACTGATTTTTACAGTAGCGATAAACGATCCTACCAACAAAATTCATGTGGTTTTTGGTGTTGCGGGGATGCTATAACCCAAGAATGATAAAATAAAGATTACGACATCCGGCTGATGACGTCACTGGTGAAAATTTATAAGGTGACCATTTCAGAGTGTAATACTTTATTTTTATTATTCGTGCGTATATTCCTTTTTAAGACTGAAAACACGTTTATACACATATTTTTTGACAGTTTAATCCATTTCTGCAAATTCTGCAATGACATGTGCAGAATTTTGCTAAAACAAAATCTTGCTTCTCCTTGTGTTTTTCCTCATCTTGAAAAAAAAATAAAAATAAAATTTGAATCCTATATCAATTGGGCACCTTAAAATTATTTTCATTCGTTATGAAAAATTTGATTGGCCAACGGCATATTTTGAATTTTGTTACTATTTAACGCCAAAATTTGACCAACACGGTGTGGAATATTTGGAATAATACAAAAGTTAAAGTTTTCGCGAAAGCAGTTTACAACAATTGTAATGAGTTTTTGATAGAAAACAAAACGTAAACAAAGAAGTGTGCAGTGGGCCAATGTCGGCAAAATAATACAAAAAAAGCATGTGAGTAATTTGCGAATTTGATTATTCGTGATTGTTGTGCCATATGTTGCGTTGTTAATATTTAATACGATTTTTACAAGTTTTGAGTAAGCCGCAGGTCCACACGCGGTGGATTTTTTGAGGTTCTCAAAAGACGCATTTGGGAACTTTTGTGCACGCGACAGTATCAATTTTATTATTAAAAGAATTCGGTGAGGAGGACTATTTTCCAAGTTAAAATGGGAATTATTTACAGAAAACCTGATCGTTTTTAATTTAAAAATAATATTGATGAAACAATTAAAATATGAATTGATAAAAATATGGAATATATTGAATAGCAAGAATGTTATATTGGTAACATAGAGAGGCTAAATTTGCCTAACCTCTATCGAAATCGCTTTAACACATTTTCGCCGTTTTTGCGAAAAAAATTATTATTCAAGTAAAATCGATATATATGCTATCAGTTATTCTTAAAAAACTCATTTTATATAATTTCATTTTAATTTAAATTCATTTGTGGAACAACGCGCCAACATTGCGTACACGAAACACAGATTCGAGACTTATCTAGAACACGCATAATGACACCCAGATAATTCACAAACCAATTATAATTTTTCCTTGCCTTTATGTGAACGTATTTTTGTGTTGACCAAAAAAAGAATTAACGTTTGACAAGTTTTAGTGTGTGATTCAAAATTTGTCTGAAAAACATGTATCTACATATATAAGTGTGTGTGTCAGTCTGTGTTTTGTAAATGGTTGAGATACGGAGGGGAAGAAAGCCTAAGGATATACCTTCCGAACAAAAAAAATGTATCGCAATACGAATTTTTTTAATAGTACCGTTGCGTATACGCAACAGAGGAAGGAAATGGGTTAAGTAATTGATAAGTATGTATATATTAAATACAGTGCAAGTTCGATTTTCGCGACTAATTAAAAACCAGACCTGTCGCGAAAACTGAATTTTCGCGATAACAGAACCCAAAATTTTATTGATGTAATTTTTAAAATTAGAATTGTTTTAATTTATATATTTACATTTGAAAGATTTTTAAAGAAATTGGAGATTTTGAGTTGCTTTTTTGGCAAATTATTTTTTAAAATAACAGCTGAATCACGTAGTTTATATAGTGCTGTTGTCGGCTTATCATTTCCCAAAACCCATTGTATGCATATGTTTGTCGATGTTATAGCATCATTCACTTTAATTTTTTTTCTTCATGACAACTATCGCAAAAATCCTCCGTATCTGATAATTCCATTTGCTCCTCATTACTTTCCACATGAAATTCTTCTTGAATCCAGTTGTTTATGTCAGCATTCGTGAAAAGACGTTCCGTACCAATTTGAGCTACAAGTGTACTAATAGTTGAAAGATTTTCGTTTTCTTCCTGAATTATATTTTGTAAAATATTTAAGGGTATGTTATCCTCTTCACTCCATTTACAACAATAAAATTAAAAAAAAAGTCGCGAAAATAGAACCCCGTTTTTCGCAAACTGTCGCGATTATAGAACCTGCAATGTTAAAAACTAAGCCGTCACGATAACCGGGCTGTCGCGATAATGGGTAGTTGCGAATACCTAGCTTGCATTGTACAATGAAACGAAATAAATAACTTCATATGCACTTCATATAATCTTTTTTTTTAGAAATATTAATTTCGTAAAAGGTCGTACTCGTCCCACTGTTCCTTGACAGTTTGAAACAATTCGTACTACGTCACTGGTGAAAACTTCAATTTTCCTGTCATTGATGTCGTAACCTTGTTTTCTATCAACCTTGCTATAACCTTATTATTGAGCCATGATGCAAACTTTACCACTTCTTGTTCTTGTTTGTAATGCGGCCTTTAGACGGTCGCACATGTTTGCAATCATGTGCGGCGTGACGAGAAGAATGACCGTGTAAACGCAAGATATTCGTGTCGTCCGACACCTTCCGAAACCTTCAAAGGTTTTCAAAATTGTTTGATTCCTCTGTCGGCGTGACGCACATGTGCGACCGTGTAAACGGCTGTGCGACGCACATAGTGCCTTTTGTCATTCGATCGGTAGACAGCGACCAGTGAGGATGGCGTCGCAAAACATGAAGTGAATGAATGAAGTGTTATGGAAGGAGTTAATTGAAGTATACAGACAACATCCCGAACTTTGGAAAGTGAAGAATATAAAAATAAGAAGAAAAGAAACGCAGCATATGAAGTGCTTTTAGGCAAATTTAAAGAAATTGATGTGAATGCTAATATAGAAACATTGAAAGATAAAATAAATTCCAAAAATTCAAATTTATAAACTTCAAATTTATAAATCCTTCATCCAAATTCGTTTCTTGTTATTGCTTTTTTCGTCTTCACACTCTTATATTTCCTCGTGCCATGTTGCTTCGTCAACAGCAGCAAAACAACTGAAGTGTGCGCACATGTTTGACCGTGTAAACGCTCATCGCACATTTCCCCCATCGCACATGCTTGCAAACATGTGCGACCGTCTAAAGGCCGCATAAAAACCAAGCGGAGAGCAAGCACGAGCCCATGGCTCAATAATAACACAGAACAAACAATATACAGAATGCGCATCTGGTGTAAAGAAAATTTTCTTTGCGGGTTCCAGCGGTAGGACCCGTTTGTTGATGCGGGGGAAGCAGTAAAAGGGACGAGAACGCACAGAGCGTAAGCTGAGAAGCTGCGACCGCGCACCACACACTGTGGTTGTTGTTGTTGGGCAACAAAGGGATGTGCCGCTTGTATGTTGGTGGTCGCTCGTGCTCGCTCTCCGCTTGCTTTTTTACAAACAAGAACAAGAAGTGGTCAGGCACATGGTACAATAGCAAGGTATGCCAAGTAGACGAATCTCCCTCTTTTTTCGTTTGTTTACATTTGGAAATGCTGTCAAACAGAGATACTGGAGTTCCGTGTACGCTAGAAATTTAGTACCTTTTTCCATGCATACCATACCTTTTGGAAATGTTCATGCTAAACAAACAAGAAATATGCACTAGCTGCCTTAGAGTGAAAAGGTGCTAAATCCACTTTTTCAAATTTTACAGGAAAGACAAAAAACTAAGTAAAAATAATTTATATTTATGTTTATTCTTTGGACTTTCTTTGCTCTGGACTTTGTGCACTTTTCCACGAAGCAAGACTTTTTCTTTTCTCTCTTTTCATGCATGTTCCGCCGACTTATGACGACATTTTATGCCGTTATTTTTAATTTGTGCTTTGTGAACTTTTTCGCCTTGCTGTGATTCTGTGCTTTTCATTTCAAGAAGTGATTGAGTGTTGAACATTTTTAAATTCAAAATCGTCCGTGTGAATTAATAATGCCGGGAAATTCGTGTGCGTTGTGCAGAAGCACGCACTAAGAGAAATGCTACTACAAAGTAGCAAAGATATTTGCGTACCTGAAAATGTAAAAAGCTTGTTTTTCAAATGCAGAATTTTTTCAGAATAAAATTTTTAAACAAAAAACTCAAAGAAAATGAACTTAAAAAAAAACTTCTAATAAAAAAAAAACTGTTGAAGACAATAACATAACTAATTTGTTTCTATTTTTCCGCAAGTAGCTGGTACCGGACATGTTATTTACGTCCAAAACTTATTTTTGGCAGAAATATGAGCATTTTTATACTTTTTGCAAAGAAAAATATACCTTTTAAAGTTTTTCTGTGTATTGTAAAAACTGTATGCTTTTCAGTATTTTCTGTGCAGCCCTGCGCACTACACCCATTCATAAGCACATTGTCGTTTGACATTCACATCTCATAGTACATGAAGAGTACTCTCCCTATCTGGCATACCTTGTTATTGTACCATGGGTCAGGCAGTTTTCATAGAAAAATTGATTGAGCGATCGCCAAGGCACATAAGGTGGTAGCACTACGGGAAAAACTTAAATTCAATGGATTTTATTTCTTTTGGTCTGCTTGTAAAATAGAGGTTGTAAAAAGTACAAATGGCTACAATGAAAATAAATATATGTGTTAAATATTGAAACACCCAATACGCATTAAGAAAGTAATAATAAGTGGAAACTATTGCTACAATGTTGTGCTAATTATCAAAGAAAAAAGTTTAATCAGTTCTGGTGCAGCAACTACCTATTGAATTTGCCTTGGCGATCGCTTTGCCAAATCAACCACCACCAATGTGCACGAGTAAAGCCAAGCTGGCTTGCTGCGGAAAGCAACAACATAGCGTGTTTTCGAAATGAGAATAAAGCCCAAAACCATCGAATCTATGCGTATATAACACATCAATTCGCGCTTACTCTCTCGGTTCCCTTTACATTTTCCTCACCTTTGTTGCTTCCCGCCCGCGTCTGAAATGAAATCGCAAAATTATTTCAGATGCGCCTTCTGTATACTGTTTATTCTGTGATAATAAGGTTATAGCCGGCGTTGCCGTTTTGGTTATTTTTAACCAAACTTGGTAAATTTTTTTGCTGTTTTGGATTTTTGGTAATTTGGTAGCACTCTGCGATTTGGTAGTTTTTTTTTGCTTGGTTCACCTCAAGGTTTATAGAATACAGGTTGCGCATTCCCAAGGTTCGCCATGTTGATGACGTAGGAGGAGGCCAAAATCGAGTTGCCACTTTTTGACAAATGTACAATTAAAAACCCTAAAAAAACAAAACAAAACAAAACATGCCTTGCTTTTTCCATCAACGGAAATATTTTATTTCCACACACTTTTTAAATATTTGTGAACGCGAAATGAAGTGCTCGGTGGCAAACTGCAAGAATTACAGCGGAAAATCGCGCTGTCGATTTTATTGCTTCCCGAAACAGCGGAGCTTATATAGAAAGTGGGTGGTCTTCTGTGGCCGCGACAATAACTTTAAGTTTAAAAGTTTTAAGTGGACTACACTTGGGTAGATCACCTTTCAGAAGGTGGTTTAAAAAAACCTACTGAAGACATGATGCGCGATATGAGAGATTTGGAACGTGTCTTTTTGGATATCAACGGCGCTGAGCTTCTTATAACAAACGATTATATTTCCAAACATCTGCAGCAAGCTGAAAACATACGGTGCAGTGATGGAATAAAAAAAATATTTTTTCGTTCGAGAATGTTTTTCAAAATTCGGCAATTGAATGCACAATCCGAACAAAACATCTGTAAAAAAAAGAGAAAAATGAATAAAATTGTTACATAACAAGTACATAAGGGTAGGTTGCAGTTTCGGTCATATTTGTTCTCAAATCCAGAAAAGTATTTGGATTTATTATTTAAGGGGTATAAATATAAAATCTGGCAACTTCTTTTTCCGGATTTGTTTACACTTTTTGCACTTTTTTTGCTCAAAAATATTTTCAGCCAATCAGAGCCAAGCTATGCCTACGTCACACGAGGCGCTGTAATTTTTTGACAACCGGAATGCGCAACCTTCTATTCTATAAACCTTGGGTTCACCTTGTATGTTTTATGCATAAAAAAAATGACATTAACAGTGATGCCCATACTTATTAGATTGTAAATTTAATTATTATTACATATGACGTAAACTGTAATAGTCGAAAGTGGCACCTTCAAGTGGCACCTTGCTTACACTGCCACATAGCTCTGCAAAGCGAAAATGTTCTGAACTTTTTCTTATTAACCCTTCGATGAGTGACAATTCTGAACTTCACGGCCGTGTGACAAGGTCCGTAAGGACTTGTTTTTGAAAATTAGGGTTTTTTCATGAAACAATTTTTTTTATTTTTGTGTTTTTATTGCTTTTAACTAAATACTACATACTAAAATAAAATTTTTTAATTTTTTTTTTTGCTCCATTTTTCTTAATTTTACTATGAAAAAGCTTTAAAACTATTGTTGTTGAGCGTGTTCCGCTTGTCCCCCGCCCTGTGCGCAAGTGTTGCAGCGATGTAGAACTGTGCTGTGTTCTCCACAAACAGCGTTGCCGCATCCGAAGCAGTAGGCCCTCCTTTTCCGCTGCCGCCCGTACTCAGAACGGCAAAGGCGACATGACGGTCTATTCGCCCTAGCCGCAAACGACGCACAGTGGGGTATTGACCATTGAAAACGGCGATCAATTCTCCTGAGCTATTAAAATGAATGTAAAGTATTTTTTTACATCGATGAAACATATATAAGACAAATTGAAAAAAAAAATTGTTGTTGTTGTTGTTTTTTTAATTAAATTTATTCAATTTAAGTAAATACTTCATGTTTTGGGCTTTTCACACTAGAATTATTAAATGTCATCGCTATTATTATCATCATTATCATCATCATCGTCATCATCATCATCATTATCATCATCATCATCAAACGCAATATCATTACCAGACTGGAAATTAGTATTATCTGTTGAAGTTTTTACAGATGGTGATTTTAAAAGTTCAATAGCTGATAGTGGTAGGTGTTGAATCTTTTTCTAGGAAGTTTCCTTAAACTTGATAAAATTGGATCGGAAGCAACAAGAAATCGATGCAAAATATCATGATTGGTTTTTTCTCTGCTAGTCTTGCGTGTGAAATGTTCTCTGTATTTTTTAAATTCTTTATTCAGTGCTTCTTGAGCTTCCTCAGTTAATTGGCCAATTGGTAACAGAGCGTGGTGTATTATTTCTGGCCCATGAATTAGAAATTTGTGCACCGTAGGTGGCATATTGCACCATGGATACTTTGATACAAATATCTCTCATGTGCGAAATTTCGAAACTTTGCAATATCCACCTCATGGCCACAGGAACCACTATCAGTATAACGTGCAACCTTTTTATCAAGTTCAAGTCAACATTCGTGATTTCAGACGATAGCTCTGCGTTTCGAAAGAACCTTCTTGCCGTATTTCCATCATTTGAGTTGCCGAATCCGTTTCGGTTGATCAACAATCAAACCTGCTTTCTCTCTGAATCCCTTTTGAATATTTTTTTTTGTTTCGGTAACAATTTTCTTCTTGTTTTCTGACCTTACTTGCCATTTTTTTATTGGTAATTTGTACGATAAATGAAGAAGGCATTCAAAAAATCGTAACGAACCATGCAGTACTGACAGTCCAAAATTAAGATTAGTGGTTTCAACATTTCTTGCAATCATTTCGTCAATTAAGTTGAGTTGTGTTCTAGTTGCACCGCATAAGTAACACTTTTGAGTTGAAGTAGTCTCAGTGCCTTATTTGTAGTGCCTTGCAGTAGAATAACAAAAACAAAACAGAAACACATGATAACAACAACATTCATTACTCCATGAAGATCAAGCGAAATCACAAAATTTGGCACTGACTTTGAAGCACTAAAACTTAAATATTTCATAAAATGCACAAAAGTGCACTTTAATTTTTTGCAATATAGTAGTCAAATATATGTTCTTTACATATCATATAAAATTATGACGGCCTTTCACAGCCAAAGTAACTATATGTCTACCTATATCCTTTAAATATGTACAATTTTAAGACTATAACTAACAAATTTTTATAAATTATTAATACACATATTCTACAAACATAATTTTGTTTAAACATTAGTACAAAACATGAGGTTGAAGGTTCCATATTAAAAAAAATAAGTTTTGCAAGAATTATATTAAAAAAAGCACTTTAAATCACTGGCAAATGCGTAACGCGCTCTAAACACAACGGATCAATGAACAAATATGCATTTTGCAAAGCGCACTGTGACAATACCGTTCAATGTAGATCATTTATTTTTTCACCCAGTGATGCACAATTTTATCTACTTTTCCCCCATACCAAATATTATCAAGATATTTGAATTCCATTTTTTGAATTAATCGCCATTTTGGGCATCAAATACCCCACTGTGCGACGGTGCATCGGCTTCTACCGGTCTTGATATCATCTGAAATGAGCAAAAAAAATAAAAAACAAAAAAATAAACAATCTACTCTTGAATTTGAAGGTGTTTTTTCTTACCCTGACATCAAATGCTTCCATCGCATTGCGTATCCTTGGATATGCGGTTATATGGTTATTCAGGGCACGTTCCTCGATATTTGGTGTGGCCAATTGTTTAGTGAGAAGTAACAGGAATGATCGCCGTCTGTCACTCCTTTTTATCGGCTTCATCTCCTTATAAATTGTAAAAGCAGCCAATGCAGCGACGTCCAGCATATTATAGAACATGGCCGCCAGTGGCCAGCGTTTCGATGATCGCTTGCATATGTACGTGCCAAGCATCTGGTCCGTTGTATCAACGCCGCAATTATCCGCGTATATTGTGCGGCCTGCATCCAAATAGTTTTCTGCAAGTTCAAGCACCACTTTCTGCCCTTGATTTACTTCGCGTTCTTGGTTAGACAATTTGCCGGAATATATCATTCCCTTCACGGGATAATAAGACTTCGAGTCGCATAACCACCATACTTTTAGACCATAATTAGCCGGCTTTGACGGAATGTATTGCGTGAAGCGGGTGCGGCCTCAGTAAGGGAACAACTGCTCATGGACGGTTAGTGCTTCATGAGGAGTGTAGGCTGCTGCCAAGTTATGCTGCAACTTTTGCCAAATATCATCGATAGCCGCAGTTTTGCTGTTGATAAGTCGCTGTTGTCGAGTATTTCCATTGTCGAATCGAATGAATTGCTTTATGCACATGAAGCGATCGTACGACATCGCAGCTTTGTATATTGGACAACGCGTCGCGCCCCATAATTCCGTAGTAGGTTCACGATTCGATTTTGTGAGTCCATCATACAAAAGGATAGCTAGAAAGGCGTCAAACTCTTTCACAGTCACTGGCTTCCACTCCTTTTTCTTCGTGGGATTCGCCAAATTCCATGCAGCTGTAACCTCCCTGCCTTTACGATTTGTTTCGCGTATTATGATGTATATTATTTCCTCGCTGATGATTGAACGAAATATAGTGTAGGGGTCATGTACAGTTCCTGATGGTCCTGGTTTCCTTCTTGTGAAGTCGACCACGTTATGAACACGAGTACGAGAAGTTGGTGGTGCTTTTTTACACCATTGGGTGCCATCTTTAGCAATATAGTCGTTTTCATTTGTTTCCGGTGCATCATTTTCTTCCTCTTCATCATCGTCGTCATCAATATCTTCATTTATCTCTACGTATCCTTCAGTTTCGGCATCTGACTTTTCAGCGGGTTGGTATGTGCAGTCATCATCCTCAGCTTCATTACCAAGTGCAGCAATATCAACTTCTGCATCCATAAAGTCTGCAAATCTCATATCAGCTGCACGCCTTTCATCCGCACTCATTTGCTGGTAACGTGTACTACGGCGTACAACCATTTTAGCAATGTCTACATTACTTGCATCTGCCGTTTTTATATTTTTGTTTTTATTTTATTTGTAATACAATTTCACACACGATTTTACTGTTCACTGTCTAAACTTTGACTGATTTGGTTTACGAAACTAAAACTTCTTATATACTCTTTCGTACGTATACCTGAACGCATGGACATTAGGGATGAAGTAAATTGAAACAACTGGTTTGGTACGTATACCTGCGCACGTGGACATTTAGGTATAAAAATTCCTAGAACTGGTTATGTATGAACACCTGCGCATATGGACCTTTAGGGATAAAGTAAATTCAAAGAACTGGTTTATTGCTTTCAATGAAAGGCACAATAAAAATAAAACAAAAAGTAGCCAGAATTGAAAGTACAAATTAGTTATGTGTTCAAACAATAAAAAAACGTATAATGATGCCCAAAGAACATGCATTTATTAGTCATTGCATGAAAATTCAGTACAAGATCCCTACGGACCTTGTCACACGTCCGCGTACTATTTTCAATAAAACTTCTTTTAAACGATGCGCAACAAAATTCTATTGGAATACATGGTAACTTTATGGGGGGTTGTAGTGGCCGAAATAGGAGTAATTTCAGTTTGAAAATGCAAAAAGGTCCCTAGGGACCTTCTCACTCATCGAAGGGTTAAAACTAAACTTAGAAATAAGCTAGAAGTTGATACAATCAACAATATAATGCTCTCCAAAGAGATTTTGCCAAGAAACATTAAATCTAAATATGTATGGGCTCCAAAAAGCGAACTGTAGTGGGAACTGTGCCTTTTTGATTTATTGCAATCAGTTTTACTATAAGTCCACCAATTTCCTGGTTTTTATTTATTTTGCACCTCAGAGTTTTCAAAAGAATTTACAAATGGAGAAATGCTTTAAACGACGAGATGTGATTGTTTTTTGTTTTATAAATAAATAATTAAACGCATATTAATAGTAATTAATTAATAGTATTAATTAATTAATTAATAGTATTTTAATAGTATTTTAATTAATAGTAATTTTTTTTTAGAAATTTGGTAATTTTTTTCCTTTTGGCTGTGGCAACAATGGTTATAGCATCCCCGCAACACCAAAAATCACATGTATTTTGTTGGTAGGATTGTTTATCGCTACTGACAAAATCAGTTGATATTTTCCGACGAAAGAGATAGAAAGTGAAAACAAACATAAGTGATTGTTGCCAGACGGCACTGTATTTCGTGTGAAAAAACGGGAAAAGTGCTCAGCTCAGTTCTTTTTAGTCAGGTATTTTCATTTCAACCGATGCGGCAACACAGCACACCGACGATTTTGACAGAAGCCACCACTAAGCAAATAAACACATAGAGGTGTCAACTCGCACAAATTTGCGTACCAGCAGTGTTGTGACTAATGTATTAAAGTAGTGTAACTAATTACGTAGTATAGGGTGTTTTTTTTAGAGGTATAGAACTTCGAATTGAAATAAAACACAAGAAAATCGTTTTAATGTCCATCAATTTGGCTTTATTGGAAGGATAATTTTATGCCATTAATGTTTAAATATGATTTCGGGCATGTGGCCGCCGCGGCTGGCTCGAATAAAGCCAATTCTACAGGTCCAATTTTCAACCAGCTCCAATTGCTGTGCACGGTGGCGAATCGATTCATTCGGGTCCTCTTCAACATTTTGCTCTACAGCGGCAATTGTTTCTTCGGTGCGCACTGTTCGACGTCTCTGCGGATGCGTATTATCACATAGAGTAAACGTAGTGCGAAAACGACCCATGGTTAACCGAATTAATTGCTCTGATGGACGATGTCGACCATAAAATGGACGGAGCTTGCGGTAAACTTCGCGAACTGAACCATTATTTTCGAAATAAATTTGCACGATTTGCAAGCGTTGTTCTTTTGTCAACCTGTTCATGATGAAATGGCAAACCAAACTGAACATAAATGACATTAGAGTTGCCAGATTTGACCACAAAATGCCAGTTTTATCTCTATTCGAAAAACAAACCTCCAAAAAAAAAACCCTATACATATGGGCATCTCCCAGTCACGGTAGGCAGGAAGCATCGATAGGTTGCACAAAAATGTCGACGAAAACTGTAATCGGGGTTGTATTTGTTGATGTTTATAGGTGCAAAATCCGTTCGAATTGAAATCCGACCTGCTTCTTCTCAAAAGTCATTCATATTTTTATATTTCGAATCGGGACAATTTGTAACACAGGACAACAAAAAACACTTTTTTTCTGTTGCATGGAGTTTTTCTATTGTTTCTTACTAATTTGGGTGCGCTGATTTCGAATCTACCCTCAGATTTTTTCTAGCAGCTCTAGTTAGTGAGATATAGGCACCGTGTCATTTTTTCAGTTTTTCCTCTACTTTTTCCATATTTTTGATCGTAATTTCTAAACCAAAAAATTGATTGACATGATTTTCACGTTATCGCATTAACAACACCACACGGCTTCTTTCCGATGCAACTTATTTTTATAAGTTTTAAAATGCCGCGGTAATTGGACCTCAAAGTCGGAAAATATGGAATTTTAAGGGGTTTTCTTTGATGGTCAAAAACATACACATTTTTTGTAAATCAGTTAACCATTTGGTGTATAATGAAAGCTGACACATCAACCAATACAACCAAATTATTTGGCGGAATATACATTCGCATCGAAATAATAGCAAAAATGTACCATAGCCATTTTCATCACTGTTCATACTTTTTCCGCAAAATATTCAAAGCTTTTATTTATTTATCTTTTATTCTTTTTGTTTTTTGCTTGTATTTCAGACTATAAATGGAACGTAAAAAGAGCATATTTTGAGGAATTTTAAGAATATTTTAAGGAAAAAGTGGCACGGACGCGACATTCGGACGCTTTCAAATACACAAAAAACAAGAAAGAAACACAAAAAGTCGATATGTTTTTTTAGTGTTCTAGTGCGCTGAAATAGTGCTACATTTTAGAAATATATTGGAAATATTTAGTACAAATTAGTACAAAATAATAAGCAATTATGCAATGAAACGGACGCGACAAAAAAAAGAAGTTTTTTTGAAGCTCTTAGACATATACAAAATTTAGCGATTTTTGGGAACTTTTTTTTTATATATATACATGCAAATGAAGGTCAAAGGATAACTTTTCTTCGTAGACTTATGAAATATGAGAATTTTGTCTTACCTTTGTTTAATTAGGTATATCATGAATACGGACGCGACAAATTTTTCCAAGGGTATTCCCCTTATTAAATACAGTAATGGTTTTCGTTATAACACTTCAACTTTTAATAAAAATAACACATAACAAGTTAAATTCAAGTTACAGCAATCAAAATAAGGAAAAATTAAAGTTAAAAGTTCTTAGTGTGGTTTATTTAATTTTCCTGAGGAACTCTATTGGAATTAGATCTTGTTTAATATCGCGCGCACAGCTCTTACATACATTAGCAATGCACCTTTCTTTCATCACATCGCAGCAAACTGGTTTTAGAAATAACTTAATAAATTAATTAAATTAAATTAATTAACTAGCTGAACATATTTGTACAGTATTTTTCATTAACCCTTTCCGGAAATTTGTATGATATATCGTACAATTTTTTTAAAGATTTTGTTTTGACAGCGAACGTATTTTTTATGAAACGGCATTTTAATTCTTATTAAGTAGGTAATTTCGTACCAATCTCTTTGAAAATATAAATCACAATAGCCGTGGGTATACAGTGTGAGTGCGTTTTGTAAGCAGTTGTTTGCAAGAATTTGGCGATGCGATGCTTCTACGGAGGAATTTTTAAATATGTAATACATTTTAGTAGCAAAAAGACAAACAAATTCAAAGTTTGAATCTCAGTTGATTTATAAAACTTATTAAATTTAAAATTTTTTTACTTCTAAATATTTTTCCCGAGCCTTTAAAAAATTGTACGATATATCGTACAAATGAACATTTATCGTACAAATGGCAGGCAAAGGTTGCAAGTGATGTTTGCATTTTTTTTTTTAAGTTATGGATTTGGTAACAGCATTTTTCTGTTTGCTTGAATGCCACGCCGATCACTAAATCGTATGACTAATAAAATTCGACTGTTCGACTATTTCTATTCAGAAATAACAATTACTTAACAATTTTGTGTTTCACTAGGCGGACACAGATTATGTAAGGTTAGACATGAGTACTTGCCAATTCCACTACGATAATAAGAATCGGCTATATTCGGTATCTTTCTACAAAGCTATATGGTGTTTAGTTGATTCTGTGTTTTATTGAGGGGAAAATGGCTTTGCAACAGCAATAACGGTTTTATAAGGCCTGATATGTGACTCAATTGTTTATATATATAATTTGTAAAGGTTTCGATCAAAATGAAATCACGTTTTGATTTTTGTTGTTATAAATTTATGTTTTTTATCAAATAAATCCATTAATTGTTCATAAAAGTTGAAAAAAAGAAAACAAGTTTCATGCATTTTTACTCCTTTGCGGACCATTGTACAATATAACATACAAATTTGATTGAGCTGTAATTCCCAACCTAAATGATTTTTTTGATATTTTCTTGTATTTTATTGGTAAAATGTTCAATGAGAGTCAATATTTTGAAAAAAAATGTGTATCTCAAGAAATGCGGAGATTTACCGGAAATCGAAAAACAATCGAATCGATTCAGAGCTTCCGGTAACGGACGCGACCAATTTCAAAAACCTATAAAATATTTTTCCGATTTTGCCGGGAACCAATTATTATATTTTCCTAACGGGAACAATGCACCTATTTACAAACTGACAGCTACTTGCATTTCAAAAGTTTGTCCACTAATGGCAACAACTAATAAGGTTTCTTGGGCACGGACGCGACAATAGGATACAGGAAGAAGTAAACTAAAAAAACTTCCGTTCTTCGAACTCCACTTTCTCTCGCTTTCTCTAATACATAAGATTGTTTTTAGTAGAAAACTTTTGCATTACAAGAAAAATATTATATTACTTAAATAAGATAAAAACGCAAAGACAAAATGTGCATATAATTCGTCAAAAGGCTCAGAAAAAAAATTTTTTCTTTTACAGTAGTATATTTCGGTCAAAAATTAAAAAAAATTAAAAATTCTTTTACATTTATAAAATATAGATATTTAAGCTTTATTATTGGATAATAACAAGGTTTTCTGAGCAATTTGAATTTTTCACTCGTGGTGGACCTTTTTTGGGAGATGCCCATATGTATTGCTTGTAGGTGGAAATGGATCAACCGAAAACCAAATTAAAAAGAAATGGAGAAAGTTTGTGGCTGTTTGCGGCATTTTTGCAATATTTGCAATGTGTGCTTTTTTGTGCGTTCTCGATGTGTAGCATTTTCCAGTCTTGCACGTTTGCATTTCTACGAATTCTTCCTCCGTGCAACACATTGAGAATACCCCTATTGTTTTTTGCGAAAAGCAAGTGCCTGGGCGTACCCAGCAACAAATTAAAGCAATTTCTCACTCGTGGTGGACCTTTTTTGGGAGATGCCCATATGTATTGCTTGTAGGTGGAAATGGATCAACCGAAAACCAAATTAAAAAGAAATGGAGAAAGTTTGTGGCTGTGTGCGGCATTTTTGCAATATTTGCAATGTGTGCTTTTTTGTGCGTTCTCGATGTGTAGCATTTTCCAGTCTTGCACGTTTGCATTTCTACGAATTCTTCCTCCGTGCAAGACATTGAGAATACCCCTATTGTTTTTTGCGAAAAGCAAGTGCCTGGGCGTACCCAGCAACAAATTAAAGGGGGAAAGACATAACTACATTTCCAAATTAAGAATATAAAATTCAAATAGAATAGAAAAGAATATAGATTTCTGTACATATGTATATAAAATAAAGAATTACGAGGGTAAAATACCCTCGTCTACCCATACATAGGTACGCCCATGAGCGCCTGTCATCATCAACCGAACTTTTTGGCTGTATTTTTTTTGTTTTTTTTTATAGATGAAAAGCATCAAAAGCCAACTCCCCGTCAGTGTGTGACTTTAACCAAAGAAAATAAACATACAGAATGCGCATGTCATACAAGCAAAAATTTTGTATGGTGGGTTCTAACATTGGAACCCGCGCTCTGCTCTCATAGATCATATATGTAGTGAGAGCGTGGATTTACAAGCGAGAATGTAGTTTTATGTGTTGCGCTCTTTGGTTGCGCTCACTGCAGCGAGTGTGCGTTGTGGCGTGAAATGATTGCAAGGTAAAGACGAACGCTGTTGTGGTTGTTGTTGCGCTGGCGAAAAGCTGAAATTGTAAAACGATTTCTGATTTCTGGCTGGCTTTTGTTCTTCTTCTACAAGCCTACACGGCGTCGCATATTGCTCCTGAACTTATTGCAGACTGTAGTGTGCGCAAAACCATAGAAAAGAAAATAAAATATGGTTGGCATGACGACTTATATGGTCGCTACAAACAAAGTTCCTAAAGAACTTATCAAAAAAGTAGACCTAATATTTGATTGCATGAATAGGGCAATCGGATAATTGCTTTAGATCGGCTTTACAATTGAATAATGAGTCGTACAAATTTATAAAGATTTTTTTAATTATTTGAAAGATGTTAAATGTATGGATGATTAAAGTTTTATTTTTAAAACTAAAATCCATTTTTCTGATAAAATTAAGCAATAACCCACATAAATGTTTTATAACAAAAAAGTTTTTTAACCAAGATAAACTAGAAAATACTTTTGCAATTTTGGGACAAAATTCGAGTAGTACTCGGTCAAGTGTAATAACTAATTTCGAAGATACACAGGATTCTATGAATCAAATCCTACTACATGCTGAGACAGACGAAATTGTATTTTTTATTATTTTATTTCAGCAGTAATTACAACAATTATTACAACAAATTATTTTGTAGATAAAAACTTCGACGATCGAGTAAAAATTAACATGGATCAAAATTGTGGCATATGTTTCCAAAAACTAAGAAACGATGACCTTTTCTCTGCGCTAAGTAAAACATTTTCCATAAAAATTATCAATCGGTTACAGACTTTTGCTACCTATTTGCTCCTTCAGATTTCCTGATGAATGCTGTGACAGTAAAATAAAAAAAGGAAGTTCCAAACGATGCAAAACATAAACAATAAAAAAACAACAAAAGAAGAGCTGTTTATGTTTATGTAGCAAAAGCCCCTACAAGAACAGTGACGGTCATATGATTGGTCATATGACCGACATGCCGGACCGAAGTTTCGGTCTGCTCTCCGAACAAAGTTTCTATCATTTTTGTACAGGCGGTGTGAAAAAACTGACCGAAACTCTCGTGTACGTGTGATTTTTTGTTTCACTCTAACACACACCTTTTGCATATTAAGAAAACTGTGTTTGCTCTGCTCTAACGCATACGTATTCCAACCTCCAAATATTTAGTTTTTAATGGCTATTTCACCGCCGCCGCCGCGGCAGCCGCCGTAGCTCAGCGGCTAGTGCGTTGGCCGCGAGTCAAGACTCCGCGAGTTCAAATCACCGTTGCAGCAAACTTTTTTTTCGGTGTTGCAGCAAACAACGAAAAAAATGGAAATGCCAGTCAGTTGACCGGTCATGTGCCGAAATTACTGACTGAAATGCTGATGCAAATATCGGTCACAATTATGGTATTCACAGTTTGCGGGAAAATTTATTTCGGGCAACTTTCCCTAAAAATTAACAATCTAACTGTGAGCACCCCATTGTATATCTTTCAAACAATTGTGGAAAATTTTTCAAAATACAAATGCCTCGCTCAAATGGCAAACAATCGTTGAACATCAAATAAAGAAATCGTCCCGAAAGTGGCATAAAGTACTCAAAAAAATTCGCTCCGGCGATTGTGTCAACAAATTAATTTGACTTTGTTTTTTGCCTATTTCAATAAACATGCTCGGCAGTGCGGCAAATTTTGAAACTACCGGTATCTATGTTTTTCATACAAAACAAACACAATTGAGATACCATATGGGAAAATTCGGGAAAATTGCCAAGTGGGAAATTTAACATGCTAGATACCGCTGAACTGTGAACACCATAAATGTGATGTATAAATCGGTCATTCATGACCAATACTCAATATTGCAAAAATGCAGGTTTTTATTGAAATGAAATTTTTTGGAAAAACCGTTTGCTTTTACTTCTGTCTGAATTTATTTTAAATTAATTAAAGTAAAATAATATAAAAAAAAATTGAATTTAAAAAAAAATTAATTTGCGGTCCTGCTTGGATGACCCCATATTGTCGCAATCGAAGGCGTTTGCTTAGCGCGACATCATTGGCATCGGCTTCCTTGGTCTTGCGCTTCGGTACTTGTTATGGCCCAATATTGAAGTTACTGAAAAGTGCAGAGTTTTTTAAATATTCAAATAATATTAATAATTAATAGTAATTGATTGGCACGACAGCCCGCTTACGCGAGACTAAGGCCTAGCTTCCCGCAACCACCCGTGTTGTGCGTGTGAATTTTGTACGCGGGTGGAAGGGACCTACAGTTTTATGCCGGTTCCGAACGGCAGGTTGGGAGCTTTTTCATAGGCAATTTTTACTCTCAGAGGTTTGCCATTTCCAGCTGAGAGGACAGCCACCGAAAGAGAAAACGAGTTTCCCGTTATTTTTTTAGGTGTTACTACATGCAGTATTCGATCTTGCGTCGCTCTGCATTCGACTCGCTGGACCGCGCACTAACCAACTGAGCCACGGCGGCTGACAAATAATATTATTTAAATTAAATTTCGATTTCTTCTGTTTTTCTTTTTTTCGGAGTTTGAACTTGGGCTCGCGCGTCGTATTTGACTCGCGGCGCGCGCGTTAGCCAGCTGAGCTACGTAGCTATGGCAGCCGACGGTTCTTAATCATTTATATTAACTCCGATGCGAGTTCTTGTCAGCAGTTGTTTCTATTGTTGTCTCATTCTTACACATGCGTGTATAAGCAATTAATGTTTCTATGGTTGTCAAATGGTTTGTTTCACTTTAAATGAAAGACAAATTGCAGCGATATGTTGTCTCATATGGGCCAAATTTCATGCAAATGTATTGGTAAATACAAAAAAATGTTGCGAATGTAGTGGAGTTTCGGTCAGTCGCGTCTTGTAGGGGGAATCGTCAATACAAAAAAGCATACACACAAAAACTACAACAACAAAAAACAATAGCATAGTTGAAACGACGATCATTGCGCTGGCTGTTGTCGCTGTGAGAAATTTGCACAAAAAATTATTGAGTGACCAAAACAACCACCAATGCCTCAAAGTACACAGGAGAAGCGGTACTTTCACTTCATGTGTGTTTGTTGTAGCGCGTGCTTCAGTTCACACAGTCAATGAGCGTAAACTGAAGCGCTTGCTCTCCTGCTGGCACCACTCTTTCCCTCTTGTGGCTTCCCCCCGCTCTCCGAAGCACGCAAACAAAACTTTGAATTTTTGAGCTCAGATGCGCCATCTATACACTTCATATTCTTTGCTTTAACACACTAAAAACATCTCTCTCGTGTCCGTATTTCCCCCCGGTACTACCGTCAGGTATTTCGTCGGGAGGCGGTACGTCGGGGTTCCGTTCCTGTTCTCTGTACGTGTTTTATGCGCTACTGTCGCATTAAGCGGCAGCTTGTTCGCGTTCGTGGGTCCGTCGTTGCTGCTCACTTCTGCGTAGCTGGTGTAGGATGTGTGCGGACATAGTGCACACCACTTTCCAGCCATCTATGGATGTGATCATATGTGCCACAAGATCCTCCGGCCCGACATTGTGGCCCAAAGCCTCGCGCATTCTGCTCCTATGCTGTTCAAATCGCGGGCAGGTGAAGAGGGCGTGCTCCGCATCCTCCTGTGTTCCTGGGCCGCAGTGCTCACCGTAGGGGTCGACTTCGTGCCCGAATCGGTGCAGGTACGCTTTAAAGCACCCATGGCCGCTGAGAATTTGGGTCAAGTAGAAATCGGCTTCGCCGTGTGCCCTGCCTAGCCATGTGGCCAAATTAGGGATAAGGCGGTGCGTCCACCTTCCGTTTGGCGCGCTGTCCCACCTTGCTTGCCATTGGGCTACGCATTTTTGCCAAGTTTCGCGCTTGAGTGTATTGATGTCAGTGTCTGGGAGCTCGCGCCTTGCCGTCAGCACTATGACTTGCTGATTCACAGCCAGGTCGAGTGGGAGTACCCCGCTATCACCAGGGCAGCGTCCTCCGACACTGTTCGGTACGCTGAGCACACCCTGAGGGCGCATTGGCGGTATGTTGACTTCATGCCGCGTACATACGTGTCGCGTTTAAAGGCGTCCTTCCATATTATTGCTCCATACAATAGAATGGACCTTATCACGCCGATGAGTAGCTGTCTGCAGTGCTGGCGCGGCCCGCTTGTGTTCGCCATAATTCTGGCCAGCGCTGTGGTTGTCGTTGCTGCTTTTTTATTTGCATAATCAACGTGTTCGCGGAAGCACCGACAGTGGTCGATTAGTACGCCTAGGTACTTCACGTTTGGCTTGGATTCGATCAGGCGGTCTCGCCCACTTTTTTCAGGATATAATTAATTGAACCATTCCTTGTGACTTTGTTTGTTTTGGGATTATGTTTGTTTAAAACCATCTTTCACACTTTTTTAAGAAAGTGGCCTTGAAATTGAAAATTTTATAATTCTCTTCTTTGTATCACTTTTAATGACATGGCATTTCGAACATTTATATGCCATGGTGAATGTTATTTGCGTTCTGTTTCTTAAAATAACATGTGGAGTTATTTGCTGATAGACGTGTAAAAACAATTTTTGGTTTATATAGGGGAGAGTGGGGCGAATCGTTACGCTTTTTTGTAAGCCCAATATTTTTTATCTGCGAAAAAATTGTTGACCATGTTATATATCGTTTTGAAGCCTGTTATTTTGCGCAACTTTTGATTATAAACACTTAGGTGTAGGACAAGCACGAAATAAGTTATGTCGATATTCCCAAAGTGTCCAGAAAATGGCATTTTAAAAAGTGTGGGGCGAATCGTTACGCAGTATGGGGCGAATCGTTACACTCGCTTTTTTCAAATTTTGAGGCGCTGAAATCAAAATATGTATACACAAATAATATTTCAATTATTTACTTCATTTTTATTAAGAAAACGAATACATGTTTGATGGTTAAATTGACCAACATGCCAAAAGAAAATGGTGGAAAAATATATGAAAAAATGAAAAAGGAAAAAGTTGATTTTTAATCAGAATCTGACTCAACATCAGCATAATCAATCGCAGCGATGGCGCTTCGACGCTGGCTTATGCGTTTCGGTGCTGCATCAGATGATTTTTGAAAAGTTGCAATAAAGTAATGAAAAATAAAAAAAAATCACGAACATGATAAAAAACATATCATGGCGAACAACACAGATGATTTTTCTACAAACACAAGCAATAACGCAGTCTTCAAAATTGCGTCAGACGCTTAAATGCATAAAAAATGACCGTCACGATTCGCCCCATACGAAATGTAACGATTCGCCCCACTGTGACATGTTTGCTATGGAATGGCTTAGCAAAGACACGGTAATAATATTTGCGAATTTTCTTTTTTTGCGCGAAAGGCAACACAATAAAGATAAAAAAACATACACTTTCGATTGATCACAAAATTATTTAGCACTCAAAATTGAAAGATTGTAGACATCCAAATATGAATTTTACAATTCACAAAACACGTCTTACCCTGCCAAGCGTCAGTTTTCTACTGAGAATTGGAATGTCACCGAAACAAATGAGCGGCTGAAGGTGACGAACATTTAGCTATGCGACATTTGATATATGGTGGCGTCATTTTTAAGATATCGCTCTGTAACGATTCGCCCCATGTAACGATTCGCCCCACTCTCCCCTATATTGGAATATATCGATTTGTGTGTTATTTTGTGCATTGTTGATGTTATATTGCATCCACAATTTTTGACGTTGGAAGAACTAGTAAACGACGTCTTGGATAACAATTCATAGGATAAATTTGAAAATGAAGACATTTCCAATGGGGACATTAAAATAGACAGTGAAAGTGATTCATCTGAGCCTGATAGGAATATGGGCAGTAACCCTGATCTTGAGTCGAAAAACGGCACCATTTATTTATTTATTTATTGAGTCTATGGTTTAACAACCTTACAGACTAGATAACAATTAAAATGTACTTATATAGTTGGTGCACATAAATGACTTAAAAATAAGAGAGTAATTCATTTCATTTTTAAATGAAATTTGGCTTAGAGAGAAATCTAAACTAGGAAACTTATTTAAAGCTAACTTATTGAATTTAACTAGAGCCCGTGTGATTGGATCATTCAAAGCATAATTCGACTTATAGGCATTAACATAATAGGTGTAGTTCCGCCTAAGATTTCTGGTAGGAACATTAAACCTTACCAACTCCAACAGTTACCATTGATAATGTATAATATTACCATTGATAATGTTGTAAAAAAAAATACTGCTGCAATCACTCTTCTCAAGAGAATACAGACTTATTAATTTGCACCTTGAACTATGAGGAGGCTATGAGAAGGGGGTTAATCATAACGCAAATGTGCCAAGCAGTACTTCATAAAGATTTTTGTTTACGTTCAATCCTTTTATTGTGAACTTCATAAAGCGGATTTCAATAGTAACGATGAGTCACTCTGTGCTGTGCTATGCATGAATGCTTTTCTAAGCATGGTTGGTTTCTGACTGCGTTTTGCGCTGAGTAATTAAAGTACTTATGGAGGCATATTCGATACTAGATTTTACAATAATATTGGCAGCCGCCGTGGCTCAGTTGGTTAGTGCGCGGTCCAGCGAGTCGCATGCAGAGCGATGCAAGTTCGAATTCTGCATGTAGTAACACCTAAAAAAAATAACGGGAAACTCGTTTTCTCTTTCGGTGGCTGTCCCCTCAGCTGGAAATGGCAAACCTCTGAGAGTAAAAAGTGCGTATGAAAAAGCTCCTAACCTGCCGTTCGGAACCGGCATAAAACTGTAGGTCCCTTCCACCCGCGTACAAAATTCACACGCACAACACGGGTGGTTGCGGGAAGCTAGGCCTTAGTCTCGCGTAAGCGGGCTGTCGTGCCAATCAATTATTATTATTATTATTATTATTAGTATTATTGTACAATAACTTTTTAGTGTAGGAGTCCTTAAATTCAGAGCCATTTCTTTTGATAAAGGCTAAGGATGAGAAAGCTTTAAGAATGATAAAGTTAAGGTGCTCAACAAAAGTAAAGGCAGAATTAAAAACGACACCAAGGTCGCGTATTCTATCTACTTTACTACTGTGTAGGTTACAGAGTAGCATTTACTTGTGTTTAATGCTAATCTATTTCTGCAACACCAGTCCTATTTAGCTCAGCATGCAGTACTTGTATATTAATCAAGCTTTTTATTTTAAAGATCATCAGCATATTAAAGGTAATTGCAGTTCTTAAAGCAGACACTAACATAATTAATGAAAATAACAAACAAAAGAGGACCTAGTATACTTCCTTGTAGAACCCCAGAAGTGGCAATATAGGGGAGTGACTTTGCATTGTAAATGACGACATAATTTACTCTCTTAAACAAATAGGACTCAATTCATGACAAAAAAAATCGAGGGAAATCCTAATACTCGCAACTTGGCTAATAGCGCGCTATGAGAGACTCTGTCAAATGCTTTGGATATGTCCGTATAAATGGAGTCAACTTGACAACCATTCATGAAAGCTGAGACAGAGTAGCTTGAGAAAACAGAGAGATTAGTTGATCTCCCAGGAACGAAACCATGCTGACAAAGGCAAATTAGGTGTTTGACAGCAAAATATAGCTTAGGAATTACAGTTTTTTCAAATAACTTCGAGATTAAAGGAAGCTTCGAGACATTTGGACAAACAATACACTAGTGGTCGGTTGAGGAAAGAAAATCTCACAAATTTAAGCCGATTCATAATCTTTGGGATGAATGGGTTGAGCTACTTTCAATATTCTACAATCTTCACGATTCCGTGACCTTTGATGAAAAATTACTGGTATTTCATGGCCGCTGCAAATTCCGGCAGTACATTCTTTCTAAACCCGAAATGGAATAGCATCGTTCAACGTGTAAACATAGTGAAAATTCGCTACAAAAATTGTGAACATTTGAGCACCACTTTTCGCGCAGTAAGGAAGGATTTCGGACGTCACGGAAGGCCTGTTTTGTCAACAATTTCGGATTTATTGGCGAAATTCGAACGAACTGGTTCTGTACAAGATGTACAGAGGTCAATACGTAATCGCCCTGCTCGTTCGGCCGAAAATATTGCTGCTGTAGCTGCCAGTGTTGAAGATGACCCGAATTTATCGTTTCCCCGGTGTTCACAACAATTCGACATCTCCATCACCTCAATTTGGCGTATTTTGCATTTGGATTTGCATCTTCATCCATACAAACTTCAGTTGGTGCAGAAATTTGAGCCAGGAGATCAGATTGAAAAACAGTCCGAAAATCCAAATTTTTCGCACAAAATTTTCTTCAACGATGAAGCACATTTTCACCTCGGCGGTTACGTTAATAGTCAAAATTGTCGTGTGTGGGGCTAAAAAAATCCACACGTAATTGTCGAGCGTCCACCTAGAGTCACTGTTTGATGTGTATTATGGTCCGGTGGTGTCATAGGGCCAAGGACAGACCGTTACCGTCAATTCTGAACGTTATGGCCGTATGATAACCGAGTATTTCTGGCCAGCGATCGAAGATATGGATGTGGAGGAGATGTGGTTTTAACAGGACGGCGCTACATGCCACACAACACGACCGAACATGACAGAATTGCGAACCAGGTTCGATGAACGCATAATTTCGCGTTTTGGTGATGCCAATTGGCCGTCAAGATCGTGCGATCTTAACCCTTTGGACTTTTTTCTTTGGGGCTACGCGAAAGACCAAGTCTATGCAGACAATCCGCAGACGTGCAGTTCTTGGCGCCTTACAGCCTGCTATATGTAAAAAAGTCATCCAAAATTACCTAACAAGAATCGAGGTGTGCCAGGCTGCTCGTGGCCGTCATTTGAATGATGTCATATTCCCAGGGCCGTCGTGAGGATATCAGGGCCCGGTGGTAGTTACCTCCGGCCCCCCCCACCCTAAACCCTTTACTTCTATTCTGTTCCATAAAAGTTGTAAACTCGTACCACACAATTAATAAATTATCTCAGAATAGAATATGTATGGTACACAGGGCCGGATTAACCCTCAACGGGGCCCTAGGCAACCATCAATTTGGGGGCCCTTTTTTTCACGTCCGTTCCCTTCTTTTTTCGATTAAAAAATACAAACTTATATCTTTCATAAAAATTTTATTGTCACAATGTAATAATATCAATAAAATTAGTATCTACATTTTAAACATGTCGTTTTCTACATTTGCTTTCGGCAAATTCATCAATTATATCATCAATATCGATGTTGTTCAATAAATCTGACTCAATGCAAAGTATACCTAACATCTCGAGTCGCTCTTGTCGCGTTGTAGCTCTTTCAGCAGCTTTGATTCTTTTTAATTGCGAGAAGAATCGTTCGGCAGAACAATTTGTGATCATTAATGTTAAAAAAATCCGAAGAGCTATTTCTGTGTTAGGAAATACATCGGTTAATTGATCTTCCATTAGAATCTTATACAAATGACTATGAGTTATTTGTGCATCAGTGTATCTGGAATTCACGTAACTTTGGAATTGTTTCATTTCAATGAAAAATTCTTCGAAATCTCTAGAATAAAAACGAACTAAGTTATTTATAGCTTCGTGGAGGTCTCCATCACTTAGAGAAAAGTGGATGAGAAATGCAAATCTCTCTGAAACTTCCATATACACTTTCGCACGTCGTTTGGTTTCACTGTGAAGATTGTCGATGATTTCGAGAAAACCTTTTGTCCTAAAATCATCGCGAGGCGAAAATTCTACTTCTGGAGCATTTCCGTCATTAGGTTGATTTTTTCTACGACGAGTACGTTTTACGATTTCTGTATAACCTACACCAGGTAATAATTGTTTTGAAATTTATTTTCAATTCTGATTATATTTTTCTTTCACTCTCTAGTATTTTATGTTTGTAAGAAAATTTTAGAAGTCTTTTTCATTTTTCGGGGGCCCCAGGCAACTGCCTATTCTGCCTACTTGTTAATCCGGCCCTGATGGTACATATAGTGGTCGAGATGATAGTATCAAGAAATAAAAATACAAATACTTGGAAAAAGAATTTATTTTATGATCTTACAATGAATATTTGTTGAATAAATCATTTCAATATAAGAAAAGGTATTACTTTTTATAAAATTCAACGATATTACACAAATGATTATTCATAAGTGAGCTTTCCTTGCTTTAGCTGATGCGAACGAGTTGATGAGCTCTTCAAAATCTAATTCTCTGGCCTGTTGTGCTTCCAAACACAGAGTAGCTAGACTTGACACTCTAGTTTGGGTTGAGCAGGACCGATGGAAGTTTTTTATTCTTGCCAAAACACTGAACGACCGCTCACCACTCGCAACAGATACTGCAATCGTGCAAAATATACGCAGAGCGATGCAAACTTTTGGGAAAAGTCTGTTCAATTTCTCCGCATAAATGGCATTGAGTAAATCGAATGGAGGTAGTTGAGGTCCAAAATTTGCTTCATATATATTCTTGAGGTGTATAATTTCATTTGATAGGTTTTGAGATACATCAGCAGGATATTTGACTGCAAATTTTTCTGCAGCAGTCTGACATTCTTGAATGTTTGTATCTGAAAACTGCCACAGAAATGAAAATGTTTCATTCAGTTCATTTATAGCTTGAAATTTTCTACTTATTCCACTCATGATTGAATCGATTATGACAAAAAAAGTGTTTCTCTTGAAATCGATTTCTTCAATAGTGCAGTCTTCATTGACGATATCATGTGACGAGTCAACACGTTTTTTTTCCTGGCTGGTCGTAAAATGGATGAAGTATCGATGAAATTGTCGGCGACGATTTTGCATTCATTATAAATTCCACTCCACTGGTCGCGTAGAAGATGCAAGTCGGCAAGTAAACTTCGAAGATTGTCGACTTCAACGTCAATGGTAGCGTTCATCTCTTGAAGAACCAGATTTCTTTCATTAATAGCCTGAAGAATTTTGAACCAAATGGAAGCCATCAAGACACACTCAAATGTACTCATGTATTTTAGAATGCCATTGACGTCCCGAAGAGTTTCTGCGGTCAGATTCAGTTTTTTGATTTCTTCAAGAGACTTTCTCAATCCAGGAAGATTTTTTGCAAACGGTTTCACACCATCGATTCTTGCAGCCCACCTAATCACTAAATATCGATAGACCTAGACTATCGATAGTCCGCTACTGATATTTAGTGAACACTAGCACCAATCGCAGCAATATACGTGTATGCAAAGTTATAGCGCGCGATATTTTGAACTTACCAATTTCGGATTTTTTTCAACGATTCAAATGTAAAATATTTTGACAATTTTTTTTTGTTGTACGAAAAAAACATTTTTTAATGTTGGGCCCGGGTCCGTCTGCATAATGTCTGATTACGATAGGTAGATAATACACCAGTTACATTCTTTTACGGTTCTAATCAGATTGCAAAAGTGCATATTAAACTTTTCCCAAATTTTGAGATTTCGACTGAAATCCGGGCCCCGCTAGAAACTCCGGGCCCGGTGGGAATCCCACCTTTACCACCCCTCTCTCGTCGGGCCTGCATATTCCATTACTATTGGCACAAACCAAATATTATTTTGATAATAAAGTTTCATCAATTTTAATTGCTTTTTTTTCTTTATTTACTTTTTCGGCTCATGATGAAAAACCCTGTATAATCGATATTTCGGCGCTGAATGCTTACACTGTTTGCAACGAAATCAATCCTAAATGGAAACAGACCAAAAAGCATACAAAAGTAGCTTGAAATTTCGTTGGCTTCACCTTATATCCAGAACAGAAAGCAACTTCCAAGCAACAGTCTTCGACTAACTCTTTAGCCGAACAGACCTCTCTCAGTGAAATCTCGCTAGCATCGCGCTTACGGTCGTGCTTAACTTTACTTCTAACATACCTTTACATTCTTCTTTATATTTTTCGTACTCCTACTAGTACAGTTGTGCAGTTACTCGTGTGGTGAACATGCCTCCGGGCACTCCCCTTAAGGGGGAAAATCGCTTTGCTTTACTATCACCCGATAGACCGAAAGCAAAGAAAAAGAAACATTCCGAACTCCTCGAGCTCTTCCCTGAGTTGCCCACCGTTCAACAACCAAACCGAAAATACGTTGTTGTTGCGTCCGCAGATAACAACAAGCCTTTATCCAATTATTCTTGTTTCGCTGTACAACGCTCACTACACCTCATTAGCAAAGACATCTTAAATATATCGGTTCTTCGTGATGGTAACCTCTTACTTCTCGTGAAAGACCAATCAACAGCAGGTAAATTTATTAAAGCAAAAGAGCTTCATGGAATATGTCCGATATGTTACTTGTAGCTTACACAACAACCTAAACCTTACAAAAGGGACAGTCTTTGCCCCTTGCTTCAACATAGTCCCCGAAGAGGAAATTGTAAAAGAGCTAGGCCCACAGGGTGTAGTCGAAGCCTATAAATTTACCAAACTTGTAGAAGGTGAAGCGGAACCCAGCGGGGTTGTACTCCTTTCGTTTGACGTATACAATCTGCCACAAAAAATTGATATTTCATGGTATACAGTTCACGTAAGGGAATATATTCCTTATCCAATGCGCTGCAAGTCATGCCAGCGACTTGGGCACACCGCTAAGCGCTGCAAAAACACACCGGCATGCGACAACTGTAACTTACCTCCTCACTCCCCTACCCAATGCACCCGCACCATGTTTGCAAACTGTTCCGAACAGCACCCTGCTTCTTCAAGGCAATGCTAAAAATTTTTACAGCACAAAGAAATACTGAAAGTGAAAATTAAAAAAAAATGTTCTTTACGAGAACAACGCAACGACTCCACAGAGCACCACATCAAAACACCTCTTCGGTACCTAGTTACTCATCAGTCCTATCTTCCACAACATCTTCAACCCAACCTTCATCTATCACTCAAGAACCCACTCAGTGCCGCTCAAAAAAACTACCAACAACAACATTAGATACAACTAAATCTGTTAGCAAACACACATCGAAAACCATAATAATTCCAAAACAGACCCAAATCACTCCCTCTCACAATTACCCGCAATCAAATCCCATTCCTACACCTATTCCGGCAAACCATTCCTTCTCTAATCATTCTCACTCTCTAACTTCCGAACATAACCAACTTATTAACAAAAAACCAATATCAAGCAAATCTGAAAAAAAACCATCCGAAATTCATACTCTCAGTGACGAAATCACCTCTGACGACGACTCACATACCAAGTACACTGTTTAATATTATTTGTTTGCGTTTACGCTCAACTTCTTCATCACATCTCTTATTCTCCTCCAAATCACTGCAACTCACTCATGACCTATACACCCTCTTTAGAAAGAGAGTGCTAAGCAGATCACAGACATTTCCCACATCACCGCCTATGCTTCTAGAGCATACAATCCACAATCTATACTATTATATAAAAACCAATGTGTGACGTTTTTGAGCCACAATCAGGCAAAAACCACTGAACCGATTTAGATGAAATAAGCACCAAACATTTTTTAATCTGTGGGAATGGCACATAGGCTATATGAGATTGACATAGGCTATATGGAAAGCTTTTGTAAGGCAATTTGGGTATCAAACGATTCAGCGTGACATTGCGGGAAACATAGGCTATAATATTGTTACGAAAATCCAAATTCGTTTTCCAAGGTTCGTTGTGATTGTGTTTGAAAATAAAACAACTTCAATTACTCAGCGCAAAAACGCAGTCAGCAATCAACAACCACTTTATTTACAGATTTACACTTGGTCTACTTTACACTACTACTATTGCATTGTTATATGTATGTGTGCGGTCGATCACGCGGCATGGCCCTGTTCGTAGCGGCCTCACGTTGGGCGCCATGTCCTAGTAGGTGTTTGTATGTACCCACATGTGGCATGCCTCCCATTGAGCGCCACGAATTTAGATCGGTGTGTCTAGCTGTTGGGTTTCTAGCCTTTTGCTTCTGCTGCCGCTGCACCTCCTCAGTCCTTGGGGCAGGTTGCCGCTAGTCGTCCTCATGTTGCATGTATGCCGGCACCCTACCTCCGACCGGTGAGCACGAGTATGACTACGGGGCCAGCGGTTTTGTTGGACGCGTGCATCTGGCTTTGTTTATCCCGTAGCTTCAGCTGGCGTGGGTTCCACTCCAACAAGTCCGCTCCGTAGCCATACCGCCTCACCTACAGCCATTTGGATCTACATCAGCAAGCACCGCAACGACGACCTAGCAGCTTACAACCGGAAAATCATAACAAAAGATACATACACACATACACTAACATACAATTATTTTTATGCACACGCTTTAACTCCTGACATAGCGGACGGACATGGTAGCAAGTACCATTGCTGCTGTTGTTCCTATTCCTCAGCATCGCCTCATTGAATGGGATGCTCTTAACCCGCCCTGCCATTTGTTTCCTAAGGTGAAATTTGGAAACCCAATGGAAACTTAACCCTCCTTACCCCACTTCAGTGACAGACCAAACATTATTTAAGCTTAAGCAACCATTATAACAATTTTTATTCCATAATCTTAACCTAATACAAAATCAATTCTTAATCTAATTTCCAAACTATTTTTCATGTTCAAATTATAATTAAATTTTAATTGTAATTTTATTTATTCAATTTCAAAAAAAAAATATCAACAAAAGCTTAAAATTAAATTAACTCGAGAAGAAAAATGCCTTTTTCAGTTACTTAGATCATACCGTTTTCTTAGACTTAGACAAATATTCCAAAACAAAATTAACCAACGTTTCATCATAAAAAAAACCAAAAAACCCACACTTTCAAAAATAGAAAAAAAAATAAATTTTCTTTCTCCCTTTTTCTTCCAATTTAAATTACTTTTCCAATCAAACTTTAAAATTAAAAAAGAATCTTTTGTTTCTCAAAATTCCTTTTTCTTATTCTAACTAATTCTCAGAATTTTCCGCCAATTGTATTGTTATTTTGTTTTTCCTTAGACATTATCCCCTTTTCGTTTCTTTTCTTTCCCTTTTTTTCAAAATAACGCACGAAAACCCATATATATAACAATATATAAAATTATATTAAAATGTTATTGGTTCACTCACGGTTTTTCTCGCTCCATCGATGCGTTGGGCCCAGCGACATGATGCGCGTATTCAGGAACGTGATGTGCTAAATAGGGAAAATTTGTCATAGGTGTAAGTGCGTTTTTCTGTCTTTTCCGATATAACCCAGTTGTTTTGTTCTTTTTTTTTTTTTCTTCTTCGCTTTTCTTTTGCTAAATATTTCGTAAATTTAATTTTTCATAGGATAAATTCATGTTTCAGTTATAAGTTTTAATGACATAAAAAAACGCTTTTAAAAATAGAATAGTGAGAAGAAATAACCTTTTTGATATTTTCATTTTTGGTTTCCCTTTTTTTTTCCTAAACAAATGGTAGTTAACTTTTAATAGTTTTAATTTTTTTAACAAAAATTAAATCTTAAGAATAAAATATTAATAGAAAAAATATATGTATATTTTTGCTTTGTTTAGCACAATTTTTCATATACATGTTTTCTTTTAAATAAATACACCACATATTTTTTTTTTTTTTTTTTGTCAAAATTTTAATTAGAAAAAAAAACCTGTTATCATAAATAATATAAATTTTGTATAAGGATTTTATTTAGAAGAAAAAAATGTCTTCCCATTTCGGAATTAGTTATTAGCAAATTTAATTTAAAAATTTAGAAATATGACGCACATATTGTAAGAAATTTTAATTAGTTTTTATATTATAAAAAAAATTCAACAACTTTGCACGCTCCTACAATATCCTGGTATGCGTCTCGCAGCTTCTAGCGACTCCAACGATGACTGGTCTTTCAGCATTCTCAGCAGCATTCCCGGGCAGCAGTAGTATTCGTTTTTATTTTTGTCAGCTTCACATTTATAGTTTATAAACAGTTTAGATATACTTGGCGGAGTTTAAGTTAATTTTTAGCAGAATTATTTTGTTTTTAGCACAATTTAGGTAGTTTGTTTAGCATTGGCATGGGTTTTTTTTTTTTTTTGTCTTATATAGCATAGTCGGAATTTTTGGCTGTTTTGGCGTTTTGAATTTCTTTGGTGGTGTACTTTCTTTAGAACGAGAACCACATTGTTTTTAAAGGCAAGTTTTGCCTCGTGAGATTTTTTGAATAAAAATGAAATTTCGCTCACTCGGCACTGAATATTGTTTCGTCTTTACACTATGCCCTTGTATTGGCCACTATGTCCGCGCACTTCATCATTTTCTCCTGTACAACCGGCTTATGCCACTATTGGGCCGCACGAACTCTCGCAGGCCACTTTGTTGAACACCACGGATTGGCCACTTAACCACTGACTTAACACTCAGCAACTCCTCTTAATGATCTGGCACGACTTATGCGTAACGACTCATCCTTCGACATACCAACGACTTCCCCGATCTTACTGCGGTGGCCGCTTATAAAGGCAAATTTTGCCGCAACAGCGCATAATCGCCTGATCTTCCAAATTCCAGCAGATCACCCCACTTCTTTGCAGAAATGCGACAAAATTTGGTGCATGGGGTGACCTTTACGTGGTTGGTGGAATGCAGCAGCCAGAACGGCAAAGACTTCACCAGCTGCACGACACAACAACAACATTCTTGGAATAGCAAGTGCCGGCAGCCGAAATGCATCCTACCAACACTTCGCGCAAGGTCATAAAGTGCAGCGCGGCCGAAGTGCACTACCACCGCCACACCCCACTATCTGCTGGATACGCAGATTCGATTTAAGAGCGCCGCGCTAGCGCAGTACGAACGCACAGCAAAAGAGAATGCGCAAGTGAAGCGCGAAATTCTGCGCTCACGTTCGCCAGCGTGGGTGGCTCAGCATGACAACAACAACAACCATGTTGGCTGCCAAGTGTGAATACGAGCACTAGCGAGCGCTCACTCGATCACTGCTGAACAAGTCTAGTTTGATTAGCGCTAGGCTGATTAGCGCTAGCGATTAGTGCAGTGCGTCGCATTAATACGCGGCCCTGTTTTATGTATCTGAGTCTTTATATGCAGCCCAGTACAACACAAAAATTGCGGCACAGCTGCAAGTTTTGGAAAAGGGATGCGAATTAAACTTTCCTCTCCTGTATGTCTTTCCTATGGTAAATCTCTCGCTTCCCTGTTTCTTCATCTTCCAACTCGTACATATTGTTACCTTTCTTGCCTATAACTTTCGCCTTTAGGAATTTGGGTGCAAACTTAACACAAAATCGTTTGCTTGCATCGCTAAGAACAAAATTACGCCTAAATACTGTATCGCCTATCTCGAACTGTTTTGTCGAACTACGCAAGTTGTAACGATTTGCAGAATTCTCGTAGGCTTTAGCAATATTTGCGCTTAAAGCGTCGCGTATTAGCTTGATTTTGTCCTGCCTTTCTATCACCGTATCATCAAATGATTGCAGTTTTCGCAACAATTCATAGTCGCGTCCGTGCGACAACATTTGTTGGCCCGTCAATGCAAAGTATGGCGAGCAGCCGATAGTTTGATGATAAGCGCTGCGCAATGCTTCTGCAATATTAGCCAAATTGCGGTCCCAAATCGTTTGGTCTTTGCCAATATATGACCGGATGCCTACCAGAATGGATCTATTAACACGCTCGCTTGCGTTCGCTTGTGGACTATACAGCGCCGTGTACATGTGTCGTATGCCTCGCTCTTTTAAGAACTCGTTGAAATGCGTGGACTTGAATTGTTTACCATTGTCGGTTAAAATTATTTCGGGAGTCCCGAATACGCTGAAGACATTTTCGCGCAGAAAATCGCAAATGACCTTGGAGTTGGCTTTCCTAATGGCTTTCAACAGCGGGAATTTTGTCAAATGATCGAGGACAATAAGTATAGCCACATTGCCTTGTTTCGAACGCGGATAAGGACCTAACAAATCAATATATAATTTTTGAAAAGGACGTTGCGTACTGTATTGACCAGACATTGGCGGACGTAGAATTCGGTTTGGAGCTTTGCTCTGCCCACAAACTGTACATTTGCCAATAAAGTCCTTGACGTCTGCAACCATATTCGGCCAAAACAAATTTTTCCGCAAGTGCTCTAGTGTTTTGCCTATACCACCATGACATTTATTTGGAGGACAATGAGCACTACTAATTGCTTCCGCAATTAATTCTTTTGGTAGCCACAGCTTCCAATTTGACACTTCCCGTTCAGGGTTACCATCTGCGAATTCGTTGCGTTTGTAAACGTGTTTGCCGACAATACGCAGGTCAAGCAATCGTGCTTCGTTTTCAGAAATTCGCTGCTTTAATTCAAGATAATCCGCAGACTCAAAAGCTGGAGATTCCAAGTCAACAATGGGTAGAGCTTCAATTTCGCATAAGTTATTTTCAAATTCTTGCCGCGACAAGCAATCAGGCACTACATTTTGGGAGCCACGTCGGTGCTCAATTTTAAATTTAAAGCCCTGAAGCTTCAAAGACCAGCGTGCGAGTCTACCAGACAAATCCGGCTGTCGCATGAGCCACTGCAAACTTGCATGATCCGTCACTATAGTGAATTCCTGGCCTTCAACATACGCTCGGAATTTCTTCAAGCTCAACAGTGCAGCAAGACATTCTAGCTCTGTAACGCTATAGTTACTCTGCGCTTTGTTCAATTTGCGCGAGAAATACGCAATCGGTACTTCGACTCCTTCAGTATTTTTCTGAGCTAAGACTGCTCCTAACCCTAGCGTACTAGCGTCGCATTGTATTATAAATGGCTTGTTGTAGTCCGGATTGGCTAACACTGGCGCGGATGTTAGTTTTTCTTTTAAAACATCAAACGCGACCTGAGCCTCGGCTGACCACTCGAATCCTTTACCTTTCTTTAAAAGATTGGTAAGCGGAGTTGTTATGGCTGCGTAATTGTCGATGAAACGACGATACCAGCCAGTCATACCTAAAAATCGGCGCAAGCTTTTTACTGTAGTGGGTGGCGGATAATCGTGTATGGCTGACACTTTCTCCGGGTCAGTACGAAGTGTACCATCACCTACAATGTAGCCCAGATATTTCACTTCCTTTATGCAGAACTTGCTTTTGTCAACATTAATCGTCAAGCCGGCTTTTCTTAAGTGATGCGCTACATCAGCGAGAACAGACAGATGATCAGCAAAAGTTTCAGACACAATTAGGAGATCATCTAAATACACGAAAACTTGGTCTTTCAGTTGAGGAGGGATTACTCGATCCATCAACCGACACAGTGCTTGTGGTGCATTGCACAAGCCAAAAGGCATAACGCAATAGCGATATAAAGGTCGATTAGGCACCGTAAAACAAGTGTAATCGCGGGACGATTCAGCTAAAGGAATTTGCCAAAATGCACGACGAAGGTCGAGCGAAGATATGAATTTGGCTTTTGGCAATCTGCTCAAAATACCTTCAATATGCGGTAGCGGATATGCGTCCTTGATTGTGACTGCATTGACTTTTCGCGAATCTAGACACAGACGGACTTTTTCTCCCTTGCGGACTAACACGACAGGACTGGACCACGGACTATTAGGGGACTCTTCTATTACACCAAGGCTCAACATTTCATCGATCTCCTTGTGCACTAACTTCTCAATTGCCGGAGAAATCGGAAAATATCTCTGCTTAATCGGACGGACATTCGGCTCAACTTCGATTATGTGTTCCATGAGGGTTGTTTTTCCTAACCCCTCAACTTCACATGATGGAAATGACTTCTTTACTGTCTCTAAACTTCTCTTCTGCTGTTCTGTCAACACAATCAAATTTTCATCTGCCTTCTTATCGTTTGCGCAGATATCAATTTGAGCTATGATATCTGGTGCAATCTGAAACGCTCTCCAAAAATCTACGCCTAAGATAAGTTCTTGCGATAAATTTGGTACTACATAAAAATTAATAAGTGCTTTCTGCGCCTTAAATTGGATTTCAATTGGGAAAATTCCAAAAACTACTTGTTTCCTGCCATCAGCAGTTTTTACTATTGTTTTGTGCTGCCTGAATTCCTTTCTTTCGCAAAATTCTTTTGCTAACGGACCACCCATGCATGAAACTTGAGCGCCACTGTCAAGCAAACCAAGGTGTGATTTGTCAAAAAGCTTGATTTTGACATATGGACGCGAATCGAATGGCTTATGCTCAATCGCACAAATATTGGCAACATGCCTTCGTTGTTGCTTCACCTTCTGCCAAAATTTACGCATACGCGTTGATGTTCTTCGCGGGATTGCTGTCTCTACTACTGATTCACTGTTAAAAATTCGATTTCGTATAGCTTCATATTTTTTTAACCTATCTTCATAAGAAATAATTTCATTACGCTTACATCCATCTAGCTTAGTTTCTATTGGATCCTCGTGAGCAGGTGGCATATGCGATACATTTAATTCCGTTGATTTACGTCGTAGCGAGGACTCGCATACCGATCCTCGCTCGCTTTCACGTTTCCCGGATTACATTTCTTACAATTTGGCTTGTATTCGCCTACCGCACCACATCCATAACAAAATATCGAACGAGCTTCTAAACAATCAAAATATCTGTGACCGTCCTTACGGCAATTCCAACAAACTAATTTTAAAATACTACGTCTAGTTACTTCTTCTACCTCCATTTTGACTTCATTGTCATCTAAATCTGCTATATCTAATTCGTTACCAAGATCAACTTCGTTTACTTGGCGACGCGGAAAATTACCTCGCGGATTTGGTAAAGAATGTGCAACGCTCGACTTTGCAATTTCGTTTTGCAGACTTTCGCCTTTTAGACAAAGTCGACGCAACTCGGCCATTGAGTTAATGTTGACGTACAGCAACTGCTGTCGAATACGCGGTCGTAAGCCTCTTTGTAGAATTTCGACAAGCTCAGATTCAGATATCGGTGATTTAAGGTTTCCAGATATTCGCAAAACTGCGTTTCGATATTCATCGAATGATTCAGCGGCGCCTTGGCATCGGCTGCGCATGGCCTCTTTGATATCTGTATCTGTCTTGTGCTCACCAAAGTGAGTACGCAGAGCTTGACATAACGACGACCATTCAATCCTGTCTACTGAACGCCGGTATCTCCAGTACCAATCCTTGGCCTCGTTAACAAACAAACTTTGTACGTGCTCGCACAATAAACTAAAATTCCCACCTAGGGTATCTATAACCTGCAATTCAATCCTAAAGATAAAATTTTCTACTGACAATTTAGGACTACCATCAAACTTGATGTCCCAACTCGAGATAAGGTGCGCAATCTTGCCTGAATTGGTGACGGTCGATCCGTCACTGACGCGAAACGGAACCGGAACCTGACCATCACGGTTGTTGTTGTTGTTGTGTGCATACGGCAACTCTTGCGGAAATGTTGGTGTTGAATTGTGAGCTGAAAATTGGTTGTGCTCACGTTGTGCACCTTGCAAATTCAACCTGCTCAACACGTTACTCAAGCTAGCCTCTAGCTTTCCTTCAATCAGCTGTGTCACTCGTGTTTCCAACCCATCCAGGATTGTGGCTTGTCTAGCCGACACAATAGCCCCCACCACGCTTCTGATCCGGCTTTCGTCGGAAACGTCACTTGCCACGTTGGCTGCTGCATCGCCAACCGCATTACTGGATCGGGTTGGCGTCCCAGACACCTGCGCTGCTGCTGCTTGCGATGTGGATGGGCGAGGGTCTTCCGCTTCCTCAGACGGATTTGCTTGCGATCGCGTTTGCATACCAGTAGACTTGGCTGAAGCTTTCACAAATTCTCGACTGCTACACGCAGCTCGACATTGTGGACATGACGAATTACGCTTCAGGTAGTTTAAGAGACACGATCTGTGGAAAGTATGGCTACACGCCGTCCGTAATACATCACTGCCTTCAATAAAAATCGCACGGCATAATGTGCAAACCGATTGCATAGTCAAATTGTCAGTACTGTGTCTCAGCGACATCTTTATTCAAACAAATGTGTTGTACCAACAAAAAAAAATAAAAACTTCAAATCCAAAAATTCATCAACCAAAAAAATTATAGCACCAGCCAAAAATTCGCAAGACCAAAACAAAAAAAAATCAAACCGCAAACGAAATAAATTTAAAGATATAATTTTTGTACCAACAAACTCTCAAAATGTACCAACAAGATAAAGATAAAGATAACGGTAAATATAAAGATAAGCCATCAAAACAAAATCATCAATCGCAAAAAAAATCACCACCAAAAACTCAATCAAACGATATAACTTTCTAGTTTGGTCTGTATGAAGGGTGTAAGGAGATTTTCCGGAGGAAAATGAAACAACTAGCAGCTCGCTTCAACGATCAAATGCATTTGCAATGAGGTTATAAGCTACTACCACGGGCTTAAAAAAAATCCGCACTGCAAAGCTATCGCGAAAACGAAAATTCAAAAACATTTTATAAAAATGAAGAAAAACATATATCCTCAAGCATATCGGTTTTCCCCTCAGCATTCGTGCCGGTTAGCTCAACCAACATTTAGTTGAAGCTGTGCTAAGAATCCAAAGCATGAAGCTAATAAAGAAAACATCCGATTGCAAAAAAAAATCTTTTCGAAGCGATTCAACGTTCGTAGGCAGTGGTAAGAAGTTATAGTATTCAACCAAAACATCAAAAATCCAATCATGCCTAACAAACGCAATGCTTCAAAAAGCCAAACGGACCGACGGACAATTACCCTTTGGTAAAATTCGGCCCCACTTACGTAGCGGCCCCACGTTGGGCGCCATTTTCTGTTATATGTATGTGTGCGGTCGATCACGCGGCATGGCCCTGTTCGTAGCGGCCTCACGTTGGGCGCCATGTCCTAGTAGGTGTTTGTATGTACCCACATGTGGCATGCCTCCCATTGAGCGCCACGAATTTAGATCGGTGTGTCTAGCTGTTGGGTTTCTAGCCTTTTGCTTCTGCTGCCGCTGCACCTCCTCAGTCCTTGGGGCAGGTTGCCGCTAGTCGTCCTCATGTTGCATGTATGCCGGCACCCTACCTCCGACCGGTGAGCACGAGTATGACTACGGGGCCAGCGGTTTTGTTGGACGCGTGCATCTGGCTTTGTTTATCCCGTAGCTTCAGCTGGCGTGGGTTCCACTCCAACAAGTCCGCTCCGTAGCCATACCGCCTCACCTACAGCCATTTGGATCTACATCAGCAAGCACCGCAACGACGACCTAGCAGCTTACAACCGGAAAATCATAACAAAAGATACATACACACATACACTAACATACAATTATTTTTATGCACACGCTTTAACTCCTGACATAGCGGACGGACATGGTAGCAAGTACCATTGCTGCTGTTGTTCCTATTCCTCAGCATCGCCTCATTGAATGGGATGCTCTTAACCCGCCCTGCCATTTGTTTCCTAAGGTGAAATTTGGAAACCCAATGGAAACTTAACCCTCCTTACCCCACTTCAGTGACAGACCAAACATTATTTAAGCTTAAGCAACCATTATAACAATTTTTATTCCATAATCTTAACCTAATACAAAATCAATTCTTAATCTAATTTCCAAACTATTTTTCATGGTCAAATTATAATTAAATTTTAATTGTAATTTTATTTATTCAATTTCAAAAAAAAAATATCAACAAAAGCTTAAAATTAAATTAACTCGAGAAGAAAAATGCCTTTTTCAGTTACTTAGATCATACCGTTTTCTTAGACTTAGACAAATATTCCAAAACAAAATTAACCAACGTTTCATCATAAAAAAAACCAAAAAACCCACACTTTCAAAAATAGAAAAAAAAATAAATTTTCTTTCTCCCTTTTTCTTCCAATTTAAATTACTTTTCCAATCAAACTTTAAAATTAAAAAAGAATCTTTTGTTTCTCAAAATTCCTTTTTCTTATTCTAACTAATTCTCAGAATTTTCCGCCAATTGTATTGTTATTTTGTTTTTCCTTAGACATTATCCCCTTTTCGTTTCTTTTCTTTCCCTTTTTTTCAAAATAACGCACGAAAACCCATATATATAACAATATATAAAATTATATTAAAATGTTATTGGTTCACTCACGGTTTTTCTCGCTCCATCGATGCGTTGGGCCCAGCGACATGATGCGCGTATTCAGGAACGTGATGTGCTAAATAGGGAAAATTTGTCATAGGTGTAAGTGCGTTTTTCTGTCTTTTCCGATATAACCCAGTTGTTTTGTTCTTTTTTTTTTTTTCTTCTTCGCTTTTCTTTTGCTAAATATTTCGTAAGTTTAATTTTTCATAGGATAAATTCATGTTTCAGTTATAAGTTTTAATGACATAAAAAAACCGCTTTTAAAAATAGAATAGTGAGAAGAAATAACCTTTTTGATATTTTCATTTTTGGTTTCCCTTTTTTTTTCCTAAACAAATGGTAGTTAACTTTTAATAGTTTTAATTTTTTTAACAAAAATTAAATCTTAAGAATAAAATATTAATAGAAAAAATATATGTATATTTTTGCTTTGTTTAGCACAATTTTTCATATACATGTTTTCTTTTAAATAAATACACCACATATTTTTTTTTTTTTTTTTTGTCAAAATTTTAATTAGAAAAAAAAACCTGTTATCATAAATAATATAAATTTTGTATAAGGATTTTATTTAGAAGAAAAAAATGTCTTCCCATTTCGGAATTAGTTATTAGCAAATTTAATTTAAAAATTTAGAAATATGACGCACATATTGTAAGAAATTTTAATTAGTTTTTATATTATAAAAAAAATTCAACAACTTTGCACGCTCCTACAATATCCTGGTATGCGTCTCGCAGCTTCTAGCGACTCCAACGATGACTGGTCTTTCAGCATTCTCAGCAGCATTCCCGGGCAGCAGTAGTATTCGTTTTTATTTTTGTCAGCTTCACATTTATAGTTTATAAACAGTTTAGATATACTTGGCGGAGTTTAAGTTAATTTTTAGCAGAATTATTTTGTTTTTAGCACAATTTAGGTAGTTTGTTTAGCATTGGCATGGGTTTTTTTTTTTTTTTGTCTTATATAGCATAGTCGGAATTTTTGGCTGTTTTGGCGTTTTGAATTTCTTTGGTGGTGTACTTTCTTTAGAACGAGAACCACATTGTTTTTAAAGGCAAGTTTTGCCTCGTGAGATTTTTTGAATAAAAATGAAATTTCGCTCACTCGGCACTGAATATTGTTTCGTCTTTACACTATGCCCTTGTATTGGCCACTATGTCCGCGCACTTCATCATTTTCTCCTGTACAACCGGCTTATGCCACTATTGGGCCGCACGAACTCTCGCAGGCCACTTTGTTGAACACCACGGATTGGCCACTTAACCACTGACTTAACACTCAGCAACTCCTCTTAATGATCTGGCACGACTTATGCGTAACGACTCATCCTTCGACATACCAACGACTTCCCCGATCTTACTGCGGTGGCCGCTTATAAAGGCAAATTTTGCCGCAACAGCGCATAATCGCCTGATCTTCCAAATTCCAGCAGATCACCCCACTTCTTTGCAGAAATGCGACAAAATTTGGTGCATGGGGTGACCTTTACGTGGTTGGTGGAATGCAGCAGCCAGAACGGCAAAGACTTCACCAGCTGCACGACACAACAACAACATTCTTGGAATAGCAAGTGCCGGCAGCCGAAATGCATCCTACCAACACTTCGCGCAAGGTCATAAAGTGCAGCGCGGCCGAAGTGCACTACCACCGCCACACCCCACTATCTGCTGGATACGCAGATTCGATTTAAGAGCGCCGCGCTAGCGCAGTACGAACGCACAGCAAAAGAGAATGCGCAAGTGAAGCGCGAAATTCTGCGCTCACGTTCGCCAGCGTGGGTGGCTCAGCATGACAACAACAACAACCATGTTGGCTGCCAAGTGTGAATACGAGCACTAGCGAGCGCTCACTCGATCACTGCTGAACAAGTCTAGTTTGATTAGCGCTAGGCTGATTAGCGCTAGCGATTAGTGCAGTGCGTCGCATTAATACGCGGCCCTGTTTTATGTATCTGAGTCTTTATATGCAGCCCAGTACAGCATGTTTCCCCTTTGCTTGCTCAACACAGACTCTCTTCACTGCCCATCACTTAGACTTGTTCGTCCCGAACAAGTACCGAGGCTCCGCCGGAGTAAGACGCCAGGCGCTCCAAATGGACTACTTTTAACCTGGCGTTAAAGGCCGGCCTCGATAGTCAAGCGGGTAGCGCGCTGGCTTCTCATACCAAAGGCTCCAGGTTCGATTCCTGGTTCGGGCTGGTGAACAACTCATCTACTTCTATCGCTATCCACATGAAGGGAATGAGAATTACAAGAATAGCACAAGTGCGCTCTTGGCAGGCAATGGCAAAACTTCCAAGTGTGAACGAAAAACTGCCAATCGCCGTTCGGATTCGGCGTTAAACTGTAGGTCCCCCCCTTTCCCCATCCGCTGAAATGTGTGCTGTAACATATGTTGGCAAAACAGTGTTGCATACACAGTTCAAAAACGGGTGAAATATGTGGTATCACAATGGGATACCGCCACCGCAACCTAACCTAACCTGGCGTTTCTGTTGCCGCAGCGTTGAAACGTGTTCACCACGTCATTAATCCTGGTCACGACCCTGTACGGTCCTTCCTATGACGTTTGAAGTTTCGGAGACAAACCTTTCCTCCGCTGCGAGTTGTAAAGCATTACCAGATCGCCTTCTTGGAATCCTTCTGGGTTAGCCCGTAAACCAAAGCTCGCTGTTAATCTGCTTTCGACTCGTTGAGTGCGGCTCCGCGATCTCCTCCTCGGCCCTTTCGCAGCCGAACACCAATTACAACCTCTGATCCACTCAGCGACAGACTCCTGGCATCCTACCCAATAGAACCGCCTTCTTATCTTGGCGACAGTTTTTGCCATGCCTAGTTGCCCTCCACTGGAGTCGTCATGGGTTGCCTCGATGACATCGTCGATTCGGCCTCTCGGGACCACTTTTAGGGATTTTCTGGTCCTGCCATCCCTGCTCTCCCACTAGCGGTATAGGCAGCCATCCTGCAGACGTAGACTTTCCCACTGTGCCCAGTAAGCCTTCGCGATCGGGCTCTCATCAGCCATCTCCTGCCAGTCCGGCCGTAATCTATGCGCTTTGCCTTTGATGATCTTCGCGAGATCCGTATCCTCGCGCTGGTCCTTCTGTAGCCTTTCCGCAAGCCAATCTTCCTCTTGCAGAACTCTTACCGACCGTACATCCACAATCTGTCCCTCGTTTTCGGCCTGCGAATTATGCCTGCGCTCGATTTTGCATGAATGGTTTGGCAGAGCGTCATCCCTTCTTGGCGATGTCTGTTGTCCGGAACGCTTTTCTCGCAGATGGCAGTCTCGTGATATGTGTCCTTGCCTGCCACATCGCCAGCAACTGACTCTAGATGACACTGCCCGCAGCCCCGCTGGTGCCTCCGAGCTCACTGTCTGGCTTTACGTGACACGTCCAGATTGGGCTCGACGCCTTTCCGCAGATGAATGTCGAAAACTTCCTCTCCAGGCCGCCTCATACGTCATCGCGCTGGTCACCGTCTCCTTAAATGTCGGCTTGGCCATCATCAACAAACTGCGACGTGCCTCTGGGTCATGAAGACCCTCAATAAATGACTCAATCTTCATCCTCTCGAGGTCATCAGCGCCGAATTTCGGGAAGCACAACTGTACGAGCCGCTCAATATCTGCTGCATATGTCTGCAGCGCCTCGTTGGCTCTTTGTCTACGGTTCTTCAGCTCGCAGTAATACAGCATTTTGTTGTGCTCGTCACTGTATCTGGCTGCCAGCGCCCTTATGACGGTCTAGTAATCACCTCTCAAACCTTCCGGAACTGTTTTTATTACCTCAGCCGCAGGACCTCTTAGAGCCAGTATCAGTTTCCGACCTTTCCTAACATCGGTCCACTGACTCTCCAAAGCAGCCATCTCGAATTGTAGTTTGAATGTGTCGAACGACGTAGTTCCATCATAAGTAGGCACTTCTATGGCAAAACTTCCCTCAACCGACTGCACCCTTGCCTGCAGCTGTACCTCTCTAAGCCGCTCGTCGATTTTTCTGTTCACCGAATCATCCAGACCGTCAACTCGTCTGTTCAGGGAATCATCCAGGTCGTCGACTCGTTTGTCCAAGTGTTCCACTTGAGCTCCCAGATACTCCACCTTCACATTTAGCTTGTTGGAGATTTCTTCCACTTTCTGCTCCAAGCGCGCAGAATTTTCCTGAAACTTGGTTTTCATTCGCTCTGCTACTTCTCGGTTCGCCGATTCCATTTTCGCTATTTCTCGATTTGTAGTTTCGAGTTTCGCTGCTATTTGCGCTGACATTTCCCGATTTTCACGGTTTGAAGTCTCGATTTTCGCAGAAGTTTCTTGAATGCAACCATAAGCCGGCTCATTTCCATTGCTTGTGGTGGCGCAGCCGATGCATCCGTACTTTGCATCGACGCAGCACCCGCAGGCGATTCCTCCACTTTGGCCGACGCCTCTTGTTCCTGCGTTCCGAACTCGTGTGCAGCCCAATCGTTGCCACGTGATTCACACGCCTCTCGCAAGCGCAGCTGCAACTCCACCTTTCCGCCAGCAGTCGGCAAATTCCAGACAGCCTGCTCCTTCTTCAGCTGGTCCACCTTCAGCAGCTCGAGTTTAACCATGTCTGCGTTTTTATACTTTTATTTTACTTTCAGTAACACAATCCGAACTTCTGACACAAAATGTTTCGAAAATCCAAATTCGTTTTCCAAGGTTCGTTGTGATTGTGTTTGAAAATAAAACAACTTCAATTACTCAGCGTAAAAACGCAGTCAGAAATCAACAATCACTTTATTTACAGATTTACACTTGTTCTACTTTACACTACTACTATTGCATGTTTCCCCTTTGCTTGCTCAACACAGACTCGACCCATTGCGCTGCACACTGCTGCTTTTATACCAGTTTTCTTATCGCGCCGAAGTTTCTTGCAACTTCCAATTGGAAAGCGCTCGACCATTCTCGCACAGCCCATTTCTTCGAGAACCATCCTTGCCATATCGGACTATACCAAGCGAATTATACCAAATTTGCCGTACTTCAAAGTGCATGCGTAAAAGTATGCTTGGAAAAGCGTTCATGCACAGCACAGAGTGCCTCTTCGTTTCAATATAATCGGCCACGCCCACTTTCCGTGCCCACTAAACTAACAAAACGAAGCTACGGTACATGTCGGTAAATCAGTATTAATATCAAATGATTCCGTGTTTCATCGATGCTAACATAGGATATATAAGATTCACCACGCCCACCTGATATGCCTTTTCGCAATGCCCACTATAATAACAAATCAGCCATGGTATATTTGCTATAGCAATATGGGTATCAGACGATTCAGCGTGTCATTGCGGCAAGCAAAGGCTATAATATAATCGGCCACGCTCACTTTCCACGCCAACTAAACTAACAAAACGAAGCTTCGGTACATGTCGGCAAATCAGTATTAATACCAAATGATTTCAAGTTTTGTTGATGTTAACGTAGGATATACAAGATTGACCATGCCCACCTAATACGCCTTCTCGCCACGATCACTATAATAACAAATCAGCCATGATATATATGTCACAGCAATATGGGTGTCAAACGATTTAGCGATTCGATAGGGGGAATGGGGTGGGTTTTTGATAAGGGGGCGTAGCAGCGCCCATACAACTTAAATTTTCAATATGGAATATCTTCGGAATGAGAAAACGGGCAGCATTAAAATTTGGTGCGGGGCCACCGTTTGATGTGCCGTTTCACTGGTAAAACTTTGTGAGCGTTGGACAAGGGGCGTGACACTTTTTAAGCAACACAAATGTTTTGAATAGCTTTGGAACTACAAATCACACAGTTAAGAGGTTTGACACAAGCTTACGATTTAGATGTGCCCTTCGACATGGAGAATGGGGTGGATATCGGACGAGGGGCCTGACACTGGCAATGGAAACCAAGTTTTTAATATGAAATATCTTTGGAATTATAAGTCGGCCAGCATTGAAATTTGATATAGCATCATGGCTTAGACGTGTCGTTCAAGTGGTTAAATTGTATGGGCGTTGGACAAGGGGCGTGGTACTTTTTAAGTGACCTTATTGTTTTCAATAATTTTGGAAATGCAAATCACACATCAAGATATTTGGCACATACTTACGATTTAGGTGTGCCCTTCGACAGGGAGAGTAGGGTGAGTATTGGACGAGGGGCATGGCACCGTCCATACAACCCAAATTTTTAATGTGGAATATCTTCGGAACAATAAGTTGGAAAGCTTTGAAGTTTTGTATACCATCGTCTCATAGATGTGTCATTCTACTGGCGGTATATTTTTTGCGACTAAATTTTTTGGGACTGTAGGTCCCTTCCACCTGCGTACAAAATTCACACGCACAACACGGGTGGTTGCGGGAAGCTAGGCCTTAGTCTCGCGTAAGCGGGCTGTCGTGCCAATCAATTAATTAATTAAATTTTTTGCGACTGTATCATTGGAAATGAAAGCCGCATATCAATGAGACCGGGTCACACCATTCGACTGGAGGAATGGATTGAGCATAACATAAAAGACGCGTGGCACCGCCCAAAGAGTGTAGTATGAAGAAACATGATTTATTGGGCCCATTGACTTCAAACTTGCGTGCACAGCCGCAGGGCCCTACTAGTGATTGATATTCCTCAATGGAACATAAACGGCTTCTACAATAACTATCATGAACTCGCATTCTTATTCAAATCCTACCACCCCTCGGTCGTCCTACTACAAGAGACGCACTTAGCCTTTAATGTGGCTGCAGCCGAACCTATGTAAACAGTACGAAGCGTACTTTCATAATCTGCCTTACAACACCACAAATAAGCAAGGTATTGGTATTTTGATTAACAGAAATATTCCACATTCACTCATTCAAATAAACTCACCCATACAAGCAATTGAGCTAAACCTCGCTAGAAAAATAGCAATAATTTGCATTTACATCCCCCTTCTCAGCACTTTACCTCATTAGATATATTACAAATTTTGAACAAATTTTCGATATCAGTCATATTGGCCGGAGACCTTAACTCGTGGAGTTCGCTATGGGGCACAACATCAACGAACTTTAGAGGTAAGCATATTGAAGACGTGATTCTTTCATCGAATCGTATTATCCTCAACAACGGGTCACCCACCCACTTATCCACTCATAACACTTTTACCCACGTCGACCTGACCCTCTGCTCCGCCAGTCTTGCACTTAGGTGCTCATGGAAAATTCTTAATAGCATGCACGGAAGTGATCACTTCCCAATTATTACAAGTATTAGTTTCTGGGTTAACCAACAAAAATTTTATCGCATGCAGAAATTTCAACACTAATGTCGCAGACTGGCCCAAATTCAAAAAATCATGTGAGCAGCTCTCCGAAAATTTCCCGGTCTCAAGAAACATCAATCAATAGACGTCCTCTAATACGCTCGGCGGATCATTTTACAATACCGCAGACTAAAAAACCACCCCCTAACCAGTCAGTTCCGTGGTGGAACGCCAAACTTTCTTCTCTGCGCTCCAACAAACAAAAAGCTTTCCACGTACTAAGATGACATCCAACAAACCAAAACCTTATCAATTATAAGAAAGCTAATGCAATATTTCGATTGAATGCTAAAATTTGCAAAAAAGAAGAGGTTTGAAATCCTAACTAGCAAGATCAACCCACTCTCAGCATCCCACAAAATTTGGTGCGATATTGAAATGCTCGCCGGCACGCCAAAACAATTTAGAATCAACTTAATTAACACCTCTAATGGCCCACTTTCTACCCCACATGACATTGCAAACGTACTCGCACACCATTTCTCAGACAACTCATCCGACAACAATTTCTCCAGCCAGTTCATCAACAACAAATACCACTTTCTTAACACAACTACACACACATACTCCCATCTGTCACCCTCTGCCAAACAAATTGACGCAAATATTACACTTATAGAACACGAACTATTGCTCAAATCAGTAAACGGTAAAACACCCGGTATCGATAAAATCTCATACCCAATGATTAAAAACCTCCCCATCCCATTAAAAACACGTCTGATCAACCTATACAACTCAATTTTCTACAGAAGCATTTACCCCCAAATTTGGAAAACCTCCACAATCGTACCCATCCATAAACCCAACAAACCCATTTCAGAAATCGATAGTTATAGGCCAATCTCACTCCTACCATGCCTCGGTAAAGTTTTAGAAAAAATAATCGCTAGTCGATTGATGTGGTTCGCGCAAAATAATAAATTTATACATCCCAATCAAGTCGCTTTCAAGAAAAGCCAGGGTACAGGGATGTACTTCTGCATCTTGACCACATCATTAGCACAGCTTTGTCGGCAAGAGACCATATCAGCGTTCTTGCTATTGATTTCCAAAAGTCTTTTGACCGCATTGGTGTCAACATTGTCTTGCGTCAACTCACCAAATGGAAAGTTGGACCAAAAATGTTTAATTTTGTTAAAAGCTTTTTGTCCAACAGAAGATGCAGAGTCAAAGTAAACGGTTTCTTCTCAGCATTAAATCCACCTCAAAATGGCACACCACAAGGAGCACAATTGATCAATTTTGGTCTCAGTGCACATTTCCCCTTTCAAATCTATCTAACGAAATACCCGTACCTTGACCACATGTTGTACGCGGATGACCTAGTTGTATTCACCAAAAACATTGGCAAAAATGCAGTAATGAACAGCTTTCGTAGTATACTAACTGATTGCTACAGAAAAAACCAGTATTTTTCACATTTGTCGAAAAATTAACTGTTTCAACACCAATCTAACTTTTAACAGAAACACCATAAAATGTGTACACAACCTAAAAATCCTAGGAATAATATTTGACAATAGATATAGTTTTAAGAATAATTGTAAATATGTCAATATGTTGTTCACTACGTTAAGTATAGTCATCTAAACATCGCCTTATCCATCCATCGACACTCATCACCGTCACCAGGGCATTGATATTATCAAAAATCGACTACGGACTCCCGATATACGGCCACTGTGCTAAAAGCAATATCGGGCAGCTGTTTGCGCCTTACCATAAAGCGATAAGCCGTAGCATTCGAGTATTTCCAACAACTCCAATAAAAACCTCTTAGCGGAATCAGGACTCCCCTCAATCGCTGATAGAGCCGAAGATGCAACGCGGTGCCTTCTTCCAAAACTAATCTCAAGGGGGTCGTCTACGTAGCGGCCTGATTTTCGAACCTTTTTTTCAAAATTTATTACGAAGGAACGAAAAACGATATTCACTCATTTTTTCGTTTTTTGCTTATTTAATCGTAATCTTTCAAGAAGCAAGGTCATAAAAATTATATTTCTACATATTTGAGTGTAGGATGACCTTGAACGTGCCCTCATCAGAATTTTGATATCAATTTTCCTGCAGGATTTTGCGCCAACCACGTAACCTACAACAAAAAATGAAACTAATCTATAATTGATATTCATCAGCTATGCTTAGACACGAGCTTTTTGTAAAATTCAAAAATATCTCGAAATGGTGGACATTTTTGAAATAAAAGTTATTTTTCCCTTTTTTTCAAATGTTTATTCCCTTTATAATAAAAAAACCATATTTTGTCAAAAGCTCGTGTCTAACCATAGCGACATGTTTTCTGAGCAAGTTAAAAAAGAAATCGAATCGATGCGTGTAAAACTTTTCTTAAAATCGTGCAAGTTAGAAAAATACGGCTTTCGGGAAAACGCGTTTAAAGTTCACAGGGAGCGCGCGGAAACACCGTGAGCGAGCGTGCTCAATGCTCTACAGCTCAATAACCGTGAAGAGTTTACCCAAATCCATTGAAAATAACATTCCTCACGTCAAAAAATGAAAATTATGTAAAAAAAACGATTTTTTGAAACTTTATACGTAGACCCCTTAAGCAACTTAAGCAAGAATCGAATACTAGCAAATGATTATAAAAATTCGTTAGCTCGAAAACGCCCTCAGCGCATAACTTCCGCTATCACAAGATACATACAATTCGGTAGAAAGTACGACCTGCCTTTAAAATTAACAACGCCAACTCAACACCATCCATCTTGGGCACTTAATGCTTCATGCTTTATAACCAGACTTACGCGCCACCCCAAATAACATACACCTACCGCAATATACAAGCAGCTGTACAACGAGATTTCTACCGAACTAACTACAACTAACTAACTAACTAACTAACTAACTACAAAACTAACGGACGGAACTTTCTTTTCACCGACGATTCTAAGACAACCCTCAACACATCATTTGCAGTTGTTAAAGATAATGGTATACCAATCAAATTCGGACTTCTTCATAACTTTTGCTCAGTGTTCACTGCTGAAGCAACCGCAATTCTGGAAGCAGCGTACTTTGCTCAAGCAAGTAAAGACAAATTTGTAATATGCTCCGACAGCCAATCTTGCATAGATGCCATTCAGTCGCGTACAAGCTCTTGCCATATAATTACTGTCATTCAAAACATCATCACAAGAACATCAAAACGTATCAAAATCATGTGGATACCCGAACACATTGGCGTAAAGGGTAATGAGCTAGCTGACTCTGCTGCAAAAAACGTTCAGTATACTCCGACTCCAGTCCAACCAATGTTTACAAAAAAATCAATACGCCACCAGATTAATGCACAGCTATGGCAATCTTACGTACACCACTACACGCTCATAAATCCGCACTAAACTCGCCCAGTATATCCAAGCGAATTAGCCGTCAATGCATTAAAACCGTATATCAGACTCCGGCTTGGACACACCAAAATAACTCACGATCATCTGCTTCAGAAAACAAGCGCTTACAGCTGCCCATTTTGCAATAGCGCAGCAACCATTGATCACCTAATAAATACTTGCCCACAACTCTCCACTCAACGCAGCACAATCTTCACCAAGAGCAATCCAACCGAAAATCTACAACACCCTAATGTCGAGAACAGAAATAGAATATACAACTATCTAAAAATGTGTAACTTAATTCAGTATATTTAAGCCTTCCGAATTCAGTTAACATCTGTATCTCACCAACCAGCCGATAGCCTCAGATGCTAGTGCTGCTTTTTCGTGGAGTGTGTCAGACGGAAGAACATGGTAGTCTTCTTGGACACGACGAGATTACTCCCCCTCCCGTTTTCCAGGGTGCAGAAGACGATGGTGCTGGGCAAACTGCTTTTTGGGCGGGGGAAGACCCTCAAAAGGGTTACGCCCCCTTATTACACCCACTATGGTAACAAAACTCACCTATGGAAAGCTTTTGTAGGGCAATATGGGTATCAAACGATTCAGCGTGTCATTGCGGTAAACATAGGCTATAATATAATCGACCACGCCCACTTTCCGTGCCTACTAAACTAACAAAACAAAGCTACGGTACATGTCTGAAAATTAATGTTGATGTAAAATGATTCTGTGTTTTATAGCGGTACACATAGGCTATATAAGGTTGACTACGCCCACCTTTTACTCCTTCCTGCAATGCCCATTATGATGATAGAAATTAACTGTGGTATATTTGTGCAAAACAATATGGATATAAAAAATGTTGTGAGTCATTGCAACAAATATCTATATAGGTTATGTAGGGAAGGGTGTGTGCGTCCCAAGGGCAGCACTTCCACTCGCAGGCCAAACTGGCCCATTGTGAATCCCTTCTTAGAAGATTCTGGAGCAAGCTAGTGGCTCTCCGCTCGGGGCAAACCAATTCGGCCTCTTGATGAAGGAGAGTAGATCCGAAATTTCAACTACTGCTGCGCAGGCCAAGTCTGCCAGGAACCTTGACCCAAAGGTACGGAGTCGGCGTTCCTGCAGAGCCGGGCAGTGACACAGGTAGTGTTGGATCGTTCCCACTTTTTCCTCAACTCCACAGCTTCTGCAGACATCACTGGACGAGAGGCACCATTTGACAAGCATAGATCCAATGGCGCAGTGTCCAGTAATGACTCCAACAAGCTGCCTAATAGAGGTTCGACTCAGGGATAGTACAAATTGTGTTTTCCTCACGGAAAGGGAGGGCCATATTGCCCGGCAAGTACTGCAATCAGTTCTTCTCCGTCATGAGGACTCGATGTAAGTTTTGCTCAACCTGTCAATACGCAAATACAGGGCAGATATCGGAGGGAGCACAGAGTTATCCACTTCGGGGAGAGGCAGGGCGACCCCCTTTCTTGCCATCTCATCCGCTGCCTCGTTTCCTGCCATTCCAGCGTGGCTGATTCCAGCGCTTTAAGAGCTGCCTGACTATCCACACAGATTATGATATCCGTGGGTGGTAATCCGCCGTCGCAGATTAGTTCAGCAGCTTTCCAGATTGCAAATATCTCCGCCTGAAAGATGCTACAGAGGTCCGGGAGTCTGAAAGACCGTTGTGCCCCCAGTTCATCTGAGTGGAGACCAGCTCCTGTACCTTCCTCCATCTTAGAACCGTCTGTGAAGATGGTGATGGAGGCGTCTCTTGTCACACTTGTAAGCCCCCATTCTTCCCTTGAGGGAAAGGAGCGAGTCAAAATCCAGGTGTGGAATCAGATAGTCCCTGCGGGAATCTAGTAGCTGTTCTGTACCTGGCCTCGCAAACGACCTTAAAATCCCCTCTCTCAGTCTGAGAGCGCCTTTTACGGCACAGCACTTAATGAACTGCTCTATTGGGTGCAGATGTAGAACCATCTCTAGGCCTGCCTGGGAGGTGCTTTTGTAGGTTCTTGCTATTCCCATAGCCGCCAGTCTCTGCACCTTCATCAGTTGCGTCATCAAGGACCTGGTGTCCGTGGCCGGTCACCAGACAATGGCTCCGTAACACAAGATCGGCCGAATGATCGCTGTGTAAGTACATACAGTGGACAATGCTCGGTCGCAATCCCCACTTTTTCCCGAAGGCCTTCTGACAAACGTAGAAGGCATTCAAGCTCTTCTTCACCCGCTCTTCCACGTTGCGTCTCCAAGAAAGCTTGGAGTCGAGTGTGGTGCCAAGGTATTTCACCTCGGGTGAGAGGGTGATAGGGATGCCGCTTAGTTTCGGCAGCCTAAACTCCGGTATTTTGTATCTCCGGGTGAATAGTACCATAACCGTCTTTGAGGGGTTAACTCCTAGACCGTTCTGCTCTGCCCACCTAGAGAGTTCTCCTAAAGCAGACTCTATGAGATCACGGATGGTGGAAAGAAATTTTCCAGGGATCAGGATAGTGACGTCGCCCGGTTTGCCATTTTTCAAATTTTTTTTTTTAAGTTAGAGTTTTTCAAAATCGCTATCTACGCTGGAAGGAATGTCTAATAATGAAACCATTTCTAAGCTGTAAGTACAGATACAGTTCTTTTTGTGATCTTACAGATCTCATAGATGAAATAACTGGATCAGAAGAAACTGCTAACATCTTGAAAAGGTCTTCATCTATACCTTTTGTAGTGCTTATTTTTGCATTCTTGAGCTTCTTCAAACAATTCCCCTTTTGGTAAGCACTGGTATTCTATTAATTCCTTTCCATGTGCTACAATTTTGTGCACCGTAGGAGTAAGTTTTTTCTCTGATTAACTCAATCGAGGCTGCAATCGAGACTGCTAAGTTTTAGTAAAGAAATGGACTGCGCTTGAACCAGATTTAAGTTAAATGGGCGGTGCCACGCTTCCTTGTTTAATACCCGCACCATTCCCGCTGTCGAAAGATATGAATAACCAAAGAATATACAATATAAAGAATACGCATCTTCAAAAATTTGTCAAGCGTGTTTCTTGACACCGGGGGGAAGAGATGAGCGGAGGCATAGGTTGCGGGAAATTTGCTCGCGCTCAACAGTTTGCGATCTTGTTCGTCGAAGCGCAAGCGGAGAGTAAACAACGAACCAAAGCTTCGTCATCGTCGCACTATGGCCCGGTTTGCCATTTTTCGTTGCAAAAATCATAACTTCTGAACCAATAAAGATATTTAAAAAATTTAAACTGCATCTGAAAGTGTAATATCTAAGCTTTAAATGGACTTAAAAACAGGGTGCCACAGTAACAGGGGGCTTTAAAATTTGTTGCCAAAGTTAAGATTTACTAAATCTTCATACTACAATGAAATTACTTTTTTGTTTGCATTAAATAATGAATTTTTTATGTATTTTTTTCTAATAAATTAATATAATTTATTGATTCATACGTAATTTTTTACAAAAAAAAATTTTTTTTAAAGTTCGAGTTTTTCAAAATCGCTATTTACGCTGGGAGGAATGTCTAATAATGAAACCATTTCTAAGCTGTAAGTATCTGTAAGTTCTTTTTGTGATCTTACAGATCTCATAGATGAAATAACTGGATCAGAAGAGACTGCTAACATCTTGAAAAGGTCTTCATTTTGTCTAGCTCGTGATATTTTGCAAGTGTTCATACATCTATACCTTTTGTAGTCCTTATTTTTGCATTCTTGAGCTGCTTCAGACAATTCCCCCTTTTGTAAGCACTGGTATTCTATTAAATCCTTTCCATGTGCTACAATTTTGTGCACCGTAGGAGTAAGTTTTTTCTCTGATTAACTCAATCGAGGCTGCAATCGAGACTGCTAAGATTTAGTAAAGAAATGAACCAGATTTAAGTTAAATGGGCGGTGTCACGCCCCTTGTTTAATACCCGCACCATTCCCGCTGTCGAAAGATATGAATAAATGGTAGGTTCGTACTTAGTTTCATTGCTGTGCGACTTATAATTCAGCAAAATATTTAGGTCACAAAAAATATGCCACGGCCCTTGTCCAACGCCAATCAAATCTTACCAGTAGAATGACTCATCTATGGGACGACACAATACTAAATTTCAATCCTGTGCACCATACAATTTCGAATATATTCCATTATTCAGATTTGGCTTGTATGAGTGGTGCCACGCCCCTTCGTCCAATACCCGCTCCATTCCCTCTGTTGAAGGACACGACTAAGTAGTAAGTTCCTAGTGAATTTAATTGATGTGTGACTTATAGTTCCAACGTTATCGTCTGAAAATTTTCAGGATTCACAGTCAAAAATTACAGGGGTTTTCCGACTTTTCCAATAGATTTTCCGGAATTTTCTTTTCGCACGAACCTGAATTGACTCAAAGCGAATCCAATAAAGAAAATTTCATTGAAATCGGCCAGTCCGTTTGAGCGTCATTAAATATATAGATATAGATAGATGCCAGCAACACAAAATGGGTTTTTGACAGTACTAAATGTGCGCGATTTTCCGTATAATTACGTGTTTTTCGACTCGAAGTTGCTTCACTTTTATTGCTCTAGAAAGTAAAGCGGCAACGTAGCCTCCTGGATTCGAAGATCTCGAGGATGTTGTTGATCACAAGCAGTCACAGCAGAGGCGAAAGGACGCCCCCCTGAGGTGTGCTCCTTGTGGTTAACCTCCTCACCGAGCACGAGCCTAGGAATTTTAGGCTAAATTTGAAACAGATAGGAGAAATGATAAACGGTGTTGCTCGTTTTGTGTTCCGATCAAAAATTACTTGCTTTATTCTTCGGATTGCCTTTTATAAATTTTTCTTACAGAAATATGCTTAATAAATAAAGTTTGTTCCCACGAACAATTATATGTAAACAAACAAAAATGTAAACAAATTGAATGCAAGCGAACCAAAGGGCGAAGCGTTACAGACGCGTCGTCAGCGGTTTATTTATTTATTTAAGCCAATCGAAATACAAAATATCTACAGGCTAGAAAATATACAAAATGTAACATTACTTAAGAATTAGACTAACAATTGGACTAAGTATAAAACATATTAATTAATTCTTTAAATTTTGGTTTTGAAATGGAAAAATCGACATCATTGCTGCAAGCCTCGAAGCGCCTAGTGTGGATGTATGATAAAGCTAACTGGAGTGGACTTAATGAATTTTTCGTCCCCTTCAACTGGAAATTGTGTTTTCTTGATAGAAACATAAATGCCGCAGCCAAAATGGTTGAAGAAATAATATTATTGGGAATGCGGTCCTTCATCCCCAATAAGCTAATTTGCATTAAACCTAAGGACAATCTATGGTTTAATGAGACATGCAGAATTGCTGTCAGGTCTAAAGAGGAAGCTTTCAGAGCATGGCAGGCAAATAAAAATGCCACCACTGAACAGCTGCGTAAACAGGCTAGAAATCGATGCAATGCCATCCTAAGGTGCCAAAAGTTTCTGCACGAACAGCGCCAAAGGAAAAAAGTTCTTCAATGCCAACGTGGTAGTAAGAACTTCTGGTCATTCGTTAAGAAGGTGAAGAACCAAACATCATCTTCAATTCCAACTCTTCTTAACAATGATCAAATCATCACTCACTCGGTTGATAAAGCTAATATGTTGGCTAAAATTTTCGCAGAGAATTCCTCCCTGCCCCCCAGCGATCAACCACTACCCGTAGTCGAGAACGTATCTTGCTCTATGCCAGAAATTCATTTTCGAACGCGGGTAGTTAAAAGAGTGCTTGCAAATCTCGATGTAAATAAGGCTTCAGGGCCGGACGGCATTCCAGCCCTTGTTTTGCAAAGGTGCGCTACCTCACTGGCTTGTCCATTACGCAAACTTTTCAACATGTCATACACCACAGGTGTATTTCCGACATGTTGGAAGGTAGCAAATGTTCAACCAGTTCCTAAAAAAGGCAAGACTACAGACCCTGCGAACTACCGACCTATAGCAATCTGTTCGGTGCTTTCCAAAGTAATGGAAAGCATTGTAAACTTCAACCTTGTGAAATATCTGGAGCACAATAGACTGCTAAGTGATCGCCAATACGGCTTCCGAAGACAACGATCGACGGGAGACCTTATGGCGGTCCTCACCGAGAAATGGAACCACAGCATTCTAAATCTCGGTGAAAGCAAGGTTGTTGCATTGGATATTTCCAAGGCCTTTGACCGGGTGTGGCATAAAGCACTCGTGTCAAAATTGATTGCCTATGGTGTCGGTAGTACCTTCTCTCGTTGGATTACGAGCTTCCTCTATGATCGCTCTATTCGTGTTGTAGTAGACGGCATAGCCTCGGAAAAGCATTCCCTTAGCGCGGGAGTGCCGCAGGGTTCGGTCCTTTCTCCAACCCTCTTCCTGATCTTCATCAACGACCTGTTGTCGTCGACGAAGAATCCCATCTACTCGTTTGCGGATGACAGCACCATTTGTCATTCATACTCTTTCACAAAGCGTCCCAGCTCTGTGGAGATTGAGAGAGAACGGCGCCGTATGAATGACACACTTAATAGCGACCTACAAACAATCTCCAAGTGGGGTCAAGTGAACAGGGTCGATTTTAATCCCCGCAAGACCCAATGTTGCCTGTTATCCCACAAGCGAGTCTCCCCACATCCCAACACATCCCTGGTTATGGGTGATGTGGGTATTGCGGAATCGGCAGCTCTTGATGTTCTGGGCATGTCCATTAAGAACGATCTTCGTTGGAACGATCATATTTTTGGCGTGTCGAAAGAAGCAGCCAAGTGCCTCGGCTTCCTAACGCGGTGCAAAAAATATTTCACTCCGTCTGATCTCCGCATTATTTACACCACCTATATCCGACCTAAAATTGAGTTTAACTCGCACCTCTGGGCGGGGGCTTCAAAAACTCATTTGGAGCTCCTCGATCGGGTGCAAAACCGTGCGATTAAACTTATAGGGGACAGTAGGGCATCCAGCTCTATTGACTCCTTGGAACATCGTCGAAACGTGGCATGTGTGGTGTTATTTAACCGATACTTTTTCGGTAACTGCTCAGTGGAGATAAGCAGCTTGATGCCATCACTCCGGGTATTCCCCCGGGCAACCCGTTTGAACACTGGCGCCCATGCTTTCCACGTCGAAACGATGTTCCAGCGCACTACGCACTACAGGGAAAGTTCGTTTCTGGCCCGTACAGCGCCTTTGTGGAATGGTCTCCCTGCGGATATTTTCCCCAGCACTTATGATCTCGATGGGTTCAAGGCAAGAGTCCATAACCACTTCACTCATAACCCTATCTCCTAGCCTTTATATCCTTCCTGAACCAACGCAATGCTTCGCATTAATAGGGGTCACCACCGCGCGTTTGTTCCTGTTTAAAAAAAAAAAAAAAAGCCAAATTATTTAATTGCATTAATGATCTAGCAGCCGCCGTGGCTCAGTTGGTTAGTGCGCGGTCCAAGCGAGTCGCATGCAGAGCGACGCTAGTTTGAATTCTGCATGTAGTAACACCTAAAAAAAAATAACGGGAAACTCGTTTTCTCTTTCGGTGGCTGTCCTCTCAGCTGGAAATGGCAAACCTCTGAGAGTAAAAATTGCCTATGAAAAAGCTCCCAACCTGCCGTTCGGAACCGGCATAAAACTGTAGCTCCCTTCCACCCGCGTACAAAATTCACACGCACAACACGGGTGGTTGCGGGAAGCTAGGCCTTAGTCTCGCGTAAGCGGGCTGTCGTGCCAATCAATTATTATTAATTAATGATCTAGCAAGCGGTTGATTATAAGCATAGTTCGACTTGTAATGCTTTACTACAAATAATTTATTTGTGCGAGTAGTTCTGATTGGGACGAAGAAGTTTATAAGACTAAGTAAAGCAGGGCACTTGGTACTGCCACAAATGACGTCATATACGAATAATAATGAATTTACCATGCGCCTCGATTCTAATGATTTCAAATTTATAAGTAAGCAACGTGACTTATACGAAGGAATCGGTTCATGAAAGTTTAGTGAGAATAGGGCAAATTTTAGAAATTTCTTCTGTACTCTTTCGGGGCGATTAATATGAACAGCATAGAACGGATTCCAAATAAAAGCAGCGTATTCTAGCCTAGACCTCACGAAAGCAGAGTATAGAAGCTTGTATGTATAGGGGTCCTTAAAATCAGAGCAGTTTCGACGTATAAAGGCTAACATATCATATGCTTTAGGGATTATATTATTTATGTGATTGACAAACGTCAATTTGGAGTCGAGCAGTACTCCCAAGTCTGATATCTCATTAACATCTTTAAGGCGATTATTTGCAATGGAAAAAAAAGTGTGAATATTATTATTCAATCTCGAAAAGGTTATGTGATAGCATTTTTTAACATTAAGAGCTAAGTGATTTTTAAGGCACCAGATATTCAAACTATCCAAGTCAGTTTGAATACGTGCCACATCACTAACACAGCGAGTTTTAAGAAAGATTTTAAGATCATCTGCATACAAAAGGAAATTTGTGTTCCAAAAGCAAGACTCGATATCGTTTATAAACAACAGAAAAAATAACGGCCCAAGGATGCTTCCTTGGGGAACACCAGATGTGGCAGCAAAAGACTTCGACTTTATGCTATCCACAACAACATGGCAAAGTCTGCCACATAAGTAAGAGTGTATCCATTTCAAGAAAGAAGAATGAAAACCTCTCCAATTTCAAAGTAAGAAGTTTGTGTGACACTTTGTCAAAAGCTTTCGAGAAATCAGTGTAAATAGTGTCAAATTGAAGTCTCTCTTCAAAAGCTGAGAAGCAGTATTCAGTGAAAACAGCTAGGTTAGTTACTGTGGACCGGCCAGCGATGAATCCATGCTGATTAAGGGAAATAATTCTAGAGAGAGGAAAAACTAAGTATTCCTTCACAATTACTTCAAACAATTTTGACACGGTTGAAAGTTTCGAAATTGGGCGATAGTTTGAAATATCATTTTTGCTCCCATTTTTAAACACTGGAGTAATATGCGCAATTTTCCATCTTCCAATGAAGTCACCGGAAGACAAAGAGAGATTAAAAATATGACACAGAGGCTTACAAATTGTAGAAGCACAGTTTTTAAAAAACAGAGAAGAGAAGCCATCACTATCTGCCTTAGCCGAAAGCTTTAGTTTCATGATACCTGCCATGACATCACCTTCCGTGATTTTCAAAGATCCAAACTCAAACGACGAGTGAATATTGTCTAATATGGAGCTGTCAATTGACTCTGAATCCGCTGCGAAATTTGACATAAAGAAATTAGCAAATAGGTTTGCGATACCAAGCGCAGAATTCGAAGAAACTCCATTATAAGTCATTAAGGAAGGGATGTCCGAATGCGATTTTTTAGATTGAATAAACTGCCAAAAGGCTTTTGGGTTGCTTTTAATACTGGTTTCAAAGTTTAAGATTAGGTTTAAGGTTTGTTGCAACGTCAGTTATTCTGTGGTCAATTCTGGGTCAAGTGGCAATCCGGCGGTTGAATCGTGTCGAAGTGCGGATGTGATTTCGAAATATTCCGCGTCGCGGTTTTATTGGTTTCTAGAGAAAGTGGTTGCGGTCAAGTGGCACTTCGCTTGTTGAACTGTGATTTCGAAATATTCTGCGTCGCGATGTTATTGATTTGGAAATTCGATTCCAAAGAAAAGTGCTTGACAAAAACCATAATCGTAAATAAAGCTTATTATTATTTTTGTGACAAGTTGTTTAAAAAATACTCCGCGTTGGGGTGACCGTAAGTGGGGTGACCATAACTCCCCCATTGTTAGATTGAGGCTCCGACGAAATATATAAAGTTTGTCTCTTTGGTTTTAACATGATAATAGTGGCAATGATTATAATTAAGACTATGCATAAAGTGGTGAAATTTAGGGAGTAGTTTATGTTATTTTTATATTTAGTGTCTAAAATAAGGTCCTCTATTTTATTTTTGTACTTTAGTTGTGTTGAATATAGGTCTTCAATTTTTAATTCGTTAATTGTGTAATTTTCTTTTAGTTTAGTTATTAGTTGAGGTAAAACGATTTTTTCGTTGATTTTCAAAATGGTATTTGTGTAGTTATTTCTGTTTACTCTAATTACGCTATTTTCAAATTTGATGAAAAAGTTACCGTGAACGTTTACTTTCTTATTTATGCAATTAGTGCTTATGTTATTATTGTAGAAATTCTTAAATAATAACAAACCGGGTATTATTTCTTTAACCATCTGGTTTGTGTCATTCTTAAAAATGCAGTTTGCTTGCTCCTTCGTGATAATGTCGTGGATACATTTGTTTTCTATCTTAACTAAATTTTTGCTTAGGTTATCTGTTACATTATTGTAGTAGGCTTCACTCTTATCGCTAGTTCGAATTCTGCATGTAGTAACACCTAAAAAAAATAACGGGAAACTCGTTTTCTCTTTCGGTGGCTGTCCTCTCAGCTGGAAATGGCAAACCTCTGAGAGTAAAAATTGCCTATGAAAAAGCTCCCAACCTGCCGTTCGGAACCGGCATAAAACTGTAGGGCCCTTCCACCCGCGTACAAAATTCACACGCACTACACGGGTGGTTGCGGGAAGCTAGGCCTTAGTCTCGCGTAAGCGGGCTGTCGTGCCAATCAATTATTAAATTATGAATTATTCACTCTTATCGTTTAATATTGTTTTATTGTGTTTTAGGAATAGGCTCTTGTTTTGGCTGTTAGGAATTGGTTCAAATAAAATTCTTGAAAAGGTTTGTTTCGAAAACTTAGGGATTGATAGGGTTAGGATTACGTTGTTGTCGTGGAATACTACTAAGTTTTTTTATGTTAATGTATGTGTCGTAATCGTTTACAAATTCGAATTCTTGGTCGGTAAGTATGTCTGTTGGGGTTACTCCTAATTTACTAGTGAATATTATTTGCTCTATGTCGTCAACATGGTCTTTGAATAGAGAAATGTCGTTTTGTATCTGATAAATATTTTCTAGAAAACGTACTTCGTCTTCGATGTCGGTGATTTTATTCTGTATTTCTCTTGTATATTTGTTGATGTAATTTTGTACGGTGTGTTGTTGTATGTTTATGTGAGATGTAATATTATCTATTTTTGATGAGAGAATTTTACTAACGTAGGATTCCATAATGTTTGCAAGTTTTTCGTTGTTGTTTGAGAGTTGGTTTATTGTGTCTCGTATATCTTTTTCGTCGTCACTGTCCATGGTGCCAGCTATTACTTTTAGACCTTTGCCTATGATGTTCATTAATCCCCTTTTCTGTTTGAAGTGTGGTATAAGGTTGGATACTTTTGATTTTAGTAACATAAAACTCTTACTGATTGAATCGAATAGGGGTTTATCAAATGATGCTTTGGAGATTGCTTCGATATTTTTGGATATGATATTGATAGTTTGTTCGTGCTTTGTTACGTTAATTACGTGGAGAATTTTTTCGTAGTAATCGATGATTTTGACTTCTTCGATTTTTAACGGTATATGGTATATCCTTCATTGTTCGTTAGGTCTTGTACAAGTTATCGGAAATTCTGCTGACGCCGAAAATTTGCCGCCGCTACAGTGTTTATGTCAACAACCTCACAATGTTTACAAATAATGCTGACAGCGCGCCTCAAGGCGTTGACTTCGCGACGATCTGCTGCGTTCGACATCCGCAGCAGAAACGCTGATAATGCGTTTGCGAATATCGATTTCGCAACGCATGTTCAGCTTTAACACTAGAATGCTCGAGGGAGTCATTTTGACTCCATTGAGGTCTTTTATTTTTTAAATTATTCAAAACACTATACGTACCAGAATTACACTGTAATTTAATTTCAACAGCAAAAGCCACTGACAATAACTGTACAGTAGTTATGAATTCAAACAAGGCAATTATTAACACTAGAATGCCCGAAAATCTGACATACCTAAAATGCCTCGGGCATTCTAGTGTTAATTGTAAGCGAGTGTTCATTCCTATTTTTGTGGTCAACAAAGGCGGTCGTGCCGCACGAAAGATAAACTTAAGTGTTTTTACTGGAATCAAGCGAATAAGTCGGCCTGAAGAAGACCGCATCGTTAACTGGCGCCCAACGTGTTTCTCCACGCACTGCACTATTTCACTTCTGGACCCCGGGACACCGTTAGCATCGTTGGATCGTAGCGGGCTGGAACAACATGTGGACAGCAACTCCCCAGTAGCTGACTGACGACAAAAAGGAGACAGTTGCTCCCACCGACCCAGCATGTTCCCGACAGTTGTGGTTTCGTGAGTTGGCAGAACATTATTTAGTTTAAGCTAATAGCCACTGTTAAAATAGAAGAACAATTAAAGTAATAAGTGAAAATATTGTGAGAAAATTATATAGAAAAAAAATTTCAACCATAAATTTAATTTTGTTTCGTAAGAGTGAAATTAGGATTTAAGAAAAAAAAAAACCACATAATTAAAGGCTCGTAAAGCCAATAAAGAAATAATAAAAAAAAAATTATAACAAACTTCAACACTGCGATTCTGAACACCAGACCCTCCAGTGGATAAGAAAAATAACAAAATGGCACACCCCAACAACCTTATCCGCCCACCCGTCCTAAATGTTAACCAAGCCGGACCTAGTAGTGCCACCCCCCAACAAGCCAATCCCAACACACAAACAATTAGTGAAACACCAGAGCTAGAAGCTTTATTTTCAGGTATCGTAAAGAGGATCTACGTCAATGAATGTAGAAGCACGGTTGAAGCAATAGTTAATCCACATAGTGACATAGCAGGAATAGTAGATCAACCATAGACGATACGCATTTATCAAACCTTAGTGACTTGGACAAAATCCCCGATGTAGTGCGTTGCCTTAGGGACTTTTCAGGCAACCCTATCGAATATAGTTCCTGGAGGAAAAGTGTCGAACGTATTTTAAACCTTTACGAATCGCTTAAAATCCTCAGCGTCATAAGGAACAAAATAATTGGTAGTGCCGACAACGTCCTCGAATCTTATAACACACCCTTAAATTGGGAATGCATTGTAAAATGTTTGAATCTGCACTACACAGACAAACGGGACGTAAATACTTTAGAGTACCAGATGACAGCAATGGTACAAGGCAACAGAATAGTGCATGAGTTTTATCAGGCAGTCTACACTCACCTCTCATTAATTATCAACAAAGTTTCTAGTATGGAAATAGGGGTAGAAGCTATGCAGATCTTAACAAAAACATACAGGGACAAGGCATTGGATACCTTTGTCAGAGGCCTCAAAGGAGACGTACCTAGGCTATTGAGTATTCGTGAACCTGTAAATCTTCCCCAGGCACTACAACTGTGCCAGAAGCTCGAGAACCAACAATATAGAACGCAATTTTCAAATCACACCCATAATAATATTTCCAAAAAGAACCCTCCAATTCATCCCCGTGGAAATTATGACAATAGTCATAAGTTGCTACCACAGTTTTACCCACAGGTAGCCTACCTACCGCAGTTACGGCAACCGTACAACCAAAGTTTACCACAGGGAAATCAACCGAATTTCCAACATTTCAGCAGTCGGAACGGTATAAGGACCTTATTTTCCACAGTATAACAACTATGAGAGTAGGCCACCACCTAGACCATTTGGCCCGAAACCGGTTCCAGCCCCAGTCCCAATGGAAATAGACGATACCATAAGAACTAAAGCAGTAAACTACATGAATAATCCTGGGCACAATAATAGATTTATAGGAAAACGGCCTCAGCCGTCATCCCTTCAAACACAAGAACATCAAAAAATTCAAAGAAATTTTCACATCAATACCGCTGAAGGTAGTGATATCAAAGACTATGACGAAGCGGTAACGTAGGCGGGAAAACTAAAATCACCCATCATTCTCATATAAATCTCTTTAATCTTAAATCCGTCAAAATTAAAGTATTTTTACTACCAACGTTAACGGCATTTCATGGAATTTTGGGGAATGATACGTTGAAAGAGTTATCAGCCGTCATCCACACGAGGGACAATCTAATGATAATTAACGGCAACATAAAAATTCAGTTTAAACAACAAGTTTCCCAAGCAGTTAACTCAATAGACATTCGAACGACACATATGACATATGACCAGAAGCAAAAGATAAACAATCTAGTAAAGAAATATCCTAAACTTTTCACGGAACCGGACGAAAAATTAACTTTCACCACTACGGTAAAAGGTGAAATAAGAACAACTACAAATGATCCAGTTTATTCCAGATTATATGCATATCCAGTGACACTTAAAGATGAAGTTGAAAAACAGATAAAAGAGTTGTTGGATCATGGCATAATAAGACCTTCACGGTCACCATATAATTCGCCCATCTGGGTCGTCCCAAAAAAAATAGATGCGTCAGGGAAAAGGAAATACAGAATGGTGGTTGATTATAGGAAACTAAATTCAGTTACCATTCCTGATCGATACCCCATTCCTCAAATCAATGACGTACTAGCGCAATTGGGAAAAAATTAATATTTTTCAGTAATAGATCTCAAGAGTGGATTTCACCAATCCCTCTCAAGGAATCCGACATAGAAAAGACCGCTTTCTCCGTCAACAACGGAAAATACGAGTTTACACGACTCCCTTTTGGTCTAAAAAATGCTCCATCCATATTTCAGAGAGCACTCGATGACATTCTTCGGGAGCATATTGGAAAAATCTGCTATGTCTATATAGACGACATAGTGATTTTTGGAGAAAATGAGGAATGCCACATGAAAAACATTGAAAAAGTCTTTCAAACTTTGCAAGCAGCAAATATGAAAGTTCAACTGGACAAAAGCGAATTTTTGAAACAAGAAGTTGAATTTTTGGGGTTTTTAATATTTCCGCGTGGAATAAGAACAAATCCTGCTAAAGTGGAGGCAATTAATAAATTTCCCTATCCTAAGACTATCAAAGACCTTCGATCGTTTCTTGGCATGTCAGGTTTTTATAGGCGCTTCATAAAGGACTATGCGAAACTCGCAAAGCCCCTGACAGCGCTTCTCAGAGGGGAGGAGGGACGAAAGTCCAAAAACATGTCCAGGAAAAAAATTATACAACTTGACGAAAAAGCAACTGAAGCTTTCAATAAATTAAAGCTTTCTTTGACATCACAAGATGTCATGCTTAATTACCCAGATTTCTCGAAAGATTTTCACTTGACGACAGACGCGTCAAACCATGCCATAGGTGCGGTCTTGGCACAAGATGGAAAACCAATCATGTTCATTTCCCGAACGCTTAGCAGAAGCGAAGAACATTACGCTACAAACGAGAAAGAGAATCTTGCCGTCATATGGGCTCTGAAGTCACTAAGAAATTTTCTGTATGGTTCCGCCACGGTCACAATATTTACAGACCACCAGCCGCTAACGTATGCGCTAAGTAATAAGAACACAAATAGCAAACTAAAAAGGTGGAAAGCTATATTGGAGGAATACAATTATGTATTGAAATTCAAACCAGGTAGCACAAATAAGGTCGCCGATGCTTTGTCAAGACCACCGGAAAATTCCCAAATTAACTCAATGACTCCTACCCAACACAGTGATCAAAGTTCATCGCAAAACACAATACAATTTATGGAAGCCCCAATAAACGCCTTCAAAAATCAGATACTCCTCTCATTTGGAAAAGACTCCTATTACCAATTTCAAATCATTCACCCAACTTACCACAGGCACACGATCAGAGAAAAGGAGTTCGATGGGGACAAAATCTTTGAAATTTTTAAAAAATATCTAAACCCTTCAGTTACTAATTGCATTAAGACAGACGACGAAACTTTGGGCAAATTGCAAGAAATATATTCAATACATTTTAATCAATACAAGGTTCGCTACACTAGGAAAATAGTAACAGACTTACCCAACGAAAGTGACCAGGAAAATTAGATCATAAAAGAACATTCCAGAGCACACAGGAATGACAAAGAAAACAAATTGCAATTATTAGAGAAATTCTATTTCCCACGGATGGCAGCAAAAATAAAGAGAATCACCTCACAATGTAAAATCTGTAAAGAAAGTAAATATGATCGTCACCCCAACAAATTGATCATTCAGGAAACTCCTATACCCAAATTCGCTGGACAAATTATACATTTGGATATTTTTATCACCGACAAGAAGACAGTGCTAACTGCAATTGATAAATTTTCCAAGTATGCTCAAGCCAGGATTATTAATTCAAGGGCCGCGGAAGATATTAAAGAACCCTTAAGACAGATACTGTTAGCTTTTGGCGTCCCCGAGATAGTGGTAGTAGATAACGAAAAATCTCTGAATTCAAACGCAATTGTGTTTATGTTGGAAAATCAATTCAGCGTACAAATTTACAAAACACCACCCTACACTAGTTCAGCAAATGGCCAAATTGAACGTTTCCATTCTACGCTAATAGAAATCATGCGATGCTTAAAGGCAGAAATTAATTACAAAACTTTCTCAGAGTTATTGGATATTTCACTTTACAAATATAACAACTCTATACATTCGACCATAGGGAAAGCCCCAGTACAGGTATTCTTCAACAAAAATTTTACAAAAGACCCGGAACAATTGGAAGAGGAAAGGAATGAAATTATGAAAAAGCTAGAACAGAAACAAGAAGCAGATATTTCTTATCATAACAAAGCAAAGGTCCCATTCAAGTCCTATTCAGTAGGAGAAATAATCTATGTAAAAATCAATAAAAGACTGGGTAATAAGCTATCACCCAGATACAGGAAAGAAATAGTTAAGGAAAACAAAACCAGCACAATCATAACCGAAACAGGAAAGGTAGTTCAGAAGAGTTTAATAAAGGACTAATTTTTATCTATTTCCGATAGGTTAATTCTCCCGCTATGCCTTGCGGATACCCAAATCCTGGATTATTCCAACTCCCAATCCGGATCATTCAAAATCATCCACCTCATAAATTTGAAGGAGTATGAAGAACTTATAACCAGATTTGAGACCACCATACACTCGGCACTAAATCATACCCATCCCCTTTATTCATTTCTATCCTTTGAAGTCGAAAACATAAAAAATCATTTAAATAGATAAAGAACAACCAAAAGAAGTAAAAGGTCTATTGATGTTATTGGTACAGCATGGAAATGGTTGGCTGGCAATCCGGACCACCATGATTTCGAAATAGTAACAAATAAGCTCAATAAGGTACTCGAGAACAATAATAATCATTAATTGATTGAAGATTAAAGAATTGAAGCTGCAATTGTGCATTTGAAAGCTGTTTCAAGACACTCTCTCTCTTTGCACGGCACTGCACTGCACTGGCTCAGTGCAAACAGATCGAATCAGAGCTGCCAGCGAAGAGAAGCAAAACATGTGGGTGCATGACATATGAGAGCTGAGTCTTTGTTGCTTTATAACATTAGTGTGTGCGAACACACTAAAGGCAATGCACAGTAAAGGCAATGAAATTTACTGCAATGACACTGAATGCAGTAAGTTATACCAAAAAGTATGGAAAAATATTCTTTGGTTATACTAATCGAACAATTAGTGCTTTGTTGTTATTGTAATAATAACGCATATTTTTGAGTTTTTTTAATGGTATTTAATTCAAATTAAATTTCATATTAATTTACAAATAAAATATTTTCACCTAAATTAAAACTATTGTGTTTTATGGACATAAAAAATTGAACAAAAATTAAATTGTATTTACTTGTGCATCTAACTCCTTTTTTTCAAAATTTTTATTTTAATGATGGCGTTGGTTAGCTGATTGCTAGACTAAAAATTACAATAATATTGTAACAACATATACACTAGTCAGAATAAGTTTGCGTACAAGGGGTACGTAGCTTTTTCATATGAAAAATAAATCAGTTAAAGTTATTTTTCAAAAACAAAATATTTTTTATTTCTTCCGTAAAGTTAGTTATTTCATTCCATTAAGATAATAATATGAAAAACTTGACCAAACTGTAAAAGAAAAGCCAAAAACAAAACATGTTATGAATTCACCTCAGAAAAAGTTTGCGTACCAGATAAGATTATGTAGTTAAAATGTAATTGAAACTAAGTTTTGAACTCCCTGCAGAAGTTTCGGCGTACATTTTATTAAATTCGGTGTTTTTTCAGCGGTTATTTTGTTACATCCTTGAATTGTTATATTGATTTACTATATCTTTGAAGATGGAGTGTTGTTAGGCTCAGGGTTCAAGGAAAACCTTTATATGCTCAATTAGATGCACGTAAGGTGAATAGGGAGGAACTTTTTCAACTTTGTTGAGTTAGTTAATAGCAAACATAGCTTCGCATCGTATGCATTGCGCCTTGAGGTCATCGTAAAGTTGAATGAAATGTTGGAACCTGATCCAAAATTTTGAAACCTTGGCTTGCATAAGCTTTTAGATAACCCCTTGGAACTATTTCTAAATAAAACAACATAGCCTGCTCACTCCTTTACTAGACATGCTGCCCTATACCATACCCCCTCAAATGCTATGCTTTGCTGTTAATGTCAGATTTTTGTTATTAACTGAACCCTCTTCAAATTAGTTGATGCCTTTTAATGCCAAATATGCTAAACCATTATCAGAGAACAATAAATCTTCCTACTCCATAGATAACAACACATAGTCCTGGAAATGTGGTTTTCTAGACTCTTTTAGCCTATTTCCACTGAGCGCTTAAATGCATTTAAGGGCTCTGTTAAGTTTGACAACTGTCAAGCGTTTCCACCGAAACTGAGTTAAATGCAACAGCTGTTTTTTGCCCATACTTCCATTTCGGTTATGAAAAGACAAAAGAATAGACCGCTCTTTTGGGAAAAGGTAAGTGTATACTGTAACTGGTAGTACAATTGCAACTTTATTCATTCGAACGTTTTCCCGCAGAATCGCACGAGCTCATATTGGGAAAAAGAGTGCCAGGGCTATAGCGCAATGGAATTCAAAAATCAGTTTCGCATGGAAAAAGGAAGTTTCGTAAAACTATGCGACATGCTTAAAGAATTGGAAAAGGCAGACACCAACTTCCGGAAGGCTATTCCGCTTCAGAAACGAGTTGCTATTGCGCTATATGCCCTTGGTTCGTCGGCAGAGTACCGCACAGTTGCCAATTTATTTGCAGTTTCCAATTCTAGCGTGTGCAGAATTGTGAAAGATTTTTGTCTTGCCGTTTGGAAGTGTTTGAAGCCAATATATCTTAACGATTTCCCACTAACGGCTGCGAAGATCCAAAACATTGTAAAGGACTTCGAAGAAATGGGATTTCCACAATGTCTTGGAGCGCTAGGTATGACAAAATACAAGAACTTTGCGATTTAATTGTAATGCATGTAAAACTCTGGTAGATGGATGCCATATTGAAATCAAGCCAAAAAAAACAGAAGCAGTGGATTATTTTAATTATAAAGGATGGTACTCTGTTGTTCTTTTGGCTTTGGTTGATGCAAGGTTTGCAAATTCATAAATTATTGAAAGAATTAAACTTCATTAGACCTACTCTTGCAGGTATCGCTTTTTGTACATAAACGTTGGCAGTCCAGGAAGATGCAACGACTCCAGAATTTACGAATCGTCCTTGTTGAAAGCAGAGCTGTCACGTTGCACATTGCTTCATAGCATGCGCACAACATTTAATAATGTTGAAGTGCCAGTAGTGATTATAGCAGACTCAGCTTTTCGTTTATCGCGCACCCTACTTAAGCCATTACCGTTTAACGTTGAAAGTACACTGGCTCAACATGAATTCAACTTCAGGCTATCTCGCTGCCGCAGAGTTGTTGAAAACGCATTCGGCCACTTGAAAGGCAGATTCCGCCGCATTGGGAAGGGGTTGGACAACCGTATTGATAATACGAACGTTATTATTAAAGCGTGTTGTGTACTCCATAATTTTTTAAGTGCGGAAAATGATGAAGTTGCCGATATATGGCTTAGTGAAGGCATCGAAACATAAGGGCAAAGTGAAACTGTGCAAAGAAATTAAAGGAGATGTAATCTCGGAGACACTTATCGGAACGCTTTAAGTCAACACTTTAGTCAAAGGTAATTATTAGCCTGGTTTTAGTGTCGTATGAAAAAAAATACTACGATATTGATAACTAGCAAGGCTAGTAATTATTAATTTTTATTCAAAAATTGCAAAATTTTTTCTGCCAATTGCTGGCTAGTTGCACTTTTTGTTTTTGCTAGTTGCTAGTTGTTTTTTTCTTATCATTTTCGACTAGCTCGTTTATTGCAATTTCGATTGAATTGCAACAATTTTGTATTGACTCTGTCATTCCCGTATTTACAGCAGTGCGGCTGTGCTGTCGACCCGTCAGCATTTCCTGGCTTGACCGCGATGTTGAAGGCTCTTCAGGAGAAAAGGGAGAAGGCGCAGGCGATGAAGTTGCTGCCGGAGAAAACATCTGTGTGTCCACTATGTAAAAAACAAAATATACATATTTTCATCTGAAATATTCATGTGTTGCACTTTTTATATGTACATACTTGAAAGGCTTTCCTCCACAACGATATCCACGTCAATTGATCGATAGCCGCCAATTATTTGATGCAGCTTCTCAAATGCCGGCCACTCCGGACGCGATCCTCCTGAAGGCCCGATTTCTGCTTTCAACTTTCTAAACACAGGAAAACCAAGAAAGATTAGCTACAATAAACAATACTAAACTTCACCATCAACTTACTTGTATTTTGCGACCATATTTTGCATTTTGAATTTAACGTCCTGGCCAGACACTTCAATACCTCCTACTGCCAGTTCAGCTGCAATCTCCTTGTATACGTGTGTGTTCTTCCAGCAGTCCAGGAAGGTCTGCTCCTCGGCCCGGGTCCACTTTCGGCGTTTTGACGTCATTTTTCCAACTTTTGAATGATTTTTTATTTTTGTGAAATGCAATCAGCTGATTGAAACCAGCGTTGCGTTAATTTAAATGTGAAGAGGGGCTGTTACCAATTTCATGATTTTTGTTTCCTTTTTTAACTGGTTATTTCCAAAAATATTCACTTCGTTTATGGCAAAGGATATATATTTATGCCGAAAATCGCGAAGTAAGTACTTTTTAGTACGAAAATTCGAGTACACAAAAAAAGATTCATCCCCCTTATTATTTTCAAATACACACGGCTCTGGGTGCAGTCACAGGAACCTGTCAAAATGTTTAAATTTTTTGAACATGGGTCCCCCTGTACACTTTTATCATTTTCTGTTAGACCTCTGTAAACGGCAAAAGTGAGTTAACTCAGTTTTGAAAGTGAGTTAACTCAGTTTTGAAAGTGAGTTAACTCAGTTTTTCACAACAACAATTTCATGAGAATTTGGGCATTTAAATGCGATGTCAGACTGCAGTTTAGCGTAAACTGCAGTTTAGGCCCAGTGGAAATAGGCTATTTGATGGACTCTTTCACGAAAGCAATTATGTGCTCCTTGTTAGTAAGCTAAATATGAGATTCTTACATGCTGTTATGTAGAGAAAATTTGTTTATTTCAGGACTTTTCTTATAAAGTCACTGCTACTGGGTTTTATAAAATATTTCTATACATTTCTGAAGAAATCGGATGCAACTAGCCTTATATTATGATGCACTGATCGCAAAACAATCTAATCCTATTGCCTGGGTAGCTTAGGAAAATGGCCAGATCGTAGCAACGAAGGAAGATTTTCTGTTTTTTTGTGATTTAAGATGGCTTTTTGGAATAACGAATGTGCTCTTCCAAAAATTTCTCTAATCTCACGAAATTTTTTGTCAATTTAGGAAAGATTTAGTAAGATTATCCTTTTATCCATTTTAATTTTTTCGCTTGGGTTCTATTGCTTTCTATATAATTTCAAGCACATATACGTTTAAAAATAATTTACAAGTCCGTTTACTGCTCAATGGAATATAAATTTCCAAATAAAAATAAAAAGCATAACTGGAAATCCCCGTTATTAGTTTTGTACGCAAACTTATTCTGCTCCGTTTTGTTAGTATATTGTCAATAAATACGAATACATGGAAAATTATTATTTTAATATATCTAAAACAGAACAAAAAGTGTACTTAAAATAATTAATAATTGATTGGCACGACAGCCCGCTTACGCGAGACTAAAGCCTAGCTTCCCGCAACCACCCGTGTTGTGCGTGTGAATTTTGTACGCGGATGGAAGGGAACTACAGTTTTATGCCGGTTCCGAACGGCAGGTTGGGAGCTTTTTCATAGGCAATTTTTACTCTCAGAGGTTGCCATTTCCAGCTGAGAGGACAGCCACCGAAAGAGAAAACGAGTTTCCCGTTATTTTTTTTAGGTGTTACTACATGCAGAATTCGAACTAGCGTCGCTCTGCATGCGACTCGCTTGGACCGCGCACTAACCAACTGAGCCACGGCCTGAGTAGCCTAATATGTTCGTTTATTGTATTGTGAAGGTGTTCGACATCTGCATTAGATGTGTGATTGTTATTAGATGTAAAGTGAATTTCTATGTCTTGTTGTTTTAAAAATTCCGTCAGTGGTAATGCTTTAAATCCGAGTTCATTGTCTATTATTATCTTATTTACGTGTCCTACTCTACTTAAGTATTCGCATAATGCTCTTTTGAATTCTATCCATGATCGGTTGTTGATTTTGATGGCTTGGGCGAATTTAGAAAATTTATCAATTATTATTAGAAATAATGTTTTGTTCAGACTATAGAAAACGTCCATGTGTACAATTTCGTTTGGCTGATTTGGGGTTTCTGTTGTATTGAATTTGGCTTTAATGGGTTTTCGGTCGTATTTTTCTAAGTTACATATGTGGCAGTTGTTTATATACTGAGTTATTGGTTTTTTTAGTTTTGGATGGTAAATTTCCTGTTTTAGTTGTGCGAAGTTTTCGTTAATCCCTCTATGGTTATTTCTTTTGTGCTCCTTTTCGGTAGTTGTTGCTAATTCTTGTTCGGCTACGATATCCTTCAGGAGGTATTTACAAAGCATTACTTTAATGTTACAGTCCCCTGTATAGAAATATTTGTTTATGACTTGTTTGAATGTTTGTTTTACGTCTATATCTTCGATATAAACTGCGTTAACTTTATCTGGGTGATTTTTAATAATGGTAATTAGGGTTTCTTCGTCGTAACTTTTTGCATGTATTGTTTTGCGATTGAAATTAAATATATTGTTATTCTGCATTCTTAGTGCTCCTGATGTAGTTTTCTTTAGTATGAATTGGTTCTTATAAAAATTTACGGGTCTTTCGGATTCGTTCACAATGTTGTATATTATGTCATTAGTATTAACTTCGAGGCGGGAAAGTGCGTCGGCATTTCTATTTTGTACGCCTTTCTTGTATTTTATCTCATAGTCGAACTCTTGTAAGCGGAGTCTCCATCGCACGAGCTTCGAATTTGGTTCCTTGACTGAAAAAAGCCATGTCAGCGGTCGGTGGTCTGTTTCTACAAGTATTAGAAATTTTCTACCGAAGAGATACGGGCGAAAATGGTGTGTTGCCCATACGATTGCAAGCAACTCTTTTTCTATTGTGCTATAATTTCTTTCGTGGTTATTAAGGGTGCGACTGGCGTAGCAGATTGGGTGATTTTCTTGGGAAAGAATAGCTCCTAAAGCGAAATTGCTAGCATCTGTTTGTAAAGTGAAACCACAGATAACTCATCATATAGATGTCCAGCCTCATACGACGAAAACGGCACAAAAATTTCAAGCTCTGAGTTACAGCTTTTTCCGCAAAGCTTTTTTACGCACACAGCTGCATGTGCTCATCCAGAACTTTTGCCGGAGGGAATTAATTTATAATTTCTTTTCTTGCTTGCTGATATTTTTTTCTGCAACATACATTTATGATTTTAGCTACGACGATCACGTGCTGTATTTGGTGTAACAGGTAGACAGCACGTCAGATATCCGTAATTTCTTTTCCGTAAATTTCGCCGCGGGTTCAAGGCTGGGCGAGGAAGCAAAATTTTTGTTAACATTTAACGCTTTTTTTTATAAACCTTTTTAATCGGCTATAACGGAAATTAATAATGTGTTCAAAAAATGTGATATAAATGAATCGGCACTAAAAATTTTGTGCATGATCAAAGAATATAAAGAAAATAATTTTCTTTGGCATGATACATACACATCGTTGCTAAGGCAACGCATTGTCAATAGCTGCGGCGCCAGCAGGTCTATCCTCTGCGTCGGCGTAACTGTATTGCGACAATGAAGTGACCGCTGAACAATTACATTCGTTTTGGAATATTTGCCGATCTTTTCATTTTTTTTGCGAAAAGCAAGTGCCTGGGCGTACCCAGCAACAAATTAAAGGGGGTAAAGACATAACTACATTTCCGAATTCAGAATATAAAATTCAAATAGAATAGAATATAGATTTCTGAGCATATGTATATAAAATATAGAATTATGTAGGGGGAGCTACCCTCCTCTACCCATACCTAGGTACGCCCATGAGCGCCTGTCATCATCAACCGAATCTTTTTGCTGTATGGTTGTTTGTAACCGTATGCTGCGCTTGGTTGATTGATTTTAAAACTTGCGAACAATTATATGTGTCTCCAAAACCAAACAATTCACTAATCAAGAGATCTAGAAACCAAATAAATTGTTCATTCATCTTTTTTTCACGGGTCGTAAAAAAGGAATATATATTTAAAAAGAAGCCATTAAAAAATTTTTGGCGGCTACAGTGAGGATTGAACCGCGAACTCGTCGTCCGAGACACTCCCGCTTACGCGTTTGACCATCAACACTCAATCCCGACTGGCTGCTTAAAAGGTGTGATAAGAGACAAGCGCCATTTTGACTAGAAAATCACATATTTCTGTATCTCAAAACAGAGTACAATGCGTGTGAAGCGGTGTTTGTGTGAGTGACATTAGAGGCCAAAAAGCTCTTATCGGAGGCCAAATTTGTCGAACTTTTTGACACATTTTTTCCTTGGCCGCTGGACATCTATATGATGAGTTATCTGTGGTGAAACTTTTGTTAAAATTAGGGTAGGTTAATATTGGATCATTTATTAGCATGGTTTTTAGTGTTTCAAAACTAGTTATGTATTCAGGATCGTTGATATTAATTTCACTGTCTTTCTGCAAATATTTTATTATTGGTTTAGCTATTTTTGCATAATCTTTGATAAATTTGCTGTAGTACCCTGTTAGTCCTAAGAATTGTTTGATTTGTTTCTGTGTTTTGGGTAAAGGGAAATTTTTAACGCAAAGTACTTTTTTTGCGTTAGGTTTTATTCCTTCTGGGCAGATGATATGGCCTAAGAATTCAGTTTCGAGTTTTAGGAATTCACTTTTATCAAGTTGGACTTTTAGTTTTCCATCTTTTAGACGTTGAAACACTTTTGTAAGTGACTCTACGTGTTCTTGTAGGGAAGTGGAACAAATTATAACATCGTCTAAATATAGTAAGCAGATTTTATTTATTTAATCTCCCAAAACGTTATTCATAAGGCGTTGGAAGTTTGCTGGGGCTGTTTTGAGCCCGAACGGCATTCGTACGAATTCGTAGTGCCCTCCTTCGACTCTGAATGCTGTTTTATGAATATCGCTCTCCTTAATTTCTATCTGATGGAAACCTTTTGCTACATCTAATGTGGTAAAGTAATGGCACCTTCCTAATTTTTCCAGGATTTCGTCCATATTGGGGATGGGGTACTTATCGTCGATCGTAACTTCATTTAACTTACGGTAATCAATTACCAGACGCCATTTCTTTTTACCACTAGCATCAAGTTTTTTGGGTACTATCCAAACTGGAGCGGAGTAGGGTGAATGGCTTGGTCTTATTATGCCACTTTCTAACATTTCTTTGATCTGATTTTGTACCTCTTCCTTATGTACGTATGGGTATCTATAAGTGTGGGCGGTTATTGGTATATTACACTACTCGACACGAAAAATGCTCCTAAAAATAAAAGTATTTTTTAGACTAATCTTCGGCCGCTGAACACGAAACTGAAAATCAAAAAATTTTCTTAAGAAGCGTTTTCGAAAAATCTTCGAAAAACACGTTTTTCCCCTCTTATTTCAGTTATAAGCACATATCTCGTAAACCAACCATCCGACTAACACATGTGGTCCGTCGTTCAGAAGGTAATTAACTAGCCTTTCCAACGATATATGGACTGTCCAAAACCGATGAGATTTGGGGAAGTTACTAACGATGAAATTTGAAGAAAATTGAGTTTTTTGACCTTTTTCAAAAATTATACATTTTCGAATGTTTTTTTTATAGATAAAAAAAATTAGCTCCTCTGGTTTTAAGATCTAAGATGAAAGATATATTTGTTTAATCGCTTCGTCGCGGAGCGGGGGAAATAAATGAAACGCGTTGGGTGCGGTTAGGGGTTTTGGGCTCTTTATTATTCGGCGGGTGAATAACAAGTGTCACAAGAAATACAATAAACATTATACGATACAAACGGCCGAAGCCGGGGAGCAGAAAATAGGGGGAAACATGAGTACAAAGGGAAAGGAAAGGAAGGGATTAGAGATGGGATCGACAGATCACTCGAGGCAGCACTCATTTAGCCATCGCGGCCGCCATTGCATATTGCAATAAAATTATGCCGCGGGCCAGACGGGCGAGGACTCCGTGGTGCAGCTTTTGCGGGTGCGGGTGTGCCATCCATCGATGCCTCGTCCTCGAGGGAGTGCTGCTGCAGCGGTTGGGGCGTAGTCACCGATCTGCAAATAGATGAGATGTTAGTTAATTGGAAATAAAAGTATTAAGGCTGACATCGTGGCAATGGGTAATCGTGGCTAAGCTGTGGAGTGTGCGAAAGCTATAGCCGAGGGAATATGAGAAAATACATATATAAATTGGCTGCATTGCCATGTCTTAAGGGGGAATGAGAAGCTCGAGCGAGAGTTATGAGGGGGTTCGAGGGGTTGTTTATACACAAGGTCTACTCCGCTCGGGTTATGAGGGAGTATTTTAAACATTATTATTGTATGTTCGTAGGGCTCGAGAGAAGCAAGGGAACCGAGCGAGGATGTCGGCTTGCTTTTCGAGAGGGTGGTGGCAGTCAACAGCTTTTTGATCCGGAATTGGAGCTGTGTGAGCATGAGAATTACTGAAGCCTTTCCACCAGAGAATGAGATCTTATAGATCTTGGAGTTTATACCCGATCAGTCCGCCGTCTGCGGGATTTGCAGCGTTTGGAGCAAGTCGCACTGGTGTGACGACTGTCCTCTTTTTGGACCCGGCATAGAGTCGGTGCAATGAGGAATGGCGAGGGATTGCAATTTCCGTCAGTTGCTGTGAATGTGGGCCATTTTTGGCGAACCCTTTTGGGAGACCTCATTAGAGGCGAAAGCCATCCTGCGGGGCCGAAACGTTTGGCAACGAAGGGGGAAATTTGCCGGTTTGAGAATGGGTTTGCAGGAGTGGTGGGTTCAAAGTGATTTTCCATTATTTCCGGGGATGGAAACCCTACGGGATTGAGGGCGGCAATCACTTGTGAAACGGCTTTCTTTAGTTTGGAAAGACTATTTTGAAGGGCGGGTCCAGTATGCATATGGCGACTTGGTACGTCTGTGGCACATGTCAAATGCGAAGGGGGTACTGGACCGCTTAATACCCACCCGAATACTGTATACTGAGCAAGTAAGCTGCCACATACATTCCGGTTGATACCTTCGAGCATGATCTGCGGAATGAGATCACTGCCAATCACTAAATCGATCTGCGCTGTCTCGAAGGGGTTTGGATCAGCGAGTTTTAGCATGGCGAAATCGTTCATATTAGGAGGGTTTATATGAGAAGGTGGGAGCAATTTCGTAAGCTCTTGGAGCCCGATTGCTTGCACGGGGAGTTTCGTGCTCGATTGGGGGACTGCCAATGTCAAGAAGCATGTATGATTGGCATTTTGCACAATCTTACCGCCCATGCCCGAGATTTGGAAGGGGGATTTCTCGATTGGCAATTTGAGGCGTTTCTGGACCTTCGAGGAGATGAAGGTACGCTGAGAGGCTTGGTCGATCAACGCTCGAACCTTAAACAACTTTCCTGCGTGTTCAATGGGCACCAGTGCCGTAGGCAGAAGGGATTGGGTGCCATTAGTGGAGTGTAAGGCTTGTACTTGGGGCGTACTTTGCCTGGAAGATGTGCGGAGTTGGTATGCGATCGTTTTGGAGCTGTTGCGACCTGTGGAGTGGTCGAATGTGACCAGTTAGGAGTATGAGAGGGTTGCGCATTGCCTTTATGGAAATGAAGCATGGAATGGTGCTTCCTTTGGCAATATACGCACGTAAAATTGCTTTTACAATCTTTAGTGAGATGCGAGGTAGCAAGACAATTTACGCAGAGATTGTGCTTCTTAACGTATTTTAATCGACTCTGGGGGGTGAGTCCTTTGAAGTTCTGGCAAGTCCGTATGGGATGACTTGCGTTGCAGAGTTTGCACGCGAGGTCCCTTTTCACTTGAACGTGATAATTTAGGGATTTGTGTGACCGATTTGGGAGGACATTGGAAGTCGACGGTTGAGACGGTTTCGGCTTAGAAGGGTGAATACTTTGCAGCCGTTCAAGTATCTCATATCTGCCGGTCAGGAACTCATCCATTTGCGACCAAGGTGGCAGATCCTTCCGGGATGTCAATGATTGCTCCCATAGAGCGAGTGTCTCTTGGGGCAATTTTGTACAACATATGTAAACCAATAGCGGATCCCAATTGTCAGTGTCTACGGCCTGAGTATTGAGAATAGACAGACAATTGTTTATAGTGCTCTGGATCCGCTGTAGTGCCTCACTATTTTCGGTGTGGGCAGGAGCGATATTCAAGAGGGATCTAATTTGAGTGTCAACGAGTATGCGCTTATTTTCAAAGCGGGATCTTAGGGCTTCCCACGCGAAACCGAAATTCTCATCGGTTAATGCATATTGCTTTACAATAGCACCGGCTTTGCCTTGCGTTTTGTATCGGAGGTGATACAATTTTTGGGCTGGAGTGAGCTGGGGGTGGTCAATGTAAACCGCAGTAAACATGTCTCGGAAAGACGGCCACTGCTCATAGCCCCCGAAGAAGGTTTCGGTATCACAAGGCGGAACTTGTAGGCAAATGAAGGGGGTATTTGCTGGTTCTAGGGGTCGAACCGGTTCCATATGCGCAGCGGGCTGGGGGGACTGAGTTTGGAACATCTCAATGATGTCCAACATCTGAGCCATGCACAACTCATACTGGTTTGTGCAGGCGTCGATTTTTTGGCTAGCCGACTCTTTGAAACCGTCGGGCTGGCTGTTGTCTTCAGCAATGAAGACTGCCTCATGTGCGCACAAAAGCCTCTCCCATTGGGCTTGCAAATTTTTTTGCTTAATTTGGACCAGGGATTTGGTCAAATCCTCAATGGGAGCCGATGAAAATTTTGTGCATAATAGCACGAGTCTGTCATACTCGAAAGTAAATTTGGCAACACTGGGATCGGTTGCTTTGGGAATGGAAAGTTTGGAGCGCGTGTTTGGTGGCTCCCGAGTGACAGGAACTGTCAAACGTGCATTGGTTGACTTTGTGGATCTGGAGGAAGGAGTCTCCATTGTGATAAGTTGGCGTTTAGGGGATCGCTCAGCAGGCATTTTGTTTAAAAAAGCTCGACAAAGGTAAAAGTTTAAATAAATATATGTAGGGTATTGTAAAATAGACGTGAAGTCTAACCGCGTCCGCGCGAACGATATTTGAAAATGGGAAGAGTTGGGAATGGGCAAATTCGTTTAACCGAATATATATTTTTGTCGAGCAAAAAGGGTTACACCCGTGTGTGTAAATGTGAAATATGTGTGTATGGGTAATAAGAAATGTGTATATGGGAAATTAATTTTTGGTAAATGTGAGTGGGTAATAAATAGAGATGTGTATGTATGTGGGAATTGGGAATGTATGTTACAATTATTATAATATAACAAATGTGTAGTCAATTGTGTATTAAATGTGTTTTTATTCGTGAAAAAGTGAATTTTATTTTGTATGGGAATGAGAATGTGAATGTGTGTGAATATATACGTATGTATGTGTATGTGTATAAATATCCCTGCAAGGACAGTGACCATCATTTGATCAATCATATGACAATCACATGTGATGAAATTTCGATCACAATCTCCATCATTTTTCCACTAGCAGTGTGAAAAATGTGATGGGTATTTTTGTGTCCATGCGATTCTGCATCACCTTCGTACACATGCGATTTAAAACGTGGTCCAACATATAGTTGTCTCGCTCACTCTAATCAGCAATGATCAAATCCCAATCACGTGTGATTCATCACTGCTGATAAAATTTCACTCATCAGTGATATCAAAAGGCATCACACTTGACGCATAAACCTATCACAGCTGATTGAAAATAAAAAAGCCTTGGCATTTTATTATTTCATATGCCTATTTTTATAAAAAAGGTTTTTATTATTCAAAAATCATTAATTTACACATTTATAGTGCGAACCAAAGTAATTAAATTATTAAAAATTTGGCAAATGTAATGAAATGAAATTGACCCTCAGTCCACGACATTTTTGAGGTTAGGAGCGCTAGCGCTGAACACAATCTGCAAAGATTAAATGAAAAGAATGCTAGCATTAGGCAAACAATTCTTTTGATACGCTTCTCATCTATTTTAAATAAAATTTAATTAACATATTTTTTACAAAATTAATAAACAATTGTACTTATCTTTTTTCAACTTTTCCACCGCTGACCTGCTTTTGACACACTTTTATTACACTTTTCACAATTTGACAATTGCGTCATGGGCGCAAGCGTCATAACGGCACGTGCCGTATGTACATATAGTGCCATCTCGTTTTCTCATACAGGGAAATTTGGCGTACTGAAACTTCTTTTTCCCGCTTGCATGGAACATACTTAAAAATTTCCTTTGTAAATGTTTATGTGTTAGTTTCAGCGAGAATTTTTGTAAATGTGTTGGAGTTTCGATCACACCCCTGCAAGACAGGACTGATGGAAACTCCAACACATCCACAAAAATTCTCGCTGAAACTAACACATTTACATATTCCCTTTGAATTAAAAAAAAATCCGAATAAAAAAAAAATTTCTTCTGCTATTAATCCAATGATAATAAAAGAGATAGTTCGGCTACATTTCTTACAAACGTGAAGTTATGTATGAGAGAACGAGATAGCTAATGTATACATTGGCTCGTGAATTTGACAGGTGCTCGTGCACATGGCGCACAAAACTCGTGAAGTTTGGTGAAATTTGTGAGCTGCGGACGGACGCTGAAAACTAAAGGAAGGAAAAAGGCGAAAAAAGGAAAAAAGAAAAGCAAAATAAAGATATGTATTTGTGTTTAGTGAATAAAGTTAATAAAATGAAAAAAAAGAACATTGCAAAATTGCTTGAGCAGACAGAAAAGGATTTACGAATCCAATGTCTAGAAATTTAAGAAATTTCAGGAATCCGCTCAAGCAATGCAATGTGCGGAAAAATTATCTTAAAAATTCTTAACTAAATGTTAACCCCTTTCTTTACCCCTATTTCAGACCACGTACTTACAAAAAATCAAAGGTTCAACTGGATATGAAGATATTAGCATCGAAGCATCACTTTCATACTACTATGGTTTAAAGTAATTAATTTTTAAATAAACAATTTTAATTTATTTAAAAAATTGATGAATTATTGTTATATAGTAAAAATAAACAATTAAACAGCCAACAAATGACTTTTAATCAGTGCTGATAGGTTTATACACCAGCCCTGATATCAGAAATCAATGAAGTTTCTATCAGGGCTGATTAATCATCTGATTAATCAGGACTGACAGAAACTCTGTTGAAAGCTGATGTGAGTGAGCGAGACAGCTTGAAATTCACAAGGAATTCAAACCAAAATGATAGAAGGTGCGAGCGAACAGCTGCCCATTGAATCTTTTGCCATAGTAGGTGCGAGCTAGACAGCTGTATATCTGTGCTAGATACCAAAACTCCTGTGTTGAAAGGTGATGCAAGATCACACGTATACGTGAGTTTCTATCAGAATTTTCACACGGCGCTTGAGAAACTGATGGGAATTCTGGTGGAAATTTCTATCAGCACTATAGGTTAAATGATTAATCATTTTACACACTGTGTTCTTGCAGGGACGTGTCTGGCAGGGATGTGTGTGAATAAATATGTGTATGTTTTAGTGTGTAAAAACGGTGAACTTATTTGTATGGGAATGTGTGTGTGAATATACACGTATGTATGTGTATGTGTATAAATTGGTGTGTATATATATATATTTGTATATATATGTATATGTGTATGTGATTATTTGTATTATTGTCAGTGAACGTAAAAAAGTTAAAATAAATATTTGTCCCACTGTATGCACTTGGGGTGGCAGCAGATGTGCAGTGTATGAGAATATGCAGCAGTATTGAAAATTTTCTGAGTTCAAGAAAATTATTCAATATGCTGCACTGTCCCACTGTGCTTGCGTGTATTTACTTCTGCTAGCGAAGGAGGGGAATTGCTTAGGCAGAAGTCTGAGAATATGTGTGCACTGGGAGGCAGCAGCGGGAGTGCTTGCTGCTGGTGCTTGTGTATATCGCACAAAGCGAAACGCGAAAATGTACGCAAGCGGGAAAGTGCAATGCAGCCGAAAGAAGAGGGCAAGTGCGTGCTGTTGGATGCTGGCTGCAGCGGGAGTTTTGCTGCTTTGCCAGCGGTGATCGCACAAGAGAAAATGTGCAAAAAGCGCAAAATTTTGTGCAGTAGCAGGAATGTTTACTGCACTGCGCGATTTTGTATGTGCACAGAGAAATGTGCACGACAGTGGCGGGAACCAGTAAATTATTATTTTTTACTGGATTTTTGGGAATGGGATTATTATATATATATATATTTTTTTAAATATGTGTTTTATGTTAGTGTATGAGTATGTAAAGTGTTAATTTTTAATAAAAATGATTGGGCTTATCTTTAGGGGCCCAGTGCCCGAGAATGAGAATCTCCTCTGCAGCTGTGTATCCGCTACTGTGTTGTGCTAAGTTTTGCTGTTGTTTTTTTTGTCCACTCCCTGCAGGAAATGTAACTAATTTTTAACTAATTTATAACTAGTCCTTTTCTGTACAGGACTGATTACAAATTAGTTATTTTGCTTGAAAAGAAGTGATTATTTTAACGTGACGATGTCCTAGCAGCACATCAATTGTCTACCTCTGCATGACTTCCCAACTAGTTTATAACTAGTTGTTTCCAAACCAATTAATAATTAGTCCGCAATGGACTGATTTAAAACTAGTTGTTTTGTGACTAGTTAAAAATTAGTTAGTTTGTAACTGATTTTAAACTAGTCAAATAGTAACCAATTAAAAATTACTTGCATATAACCCCATTAAATGAATTTTCAAATATACTGAATTCAATTCATACGATTGTGTTATTAAATGTTTTCAAAAACAAAGTACACTCCTTTTAAATAATATTTACAACTAATTACAAACAAAACAGCAAAAATGTAAAACATTTCATAAAAATAACAGTTCAAAGCATTTTACAAGAAAAATTTATTTAAAGAAAGAAAAGTAAAAGAAAACAATACTTCAGCCAGTTCACTTAAGGCACTAAGATATTAAATAAATTCAAGTTTAACGCCGGCAATAGCTGCTCTCAGCTCTTCCATGGGATCAGCTGCATTTATTGAATCTAGTTAAAAGAGGAACGAATTGTAGAATTAGTTATGGGAATATTATGCACAGTGAATGTAATTTTGAATATGCCCTGCAGGAAAGAAGTAGTCAGTTGGCAAAAGTAACTAATTTTTAACTAATTATTTGACAACTAATTTGTAACTGATTGAAAAATCATGCATGGCTACACAGTTCACGAGCGCATACACCGTACTCGTTGCGTTGTTCGTACAAACGACAAGTCGCCATTGGCGTCTGCGCGATGAACAAGGGTTGCCTATTGTTTGAAAATTGATATTTTCTGGGGTCACGTTTTCGATCCTTACAATTTGTAAGTGAATCCAATGGGTTGGCAACATACAACATAAACGACGCCATATCGTGTTTTTTCGTCAAAGCATGCGCGTGAAAAAGTGTAAATAAGTGCGTAGTTTAAAGAGGTGTGTAAAATAAATTATTTAATTAGTAAAAAAAATTCCTTAAAATCAAAAAATATTTGTCGGAAAATAGCAAAAACAGAAGTGGACTTGAAAATGCGGCTGAAGGCACGACTGAAGACGTGCAAGTGGAACATTTGTGCGCGGAAAATTACAGCGTGCCTGTAAGCTGCTGTCATTGTAGCCGTGAACATTTTTGGGACTAATGGGAAAAGGCTTAAGAAGGACTACAACACATTTTTTAACGTTTTGCTTGGTATGTATGCACGTACACATATGCAAAATTACATTCACTGTGCATAATATTTCCATAACTAATTCTACAATTCGTTCCCCATTTAACTAGATTCAATAAATGCAGCTGATCCCATGGAAGAGCTGAGAGCAGCTATTGCCGGCGTTAAACTTGAATTTATTTAATATCTTAGTGCCTTAAGTGAACTGGCTGAAGTATTGTTTTCTTTTACTTTTCTTTCTTTAAATTAATTTTTCTTGTAAAATGATTTAAACTGTTATTTTTTTGAAATGTTTTACATTTTTGCTGTTTTGTATGTAATTAGTTGTAAATATTATTTAAAAGGGGTGTACTTTGTTTTTGAAAACATTTAATAACACAATCGTGTGAATTGAATTGAGTATATTTGAAAATTCATTTAATGGGGTTATATGCAAGTAATTTTTAATTGGTTACTATTTGACTAGTTTAAAATCAGTTACAAACTAACTAATTTTTAACTAGTCACAAAACAATTAGTTTTAAATCAGTCCATTGCTGACTAATTATAAATTGGTTTAGAAACAACTAGTTATAAACTAGTTGGGAAGTCATGCAGAGGTAGACAATTGATGTGTTGCTAGGACATCGCCACGTTAAAATAATCACTTCTTTTCAAGCAAAATAACTAATTTTTAATCAGTCCTGTACAGAAAAGGACTACTTATAAATTAGTTTAAAATTAGTTACATTTCCTGCAGGGTGTGTACGTGCATACATACCAAGCAAAACGATAAAAAATGTGTTGTAGTCCTTCTTAAGCCTTTTCCCATTAGTCCCAAAAATGTTCACGGCTACAATGACAGCAGCTTACAGGCACGCTGTAATTTTCCGCGCACAAATGTTCCACTTGCACGTCTTCATTCGTGCCTTCATCCGCATTTTCAATTCCACTTATTTCTCCACATATTTTTTGATTTGAAGGCATTTTTTTTGCTAATTAAATAATTTATTTTACACACCTCTTTAAACTACGCACTTATTTACACTTTTTCACGCGCACGCCTTGACGAAAAAACACGATATGGCGTCGTTTATGTTGCCAACCCATTGGATTCACTTACAAATTCTAAGGATCGAAAACGTGACCCCAGAAAATATCAATTTTCAAACAATTGGCAACCCTTGTTCATCGCGCAGACGCCAATGGCGACTTCTCGTTTGTACGAACAACGCAACGAGTACGGTGCATGCGCTCGTGAACTGTGTAGCCATGCATGATTTTTCAATCAGTTACAAATTAGTTGTCAAATAATTAGTTAAAAATTAGTTACTTTTGCCAACTGACTACTTCTTTCCGGCAGGGCTGTTTGTGCTGTTGTTGCTGCCCTCTTTGTCTGCTTTGTGTGGTGCTGTGTGTTTTGTTTGTTGAGTGTGTTTGTTGTTGTTACGTGTTTTGCTGCGAGTGTGTTTGTTGTTGTTTCTTCTGCTGCCGTTCTTTTGTGTGTCACTGCACTGTTCAATGTTTTGTGCGTTTTTGGTTTTAATTTCTGCAATTCGTGTACTGTTTTGTTTCGTAGGTACGCTTTTTTTGTTTTTTAATGTATTTATTACTTTTTGGTTTGTTTCACTGTTTTTTGAGTTGTCACTCTTCTGTTTAGTTTTAATTTGTCACTGTCTTATAAATTGGTTGTTTTGTTTGAATTTTTTGTTTAACTTCTTTGTTTCGATTTAATTACGAGTATGTATTTGTTTTTTTTTGTTGTTCACTTTTCACTATGTTTTTGCACTTGTTGATTTTTAATTGTTATTTATTTCACAAATGCTTGTTTTCCGCGTCGGCACAATCGCGAGCGGCTCGAAGGACCATGTTTAATCGCTTCGTCGCGGAGCGGGGGAAATAAATGAAACGCGTTGGGTGCGGTTAGGGGTTTTGGGCTCTTTATTATTCGGCGGGTGAATAACAAGTGTCACAAGAAATACAATAAACATTATACGATACAAACGGCCGAAGCCGGGGAGCAGAAAATAGGGGGAAACATGAGTACAAAGGGAAAGGAAAGGAAGGGATTAGAGATGGGTTCGACAGATCACTCGAGACAGCACTCATTTAGCCAATATTATTTCAGCAAATATTAAGCCTTACATCAATGGAATCGAAAGAAAAATAACAAAGTTATGATGCTTTGAGTGAAAACACCAACTTTTAATTTATAGCACCGTGCAAAAAAATTTGTCTATTTTTCCGAGATCCATCCAAATGTTGATACAGACGTGAAACTAGAGGCCATTTATAATATCCGGGCATAGTCAATTTTTCATTTTCTGACCCAAAAACCTTCTTGAAGGACTTTAAAATTTTAAGGATATACACATTAAAAATATTTTCGATGGTGCAATGATGAAGATATGGGTATCAAATGAAAGAGAAAAATTGTCTCCTTTTAACTAAATTTTCTATTTTGAACTTTCAGGACCAAAATATGTCAGGTATGCGAAACATAAATGTTTTGGATCTCAGTCTGTAGATTCATACATTTAAAATTTTTTCTCTTTCAAAGTTCTAGTTAATTACCTTTTGAACGACGGACCACATGTGTCAGTCGGATGGTTGGTTTACGAGATATGTGCTTATAACTGAAATAAGAGGGGAAAACGTGTTTTTCGAAGATTTTTCGAAAACGCTTCTTAAGAAAATTTTTTGATTTTCAGTTTCATGTTCAGCAGCCAAAGATTAGTCTAAAAAATACTTTTGTTTTTTGGAGCACGCGATGAACCCAATTTTTGTCGAGTAGTGTTATTTGTAGTTCTAATTCCGTGTTTTATCGCGTTAGTGAAAGACAAGTCGGTTCCTTCTCTATAAAATATATTATTAAATTTCTTTATTACTGGCATAACTTTATTCTTCTCTTCATCTGAAAGATGTTGGGTTCGAATTTGGCTGAGTATGTCTGTTTTTATGTTTGTCGTTTGGACTTTTTGGTTGTTGTATTCGTGAATAGAGAAATTTGCTTCTGTTACTTTTGCTACGTCTTGTTTGTTAATAATTAAATTTATCTTTCCTTCATTTGGAATTTTTACAAGGGCGTTGATTTGGGAGTTATTGGCTACATATACGCCTTCTAGAATTTCAATATTTTTGTTTTCCGTTGCTACTCTTGGTAGGTAGACTAGACCTTTTTCGCACTTAACAGGAATTCTTACTTCGTGAATTCCCCCGTGATCGAAATGGTATTTCACCTGGTTGGTAGGGTATTGTAATGGGATTTTATTTTGCACTATTTGTAGTGTGCCATTTTCTAAGTTTATGATGGCTTTTAATTCTATTAAGACATTGCTACCAATTATGCCGTCGTATTCTGAATTTAATTGGCAAACAAAAAATTCAACTTTTTTGTTTGTATCTCCTAATTCTTTGAATAGAGGTATGTTAACCTTTTTCGTGTATTTGAACAGTGTGTTGTATTGTTTTCATAGTAATTGGTTTTTCTATTGGTACGGACCATTTAGGATTGCAGAGCCCAGTATTGATAATGGAGTGAGTGGCTGCGGTATCTATTAAAAATTTAAGGAATCCTAACTTTGTTCCTACTCCATACATGGTAGGTTTCCTCCGAGGCTTCTGGCTCAAAATTTTGGATGTTGTTAACGTCCATCGGTTCGGGAATAGGTAGTTGGTTTTGGATAGGTTGTTCGTTCATTCTTTGGTCATTTTGCCAATGGTTTTGATTCCTTGGTCTAGGTCCGTTATTATAGTTATTATAGTTTCGTTCTCTATAGTTGTATTGATTATGTCTATTGTGCTGGTTTCGATCGTTATTGTTTTGTCTGTTGTTAGGGTTTTGGTAATTTTGTCTGTTAGTAGGATTATAATTCTGTCTATTATTAGAGTTTTGATTGTAGTTTTGGCTATTTCTGCTACTAGAATTTTGATTGTTATTCTGGCTATTTCTGTTATTAGGGTATTGTCTGTTAATACGGTAGGATTTTACGTCTGTTCCCAAGTGTGCGTATCCTGCATCGAACAATATGTTTATTGCCATTTCCAATGAGTCTGGGTTTCTGCATAATAAAATTGACTTCATTGATTCTGGTAATTTAGATTTGAAGACATTCAGTGCGCTTCTCATGTTATTACTAACGATGGCATTCACTGCTGCTCCTTCACCGAATAGCATTGTGGTTTTATTATTCAGTCTTCTTAACTTAGTTTTTATGTCGTTAAAAAAGTTCATACTGTTTGTCTTAAAGGTCGTTCCTCTTAGTTCGTCAAATAACTCTTCTACCGATAGTCTTTCCCCGAAGTTGTTGATTAATACTTCTTTTATGTCGTTCCACGTCTCTACTTGACAATTTATTTCTATTATTTCCCTAGCTTTGGTTTTTAATTTGCTTTTGATTATGTCCGCGAAAATTTGTTGTGATAGGTTATTGTAGTTCTGTAACAATGGTTGTATCTTGTCTATTAAATTAAGGAAGTTCCGTAAATCCCTATAGTCTCCGTTAAATTCGGGTAAATTAGATAGATATTTTATTGGGTCAATTGCTACCTGAGCCAATTCAGCCATTTTTTATTTTTATTATAAATTTACTTATAAATAGGTATAGATCTACCAAATTGCTTTACAGATTTGTTTGACTTACTTAACTTAATATTGTTGTTGTCGCTCTGATCCTTCTGGTTGTAGATGTCTATTTTGTTGTTGCAGTATGGTTGTGGTTCCGTCTTCCTTGTCTGTGGGTTACTTGTTCCACTATTTGGCTTCTGATGTTCTTTAGTTTGTCCAATGCTTCGATGTATGTCGGCTTTTCGTCTTCGGTAGAGTAGAGTTGTATTCTGTTTTCAATTACGGTGATCATGGAATCAAGTTGGTCGATGTATTTATTCATCGGCCGATCGATCGTGTAGTGTTGTTGCTGTAGTGTTTTGTTTGTTGGTTTTTTGCACAGAGATGACTTGACTTGCAATACCTTGGGTCAATTGTTTGGTGTTGTTGCTGGTTTTTGTTTAAAGTTGTTTGTACTTATTTGCATGTATAATAATTTTTTATTATTTGTATAGGTTGTAGTTTTTATCGTGACTTTAAGTTATTGAATTATTGTACGTTGCTGTTTGTGGGTTGTTTCCCCACTTTTTGTATTACTTCACTTTTGCGTTTGGTATGGACTGATATCCATATCCTTTCACTTTTCGTATTACTTCACTTTTGCGTTTGGTATGGACTGATATCCATATCCTTTCACTTTTCGTATTACTTCACTTTTGAGTTTAGTAGGGACTGATATCCATATCCCATCCTCGTCGCCAATTTTAGGTTGGATTCGAAACAGATAGGAGAAATGATAAACGGTGTTGCTCGTTTTGTGTTCCGATCAAAAATCACTTGCTTTATTCTTCGGATTGCCTTTTATACATTTTTCTTACAGAAATGTGCTTAGTAAATAAAGTTTGTTCCCACGAACAATTATATGTAAACAAACAAAAATGTAAACAAATTGAATGCAAGCGAACCAAAGGGCGAAGCGTTACAGACGCGTCGTCAGCGGTTTGTTGCAACGTCAGTTATTCTGTGGTCAATTCTGGTTCAAGTGGCAATCCGGCGGTTGAATCGTGTCGAAGTGCGGATGTGATTTCGAAATATTCCGCGTCGCGGTTTTATTGGTTTCTAGAGAAAGTGGTTGCGGTCAAGTGGCACTTCGCTTGTTGAACTGTGATTTCGAAATATTCTGCGTCGCGATTTTATTGATTTGGAAATTCGATTCCAAAGAAAAGTGCTTGACAAAAACAATAATCGTAAATAAAGCTGATTATTGTTTTTGTGACAAGTTGTTCAAAAAATACTCCGCGTTGGGGTGACCGTAAGTGGGGTGACCATAACTCCTAGGCTGGAGTGAACCCTTCTGCTACTAATCATGTCCCTGGTCCACTTCACCACTTTCTCGTCCATTTCGAATTTTCTAAGTGCAATAGTTATTGCCTCTAGAGTGACGTTATTAAAGGCCCCCTCAATATCGAGGAAAGCGGCAAACGTATACTCCTTGACGTTCAGCGATTTTTCGATCATCTGAACAACCTCATGCAAGGCGCTGTCTACAGATTTTCCCCTGCAATACGCATGTTGCCTCCTGCAGAGTCCCCTGAACTGTGGCACTCCCCTGACATAGACATTAGGGTGGAGTGAAAAAATTGATTTTAAAATTTTAAGAAGCCAGTATATTGGAAATGTGCCAAATGTCCATGGTACCAATCCTGCAAAATTATATTAGTTTCTAACAACTCCTTGATCGCCCATCACCTAATTGAAATAATTTTTTTTAATACTTTTTTCACTTTCGTCGAAAGAAGCGAAAGTCGTAATTTCAACTCAGTTAAGGATTCAAAATAAATCTCAGTAGCCTTTGCTTTAGGTTTGCGGGTTTTAAGTTATTTATTGTAGCAGTCCTGTTTGAGCGAATAAAATATTACAAATTACAATTCGTGTTTTAATCGTTGGAATGTGGCAAACCCCGCTAGTTTAATTCTGTTTATGATTGTTGAATGTTCACGATTTCCTTGTGAAGTGACCGATTCGAAATAAACTTGTGACGTTACATCTGATTTAATTAAAAAAAAACAAAAAAAAGGTGAGTACCTGAACTTGTGCGCAAAAAGGTAGGGCAGTGAAGGGTTACTAGTTATTTCTTTATATTTTTAAAGAGATGACAGTTACAAGAGACAAAGTTTCGTGCGTGATATTTGGCGCTCCACGAAACCTGCCGACCAATACTCTGCCGATCTACACCGATCTCATGAAGAAATATATTCAACTTTGACAAGATCTGAAGACGGACAATGGTAAATACCCATAATTTTTTGACATATCTCAAAAACTGTGCTATGAAGTCGAAGAGATATGGCAAAGGGCCTCACTTCCAACAGTAACGCATGCACAAGCGATAGAAAAACTTAGATCGTTCCACGACAAATACAACACAATGCTAAAAGTCAACAAATGTAAAAGGAATCAACCAAACTACCAACGGAGATTATCGGACTTTCGTGACAAAGCTAACACTCTGTTTGATCTCAGCAAATGCAAGTGCTCCGATATGGTGGCCAATTGCAAATGTACGAAACACAACAAAATTCCGGCAAACGAACGGCAGTTCCTTCAAGACCAGAGAGGGCCAAGAAAGATGATAATCGGTGGTACAGATCAAGTGGTAACATCAAAATTGAAGAGAAAAGCTGAAAGAGAGGAAGCAAATCTCAAACGAATGGAGATTAAAAGATCGATGACGATGCGAGCAAAAGTCAACCCTATTCTGCCGAAAGTTCCGAATACGACACGGACTCGTCTGACAGTCCCACTGTCGATGAGTACATCCCAGATAGAGAATCACTCAAAACTAAGCCAAATCAGGATCGAGAGTGCCAAAAAATTACTATCTCTCTGCCTTCCCTCGCTATAGCTTGCGATCGGACCGGAGTTTCGGACAGATCGGCTGCTGTATTAGCAACAACAGTTCTGCATGATCTTGGTCTCGTATCACTCAACGACCGATCCAAAGTAATCGACCGAAGCAAAATCCGTCGAAAACGCAGTAAAATTCGAAAGGAACTGAGGCAGAATGAAGACGACCACACTCACAAGGGCATAGATGGACTATTTTTTGATGGCCGCAAGGATAAAACTTTAACACAAGTCCTCGCCGTCGACAACAAGTACCACAGAAAAACCATATCGGAAGAACACATAACCATCATCGCAGAGCCGGGTTCTTCGTACTTCAACCATACGTCTCCGTCATCAGGCTGCAGCAAAGACATAGCTGAGTACTTAGTCGCTAGTATCAAAGAGCAAAATGCGAAGACAGATAATATTAAAGTTGTCGGGTGTGACGGCACAAACGTAAACACGGGACAAAAATCGGGCGTTATCCGGGGACTTAATCTATTCCAGTCACTCGATGGCGGGACGACAGACCCACACGGATTCTCTGGATTCACCAGATGCTTGTCAAGTCACGTTACCTCAGCTCCAAACTCAAGGGAATCGTTGACCCCGTTATTCACCGTAACGCGTACTTTGCTCACCCGGAGAATGTGCTCCTGGCCATGATGACGGACCATCGACCACATATACGTGAACTGGGCTTACGACGAGTGATGAAGGCCAGAGCTACAGCAGTCCCCAGTGGACAAATACGGAGGTTTAAGGTTCCTGCAAAACTTAACTTCGACGCGACATCCGTGCACGCATTGCTTCTCGTCAGCAAATGCCGGCGTTCGAGTCGAAACGTGATTTTTGTCACTTCACCCTGTAACCATGTGTTTATAACTTTGACATCATTAAATATTGTAATTAGAAGCGTATTTGATTTTTAATTGAATTTTAAGATGACTATCTTTAATGTCGCGTAATACTGTGAAATTAAAAGTTGCAGTGATGTGGTATGACTTCCCCGCCTTGGGGATGAACACCACCTTAACTTCTTTCCAGGCGCTTAGTACATAGCCCTGTTGGAGAGATTCCCGAAAGATTCGGACCAAGACTTTGACCACTGCCTTCTTAGACCATTGCAGCATATCCGGAATGACACCATCGGGACCCGGAGATTTGTACGGGTTGAAGGCCACTTTAACCTCATCGATAATCCCCTGAACTTAAACATCCGGTCGTGACGAGTGCTGTCTATGAGGCGTGGTCGTCTCAAGTTGAGACTCTCAACAACACCCGTGCAACCCGGAAAGTGGGTGTTCATGAGAGTCTCTAGAAGCTCCTCCCTCGATTTTGTCCACGAGCCGTCAGGTTTCGTAATGCTGCTAGGGGTATGTGATGCCCCGGATAGCACCTTGCGAAGTCTGGCGGCCTCGTTGACATTGTCAAGGGATTCGCAGTACTTCCTCCAATTATCCGTCTTGGCCGCCCTAATAGTCTTCATAAACTTATTAAAGCTAGCCTTGTAGGCTCCACAGTCTTCTTCAGTTCGGCTAAGTTTAGCCTTATTGAAGAGACGTCTAGTATCTGTTCTAAGTTGTCTTAGCTCTGGGGTCCACCACACCACGTTGGTTTCCCGTGGAGCTCGACTTTTAGATCAAGATTCATTAAAAGACTTGTTAAGCACTTTCGTTAGAAGACCAACTGACCTGTCAATGTTATTTCTCTCGAATGTAGCGCTTGCTTCACGCGATGCCAGTTTCTGAGAAAAAACTGCACTGAATTTAGGCCAGTTAGTCTTTCTCGGATTCCTATAGGTTTATGGACATCCAACCTCAATGGCCACTGAAAATACTATACGGTTGTGGCCATCGACACCTATGGAGAGCTCGCGGCGAGTTGCATGGCTGTCAGGCTCAACGCGATCCTTCCCTGGACCAGAACAGATATTGGCCACGCTTCCATCGTCAACAGGTTACCATTTCAGGCAACATAAATTGACTATGTCATTCCGAAACCACTCCCTAAAATACTTTTCAGCGCCAAAATCCCCTCGAGGGATAACTGGAGTAATCGGGAAATTCCGGAGGAGGCCGACAACTCGACAACCTTCTACACGGACGGATCAAAGATGAACGACAAAGTTGGCAGTGGCGTTTACTGCAATAATCTGAACCTCCGAATGTCCTTCAGACTTCCAGATCACTGCAGCGTATTCCAAGCTGAACTCACGGCCATCGGTCAGGCGGCCGCCTGGCTCAAATCAAATGCGATCTCCCGCAGGGAAATCACCACTTACACCGATAGCCACGCGGCGATACAAGCACTACTAAGCGAACACCCCCGTTCTAAAACAGCGCTCCACTGCCGCTCCGAGCAGTACAACGTGCACCTGTGCTGGGTGCCGGGGCACAGGGACATAGAGGGTAACTGTATAGCCGACGAGCTGGCCAGAACAGGCACGGAGCTGCAATTTACAAACGCTATAGAAGAGGCTGGCATTCCACTCTCTACCTGCAAATTACGCCTCAAGAGCTTTTATCTTCGTAGAGCAAACACTAGATGGCTCGAAGAAGATACATGCCACACAGCAAGACAGATCTGGCCAACATTGAATGTCGAATTTTTAACGTGAGTGCAGCCACAGTGTGGCCTAACCCACACGCACAGCGTACCAAACTTAAGCATTGATAAGCGCCCCGAGACACTAGCTCCCGGTACCAATTGGGTTAATGCAAATGGACATTACCCCTCCTTGGTAGGGATCGAGGCCTATCTAAACCTCTGCTATGGGTCCGGCACCCGGTTGTAAACGCAACTCCACGCCGAGTCGAAACTCTACCCGCATTTGGGTGTTAAACCACGCCACCACGGAACTCCCCGAGGGGGCCATTCCCATAATCAGGCTGAAGCACAAGGCTGCAGGGGCACCCTGATTCCCGTGGTACCAGACAAAGCCTCTGGTCAGACTTCGTAGCCGTGCTACTACCAGTTGATCCCCATTTAGCTCGTGGACTGGTGACCACCGCACCGCACTTGACCTCATTCACGTGCGCACTCATTCATCCACTCAATAGACCGGCCCCCCACACAGCGCGCTCACACATTCACACTTGGCAATACACCAAACTGCCGTCGCCGCCGAAACACAGCATTCGCATATTCATTCAATATGGCAATCAGCTGGTTGGTGGATAGTGCTTCACGCGCACACCACACACCGCCCGTCCGACTAATCCCCATCCGCCCAAGGTCCCTCAAATCTGAGTACAACGGGCACTCACACAACACATGCAACCAATCCTCTCTTACAGCCCCACACACACTCTCAGCACTTGTACTCAGGGCTCTCTCATGCAAAAATGCATTGAGTAACCCGTGTCCGGTGAGTAGAAACCCAAGGCTCAAGCCGAAGCCGAAATCCCTGAGCCCTACGCTTTATACTGTCAGCACTCTCCACACCTTCGCCTTGCAGCCACTCATACTGCAGCAGCACCTCTCTGTTCCCCCTCCTTAGTCCGAAGCCTACGGCACGCCGCATGACTACGAGATCCAGAGGAGCCGCACCCATCAACACCTGAAATGCGTCTGTTGATACAGTGCAGCACACAGGCATACAACCTAGCAACATAACACACTGAATAGACAGCAAGTGTTTGCGGCCTACAACCGTCGCGGCCAATTCGTGCCACGCCGACGCTCCTTACGCAGCACAAGCTACGAACAAACCGTGGTAAATGGTACGAACTGCGCGTCGGCCGAGCCCCCAGTCACTCCTGAGTATCCGGCGCTCCTGACCCATTATGCACACAACCCTCTCTTTCAGCCTGACCAAGTGAGGAGCAAAACTCATTCTTTCGCCAATTGTTAGCCCCAAGTATTTGACTTGCGTCTCATACCGGAGGCCAACACCATTCACACGCACAATGGGCGGACGACTGCGAGCCAATTTGCCTTTCAGCAGCATGGTCACAGTCTTGTCCACTGCCACATCCACACCCACCGATTCACCCCATTCACACACCATACACATATATTGCTCCCCCAAGCGCTCTACATCCGCTCTTGAGCTACCCTCCACAAGGATAATCAGATCATCCGCATACGCACAACACTTGCATACTGCTGCCAGACGCCGCAGTAGTGGATCCATCATGTAGTTCCATATATATGGACCACAGACGGAACCCTGCAGGCATCCTCGAGCCACATCTATTTCAACCCGTTCATTCTCCCCAATCACGCATGCCTTCCTGTCTGAGAAATAGCTCTTCCAGAGAGCTGTTGGAGACTTCAAAAGCACTACGACCCTAGCTATCTTCCACGCGAGTGGAAAATAAGCCTCATAAAGGCATTTCTCGTAGATGGCCTCCAGGTACTCCGGAATGACTTTGTACAAGGCTTTGCACATCTCGCCAGTCAAACCATCGACACCCGGTGACCGTCTAGACCTAACCAGGCCAAATGCATAACCTAACTCTCCGTCTTCTAAAGGCTCAGCAGCTGCCACTTGTGCTGGTGGCGTCTGCTCAACCGCCCTAGGAAAGAACTCGGCTAAGAGAACGTTCACACTATCTCTCCATGTTGATGTCATAGTGTCACCAACACGGAGAGCGCTCATATCCACCTGCTTCTTCTTACTGCGGCAGATCCGATAGACATGACCCCATGGATCATCCCTATGGTCTGCCACAAACTCCCGCCAATTGTCTTCCTTAACGCGAACAAGCATACTCTTATACTCATTCATACACCTGTTGAAATCAGACCTGCGCTGGGCTAAGTGCTCAGAATTGGCCAACCGGGCGCGCTGAAACTTTCGTCTCAGACGCCTGACCGACCGCCTCTTTGCACTTAACTCATTCGTCCACCACTTCACCCGCCTCTGATTCACTCTCTCCCATTTTTGCAACATATTATCATTCACGCGCCAGACACACTCGTTAAGTCGAGCGACCTGGTCGTCCACATCCATGCTTTCAAATTCACTAAGTGGCACTTCCGTGACCACTTCACGTACATGGAAACCACAGGTCTCCCAATTCACACCACAGGTGCGCCATCGCCTGTCACACACACCCGCTTTCATTCACACTGTGGGCAGGCACAGTAATCACAATTTCAATCAAATTGTGATCGCTTATGCCCCACCCACCACGGACACGCCAGCTAAATTCAAACATTCTGCTCGCTGCCCAATTCACTAGCGTCATGTCAATATCACTTACCCCTCTAGGCCCGTCAAACGTATACCATTCACTTGGTTCGTTGAGAACAACTAGGTCTCGCGAAACCAACCATTCACTCATTGCCTCACCCCCTACCGTGGCTCTGGTAGCAGGCAGAATGCCGCGATACCTTGCTGAACCACAGCGGAGATGTGGCATTCGCATCCATACCTACCAAGACAGGTGTGCGCCTGCCAGACGGAACACCGTGTCCAGGTAGTCCAAGTAGGGCTCTAGAGGCTCACCATACTTGCAGTAGACACTGCCCACAATCACTTTGCCAAAGTGACCTTGCACACTCACACAAACACCATAATCGTTCGCACACACAACCATACAGTCCATTTGGACATCATTTACAATTACAGCCGCGTTTGCGCTGGTGTCAGAAAAGATCCGCATTGCTGCAGGTATTCCCCGTACGACACCATTGGTGGCGTACGGTTCCTGCACTAGGGCAATTGCACTGCCACATTCACTCATTCATGCACCTAGATCACACATCACGGCATACGCGCCCAGACAGTTTAACTGTACTGCCTGCAGACCCATCAATGACGAGCCTGCGCCCTGGCCAGAATTTGGCTGTACGCCGGGCAGTCGGTGGACATCATGTAATTTCCAGCCGGCTTGCCCCGGAACGCGCAATTCCGGCAATGCAGCTCATTGCTGCATTGCTGGACGCGATGACCACTCTGGCCACAGCGCCGACAAACGTCCGCTTTCATACGACATTCAGCCACTCTATGGTCAAAACTCAAACATCTAAAGCAGCCAGGCATCGGCATGAAAGGCCGTACGCGGAACGAAAACCACTTGATGTAGCATCGTTCCGCCTCCAGAAGGGACGAAAGCAAGCCTTCGTTCCCTTCCAACACGACGTTGGATGCCCCACCAGAGCCTACGGTCCACGGGCGACTCACCATGCGAACGCCTTTCTTAAAGGCAGTCGGGCTTATCCGCTCCTTGAGGTTCAACTCATAGAGCTCTTCCATGAATTCACTCGGAGAAATCTCCGAGTGAACCCCATGGAAGACAACCCTCGGGCCCAGCTTCTCATTCGCAGCCACGTCAAGCCCAAGCTCGTGCAGTTTGGCGTTCGTGGTCAGCTTCACTGCTTCGGCCTTGGAGGGGGTGCGAATAATCGCACCGCCACCACGCACCGCCACCGCCTCTTTCACGACCTTGGTGGCCACTTCCTTCCCCGATGCCTTATCATCACGGCTCCGGACAACAACCGACCACGTCTGCGCCGGTTGCACAGTCATGGCCTGCGCAACCGGTACAGGGACCGACGCCGAAGTAGCGGGCGCCTGGGAGGCGCCTACACGCACCGCACTCGGCGCCGGCATGGCCCGTGAGGCCGGAGCACCCGCGCTCTCCAGGCCAGCGATGCGGCCCTTCAACGTGGCATTCTCGGCCACGAGCTTCATGAGCAACAGCTCATACTCGACCGCGACCTCAACCACCTTCTTCATGGCGACGGCGCTGACACCATCCACCCCAATCACGGCTGCCATGATTTTTGCCGTGATGGCCTTCAGGGCAACCACCGACGCCTGCGCCTCTGACGCAGGTGGCCCCTGGTCAACAGCCGCCGTCTTCACCCCCTTCCTCATTCGCACTGCCAAGCGCGACACACCCGGCACCTCACCGCCAGCCGCAACGACGGATACATTTGCACCCGACTTCACGGCCGACGACTCAGCACATTCCGTGCTCGTGCTGGCCACATCCATCTCCTCTCCTCCTACAGTGTCGGCGGGCGAAGCCGCGCGCCCAAGCTCTACCCCGGGCGAAGCCGCGCGCCCAAGCCCTTCTTCGGGCAAAGCCGCGCGCCCAAGCCCTACCCCGGGCAAAGCCGCGTGCCCCTTGCCGGGCGAAGCCACTTGCCCAACCTTCTTACGACCGGGGCGACCGGACGTCCGCCGACACTGACTCCGCGTCAGAAGACGTCAAATCGGTCGTTTCACGACCGGACGGCTCCCGGGCAGAGTCCCCCGTCACACTCCCTTTGCGCTTAGGGCGCCCCATTCACTCACTACTTACACTAGGTTAGGTTAGGTTGCGGTGGCTGCCTCTATAAGAGACACACTCGGAGGCCTGAAAGGCCCATTGTGATACCACATATTTCACCCGTTTTTGAACTGTATATGCGACACTGTTTTTGCCAACATATGTTACAGCACACATTTTAAGCGGATGGGGAAGGGGGGGGAGGGGACCTACAGTTTAACGCCGAATCCGAACGGCGATTGGCAGTTTTTCGTTCACACTTGGAGGTTTTGCCATTGCCTGCCAAGAGCGCACTTGTGCGATTCTTGTAATTCTCATTTCCTTCATGTGGATAGCGATAGAAGTAGATGAGTTGTTCACCAGCCCGAGCCAGGAATCGAACCTGGAGCCTTTGGTATGAGGAGCCAGCGCGCTACCCGCTTGACTATCGAGGCCGACACTACTTACACTAACAAACACTAACAAATAGTCTAGTGTTTTTTTTTACTACTTACACTAACAAACACTAGACTATTTACTCTATTAAATCTACAAAAATAACAACAATCACGCAACTCAAGTAGTTGTAGCAACAACTACTATACACACCACAAGTGCATAAAGGCTACTTGCTTAAGCTCAAGCACTCAAGCACAAACAATGCACACAGGCCACCTAACGGCAACCTGTTTACACTTTTGTGCACAACAACACTATACACACATGTCACCAACGGTGACTTGTTTACGCAAAAATGCGCAACAACAATTGTTCACAAGGTGCGCACGGCAACTTGTTTACGCGAATGCGCAACGACAAGCACAAGCCACCAACGGTAACTTGTTTACTAAGCTACAGGCGCTTACCGCTACTTTCCACTGCAACAACAATTGCACACGCTTTAAACTCACGCACTATAAACGCACTGAAATCACACACAATCGCACGTCCGCTCACCACGGTGTCTAAATCGACACTGAGAGATCTGGCCAACAATCGATCTGAGCAGATCCAGGGAATTGATCCTGCTAAACAAACCCTCAATAGGGATAACTGGACACTGCCCCATCGGTCAACACGCCAGAAGACTAGGCCTGCTGTACAATGATTTCTGCAGAAGCTGTAGGAACGAAGACTGTGAGGAAACTGTTGAGCACTTCCTCTGCCTCTGCGGCGCTTGCAAAAACACGCCTACGTCTCTTGGGACAGCACTCCTTCAGCTGCTTAGCAGATCTAGATCAGATGCCCCCAAGCAATCTTAACAAATTCATCAGAGCCACCAGATGGCTCTCACCTTAGGGAAGTGTGTAGGCGGAGTCATCTCCCCACCATGTGTTAACACAATGGGCCACCAGGCCTAAGTGATGCCCGTGAGACGGCCACTTAACCTATCTACCTACCTGTGGTGCGAGAACGAACATTCCGTCAGCACCTTCCAGTCGACCACGGAGATAGTATTGGAGTCGGTAACCAAGGTAATATCTATGACCTCCTCCCTAACCCTATTGTGAAAAGTCCGCGTATTGCCTCTATTGCACAGCACAAGGTTAGAGCCAAGAGAAATTCAAAAATTGACTCACCCCTACTATTGGTGTCGGTACTTCCACACAGCATGTGGCATCGTATGCATTGCATGCATTGGCGTCGTACCCGATGATGAGATCGAGCCTCCGTGATCGGGCGTGCGCAGCAAGGTCCCGGACTTCCTTCGGCGGTGGTTCCTCCCCTTCGAATGGCATGTATGCGGACGACAGGATCAAGTCTCGCCCATCGCGTCGTTCGCATGCAGCCACGCACAGGTCACCAGTACTGTAATGAGACAAAAGAAACAAATTAATGCACTTTCTGTATACAATACAGGCTCGTATCTTACTTTCACCGCGTGAATGAAGCAATCTAAATTGACCTGAATCTAACCCACAAACCCTGTTTCCTACGATCCAGGGTTCCTGAATTAGAGCCAAGTCAACTCCAGTCTCCTCAAGGAACTGCATAAGGTCGTGGGTGGCGGCTTTAGAGTGGTGCAGGTGTATCTGCACTACCTTCAGCCTTCCCTTGTGTGGCGCGCTCCTTGTTAGGGAAGCGAGCTTTGAGGGAACCCAAACCGAACTTAACAACTCCCAGGGAGTGCCGCAGATGGGCAAAGGACGATTGATCTACCGCGATCACGATGTCCTTGCCCGCCTCATTTTTACAAGTAGTGGAGGATACAATTCTCCACTCTCCTGTGTTCAGGCCACTATTCTGCCGGCCAATCAGCTTCACCGTGTCGGCGTCCTCCATAACTGCAGCGGGGACCCACAGTGTGACGATAGGCCGGAGTGGCAGACGGTCACGAGGTATGACCTCGAGTTTCGCCCCCTGCCAGAGGGGCTCAAGACGGCCGATAGTGCGCACCAAGAAGTTGAGGGACTCCTTGTTGCCACAACCGACGATTTTGACACCCCCCTGCCAGCCAGCGCCGTCGAAATCAATTTCGCCGTCAGCCGCCTCGAGCATCGCTGCGCGCCGCTACAGAAAGCCAGTTTCCCGGCCTAATTTTCCCATCAGGATCGCTCCGGTCCACCACGGCAATCTGCAACTCCTGTGGAGAAGAGAAGCTAGCTGAGGGCTTCAGCTTTTTCCCCTCCCCTGTCGGCTGATCGTCGCCCGATCTTCCCCTTTTTACGGCCTTTTCCACCGTGGTGGAAGTGGGCCTTGAAGAGGTGGTGTGTCTCTGACCAGTCTTTCTTGACGGGGCGGCCGCAGCACTTTTTCCAGGTTTTGCCGTCCCCGTCTTTTCTCCCTCCGGTCGTGCAGTGACGGAGGATGTGGCCTTGTTTCTAGGCTTTTCCGCCTCCACTGCACTTTCGGTGGGCCGTGCAGCCGTGGCACTGTCACCAGGCGTTGCTGCAACGGTTGTGCATTTTGCACCAGAAATCGCCGCCCGTTTCTTCTCAAATCTAGCCACGATCTTCTGGTGCTTCCTTACCAGATCCTTCTCCTTATCAGACAAGGTTCCAGGCTCTTTGCTCATTCTACGGAGAAACGCAAGAGAGCGCCGGTAGCCATTTCTGGCTTTCTTCGCAGCACTGCTCGCCTTGCGTTCCCCCGTTCCCCGGTAATGTTCCAGGAGTGGAGCCAGTGGCCGCAGGTCCGTCTCCCTCCTCCAGGAGGGCCGCCACCGCCTCAGAGTCTACCGACCCGGCGCCGCTACTTTGCGAGAGAATCATAGATTCCCCCCTATAGCAGCGCCGAGTTAAAGGCCCCGGAGCTGAGGCACCACCCCGAAAGTGAGGGACCATCCTGTGCGGTAGACTCCTGCGCCTTTTGCCTGCTTAATGCAGGCTTGGGCGCCTCCTGCTTCCCAGTAGCATTTGTAGACTGCACAGCCTGGGGTCCCGCAGCACAGCCTAAGCGGTCGTTGGATGACGACGCCAGACAGCCCGCTCGCCCACTGTCTACCGCCGGGACTGGGGATCCGGCTCCCTGCACCGTAAACGAGTCCTTATGGAAGCCCTCCAGAATGGTTTTGATGAAGGGGGGCCTTCCCCTGTGGCATTTCTTTGACATCTATCACGCCACCAAAAGATGATGAGAAAGACAGCCGCCCCTAACATCGAGATATAGGCTGACCAAGGAGCCGCCCACTGTGGGTCAGACGCTCTTGGATTTCCGCAGCTCAAACTTAGCCGGCTGAGAAGACTGGCTCCAACAGCCGCCCAGGGACCGCCCGGTTACAGAAGCAACCTACGTGGAGGCGTTGAGTCCGCTTGGCCTGGTACCCATAAGGATCGCAGCCGAAGATGCAGACCATGTCCCCATCCGTGCAGTCAGGAGCTTTACCTTATGGACCCAAACCCTGATCCCCCTATATATCTATATATTGTATATAAAAATTAATATATTGTTACGAATACTACGTCTAGTGGGCTGTTACGTATCACTGGATTGTGCAATTTGAAAATAAAACACGCTCAGTTTCTTAATCGCAGACAATAAAATAAACCAACAGTCACTTTATTATTCACAGTTTACACTTTACTGTTCGTACACTTAAGTATTTGCTTAGTTACTCCGTGTGGCAACTTCACTTGTCAAAACCAGACTGACTCGCTGCGCCGCATCCGGCTGCCTTTATACCTGCCAGGCCATCGCGAAGCTCGTTCCCGCACATTCCGGAGTGGACTAAAAGTTTCCATCATTGCCAGGTTGGGCTAAAAGTTATTATCGCGGCCGTCGTTGCCAGATTGGACTAAAAGTTACCATCGCGGCCGTCGTTGCCAGATTGGATTATAGCACGGCACGTAGCGGCAGGGTTGCTTTGCACAGCGACAGACTGTCTTATCGTTACACTGCCCACCACTTAGACTTGTTCGTCCCGAACAAGTGCCGAGGCTCCGCTGTGATGAGGCGCCAGGCACTACAAATGGACTACCTTCAGCTTAGCGCCTCTATTGCTGCAACGTTGAATCCTGTATACCACGTCGTTAATCCTAGTCACGACTTCGTACGGTCCTTCCCATGACGCTTGAAGTTTCGGAGACAAACCTTTCCTCTGCTGCGGGTTGTAGAGCATTACCAGATAGCGCGTAGATCATATCTGGCTTTCGCCTTATCGCTGACCAGTTTGGTGCGGCCCCTTATAAATTGGTGAATTTCCTCCAGTTCCGCCCGCTTATTGACCACATAGTCCATCTTAGCGCCTCCCGTCGTGCTGACTACCCCGAACTTCAAGTCAGCGGGTAACCGCAACTCTGTGCCGAACACTGCTCGGGCTGGAGTGAGTGATGTCGTGTCGTGCGGAGCTGACCTATACGCCATCAGGAACAGGGGGATATGCGTGTCCCAATCCTTTTGATTCCTGCCTACCACTTTCCGCATGTATTCCTCCAGTGTCCGGTTAAAGCGTTCCACCATGCCGTCGGACTGTGGGTGCAAAGGAGTGGTACGCGTTTTCTTTATCTCCAGTAGCTCACACACTTCCTTGAATACCGCAGACTCGAAATTCCGGCCTTGATCTGAGTGCAATTCCAACGGAACTCCGAACCGGGCTACCCAGTTGTTTACCTGCTTTTCCGAGATCGTAGTGGCCTCCTGGTTAGGAATAGGGTACACTTCGGGCCATTTGCTGAAGTAATCAATTACAACCAGCACATATTTGTTGCCTTGACTGCTAGTTGGGAATGGGCCGGCGACGTCCATAGCAATCCGCTCGAAGGGCGCTCCCACGTTGTACTGCTGCATGCGGCCCCGAGATTTTCTTGTCGGCCTTTTCGCGGCTGAACATCGGTCGCAGCTCCTAATCCACTCGGCTACAGACTCCTGACATCCTACCCAGTAGAATCGTCTTTTTATTTTGGCGACGGTTTTGGTGATGCCTAGGTGCCCTCCACTGGAGTCGTTATGGTATGCCTCGATGACCTCGTTGATTCTGCATTTCGGCACTACCATTAGGGAGTTACTGGTCCGACCATCCGCGCTCTCCCACTCGCGGTACAGGCATCCTTCTTTCAGCCGCAAACTTTTCCACTGTGCCCAGTAAGCCTTAGCGATCGGGCTTTCACCAGCCATCTCCTGCCAGTCTGGACGTGCGCCTTGCTTTTTGCCTTCGACGATTTTTGCAAGATCCGCATCCTCACGCTGGTCCTTTTGTAGCCTCTCCGCAGACCACTCTTCCTCTGGCATAACGCTTATCAACCGGACGTCCACTATCTGCTCTTTGCTCTCGGCTCGTGAGCACTGCCTGCATTCGACTTGGCACGGACGGCGTGACAAAGCATCGGCATTTCCATGGCTACTGCCCTTGCGATGATCTATCGTGTAGTCGTAGCTATGCAGTCGCTCGATCCACCGCGCCAAATGCCCTTCAGGATCTTTAAAGTTCAGGAGCCATCTCAATGCCGCATGATCTGTGCGCAGGCGAAATCTTTGTCCATACAGATATTTGTGGAAGTGTTTTACGCAGTCCAATACCGCCAGCAGTTCTCTCCGTGTCACACAGTAGTTGCGTTCTGGTTTCGATGGAATCCTACTGTAGTACGCTATCACTTGTTCCTGGCCGTCTATTATCTGTGATAGCACACCGCCAATACTACTCCCGCTTGCATCTGTATCCAGGACAAACATCTCCCCAGGCACGGGGAAGGCCAGAATTGGAGCACTGCACAGTTTTTCCTTCAGACGTGCAAAAGCCTGTTCCTGCTCCTCGTTCCACTCGAAAGCTTGGCCCTTTTTTGTCAGTTTGTGCAAGCTGCTGGCTATGTTCGCGAATCCCGGAACAAATCGGCGGTAGTATGTGCACAGGCCCAGGAAACTGCGGAGTTCGTGTAGATTGCGTGGTCGGGGCCACTCCTTCACCGCCGTGATTTTGCCTTCATCCGTATGTACTCCGCGGGCGGAAACCGTATGACCCAGATACTTGACCTCCTTTTGGAACAGCGAGCACTTCTTTGGGTTGAGTTTAAGCCCCGCTTCTCGTATCCGGTGGAATACCTCCTTTAGCTTTCCCAGGTGGTCGTCGAAGTTTTTACCCATCACGATTATGTCGTCGAGGTACACCAGACACGTCCGCCAATGCAGCCCTTTTAGCACGCGTTCCATTAGCCGCTCGAATGTTGCTGGTGCATTGCAGAGTCCAAACGGCATGACGGTGAACTGGCACAAACCATCGCCAACACTAAAAGCCGTTTTCTCCTTGTCCTTGTCTGCAAGCTCCACCTGCCAATAGCCGCTGCGTAAGTCGAGCGTGGAGAACCACTGCGTGCCTGACAGTGTGTCCAGGGTGTCATCGATCCGAGGTGGTGGATAACTGTCCTTCTTGGTCACATCATTCCGATAATCCACACAAAACCGGGTACTGCCATCTTTTTTTCTTGACTAACACGACCGCCGAGCCCCTGGTCCCGAAGAAAGCTCTATGACCTTGTCTTTCCGCATGTTCTCGATCAAATTTGTGACCTCCTCCCTCTTGGCCAGAGAAACTCGTCTTGGCGGTTGGCGAATCGGTTTTGCACTTCCGGTGTCGATGTTGTGCTTCACTATGGCTGTTCTTCCGCCCGCTTCTGCTGCAAATATTGACCCATAGTGCTGCAGGAGTGGACGCGCCTTCTGTTACTGCTCGGCTGTCAATTCGCTGCTCCACTGGTTCTGCGGTATGGCGTCCATGTTGGAACCGCTTTTCTTACTTCCTCCGGGTGGACTGCTTTCACAATTGATAATTGCTTCAGCCTCTCGCCAATGACCGCATCTCTTCCGACATATCTGGGTGCATTCAGGGGGTTCAGTATTCTGACTGGTATTCTGCCATTTTTAGGTTCCACTAATGTACGTCCGATGATGACGTTGTCGTGTCCTTGTTTCGGTGCTTCTACTACCCACAGCCGACTCGTCCCATCGTCCTCGCCCACCTTTGCCCACACAATCGCCTCAGAATTCGCTGGTATCCTCCTGTGTTGACACGATACAACCTTCCTTACCGCCACGCTTCGCTCATAGCCGGTGTGCAGCGGGAATTCAACGTTGGCATATCTCAGCACATTTTCCTTCAGGTCCAGCGTAAAACCGTGCCTAATCATGAAATCCACGCCGATAATCACGTCGTCCATTATATCCGCGATGATGAACTCATGTTCCAGGCTGCTGGTGCCGATAGCAATCGTTTTTGTAACTTTCCCTCTCACCGGCGCGCGCTCGCCAGTCGCAGTCCGCAGCTGTATGCCATGCAGCGGTTCCCAGTTCTTCAGCAGCTTCCTTTTTATGATCGAATATGACGCTCCAGTATCCAGTGTCAACACGGACAACTTTCCATCTATCCTTCCTTCAATTGTCAAGCTGCTGGGCTGTCGTTGCAGCTGTGAGACAAGGATGGTGGGGCGGCAGATTGTGGGATTAGCTCACGTCCCTTTGGGCTGACCCGTTTCAGTTTAACGGCTCCTCGTCCTCAGCCCTACGCTTGTTGGCTGAGCCTCGATTGTCAGTACTCCTCGCTTCAGGCGATTGCGATCGAGAACGGGAACACCTCTTTCGTTGGCGGTAGTCTCATGATATGTGGCCCTGCTTGCCACATACCCAGCAAACAACTTTAGAGGAGACCACCCGTGGCCTGTCCGGTGGCTCAGAGCTTATGGGCTGGATCGTAATGTCGTTGTCCTGCTGGATCTGGCGTATCCTTGCAGGTGCATACCGAGTGCTCCCAATCCATGTCGCCTCATATGTCATCGCGCTTGTCACCGTCTCCCTAAATGTCGGCTTGCCCATCATCAACGCACTGCGACGTGTCTCCGGGTCATGAAGACCTTCAATAAACGCCTCTATCTTCATCCTTTCGAGATCATCAGCGCCAAAGGACGGGTAGCACAGCTGCACGAGCCGCTAAATGTCTGCTGCATATGTCTGCAGCGCCTCGTTGGATCTTTGCCTGCGGTTCTTCAGCTCACAGTAGTACAGCGTTCTGTTGTGCTCGTCGCTGTATTTGGCTGCCAGCGCCCTTATGACGGTCTCGTACTCACTTCGTAAACATTCTGGAACTGATTTTATGACCTCAGCCGCAGCACCTTTAAGAGCCAGCGCCAATCTCCGACCTTTCCTTACATCGGTCCACTGATTTTCCAGAGCAGCCAGGTCGAATTGCAGCTTGAATGTATCGAACGGCGTAGTCCCATCGTAAGTAGGCACTTCTGCTCGGGTGGCAACACTTTCCGGAACCGGCGGCAACCATTCTCACGGCTGTACCTCCATAAGCCGCTCGTCCATTTTTTTGTTCATCGAGTCTTCCAGACTATCAACTCGTTTGTTCAGGGAATCATCAAGACCGTCAACACGTTTGTTCAGGGAATCATCCAGGTCGCCAACTTGTTTGTTCAGGGCATCATCCAGGTCGTCGACTCGTTTATCCAAGTGCTCTACCCGCGTCTCCAGAAGCTCGACCTTCCCATTAATCCTGTCAGAGATTTCCTCCACTTTCTGCTCCAAACGCGCAGAATTTTCCTGAAGCTTGACTTCCATTCGCTCTGCCACTTGCGCCGATATTGCGTGGGTCGCCGTTTCCATTTTCGCTGACATCTGCGCCGACATTTCACGATTTGCAGTCTCGACTTTTGCCGAAATTTCGAGATTCGTAGTTTCCAGCTTCGCTGCCATTCCTCGATTCGCTGTTTCCATTTGCGCCGACATGCCTTTGAGTGCAGCCATTAGTTGGCTCATGTCCAACGCTTGTATTGGTGCAGCCGCTGCAGCTGTACTCTGTAGCGAAGCAGCACAAGCAGGCGACTCCTTCACCTTGGCCGACACCTCTAGTTCTTGCGCTCCGAACTCGTGAACAGTCCAATCGACGCCTCGTGCCTCACATGCTTCTCGCAAGCGCAACTGCAACTCCACCTTTCCGCCAGCATTCGGCAAATTCCAGGCAGCCAGCTCCTTCTTCAGCTGGTCTACCTTCAGCAGCTCGAGTTTAACCATGTCCGTGCTTTTATTTATTTGTTTACTTTCAATTTTCCACAATCCCACTTCTGACACCAAATGTTACGAATACTACGTCTAGTGGGCTGTTACGTATCACTGGATTGTGCAATTTGAAAATAAAACACGCTCAGTTTCTTAAACGCAGACAATAAAATAAACCAACAGTCACTTTATTATTCACAGTTTACACTTTACTGTTCGTACACTTAAGTATTTGCTTAGTTACTCCGTGTGGCAACTTCACTTGTCAAAACCAGACTGACTCGCTGCGCCGCATCCGGCTGCCTTTTATACCTGCCAGGCCATCGCGCAGATCGTTCCCGCACATTCCGGAGTGGACTAAAAGTTTCCATCATTGCCAGGTTGGGCTAAAAGTTATTATCGCGGCCGTCGTTGCCAGATTGGACTAAAAGTTACCATCGCGGCCGTCGTTGCCATATTGGATTATAGCACGGCACGTAGCGGCAGGGTTGCTTTGCACAGCGACAGACTGTCTTATCGTTACAATATGTTTGTTTGTTGGTCCCACGACACTAAAACTCAAAAACTAGACTGCCGATTAGCTGAATTTTTCACGGAATGCTCGGCTTGACTAAGTCTCTGTAAACCACATAGTAAACCACATTACGCGTATACCTGCAATGCCAAAGCTGGTTGTCCAACGACTTGAATCCTCTCGACTGGGGGTGGGTACAGCGCAATGGATGCATAGAGCCTAAGTACTCGTTAAAGCCTTTGGTACCGGATTTTTTTGCCAAGGAATACAATTGTTCGTGTTCAAAAAGGTGCACGTGCATAAACCTTGGGATGCCCTGTAGTATTTTTTGCAAAAACTGCCGGGGATAAACATGTAACAATACTAATATACAGGAAGGAGAGGAGAATATTGTGGATTTTGACGAAAATGGTAGCGAACTTGATGACACAGATTTTATGATATTCGAACCGATAGTTCAATTTACTGATTCCAATACAGAAACTGCCGACGAGTCGTGTGACGTTTCAGGGTGTGACGTTCACTTTGATGAGAATGAAAGTTGTAACCCTACTTGTAATCGTCCGAGATTAAATTATAAAAATCATTCCGAAGATGTAACTGAGTTGCGCGCAATTATGTTGAGCTACTGAGCTTTGTAATGTTGCGAGATTACATTAATATTTTAAGTTATCATGTATTATCTATGTAATAAATAAAACTGTGTAATAAAAAAAATAAAAAAAAATTAATTAAATAAATATATATATATATACATTTCTTACGTCAAGGGTTGCTGCTGAGGTCGGCATCGGTCTCAGCACCCTCGAAAACGGGTGTACGATTTTTTCCCGAGTCGAAACCCACTTCTTTAGCGTTTCAACCCTTTTGGTGGTGTGTTTGCCTGTTGGAGGGGTGGGTTGACGTCGAAGGAAAAAGCAATATCTTTAGTGCTTTCGAGTAGCGTTGGGTAAAGTCGACACTTAAAATATTGCATATTTTATGCAATTCTCAAAAGATTCGAAAAAATTCGGATTCGTGAAAGTGTCGAGTATCTGAGTACTCAAAAGTACGCAAATGCAACACTTGTACTCCAAAATTGTTAATTATTTTAGTGTATTTTATTGTATTTCTTTTATTTTATTTTCTTTATTTTATTTTTCGTTACTTAAACCTAGTAATGAAAAGTTATTGTTGTTGTCTTTTTAGCACACGTAATGAAAGACTCGACCGTTGTGCAACAAAAAAATTTGCGGCACTTCCAAAATTTCATAGCGCCAAAAGTTAACTGCGTCATAGCAGCAACAAACATAAATACAACAACAACAAGCACGGACACAGTCGAAATTGTTGCTACAATAAGCAGAAGACAATTGAGCAGCAACAAGAACAATAAGCACAATAAGCGCCCACTGCTGAGAAATTTAACCACACAGCAGCAACAAAAACAACAACAACGGCGTACCAATCCCAACTGCAGCAGTACGAAGTATTCGCTGCGGCAGCGCAAAATTAAAGCAAAGGTGTTGCGTTGCGTTCGGTCTCGGCTTGTTTTGCGCAGAGGGCGTGGCAGTGTAACAATAACAACAACAGCGCGAAGACGAAGAGTGAAATTCGTGCGCAGAAAATAAGTGCGACAACTGTTTGTTGCACAACCGTCAGGCATCGGAACGCAGCTGGCAGCTCCAACAACAACGAGAACTCCGATATCGACTGTCAAAACACCAATCAATGTTCAAAATCGAAACTGGCAATTATACAGAAGCAGCAAAAACAGCGCCGCTTAAGTGTAAACGAGACGCGGTGAATAACGCGCGCAATACCTCCGACATCAAGCAATGTAGCGACACCAACAACACGGACATAGATTTCCACCACTTTAACGACTACAAAAAATATTTGTTTAAGAATTTACACCTGTACGAGCTACAACAACAGCAGTACGCGTGCGGGGCTGAGAAAGCTAACAAAAGCGGCGCGCGCCACTGGCAGCAGCTGGAAGGTCCAACCGAACAGCAACACAGAAGCAGCAGTTGCGTGCAGCAACGCACCAACAACAATAACAGTCAATGCTACAGAACTCGCTGAGCACAATGCAATTGCAACACCACCTAAGCGTACAACAACAGGAACTCATACAGCAATTGCAACTGGTGCAGCGGCAATATTTGATCCATCAAGGTATGCCGGTCGTCAGAGTCACTCCAAGGTTCTACAGCCCCCCCAGCGTTTATACCGTTATTCGTCCTAACCCTCCATTTTGTGCGCTATTGCTTGTCGTTCTTAATTGCAGGTTTCGTGAGACCGCTGCATCTGGACTTTCATACGCCACTCAACGGCCGCGAGCTGTCACCCACAACGCAGCTACACTCCGGCGGCCGCAGCCATAGAAGCGAGCAGCAGCAACAAGCGCAAGAACAAACCAAACAACAACAAATGTACGCATCAATTGAGGATCATATATTTGGGCAGAGTTACCTGCTCGCGAAACAGCAACAACAACAACAGCGGCCGCACATGTGTGCCCAGTACGATCAACACTTAGAGAAGTTGCACCAACATCAACAGTACGCGAACGCTGAACAGCAGCCGACGCACAATAGCAGCAGCAGCGATCAGCAGAGCAACAACAAAATACAAAAACGCAACGCCAATTATAAAAGCAATAACAACGAAGATTCATTCGATGAATACGACAGTAAGCAGCACATTCAACTGCTGACGGCCACGCAGCAACAAGCAGCCGTCTCGTCGACGCCACCCCCGCACCATCAAGACGACGCGTCAGAGTCCGCGCCGCTGTCACTGCAACACAGCAACAGTCCGCACAACGAATACGCTGCAGGCGTTGAGGGCGACGACGACGATGACAACAATAACAAGGTATACGTCAGCCATAGCAACACAGCGTTGCGGTCGCAGCAAAAATCACAGCAGCTACCGGCGCAGCAGCAGCGCAAACAACATTCGTGCAAACGCCAGCGCCGACGCGCCATAGTCAGCGAGCATGCGGACAAACTGAAACGCAGCAAGGAGGAACCGCAGAATGTTTCGCTGTCGCAGCCGGCAGCGACATCGTTCGATCACATGGACGACGACGATGACCCACTAACAGCGCAACACTTGCTGCATGCGGCGCGGGAGCACTCGACGACGGCAACACCGACCACGTCGCCGCTCAGCGCGACTAGGGCCGCTGTGGACAAAAGCGGCATCTGGAGTGCGGGCAGTAAGAGCAACGCGACCGGCGATTTGCATGAGACAAGTAAATTGTTGCAAAGTGTTGAAATAGACGCGCCCAATACAGCGAATATATTTAAAGCGTTATAATTAACTGCACTAATATATAACCGTTCAATTGCTTTGGTGTTGCCACCTCTTTCAGCTTTTCCCAGTCGCCAGCACAGCAGCAACAGCAACAATCCCAACAGCGACCAATACGCCGGCAATCCACCCTTCAAGCTGGCGCGCATCCCATCGTCACACACGCAGCAGCAGCAGAAAAAACAACAGCGACCGCGCGAGAGCGCAACGCCGCCGCCGTACGTGTCCGCACTGACGCACCGGTCCGCGCCGCTAGTGCCGCTGACATCATCATCACCGCCGCCGCTGCCACCACCTCAGCCACGATCGCCCACCACACCGGCGCTGCATGCCGCGCCACAGCACAAACACCACAACAGCAATAGCACCGCGGTGGCAGTCGCCGCGGCAGCAGCGGCCGCCGCTCCGGTGCCGGCACCCAATTTCTGCCACCTACTGGACAGCATTAGTAACGGCGCAAGCAGCGCTTTCATCGCCGACAACGCAATGGCCGAGGCGGACGGCAGCGGAGCGGCTGGCAGCGCTAACGGCTGCGGCCTGCGCAGTACGTTCGACTGTTACAGCCCCAAGAAGTATAATCATCCACTCTACGCGCACGGCGTCTGCCGCTGGCCGGGGTGCGAGCAGGCATTGGACGATTTCGTCGCCTTCGTAAAGTAAGTGCAAGTGTAATGTCGGATACGTAAGAGGGGTAGTGGAGCGGATAGTTGTTGTACAGCTGCATGAGCAGCGAGAAGCGATAACTGACTGAAGACGGCATAATCTATACTATCAAATAAAAAACAATGCGACGTTAGTTTTTTGTAAGGCGATATGGGTATCAAACGAGTCAGTGTCGCTGTGGTAAACATCGACCATATATTTAGAATTGGTCACATCCACTTTCCGCACCAACCAAACTTACAAAACGAAGCTCCAATATAGTACATGTCTGTAAATATATATTGATATCAAATGATTCGGTGTTTTCTAGGGATAAACCAAAGATAATTAATCTATAAGATGTCTCACGTGCATACAAATCAGTGGCGCTTCAAAACTTTGCCGTGGCTTTTTCAATAAAGCCACGTGAGAGTGGTTTTTACAGCAGCGCCACATCCGGAGAGCAACGATGAAGCCACGCAAGCAACTCTCTCCGCGTGTGAAGTGAGCGCACACAATTTTGCTTTTGCTTTACAACGATCAAAGCCGTTGTGCTTTGTGTGAGGAAAACAGAGAGCGTTAACCTTCACACTGTCACCAATTTTTATATACAAAAACCGTCACTATTAACCCTAGAAGGGTAATCATATTTTACATACGTTGTTGGTAATCTTCGTCGAATCGACGAAGTCGTATTCAACTCCGATTTTTGGAAGTATTAGAAATCGTATTAACTCCAACTTAATTTTATAATTATACTTAGACATTTTTGTGTAAATAATTCGCACTGTATATATTTTTAAAAATTATTTATGTATTTTTCAATATTTTGTGTTGAGGTACATTTATTTTTGAGATCGGAGTGAGTATCAGAAGTTTAAAAAATAATTAAAATAAAAATAAAGTGAAGAACAATACATAGCTTCTTTATGGAGACAGAAACACAATTATAATTACTTAAAAACAAATAAAAAGCAAAAAAATCAAAAAATATAACTAATTTTTTACAATTCTAATTAACTATTTAACTAACTTACTTGTACACTAATTAACTAACTAACTTATTAACTTAACTAATTAATAATGAATTAATTAACCAATTCCAAAAAATGTTTCAATTAATTCTTCCGATAACCCCGAATTCCGAGACATTTTGAAATACTGAAATGCAATGTACAGTACTCGTATTCAGTTGCAAAAAGTCACGTTAACACTAGAATGCCCGAGGGAGTCATTTTGACTCCATTGAGGTCTTTAATTTTTTAAATTATTCAAAACACTATACGTACCAGAATTACACTGTAATTTAATTTCAACAGCAAAAGCCACTGACAATAACTGTACAGTAGTTATGAATTCAAACAAGGCAATTATTAACACTAGAATGCCCGAAAATCTGACATACCTAAAATGCCTCGGGCATTCTAGTGTTAATGGTATTCTTCGTCGTTTTGACGAAGCCTAGTTTTGTTTTTCTATAAAAAAAAGAAAACTTACGCTGCGCGAAAAGAGAAAGCAATCAGATCGGAGAATAAGGAAACATTTGAAGAAATGGAGAAATGTATGTGGTGTTCGTCGAATCGACGAAGATTACCTTTCTAAGGTTAATATATGTTAATATTTTTCTTCTCATCCGTTTTATAAAGACAGCTTTCATTTTTTTAGCTATGTTGTTAAGCAAAAACATAAAGTGGACTGTGCTTAAGAGATTTTAGGTTCAAATGTGTAAGGGGGGAAGGGGGGTGAATGGGGTTTCAGCCCCCACAATGTGGGCGACTTTGTTGCTTTTTTTTATGAAAATATATTTGAAAATGCACTTTTTATGGCATTTCTTTAAAAAAAGCAACAAATTCGCCCACTTTGTAGGGGCTGAAACTCCATTCATCCCTTTTCCCCCTTCCACATGTGAACTTAAAATCTCATAAGCACAGTCCATTTTATTTATTTGCTTACCAACATAGCTCAAAAAATGAAAGTTGTCTTTATAAAACGGATGAGAAGAAAAATATTAACATATGTTCATATGTAACCAAAATAGGGGTAACAATTTTCATTTGTAAAAAAGGATGGAAAATATAAAATTTTTTGTTTTCATGTCCGGTCGAAAACCGGACAGTTGGTAACCCTGGGTGGGAGTTGAACCCACGACCTCTGGGATGAGAGGCTAGTGCACTCGCGCGAGGCTATCGAGGCTGCTGCATTTCATATATTATGTATTTGGTTTATATATTTCAAGGGATTTGGATTCACCACTTAGTGGTTTCCTTCTATCAGACAAATGTGACGAATGTTCAACGAGGGGGCGCGGCAGCTTCACAAAACATAAAACGTTATCGTTGACATATAGGTCGCACAGTTTGATCTGTAGCACTAAGCAAATAAACACATAGAGGCAGTGCTGCCGAACGTACTACTATAGTAGTATTATACTACTATTTCGGCGTTCGTACTACCGTACTACCCACAGGCCGATTATACTAAGGGAGAGGGCTGGGTTGTGAACCAGGCTGGGGTGTGAACCATTGCCGTTTTTTCTTTCCCTAATTGACATATCGCCAATCTTTCAACTGTCAATTTTGTCTTATGATATGACTCTGCTTTTGTGGTTACACCGAAGTACAAACACGTATTGCTTGTGGCAGCAATCGAGTTTTAAAGACATCGTGTGTAAAAATCGACTGCGAAAACTTGTTGGCTTTTTTTTAAAGTGCTATCTTAGTGACTGAGCGTATTGCAAAAAGTCTGTATAATACATGTTTATTTAGTGTTTTGATTCTATTTTACGATGCAATATTTGTTTATGTCGAATTATGATTGGAAGTGTCGTTTATTTTAAAGTTTCCAAAATGTCATCGTGGTTGGGCTGTGAACCACTGAGGTGGCTGGGTTATGAACCACCTGTTTTTTGTTACTACATGTGTTCTAACACTGTCAAATAAGGACGGATATATAAAAATAAAGTCATTTTATATAATTTCACTCGATTTCGTTGTGTTCACTTGAAGTGAGCCAATACGAGAACACGTTCGTATTTCACATGCAAACATTCCGACACAGATTAGGATGAAAATTTAAAAAATTGAGCAGTTTCATTCATTGCGATTTTTTGGCCTAAGAGGCGTCATTATAACTTTTTTTCACCTCTTAGAAAATTGGACGTAGAGAGTTAAATTTCAATCAAAACGGTAATCTGTCTTCATAACAAAGTTGCGTTATATATTCACCTTTCCAACGGTATCTTCGATTTTTCGATATCTTTATTTTGTGAAAAGTTAGAGCCAAAAAACAAAACCCCTGTTCACAACCCAGCCCTCTCCCTTACTATTTTCTGAAATATACTAAGGGCCGTTTTCTCATCTTCCCGTTAAAGTGACCTTTAGCTAAAGTGAATCTTAGCTAAAGGTCACTTTAAAGTGCCCGGTAAATATTTTCGTTTTCTCATCTTCCTGATAAATATCAATTTAACAAGTCTGATTTTTTGGCAACACTTGTCTACGATGGGCAGCACTTGGTGGCGCAATCAGCTGTTTGTGAAAAATTATAATTGTTTTTGAAGGAAAAAAATAAAAATTTTGCCTGGCAAAATCTTGTTGATGCTTTTACTGCCAAATGGGGCGTGTCCCGACGTTGGAAATCGTTGAGGGACAAGTTTGACAGCTTGAAGCGTAAGTCCAAGCTGGAACTTGCAGCGCAGAAGAGCGAGACGTATCGCACAGGTGGCGGCCCAGCAGCGATTGGACATGTCAGCAGTGAAATAGTCCAATTGGCTTTTATATGTTATATTCGCCGCATTTTGCGACTACGTACCTTTCAAAGCGTCTTCCAGTGCATGAATTTAAGAAACACGCCTATTTTCCATACCGAAAGATCTCAAATTCAAATTTCATTTCAAATTGTAATTTCATTATCAGCTGTTTTTTGTTTATAACAAACATATGCATGTACTTGGCACTACTTCCACTTAAAGTTCACTTTAAAGTTTAACAGGCACTCAATCCTCCCGGTAAATTTTATCGGGAGGATAGCTTAACGGGCAGATGAGAAAACGAAAATGCGTTTATCGGCCCGTTAAAGTGAACTTTAAAGTTAACGGGAAGATGAGAAAACGGCCCTAAGTGTACAAGCAAAAACAAAAATTACGATATAAAAGTTATGTTTAGCTTTGATGTTAAAAAACAATTTGCCGAAAACATAAAATGGTTCATTCGCTTCCACTTTGGGCCTTTTTTTTGGAAAATTTTGGTACAAAAAATTTTAGTTGAGTGGCAACCGTAATTCTAAGTAAGGCTATTAGAAAAGAATATACAAACATGTTACCGAACTGAACATTGCCGAAGGCCGAAATTTAAACCAACATTACCGTTTTTAACAATAACAATATAATAATAAAGAATGTACGACATTGACTTTAAAAGTCGTCTTTGCTGTTTTTTATTTCTAACCAAATATCCATATATGTAATACTTCTATATTGGCACTAACGTATCTTCACAATGTGTTTTCATTCGGAAATCAAAGGGAGACAAGCGATGAGACAGAAAACACGAAATTTTGTGAATGTATTTCTATGCGTGTATACATGTGCACTTCTACACATAAACAACTGTGAAACTGCTCCAGGGGCGGTCGAAGAAATTTCAGTTAATTTCGACAAATTTTTATTTTTTTCCAGTCAATTTTTTTCCCGCCTGAACGCACCTGACTGTTTTGCCACTTTTGACAGCTGTTAGAGTACATTCGTTTATCGCTTTTTCGCTCATATTTCACTATTGCTGTACTGTGATGTTGGCGAATGTACTTTGAGCTTAGTGCCAATATAGAAGTATTACATATATGCAAATATCCTTGGTTTGTGAGCAACTCTATCACTTGTGTTCCAAGGTGACAATTACACCTTTTTAACCGCGTTGCCATATGCTGTTCGTACAATACTTCACAGGATTGTAATGAAATGATTTAAGCTTTTGATAAAGTGTTTAACCAAAAAGTATGAAACATAAAGAGTGTGCATTTCATACAAGCAAAAATTTGAATGCGGGTGCTGATATCGCCACCCGTCTTCTAGATGTGGGGGGTAGACAACAAGAGGAAACACTTGAAATGACAGCACAATGCTCTGAGCGCAAATCATAGAAACACGAATGCCGCGTCTGTGCTCACTCGTTCATTCTCGCTCAATTGCCCGAAGAGGAGGAAGACGATCTGCTGTTGTTCATGTTGTTGCGCTGGCGAAAAGCTGAAATTGTAAAACGATTTATATTGAAATGAAAAGGCACTTTGTGTTGTGCATGAACGCTTTTGCAAGCATACTTTTAGGCATGCACTGTGAAGTACGGCAAACTGGTATAATTCGCTTGGTAACACTTCGTTCAATAATGTGTGTGACTGACACATAGATGGCGGCACTAATACTAAATCAATATTTTTTTGTGAAATTGTGAACCTTTTAGGCTTACTGTCAAAATTATATGTCAATCCGACCATTAGTTTACAAGTTACAGTGCTTTAAGTGACACTACTTTTGAGTTTTCAAAAAAAATGAATTCAAAGCAATTCCGTGTGCTGATTTATCATTGTTTTTTAATGAAAAACAATACTGTTCAATGCCAGGAATGGCTTGAAAAACATTATTCGGACTCTGCTCCATCAAAAAGAACCATTTGTTATTGGTATGCCGAATTCAAACGTGGTCGTACAGACACCGATGACATTCCATCTACTGGACGGCCAAATGACGCTGTTATTCCGGAAAACGTTGAAAAAACACTGAAAATCATTATGTCCGACCGTAAAGTGAAAGTGGGGGAGATTGCTGACATTCTAAAGATATCAGCAGGCAGTGTACACACCATAATACACGAACATTTGGTTATGAAAAAGGTGTTTTCGAAATGGGTGCCGCGTTTGCTCACACCGGAGCAAAAACAACAACGAATCGATGATTCAAAGAGCTGTTTGGACATGTTTACGCGCAACAAGTCGGAGTTTTTGCGTCGGTACATCACAATGGATGAAACATGGATCCACCATTTCACTCCAGAGTCAAATCGGCAGTCTACTGAGTGGCATGCAACCGGTGAAAGCCGCCCAAAGCGTCCAAAGGCACAAACATCGGCTGGCAAGGTTATGGAATAATATTCATCGACTATCTTGAGAAAGGGAAAACAATCAATAGCGACTATTATATAGCGTTGTTGGAACGTTTGAAAGAAGAAATCGCGATTAAGCGGCCCCATATGAAGAAGAAAAAAGTGTTGTTTCACCAAGACAATGCACCGTGTCACAAGTCGATGAAAACGATGGCAAAAATGCATGAATTGGGCTTCGAATTGCTTCCTCATCCCCCGTATTCTCCAGATCTGGCCCCCAGCGACTACTGGCTCTTCGCAGACCTCAAAAAGAAGCTCCGTGGTAAGAGATTTGGCTCAAATGATGAAGTAATCGCCGAAACTAACGCCTATTTTGAAGGCAAAGAAAAATCGTTCTACAAAGGCGGTATCGAAAGATTGGAAAAGCGTTGGAATGATTGTATCTCCCTAAAAGGGGACTATGTTAATGAATAAAAACGAATTTTGGCAAAAAAATGTGTTTTAATTAGTTAGTCCCACACATTATTGAACGAAGTGTTATGTCCGACCGTAAAGTGAAAGTGGGGGAGATTGCTGACATTCTAAAGATATCAGCAGGCAGTGTACACACCATAATACACGAACATTTGGTTATGAAAAAGGTGTTTTCGAAATGGGTGCCGCGTTTGCTCACACCGGAGCAAAAACAACAACGAATCGATGATTCAAAGAGCTGTTTGGACATGTTTACGCGCAACAAGTCGGAGTTTTTGCGTCGGTACATCACAATGGATGAAACATGGATCCACCATTTCACTCCAGAGTCAAATCGGCAGTCTGCTGAGTGGCATGCAACCGGTGAAAGCCGCCCAAAGCGTCCAAAGGCACAAACATCGGCTGGCAAGTGTGGTGTGTTAGGCCCTAGAGTGGTGCTAAAGTCCGTCTGAGTCCGGGTTCTCCTTTTTTATAGCGGGAGTGCGCTGAGAGTTTTGGCCACAAAGGCCGCAATGTTTTCCCGAGGTAAAGAAAAGCAGACAACGGCGTCGCTTGATCTCTGCACGAGAAGTTGCTTTATTTTCCAAAAATTGTCCCTTATATACTAAATTCACAAACTGTTATACGAAGGGGCAATTCCAGGGCTCCTCCCTCTATTTTCCAATGGCTTCTCATCGCGCCAATCACAACGCGGGTCAAATCTGACAACGCGGCACTTTCCCAAAGTGGGCCAGTGCTCTGCGTTGACTCGCGGTAGGTCGGGTCGCGTTGCATGCGCGATCGGTGCAAGTGCCCACATGTGTTGTGACATGTGTCGCTTGTGCAAGTGCAGGCCACTTGAGTGACGCCGGCGTTCTTGTGCATGCGACACTTGACACTTGCAAATGTAAACAAAGTGGCGCGCGCACCGATCGATGCACGTCGGTCTTGCCGATTGGCTTGCGCGCTATGGTGTTGGCATAAGTGGTCACGCGGTACCACTACACCCTTACCCTTAAGCGAAGAATTATTCCTTGGAATAATTCTTAGAATCTCGGGGGGGGCATTGGAATTGCTTTACAATATGATGGGGCTTATTATCAAATAGATTTACAATGTGATATCTATCTTATGAGTTTGATTGTTCTAGTGGTGATTGTATGTGTTCTTAAAAGATATTCTATTTTTGTTGGGTAAGATAATGTCTATGTTTAGTTTTTATAGGCTAATTTCAATTCTTAGTGCGATACGTATATTTTGTGTTTGCTTTTTTGTACAATTTTATTTGATAGTTGCGATATCATTATTTCCTAGAAATTTCTTAAGGTTATTGTTATGTAATATCTTATGTTTACCGTTTATTTCTATTGTAGAGTTTACTCCATTTCTATCTACAATCTTGTATGGTCCATGGTAGGGACTTTGTAATTTCTTATTTGTTTCTAACTTAACAAAAACTAAATCTCCTATTTTTAATGGTATGTTGTTGACATCCTTATTATACTTTATCTTTCTCTTATCTTTAGCTAATTCTATGATATTCCTAGCCTTATTTATAGATGTCTGTAGCCTAACTTTTATTTCGTTGGCGTAATTGTCAATGTCATAAATAGCTTTGTTTTCGTATATTTTGTCACATGGTAGTGACGGTAATTTGCCGAAAACTAACTCGTACGGTGAGTACAGTGTTTCGACATGTGGTGTCGTATTATACGCGAAAGTGTAGTATGGTACCCATTTGTCCCATTCATGTTCGGTTGTAAATGCTAGTAAGTATTCATGCAGTGTTCTGTGGTTACGTTCGAGTGAACCGATTGTTTGATGATGGTAGGGTGTTGAAAAAATTTGTTGCACGTCCAGTAATTGGCATATGTTGTGCATTAGTTCAATTGTGAACTCAGTGCCTCGGTCGGATTTCAACGTTTTAAAACAACCGTACTTGAGAATGAACTGTTCTACAAGAGTTTTTGCTGTCGTTCGTGCGTCCTTGGTTTCCATCGGGTGTGCAATAACAAATTTTGTTAAATCGCATTGCATGGTTAATATGTAGCGGAATCCATTCGATACTCTTAATGGTCCGACTGTGTCAATGGTAATGGTTTCGAAGCTTGTTGTTGGCGTGTCTGTTTTGACCAGTTTTTCTTTTGTGTGCCTAATTGTTTTGTTCTTGCTGCAGGTCAAGCAATTGTTTACGAATTCTTTTACCATTTGTCGCATGTTTTTCCATGCATAGCGTTGTTTTAATTTTAAAGTTGTTTTTCTGATTCCTAAATGTCCGGCTGTGCTAGCGTTATGATATTCGTCTATTAGTTTATATTGTTGTAGTTTACTTTGAATATGTCGTGGAGCGTTGTATATTAGTATTTTTATAGGCGAGCATTTATCTTTATTTAATTCATTGTATTCCTTCTTGAATGCATTCATTGTAATATTTTCAAATTTAAAATTTTCTCTGCAAAGGGCTAGCTCCTTTATATGCAGTTTCGTTAGTGAACTGTGTAGTTTCTCCAACATTGAATCTAGATTCAAAGGGTCATCGCTACAAGTCACGTGCACTCCATTATTATCAATATGTATCATCGGCCGATGCTTTTATTTAATTTCAAATTTCAATTTTTTCATATTTTTCACGTCGTTCATAGAGGTACATTCCCATATGTAGAGTTGATCGGGCTCTTGAGATTTGTCCTTCCTATTGTCGCGTGTAATGGTACCATTATCTTCATTAATATTCTCATTTTCAGTAATGCGCGTATCTTCAATATTCTTTCTTATATTTGCTGCCTTGCTCCTTGTCATTGCTAGGATTTCTTTTCGTTTGCCGTCATTTACGTTATCTTCCTGTGTTGGAATCATTGCCTTCAGGGTGTCGCTGTCGATTTTTATGCGTGATAAAGCATCCGCGTTTGTGTTAATTTTTCCTTGTTTGTATATTATTTCGAAGTCATAATCAGATAAGTCTAGTCTGATTCTTGTCATTTTTTATGATGGATTTTTGTGTGAGAACAGAGATACCAGTGGTCTGTGGTCTGTGACTACAATGAATTTTCTTCCGTAGAGGTACGGTCTGAAATAGTTTATTCCCCAATGTATTGCTAGTAGTTCTTTTTCTATTATTGGTTTATTGATATCGTGTTTTTGTAGTGATTTGCTTGCATATGAAATGGGAAGGTCATGTCCAATTTCTCCTTGGGATAACACTGCTCCAAGGGCGAAGTCTGAAGCGTCTGTTGTTAATATGAAGGTTTTGTTAAAATCTGGATATTGTAATATTGGTGTGTTTGTTAATTTTTGTTTTAGTGTTTCGAAAGCTGTCTTGCACTCGTCTGACCAGATGAAAGGCGTCCCTTTCTTTAGGAGAGAGTTAAGACATTTTACTATTGATGCGAATTCTGGTATGAAGCGTCTGTAGTAGTTGCAAAATGCTACAAATCGACGTACTTCATCGGCATTCGTTGGTGTTGGATATTTCAGTACTGCTTCGCATTTCGTTGGATCTGTTCTGATGCCTTTATCTGTGATTAAATGTCCTAAATAGATGACTTCTGGTTTTAGAAATTGGCATTTGCTTGCATTTAGTTTTAGGTTGTATTGTTGTAGTCGGTCGAAAACTTTAATCAGATTTTCATTGTGGTGTTTTAATGAACATCCAAATACTATTATATCGTCAACATAGAGAAATGCTTCAGAGCTAAGTCCACTTAGTGCTAAAGTAAGCATGCGTTGAAAACTGTTTGAGGATATTTTGAGACCAAAAGGTAGTCTTTTAAATTGGTAGTGTCCATCTTGTGTTGAAAATGCTGTGGGTGGTCTTGAATCTTGTTCCAAGGGTATTTGATGGAAAGAGCTGGTCATGTCTAAGGTTGAGAAGTATTTCGCTCTGCCAAGTATATCAAGAACATCTTCTAGTCGTGTAAGCGGGAATTTATCATTTATTATTTTGTCATTTAGTTTTCTGTAATCTACGACTAATCGCCATTTCTTTGTATTACCTTCGCTTTTTTTCGGTACTAGTAGTAGGGGTGCGTTGTATGGGCTAGTTGATGGTTCTATGATATCGCTGTCTATTAATTTTTGTACCTGGTTCTTTATCTCTTCCTGTTGAGTTTGTGGTAATCTGTAGTTCTTTATATATACGGGTGTGGAGTCTTCTAGGTTGAGTTGTTGAGTGTAGAAATTATTTGTTGTAATTTCTTCTCCTTCCAGGTGGAAAACTGTTTGATATTTTCGGAAAATGGTTTTGAGTTCTGTCTCTGTTTGCGCATCTAGGTTGTCTAGCTTGAGTGTTGATGTTAGTCTACTGAATCGTTCATTGTCTGAACTTTTGTTGTTGTGGTTTGTTTTCATTATTGTATAGTTAGACAAATTTTCTATTTCTGGTCTGATGTTTTTTAGTGTTATTGTTTCATTTGTTGTATTGATTATTTTTACGTGGCATTTGCCTTTTGCTGGTGCGATGGAATTTGCCAAAAATACTCCGTTTGCAAGTTCTTGGTTTAGTATTACACTGTCTTCTCGAATATTCATGCTGATAGGTAGTATTACTTCACATCTTGGCGGTATTGTGTGTGAGGTGTGTGGCGGTGGCTTGGTTGCAATAGGAAATACGTATTCTTCTTCATTTATTACCATTGTTAGCGTGAGGGTTTCATAGTCTATTTTGCACATGTATTTGAGTAAAAAGTCTCTTCCTATTATTCCATTTGTTACGATTGGGAAATCTTCATTGACCATGTGGAAGTTCAATTCTGTTTTGGTTTACATGTGTGTTCTGTGTTGACCTCAAGGTTGTCATCGTTGTTTGTTTTACAAAGTGATATGTCTGCTCCGGTATCAATGAGGAATGTCAAAGGTTTACTAAATTGGTTGCATTTCAGTGTGACATAGTTCGTTAAATTTTCTGATATTAGGTAAATTCTTTGTTCATTTGTTATTGCTCCCCCGGAGGAATGTGATTGTCTTCCTCCGGGTCGCCCGAGTTTTCCTGAATGTAATTGATGTGTGTAGGGCGACCATGGTTGTTGAAATTTTGGTTTCTGTTTGCATTGTTGTTGTACCTTGAGTTTTGGTTGAAGTTTCTGTTGTTTTGGTTATAGTTCCTTTGGTTTTGATTTCTGTTATTGAAATTCGTGTTAGCAGTGTGACTGTTTGGTCTGCCGTTGTTGTATGCGTCGCGAGAATTTGTTTGATAGTTGCTGTTGTTCTGATTGTTTCTGGGGTTGTAGTTAGCTTGTTGGCTGTTGTTCCTGTAGTTGTTGTTGTTTCTAACATTGTTGTTGTTTTGGTATCTGTTGTTGTCTTGTTGGTAAAAATTTCTGTGGTTTGCTCTGTTTTGGTTGTTGTTTCGATTGTTGCTGTTCCTGTTAATAAACATCACTCTTGCCCGTGTTTGTTTGTTGTCCTTTTCTAGTTCTAGGGCTAATTCGACTGCTTTATTAAAATTTGTTGGCATGGCTGCGAAAATGGTTTGTTTGTATTCGTCGTTTAGTCCATTTTTAAATACGGTGAGACTGTATTGTTCGTTGAGTTTTGTAATTATATTTCGTTCTATAGTGGTTAGTTCGGAGCCGGCTTGATCTGTTTGTAATTTGTTTAGCTCTGCTATTAGGTTAAGGAACTTGTTCTTGTACGTATTTATGTCTAGACTTCCTTGGACGAGGTATGATAGTTGGTTTTGGAGCTGGGGTATCGTGTTCGTACTCTTGTATCGTTCGTTCAGAAGTATGGTCAGTTCTTCAAGCGTTTTTGGTATGTTATGGCCGATTGCCGTTCTAGTTGTGAGGCTCAGTTTTGCGTAGAATACGAATTCTAGCAGTTCTGTTTTGCCAGTAGCGTCCAATTTTTTGTATATTAGTTCTGTTATCTTTGTGAAAGTATCCAGGTCTCTATAGTTGCCTGTAAAGTTTGGTATGGCCACAGATAACTCATCATATAGATGTCCAGCGGCCAAGGAAAAAATGTGTCAAAAAGTTCGACAAATTTGGCCTCCGATAAGAGCTTTTTGGCCTCTAATGTCACTCACACAAACACCGCTTCACACGCATTGTACTCTGTTTTGAGATACAGAAATATGTGATTTTCTAGTCAAAACGGCGCTTGTCTCTTATCACACCTTTTAAGCAGCCAGTCGGGATTGAGTGTTGATGGTCAAACGCGTAAGCGGGAGTGTCTCGGACGACGAGTTCGCGGTTCAATCCTCACTGTAGCCGCCAAAAATTTTTTAATGGCTTCTTTTTAAATATATATTCCTTTTTTACGACCCGTGAAAAAAAGATGAATGAACAATTTATTTGGTTTCTAGATCTCTTGATTAGTGAATTGTTTGGTTTTGGAGACATATAATTGTTCGCAAGTTTTAAAATCAATCAACCAAGCGCAGCATACGGTTACAAACAACCATACAGCAAAAAGATTCGGTTGATGATGACAGGCGCTCATGGGCGTACCTAGGTATGGGTAGAGGAGGGTAGCTCCCCCTACATAATTCTATATTTTATATACATATGCTCAGAAATCTATATTCTATTCTATTTGAATTTTATATTCTGAATTCGGAAATGTAGTTATGTCTTTACCCCCTTTAATTTGTTGCTGGGTACGCCCAGGCACTTGCTTTTCGCAAAAAAAATGAAAAGATTGGCAAATATTCCAAAACGAATGTAATTGTTCAGCGGTCACTTCATTGTCGCAATACAGTTACGCCGACGCAGAGGATAGACCTGCTGGCGCCGCAGCTATTGACAATGCGTTGCCTTAGCAACGATGTGTATGTATCATGCCAAAGAAAATTATTTTCTTTATATTCTTTGATCATGCACAAAATTTTTAGTGCCGATCCATTTATATCACATTTTTTGAACACATTATTAATTTCCGTTATAGCCGATTAAAAAGGTTTATAAAAAAAAGCGTTAAATGTTAACAAAAATTTTGCTTCCTCGCCCAGCCTTGAACCCGCGGCGAAATTTACGGAAAAGAAATTACGGATATCTGACGTGCTGTCTACCTGTTACACCAAATACAGCACGTGATCGTCGTAGCTAAAATCATAAATGTATGTTGCAGAAAAAAATATCAGCAAGCAAGAAAAGAAATTATAAATTAATTCCCTCCGGCAAAAGTTCTGGATGAGCACATGCAGCTGTGTGCGTAAAAAAGCTTTGCGGAAAAAGCTGTAACTCAGAGCTTGAAATTTTTGTGCCGTTTTCGTCGTATGAGGCTGGACATCTATATGATGAGTTATCTGTGGTATGGCTTTCATCGCCGTTTCTATGTTGAAAGAAGACATGTTGGTATTTTTGGGTATTTCTTCTGTATCGGTATCGCTCTGTTTCTGTTTTAAAATTTCAACGATATTGTAGTAAGTTTTGTTAAACGTTATTTTTATACCTGTTGTATAGTCGTTTTCTTTCAGTTCTGTCAACTGCTTTTCGAACTGTGTTTTTAATTCGACAACGGTTTGCCGTTTTTGTTCTAGCGTTTCTTGACTGTACCGACGGTTTGGTGTCTTTCTTAAGTTTGTTTGTATTTTTGTCAGCTCGTGAATAATGTTCTCCATTTAGAATCGGAGATTAAACATGTTGAGCATGCGTATTGTCTCTTCTTCCTTTGTTGTAGGATTCCTAACGTCCTCGAGCGTCGGTGTTCGTGGCATTCCTATGATTTTCCAAAGTCGTGTAAGAAATTCTAATTTCTTCTGTTCGTTAGTTTTTTCGTGTATGAGTACTGTTTGCTTTTTATGTTTTCTGTCCATATTTAAAACTTAGATTTTCTTATGTCAACATTGGTGGTATATGATACTTTATGTACAAATAATTGTTGTGTTGGTATATGAAAATTTATTTATTAATAATTTTAGTTTATTTTGTTTTACTTTACTTAGACTATGGTGTTGATTTGTTCCTTTTTATTAACTAATTTCTTGACATAATTTTTATAGTACTTGTTTATTTCGCTTATTATTAGTGTTATAACTAATATGGTTAGTAGGTAGAGTAAATAGGTGTTGTTAGTTGTTGTGTTGCTGGTTGTTGCGGTCGAACCGGCTGCATTGTTGTTCGCGACAATTATTTCTTCCTTTGGGGTCCTGTTGCCCATCTCTAAGTCCTCAGGGCGTTGAGTTGTTTTACTAGGGTAGTTTTTGTGATCTGTGTTTCAGAAGACGTGTTCGAAGTTTGGCAGGATCGCCATGTGGTGTGTTAGGCCCTATGAGTGGTGCTAAAGTCCGTCTGAGTCCGGGTTCTCCTTTTTTATAGCGGGAGTGCGCTGAGAGTTTTGGCCACAAAGGCCGCAATGTTTTCCCGAGGTAAAGAAAAGCAGACAACAGCGTCGCTTGATCTCTGCACGAGAAGTTGCTTTATTTTCCAAAAATTGTCCCTTATATACTAAATTCACAAACTGTTATACGAAGGGGCAATTCCAGGGCTCCTCCCTCTATTTTCCAATGGCTTCTCATCGCGCCAATCACAACGCGGGTCAAATCTGACAACGCGGCACTTTCCCAAAGTGGGCCAGTGCTCTGCGTTGACCCGCGGTAGGTCGGGTCGCGTTGCATGCGCGATCGGTGCAAGTGCCCACATGTGTTGTGACATGTGTCGCTTGTGCAAGTGCAGGCCACTTGAGTGACGCCGGCGTTCTTGAGCATGCGACACTTGACACTTGCAAATGTAAACAAAGTGGCGCGCGCACCGATCGATGCACGTCGGTCTTGCCGATTGGCTTGCGCGCTATGGTGTTGGCATAAGTGGTCACGCGGTACCACTACACAAGGTTATGGCGTCAGTATTTTGGGATGTGCACGGAATAATATTCATCGACTATCTTGAGAAAGGGAAAACAATCAATAGCGACTATTATATAGCGTTGTTGGAACGTTTGAAAGAAGAAATCGCGATTAAGCGGCCCCATATGAAGAAGAAAAAAGTGTTGTTTCACCAAGACAATGCACCGTGTCACAAGTCGATGAAAACGATGGCAAAAATGCATGAATTGGGCTTCGAATTGCTTCCTCATCCCCCGTATTCTCCAGATCTGGCCCCCAGCGACTACTGGCTCTTCGCAGACCTCAAAAAGATGCTCCGTGGTAAGAGATTTGGCTCAAATGATGAAGTAATCGCCGAAACTAACGCCTATTTTGAAGGCAAAGAAAAATCGCTCTACAAAGGCGGTATCGAAAGATTGGAAAAGCGTTGGAATGATTGTATCTCCCTAAAAGGGGACTATGTTGATGAATAAAAACGAATTTTGGCAAAAAAAAATGTGTTTTAATTAGTTAGTCACACACATTATTGAACGAAGTGTTATAGTCCGATATGGCAAGGTTCGCGAGAAATGGACTGTGCAAGAATGGTCGAGCATTTTCCAATTGGAAGTTGCAAGAAACTTCGGCGCGATAAGAAAACTGGTATAAAAGCAGCAGTGTGCAGCGCAATGAGTCGAGTCTGTGTTGAGCAAGCAAAGTGGTAACAAGTGTACCCTGTGGGAAATCGGACTGGTCCAAGTCTAGTTTTTCAACTAGTCGCTTGACAGTCACATATGACCTAAGAATCGACTCGTTTCCTTGGAGCAAACTCACCCTTTTAACATGGCGGTGTCCTAGGCGAGGGTCAATTGTCCCCGTCTGCATCCATTTGCAACTAGTCCAAGGTTAGTCCGAAGCAACCAGTTGAAAGCGACTAGTTTGCGAACTAGTTTATTCTGGATTAGATTTCTAACCACTCGGTTGTTATGGAGAAAATAAAACAGTGCATTTTTTAATCAATTATTTTATTTTATAAATATTTAAAAATAATAACAAAAAATTATCGCGAATAAAACAAGTATTGGTGCACGTAAAGATGAACTTCGACTTGTTGACACACTTCAGTCGAAACTGTTTGGGGTCTGACGCAGTTCAACATCCTGACTTCGCTGGCAATTAATAAAAAAAATAAATTAATTAATAAATAATTACATAAACATAATTACATAAATTTATTAATGCATACCATTCGACTGCTGCTGCAATTCGTTGCTTCACGCAACCACGCAAAATTCTAACTGAAATCATTCAAGACAAAACGTGCAAATCGAGCGAACTTCGAGTCATTGACACAGAAAGAAAGAAACATTTCTACGTTGTTGTTGTAACAAAAGCATCTCAAGATCAGCCGTAACAGAATAATGTTGAATCTTTCACCTCTGTTTCGTCTTTCGTTTCGTATTTTCATGTTTCTTCTCGCCTATGAACGCGCACCCAGAACGTGAACGATTAGACGCGAACTCACCCACTTCTGCATCCGCTGACAGTCATTTGGACAACCAGTTGCCCAATTGACTACAAAAAACCAGTTGAAAGACCAATGAATTTTGGGAACTGGTTGTCTCAGGTCCGACAGGGTAGATACAAGCGAAGTGTAAATTCTGTAAATAAAGAATTGTTGGTTTTGGGCCTTTTGCGCTTAATGATTGAAGTTGTTTTATTTTCAAATACAATCAAAACGAACCGTCGATAACGAACTGTGGAATTTCGTAACATTTGGTGTCAGATGTTCGGATTGTATTACTGAAAGTAAAATAAAATTATAAAAACGCAGACATGGTTAAACTGGAGCTGCTGAAGGTTGACCAGCTGAAGAAGGAGCTGGCTGCCTGGAATTTGCCGACTGCTGGCGGAAAGGTGGAGTTGCAACTTCGCTTGCGAGAGGCGTGTGAATAACGAGGCATCGATTGGGCTGCACACGAGTTCGGAACGCAGGAGCAAGAGGCGTCAGCTAAGGTGGAGGAATAGCCTGCTGGTGCTGTGTCATTGCAAAGTACGGCTGCCGCGGCTGCGCCACCACAAGCAATGGACATGAGCCAGCTAATGATTGCAATAAAAGGCATGTTCGAGACTTCCAATCGTGAAAATCGCGACATATCGGCGCAAATGGCAACGAAAATGGAAACTGCGAATCAAGAAATGGCAGTGAAACTGGAAACTACGAATCAGGAAATTTCAGCAAAAATCAAAACTACGAACCGAGAAGTAGCAGAGCGAATGGAAACCAAGCTTCAGGAAAATTCTGCGCGCTTGGAGCAGAAAGTGGAAGAGATTTCGAACAGGATTAATGTGAAAGTTGAGCACCTGGAGACGCGAGTAGAACATTTAGACAAACCAGTTGACAGTCTGGAGGTTTCGGTAAACAGAAAAATCGACGAGCGGCTTAGAGAGGTACAGCTGCGAGCAAGGGTGCAGTCGGTTGAGAAAAGTTCGATATGGCTGCTTTGGAGAGTCAGTGGACCGATGTTAGGAAAGGTCGGAGACTGATATTGGCTCTAATAGGTCCTGCGGCTGAGGTAATAAAAACAGTTCCGGAAGGTTTGAGGGGTGATTACGAGACCGTCATAAGGGCGCTGGCAGCCAGATACAGTGACGAGCTCAACAAAATGCTGTATTATTGCGAGCTGAAGAGCCATAGGCAAAGAGCCAACGAGGCGCTGCAGACGTATGCAGCAGACATTGAGCGGCTCGTACAGTTGTGCTACCCGAAATTTGGCGCTGATTATCTCGAGAGGATGGAGATTGAGGCATTTATTGAAGGTCTTCAATAAAGGCAGGCATAATTCGCAGGCCGAAAACGAGGGATAAATTGTGGATGTTTGGTCGGTAAGAGTTTTGCAAGAGGAAGATTGGCTTGCGGAAAGGCTACAGAGGGACCAGCGCAAGGATACGGATCTCGCGAAGATCATCAAAGGCAAAGCGCAGAGATTACGGCCGGCCTGGCAGGAGATGGCTGATGAGAGCCCGATCACGAAGGCTTACTGGGCACAGTGGCAAAGTCTACGTCTGCAGGATGGCTGCCTATACCGCGAGTGGAAGAGCAGGGATGGCAGGACCAGAAAATCCCTAATAGTGGTCCCGAGAGGCCGAATCGACGATGTCATCGAGGAAAACCATAACGACTCCAGTGGAGGGCACCTAGGCATGGCAAAAACTGTCGCCAAGATAAGAAGGCGGTTCTATTGGGTAGGATGCCAGGAGTCTGTCGCTGAGTGGATCAGAGGCTGTAATCGGTGTTCGATTGCGAAAGGGCCGAGGAGGAGATCGCGGAGCCGCACCAAACTAGCTGAAAGTAGGTTGACAGAGAGCTATGGTCATCGGGCTAACCCAGAAGGGTTCCAAGAAGGCAATCTGGTAATGCTTTACAACCCGCAGCGGAGGAAAGGTTTGTCTCCAAAATTTCAAACGTCATGGGAAGGACCGTACAAGGTCGTGACCAGGATTAATGACGTGGTGTACAGGGTTCAACGCTGCGGCAACAGAAACGCCAAGTTGAAAGTAATGCATTTGGAGCGCCTGGCGTCTTACTCTGGCGGAGCCTCGGTACTTTTTCGGGACGAACAAGTCTAAGTGATGGGCAGTGAAACGAAAAGGCACTTTGTGCTGTACATGAACGCTTTTGCAAGCATACTTTTGGGCATGCACTGTGAAGTACGGCAAACTGGTATAATTCGCTTGGTATAGTCCGATATGGCAAGGTTCGCGAGAAATGGACTGTGCGAGAATGGTCGATCATTTTCCAATTGGAAGTTGCAAGAAACTTCGGCGCGATAAGAAAACTGGTATAAAAGCAGCAGTGTGCAGCGCAATGAGTCGAGTCTGTGTTGAGCAAGCAAAGTGGTAACAAGTGTAGATATAGGGTGTTTTTTTTAGAGGTATAGAACTTCGAATTGAAATAAAACACAAGAAAATCTCTTTAATGTCCATCAATTTGGCTTTATTGGAAGGATAATTTTATGCCATTAATGTTTAAATATGATTTCGGGCATGTGGCCGCCGCGGCTGGCTCGAATAAAGCCAATTCTACAGGTCCAATTTTTAAAGTTGATGGACAAAGCTCCAATTGCTGTGCACGGTGGCGAATCGATTCATTCGGGTCCTCTTCAACATTTTGCTCTACAGCGGCAATTGTTTCTTCGGTGCGCACTGTGCGTATTATCACATAGAGTAAACGTAGTGCGAAAACGACCCATGGTTAACCGATGGATGGACCGATTTTGCTCTGATGGACGATTATGTCGACCATAAAATGGACGGAGCTTGCGGTAAACTTCGCGAACTGAACCATTATTTTCGAAATAAATTTGCACGATTTGCATTCGTTGTTCTTTTGTCAACCTGTTCATGATGAAATGGCAAACCAAACTGAACATAAATGACATTAGAGTTACCAGATTTGACCACAAAATGCCAGTTTTATCTCTATTCGAAAAATAAACCTCTAAAAAAAACACCCTATACAAGCGAAGTGTAAATTCTGTAAATAAATAATTGTTGGTTTTGGGCCTTTTGCGCTGAATGATTGAAGTTGTTTTATTTTCAAATACAATCAATACGAACCGTCGATAACGAACTGTGGAATTTCGTAACAATATTTTCTGGCTGGCTTTTGTTCTTCTTCTATAAGCCTGCACAGCGTCGCATATTGCTCCTGAACTCACTGCCGACTGTAGTGTGCGCAAAATCATAGAAAAGAAAATAAAATATGACTGGCATGGCGACCTATATGATCGCTACAGGCAATTTAAAAATAAATAATAAGCAATCAATAAAAATGGAATTGGAAAGAAAAGAAAACGTTTTTATTACCCGTAATAATTTTCCGTCTCGTTCTTTGGAACTTTTCTTACGGCCCACATATAATGCTTGTTTAAAAGAACTAAAATAAGAAAATCTAATATTGTAAATTTATGATCACATCATTTGCCATGGAATCATTCAGGTGTAGAACATTAAAATTATTTTTAAACGTAGGCATGCCGTAATACAATTTTCTTATGACAAAATACTTGTCTTATTATTTCTTTATTTAGTGCTTTAGTAGGGCTTTCGCCCTATTGAAAGTCAATAGATCTATTAAATTATGTTTTTCCATACAATCTTCTAACCCTCCGTTAGATTTCGATAAAAAAAAACTTAAAACACGCATCTAATTATTTTTAATTTCAAGTGTTTCACGAATTTTGAAGTCAATATGCCTATCAGTTCATTTTTTTCGTAGTTTTCCCATATTCTCAAAATTGTAATCAAGCATGTGAAAATATAAACAAATAATTTTACTTCGAACTCGCCACGTAAAAATATTTGCAAACATTTTAAATTGGGATCAACCACCAAATTTTTAAATTAATCAAAGCATTGGCCAGCAAAAAGCCATACACCACAAAGATTCGATTGATGGTGACATTGCAGCAATTTTTTCAGCAAAAGCAATCACAACACAAAAAAGCATACACACAATAAACGACAACACCAAAAACATTAGCGAATCCCGAATCATCTTCGTTGAAACGACGATGACGATGCGTTGGTTCGTTGTTTACTCTTCGCTTGCGCTTCGACGAACAAGATCGCAAACTGTTGAGCGCGAGCAAATTTCCCGCAACCACAGAACAAACAATATACAGAATGCGCATCTGGTGTAAAGAAAATTTTCTTCGCGGGTTCCAGCGGTACGACCCGTTTGTGGATGCGGGGGGAAGCAGTAAAGGGGATGAGAACGCACAGAGCGCGAGAGCGTGAGCTGAGAAGCTGCGACCGCGCACCACACACTGTGGTTGTTGTTGGTGGGCAACAAAGCGATGTGCCGCTTGCATGTTGGTGCTGGCTCGTGCTCGCTCTCCGCTTGCTTTTTGACAAACAAGAACAAGAAGTGGAGAGGCAGTTTCATAGAAAAATTGATTGAGCGATCGCCAAGGCACATAAGGTGGTAGCACTACGAGAAAAACCAAAATTCAATGGATTTTATAAGTTCTTTTGGTCTGCTTGTAAAATAGAAGTTGTAAAAAGTACAAATGGCTACAATGAAATATATGTGTTAAATATTGAAACAACCAAGACGCATTAAGAAAGTGATAATAAGTGGAAAACTATTGCTACAATGTTGTGCTAATTATCAAAGAATGCTGCAACTACCTATTGAATTTGCCTTGGCGATTGCTTTGCCAAATCAACCACTTTCAATGTGCACGAGTAAAGCCAAGCTGGCTTGCTGCGCAAGCCAGCCGCAACAACATTGCGTGTTGTTGTCGAAATGAGATTAAAGCCCAAAAAAAATCGAATGTATGCGTATACAATACATCAATTCGCGCTTACTCTCTCGGTTCCCTTTACATTTTCCTCACCTTTGTTGCTTCCCGCCCGCGTCTGAAATGAAATCGCAAAATTATTTCAGATGCGCCTTCTGTATACTGTTTATTCTGTGCCGCAACCTATGCCTCCGCTCATCTCTTCCCGCCCGCATCAAGAAACACGCTTGACAAATTTTTGAAGATGCGTATTCTTTATATTCTATATTCTTTGGTTTAACTTTGAAAACAGCGCAACGGATGCGATACCCAAAAATGAACATCATGAAATAATAGAGCAATATTACTGTATTTAAATACAATATAACTCAATATTTTTGCATATTCTTGTAGGAAACTTTTAAAATTTGATAAAGACAATAAAGTGGTTGTTGGGACGTCGACAAGTCAGTACTCGGGAAAACATAGCCATATGTCTCCTGAATAACTGAAAAAAAATTTATCGAATTCGATTAATATTTCTTGAAGAAGTCTTACCAACAAGTTTGAAAAAGGCACAACCTCAAGGTCGTTCTAAAGTCGCGAGTGTGATGACTTTTAATTTCCAAAATTTTATCTTACAAGATAAAGCATGTATCAATAAAATTAAAAAAAAATTACTGGATTATCTCAAGTAGTTCCTTCGCAATTTACTCCGAAAAATAGACTTAAATTTTCAGCTCGTAACCAGAAGACTCCCTTAACATTAAACCTACCGGCATATTATATATACCTACTTCTACCCCGATGGCGGTCAAATGACCGCTTTTGAAATAAACATTATAGTCTTTTCCAGTTGATTGTAATTAATACAGAATTTAGTATAAACAATAAACACAAAATAATTATTATATAATAATTAAAAAACATTTGTTTTTTGGGCTTTAGGAGTACATTTTTAGAAAGAAGGCTCGAAACTGAAAAATTATAGGTTACTTCAGTAATTTACATACATATCTTTATTCAAACTAAAATAAAATTTATTCGTTGTCGCACTTTTTACAGATGGAGGGTTTCTCCCGTAAACATTTTCCACAAACATATTTTTTACATGTAGAACAAATGTTTATGGTTTTATTTTTTTTGCAATATCCAATTTGACACGTTTTTCGTCTTTCAGAAATTGTAGTGGAATCTGCTGAAGTTTTCTCCATACTTTCCATTTTTTCTTGTTCATGTATATCGCGGTATTCGGTGGCAAGTTCCTCTGCCAGCTGAAATAAAAATTCTTGTCACGATATCTTTTCTCCAGTTGTTTGCTTATATAAAATCCAAGCATTTATAGCAACTAAATCCAGAATGTTGAAAAATACCTGGAGAGGCCATCTATTAGATTTAGATTTTGTGCTGTACTTTCTAGCCGTTTGGTCCGTCATATTCACGCCAAATTTGGTGTTATTATAAAAAGCAATAGTTTCAGGTATACATTTACCTGTTTCTTCAATTTTTACATATTTATGCTTCGAACTTAGTAAGAGAACTTTTTTGTTCGGTTTGCTTTTGTAAATTGTTAGAGTACAATTATTTGATTTGTAAAGCTGCGTTGAAAAACGTGCCATTTTGTCTTTCTTTTCTTTTGCAAGTTTGGGTAATTCCCTCTTATTCGCCCGAATAGTTCCTACTAAAGTAGTTTTTTTTTGATAAAAGTTTTGTTGCTAAAGATGTGCTCGTAAAAAAATTGTCGGTGGTTATATTTCGTCCACACCCTATAAATGGTTCAGTGAGTTTGAGAACAACAAATTCACTAAGTGGTATTGCTGATGGCCTCGTCTCATCTTTTCCCAAATACGGAAATCCATTCAAAATATATTTACTTCCAACGTCCAATGCCAACCAGAACTTGATTCCGAACTTATCGGGTTTATTGGGCATATATTGTGTAAACCGGCATCTTGATTTTGTCGCAAATAGCTGTTCATCAACAGTAATGTTTGCACCTGGTTTGTAGCAGTTTTGACTATTTTCTATAAACGCATTCCATACCTTGGAGATGAAAGCAAATTTGTCAGTCTGCAGACGCTGGCTCCGCTCGCTTCTTTTATCAAAACGAATAAATCGCATAATTTCTGTGAAACGATTTCTGTTCATTGTTCGTGAAAAAAATGCAGGACCCCATTTCTTATTCCATAAATATGAAACGTTCAAGTTTCTTGTTTCATATGCACCACGTGCATATAAAATTGCAATGAAAGCATCTAACTCTTCTAAGGTTATACCCCATTCGAATCCTAAAACTCGACGTGCTTCTGATTCTGTGCGCATTTTTATATGATTCATAATTCCCTGGTCAAGTATCAACGAAAATGCACTCCTTACTTTGCCATTCATAATGTTGCGTTTCGCATATCCCGTTGGCCCTGATATTTCTCTGAAAATTGTATGAAGCGGAGATCTTCCAGGTCCAGAACCTTGTTGAATTTTTTGCCAAACAGTTCCATCAACTGAAGTTTCAATATTCTGATCATTTTCTTCACATTCATCTTCGGAACTGGAGAACAGTCTCATTCTTTTTCGTCCCCTACGCGTGTACACAATGTTTTCTTCCTCATTATCCGTGTCGAATAGCTCAGAGTCAGTGTCTAATGGATCATATATACCATCCTCACTCCCAGAATTTTCTTCTTCATCTACTTCAGAGCATAGTTCGCTTATATTACTTATTTCTTCCAGCAATTTCCTTTGCATTGACATTTTAGAGCTAAATTTTTGAATTTGTATTTGAATAACTCACCAATAATAAAATGCAGAAATTAGTACTTACTATTTTTATTTGTTTATTACCCAAAGTTTGTAGCCTATTTTATTATTACAAATAGAACAAATCGCGTCGCAAATATTTGTAATGCCGCGTACGGAGCCAGTAATCTAATTTGAATGATTGCTATTTTGCCTTACCTCGTGAGTTAGCAGCAGTCGCTCTGTACCCAGCATAAAACAAACTGTAAGCACATGACGTTTTCCTAGAACACAATCGGATGACGTTTTTTTCAAAAACTACTGTTTTTGTGTTAAGTTTGAGATTTCAATGCAGATAACTTCATAAAATTTCATATATATTCTAGCGGTCAAAAGACCGCTCATGGTAGACAACGGTAGAGTACATATTATTATCAGGAAAAAAGAAAGAAGAAGAGAAATATATATTGAAAAATTAAACAGCTACATATTATAGAAAAAGTCGTGCAGTAAGTTCAAGAAAAATAAAAACCTGGAATTTAATAATTTTGATTGAAGTCTCAAAAGCGGTCATTTGACCGCTCTGGTAGGTTTAGTGTTAACTGCACTTTTCGTTCTGTTTTAGATGAATTAAAATAATAATTTTCCATGTATTTGCATTTATTGACAATATACTAACAAAACGGTGCAGAATAAGTTTGCATATAAAACTAATAACGAGATTTTCCGGTTATGCTTTTTATTTTTTTGGAAAATTTGCAATTTACTCAAAATTTTGAGGGTGTACGGACAAAACTGACCTCGGATTCGGTTTCAGCGCACCGAAATACATAAGGATAGGTGGGTCTAGTCAAATGTACAGACCACTTTTTTTTTTGGTGTGCCGGTGTAATCTTACAAAAACTTTTCAAAATTGACAAAAAATTTCATGAAATTAGGGGAACTTTTGGGAGAGCACATTCGTCATTTCAAAAACCCATCTGAAATCGAAAAAAAACCGAAAATCTTGTTTCATTACTACGATCTGGCCATTTCTTAAGCTACCCGAGCAAGAGGATTAGATTGTTTGCGATCAGTGCATCACAATCTAAGGCTAGTTGAATCCAATATCTTCAGAAATGTACAGAAATATTTTATAAAACCCAGTAGCAGTGACTTTATAAGAAAAGTTCTGAAAAAAACATACTTTCCCTACATAACAGCATGTAAGAACCCCATATTTAGCTTACTTACAAGAAGCACAGAATTGCTTTCGGAAAAGAGTCCATCAAGGAGTCTAGAAAACCGGATTTCCGGGACGATATGTTGTTATCTATAGAAAGTGGGACGTTTCATTATAATCTGATAATGGTTTGGCATTAAAAGGCATCAACTAATTTGAAGAGGATCCTGTTAATAACAAAAATCTGAAATCAACAGTGAAGCATAGCACATGTGAGGATATGGTATGGGGCTGCATGACAGGAAAAGGAGTGAGCAGGCTGTTTTTTTTTATTCAGAAATGCTTCCGGGGGGTTATTTACATATTCTAAAAGCTTATGTAAGCCAAGGTTTCAATACTTTGGATCAGATTCTAATATATCTTTTCAACCTTAGCGCCCAATGCATACGATGAGAAGGTATGTTTGCTATTAACTGGCTCAACAAACTTCAAAAACTTCCTCCCTAGTGACCTAACGTGCATCTTATTGAGTATACAAGGGGTTTACTTGAACCCTGACGCCAACAACACTCCATCTTCAAAGATATAGTAAACCAATATAACAATTCAAGGATATAACAAAATAACCGCTGAAAAAACACCGAATTAAAAAAACTTTGCGCCGAAACTTCTGCAGGGAGTTCAAGCGAGAAAAGAATATTCACAAAGATATTAATTTTTGGACAAAACTTAGTTTAAATTACATTTTAACTTCGTAACCTTATCTTGTACGCAAACTTTTTCTGAGCTGAATTCATAACATATTTTGTTTTTGGACCTTCTTTTACAGTTTGGTCAAGTTTTTGATATTATTATCTTAATGGAATAAAAGAACTAAGTTTACGGAAAAAATAAAAAAAAAAATATTTTGTTTTTGAAAAATTACTTTAAGTGATTTATTTTTCATATGAAAAAACTACGTGCCCCATGTACGCAAACTTTTTCTAACTAGTGTATTTCTTGGTCGATTATTTGCAGGTTATATGAATTGGATAAAAACAATTCAACCCGCCTTTGTCCCAAATTGAAAACAAAGCATATTTATCCTAATTCATTTGAAAAAATGAAGGTTAAATACGCAACTCAAATATTTAGCAATACTGTATCCGCAGCTATAAAATCTTTGGTTGAAAATGGCTATTATAATCATTGCAAAGAAAAAGCTTTGCCCACAGCTATATTTATTGAAAAAATAAACAGACTTTTTGATCAGCTCTTCGTGAAAATAACAATATCCAAAATTATTTGAAAGAAATGAAAAACTATGTCAAAAGTTGTCAGTATCCTAAAACTGTATACTGTTGAAATGGTATAGTTTTATCACTTACTTCCGTTTTGTCTCTTTCACATGATATCTGGGCGGAAAAATCCAATTTTCTTTTATTATCAAGACTTAATCAAGACCCGCTTGAAAATCTTTTTTATTTGGTAAGAAAAAGAGGAGTTACAAACAATAATCCTTCACTTTTTGAGTTTGACCATATTCTTGCCTTTGAGGCAGGAACCTTCAATTGTGAACCAACTGACGAAGATTCATTTATAACAATTGACAATAATACCAGTTTGTTTGAAATTGACAATGAAACTCAAAATGCTATAAATCAAGAGTTCGGTGAAGAATTTTGCTTATCAAAGGATATATTTAATGCAGAGAAAGCGAAATCTTCAAATGCCTTAGGGATTATAAAAAATGAACATATGAGTGATGGTTCCCTTCGTTATTTCTCTGGTTTCATATTGATGCAAACTATTGAAAAATTTGACTGTCATAACTGCAAAAAGTTAATAAAAGATGAGCTTTGTGATTTACAAAGAAACGAAATGTTTATATTTTTAAAAAATTTCAACTATTTTAACAGTAGTTTAAAACTAAAAGCTCCAATCGACTCATTTTTTTTGTTTCAAAATCGTTTACAACACATTTGATACGTTTTTTAAGGAAACCCCTCATTCCTCCAATATAAAAAAGCTTTTGTACAATTTGTGTGTTGCAAACGTAACAAAGTAGATTAATACAAAATGTGATTTTCAGAACCGTCTACTTGTTGGGAACATGAGCAATTTATATTAGATTACTTTTTAATAATTTTGCTAAGAAAAAATTGCACTTGGTTAAGAGAGCAAATTGCAAGTAAAACGAAAAATAAGAATACAATAAAAATACTAAAGAACACATCAAATAAATAAAATAAATAAATAATATAAATTTTAAGGAAATGATAATAATAAATAGTAATATGTTGCTGTTAATATATGAATTTGAAAAATGTATCGGTATGAATTTTATTAGGCCAAAAGGCAACGTAGCCTACATGAATGCCAACATTGCATAGCAGAAATTCATGGTTTTGGTTTTTTATCAATAGGAACGCACACTCTACTGTACGCCTTTGCGAATTCACATAGTTCATTATTCATAGCAGAACCGAAAGCCATGGAAATTCAATTTGCTTTTCATCTTGTGCAGTTGCTCGTATTGTTTTCATTCGCCTCAGCGCATACACAAGCAACACGCACATTTATTTTCACACGGACACACACCCTTGCATATTCGAATTTGCAAACGATACGCCGCACAGTGGCTGATTCTGCCGACGCAGGTTGCAAAAGTCAATTTTGTCATGTTCGATTTGGGGAACTCTGTTACACTCGTCCGATAGATAAATGCTTGGACCTTATAAATCCGAAACCTTAACCAAAGTGGACAAATAGTTTTGCTTATAGAGCCCATCAAAGTTGAGCAATTTTTAGAGTGCAAAATAATATGAGCAATTTGCACTTTTTCAGCAAAGCTGAAGTTTTAAAATACGGAAAGGAGCAAATTAATTGAAACTTTTTGCACCAGCATCGTGTAAGGGTTGCAACCCTATGCCTACAGTGACGTAGAGCTGTTTTTTGAAGCGGTCGTCGGAGACAACACAACGTATATTATCATACACATCATACACTTGCAATGTCAATAATTCAATTTTCAATAAAGTGTTTCTTTTAAGTAATACAAACTTGCAAACATGACAAATTAAATAATACAAACTTGCTAACCTTACAAGTCAGAAGTGGGATGAGTCTGCGTTCGATATTGTGAAATTGCTGGTGGCATTTCAGTGAGACTCCGCTGGGCACGCGTGGGTGCTCCGCTGACCTAACGAAAATTTAACGAAATCGTCGATGTAACGTAAACGGGACAGAACGTAAATTGTACATTAGCGAAAAGGGATGAACGTTTATGGTAATATCCCTAAACGGTAGCGAAAACGTATAAGTGTGAACGAAACAGCAACGTGAACAAAGTGTAACGAGTAGAGTCCACTGCAACTGTGAAGCAACAGACAAAACGAAAACCATACTGACAGTTGAATCGAAACGAAGTCTTATTGGAATTCCAACTAGAATTTGAAAACGTAAACAAACAAAATGCCGGTGGTGAAAATTAATAGCTTAAAGTTATCGGATATTAAAGATTTACTGCGAGAAAGAGGCCTGGATTTGGAAGGGCAGAAAGGTGAATTGGTATTGCGACTAGCTGAAGCGATTGGATCGGATGTAATTGAAATTAAACGTGCAAGATCAAATAAACGAATTACGTGACATGCTCAGTTCGGTGATGCAAATGATGCAATCAAACGCGAGTATACGGGATAGTACCAATGCGGGTACTTCAAATCCACAAGCGGAACGCATACGTTTAGAGTCACCTGGCGGTGGTTCTTCATCCAGTGCGGGTAGAAATAACTATTCGGTTAAAGAAATTTCGGAAACGATACCGGACTTTGATCCAACAAGTGAATCCTCGCTGACTGTTGAGCAGTTCGTAGATAGGGTAAACAGCGCTATGAACGCCTATAAGTGGGAGGAAAAGTGTTTGTTGTTGGCGGTTTATAGTCGACTCAAAGGAGCCGCAAAGTTGTGGCTCAATTCGTCAAACCAATTGTACACGAGTTGGCGTGAACTTTCTCAGTGTTTGTGTGAAGAGTTCAGCTGCGTGCCAGACGAAGCTGACATACACTACAAAATGTGTCAGACAGTGCGTAAATCAGATGAAAACTTATTGGATTATTGTTTTCGAGTGAGTGCGTTAGGTAAACGGTTTGCATTGAGTGAATCGGCGATCGTAAAGTATGCTAGAGATGGATTGAAACACCGCGAACTGCAAATCGCTATTGCAGCTACTCGTTTTAATACCATGCGCGAATTCCGTCAAACGATAATCGATTATACAAACAACATTCCGGCACGTGCGAGTAAATATAAAAAAGCGATCGAAAGCGAGACAAACGTGAACGAGCGAAACGATAAGGACAAGCAGATAATATGTTACAATTGCCAAGAAAAGGGGCATATTTCGAGTAAGTGTACGCGACCTCAACGTAGACGTAGGTGCATCGATTGTGACAAAGTGCATCCTAAAAACGAACCTGAAAATTGTGGAAAAAGAAAAACGGGCGTGAGAAAAGCGAATACGATAACGCCAAACAATATTTTTGAACAATGCGTCGTCGTAAACGGGCAACAGTTAACGGCATTTATTGACACGGGCAGCGAGTGCAGCATGATAAAGCAAGCGATTGCGAACGAATTAAAATGTGCAAAAGAGAAATGTGCATTAAAGATAAGTGGCTTTTGCGGCGGTGTGGTGTACGCACATGCAAAAATTCGTATTCAATTACAACTTGAAAACCTTAAGCGATTTGTATGTTTGTACGTCGTAGACGATGAACTCCTTTCAGTGGATTTGCTGTTAGGGCAAGATCTTTTAACCGATATGCGTGCTGTGATCATAGACGGCAAAATTACGTTCGCAAGCGAGAATAAATTTAACGTTAACGATATAAAGTGCGGTATCGACGATAAATGTGAAAGAAGCAAGCTAATCGAATTGTTAAACAATTACGGTGACATTTTCGCAACGAATATGCACGAAATCGGGAAAACAGACCTCGTTGAAATGTCAATTGAGCTTGATACTGACGTACCGATAGCGCAGAAGCCGTTTCCGGTTCCTGAGCCGAAGAAACACATTATAGCGGATATGATAAACGAACTTTTGGCGTGTGACATTATTAGCAAATCGAGTTCCGAGTACGCGAGTCCAATGATTTTGGTCAAAAAGAAAAACGGTAGCGAGCGTTTATGTGTCGATTTCAGACGATTAAATCAGCATATGCGTAAAGAAATTTTCCCTATGCCAAACGTTGAAGAACAGTTGCAAAGTGCGAAGCAATATGTTTATTTTACGGTGTTGGACTTGAATAGTGGGTATTACCAAATACCCATTGCAGAAGATAGTCGTAAGTACACTGCATTTGTCACGACAGAAGGGTTGTACGAGTTTAAGCGAATGCCCTTCGGGCTTAAAAATGCGCCAGCAGTGTTTCAGCGCCTAATCGCGAAAGTAAAAGAACGTGTTAATGCGACGATATGATGAACTACATGGACTATATTTTAATCGGTAGTCAAGCAATAAACGAAATGTACGACAAGTTGACTCGTGTGTTAAGTGCGCTTCCCGAGGTAAACGTAACGTTGAATATACAAAAGTGTGAATTTATAAAAACTACGATTGAGTTCCTCGGTCACGAATTAATGCCAGGTGGAATTGCGCCAGGTTTAGCTAAAACGATATCGATACGGGACTACCGAACGCCAACGAACGTGACCGAAATTAGACAGTTCCTCGGGTTAAGTGGATACTTTCGTAAATTTGTCCCAGGCTATGCGTTGATAGCCGCTCCGTTGAATCGATTATTACGTAGAGATCAACAATTTGAGTGGGTAGACGAGCAAGAAAATGCGTTTAACCTTCACTCTGTGCATGGTTTTTACACCCTAATCCCGTGCAATGGGGAACTGAGTTACCCATTTTTGAACCAGTATAGTTTGTATGGGAATGAGTAAAATAATAGTTTTTTGGGAAATAATTATATTATCATTATAGTATGACATATTATTAATGTTGTTGTTGTTTGTTTTTTTGTATTATCATAGTATTTTTATGTTATTTATTTGCACACCGTCTTTGAATTAGTTATTCCACCGGTGAGTGTGCTCGTGATTTAAAAATTGAGTGGTTCAGAACTTGGATAAGTTTTGCATACAAAATGTATTGGTAAAAGAAACGGGGTCATTTATTCCCCAAAGCACAACAAACAGTTTGTGTGCTATTTTTGGCTATATCTGCCTAATCATACTTGAACTAAAATATTTGTTTATGTTTTTATATTCTTCTTATCAATACCTTTCCAATGATATAAGTATAAATATATCGTTTAGAATTAAAAACCTTTACAATTTCATGTTTTATGTCATCGTGGGGAACTGTATACCCCAAGCACAGAGTGAAGGTTAATAAACTTAAGACAATTTTAGTGTCGCGACCGGTGATGGCTGCTTTTCGGGTTGAGGCAGAACATCAGGTCCATACAGACGCGAGTTCAATCGGCTTAGCGGGTGTGCTATTGCAAAAAGAAAATGACGATTGGAAGCCGGGCATATATTATAGTCGTGCGACCACAGACATGGAGAAAAAGTATCACAGTTATGAGCTTGAAACACTTGCGGTAGTTGAATCTGTCGAAAGATTTAGGTACTATATATACGGTAAACGAATAACGGTGATTACCGATTGTAACGCATTGAAAACGACAATGAAAAAACGTGAACTAGTGCCGCGAATCGCAAGATGGTGGTTGCGAATTCAGGACAACGATCTCGAAATAGAACATCGAAGCGGGCAACGAATGGCTCATGTAGATGCATTGAGTCGTACGCCGGTTGAAGCATCGCATGAAATCGAGACAGCGTCGTTACGAACGGACAAAGTACAGATAGTCGACGAAGATTGGCTGTTTGGAATGCAGTTGCAGGATGAACACATCAGGGGGGTGGTCGATAAAATACAACGAGGCGATAAAACGACAACGACAGATTTCAACATTAGTAACGGTAGGCTGTACAAAGTAGTTAACGGCAGAAACACTTGGGTGGTGCCAAAGGCTTTACGATGGCAAGTCGTCCATAACGCACATGACAAGGCTGGACACCTGGGACTAGAGAAAACGCTTCAACGCGTGGGCGAGCATATATGGTTTGCTCGCATGCGCAACTTCGTATTCATATTTAAAATCATGCATCGAGTGTACGTACAATAAGACTCCTGGTGGGAGGAAGAAGGGCGAGCTTCACGTAGGTGAGATGGAGCCAATACCATTTAGAACCGTACATGTGGACCACTTAGGTCCTTTTCCGAAAAGTTCAAAGCGTAACGAGCACATAGTGGTTATAATCGACGCATTTACACGTTTTACAATCATACGAGCGGTGAAAAGCACGGCAACAAAGCACGTGATTGAGGTTTTAACGATGTTAGCAGTTTTACTGGGATGCCCGAGCGCATCATATCTGATCGCGGGACGGCGTACACGTCCAAAGAGTTTGAGCGATTTTGTACAGACAACGATATTAAACACATATGTAACGCAGTGAGAACGCCGAGGGCCAATGGTCTTGTGGAACGCTGTAATCGAACCATTCTGTCAATGTTATTACCATCTGTCAAAAACGATAAACGCTGGGATGACTCACTTCGACTTATTCAGTGGTCAATCAACAGCATGCGAAACAAAACTACGTCACGAACACCACAAGAACTACTCTTCGGTTTCCATCCGCGCGATATATTGCAGAATAAAATCGTACTTGCATTGCAACACGATGATACGACAAACGACAACTTAGACGAACTACGAGCCGAAGCAGCAAGGCGATTGAAAGATGAGCGTTTAAAGGCTAAAGAACGTTTTGATCGAACACATGCAGCACCAACCAAATATAACGTTAACGATTTGGTTGTCGTCGAATATGAAGCGCCAAGTACAGGAACTTCCCGCAAGCTGGAACCTCGGTACAAGGGACCATTTCAAATTACCCGAGTGCTGGGCAACGACAGATACGTGGTCCAAGATATTCCTGGGTCACGTCGAACTCAACGACAATATTCGTCGGTATATGCGAGCGATAGAATAAAGTTGTGGTGCGCCTTACCAAAAATGTACAACAACGGCGAAAGTAGCGATTTTGATGACAGCGAAGATCCATCGTCAGCGGAACGAGGGCGCTCCGCGGTTTCAGGAGTGGCCGAATTGTAAGGGTGGCAACCCTATGCCTAGAGTGACGTAGAGCTGTTTTTTGAAGCGGTCGTCGGAGACAACACAACGTATATTATCATACATTTGCAATGTCAATAAATCAATTTTCAATAAAGTGTTTCTTTTAAGTATATCAAACTTGCAAACCTGACAAATTAAATAATACAAACTTGCTAACTTTACAATCGTAAAAGAAGGCATTTGTAGTAACTAATTAAATATAGAAAAAACATTTGGTTGTTGTCTTTTCATAGGCACTCACTTGAAGCACTGTTTTTATCACACCTTTTGAACTTTCGATAGACTTTAAAAAAAAGGCCATACTTGCCAGAGTTCCGTCTTTGGGAAATTAGTTCACTAGTGTTCTGTGAGTACTGCCCTGAAGAGATCGGGTGCCCGATTTTGCCCGACTGGATTTTAAAGCGATTTTTCTGTGGCCACCTAAAGCAATTTTGTGCTTTCGGGTGCGTGCGTTCGGACAAGTTCGTCAAGATTTTGATAGTGAATCAATTACACGCGATTATAATTGTTGCCAGGGCATGCAAATTTGGATTTTGGCTTCATTTAAGATGTGATACAAGCTTGCAACTCCATATTAAGTCGACTTTTTTTTACGTTTATTGCTGTGAGCTCGAAGTAATGCGTACTTTTGCTGAATGCGCAGTTCGCACGTACGAAAAACAAGTTGGCTTTAATTTCCGGAAAACAGCTATCATGTATCCTTTGATGTAATGTTTTTGTTTTTAACAAAATACTAACACTGTGCCTGGCATACATTTTTTTTTTTAATTTGAGCAAAACGCAGTCAGTCGCCATTAGTCTTTGAGTTGAACCGCACCAATGAAACAATTAGTTATTGAAAAACAAAAAGCAGACTTATATCTATGTGCACTGCCTAAAACCCACTTATGTGTCTGGGCTGAAAACCTACAACTGTTTAGGTACCTGCTAGTACTAGAAGCTTAGTACCTGCTATTTGAATGCATATGCAAATCCCACTTATAAATAAAGGAGTTTGGAGTAAGTGAAGTTAGTTTCGAATCTAATTTGAACTAGACAACACTTCCACTCCGATACTGCAACTAAACCGAAGAAGATTTCAGCACAAATATGTTTTTGAAAAATTCCAAGCTGTTTGAAATAAGGACTGTATCGAAAATTATGAATACACCAAAACATGCTTCATACTAGTGCATAGCAAAAGTTAGAATTTATTTTTTTTTATAAATGGCATTTCATATTGTATTTTTTTGTAAATAGCAACGAAAAAAATTATTTAGTGGGAGGCTAGCCCACATGTTTAATCTTTTTGTCGAGGTCCTTTTTTAAATTCTGGACACAGCCAGAATCTAATTTTTTGTTAACACTATTCCAATATCTTTTAAATTTTTGAACGGTGTTAGCCGGCTTAGATCTTTTTTTAAGGTCCCTCTTCATCAACGTCCAAAATTTTTCGATAGGGCGTATCTCTGGACTCTTTGAAGGATTCATGTTTTTCTTAACAAAATTTATGTTCTTCTCTTCATACCACGTTAGTACTGGCTTAGCATAATGGCAAGAGGCTAAGTCGGTCCAACATCAAGTCTTGCCAGTGTGTTTTTTCACCAACGGCAGCAATCTCTACTTGAGTCACTCATTTAGGTACATTTCAGCGTTCAGGGGCTTGTCTGTGAAGAATGGAGTCGACATTTTTTCACACTTGCATATTGTTTGCCAAACATGAATCTTATTGCCAACAAATCTTTTGCCTACAAATATAGTCGTACAATTTTCGGGATCTGGTTTTCACCTGCGCGCCTTGCTGAGTGTTTCGTTTTGGCTGTTTTTGCTTTCTATATGTTCCCAACTGGTGTCTCTTCTTGGCACGTTCGACCATTGCTGCACTCGTTTTGGCTTTTTTTGCGCAATCGCGTACGGATATATCCTTATTTTTTTTAAATAAGGCACATATCTTAGTATCTAGCAATGGTTGGGACGCACCCTTTTTACGACCTTGTCCTGGTAAATCACCAAGTGTGCAATGTGTAATATACCGGCGAATGGTTTTTGCACAGCGAACAGGCTAACATTTGCTTCTTTTGCTAGTTTTCTATACGACATTCCTTTGGTTGATGCCCATTTGGACAAAATTTCCTGACGAAGTTTTGCGGAAAGTCCTCTCATTTTTAAGCGCTTCGATATACTACAACAAATTTTTCACGAAAATAACAATTTTAACCTCTAGAATCTAAAAACCGATATTGCTGAGCAACCAACATTGCATAGCCCACTTTATATGATTTTTAAAGTGTATTTATAATTTTCGATACAGTCCTTATTTACTATTTCGAAGACAAAGGAGAAGTTCGTTCTGGCTATCGCTGAAGAAATTGGTTACATCGAAGAGAGTTTGCGTGCAGCCAATATACCTACGACTAAAGAGAAGATATCTAGGACTTATCGCACTATAAAGTTGAAATGAGCTGGAGTGGTTGAGAAGTTGGTTGGAGCTTGAGGAGTGGTTGGAAAAAATTATTAACTCCGATGCACGTAACATATGCGATGACCAACCATCGACATAAAAGGCGGGAAAGGGAAGGCCGAAAGGTCAATTCAGGACTGTGCGTCATTTACTAAAAAAGGAAGCTTATAGAGGCAATGGAAACAATAACTACCACCCACCTGTCAGAAGCTTTGATCATAAAATAAAATATGGATCAGGAGGAAATGAAAGGCTTTATAGTGGAAGCAGTTTTACCAGCAAGCCCCGGTCGTGTTAAAAGAATAGAAAACAGTATTCCCCCCCACCCAATGTGCTACCCATCAAATATAATAATTAATAATTGACTGGCACGACAGCCCGCTTACGCGAGACTAAGGCCTAGCTTCCCGCAACCACCCGTGTTGTGCGTGTGAATTTGTACGCGGGTGGAAGGGATCTACCGGTTCCGAACGGCAGGTTGGGAGCTTTTTCATAGGCAATTTTTACTCTCAGAGGTTTGCCATTTCCAGCTCAGAGGACAGCCACCGAAAGAGAAAACGAGTTTCCCGTTATTTTTTTTAGGTGTTACTACATGCAGTATTCGAACTTGCGTCGGTCTGCATTCGACTCGTTGTCCAACGCACTAACCAACTGAGCCACGGCGGCTGCCCATCCCATCAAATATAGTCATAATAAAACTTTAGCATTGTTTTTGAACTTAGGATTGTCCAAAAAAAATTGGCTTTTTACGTAAATTTTCGAATTCTGGTTCTCATTTTGAAAGAGAAATTTATGAATTTTTATCTTTAAATTTGACTCTTTCTTATTCTTAAATTTTTTATTACTTTTAATCTCTTTTAATGTATTTTCATTAATTTTGCAACTAAAACTCATCATTGTTGCTCGCATTATTCTTATTTACAGTAAGTCGAACTTTCACAAAATATTACGAAGCACCCTGTACCTCAATTGAGTTTATTTTTTGGAATATAATAGCCTGATGAATTTTCCAATTATCTCTATTCGTTCAGAAGTTATTAATTTTGCAACCTGAAATGACAAATTGAGCTACTGTGCGCCGCGGCGCGCCGTTTCGTGCTCATCAGCATAGCACAGCTCGCCATTGATGTTCCTTGTCAAACATCCCACAAAGAATGAAGATGAACTTCGAAAATTGAAGTTTGACGAAGCCAGCGACAAATTTCGTATAGCCGAAGTACGTGTGGGACCTACTGAAAAATTGTGTACTGCGTGGTACCTCTATGTGTTTATTTGCTTAGTGTCGGTAGTTAGTCGAGTCCACTGATTATCTGATAAAGCGAAACGATTTCGATTCGAAGATACCCATCGAGTATCCCTCCAGGGATTGCTGGCAAGAGCCCGAAGTTAATGACGCGTCAGCGGTCTACTTTACGGACGGCTCGAAGACAGAGGAGGGAACTGGTGCTGGTGTTTACTGTAGAACGCAGCAGGTCGACTGGTCATACAGGCTGCCGGACTATTGCAGCGTTTTTCAATCAGAGGTTTTTGCCGTCATGAAAGCAGCCGAGCATATCAAAAACTCCACACTTAATGAGGCCATCATTTGTGTGGGCAGCCAAGCTGCTCTAAAAGCAATTGAATCTGCTGTGGTCAAGTCGAAGGTAGTGCTGGACTGCCGGAGCGCGCTGGTCAGTATAAGGCACTGCAGGGTAAGTCTACGATGGGTTCGCGGACATAGCAATATCGATGGGAACCAGCACGCGGACGAACTGGCTCGTGCAGGGTCAGCGATGACTGCTAGTGAGGCGGTCGACACGGTGCTACCACCGCTCTCTGCCACAGCGGGTTCAATCGGAATGTGGCTCATTCAAGCTACAAACAGAGCCTGGTCAACCAGGAGCGATTGTAAGATTGCTCGCACGCTGTGGCCAGCGCTGAACATGAGAAGAACTAAGAGCTTGCTGCTCCTCGACAAGCATACTATGCGCATGGTTACTGCGCCATCGGCGTAATGCTATGCAAATGGCGTCTGGCGACCGACGATTTATGCAGAAGCTGTGGAGACGAGGAGGCAGTGGAATCGGTCGAACACCTGCTTTGCCACTGTCCATCACTACAGAACCGACGGCTCCAAACTTTTGGGGCAAGGTTCTTCGGTGAACTTGTGGAGGTAGCGGATGCACAGATCACTGATCTACACAACTTCCTCGCGAAGACCAAATGGTTCCCAAAAGATCCGGTCTGGATCTACAGGAAACCGAACAGATAGGGGAAGGCACCGGTGAAATGAGAATGAAGAGAATCACAATGGGCCCAACAGGGCCCATTGTGATTGTGACACACTCCCCTTCTTTAACCTAACCTAACCTAGTCGAGTCTTTCTACCGGGGGAATCTGACGAGTTTTGGACAAGTCCTCCGCATTAAAACATCGAACAAAAAACTCCAACTCGACTGTTTAGGGCCTTTATACTTATCGAGTTATCAAATATTTTAAAGAATTAATTATGAAATCACCGTTATTACCGGTCATACATTGAACAACTAGTTTTTACAAAAAATACTTTGGAGTGACTTATTTTACGAACGATATTTAGCAAATATCGCGGCTTTGCTCACGGCGACGTAATTAATTTTTTAAAATGCCTGATTATTCAATAAGAATAAAGGCCCTAAACAATTGAGTTTGATTTTTTCTGTCGAATGTTTTCATGCCGGTGACGACCCCGTCAAATTTTCCCCGATAGAAACACTCAAATTGGTCGGCCGGCCTCGATAGTCCAGTGGGTATCGCGCTGGAAATGTGTGTTGTAACATATGTTGGAAAAAACAGTGTTACATACACATTTCAATCACAGGTGAAATATGTTGCCCCAATGAAACACATAATCGTTTCGCTAATTTATATCCCTATAGGGGGGGCAGAGCAGAGCGTGGAAAGTGGGCGTGGTCGATTATATTAAAGCCCTTATGCCCTCATATAGCCTATGTACAATTTCCCCATATAAAAAGTCGTTTGTTGCATATTTCATCCAAATCGGTTTAGTTTGTTTTGCCTGATTGTGGCTCAAAAAAACATCGTCACATTGATTTTTGTGTAGTAATATAGAAGTGTAGATAAACGAATATATTCATTTTGATGCATAAAATTTGGGTACCTGTGTGTATCTATATGACCTCAAAAGGCTTTAACATTTGGGAATGTCTTAAGCCAATAAGTGAATGTCTGAAACCAAGGAATGTTGGAAACCATATCATAAACATATCGAAGGTAAGTATTTTCTTTCCTTTTATTGAAAGTATTACATATTGAAACAAAAATGTTGAGCTTTCTGACAAACGGCAACTGCGTAATTCAAAAAAATTTGGTAAAATATTAAAAAAATATATGAAAAAATATTAATTGTATTATATATAATAAATCTATATATACATATAATAATTTGTCCTGACGTACTGACTGATTGTCCGATCCATAATGGTCCAGCCCAAACCCCTGAAGCTACAAACACTGTGTAACTGTGAATAATGTTCAGACAATTAGCCTCTGTTAAATAAGGATTTTTTTAAAAAACTCAGGGTATAAAGGGGCAAAACATTGGCTGACGTGTAATACTGCAAATCAAAAGTAATTCGACACTTTCTTTAGTTTTTTCTAAAAGCCAATTGACATCAAAAATGGTGAAAGTATTTAAATTGAGATATAAATAGACAAGCTTTTTTCATCAAAAGAGGGTCAAAAAAGGGCTTAAAGAAATGTGATTTATTGGGCCCATTGACTTTAGACTTACGTATAAAACCTCCGGGCCCTGCTAATATTATATATAATATAAAAAAATTATTTAAAAACGTTTAAAATATATTTTATACATGTAAAAAATGTATCTGAGAGTAAAATTGCCTATGAAAAAGCTCCCAACTCGCCGTTCGGAATCGGCATAAAACTGTAGGTCCCTTCCAACCTTATAAAAAAAACATTCGCACGCACAACACGGTTGGTTGCGGGTAGCTAGGCCTCAGTCTCGTAATCGGGCTGTCGTGCCAGTCAAGAAGAAGAAGAAAAAATATATATTAAATAAAAAAGAGCACACCATTTAAAAAGAGAGGGAACCCACTATGCAGGGGAGCACTGAATGCTCCACAATAATGGTTGGAAAAAGATTAATGCTTACCAGCATTCAACCAGCGTGCCAGGGTTGAAATCCTTCGAGCAGTTTGCACAGTCGGGAAGCTCAAAATTTTTCTCCAATCTCTATACACCGACATACATTTATCTATACTATTATATAAAAGCAAGTGTGACGTTTTTTGAGCCACAATCAGGCAAAAACCACTGAACCGATTTAGATTAAATAAGCACCAAACATTTTTGTATCTGTGGGAATGGTATATAGGCTATATGAGAATGACCACGCCCCCTTCTTACGCCCACTATGGTAAAAAAACTAATCTATGGTATGCTTTTGTAAGGCAATATGGGTATCAAACGATTCAGCGTATCATTGCGGCAAACATAGGCTATAACATAATCGGCCACGCCCACTTTCCGTGCCCACTAAATTAACAAAACGAAGCTACGGTACATGTTGGTAAATCAGTATTAATACCAAATGATTCCGTGTTTTATTGATGTTAACATAGGATATATAAGATTTACCACGCCCACCTGATATGTCTTTTCATCACGCCCACTATAATAACAAATCGGCCATGGTATATTTGTCTTAGCAATATGGGTATCAAACGATTCAGCGTATCATTGCGGCAAACATAGGCTATAACAATCGGCCACGCCCACTTTGCGTGCCCACTAAACTAACAAAACGAAGCTACGGTACATGTCTGAAAATGAATGTTGATGTAAAATGATTCTTTGTTTCATAGCGGTAAACATAAGCTATATAAGGTTGACTACACCCACATTTTACGCCTTTCTGCAATGCCCATTATGATGAAAGAAATTAACTGTGGTATATTTGTGCAAAATAATATCGATATACAAAAATTTTGCGGGTCGTTGCAGCAAATATCTAGATATTGTAGGCATATAGAAATGAATGTACATATCGCTCCTTCGCTGCAAGAACGCCATAACTCAAACAAGTTTTTTTCTCAGTTAATGGCAGCCCTGTGTGTATCTGCATATGATCTTTTATCTATCAAAACCTCTTTATAAAATATTCAATACTTTGCTCACAAGATGACATGAAAAATTGTTTGATACCTTGAACTGCCTGTAATGGTAAATTTTAAAATTGAATTTTCTCGGAATGATGTAGTTTTGAGTTATGACGTTCTTGCAGCGAAGGAGCGATATGTATGTTTGTTTGTTAGTCACACGACACTAAAACTCATAAACTAGACAGCTGCTTAGCTGGATTTTTCATGGAATGTTCGTCTTGAGGAAGTCTCGGTAAACCACATAGTGCGAATACGACCCGATAGGTAGGCGTGGCATCTCCCATACAACTTAAATTTTCAATATAGAATATCTTCGTAATGAGAAGTCGGACAGCATTAAAATTTGGTGCGGAGCCACCGTTTAGATGTGCCGTTTCACTGGTAAAATGGAATGGGCGTGGCACTTTTTAAATGCCGGTGTAACTTTGGAACTATAGCGTTCAGATCAATGACACTCGGTACAAACGTAAGATTTAGTTGTGTTTTTCGATAGAGGCAATGGGGAAGTTTTTTGACAAGGGGCGTGGCACCGCCCATACAAATACAATTTTCAATATGGAATATCTGCGTAATGAGAAATCGGGCAGCATTAAAATTTGGTGCGGGCCACCGTTTAGATGTGTCGTTTCACTTTGTGAGCGTTGGACAAGGGGCGTGGCACTTTTTTAGCAACTCAAATGTTTTGAGTAACTTTGGAACTACAAATCACACATTAAAGAGATTTGACGCAAACTTACGATTTAAATGTGCCCTTCGACATGGGGAATGGAGTGGGTATCGGACGAAGGGGCCTGGCACTGCCCATACAACCCAAGATTTTAATACGAAATATCTTCGGAATTATAAGTCGGCCATCATTGAAATTTGATATAGCATCATGGCTTAGATTGTCGTTCAAGTGATTAATTTTTATGGGCATTGGACAAGGGACGTGATACTTTTCAAGCGACCCTATTGTTTTCAATAACTTTGGAACTGCAAATCACACATCAAGATATTTGGCACATACTTACGATTTCGACGGGCGCTTCGACAGGGAGAGTAAGGTGGGTATTGGACGAGGGGTATGGCACCGCCCATAGAACCCGCATTTTTAATGTGGAATAGCTTCGAAACAATAAGTTGGAAAGCTTTGAAGTTTTGTATACCATCGTCCCATAGATCTGTCATTCTATTGGCAAAATTTTATGGGCGTTGACAAGGGACGCGGTATATTTTTTGCGACTGAAATTTTCCGCGTAACTTTGGAAATGAAAGTCGCATATCAATGAAACCGGGTCACACCCTTCGACTGGAGGATTGGGCATTACATAAAAGAGGCGTGGCATCGCCCATAGAGTGTAGTATGAAGAAGCTTGATTTATTGGGCCCATTAACTTCAAGCTTGCGCGCAAAGCCGCAGGGCCCTACTAGTACAATATAAACATAAATGCTATATACATATTTTCATATTATTTTTAATAAAGAATAAAGTGTGAAGAAATATCGGAAAATGTAGTTTTACTAACATTGACACACGACTCTTAAAATTCTCAGCTGATATCCCGATGACATATCGTTGATTTTTTTCATTGAAAAATATATAAATTTTTATTGCACATTTGTTTTTATATTTTAAATTTTATACAGATCACTTGAGACAGCACTCATTTAGCCAAATAAACATAACATTAGACAGCATAAAAATTCATATTTTATATATTTTTTATTGAATTTTTTCTTTTTTAATCAATTTATTTTTTGAATGATTGCACTGCACAACAGCATGTCTGTTGCATGGAGTTTTTTACATGAATCTGAATCGTTTTTCCACGCTGTTTTCAAAACCATACTCCGTTTTTATGTAACAGCTCTAGTTTTTGCGAAAAATGGGCGTGTCACTTTTTCGAATTTTCCTCGGCTTTTTTCTCGTTTTCGACTGTTAGTTTTTAACCAATAATCCTATCGACATGATTTTCATATCGTTGCACTTACAACATTTCACGCCATCTTTCCTGACATTAATCAATTTTATGCGTTCTAAATGGGCGTGGTAATAAGGTTTCAAAGTAAGAAAATATTGAATTTCAAGGCGTTTTTTCTTATGGCCAAAATTGTACAGTTGTTTCATAAATCAAGTTTCGAAGTATATGAATATCTTAAGAAGAAACATCAAGCAAGACAACACAGCCAAATTATTTGGCGGAATACACATTCGCATCGAAATAATAACAAAACTGTACCATAGCGATTTTCATCTCTTTTCATACTTTTTCCTTAAAAAATTAGGAGCCTCAAAATATGCTCTTTTATATGTTCCATTTATAGTTTGGAGTACAAGCAAAAACCAAAAAGATTTTGAACTCTCGCAACAAAAACAAATTAAAAACTTTGCATATTTTCAGGCCCCTAATTTTTTAAGGAAAAAGTATGAAAAGTGATGAAAATCGCGATGGTACATTTTTCCTGTTATTTCGATGCGAATGTGTATTCCGCTAAATAATTTAGCTGTGTTTTATTGCTTGATGTGTTGACTTTCATTATACACCTAACTCGTTAATTGTTTTACAAAAAATGTGTGTGTTTTTGACCATCAAAGAAAACGCCTTAAAATTCAATTTTTTCCAACTTTGAGGTCCAATTACCGCGGTATTTTAACACCTATAAAAATAAGTTGCATCGGAAAAGTAGCCGTGCGGTATTGTTAATGCGATAAGGTGAAAATCATGTCAATAGGTTTTTTGGTTTAGAAACTACGATCGAAAATATGGAAAAAGTAGAGGAAAAACTGAAAAAATGACAGGGTACCTATATCTCACAAACTAGAGCTGCTAGAAAAAATCGGAAGGTGGATTCGGAATCAGCGCACACAAATTAGTAAGAAACAGTGGAAAAACTCCATGCAACAGAAAAAAAGTGTTTTTTTGTTGCGCTGTGTTGTTTCTGCCTTTTCGCCCATGTTCAAGAGGTATCCAAGAATCAACCTAAAAAGGCGATATAATGTTTGCACTCAAGCGCCTCTCAACAGGTGAGGTAGGTACGAATGCGACAAGGTCACAAGAAAGAAATTTCGGCTGCACTTTCAAGCTAATACTATGAGTCGAATAACACGTCAAACTTCTTTGCATCCTTATATGAAATAAATATTATCCAAAACCCAAAGAATGTGTATTTTCTTTTTAAACTCCAGCCACCACTTAATTTTACATCGTGAATTATGTGCCGTTTTTGCGTGCTAACTTCTTCGGCCAAAAAAACGTATAAAGTTTTGTTACTTAAAACCTTATAGTTTCACCTCCCATAATCTGGCCGGACCATGGTGTAAATGAGGATAGTCGGGGATATAAAAAACCAGAAAGTGTGAACACAATGATTTCTTTTGCTTGCCTCCATTTTACTTACGTAAAACTGTAAAATATACCAGAATAATTAAGTAAATAGCGAGTTTCAACTTCATGTTTTCAGAGCATGGCAGGCAAATAAAAATGCCGCCACTGACCAGCTGCGTAAACAGGCTAGAAATCAGGGACCCAAAATAACAGTTATGCATTTTTTAAAATTCAAAAACGTTGCCCATTTTTAAGAGATATTTATAAATGTCGACCAGATATTCACTCTACGCCAAATCCTGGAGAAGACCCATGAGAACCAAATCGATACACACCATCTCTTCATCGATTACAAGGCAGCATTCAATAGCCCGATAAGGGATCGCCTATATGCCGCATTGTCTGAACTTGGTATCCCTGCAAAGCTCGTTAGACTTTGCAGAGCGACGTTGAGCAATACGCGCAGCTCCGTCAAGGTTGGAAGTGACCTCTCCGACCCCTTTGATACCGTTCGAGATTTCAGACAGGGCGATCCTTTATCCTGCGACCTCTTCAACTTCACCATGGAGAGTGTTCTGCGCAAGGCCGGTGTACATCGTAATGGCACAATTTTCAACAAAAGTGTCCAGCTCCTTGCTTACGCTGATGATATTGATGTCATCGGACGTAACAAGCGAGATGTCACCGCTGCCTTTGCGGCTATCGAAAGAGAATCTGCCAAAATGGGTCTGGTGGTAAATGAGGGCAAGACGAAGTATATGCTGTCTACACGCAGGGACTCGCAGCGGCTAGGGTCTCACGTCGAGGCCGACAGGTATGCTTTTGAAGTTGTCAAGGAATTCGTCTACCTTGGCACCGCCATCAACAGCAGCAGTGATGTCAGTCTGGAGATAAAGCGAAGGATAACTCTTGCCAACAGGTGCTACTACGGTCTCGGTAGGCAATTGAGAAGTAGAGACCTCTCTCGACCGACAAAACTTTCACTCTATAGGACGCTTATCTTGCCTGTGCTCCTCTATGGCGCTGAAGCATGGACAATGACACGAAACGACATAGCGGCCCTTGGAGTGTTCGAGAGGAAGGTACTTCGCAAAATCTTCGGCCCTGTTCGGGTTGGTGACGACTATCGCATACGAACCAATAACGAGCTGTATGAGCTGTATAAGGACATGGACGTAGCGCAGCGAATTAACATCCAGCGGCTACGCTGGCTCGGTCATGTCTGCCGCATGGACGACGAAGCTCCGGCGAAAAAGGTATTCGATGCGATGGTTGGAGGTCGACGGCGAAGAGGGAGGCCGTGTCTCCGGTGGAAGGACCAAGTGGAAGAGGCCCTGGTATCTCTTGGTGTGACCAACTGGAGAAGGCGCGCGCGAAGCAGAGGCGCCTGGAGAGAAGTTTTGCGGCAGGCCGTAACCCGATAACGGGTTGTTATGGCCAGTTAAGTAAGTATTTATAAATGTTGGACAATAACTATTATGAGGGAAGAAATACTTTTTTCCCCATTTCGTAACTATTATTTGTGACAAATATTTTTTTCTGTTGCCTAATAACTATTATCAGCAAGAAATATTTTTTCCATTGCTCGGTAACGTTTATTTTTTGAAAAATATTTTTTCCGTCATCGCATAACTGTTATGAGAGAAAAATATTTTTTACGTTGCTCGGTAACGTTTATTTTGTGAGAAATATTTTTTACGTTGCTCGGTAACGTTTATTTTGTGAGAAATATTTTTTACGTTGCTCGATAACGTTTTTTTTGTGAGAAATATTTTTCACGTTGCCAGTAACTATTATGAATGGGAAATATTTCTTTTACGTTGACCGATAACTATTATTTTGCAATATATATTTTTTACGTTGAAAATAACACTTCGTTCAATAATGTGTGTGACTAACTAATTAAAACACATTTTTTGCCAAAATTCGTTTTTATTCATCAACATAGTCCCCTTTTAGGGAGATACAATCATTCCAACGCTTTTCCAATCTTTCGATACCGCCTTTGTAGAACGATTTTTCTTTGCCTTCAAAATAGGCGTTAGTTTCGGCGATTTCTTCATCATTTGAGCCAAATCTCTTACCACGGAGCATCTTTTTGAGGTCTGCGAAGAGCCAGTAGGCGCTGGGGGCCAGATCTGGAGAATACGGGGATGAGGAAGCAATTCGAAGCCCAATTCATGCATTTTTGCCATCGTTTTCATCGACTTGTGACACGGTGCATTGTCTTGGTGAAACAACACTTTTTTCTTCTTCATATGGGGCCGCTTAATCGCGATTTCTTCTTTCAAACGTTCCAACAACGCTATATAATAGTCGCTATTGATTGTTTTCCCTTTCTCAAGATAGTCGATGAATATTATTCCGTGCACATCCCAAAATACTGACGCCATAACCTTGCCAGCCGATGTTTGTGCCTTTGGACACTTTGGGCGGCTTTCACCGGTTGCATGCCACTCAGCAGACTGCCGATTTGACTCTGGAGTGAAATGGTGGATCCATGTTTCATCCATTGTGATGTACCGACGCAAAAACTCCGACTTGTTGCGCGTAAACATGTCCAAACAGCTCTTTGAATCATCGATTCGTTGTTGCTTTTGCTCCGGTGTGAGCAAACGCGACACCCATTTCGAAAACACCTTTTTCATAACCAAATGTTCGTGTATTATGGTGTGTACACTGCCTGCTGATATCTTTAGAATGTCAGCAATCTCCCCCGCTTTCACTTTACGGTCGGACATAATGATTTTCAGTGTTTTTTCAACGTTTTCCGGAATAACAGCGTCATTTAGCCGTCCAGTAGATGGAATGTTATCGGTGTCTGTACGACCACGTTTGAATTCGGCATACCAATAACAAATGGTTCTTTTTGATGGAGCAGAGTCCGAATAATGTTTTTCAAGCCATTCCTGGCATTGAACAGTATTTTTTTTCATTAAAAAACAATGACAAATCAGCACACGGAATTGCTTTGAATTGCTTTTTTTTGCAAACTCAAAAGTAGTGTCACTTAAAGCACTGTAACTTGTAAACTAATGGTCGGATTGACATATAATTTTGACAGTAAGCCTAAAAAGGTTCACAATTTCGAAAAAAAAAAATATTGATTTAGTATTAGTGCCGCCATCTATGTGTCAGTCACACACATTATTAACGAAGTGTTACCGGCACACAAAAGAAAGAGATGTCTGATCGATGACTGCGACTATACTTTTTCTATGGAAATAGGTTCGCTGATCATAAGTTCGATGTCAGAGTTGGGTATCCACCACATTTAAGGACTTCCCTAAGTCTTACGCCTTCTACCGGGACGGGTACTGGACAAGGGGCTGGCACCCACCACCCACACAATACAAAATTTAATCATTGATTCGATTTTAGATTTGCGATTTTTCCAAAAGTGAAGGGTGATGGTGTTAGTCTGGCATCAAATTCACGATCAGCGAGCCTAATTCCATAGACAATTTATAGTCGCATTGTGCATAGTGTGCCGTTATTTTCAACGTAAAAAATTTATATTGCAAAATAATAGTTATCAGTCAACGTAAAAGAAATATTTCCCATTCATAATAGTTACTGGCAACGGAAAAAATATATTTCCAAAAATAAACGTTACCAAGCAACGTTAAAAAATATTTTTCCAAATATAAACGTTACCGAGCAACGTAAAAAATATTTTTCCAAAAATAAACGTTACCGAACAATGGAAAAAATATTTCTTGCTGATAACAGTTATTAGGCAACAGAAAAAATATTTGTCACGAATAATAGTTATACATAGATGTAAAAATAATTATTTCAAAATAATAATTATAAGTAACAATTAAAATATTTGTTACAGTGAAACAGTTATTTTCCAAATTTTTTCCTATAAACGTTATAACTGTTATGTCCCTGCTAGAAATCGATGCAATGCCATCCTAAGGCGCCAAAAGTTTCTGCACGAACAGCGCCAAAGGGAAAAAGTTCTTCAATGACATCGTGGTAGTAAGAACTTTTGGTCATTCGTTAAGAAGGTGAAGAACCAAACATCGTCTTCAATTTCAACTCTTCTTGACAATGATCAAATCATCACTCACTCGGTTGATAAAGCTAATTTGTTGGCTAAAATTTTCGCAGACAATTCCTCTCTGCCCCCCCAGCGATCAACCACTACCCGTAGTCGAGAACGTATCTTGCTCTATGCCAGAAATTCATTTTCGGACACGAGTAGTTAAAAGAGTGCTTGCAAATCTCGATGTAAATAAGGCTTCAGGGCCGGACGGCATTCCAGCCATTGTTTTAGAAAAATTCGCTTTTTCGCTGGCTTATCCATTACGCAAACTTTTCAGCATGTCATACACCACAGGTGTATTTCCGACATGCTGGAAGGTGGCAAATGTTCAACCAGTTCCTAAAAAAGGCAAGACTACTGACCATGCGAACTACCGGCCTATAGCAATCTGTTCGGTGCTTTCCAAAGTTATGGAAAGCATTGTAAACTTCAACCTTGAGAAGTATCTGGAGCACAATAGACTGCTAAGTGACCGCCAATACGGCTTTCGAAAACAGTGATCGACGGGAGACCTTATGGCGGTCCTCACGGAGAAATGGAACCATAGCATTGTAAACCTCGGTGAAAGCAAGGTTGTTGGATTGGATATTTCAAAGGCCTTTGACCGGGTGTGGCATAAAGCACTCGTGTCTAAATTGATTGCCTATGGCGTCGGTAGTATCTTCTCTCGTTGGATTACGAGCTTCCTCTATGGTCGCTCTATTCGTGTTGTAATAGACGGCATAGCCTCGGAAAAGCATTCCCTTACCGCGGGAATGCCGCAGGGTTCGGTCCTTTCTCCAACACTTTTCCTTATCTTCATCAACGACCTCTTGTCGTCGACGAAGAATCCCATCTACTCGTTTGCGGATGACAGCACCATTTGTCATTCATACTCCTTTACAAAGCGCCCCAGCTCTGTGGAGATTGATCGTAAAGGCCGCCCTTTGATCGCATGGCTCCGAACAAGTGCTCCACAATGTCTTGATTTAGGCGATATGTTGCCAAGTACGTGAATATGCTCATGTAGCTGCCTCAATGACTTGATGCTCATTAAAATTCCTTTCTGGAATGGTAATAGCACCTTTCGGTTAGGCACTATCGGTTCTTGGTTGAGCTTTGTCATTTCCGCCAGCACGTTCAACTGAACCTCTAAGTCCTGGCTAAATGGTTTCTGCAAAGGGTTCTGACCGCAAAAAAGCTTGCTGTTGAAGACGTCGAACCAGTTATTCACCAGCTCAATTAATTGAGCTGTCTCGCAGTCGCATAACAATGAAGTATAGCGCTCGCAGTGCTATACGAAAAGAGTTGCGCTGCCAGCTTCACCTTTTGCCGGCCTGAATAGTGAGTTGTCAAGTGCTCTTCCGTTAGCTTGTGATTTATTGGCACGTCAGATATTGATAAATAGTTTATTACCTGCTTAATGGTTTGAACGGTAATGACTTTTCCATCAACAACAAGACCACTATCGAGGAAACGATTTCGGAAGAGTTTTAAAACATGCGGCGCATCCGCAAAGACGAAGACTTTGCCGTCGTTGTTTGATGGGTTCCGAAACCACGTTTATTCATTATTAGGGAGAGGTGGAAAGGAAGAAAGGTTGTTAAAGAAGATTAATGAGTTAAAGGTTGAGAGTCATACTCGTCGATATGTCCAGTTCTTTCCATTAAGCTTGATTGCTTCCCCATGTCTGAAACAATCGCAACTACCGGGTAACCTGCTGCGTTAAGCTCGAGGATTAAAGCGTCCAGAATTGCTTTCGTCATTTTGCAGTCGAAGTCATAAAATACTGGCTGCTTCCAAGACTTTTTTATTCCTCGAGCTATGACCACTTGCACATAACTGCTTGGCTTTTTGACGCTGTCCGTTAGCGGGTCGTCTTCGTAAACGGACGCAACTTTCATCTCGTCAAAAGCAAGCACACACATCCGGTCGATCAATGGCGCATCTCTATTGCTCTGCATTGCACGAATAATGAAATGCAGGATTCCCTCTCTACACTGAAGTTTCTGTGCCCATTTTGTGATAGTCGATTCACATGGCAGGGCAAAGCCTTTGCGGTTTAAATGATTATACGGCGTATAATCATTTATACTGGCTATACTGGTATAATATACGCCCAGGGGCCAGCTGAGTGCAGCCACTAAGCAAATAAACACATAGAGGTGTCAACTCGCACAAATTTGCGTACTAGCGCACTAGGTCCCATACATATTCGCGATTACTTCGGCAAACTTCTTAATTCGAAGTCAGCTTTCATAATTTGCTTTATGTTGATGTGGTCAGTCGCACATAGGCTTGCCACCTTTTGAAAGTGGCTGTGGATGACACTTAAATTACTATAAACAATCTCATTTTTATTTTTCAGAGTACATATATTTAAACTTTTGTATATAGAAAAATCTTCCAAAAAAAACTTAAACACATTTATAAACATGAACAAAACAACACAAGTAAGCGTAAAAATATACGAACAAAGTACAAAAACAATTAACAAAAACTAATTAATTCATTTACATATATATATATGTCTTTTTCAAAGACTATTTGGTCATAAATAAATATTTTTCATTGCTTTTTGCTGTTTTAATCAGACTTCTATTGGATTTAATGAGATCATAAAAGTCAGCGCACGTTTCTTTTTGGTTGAAGAATATTATTAGCTCATTTTTTATTAAATTTGCTGAGCACCTTCCTCTATCCTCACTCCATTTTTTGTTCATTACCGAAAAAACTCTTTCTGCGAAAGCGCTGCTATATGGCATAGTCAATAAATAGCTCATTATTTTAAATAAATTGTTGCATTCGAACCTTTCAAATATCTTTACGAATTTTTCACTTTGGCTGGAAAACTCGTCCAAATTTAAGGAGTCAAAATATTTACTTATTAGACAGACTTCGTCAAACAATTGATCTACGTTTAGATCCTGTAATATTTGTTTTAATTTTAGCTCTTCAACTACTTCTACAACATCATTAAAGGTAAACAATTCTGTGGTCAAAAGCAATAACCGCCTAAGTCGAAAATTTCTGTTTCGAGTAATCTCGTTTTAAAGTTTTAGCGCGTAGTGTCTTCATTATGGGAATGCGAATAGGTTTTTATTAATAACTTATTTTATTTTAAAGTTACAAGCTCCCCGATTTTACGCAAACGTAGAGCACAGTCAAGGGAACGTGGTGGCATCCATAACTCAATTTCTTCTTATGTCGACTTAAGCGGTTATTGGTTTTGACCACAGAATTTATCATGAATATTCAATTACTTTCAGAAAAATCGAATCACTCTTCAATATAAGGACTGTATCGAAAAGAAAGTGCACACTTTCTAACTTAATTTTCTTGCAGCATATAATTATTTTTTTAATTCTAAAAATGCCGTTTAATAGAGTAGGCCTTGATATACTGATTTCATAGAAATTTCGTTTCATATATTTTTATATTACGAAATTTACGCGTATCGAGTTAGACATCCTCAAAAAATTTGTGTACAGTTGGTTCACTGAAACAGGTGCTTCGTACAGAAAATCACCCAAACGACATCGCGTGTCCATAAACTTCGCTAAAAAAAAATGATTCTTAAGTATGGTGAAAATTGCACTATCAACGACATACCAAAAAGTGACCGTAAAAAGGGTCCAAAGACCCAAAAATGGAAGAAAAACTGAGGCATTAGATTGACGAAAACAAGTGCATTTGTATTGGAAATTTAGCTAGAACGAGTGTGACGATGGTGCAAAGAGTGAAGCAGAGGAATAACTTAAAAACATATAAAAAACAAACAATACCAAAAAGAAATGAAAATCAAAAAGTGGCTGGCAAAACGCAATGCAGAAAACTATACACTCGTCTCTGCAAAAAAAAAATTTCGGGCATCATTATGGATGATGCGACATATGTAAAAATGAACTCAAAATCACTGCCAGGAAGAAATGAGAATCCGCTAAAATCACCAGAACTACGTCTAATAGAGCGCTACTACGCAATAGCCAAAAGAAACCTTATGAAAGATGAACAAGAAGCTAAAAATCTTAAGGAATTAAAAAAAAATTGGAGAAAATCAAAAAAACCCATAACGCAAACAGCTGTACAAAATTTAATGAAGAGGGTCAAACAAAAAATTAGATATACATTTATTTGAAAAACAAATTTGTTATTTAAACAAAAATCCTTAGTCCTTAAAGTATATGCAACAAATGTTAAAACAAAAAATCTGATCAAAAAAATTTCCATTAAAGTTATACTTCAAACTAAGCGTGCACTTTCTTTTCGATACAGTCCTTAGTTTAAAGTTACATCAAAAAATTAAAAAAATAACCCGTTTTTTATTAGAGAACTTTCTTCAAGATGATCAATTTTTGATAATTGAACTTTTACTTCGTTTCCAAAAAAATTGTTGCTGTTTTCGTTCGAAAATGTGTGTTCTAAAATCAGTCAAAATTTGAAAAAGCTCGATTGCTGTACAAACGTTTGACTCCAATTTTTTTTACAGTATCTGAGTATGTTTGTAAGACATGTGACAAAAACAATAAATACATTTTAAATACATTTTTAGAGATATTTGATTATTTTCAATACCTAAAGCCAATCGCATTTGCTTGGATATCTCTTCTGAAAGAAAATAATCTGAGAGAGCTGGCCAAACTTGCAAAACTCTATCTATTGCGGGCAAAAGGGATAGCCACCTTGTAGTTACATGTCTCTTTAAACTCTATATTTGCAAAACTACAAAATTCAATTAAACGTTCTCGTCGCTTAGCAGCAGCAGAAAAATGAGCATATATTTTTAAAATCACGTTCTCGACATCTAACCGTAGGAACACAATTGGAGCGTATGGACGTATGGGCGCACGGCGTACGGCGTAAATACGCTGTCGAAATAGGTTCAGACGTTGCCTTCCTCACAATTCCAGCGTGAGCAGCAACGTATAAAATACTCCAAATACGTTTTTCAATTGTCAAAAAATGAATACGCGGCGTAAAAAATAGAAATAGATCTAAGTGAGCGTACGACGTTTTTACGCTCATACGCTTGCGTCGTCAATTGTGTGCGCTTTCATAGAAATATATGAAATTTAATTTGACAACGCAAAACGTCGAACGTAAATACGCTCATACGCTCCAATTGTGTTCCTACGGTTTGTCTAAATTGCTTAACGATTTTTCAAAGCGTTATTAACAATGTGTGCGTGACAGTTGCTTTTCAAAATGTTTTCATTGGACTTTTGCAGGTTTGAAAACAAAGAATTGTGTTTTCCAAAGTTAGACTTTGTATTATCTGCACTTAAGGGGGTCTTCTGCTTACGCGCCCGGAATTTTAGTCTATTTTTGGAAATTAATTGTAAGGAAAATATACAAGATAATTGAAAAAATTTTTTTTATTATTTTTGTACATGTTTAAACTTGAAAAATGACAAATGCCTTATGTCTGTGGTGAATCCTGCGCCTTTGAGAAGTGGTCAAACTAGTACTGACGAAAGTGTCCGAGTCAACTTTGTGGTATGACATCCACCCCCACAGCTGTCTGAAATGTAAAAAGTAAAATACATTTATTTTCAGTTTTACGTTGGCTGTGCTTCTCCGAGTACGATTTTTTTTATTTTTAATATTTTTTGTGAAAAGTTGTATTTTCAACCACGTTTTTTGACCTGTTGAGGGTCATAAAAATTGAGCAAAACAAAATTTCAAAAATGGTACTCGGAGAAGCATAGATAAGTGTTTTATGAAGAAGTGAAAAAAAAAATTTGTCAAATCCGATGAAAATTACTTGTAGAAGTCATACCACAAAGTATAAGGCCGTATAAGTAACATATAAGGCCGCGCTACGCGGAAATGCTCGAAACGGCTGGAGTCGGCTATGTTTCCGGCTTCGAAAACCCAAGAAGGAATGTGTTTTTCACGAAACCGTTTATAAGACGTATTCCTTATATCCTCTATATTCAAAAAATGCAAAAAAAATCGATTTTTTCAATCCGCGTAAGCAGAAGACCCCCTTAAGGATACAACGTTTTTTATATTTAAACTAGCTGACCCCGCGAACTTTGTCTCGCACGACATTTGTTGTTTTTTTATAATGAAATACGCGAGGTGGCGAATCTCTGGCGATGCAAATTGACGAAGAAAACCAACTGAAGGAAGAGGAGGAGCTACTGATTAACGCAATCAAGGCCCACAAATAAACAATGTTGCTGTTAAGTTTCAGTAAAGAAATGGACTGCGCTTGAACCGGATTTAAATTATATGGGCGGTGCCATGCCCTCTTATTCAATGCCTGCCCCTTATTCAATGCCCTCCCATAAAATCTTATCATTAGAATGACTCATCTATGGGACGACGGGGTACTAAATTTTAATGTTCTGCTACTTATAATTTCGAAGATATTCTATTTTAAAGATTTTGCTTGTATGGGTGGTGCCACGCCCCCTCGTCCCATACTTGCCCCATTCCCTCTGTCGAAATATATGAATAAATGGTAGGTTCGTACTAAGTTTCATTGCTGAGCGACTTATAGTTCAACAAAATATTTGGGTCACAAAAAATGTGCCACGCCCCTTGTCCAACGCCCATAAAATCTTATCATTAGAATGACTCATCTATGGGACGACGGGGTACTAAATTTTAATGTTGTGCTACTTATAATTTCGAAGATATTCTATTTTAAAGATTTTGCTTGTATGGGTGGTGCCACGCCCCGTTGTCCAAAACCCGCCTCATTCCGTCTGTCGAGAGATATGATTACATGATAGGTTCATGCTAAGTTTCATTCCTCTGTGACTTGTAGTTCAGCAGAATAATTGGGTCACAAAAATGTGCCACGCCCCTTAGGGGTATACAAAATAGTTAGTAGCCGATTCTCAGACCTACTGAATATGCATGTAAAATTTCATAAAAATCGGTCAAGCCGTTTCGGAGGAGTACGGTAACAAACACTGTGACACGAGAATTTTATATATAAGATTTGACAAAACGTCTTTAGCCATGTTGGCCATTCCAACAGACGTTTCGTTAGAAATTTCAATAAAATATATTATTTGATTTTGAATTCCAGCAGATCTGTCGAAATACTGTATACAAATGGGGAAAAACTTTCTATTTTTATGATTAGAAGCATCTGTTTGAATTGTAAAATAGACATCATCATTAATCAAATTTGAGATCAAGTTATTTAAAATAAAAGGACCGAGAACGTTTTCAACAATCATCGTAGCTTTTGTGCGTCCACAAGAAATCTTTTTTGTAATAACTGAGTCATGAACTGTCTTTTTTAACAACTTCAAATTGCAGTCCAAAGAGTTATATGACAAATTGTGCTTAACATTGTCGTAAGTATGTTAAGTAATGTAAGTATTGTTAAGAGTAAAATCTACATATTTCGTGTAAATGGAGAACATTTTACCCTCTTTGGAGGACGGAGAACATTTGCGTAATTTGGAGGACTGTCCTCAACAATCGAGGACAGGTGGCAAGCCTAGTCGCACATCAACCAGCGATAAGCGATTGGAAACTGGGAGGAGAAGTGTGAAAAAACCCACAATACACACATAAAATTCACCAATACTCTCACATAACAGCTGATACTCAGTCCCCACAGCTGATACTGCTGAACCCATACAAACTGAAAAGGGAGGGTTGTTGTGTTGGTCAATTCCAAAATGGAGGGTTGTTGTGCTGGTCAATTTTCATGTGTGAGGGTTATCGTTGTGGTTCAGTTTTAATTGCATAGAAAAATAACTAATTTTTTGCACAGAATTCTGTGATACGTTTATAGAAAAATTAATACAAAATTCGATTATTACTTACAAATGTAATAAAATTGTTTGAATATGTCTGTAACATGTCATTATTTAAGTTTTCATTGACTCAATCCAATGAAATTTTTAAAGGAGGCTGCCATTCTGCATTCCATCGAGCACAAGAATATTGCTCGGCTGTACGGCGTAATGTTAGCTACGGACCACCTGATGGTGGTTACCGAGTTAGCACCGACGCGTTGTCAGTTCGCTATGCAGATATGCAATGGCATGGACAACAAAAGATTAATTCAACTGTGAAGACGAAAGTGCAATGTGCAAAGTGGAGTGGTTTTCAAAATGGTTGGGATGAATACGAATTTCTGTTTATATTCCATTGTAGTCATCTCACAGTGGCGCATCTGGAAGGGCTTCCCAGTTCGAATCGGTAAACATTGATTATTTGAAGATTTCATTTGCTAATTCGCTGTCGATTGGTGGTGTTCTGTTTAGCATTAGCACTGGAGAGCAATCTGCAGGTCCCATATCCATCCAACTTTTGTATTTATAAAATTAAAATAAAAAACAAACCTGGCGATGGAGTAAGATCAATAACAAAATATATGTCAGAACCAGAAGAAATCGATAAAGGCATTTTTATTCATAACGCGGGGGGTTTTAGAATTGTTAACAGAAAACTTCTGTATAGAACTTTATAGCGCTCGAGGGTTATTTGTTGTATTTTTCAAGTGCTAGGTCTGCCAAAAAGAATTTCAAGCTCCTTACACGTATAATATACAAAACAGTCAATTGTAATGCATTTAAAATTATGCGTTGGAGCATGGCTGCCAATTGTGCAGCATTGGGTGCACATAATAACATAACAAATAACATAAAAACATAACAAAGTTTAGAAAATGTATGCATTTCCTATTGAAATGATTGACAATTATGAAAATAATAACATGCATCGTATTAATACGCCTTTTTTTTAATACGAAAGACAAACCTCTAAACCTCTACCTCTAAATTGCAACTTTGCGCTTTGTTCTAACTTCAACGCGACCACACAGTTGAACCAATCACTGACCCACTCCTGTCGGACCTGAGACAACTGGTTGCCAACATTTATTGGTTTTTCAACTGGTTCTTTGTAAGTAAATTTAACAATTAGTTGTCCAAGTGACTGTCAGCGACGCAACGTTAAAAGGGTAAGTTTGCTGCAAGGAAACGAGTCGGTTCTGAAGTCAGCTATGACTGACAAGCAACCAGTTGAAAAACTACATTTCCCAAAAACTACCCATTTCCTACAGGGCCATGACACCTCACACAGATTGTGTATGTGAAATGCAAAAAATGGTCAACAAATTCGCTTTCCCTGCGAGTTTCGTACCACGTTATCACTGACATCAACTGTGCGCTGTGATGGTGTTATTGTTGCTGTTGTTATGCGCCTTGCAATCAGCGCAGCAAAATTCGCAAAAATTGTGTGCGTTGACTTCACACGCAATGAAATAATCAACCACCAAAAACTCCAACAAAAGCAAAAACACAATTTCACTTGTTCGCGCTAATTTTTGTGTGTAAGTTAACCCGACGACGTCGCAACCCGCCGCCACAAATTAAACCGGCGACTCTGCAGCCCGCTACATCGTTGCGTAAGCAAACAACACTGCTGTCGTCGTCGCCAGCGCAGGCCACCGACCCAGCTACTTCGCGGTAGCTGCCGTCAGCAGATTCGAACAATGCTGCTGGCGATCGATCGTTCGATTCTTGCACGGGTTGCAAGATCAGCGAATCGTGGACATTGCTGCTGATGGTCGATCGATCGCTTGCACGAGCTGCAAGATCAGCGAAACGATACGGCGCGCACGGAGTAGGGCTTTAGGGTAGGTTTAAGAATTGGTGGCGGTTAATTCACTAAGGCAGCTTAAGTAGAACGGAGCTCACGAAGCTCCAAGAAAAGAAAATAAATAAAGAAACTGGCGCCCAACAGCACTCAGCCCACAAAGGTGAATTCGGAAACCAGCTCTCTGAGACCCTGAGACCTAAATTGCAACCGGACAGGACTGCGTCCACCAACGGGATCATCGACCAGCTCCGGAGATAAAATAAGACAGGATGGATAAATTGTAAGTGACTGCTCGTTAACCACGACAAGTCTTAAGAGAAATATAAAGTGAAAGTGAAAAAATAAAGAAAGTGCTATAGAAATTTGTTTGTACAGCGGTGTCAATTGTGATTTCGGCCCACGATTCTGTCAGTGTTCATGAGTGATAGCGAGTTAGACGAGGTGCTTGCGGGGCTTGAGAAATTGAAAGTTAACGCAGATTGTTTCCAAGGGATTAATCAGAAAATGAATGCGCACGAACTACAAGCAGTGGTTCAAGCGGCAGTGGCAGCGGCGTTGAAACTGCAAGCGCAAGAATTCAACGAAAAGCTAGGAGAAATAGATAGGAAATTCAGTGAAATTGCTCTAAAACAGCCAGTAGTGGAGGTGTATGAACCCATCCAAATTATTGAGGGCGTTCAGTGTGATGAGTCCCTCGATATAGTGAAATCAATTCCAGAATTCGATGGAAAACATGAAAACTATGTTTCTTGGAGGCAAGCGGCGCATAACGCCTACCAATTGTTTGAAAAATATAACGGTAGCTCGAAGCACTTCCAAGCAGTAAATGTCATTAGAAATAAGGTGAGGGGCACGGCTGACGCCGTGCTAGCCTCATTTAACACTGTCTTGAACTTCAGGGCAATAATTGCACGTTTGGATTTCACATATGCCGACAAGCGGCCGCTACATTTGATCGAAACAGAGCTCAGCACTCTGCGACAGGGTAACATGACTCTTTTGGAGTACTATGATGAGGTAGAAAAAAAGCTAACCCTACTCACGAACAAGGCTATCATGACATATGATAGCACCCTAGCAAATGCTCTCAACGAAAAATATAGACAGGACGCTTTGCGGGTGTTCGTGTCGGGTTTAAAAAAGTCGCTCGCAGATATTTTATTTTCGGCTCGTCCGTCTGACTTGCCTACTGCGTTGGCTTTGGCACAAGAGGCTGAATCTAATCATGAGAGATACAGATTTGCAGCAGGTTTTGCTAGGAGCTCGGAGGAAAAATCGCAAAGGAGTTCGGGCCAGCATTCGCATGAACGATCAGTGAATAATAAAATTAATAGCCAGCAGGGAAACAAACGGCAGGACTATGAGAAGGGTGACTTGGGTCGAGAGAAGACGCCATACTTCACCAGGAGCCAGCGGAACCATTATCAAGCTCAGGGTGGTGGCCAGCAGGTCGTCAATAGGCGCGATCAGGTAGAGAAAATGGACGTGGACCCGTCTACATCTCGTTTTAGACAAACGACAGATTACCAAAAACAGAACGATAGTCAGTTCCATAGGCAAACGTTTAAGAGACCAAATGGCTCCGAAAGGCAATCAGGGCAAAGGCGACAAAGAATAAATCACATAGCCCAAGAGGAATCTGTGCAGGAACAGGAATATGCGGCTGTAGCCGAGGCAGCAGCAGCTAACTCGGAGTCAGAGTGTGAATTTGACACTGTAAATTTTTTAGGGCACATTCCCTGCTGCCGTTCGTACAGCGGAAAATAGCGGGGAGATTAGTAAAATTTCTAATTGATACAGGGGCGTCCAAAAATTACATGAAGCCCCTGGAGGAGATACAAAATGTTCCGGTTGAAACACCTTTCGTTGTGAAGTCCATACATGGCTTTAATAATATAACTTCTAAATGTTTTTTGAATATATTTGGTAGAGACAGCACCTTTTTCATTTTACCTGATCTTGATACTTTCGACGGCATCATTGGCCTCGACTTGTTAACGCGGGTGAACGCCACAATTTGTCTAAAGAGTAGAGAGACACATTCCGACTCTGGATCAGAACCGATCCAGTTTTACAAATGCGCAAACGTTAACTTTACAAAGGTGGACGATATTTCAGTCCCTCCATCAGTAAGGGCCGACTTTCAAATTATGTTGAAAAAAAGAATAAAAACGTTTGCAGATCCAAACGAGATGCTGCCGTTTAACACAAACATTGTCGCCACCATTCGGACCGAAGTGAGCGAACCAATCTACTCCAAATTATACCCATATCCTATGGGTGTGTCAGATTTCGTGAATAGCGAAATAAAGGACTTACTGAGAAACGGCATTATAAGGCCGTCCAAATCGCCCTATAACAACCCCATTTGGGTTGTAGATAAAAAAGGCGTCGATGAGTTAGGCAACAGAAAGAAACGTCTGGTAATAGACTTTCGGAAGTTAAACCAGCTCACAATCGCTGACAAGTACCCAATCCCCAACGTCATGGTAATTTTGTCAAATTTCGGGAAGGCCAAATTTTTTACAACCCTCGACTTGAAATCAGGGTTTCACCAAATTGAGCTTGCGGAGCGGGATCGGGAGAAAACGGCATTTTCCGTCAACAACGGAAAATACGAATTCTGCCGACTTCCGTTTGGATTAAAGAACGCGCCCAGTATTTTCCAAAGGGCTATTGATGATGTCCTCCGTGAGCATATTGGCAAAAGGTGCTACGTTTACGTCGACGACGTAATCATCTTTTCTGAAACTGAAGCAGAGCATGTTAGGGACATTGACTTGGTGTTGACTAGTCTGTTCGAGGCAAATATGAGAGTTTCGCAAGAAAAATCGCATTTCTTCAAGAACGAGGTGGAATACCTCGGGTTTACCATATCACGGGGAGGCATAAAGACAAGTACCGATAAAGTAGCAGCCATTAGGGACTACAAGCAACCTTCCACATTATTCGGTGTTCGATCATTTCTGGGGCTCGCTAGCTACTATAGGTGTTTTATTAAGGACTTTGCTTCCATTGCAAAGCCTTTGACCGACCTTCTTAAGGGGGAAAACGGTAAGGTGAGCGCTCACAGGTCCAAAAGAATCGACATACAATTCGGTGACAGGGAGCGCCTAGCTTTTGACAAGTTGAAGGAAATTCTGACGTCGGAGGACGTCATGTTACAGTACCCTGATTTCAAGAAGCCGTTCGATCTTACGACGGACGCTTCCTCGTATGGTCTTGGGGCTGTCCTATCACAAGATGGGAGGCCAATCACAATGATATCAAGAACCTTGAAGGACAGGGAGTTGAATTTTGCAACCAACGAGCGGGAACTCCTGGCCATTGTATGGGCCCTAAAATCCTTACGTAATTACTTGTATGGAGTAAAAAACTTAAATATTTTTACTGATCACCAGCCCTTAACATTTGCGGTGTCAGACCGAAACCCAAATGCTAAGATAAAACGCTGGAAGGCATTTATCGATGAGCACAATGCCCAAGTAATCTACAAACCGGGAAAAGAAAACTTTGTCGCTGATGCGCTATCACGACAGAGTATAAACGTCTTGGAACATGAGCAAGCACATTCCGATGCTGCTACGATTCATAGTGAGTTGTCTATGACTTACACCATCGAGGCAACTGAGAAACCGGTAAATTGCTATAGAAACCAAATTATAATTGAAAATGGAGAGTCGGCCTCGACTCGTACATTTATAATATTTGGAAAAAAGACACGACATTTCGTTTATTTCTCGGACAAGAATGAACTTATAGAGGCAATCAGCCGTGTGGTAAAGCCGGATGTTGTAAATGCGATTCATTGCGACCTCCCAATTTTGGCTCACATTCAGCACAGATTAATTGAGCTATTCCCGGCGACGAGGTTTTTACATTCAAAAAGTTTAGTGACCGACGTATTTAATATTACCGAACAGAGAGAAATACTGACTAACGAACATAACCGGGCTCACAGAGCAGCCCAAGAGAACGTCAAACAGGTTATGTTTGATTACTTCTTCCCAAAAATGACCAAACTGGCAAACGAGGTGGTTACAAATTGTAGAACATGTTCAAAAGCAAAATACGACCGTCACCCAAAAAAAGAGCTAATAGGGGAAACACCAATTCCGTCATATGCCGGCGAAATTCTGCATATTGACATATTTTCCACAGATAGAAAATATTTCTTGACCTGTGTCGATAAGTTCTCGAAATTTGCAGTTGTCCAGCCATTATTATCCCGCACAATCGTGGACATAAAAGCACCAATTTTGCAATTGATGAATATTTTCCCGCAAACAAAAACAATTTTCTGTGACAATGAGGCATCCCTGAACTCCCAAACCATAAGGTCAATCTTGTTAAACCATTTTGGCGTCGAGATAGTCAACGCCCCACCTTTGCATAGCACCTCCAATGGCCAAGTGGAGAGGTTTCATAGCACCCTGCTCGAAATCGCAAGGTGCCTAAAACTCGACACGAGGATCGAGGACACGGTTGACCTAATGCTACACGCAACTATAAAATATAACGGAACAGTCCACTCCGTCATCAACAAAACACCACTGGATGTAATTCACTCGGCCCCAGCCGAGCTCAAAGAAGAAATAAGGAATAGAATTTCACAAGCGCAGGAGATACAACTACGAAGGCACAACAGAACAAGACAACATCGAAATTTTCAGGTGGGAGATACAGTGTTAGTAAAAACCAACAGAAGATTGGGCAATAAACTCACACCACTCTACGTGGAAGAAAAGGTAGAAGCTGATTTGGGAACTACGGTTCTTATTAATGGGAGGGTGGTCCATAAGGACAACCTTAGGTAGGAACCTCGTCGCAGTTTTTCACATGCCAATGATTGAGGACGAAATCATTAATCTTGCACTTGCAGGTCATTTCTCCTCTTGCTCCTTGCCGCGATGACGACGGGTTACAAACTAACTGACTACACCCAATCTGATTATATTCCAATTCTGGACGGGGATGTGATCATCTGGCAGAATTATCAGTACCTCAGGCATACAACGAACCTGACCGCCTACGTGGAGATGATTGAGGATACCAACCGAATGATGGATCTTTTCCCGCAATCACACATGAGGAAGATCTTGGAGGTAGACAACAGGCATTTGTGGGCACTTCTCTCAACCCTAGACATCCACCATAGACCGAAGTTTGAATGTTTTAGGCACAGCCCTGAAAGTAGTTGCCGGTACTCCCGATTTTGATGATTTCGAACAGGTAAAATTCGATCAGGCGCAGCTCATTGATTCAAACAACAGACAGGTAGTCATTAATACAAAAACTCAAGAGCGAATAAATAAACTTACTGAGACTGTCAACTCTCTCCTTGGGGAGGCCAAGAAGAAACAAATTGACACTGCTCACCTCTATGAGGTTGCCTTGGCCAGAAATAGAATTCTAACAAATGAAATTCAGAACTTAATGCTTTCTATTGCACTAGCTAAATTAAACGTTGTAAATCCGACAGTCCTAGATGATTCGGACATAAAGCTAGTGGTTAACGAGCAGCTCACAAGTGTAAGTGTAGCGGAAGTTATGGAAGTATCTAGTATTAAGGTTTTGCAGAATAATGATGTTCTACATATTATTATAAAGTACCCTAAACCTAAGCTTAGTTGTAAGAAAGTTAGCATTTTCCCGGTCGCGCACAACGGAATGGTCCTGTCTCTTCTGGATAGTAGCGTCGTGGCCGACTGTAGTGGACTGACGGTGGCGGTCGTTGAGTGCGCCCCAACAACAACGTCGACATTCTGCAGGGAAAGGACTGATTCGACCTGCGCTCTACAATTGTTCTCCGGCGGCGTGGCACATTGCAAAACTCGTCCTAACCATCTGGACCCATTAGTTGTCATAGACGACGGTATCGTTGTAATCAATGACGGTACTGTCAGGGTGCAAGGGACTGGTGATACTGAAAGAACTGTCACCGGCACTTATCTCCTGACATTTGAGGGAGAAGTCCAAATCAACGGCACCACGTATGTCAACCGGAAAGGAGTTCCGATGCGTCAACCTATTACGGCTGCGCTCCCCCTGCTAAACATAACTGGCCATCAGGACATCTTGAGTCTTCCCCTCCTGCACCGAATGAACATGGAGAACCTGCATTTTATTGGCGAAATGAAGCAAAAATTGGTGACGCACCCTCTGGTGGCCTGTTGCTTAACCTCTATCCTTTTAATTGCTTGCTACGCAATCTTGGTAATAAAGCGGCGCCGAAAGAAGAGAAGCAGGAAAATCGAGCTCCGTGAGGTCGTAGGAAATTTGGCCAAGACCGAGGGCGGCCTTGATCTAAGCAAGGGAGGAGTTAACCCGACGACGTCGCAACCCGCCGCCACAAATTAAACCGGCGACTCTGCAGCCCGCTACATCGTTGCGTAAGCAAACAACACTGCTGTCGTCGTCGCCAGCGCAGGCCACCGACCCAGCTACTTCGCGGTAGCTGCCGTCAGCAGATTCGAACAATGCTGCTGGCGATCGATCGTTCGATTCTTGCACGGGTTGCAAGATCAGCGAATCGTGGACATTGCTGCTGATGGTCGATCGATCGCTTGCACGAGCTGCAAGATCAGCGAAACGATACGGCGCGCACGGAGTAGGGCTTTAGGGTAGGTTTAAGAATTGGTGGCGGTTAATTCACTAAGGCAGCTTAAGTAGAACGGAGCTCACGAAGCTCCAAGAAAAGAAAATAAATAAAGAAACTTGTATACCTTTTTTCGTTGGCAATCGCTTTCGCTTCAACAAATTTGCTGAGAACAGCTCATTATCAATCTAATCGTTGCACTGTCTGGTTGCGTGTTTTCGTATGCCTTGCGTTAACTGATTTAAAAACATTTTTAATTTTTTTTTGTTAAAATTGAAAAATTTAAGCGAAATCTGACGTGGTTGAATGCCCGAAAAATTTTGTTGACGACCCTTTTTTAGAAAGTTGACCTGATTTTACTTGTATTAACGCCATCAAGTTTTTATCATGAATATAAATAATGGCGACAAAAAGCGTAAAAATAACAAGAAAGGCGCTATTTTTTCCTGTCAAAGGAGCTATAGGAATGATTTCGGGTCCCTTAATGTTCAGCTTTTTAAATTTCCGAAAAATGAATATTTCAGAAATAAATGGATGGTTTATTGCAAGGCCTGTTCACAGTATTGAGGTTGTTCACTCTATCAAGGTTAAAATTTTTGTTCAAAAACGTGTTTTATTTGCTCAAAATACACTTTGTGTATATAAATTCAAGAGATAATTAAAATGAATTAGTAGGAAAACATAAATGTATGCTTATTGAAAGAACTAGCGAATAGACCTTTGCGTTCACAAAGTTTTAGATACACATAAACAAGTCCACTTTCAACCACAATCGGTTTGCATTCGACAAAAAACATAACCACTCAGGTCAAGAAACAGCTTATTTTGTAACAATCAACAGCAAAAATACAAATTTCTTCTCTTTCATTTTTGATTCCTTCTTGTGTTTTTTGTTGCTTTTTTGCCTGAAATTTCTTTCCAAATTTTGTTCGCTATTTAGAGGTTGTCGATTGTTCACTATTTAGAGTACTCCACGCAAAAATTTGGGTGTTCACTCCAATTGTGAACCAACTGACGAAGGTTCATTTATAACAATTGACAATAATACCAGTTTGTTGGAAGTTGACAATGAAATGCTATACGAATTTTGCTTATCAAGGGATATATTTGATGCAGAGATAGCGAAATCTTGAAATGCCTGAGGCATTATAAAAAATGAACATATGAGTGATGGTTCCCTTCGTTATTTCTCTGGTTTCATATTGATGAAAACTATTGAAAAATTTGGCTATTATAAATGCAAAAAGCTAATAAAAGATGAGCTTTGTGATTTTCAAAGAAACGAAACGTTTATATTTTTTAACAATTTCAACTATTTTAATAGTAGTTTAACTAAAAGCTCCAATCGACTCATTTTTTGATTTCAAGAAAATGATTGATTGATTTTTAAGGAAACCTTTCATTCCGCCAATATAAAAAGATTTTGTACAATTTGTGTGTTGCAAACGTAACAAAGTAGATTAATACAAAATGTGATTTTCAGAACCGTTTACTTGTTGGGAACATGAGCAATTTATATTAGATTACTTTTTAATAATTTTGCTAAGAACAAATTGCACTTGTTTAAGAGAGCACATTGCAAGTAAAACGAAAAATAAGAATGCAATAAAAATACTAAAGAACACATCAAATAAATAAAATAAATAAATAATATAAATTTTAAGGAAATGATAATAATAAATAGTAATATGTTGCTGTTAATATATGAATTTGAAAAATGTATCGGTATGAATTTTATTAGGCCAGAAGGCAACGTAGCCTACACGAATGCCAACATTGCACAGCAGAAATTCATGGTTTTGGTTTTTTATCAATAGGAACGCACACTCTACTGTACGCCTTTGAGAATTCACATGGTTCATTATTCATAACAGAACCGAAAGCCATGGAAATTCAATTTGCTTTTCATCTTGTGCAGTTGCTCGTATTGTTTTCATTCGCCTCAGCGCATACACAAGCAACACGCACATTTATTTTCACACGGACACACACCCTTGCATATTCGAATTTGCAAACGATACGCCGCACAGTGGCTGATTCTGCCGACGCAGGTTGCAAAAGTCAATTTTATCATATTCGATTTGGGGAACTCTGTTACACTCGTCCGATAGATAAACGCTTGGACCTTATAAATCCGAAACCTTAACCAAAGTGGACAAATAGTTTTGCTTGTAGAGCCCGTCAAAGTTGAGCAATTTTTAGAGTGTAAAATAATATGAGCAATTTGCACTTTTTCAGCAAAGCTGAAGTTTTAAAATACGGAAAGGAGCAAATCGATTGAAACTTTTTGCACCAGCATCGTAAAAGAAGGCATTTGTAGTAACTAATTAAATATAGAAAACAATTTGGTTGTTGTCTTTTCATAGGCACTCACTTGAAGCACTGTTTTTATCACACTTTTTGAACTTTCGATAGACTTTAAAAAAAATGCCATACTTGCCAGAGTTCCGTCTTTGGGAAATTAGTTCACTAGTCTTCTGTGAGTACTGCCCTGAAGAGATCGGGTGTTTTGCCCGACTGGATTTTAAAGCGATTTTTCTGTGGCCACCTAAAGCAATTTTGTGCTTTCGGGTGCGTGCGTTCGGACAAGTTCGTCAAGATTTTGATAGTGAATCAATTACACGCGATTATAATTGTTGCCAGGGCATGCAAATTTGGATTTTGGCTTCATTTAAGATGTGATACAAGCTTGCAACTCCATATTAAGTCGACTTTTTTTTACGTTTATTGCTGTGAGCTCGAAGTAATGCGTACTTTTGCTGAATGCGCAGTTCGCACGTACGAAAAACAAGTTGGCTTTAATTTCCGGAAAACAGCTATCATGTATCCTTTGATGTAATGTTTTTGTTTTTAACAAAATACTAACACTGTGCCTGGCATAAATTTTTTTTTTTAATTTGAGCAAAACGCAGTCAGTCGCCATTAGTCTTTGAGTTGAACCGCACCAATGAAACAATTAGTTATTGAAAAACAAAAAGCAGACTTATATCTATGTGCACTGCCTAAAACCCACTTATGTGTCTGGGCTGAAAACCTAGCAACTGTTTAGGTACCTGCTAGTACTAGAAGCTTAGTACCTGCTATTTGAATGCATATGCAAATCCCACTTATAAATAAAGGAGTTTGGAGTAAGTGAAGTTAGTTTCGAATCTAATTTGAACTAGACAACACTTCCACTCCGATACTGCAACTAAACCGAAGAAGATTTCAGCACAAATATGTTTTTGAAAAATTCCAAGCTGTTTGAAATATTTACTATTTCGAAGACAAAGGAGAAGTTCGTTCTGGCTATCGCTGAAGAAATTGGTTACATCGAAGAGAGTTTGCGTGCAGCCAATATACCTACGACTAAAGAGAAGATATCTAGGACTTATCGCACTATAAAGTTGAAATGAGCTGGAGTGGTTGAGAAGTTGGTTGGAGCTTGAGGAGTGGTTGGAAAAAATTATTAACTCCGATGCACGTAACATAAGCGATGACCAACCATCGACATAAAAGGCGGGAAAGGGAAGGCCGAAAGGTCAATTCAGGACTGTGCGTCATTTACTAAAAAAGGAAGCTTATAGAGGCAATGGAAACAATAACTACCACCCACCTGTCAGAAGCTTTGATCATAAAATAAAATATGGATCAGGAGGAAATGAAAGGCTTTATAGTGGAAGCAGTTTTACCAGCAAGCCCCGGTCGTGTTAAAAGAATAGAAAACAGTATTCCCCCCACCCAATGTGCTACCCATCAAATATAATAATTAATAATTGACTGGCACGACAGCCCGCTTACGCGAGACTAAGGCCTAGCTTCCCGCAACCACCCGTGTTGTGCGTGTGAATTTGTACGCGGGTGGAAGGGATCTACCGGTTCCGAACGGCAGGTTGGGAGCTTTTTCATAGGCAATTTTTACTCTCAGAGGTTTGCCATTTCCAGCTCAGAGGACAGCCACCGAAAGAGAAAACGAGTTTCCCGTTATTTTTTTTAGGTGTTACTACATGCAGTATTCGAACTTGCGTCGCTCTGCATTCGACTCGTTGTCCAACGCACTAACCAACTGAGCCACGGCGGCTGCCCATCCCATCAAATATAGTCATAATAAAACTTTAGCATTGTTTTTGAACTTAGGATTGTCCAAAAAAAATTGGCTTTTTACGTAAATTTTCGAATTCTGGTTCTCATTTTGAAAGAGAAATTTATGAATTTTTATCTTTAAATTTGACTCTTTCTTATTCTTAAATTTTTTATTACTTTTAATCTTTTTTAATGTATTTTCATTCATTTTGCAACTAAAACTCATCATTGTTGCTCGCATTATTCTTATTTACAGTAAGTCGAACTTTCACAAAATATTACGAAGCACCCTGTACCTCAATTGAGTTTATTTTTTGGAATATAATAGCCTGATGAATTTTCCAATTATCTCTATTCGTTCAGAAGTTATTAATTTTGCAACCTGAAATGACAAATTGAGCTACTGTGCGCCGCGGCGCGCCGTTTCGTGCTCATCAGCATAGCACAGCTCGCCATTGATGTTCCTTGTCAAACATCCCACAAAGAATGAAGATGAACTTCGAAAATTGAAGTTTGACGAAGCCAGCTACAAATTTCGTATAGCCGAAGTACGTGTGGGACCTACTGAAAAATTGTGTACTGCGTGGTACCTCTATGTGTTTATTTGCTTAGTGTCGGTAGTTAGTCGAGTCCACTGATTATCTGATAAAGCGAAACGATTTCGATTCGAAGATACCCATCGAGTATCCCTCCAGGGATTGCTGGCAAGAGCCCGAAGTTAATGACGCGTCAGCGGTCTACTTTACGGACGGCTCGAAGACAGAGGAGGGAACTGGTGCTGGTGTTTACTGTAGAACGCAGCAGGTCGACTGGTCATACAGGCTGCCGGACTATTGCAGCGTTTTTCAATCAGAGGTTTTTGCCGTCATGAAAGCAGCCGAGCATATCAAAAACTCCACACTTAATGAGGCCATCATTTGTGTGGGCAGCCAAGCTGCTCTAAAAGCAATTGAATCTGCTGTGGTCAAGTCGAAGGTAGTGCTGGACTGCCGGAGCGCGCTGGTCAGTATAAGGCACTGCAGGGTAAGTCTGCGATGGGTTCGCGGACATAGCAATATCGATGGGAACCAGCACGCGGACGAACTGGCTCGTGCAGGGTCAGCGATGACTGCTAGTGAGGCGGTCGACACGGTGCTACCACCGCTCTCTGCCACAGCGGGTTCAATCGGAATGTGGCTCATTCAAGCTACAAACAGAGCCTGGTCAACCAGGAGCGATTGTAAGATTGCTCGCACGCTGTGGCCAGCGCTGAACATGAGAAGAACTAAGAGCTTGCTGCTCCTCGACACGCATACTATGCGCATGGTTACTGCGCCATCGGCGTAATGCTATGCAAATGGCGTCTGGCGACCGACGATTTATGCAGAAGCTGTGGAGACGAGGAGGCAGTGGAATCGGTCGAACACCTGCTTTGCCACTGTCCATCACTACAGAACCGACGGCTCCAAACTTTTGGGGCAAGGTTCTTCGGTGAACTTGTGGAGGTAGCGGATGCACAGATCACTGATCTACACAACTTCCTCGCGAAGACCAAATGGTTCCCAAAAGATCCGGTCTGGATCTACAGGAAACCGAACAGATAGGGGAAGGCACCGGTGAAATGAGAATGAAGAGAATCACAATGGGCCCAACAGGGCCCATTGTGATTGTGACACACTCCCCTTCTTTAACCTAACCTAACCTAGTCGAGTCTTTCTACCGGGGGAATCTGACGAGTTTTGGACAAGTCCTCCGCATTAAAACATCGAACAAAAAACTCCAACTCGACTGTTTAGGGCCTTTATACTTATCGAGTTATCAAATATTTTAAAGAATTAATTATGAAATCACCGTTATTACCGGTCATACATTGAACAACTAGTTTTTACAAAAAATACTTTGGAGTGACTTATTTTACGAACGATATTTAGCAAATATCGCGGCTTTGCTCACGGCGACGTAATTAATTTTTTAAAATGCCTGATTATTCAATAAGAATAAAGGCCCTAAACAATTGAGTTTGATTTTTTCTGTCGAATGTTTTCATGCCGGTGACGACCCCGTCAAATTTTCCCCGATAGAAACACTCAAATTGGTCGGCCGGCCTCGATAGTCCAGTGGGTATCGCGCTGGAAATGTGTGTTGTAACATATGTTGGAAAAAACAGTGTTACATACACATTTCAATCACAGGTGAAATATGTTGCCCCAATGAAACACATAATCGTTTCGCTAATTTATATCCCTATAGGGGGGGCAGAGCAGAGCGTGGAAAGTGGGCGTGGTCGATTATATTAAAGCCCTTATGCCCTCATATAGCCTATGTACAATTTCCCCATATAAAAAGTCGTTTGTTGCATATTTCATCCAAATCGGTTTAGTTTGTTTTGCCTGATTGTGGCTCAAAAAAACATCGTCACATTGATTTTTGTGTAGTAATATAGAAGTGTAGATAAACGAATATATTCATTTTGATGCATAAAATTTGGGTACCTGTGTGTATCTATATGACCTCAAAAGGCTTTAACATTTGGGAATGTCTTAAGCCAATAAGTGAATGTCTGAAACCAAGGAATGTTGGAAACCATATCATAAACATATCGAAGGTAAGTATTTTCTTTCCTTTTATTGAAAGTATTACATATTGAAACAAAAATGTTGAGCTTTCTGACAAACGGCAACTGCGTAATTCAAAAAAATTTGGTAAAATATTAAAAAAATATATGAAAAAATATTAATTGTATTATATATAATAAATCTATATATACATATAATAATTTGTCCTGACGTACTGACTGATTGTCCGATCCATAATGGTCCAGCCCAAACCCCTGAAGCTACAAACACTGTGTAACTGTGAATAATGTTCAGACAATTAGCTTCTGTTAAATAAGGATTTTTTTTTAAAACTCAGGGTATAAAGGGGCAAAACATTGGTTGACGTGTAATACTGCAAATCAAAAGTAATTCGACACTTTCTTTAGTTTTTTCTAAAAGCCAATTGACATCAAAAATGGTGAAAGTATTTAAATTGAGATATAAATAGACAAGCTTTTTTCATCAAAAGAGGGTCAAAAAAGGGCTTAAAGAAATGTGATTTATTGGGCCCATTGACTTTAGACTTACGTATAAAACCTCCGGGCCCTGCTAATATTATATATAATATAAAAAAATTATTTAAAAACGTTTAAAATATATTTTAGACATGTAAAAAATATATCTGAGAGTAAAATTGCCTATGAAAAAGCTCCCAACTCGCCGTTCGGAATCGGCATAAAACTGTAGGTCCCTTCCAACCTTATAAAAAAAACATTCGCACGCACAACACGGTTGGTTGCGGGTAGCTAGGCCTCAGTCTCGTAATCGGGCTGTCGTGCCAGTCAAGAAGAAGAAGAAAAAATATATATTAAATAAAAAAGAGCACAACATTTAAAAAGAGAGGGAACCCACTATGCAGGGGAGCACTGAATGCTCCACAATAATGGTTGGAAAAAGATTAATGCTTACCAGCATTCAACCAGCGTGCCAGGGTTGAAATCCTTCGAGCAGTTTGCACAGTCGGGAAGCTCAAAATTTTTCTCCAATCTCTATACACCGACATACATTTATACAATATAAACATAAATGCTATATACATATTTTCATATTATTTTTAATAAAGAATAAAGTGTGAAGAAATATCGGAAAATGTTGTTTTACTAACATTGACACACGACTCTTAAAATACTCAGCTGATATCCCGATGACATATCGTTGATTTTTTTCATTGAAAAATATATAAATTTTTATTGCACATTTGTTTTTATATTTTAAATTTTATACAGATCACTTGAGACAGCACTCATTTAGCCAAATAAACATAACATTAGACAGCATAAAAATTCATATTTTATATATTTTTTATTGAATTTTTTCTTTTTTAATCAATTTATTTTTTGAATGATTGCACTGCACAACAGCATGTCTGTTGCATGGAGTTTTTTACATGAATCTGAATCGTTTTTCCACGCTGTTTTCAAAACCATACTCCGTTTTTATGTAACAGCTCTAGTTTTTGCGAAAAATGGGCGTGTCACTTTTTCGAATTTTCCTCGGCTTTTTTCTCGTTTTCGACTGTTAGTTTTTAACCAATAATCCTATCGACATGATTTTCATATCGTTGCACTTACAACATTTCACGCCATCTTTCCTGACATTAATCAATTTTATGCGTTCTAAATGGGCGTGGTAATAAGGTTTCAAAGTAAGAAAATATTGAATTTCAAGGCGTTTTTTCTTATGGCCAAAATTGTACAGTTGTTTCATAAATCAAGTTTCGAAGTATATGAATATCTTAAGAAGAAACATCAAGCAAGACAACACAGCCAAATTATTTGGCGGAATACACATTCGCATCGAAATAATAACAAAACTGTACCATAGCGATTTTCATCTCTTTTCATACTTTTTCCTTAAAAAATTAGGAGCCTCAAAATATGCTCTTTTATATGTTCCATTTATAGTTTGGAGTACAAGCAAAAACCAAAAAGATTTTGAATTCTCGAAACAAAAACAAATTAAAAACTTTGCATATTTTCAGGCCCCTAATTTTTTAAGGAAAAAGTATGAAAAGTGATGAAAATCGCGATGGTACATTTTTCCTGTTATTTCGATGCGAATGTGTATTCCGCTAAATAATTTAGCTGTGTTTTATTGCTTGATGTGTTGACTTTCATTATACACCTAACTCGTTAATTGTTTTACAAAAAATGTGTGTGTTTTTGACCATCAAAGAAAACGCCTTAAAATTCAATTTTTTCCAACTTTGAGGTCCAATTACCGCGGTATTTTAACACCTATAAAAATAAGTTGCATCGGAAAAGTAGCCGTGCGGTATTGTTAATGCGATAAGGTGAAAATCATGTCAATAGGTTTTTTGGTTTAGAAACTACGATCGAAAATATGGAAAAAGTAGAGGAAAAACTGAAAAAATGACAGGGTACCTATATCTCACAAACTAGAGCTGCTAGAAAAAATCGGAAGGTGGATTCGGAATCAGCGCACACAAATTAGTAAGAAACAGTAGAAAAACTCCATGCAACAGAAAAAAAGTGTTTTTTTGTTGCGCTGTGTTGTTTCTGCCTTTTCGCCCATGTTCAAGAGGTATCCAAGAATCAACCTAAAAAGGCGATATAATGTTTGCACTCAAGCGCCTCTCAACAGGTGAGGTAGGTACGAATGCGACAAGGTCACAAGAAAGAAATTTCGGCTGCACTTTCAAGCTAATACTATGAGTCGAATAACACGTCAAACTTCTTTGCATCCTTATATGAAATAAATATTATCCAAAACCCAAAGAATGTGTATTTTCTTTTTGAACTCCAGCCACCACTTATTTTTACATCGTGAATTATGTGCCGTTTCTGCGTGCTAACTTCTTCGGCCAAAAGAACGTATAAAGTTTTGTTACTTAAAACCTAATAGTTCCACCTCCCATAATCTGGCCAGACCATGGTGTAAATGAGGATAGTCGGGGATATATAAAACCAGAAAGTGTGAACACAATGATTTCTTTTGCTTGCCTCCATTTTACTTACGTAAAACGGTAAAAATATACCAGAATAATTAAGTAAATAGCGAGTTTCAACTTCATGCTTTCAGAGCATGGCAGCAAACAAAAATGCCTCCACTGAACAGCTGCGTAAACAGGCTAGAAATCGATGCAATGCCATCCTAAGGCGCCAAAAGTTTCTGCACGAACAGCGCCAAAGGGAAAAAGTTCTTCAATGACATCGTGGTAGTAAGAACTTTTGGTCATTCGTTAAGAAGGTGAAGAACCAAACATCGTCTTCAATTTCAACTCTTCTTGACAATGATCAAATCATCACTCACTCGGTTGATAAAGCTAATTTGTTGGCTAAAATTTTCGCAGACAATTCCTCTCTGCCCCCCAGCGATCAACCACTACCCGTAGTCGAGAACGTATCTTGCTCTATGCCAGAAATTCATTTTCGGACACGAGTAGTTAAAAGAGTGCTTGCAAATCTCGATGTAAATAAGGCTTCAGGGCCGGACGGCATTCCAGCCATTGATTTAGAAAAATGCGCTTTTTCGCTGGCTTATCCATTACGCAAACTTTTCAGCATGTCATACACCACAGGTGTATTTCCGACATGCTGGAAGGTGGCAAATGTTCAACCAGTTCCTAAAAAAGGCAAGACTACTGACCATGCGAACTACCGGCCTATAGCAATCTGTTCGGTGCTTTCCAAAGTTATGGAAAGCATTGTAAACTTCAACCTTGAGAAGTATCTGGAGCACAATAGACTGCTAAGTGACCGCCAATACGGCTTTCGAAGACAGCGATCGACGGGAGACCTTATGGCGGTCCTCACCGAGAAATGAAACCATAGCATTCTAAACCTCGGTGAAAGCAAGGTTGTTGGATTGGATATTTCAAAGGCCTTTGACCGGGTGTGGCATAAAGCACTCGTGTCTAAATTGATTGCCTATGGCGTCGGTAGTATCTTCTCTCGTTCGATTACGAGCTTCCTCTATGATCGCTCTATTCGTGTTGTAATAGACGGCATAGCCTCGGAAAAGCATTCCCTTACCGCGGGAATGCCGCAGGGTTCGGTCCTTTCTCCAACACTTTTCCTTATCTTCATCAACGACCTCTTGTCGTCGACGAAGAATCCCATCTACTCGTTTGCGGATGACAGCACCATTTGTCATTCATACTCCTTTACAAAGCGCCCCAGCTCTGTGGAGATTGATCGTAAAGGCCGCCCTTTGATCGCATGGCTCCGAACAAGTGCTCCACAATGTCTTGATTTAGGCGATATGTTGCCAAGTACGCAAGGCCGTACTTGTCGTGAATATGCTCATGTAGCTGCCTCAATGACTTGATGCTCATTAAAACTCCTTTCTGGAATGGTAATAGCACCTTTCGGTTAGGCACTATCGGTTCTTGGTTGAGCTTTGTCATTTCCGCCAGCACGTTCAACTGAACCTCTAAGTCCTGGCTAAATGGTTTCTGCAAAGGGTTCTGACCGCAAAAAAGCTTGCTGTTGAAGACGTCGAACCAGTTATTCACCAGCTCAATTAATTGAGCTGTCTCGCAGTCGCATAACAATGAAGTATAGCGCTCGCAGTGCTATACGAAAAGAGTTGCGCTGCCAGCTTCACCTTTTGCCGGCCTGAATAGTGAGTTGTCAAGTGCTCTTCCGTTAGCTTGTGATTTATTGGCACGTCAGATATTGATGAATAGTTTATTACCTGCTTAATGGTTTGAACGGTAATGACTTTTCCATCAACAACAAGACCACTATCGAGGAAACGATTTCGGAAGAGTTTTAAAACATGCGGCGCATCCGCAAAGACGAAGACTTTGTCGTCGTTGTTTGATGGGTTCCGAAACCACGTTTTTTCATTATTAGGGAGAGGTGGAAAGGAAGAAAGGTTGTTAAAGAAGATTAATGAGTTAAAGGTTGAGAGTCATACTCGTCGATATGTCCAGTTCTTTCCATTAAGCTTGATTGCTTCCCCATGTCTGAAACAATCGCAACTACCGGGTAACCTGCTTCGTTAAGCTCGAGGATTAAAGCGTCCAGAATTGCTTTCGTCATTTTGCAGTCGAAGTCATAAAATACTGGCTGCTTCCAAGACTTTTTTATTCCTCGAGCTATGACCACTTGCACATAACTGCTTGGCTTTTTGACGCTGTCCGTTAGCGGGTCGTCTTCGTAAACGGACGCAACTTTCATCTCGTCAAAAGCAAGCACACACATCCGGTCGATCAATGGCGCATCTTTATTGCTCTGCATTGCACGAATAATGAAATGCAGGATTCCCTCTCTACACTGAAGTTTCTGTGCCCATTTTGTGATAGTCGATTCACATGGCAGGGCAAAGCCTTTGCGGTTTAAATGATTATACGGCGTATAATCATTTATACTGGCTATACTGGTATAATATACGCCCAGGGGCCAGCTGAGTGCAGCCACTAAGCAAATAAACACATAGAGGTGTCAACTCGCACAAATTTGCGTACTAGCGCACTAGGTCCCATACATATTCGCGATTACTTCGGCAAACTTCTCAATTCGAAGTCAGCTTTCATAATTTGCTTTATGTTGATGTGGTCAGTCGCACATCAACCAGCGATAAGCGATTGGAGACTGGGAGGAGAAGTGTGAAAAAACCCACAATACACACATAAAATTCACCAATACTCTCACATAACAGCTGATACTCAGTCCCCACAGCTGATACTGCTGAACCCATACAAACTGAAACGGGAGGGTTGTTGTGTTGGTCAATTCCAAAATGGAGGGTTGTTGTGCTGGTCAATTTTCATGTGTGAGGGTTATCGTTGTGGTTCAGTTTTAATTGCATAGAAAAATAACTAATTTTTTGCACAGAATTCTGTGATACGTTTATAGAAAAATTAATACAAAATTCGATTATTACTTACAAATGTAATAAAATTGTTTGAATATGTCTGTAACATGTCATTATTTAAGTTTTCATTGACTCAATCCAATGAAATTTTTAAAGGAGGCTGCCATTCTGCATTCCATCGAGCACAAGAATATTGCTCGGCTGTACGGCGTAATGTTAGCTACGGACCACCTGATGGTGGTTACCGAGTTAGCACCGACGCGTTGTCAGTTCGCTATGCAGATATGCAATGGCATGGACAACAAAAGATTAATTCAACTGTGAAGACGAAAGTGCAATGTGCAAAGTGGAGTGGTTTTCAAAATGGTTGGGATGAATACGAATTTCTGTTTATATTCCATTGTAGTCATCTCACAGTGGCGCATCTGGAAGGGCTTCCCAGTTCGAATCGGTAAACATTGATTATTTGAAGATTTCATTTGCTAATTCGCTGTCGATTGGTGGTGTTCTGTTTAGCATTAGCACTGGAGAGCAATCTGCAGGTCCCATATCCATCCAACTTTTGTATTTATAAAATTAAAATAAAAAACAAACCTGGCGATGGAGTAAGATCAATAACAAAATATATGTCAGAACCAGAAGAAATCGATAAAGGCATTTTTATTCATAACGCGGGGGGTTTTAGAATTGTTAACAGAAAACTTCTGTATAGAACTTTATAGCGCTCGAGGGTTATTTGTTGTATTTTTCAAGTGCTAGGTCTGCCAAAAAGAATTTCAAGCTCCTTACACGTATAATATACAAAACAGTCAATTGTAATGCATTTAAAATTATGCGTTGGAGCATGGCTGCCAATTGTGCAGCATTGGGTGCACATAATAACATAACAAATAACATAAAAACATAACAAAGTTTAGAAAATGTATGCATTTCCTATTGAAATGATTGACAATTATGAAAATAATAACATGCATCGTATTAATACGCCTTTTTTTTTAATACGAAAGACAAACCTCTAAACCTCTACCTCTAAATTGCAACTTTGCGCTTTGTTCTAACTTCAACGCGACCACACAGTTGAACCAATCACTGACCCACTCCTGTCGGACCTGAGACAACTGGTTGCCAACATTTATTGGTTTTTCAACTGGTTCTTTGTAAGTAAATTTAACAATTAGTTGTCCAAGTGACTGTCAGCGACGCAACGTTAAAAGGGTAAGTTTGCTGCAAGGAAACGAGTCGGTTCTGAAGTCAGCTATGACTGACAAGCAACCAGTTGAAAAACTACATTTCCCAAAAACTACCCATTTCCTACAGGGCCATGACACCTCACACAGATTGTGTATGTGAAATGCAAAAAATGGTCAACAAATTCGCTTTCCCTGCGAGTTTCGTACCACGTTATCACTGACATCAACTGTGCGCTGTGATGGTGTTATTGTTGCTGTTGTTATGCGCCTTGCAATCAGCGCAGCAAAATTCGCAAAAATTGTGTGCGTTGACTTCACACGCAATGAAATAATCAACCACCAAAAACTCCAACAAAAGCAAAAACACAATTTCACTTGTTCGCGCTAATTTTTGTGTGTAAGTTAACCCGACGACGTCGCAACCCGCCGCCACAAATTAAACCGGCGACTCTGCAGCCCGCTACATCGTTGCGTAAGCAAACAACACTGCTGTCGTCGTCGCCAGCGCAGGCCACCGACCCAGCTACTTCGCGGTAGCTGCCGTCAGCAGATTCGAACAATGCTGCTGGCGATCGATCGTTCGATTCTTGCACGGGTTGCAAGATCAGCGAATCGTGGACATTGCTGCTGATGGTCGATCGATCGCTTGCACGAGCTGCAAGATCAGCGAAACGATACGGCGCGCACGGAGTAGGGCTTTAGGGTAGGTTTAAGAATTGGTGGCGGTTAATTCACTAAGGCAGCTTAAGTAGAACGGAGCTCACGAAGCTCCAAGAAAAGAAAATAAATAAAGAAACTGGCGCCCAACAGCACTCAGCCCACAAAGGTGAATTCGGAAACCAGCTCTCTGAGACCCTGAGACCTAAATTGCAACCGGACAGGACTGCGTCCACCAACGGGATCATCGACCAGCTCCGGAGATAAAATAAGACAGGATGGATAAATTGTAAGTGACTGCTCGTTAACCACGACAAGTCTTAAGAGAAATATAAAGTGAAAGTGAAAAAATAAAGAAAGTGCTATAGAAATTTGTTTGTACAGCGGTGTCAATTGTGATTTCGGCCCACGATTCTGTCAGTGTTCATGAGTGATAGCGAGTTAGACGAGGTGCTTGCGGGGCTTGAGAAATTGAAAGTTAACGCAGATTGTTTCCAAGGGATTAATCAGAAAATGAATGCGCACGAACTACAAGCAGTGGTTCAAGCGGCAGTGGCAGCGGCGTTGAAACTGCAAGCGCAAGAATTCAACGAAAAGCTAGGAGAAATAGATAGGAAATTCAGTGAAATTGCTCTAAAACAGCCAGTAGTGGAGGTGTATGAACCCATCCAAATTATTGAGGGCGTTCAGTGTGATGAGTCCCTCGATATAGTGAAATCAATTCCAGAATTCGATGGAAAACATGAAAACTATGTTTCTTGGAGGCAAGCGGCGCATAACGCCTACCAATTGTTTGAAAAATATAACGGTAGCTCGAAGCACTTCCAAGCAGTAAATGTCATTAGAAATAAGGTGAGGGGCACGGCTGACGCCGTGCTAGCCTCATTTAACACTGTCTTGAACTTCAGGGCAATAATTGCACGTTTGGATTTCACATATGCCGACAAGCGGCCGCTACATTTGATCGAAACAGAGCTCAGCACTCTGCGACAGGGTAACATGACTCTTTTGGAGTACTATGATGAGGTAGAAAAAAAGCTAACCCTACTCACGAACAAGGCTATCATGACATATGATAGCACCCTAGCAAATGCTCTCAACGAAAAATATAGACAGGACGCTTTGCGGGTGTTCGTGTCGGGTTTAAAAAAGTCGCTCGCAGATATTTTATTTTCGGCTCGTCCGTCTGACTTGCCTACTGCGTTGGCTTTGGCACAAGAGGCTGAATCTAATCATGAGAGATACAGATTTGCAGCAGGTTTTGCTAGGAGCTCGGAGGAAAAATCGCAAAGGAGTTCGGGCCAGCATTCGCATGAACGATCAGTGAATAATAAAATTAATAGCCAGCAGGGAAACAAACGGCAGGACTATGAGAAGGGTGACTTGGGTCGAGAGAAGACGCCATACTTCACCAGGAGCCAGCGGAACCATTATCAAGCTCAGGGTGGTGGCCAGCAGGTCGTCAATAGGCGCGATCAGGTAGAGAAAATGGACGTGGACCCGTCTACATCTCGTTTTAGACAAACGACAGATTACCAAAAACAGAACGATAGTCAGTTCCATAGGCAAACGTTTAAGAGACCAAATGGCTCCGAAAGGCAATCAGGGCAAAGGCGACAAAGAATAAATCACATAGCCCAAGAGGAATCTGTGCAGGAACAGGAATATGCGGCTGTAGCCGAGGCAGCAGCAGCTAACTCGGAGTCAGAGTGTGAATTTGACACTGTAAATTTTTTAGGGCACATTCCCTGCTGCCGTTCGTACAGCGGAAAATAGCGGGGAGATTAGTAAAATTTCTAATTGATACAGGGGCGTCCAAAAATTACATGAAGCCCCTGGAGGAGATACAAAATGTTCCGGTTGAAACACCTTTCGTTGTGAAGTCCATACATGGCTTTAATAATATAACTTCTAAATGTTTTTTGAATATATTTGGTAGAGACAGCACCTTTTTCATTTTACCTGATCTTGATACTTTCGACGGCATCATTGGCCTCGACTTGTTAACGCGGGTGAACGCCACAATTTGTCTAAAGAGTAGAGAGACACATTCCGACTCTGGATCAGAACCGATCCAGTTTTACAAATGCGCAAACGTTAACTTTACAAAGGTGGACGATATTTCAGTCCCTCCATCAGTAAGGGCCGACTTTCAAATTATGTTGAAAAAAAGAATAAAAACGTTTGCAGATCCAAACGAGATGCTGCCGTTTAACACAAACATTGTCGCCACCATTCGGACCGAAGTGAGCGAACCAATCTACTCCAAATTATACCCATATCCTATGGGTGTGTCAGATTTCGTGAATAGCGAAATAAAGGACTTACTGAGAAACGGCATTATAAGGCCGTCCAAATCGCCCTATAACAACCCCATTTGGGTTGTAGATAAAAAAGGCGTCGATGAGTTAGGCAACAGAAAGAAACGTCTGGTAATAGACTTTCGGAAGTTAAACCAGCTCACAATCGCTGACAAGTACCCAATCCCCAACGTCATGGTAATTTTGTCAAATTTCGGGAAGGCCAAATTTTTTACAACCCTCGACTTGAAATCAGGGTTTCACCAAATTGAGCTTGCGGAGCGGGATCGGGAGAAAACGGCATTTTCCGTCAACAACGGAAAATACGAATTCTGCCGACTTCCGTTTGGATTAAAGAACGCGCCCAGTATTTTCCAAAGGGCTATTGATGATGTCCTCCGTGAGCATATTGGCAAAAGGTGCTACGTTTACGTCGACGACGTAATCATCTTTTCTGAAACTGAAGCAGAGCATGTTAGGGACATTGACTTGGTGTTGACTAGTCTGTTCGAGGCAAATATGAGAGTTTCGCAAGAAAAATCGCATTTCTTCAAGAACGAGGTGGAATACCTCGGGTTTACCATATCACGGGGAGGCATAAAGACAAGTACCGATAAAGTAGCAGCCATTAGGGACTACAAGCAACCTTCCACATTATTCGGTGTTCGATCATTTCTGGGGCTCGCTAGCTACTATAGGTGTTTTATTAAGGACTTTGCTTCCATTGCAAAGCCTTTGACCGACCTTCTTAAGGGGGAAAACGGTAAGGTGAGCGCTCACAGGTCCAAAAGAATCGACATACAATTCGGTGACAGGGAGCGCCTAGCTTTTGACAAGTTGAAGGAAATTCTGACGTCGGAGGACGTCATGTTACAGTACCCTGATTTCAAGAAGCCGTTCGATCTTACGACGGACGCTTCCTCGTATGGTCTTGGGGCTGTCCTATCACAAGATGGGAGGCCAATCACAATGATATCAAGAACCTTGAAGGACAGGGAGTTGAATTTTGCAACCAACGAGCGGGAACTCCTGGCCATTGTATGGGCCCTAAAATCCTTACGTAATTACTTGTATGGAGTAAAAAACTTAAATATTTTTACTGATCACCAGCCCTTAACATTTGCGGTGTCAGACCGAAACCCAAATGCTAAGATAAAACGCTGGAAGGCATTTATCGATGAGCACAATGCCCAAGTAATCTACAAACCGGGAAAAGAAAACTTTGTCGCTGATGCGCTATCACGACAGAGTATAAACGTCTTGGAACATGAGCAAGCACATTCCGATGCTGCTACGATTCATAGTGAGTTGTCTATGACTTACACCATCGAGGCAACTGAGAAACCGGTAAATTGCTATAGAAACCAAATTATAATTGAAAATGGAGAGTCGGCCTCGACTCGTACATTTATAATATTTGGAAAAAAGACACGACATTTCGTTTATTTCTCGGACAAGAATGAACTTATAGAGGCAATCAGCCGTGTGGTAAAGCCGGATGTTGTAAATGCGATTCATTGCGACCTCCCAATTTTGGCTCACATTCAGCACAGATTAATTGAGCTATTCCCGGCGACGAGGTTTTTACATTCAAAAAGTTTAGTGACCGACGTATTTAATATTACCGAACAGAGAGAAATACTGACTAACGAACATAACCGGGCTCACAGAGCAGCCCAAGAGAACGTCAAACAGGTTATGTTTGATTACTTCTTCCCAAAAATGACCAAACTGGCAAACGAGGTGGTTACAAATTGTAGAACATGTTCAAAAGCAAAATACGACCGTCACCCAAAAAAAGAGCTAATAGGGGAAACACCAATTCCGTCATATGCCGGCGAAATTCTGCATATTGACATATTTTCCACAGATAGAAAATATTTCTTGACCTGTGTCGATAAGTTCTCGAAATTTGCAGTTGTCCAGCCATTATTATCCCGCACAATCGTGGACATAAAAGCACCAATTTTGCAATTGATGAATATTTTCCCGCAAACAAAAACAATTTTCTGTGACAATGAGGCATCCCTGAACTCCCAAACCATAAGGTCAATCTTGTTAAACCATTTTGGCGTCGAGATAGTCAACGCCCCACCTTTGCATAGCACCTCCAATGGCCAAGTGGAGAGGTTTCATAGCACCCTGCTCGAAATCGCAAGGTGCCTAAAACTCGACACGAGGATCGAGGACACGGTTGACCTAATGCTACACGCAACTATAAAATATAACGGAACAGTCCACTCCGTCATCAACAAAACACCACTGGATGTAATTCACTCGGCCCCAGCCGAGCTCAAAGAAGAAATAAGGAATAGAATTTCACAAGCGCAGGAGATACAACTACGAAGGCACAACAGAACAAGACAACATCGAAATTTTCAGGTGGGAGATACAGTGTTAGTAAAAACCAACAGAAGATTGGGCAATAAACTCACACCACTCTACGTGGAAGAAAAGGTAGAAGCTGATTTGGGAACTACGGTTCTTATTAATGGGAGGGTGGTCCATAAGGACAACCTTAGGTAGGAACCTCGTCGCAGTTTTTCACATGCCAATGATTGAGGACGAAATCATTAATCTTGCACTTGCAGGTCATTTCTCCTCTTGCTCCTTGCCGCGATGACGACGGGTTACAAACTAACTGACTACACCCAATCTGATTATATTCCAATTCTGGACGGGGATGTGATCATCTGGCAGAATTATCAGTACCTCAGGCATACAACGAACCTGACCGCCTACGTGGAGATGATTGAGGATACCAACCGAATGATGGATCTTTTCCCGCAATCACACATGAGGAAGATCTTGGAGGTAGACAACAGGCATTTGTGGGCACTTCTCTCAACCCTAGACATCCACCATAGACCGAAGTTTGAATTTTTTAGGCACAGCCCTGAAAGTAGTTGCCGGTACTCCCGATTTTGATGATTTCGAACAGGTAAAATTCGATCAGGCGCAGCTCATTGATTCAAACAACAGACAGGTAGTCATTAATACAAAAACTCAAGAGCGAATAAATAAACTTACTGAGACTGTCAACTCTCTCCTTGGGGAGGCCAAGAAGAAACAAATTGACACTGCTCACCTCTATGAGGTTGCCTTGGCCAGAAATAGAATTCTAACAAATGAAATTCAGAACTTAATGCTTTCTATTGCACTAGCTAAATTAAACGTTGTAAATCCGACAGTCCTAGATGATTCGGACATAAAGCTAGTGGTTAACGAGCAGCTCACAAGTGTAAGTGTAGCGGAAGTTATGGAAGTATCTAGTATTAAGGTTTTGCAGAATAATGATGTTCTACATATTATTATAAAGTACCCTAAACCTAAGCTTAGTTGTAAGAAAGTTAGCATTTTCCCGGTCGCGCACAACGGAATGGTCCTGTCTCTTCTGGATAGTAGCGTCGTGGCCGACTGTAGTGGACTGACGGTGGCGGTCGTTGAGTGCGCCCCAACAACAACGTCGACATTCTGCAGGGAAAGGACTGATTCGACCTGCGCTCTACAATTGTTCTCCGGCGGCGTGGCACATTGCAAAACTCGTCCTAACCATCTGGACCCATTAGTTGTCATAGACGACGGTATCGTTGTAATCAATGACGGTACTGTCAGGGTGCAAGGGACTGGTGATACTGAAAGAACTGTCACCGGCACTTATCTCCTGACATTTGAGGGAGAAGTCCAAATCAACGGCACCACGTATGTCAACCGGAAAGGAGTTCCGATGCGTCAACCTATTACGGCTGCGCTCCCCCTGCTAAACATAACTGGCCATCAGGACATCTTGAGTCTTCCCCTCCTGCACCGAATGAACATGGAGAACCTGCATTTTATTGGCGAAATGAAGCAAAAATTGGTGACGCACCCTCTGGTGGCCTGTTGCTTAACCTCTATCCTTTTAATTGCTTGCTACGCAATCTTGGTAATAAAGCGGCGCCGAAAGAAGAGAAGCAGGAAAATCGAGCTCCGTGAGGTCGTAGGAAATTTGGCCAAGACCGAGGGCGGCCTTGATCTAAGCAAGGGAGGAGTTAACCCGACGACGTCGCAACCCGCCGCCACAAATTAAACCGGCGACTCTGCAGCCCGCTACATCGTTGCGTAAGCAAACAACACTGCTGTCGTCGTCGCCAGCGCAGGCCACCGACCCAGCTACTTCGCGGTAGCTGCCGTCAGCAGATTCGAACAATGCTGCTGGCGATCGATCGTTCGATTCTTGCACGGGTTGCAAGATCAGCGAATCGTGGACATTGCTGCTGATGGTCGATCGATCGCTTGCACGAGCTGCAAGATCAGCGAAACGATACGGCGCGCACGGAGTAGGGCTTTAGGGTAGGTTTAAGAATTGGTGGCGGTTAATTCACTAAGGCAGCTTAAGTAGAACGGAGCTCACGAAGCTCCAAGAAAAGAAAATAAATAAAGAAACTTGTATACCTTTTTTCGTTGGCAATCGCTTTCGCTTCAACAAATTTGCTGAGAACAGCTCATTATCAATCTAATCGTTGCACTGTCTGGTTGCGTGTTTTCGTATGCCTTGCGTTAACTGATTTAAAAACATTTTTAATTTTTTTTTGTTAAAATTGAAAAATTTAAGCGAAATCTGACGTGGTTGAATGCCCGAAAAATTTTGTTGACGACCCTTTTTTAGAAAGTTGACCTGATTTTACTTGTATTAACGCCATCAAGTTTTTATCATGAATATAAATAATGGCGACAAAAAGCGTAAAAATAACAAGAAAGGCGCTATTTTTTCCTGTCAAAGGAGCTATAGGAATGATTTCGGGTCCCTTAATGTTCAGCTTTTTAAATTTCCGAAAAATGAATATTTCAGAAATAAATGGATGGTTTATTGCAAGGCCTGTTCACAGTATTGAGGTTGTTCACTCTATCAAGGTTAAAATTTTTGTTCAAAAACGTGTTTTATTTGCTCAAAATACACTTTGTGTATATAAATTCAAGAGATAATTAAAATGAATTAGTAGGAAAACATAAATGTATGCTTATTGAAAGAACTAGCGAATAGACCTTTGCGTTCACAAAGTTTTAGATACACATAAACAAGTCCACTTTCAACCACAATCGGTTTGCATTCGACAAAAAACATAACCACTCAGGTCAAGAAACAGCTTATTTTGTAACAATCAACAGCAAAAATACAAATTTCTTCTCTTTCATTTTTGATTCCTTCTTGTGTTTTTTGTTGCTTTTTTGCCTGAAATTTCTTTCCAAATTTTGTTCGCTATTTAGAGGTTGTCGATTGTTCACTATTTAGAGTACTCCACGCAAAAATTTGGGTGTTCACTCCAATTGTGAACCAACTGACGAAGGTTCATTTATAACAATTGACAATAATACCAGTTTGTTGGAAGTTGACAATGAAATGCTATACGAATTTTGCTTATCAAGGGATATATTTGATGCAGAGATAGCGAAATCTTGAAATGCCTGAGGCATTATAAAAAATGAACATATGAGTGATGGTTCCCTTCGTTATTTCTCTGGTTTCATATTGATGAAAACTATTGAAAAATTTGGCTATTATAAATGCAAAAAGCTAATAAAAGATGAGCTTTGTGATTTTCAAAGAAACGAAACGTTTATATTTTTTAACAATTTCAACTATTTTAATAGTAGTTTAACTAAAAGCTCCAATCGACTCATTTTTTGATTTCAAGAAAATGATTGATTGATTTTTAAGGAAACCTTTCATTCCGCCAATATAAAAAGATTTTGTACAATTTGTGTGTTGCAAACGTAACAAAGTAGATTAATACAAAATGTGATTTTCAGAACCGTTTACTTGTTGGGAACATGAGCAATTTATATTAGATTACTTTTTAATAATTTTGCTAAGAACAAATTGCACTTGTTTAAGAGAGCACATTGCAAGTAAAACGAAAAATAAGAATGCAATAAAAATACTAAAGAACACATCAAATAAATAAAATAAATAAATAATATAAATTTTAAGGAAATGATAATAATAAATAGTAATATGTTGCTGTTAATATATGAATTTGAAAAATGTATCGGTATGAATTTTATTAGGCCAGAAGGCAACGTAGCCTACACGAATGCCAACATTGCACAGCAGAAATTCATGGTTTTGGTTTTTTATCAATAGGAACGCACACTCTACTGTACGCCTTTGAGAATTCACATGGTTCATTATTCATAACAGAACCGAAAGCCATGGAAATTCAATTTGCTTTTCATCTTGTGCAGTTGCTCGTATTGTTTTCATTCGCCTCAGCGCATACACAAGCAACACGCACATTTATTTTCACACGGACACACACCCTTGCATATTCGAATTTGCAAACGATACGCCGCACAGTGGCTGATTCTGCCGACGCAGGTTGCAAAAGTCAATTTTATCATATTCGATTTGGGGAACTCTGTTACACTCGTCCGATAGATAAACGCTTGGACCTTATAAATCCGAAACCTTAACCAAAGTGGACAAATAGTTTTGCTTGTAGAGCCCGTCAAAGTTGAGCAATTTTTAGAGTGTAAAATAATATGAGCAATTTGCACTTTTTCAGCAAAGCTGAAGTTTTAAAATACGGAAAGGAGCAAATCGATTGAAACTTTTTGCACCAGCATCGTAAAAGAAGGCATTTGTAGTAACTAATTAAATATAGAAAACAATTTGGTTGTTGTCTTTTCATAGGCACTCACTTGAAGCACTGTTTTTATCACACTTTTTGAACTTTCGATAGACTTTAAAAAAAATGCCATACTTGCCAGAGTTCCGTCTTTGGGAAATTAGTTCACTAGTCTTCTGTGAGTACTGCCCTGAAGAGATCGGGTGTTTTGCCCGACTGGATTTTAAAGCGATTTTTCTGTGGCCACCTAAAGCAATTTTGTGCTTTCGGGTGCGTGCGTTCGGACAAGTTCGTCAAGATTTTGATAGTGAATCAATTACACGCGATTATAATTGTTGCCAGGGCATGCAAATTTGGATTTTGGCTTCATTTAAGATGTGATACAAGCTTGCAACTCCATATTAAGTCGACTTTTTTTTACGTTTATTGCTGTGAGCTCGAAGTAATGCGTACTTTTGCTGAATGCGCAGTTCGCACGTACGAAAAACAAGTTGGCTTTAATTTCCGGAAAACAGCTATCATGTATCCTTTGATGTAATGTTTTTGTTTTTAACAAAATACTAACACTGTGCCTGGCATAAATTTTTTTTTTTAATTTGAGCAAAACGCAGTCAGTCGCCATTAGTCTTTGAGTTGAACCGCACCAATGAAACAATTAGTTATTGAAAAACAAAAAGCAGACTTATATCTATGTGCACTGCCTAAAACCCACTTATGTGTCTGGGCTGAAAACCTAGCAACTGTTTAGGTACCTGCTAGTACTAGAAGCTTAGTACCTGCTATTTGAATGCATATGCAAATCCCACTTATAAATAAAGGAGTTTGGAGTAAGTGAAGTTAGTTTCGAATCTAATTTGAACTAGACAACACTTCCACTCCGATACTGCAACTAAACCGAAGAAGATTTCAGCACAAATATGTTTTTGAAAAATTTCAAGCTGTTTGAAATTTACTATTTCGAAGACAAAGGAGAAGTTCGTTCTGGCTATCGCTAAAGAAATTGGTTACATCGAAGAGAGTTTGCTGCACGCAGGTATATTGGCTGCACGCCAATATACCTACGACTAAAGAGAAGATATCAAGGACTTATCGCACTATAAAGTTGAAATGAGCTGGAGTGGTTGAGAAGTTGGTTGGAGCTTGAGGAGTGGTTGGAAAAAATTATTAACTCCGATGCACGTAACATAAGCGATGACCAACCATCGACATAAAAGGCGGGAAAGGGAAGGCCGAAAGGTCAATTCAGGACTGAGCGTCATTTACTAAAAAAGGAACCTTATAGAGGCAATGGAAACAATAACTACCACCCACCTGTCAGAAGCTTTAATCATAAAATAAAATATGGATCAGGAGGAAATGAAAGGCGTTATAGTGGAAGCAGTTTTACCAGCAAGCCCCGGTCGTGTTGAAAGAATAGAAAACAGTATTCCCCCCCACCCAATGTGCTACCCATCAAATATAATAATTAATAATTGACTGGCACGACAGCCCGCTTACGCGAGACTTAAGGCTTGTTTACACGTAACGAGTCGAGTGACGAGACATCAAAATGGTACTAGGCCGAAAGAATTGGGATAGCGAGCAAAAGCGACGTGTTGTTCAAACGTATTTCGACACGCGGCGAGTCAGTTCGGTTTTACAATGCACAAAATGAACTAAGCAACTCGCGCAATTAAACTCAACCCAGCGAAAAGTGGTGTGTGACGCATACCGCATGTCACGAGCGATTCCGAATGTGACGAGCGATTGCGCGAATCGCTGCGAAAAGAGAAAAATATAACGGTAAAGTAGTGGTCGCTCGACCTAGCAAACAAAATGTGATTCTAGTGGCTCTCTCGCCACTTTCGTCGGTCACTGACTCAATCAAGAACTCGCCTTACCGTTTAGACGAACCGAGACGAACCTCTGATTGAAAAACGCTGCAATAGTCCGGCAGCCTGTATGACCAGTCGACCTGCTGCGTTCTACAGTAAACACCAGCACCAGTTCCCTCCTCTGTCTTCGAGCCGTCCGTAAAGTAGACCGCTGACGCGTCATTAACTTCGGGCTCTTGCCAGCAATCCCTGGAGGGATACTCGATGGGTATCTTCGAATCGAAATCGTTTCGCTTTATCAGATAATCAGTGGACTCGACTAACTACCGACACTAAGCAAATAAACACATAGAGGTACCACGCAGTACACAATTTTTCAGTAGGTCCCACACGTACTTCGGCTATACGAAATTTGTCGCTGGCTTCGTCAAACTTCAATTTTCGAAGTTCATCTTCATTCTTTGTGGGATGTTTGACAAGGAACATCAATGGCGAGCTGTGCTATGCTGATGAGCACGAAACGGCGCGCCGCGGCGCACAGTAGCTCAATTTGTCATTTCAGGTTGCAAAATTAACAACTTCTGAACGAATAGAGATAATTGGAAAATTCATCAGGCTATTATATTCCAAAAAATAAACTCAATTGAGGTACAGGGTGCTTCGTAATATTTTGTGAAAGTTCGACTTACTGTAAATAAGAATAATGCGAGCAACAATGATGAGTTTTAGTTGCAAAATGAATGAAAATACATTAAAAGAGATTAAAAGTAATAAAAAATTTAAGAATAAGAAAGAGTCAAATTTAAAGATAAAAATTTATAAATTTCTCTTTCAAAATGAGAACCAGAATTCGAAAATTTACGTAAAAAGCCAATTTTTTTTGGACAATCCTAAGTTCAAAAACAATGCTAAAGTTTTATTATGACTATATTTGATGGGATGGGCAGCCGCCGTGGCTCAGTTGGTTAGTGCATTGGACAACGAGTCGAATGCAGAGCGACGCAAGTTCGAATACTGCATGTAGTAACACCTAAAAAAAATAACGGGAAACTCGTTTTCTCTTTCGGTGGCTGTCCTCTGAGCTGGAAATGGCAAACCTCTGAGAGTAAAAATTGCCTATGAAAAAGCTCCCAACCTGCCGTTCGGAACCGGTAGATCCCTTCCACCCGCGTACAAATTCACACGCACAACACGGGTGGTTGCGGGAAGCTAGGCCTTAGTCTCGCGTAAGCGGGCTGTCGTGCCAGTCAATTATTAATTATTATATTTGATGGGTAGCACATTGGGTGGGGGGGAATACTGTTTTCTATTCTTTTAACACGACCGGGGCTTGCTGGTAAAACTGCTTCCACTATAAAGCCTTTCATTTCCTCCTGATCCATATTTTATTTTATGATCAAAGCTTCTGACAGGTGGGTGGTAGTTATTGTTTCCATTGCCTCTATAAGCTTCCTTTTTTAGTAAATGACGCACAGTCCTGAATTGACCTTTCGGCCTTCCCTTTCCCGCCTTTTATGTCGATGGTTGGTCATCGCATATGTTACGTGCATCGGAGTTAATAATTTTTTCCAACCACTCCTCAAGCTCCAACCAACTTCTCAACCACTCCAGCTCATTTCAACTTTATAGTGCGATAAGTCCTTGATATCTTCTCTTTAGTCGTAGGTATATTGGCGTGCAGCCAATATACCTGCGTGCAGCAAACTCTCTTCGATGTAACCAATTTCTTTAGCGATAGCCAGAACGAACTTCTCCTTTGTCTTCGAAATAGTAAATTTCAAACAGCTTGAAATTTTTCAAAAACATATTTGTGCTGAAATCTTCTTCGGTTTAGTTGCAGTATCGGAGTGGAAGTGTTGTCTCGTTCAAATTAGATTCGAAACTAACTTCACTTACTCCAAACTCCTTTATTTATAAGTGGGATTTGCATATGCATTCAAATTCAATTCAAAGTATTAAATTCGTCTGACTACCGTCGAGTGCAGACGCTTTTTCCTGCTTTTCCTGTTATTCGTCTCAATAGCACTACAACTTTTCGTCTCGGCTTGAGTGCGAGAGCAAAGCGATTCGTTTCGGCTGTGATCGCTCTGCTTGGACACTATCCATAATCATAACTTTATAATGCCTTGTGTGTGTGATCAAAAGGTGGACCGTGGTCAGCCCAAAGTGCAGTGTGCAAAATGCAATGACTTATTTCATTTAAGCTGTGTAAACATCCTACCAGTTGATCTGGAGTTTATGCAAAATTCTAACAACCCATTTCATTGCAAGTTATGTGCGGCTGCGCGCCGAAACTCCATCCGTTCGCCCCCTCGCGCTAACTCATCCGTGGAGGCTATAATCAACAACAATAACTCAGCCTCTCTGACCTCTTCAAATGTCACAGAATCATCTCAACAAGTGCAGTGCCCTAAGGGGCCTAAGCAACAACAACCTAAGCCAGTCTTGCTCCAGCAGCGAATTGAAAAATCAAAGAACAGTGAGATTAAACAACAACAAATAACCTTGCAAACTGTGTTTAGTGAGATCGTCGCTCTTCGGTCCGAAAACGCACATGCGCTCGAACTGATCAACTCTTTACAATCTGATAAAAAGCTCTTGCTTGAGAACATAGCAAATTTGCAATCTGAACTGCAATCTGTGAAGCAAAAATTAGCAGATAATGAGGCTGCTGCTGCAATTTCCTCTCTTGCTGATGAGGTGAAAGCTCTGCGTGGTGTTGTTAATAATGCCTTCAAAAAAACATCTATTGAAAATCAATCGACTGCAACTTTTTCTGCTGGTACCGCTGCTTCACGTGTAGTTCCCGCTCTTGACACAACTGCTCCGTTGCTGCTGCCTGATGTTCGCTTCCTCTCTGCTGATGCTGCTGTTCCGTGCACTTCTCCTTTCATCCGTTCTAATGGTGTTTCTCCCAGTTTTTCTGAAGTTGTTGCTACAGCTGGGCATGATACAGTGTTGCCTAAAAATACCGTGGCTCCAACTTCGGCTCGGAAAACTGTGAGCAAAAGGAAAGCAAATGCTGTAATAGGGAGCAATAATAACACAGAACTTGACGTCGTAATAAAGAAGAAATGGGTACATCTCTCATCGTTCAAACCGACAGTTACAAGCGACCAAATTATCTCCTACGTTCATAAGCATACCAATATCGACGAACATCAACTCGCGTGTTACAGTCTTTTAAAAAAGGATGCGAACACTGACAACTTAAGAAGTGTAAACTTTAAGCTAGGGGTTACATCTAGTCTTTATGACAAAATGTTCGACCCCAAACTTTGGCCAGCAAATATTAAAATTCGTCCTTTCGAATTTTTTCAAAAGCCGGCAAATCCGGGACAAGGGACTTAACAAACACTGGCATGATACATGTGGCTAATAGTAATTGGCAATCCCTTAAAATCTATTATCAAAATGTTTCTGGTCTCAGAACGAAAGCTAATGCTTTTTTACTTGCCACATCTCAACTGGATTATGATGTCGTCGTTCTCGTTGAGACATGGCTAAATGCGGATTTTGGTGATGGTGAATTTTTTGATCAATCTCTTTACCATGTCTACCGTAAGGACCGAGATGCAGTGAAAACAGGATGCTTAAGAGGTGGTGGTGTGCTTATTGCAGTGAAACGTACGCTACGCTCCTCAGTACATGAGCTGATCGATAATGACACCTTGCTCGACCAGTTATGTGTATCCATCTTTGGTTCTGATAAACAATTAGTTGTTTGTGCTTCGTATATACCTCCGAATAGTTCCGATTCATTATATCGTGCTCATGTTGATAATATACTCAATTTACCGGACACAGATAAGGCAAATGTACATCTTTGTGTTTTAGGTGATTTTAATCTCAATAAACTCTCTTGGTCCTATATTGCTGAGGAGTTTAATCTTACTCCTACGAATATAAGTGCTGAACATGAGATCTATTTGCTTGATAGCTTTTTCAACTACAACCTCGTGCAATTAAATGGTTTCTTTAATAAATTAAATCGAATCTTGGATTTGATTTTCTTAAGCGATACAGTTAAATACAAGTTGGAGGAGTGTGTGTTTCCGATTTCTCCATCGGTCATGCACCACATCCCTCTTATTCTTAGAGTTGAGTTTTATGAGTTCTTAAAATTGCCTAAAATCTCAGATAAACTTAATTTTAATTTTAAATTAAGCAATTTTGATAAACTAAATGATATTATTGATAGTACTGATTGGATCAATAAGTTTTCCGATATTGATACCCATGGCTGCTTTGATATATTTTGTGAAGTAATTAATCATGCATGTAGTACACATGTTCCATTGGTTAAGCCTAGAGTCTATAAGCTACCATGGTATACCAAGGAACTGAAGAAATTAAAGAATTTAAGAAATAAATGTTTTAAAGTCTATAAGACCACAAATGATTTAATTGACAGAAACAAATACTTGCTATATGAAGGAATTCACTATTCTTGAAAAATTTTTGTACCATAACTATATCTTAACTTTTGAAGCTAACATAAAAAATAACCCAAAAGCCTTTTGGTATTTTGTTCAGTCCAAAAAGTCTCATTCCGATATTCCTTCATTGATGACCTACAACGGTGTGTCCTCTAATTCTGCTCTTAGTACCTCAAATCTTTTCGCAAATTTTTTTATGTCTAATTTTGAAACAAACTCTGATGTACCCGACAGCACTACCTTTGATAATATTTTTTCATCTATAGACTTTGGCTCACTGAGTATCACTGAATGTGAGGTAATGACGGGTATTAGGAATTTGAAGCTGTCCGTCAAGGCTGATTGCGACGGCTTCTCTTCGCTTTTGTTTAAAAATTGTGCTTCAACAATTTGTAAGCCCTTGTGCCACATTTTCAACCAGTCCTTATCAACTGGTGTGTTTATTGATAAGTGGAAAGTTGCACATATCACTCCGGTGTTTAAGAGTGGCAGTAAAAATGACATCTCGAACTATCGCCCAATCTCTAAACTTACAACTGTGTCCAAATTACTTGAGGTCATTGTGAAGGAATGCCTAGCCTTCACTCTCACTAGAGTTATATCCCCTAACCAACACGGTTTTGTACCTGGTCGATCGACGGTAACTAACTTGGCTGTCTTCACCCAGTACTGCTTTTCAGCGTTTGAGGAGAAATTGCAGGTTGACACTATCTACACCGATTTCTCGAAAGCTTTCGATAAAGTATCACATAAAATACTTATAATGAAGCTTGAAAGGCTTGGCTTTCATTCTGTCTTTTTGAAATGGATAAGTTCGTATTTATGTGGAAGACTATGTCACGTTGTTGTGGATGGTACAAAGTCGAGATCTTTTGCTGCTACCTCAGGTGTACCTCAAGGAAGTGTCTTGGGGCCGTTATTTTTCCTTCTTTTCATTAACGATATTGATTCTTGTTTTAGTAACACGAATTATCTGTTATTTGCAGATGATCTCAAAATATTCCTCAAAATTCGTTGTGTGAATGATATTTTGGAGATTCAAAGTGACCTGAATAATTTAAATACTTGGTGCATTATGAATCGCTTAGCTTTGAATGTTAAGAAATGCTTTCATGTAACTTTTTCTAAGTTAAATAACAGTAATATCGATTCTTCATTTCAAATTGCAAACACTCGCTTAAATGTTGTTAAAGAGATGCTGGATTTGGGCGTTTTACTCGACTCCAAGTTAACATTTACTAACCATTTAAATTACATAATTCCCAAAGCTTATGCTATGTTAGCATTTGTACGTCGTAACAGTTCAAATTTCAGGGACCCTTATACGTATAAGCTTCTATTCTCTGCCTTTGTAAGGTCTAGGCTTGAATATGCGGCTTTTATCTGGAATCCGTTTTATGCAGTTCACACAAATCGCCTTGAAAGTGTTCAGAAAAAGTTTCTAAAGTTTGCGTTATTTTCACTTAACTTTCAAGAACCTATTCCTTCATATAAATCACGTTGTTTGCTTGTTGATCTGAAATCTTTAGAAAATAGGCGCATCATTAATTCTCTAATGTTTGTCTATGATATCATTTGTGGTAACATCGATTGCCCTGATTTGTTAAGCCTGATTAGCTTTTTTGTTCCAATCAGAACTACTCGCTTAAATAAGATATTTTTTATAAAAAACTATAGAACAAACTATGCTTTAAATCAACCTCTTGTTAGGTCGCTCCTTGAATTTAATAAATTAGCGTCTTTCAGTGATATTGATTTTTGTATTTCAAAAGAAAAGTTTAAAGAACTTGTTTCTAAGTTTTATTCTTAACCAAATTGCCTTTTTTATTTTTAAGTATTAATTAATTTTTAGTTTCTAGCCTGTAGATTTTGTATCATTTGGCTTAAATAAATAAATAAATAAATAAATAAATAAATAAATAAATAGCAGGTACTAAGCTTCTAGTACTAGCAGGTACCTAAACAGTTGTTAGGTTTTCAGCCCAGACACATAAGTGGGTTTTAGGCAGTGCACATAGATATAAGTCTGCTTTTTGTTTTTCAATAACTAATTGTTTCATTGGTGCGGTTCAACTCAAAGACTAATGACGACTGACTGCGTTTTGCTCAAATTAAAAAAAAAATGTATGCCAGGCACAGTGTTAGTATTTTGTGAAAAACAAAAACATTACATCAAAGGATACATGATAGCTGTTTTCCGGAACTTAAAGCCAACTTGTTTTTCGTACGTGCGAACTGCGCATTCAGCAAAAGTACGCATTACTTCGAGCTCACAGCAATAAACGTAAAAAAAAAGTCGACTTAATATGGAGTTGCAAGCTTGTATCACATCTTAAATGAAGCCAAAATCCAAATTTCAATGCCCTGGCAACAATTGTAATCGCGTGTAATTGATTCACTATCAAAATCTTGACGAACTTGTCCGAACGCACGCACCCGAAAGCACAAAATTGCTTTAGGTGGCCACAGAAAAATCGCTTTAAAATCCAGTCGGGCAAAATCGGGCACCCGATCTCTTCAGGGCAGTACTCACAGAAGACTAGTGAACTAATTTCCCAAAGACGGAACCCTGGCAAGTATGGCCTTTGTTTTAAAGTCTATCGAAAGTTCAAAAAGTGTGATAAAAACAGTGCTTCAAGTGAGTGCCTATGAAAAGACAACAACCAAATTGTTTTCTATATTTAATTAGTTACTACAAATGCCTTCTTTTACGATGCTGGTGCAAAAAGTTTCAATTAATTTGCTCCTTTCCGTATTTTAAAACTTCAGCTTTGCTGAAAAAGTGCAAATTGCTCATATTATTTTACACTCTAAAAATTGCTCAACTTTGATGGGCTCTATACGTACGTGAGGGACCTACTGTGCTAGATTTGCGTGACCGAAAAATGTTGTACTGCGTGGTACCTCTATGTGTTTATTTGCTTAGTGGTGCAGCGTAATAGCCCAATAAACGTTTTCGTGCGCCCAGTGCATTTTTGTTGAGGGCCGCACAAGTTTCTTGATTTGGCCTTTTGTGAAAATAGCAGTGAGAGCCTTCCGAAGCGAGCTAAGTTCCTCAACTTGCGCTGTTAGCTTTGCGTTTTGTGTCCGCAGCAACTTGATTGTTTTGCGCAATTGTGCGTTTTCGGACTGCAGCTCACTTGCATTGTGTAGACTACAATAATCTTATATATAAAAAAAAACTTAACCTTCTGTTACGTGCCAGTGTTTGCGAAAACGGCTCATTCTTTCGGGAAAATTTTTTTGTGTGTGATAGAAGATTTCAATGCGGTGGTTTATAGCGATATTACATGTTTGTACGGCAGGTGGGCGTGGCACCTCCCATACAACCTAAATTTTTAATATGGTATATCTTCGGAATTATAAGTCGCTCAGCATTGAAATTTGGTACAGTGTCATGGCGTAAACGTGTCATGCCACCAGTAAAATTTAATGGGCGTTGGACAAGGGGGCGTGGCACCGCTCATACAACTCAGTTCTTTAATATGGAATAGCTCCGAAATTATAAGTCGCTCAGCATTGAAATTTGGTACAGTATCATGGCGTAAGCGTATCATTCCATCGGTAAAATTTAGTGGGTGTTGGACAAGGGGAGTGGCACTTTTAAATCCAGGTGTAACTTTTGAACTATAGCATTCAAATCAACGACACTCAGTACAAACTAAGGATTTGGTCGTGTCATTCGGCAGGGGGAATAAGGTCGATTTTGAAAAAGGGGGCGTGGCACCGTCCATACAACTAAATTTTTTAATATGTAATGGCTTCGGAATTATGAGTCCCTCAGCATTGAAATTTTGTACAGCGTCATGGCATAGACGTGTCGTTCCACCGGTAAAATTTAATGGGCGTTGGAAAAAGGCACTTTTTAAATTGTGGTGTAACTTTGGAACTATAACTGAATGACACTTGGTACAAACCAACGATTTGGTCGTGTCCTTCGGCAGGGGTAATAATGTGGATTTTGGACAAAGGGCGTGGCACCGCCCATACAACTACATTCTTTAATGTGGAATAGCTTCGGAATTATAAGTCGCTCAGTATTTAAGGCAGGTTCTCACCTTGTGGAAAAAAAAAACCAATTTTTTTTTTGCCTTATCGTGTAGATATATGTTTAAAAAATGTGCTCCAGAAATTTCAGATCAAAACCTGAAAAATTACAAAAGTTACAGGGCGTTACATAGAGCAGTGTAGAGCACCGGCCAAGCGCGCTTTAAACTTTAAACGCGTTTTTCTCAGAACCACGTTTTCGGACCTTACGGAAGTGATTGAAGGCGCTGGAATGAACCAATCGTCACCAAATTTTTTCCAAATGTTCCTTAGGGTTTTTTCTAATGAATGAACCACCGATCAAAAATATTGAAAATTGTTTATTTAAAAAAATAATAAGTGAACAAAAAAATGCGAAAATCTTAATTTTTTTTTCAAAACCTCATAACTTTTGTAATTTTGATTTTTTTCATGATCTTGGTTCATTCAATAGATAATACGGTACACATTAAGAATGTGTTCGATTTTTGTGTATCCGATCACGGGTTTTGACGGAATCACTTCCGGTAGCGGGACACCTCCTCGCCGACATGCCGCCACTGATGGACGCCCCCTCCCCCCCTTTTTTTGATTCATTCAATTTGAAAAATTGTATTCTCTAAATAAATGTGTGTTCATATCCAGAAACACTTTTCAGCGTTGTATCTTTAACCGTTTTCTAAAAAAAAATTCCTAAAAAAAGTGCACTTTTTCGGATCCACAAGGTGAGAACCAGCCTTAAATGTGGAACAGTGTCATGGCGTAGACGTGTCGTTCCACCGGTAAAATTTAGTGGGCGTTGGACAAGGGGCGTGTCACTTTTTAAATTGCGGTGTAAATTTTGAACTATAGCGTTCACATCAATGATACTCTGCATCAAGTTATGATTTAGTCGTGTCTTTCGGCAGGGGGAATAAGGTAGATTCTGGACAAGAGGCGTGGCACCGCCCTTACAACTCCACTCTTTAATAAGGAATCTCCTCAGAATCGTTAGCTACACAGCATTGAAAGTTGGTGTACCGTCGTCTCATAGATGTGTCATTCTACTAATGAACTTTGATGGGCGTTTGACAAGGGGTGTGGCTTTTTTTTATGACCCAACATTTCAGCAATGAAAGTTAGTATAAACTGTCCACTTAGTAGCACAACTCGACTAGAAGAAAGTTGTGCGCATTGGACAAGGGGGCGTGGTACCGTCTCCATTTTTTTATACATAGATTGTTTATCCTGACTGAATTACTGGTTGATTGATTGACTGATTTATTATCACCCAGCCTAAACCGCTGAAGCGACAAACATGAATTTTGGACCGTAGGTACATCTTGAAAAATAAACCTCCGCTAAAACGAGATTTTTTGAAAACCGGGGTTTAAAGGGGAAAAACATGTTTTAAGGTGTTGTATAAAGGAAATTGATTTAAGAGACACATTGATTTCGAACTTTCTGAAAATACTAAATCAACAATAATTCGACACGTATTTTGTAATTTTTCGAAAATCAAAATTTAACTGGCCCAACAATGGGTTAAGGTTTATTTACGGAAAAACTCCGAAACGAACCGATGGGTCTATTGACTTCAACAATTGTAAAAATAATTGAAATAAATAAAATTAGACACGTGTTTTTCATTATTTTCAAAATCGAAATCTAACTGAATCAACAACGGGTTAAAAGTATGTATGGAGAAACAACTTTTTTTGAGTGTTTTAACTTCAAACTTGGTGAAAGTACTTTAAATGTTAAATAACTCGATACGTGCTTTTCATTTTACCGAATATTAAAATCGGACGGGGTCAGCGACGGGTTAAAAGTTTGTATGGAGTAACTGTGAAAAATATGAATTACTGGGCACATTGACATCAAACTTAGTGAAAGTACTCTTAGCGAGAAATAATGTTTCACTTTTTTAAAGTCAAAATCTAACGGGATCATCAATGGGTTAACAATTTGTATGGAGAAATAAGATTTATTGGGCGTTCTGACTTCAAACTTATCAAAAGCACTTCAGTCGGGAAATAATAACAAGGTGCTTTTAATTTTTTTGAAAACCGAAACTCGAAGAATCGAAATCTGGTAAACCAAGGGTTAAGCATTTGCTTGGAGTAAATACGCAAACACATAATCGAATGGGCCTTCTGACTTCAAAATTTTGAAAACACCCGAAATCAAAGTTATCAAAATGTGATGGGCTCAACAATGGATAAGAATTCGTATATGGGGAAACAGGAGAGCTTGCGTGCAAAGCCGCAGGGCCCAGCTAGTCTTATATATAAAAAAACTTAACCTTCTGTAACGTGCCAGTGTTTGCGAAAACGGCTCATTCTTTCGGGAAAATTTTTTTTGTGTGTGATATAAGATGTCAATGCGGTGGTTTATAGCGATATTACATGTTTGTACGGCAGGTGGGCGTGGCACCTCCCATACAACCTAAATTTTTAATATGGTATATCTTCGGAATTATAAGTCGCTCAGCATTGAAATTTGGTACAGTGTCATGGCGTAAACGTGTCATGCCACCAGTAAAATTTAATGGGCGTTGGACAAGGGGGCGTGGCACCGCTCATACAACTCAGTTCTTTAATATGGAATAGCTCCGAAATTATAAGTCGCTCAGCATTGAAATATGGGACAGTGTAATGGCGTAAGCGTATCATTCCACCGGTAAAATTTTGTGGGCGTTGGACAAGGGCGTGACACTTTTTAAATCCAGGTGTAACTTTTGAACTATAGCATTCACATCAACGACACTCAGTACAAACTAAGGATTTGGTCGTGTCCTTCGGCAGGGGGAATAAGGTGGATTTTGAACAAGGGCGCGTGACACCGTCCATACAACTAAATTTTTTAATATGTAATGGCTTCGGAATTATGAGTCCCTCAGCATTGAAATTTTGTACAGCGTCATGGCGTATACGTGTCGTTCCACCGGTAAAATTTAATGGGCGTTGGAAAAGGGGCGTGGCACTTTTTAAATTGTGGTGTAACTTTGGAACTATAACTGAATGACACTTGGTACAAACCAACGATTTGGTCGTGTCCTTCGGCAGGGGTAATAATGTGGATTTTGGACAAGGGGGCGTGGTACCGCCCAAACAACTTAATTCTTTGCTATGGAATATCTTCGGAATTATAAGTTGCTCAGTATTTAAGTGTGGAACAGTGTCATGGCGTAGACGTGTCGTTCCACCGGTAAAATTTAGTGGGCGTTGGACAAGGGGCGTGTCACTTTTTAAATTGCGGTGTAAATTTTGAACTATAGCGTTCACATCAATGATACTCGGCATCAAGTTATGATTTAGTCGTGTCCTTCGGCGGTCGTGTCCCGCCCTTACAACTCAGCTCTTTAATAAGGAATCTCCTTAGAATCGTTAGCTACACAGCATTGAAAGTTGGCGTACCGTCGTCTCATAGATGTGTCATTCTACTAATGAGCTTTGATGGGCGTTTGACAAGGGGTGTGGCTTTTTTTATGACCCAACATTTCAGCAGAACTGTAAGTCGCACATCAATGAAAGTTAGTATAAACTGTCCACTTAGTAGCACAACTCGACTAGAAGAAAGTTGTGCGCATTGGACAAGGGGGCGTGGTACCGTCTCCATTTTTTTATACATAGATTGTTTATCCTGACTGAATGACTGGTTGATTGATTGACTGATTTATTATCACCCAGCCTAAACCGCTGAAGCGACAAACATGAATTTTGGACCGTAGGTACATCTTGAAAAATAAACTTCCGCTAAAACGAGATTTTTTGAAAACCGGGGTTTAAAGGGGAAAAACATGTTTTAAGGTGTTGTATGAAGGAAATTGATTTAAGAGACAAATTGATTTCGAACTCCCTGAAAATACTCTAAATCAACAATAATTCGACACGTATTTTGTAATTTTTCGAAAATCAAAATTTAACTGGCCCAACAATGGGTTAAGGTTTATTTACGGAAAAACTCCGAAACGAACCGATGGGTCTATTGACTTCAACAATTGTAAAAATAATTGAAATAAATAAAATTAGACACGTGTTTTTCATTATTTTCAAAATCGAAATCATGGAGAAACAACTTTTTTTGAGTGTTTTAACTTCAAACTTGGTGAAAGTACTTTAAATGTTAAATAACTCGATACGTGCTTTTCATTTTACCGAATATTAAAATCGGACGGGGTCAGCGACGGGTTAAAAGTTTGTATGGAGTAACTGTGAAAAATATGAATTAATGGGCATTGACATCAAACTTAGTGAAAGTACTCTTAGCGAGAAATAATGTTTCACTTTTTTAAAGTCAAAATCTAACGCGGTCATAAATGGGTTAACAATTTGTATGGAGAAACAAGATTTATTGGGCGTTCTGACTTCAAACTTATCAAAGCACTTCAATCGGGAAATAATAAGAAGGTGCTTTTAATTTTTTTGAAAACCGAAACTCGAAGAATCGAAATCTGGTAAACCAAGGATTAAGCATTTGCTTGGAGTAAATACGCAAACACATAATCGAATGGGCCGTCTGACTTCAAAATTTTGAAAACACCCGAAATCAAAGTTATCAAAATGTGATGGGCTCACCAATGGATAAGAATTCGTATATGGGGAAACAGGAGAGCTTGCGTGCAAAGCCGCAGGGCCCAGCTAGTCTTATATATAAAAAAACTTAACCTTCTGTAACGTGCCAGTGTTTGCGAAAACGGCTCATTCTTTCGGGAAAATGTTTTTTGTGTGTGATAGAAAATGTCAATGCGGTGGTTTATAGCGATATTACATGTTTGTACGGCAGGTGGGCGTGGTACCTCCCATACAACCTAAATTTTTAATAAGGTATATCTTCAGAATTATAAGTCGGAAAACATTGAAATGGGCGTTGGACAAAGGGCGTGGCACTTTTTAAATTCCGGTGTTACTTTTGAACTATAGCAGTCACATCAATGACATTCGGTGCAAACTAACGATTCGGTCGGGTCTGGCTGGAGGAACGAATGCCCAACGATTGGAACCTCAGTGCCCTTTGTCCTGTGCTGAAGAAAGGCGACCCAACAATATGCGCCAACTACAGGGGTATCAGCCTACTTCCCATTGCATACAAGGTCCTGACGAGCGTATTATGTGAAAGACTAAAGCCACTCGCCAAGGCGCTGATTGGACCTTATCAGTGCGGCTTTAGACCTGGTAAGTCCACCATCGACCAGATATTCACTCTACGCCAAATCCTGGAGAAGACCCATGAGAACCAAATCGATACACACCATCTCTTCATCGATTACAAGGCAGCATTCGATAGCCCGATAAGGGATCGCCTATATGCCGCATTGTCTGAACTTGGTATCCCTGCAAAGCTCGTTAGACTTTGCAGAGCGACGTTGAGCAATACGCGCAGCTCCGTCAAGGTTGGAAGTGATCTCTCCGACCCCTTTGATACCGTTCGAGGTTTCAGACAGGGCGATCCTTTGTCCTGCGACCTCTTCAACTTCACCATGGAGAGTGTTCTGCGCAAGGCCGGTGTACATCGTAATGGCACAATTTTCAACAAAAGTGTCCAGCTCCTTGCTTACGCTGATGATATTGATGTCATCGGACGTAACAAGCGAGATGTCACCGCTGCCTTTGCGGCTATCGAAAGAGAATCTGCCAAAATGGGTCTGGTGGTAAATGAGGGCAAGACGAAGTATATGCTGTCTACACGCAGGGACTCGCAGCGGCTAGGGTCTCACGTCGAGGCCGACAGGTATGCTTTTGAAGTTGTCAAGGAATTCGTCTACCTTGGCACCGCCATCAACAGCAGCAATGATGTCAGTCTGGAGCTAAAGCGAAGGATAACTCTTGCCAACAGGTGCTACTACGGTCTCGGTAGGCAATTGAGAAGTAGAGACCTCTCTCGACCGACAAAACTTTCACTCTATAGGACGCTTATCTTGCCCGTGCTCCTCTATGGCGCTGAAGCATGGACAATGACACGAAACGACATAGCGGCCCTTGGAGTGTTCGAGAGGAAGGTACTTCGCAAAATCTTCGGCCCTGTTCGGGTTGGTGACGACTATCGCATACGAACCAATAACGAGCTCTATGAGCTGTATAAGGACATGGACGTAGCGCAGCGAATTAACATCCAGCGGCTACGCTGGCTCGGTCATGTCTGCCGCATGGACGACGAAGCTCCGGCGAAAAAGGTATTCGATGCGATGGTTGGAGGTCGACGGCGAAGAGGGAGGCCGTGTCTCCGGTGGAAGGACCAAGTGGAAGAGGCCCTGGTATCTCTTGGTGTGACCAACTGGAGAAGGCGCGCGCGAAGCAGAGGCGCCTGGAGAGAAGTTTTGCGGCAGGCCGTAACCCGATAACGGGTTGTTATGGCCAGTTAAGTAAGTAAGTATTTATAAATGTTGGACAATAACTATTATAAGGGAAGAAATACTTTTTTCCCCATTTCGTAACTATTATTTGTGACAAATATTTTTTCCATTGCTCGGTAACGTTTATTTTTTGAAAAATATTTTTTCCGTCATCGCATAACTGTTATGAGAGAAAAATATTTTTTACGTTGCTCGGTAACGTTTATTTTGTGAGAAATATTTTTTACGTTGCTCGGTAACGTTTATTTTGTGAGAAATATTTTTTACGTTGCTCGATAACGTTTTTTTTGTGAGAAATATTTTTCACGTTGCCAGTAACTATTATGAATGGGAAATATTTCTTTTACGTTGACCGATAACTATTATTTTGCAATATATATTTTTTACGTTGAAAATAACATAATCGCTCGTGAAGCGTGACTCGCCGTTGACTCGTAGTTGCAGATAGCGCGCTATCAATAGCTGCCAATCTGGTTCTAATGCTCGGATCTTTATGATTTTTGGGGAAAATATTCTCTAAGATATGTACTTTCAGAAAATGCAATAAAAAAATTTTCGATTTTTTTGACCAACGCAAGTGTAACATATATAACCCCTTAATGGGCCTTCTGACTTCAAAATTTTTAAAACGCTCGAAATCAAAGATAGTTAGACACATGTTTTTGTTTCAATCAACATCTGATGGGCTCAACAATGGGCTAAGAATTCGTATCGGGGGAGACAGGAGAGCTTGCGCGCAAACCCGCAGGGCCCAGCTAGTAATATATAAATAAAAAGCACTACATTACGCTTTTTTGTCGTATTCACTCGGTTTGCGTTGAGACGTCTTGCGTGCAAGATTCAGTACGCTCGTCCCAAGTAGTAAGGGATTCTACTGCCATTGGGACAGCGTCTTTTGCGGCGTCATTTCCTGGTTGTTTCAGTCGTCGTAAAGTCGTTAGGGGCGAAGTGCAGCGCACACACTCTTGAGCTCGAAGTGAAGTGCACTCCACATGACTCGCTCCATAACGCAATTGATTGCTGCGGTACGTGGAAAAGGGGTACCTTTTCCTCCGTCCAAGTGCGGTGGCACAAACTGCAGCTCGATTTCGGCATTGTTCAAATATTAAAATTGAAATAATCGAATTTAAAATTAAAATATTGTAAATGTTGAAATAGTTCAGCTGCGCACGGTTCAAAATATATTTTAAAAGTAACTGTAAACATGTTGTATCAACGGTGTTGATCTCTTCATGTTTCTGAAATAAAGTAGTATTCTTTGATACGTTTTCATTTTTTCTTTGAACAAAAATCGTACTTTTGCAAAGAAACAACATTGTTTCTTCAAGGCAGCATGAACTGTCATAATCTGGAAAACTGTCATCAGGTTACTCCACCTGTATAATTCCACCATGGCAAGCAACTCTCTCTGCTTGCAGTCGGCAGAGATATGAATATGCGTGTGATCTCTATGTGCTCTTGTGTTGATTAATTTTTGTGGTTGATTATTTCAAACAGTAGCGCACACGGGGTGGGGACGTTTGGGATTCTAACCCCTCAAATACAAGAATTATTGGTGAAATATCCCTCCAAAATAAAGTTTTGCCTACGCCACTGATTTCAATGCGTGTGAAGTGAGCGCACACAATTTTGCTTTACCTGGCACCGATCGGAACCGTTGTGCTTTGTGTGAGCAAAACAAAGAGCGTTAATATTATTACGCTCTCACTGTGTCGACGCTTGCTTCCTCTTAATAATGAAAATATTGCATATTCGAGCTTGCCCTATGCCATTCGATTGTATGAGCGTAAGAAATATTGTTACGAATACTTGTTCTACTGGTCTGTTACGTATCTCTGGATTGAGTAATTTGAAAATAAAACACAGTCAGTTTCTTAAACGCAGACAATAAAATAAACCAACAATCACTTTATTTCACACTTTTACACTTCACTGTCTTTACACTTAATTATTTGCTTATTTACTCCGTATGGCACCTTCACTAGTCAAAATCAGACTGACTCGCTGCGCCGCACCCGGCTGCCATCGCGCAGATCGTTCTCGCACATTCCGGAGTGCACTAAAGGTTTCCATGATGATCGCGACCATCATTGCCAGGTTGGACTAAAAGTTTCCATCATTGCCAGGTTGGACTAAAAGTTTCCATCATTGCCAGGTTGGCCTAAGAGTTTGCCTTATATCGCGGCCGTCGTTGCCAGATTGAATTATAGCACGGCGCGTAGCGACAGGGTTGCTTTGCACAGCGACAGACTGTTTTTTCGTTACAATATGTATCCTAGAGTGTCCCAAAAAAATAAAAGTCGTTGCCAGATTGAATTATAGCACGGCGCGTAGCGACAGGGTTGCTTTGCACAGCGACAGACTGTCTTTACGTTACAATATGTATCCTAGAGTGTCCCAAAAAAATAAAAGTAGTTTTTTTCCAAGACACACCCTCTTCTTTGTTTCAATGATGTCAAAACTATTATAAATTAAATTTAATGTATTTAGAACCACGTCAACCCGTGCCGACTTGCATCGAAATATTGATTTGATTGATTTACTTGTTGTTACATGTTTGTGTTGCCCAAAGTACAGAATGATATAGTGTTACCCCAACGCCATTTTCTGTTGGTTTAGATAGCAAATTGTATGCCTATTTTCTGATTGCTTTGTCAATCAAGTATTAAAGCAACGTTTGAAAGATCATAGGGGTATTCTCGATGTCTTGCAACATTGCAAAACTTGCAGAAACTGATACTTGCAACGCTGAAAAGTGCTAGACTTCGAGAACACCGAAAAATTCAAATATTGTAAAAAATGCCGCAAACAGGCGAAAATTCGAAAATTGTTGATTTCTTGATTGAAAGTGCTGCATTTTAAATTCTGCATGAGAATGGTAAGAAGTTTTCTGGAAAATGGTAATAATTGAAACCAATTTTCGTTTTTAGCTGAAAAGTTCAAAATGTTTATATAAAAGGAAATAAAACCAAATTTGTGTGAAAAATTTAGGCTTGCGCACACGAAATAAAATGACCGAATTTTTTAACAACCAGCTGACGCACTTTGCACCCTCATATAAAACATGGGTATCACTGTTGTACATTAAGGTGGGTCGCGAAAAAAATTGGTGTTGTCACCACCTAAAAATAAAATTCAGAGTGTTTAATGACTATTTGGAAAATATTGCGATTCTGAGGTAAGCCAATTGTGAGCGGTTTTGCTTCAAAAATACCTCTAATTATCATGTTAACTCAATAAATTAACAAAAAAAATTTTTAAAAAATATGTGCAATCCAAGAACTCCTGAAGGTTTATCTAACTAAAAAAAATTATTCGAAAATGTCCAACAACAAAAAAGTTACACCCAAAAAACATGATAATTAGAGGTATTTTTGAAGCAAAACCGCTCACAATTGGCTTACCTCAGAATCGCAATATTTTCCAAATAGTCATTAAACACTCTGAATTTTATTTTTAGGTGGTGACTGAAACGTGATTTTTATTTTGTATGGAGTGCGACCCATCTTATTGTACATATTGCACAAATTGCAAAACGTTTTTCCCTTGTATTTTGTTTTTGTATCATTGAACGGATTGGAAAAGTCTGCATAATCTGCAACTTCTGCAATGTGCAAGGGTTTTGCAAGACATCGAGAATACCCCTCATATATCTTAAGATAACTGGGCAATTACTGTACAAATACAATAGTTGTTATCATAATTCACTAAAATAGAGAACATTTTAATACTAATTTCGATTTTGCTCGAATTTTATAATGAAAAAAATAAACTTTCCGAATCAATATTAATGTAATTTTCTTCTTGTACAAGTTTAAAAGCCCAGAACAAAGTTTCTTTTGATAAATTACTTCAAAACTTTTACGTAATAGTAATTTTGTGCATATTTATAAATCATAATAAGTATTAAAAATATGTTTTTATTCATTTTAATTGCAACACAAACGCACGACACGATGATTTAATAAAAACATGATAAATGTGTTCAGAAGAACATTTTTGTATTCATTATTCAGTATCTTTGAGCGACTGCATAGACTGAAATATTTTAAATGAAATCATAAACATTACAAACATTTCCCATTTAAATACATTACTATATTCACCATTGATAGCAAAAATGTCAACCCTGTCTTATAATAATTTTACAACTTTCACCACACTATTTGTAATTGTTCACCACGGTGCGCAAATAACCTCATTTGATAAAAAAAAAATGTCACGGAAAGTCGCGCAAAATCAAGGAAAATTTGCAAACTGGCCCAAAACGCAGTGATTGCAGCGTTGCCTTCCAATAGTTCAGTGCCACATCGTTTGCAATCATGTATGATATCTAAATCGTATATCACTTTAATGTCAGCCGCACTGCGCACCATAGCGCACCAGTCGCCTGTGCAGCCAGCAGACTGGCTCGCTGAGGCTTGTCATTTATGTCATTATGCCATTTATACCAATTCTCTGATGAAATCACCTATTATTTATTTAAAATTATTGTTTATATTATTTCGTCATGTACCAATTCCAGTTCTTAGCAGAATTTTAAATTAAATTTCAAATTTTAGCCAACAATTATTTGTGATGAATATATATGGGCATCTCCCAGTGGCACGGACGCGACATTCGCACGCTTTCAAATGCTTCAAAAACAAGAAAGAAACATAAAAAGTCTATATTTTTTTTTAGTGTTCTAACGCGCTGAAATAGTGCTACATTTTAGAAATATATTGCAAAGATTTAGTACAAAGTAGTACAAAATAATAAGCAATTATGCAATGAAACGGACGCGACAAAAAAATAAGTTTTTTTGAAGCGCTTATAGAAATATACAAAATTTAGCGATTTTCGGGAACTTTTTTTTATATATATACATGCAAATGAAGGTCAAAGGATAACTTTTCTTCGTAGACTTATGAAATATGAGAATTTTCTCTTAGCTTTTTTAATAGGTATAGCAAGAATACGGACGCGACATCACGGACACGACAAATTTTTCCAAGGGTATTCCACTTATTAAATACAGAAATGGTTTTCATTATAACACTTCAACTTTTAATAAAAATAACACATAACAAGTTAAATTCAAATTACAGCAATCAAAATAAGGAAAAAATAAAGTTAAAAGTTCTTAGTGTGGTTTATTATAATTTTCTTGAGGAACTCTATTGGAATTAGATCTTGTTTAATATCATGCACACAGCTCTTACAATCATTAGCAATGCACCTTTCATTCATCACATCGCAGCAAACTGGTTTTAGAAATAACCTTATAAATTAATTTAATTAATTAATTAGCTGAACATCCCTTTCATTCATTAACCCTTTCCGGAAATTTGTACGATATATCGTACAATTTTTTTGTACGAACGTATTTTTTAAGAAACGGCTTTTTAATTCTTATTAAGTAGGTTGTGTTGTACCATTCTGTTTAAAAATATAATTCATCACAATAGCCGTGGCTACACAGTGTGAGTGCGTTTTGTAAGCAGCTCTTTGCAAGAATTTTGTTTTGCGATGATTCTGCGGAGGAATTTTTAAATATGTAATTATATTGTAACGATAAGACAGTCTGTCGCTGTGCAAAGCAACCCAGTCGCTACGCGCCGTGCTATAATTCAATCTGGCAACGACGGCCGCGATAATAAGGGGAACATTTAGTCCAACCTGGCAATGATGGAAACTTTTAGTCCAACCTGGCAATGATGGTCGCGATCATCATGGAAACCTTTAGTCCACTCCGGAATGTGCGAGAACGATCTGCGCGATGGCCGGACAGGTATAAAAAGCAGCCGGGTGCGGCGCAGCGGGTCAGCTAGCACTAGCATTCGTAACATTTGGTGTCAGAAGTGGGATTGTGGAAAATTGAAAGTAAACAAAAAAATAAATAACTAAATAAATAAAATTATAAAAGCACGGACATGGTTAAACTCGAGCTGCTGAAGGTAGACCAGCTGAAGAAGGAACTGGCTGCCTGGAATTTGCCGACTGCTGGCGGAAAGGTGGAGTTGCAGTTGCGCTTGCGAGAAGCATGTGAGGAACGAGGCGTCGATTGGACTGTGCACGAGTTCGGAGCGCAAGAACTAGAGACGTCGGCCAAGGTGGAGCTGCGTCGCTGCAAAGTACGGCAGCAGCGGCTGCGCCACTACAAGCATTGGACATGAGCCAGCTAATGGTTGCATTTAAAGGCATGTTCGAGACTTCCAACCGTGAAATGGCAGCGAAACTGAAAACTTCGAATCAGGAGATGGCAGCGAAGCTGGAAACTACGAATATCGAAATTTCGGCAAAAGTCGAGACTGCAAATCGAGCAATGTCAGCGAAGCTGGATACTACAAATCGAGAAATGGCAGCGAAAATGAAAACGGCGACCCAGGAAATATCGGCGCAAGTGGCGGAGCGAATGGAAGTCAAGCTTCAAATAAATTCTGCGCGCTTGGAGCAGAAAGTGGAGGAAATCTCAGACAGGGTTAATGGGAAAGTCGAGCACCTGGAGACGCGGGTAGAGCACTTGGATAAACGAGTCGACGACCTAGATGATTCCCTGAACAAACGAGTTGGCGACCTGGATGATTCCATGAACAAACGTGTTGACGATCTTGATGATTCCCTGAACAAACGAGTTGATAGTCTGGAAGTTTCGATGAACAGAAAGATGGACGAGCGGCTTATGGAGGTACACCCGCGAGAATGGTTGCCGCCAGTTCCGGAAAACGTTGCCATCCGAGCAGCAGTGCCTACTTATGATGGGACTACGCCGTTCGATACCTTCAAGCTACAATTCGACCTGGCTGCTCTGGAAAATCAGTGGACCGATGGAAGGAAAGGTCGGAGATTGGCACTGGCTCTTAAAGGTGCTGCGGCTGAGGTAATAAAATCAGTTCCAGAATGTTTACGAAGTGAGTAGGAGTCATAAGGGCGCTGGCAGCCAAATACAGCGACGAGCACAACAGAACGCTGTACTACTGTGAGCTGAAGAACCGCAGGCAAAGATCCAACGAGGCGCTGCAGACATATGCAGCAGACATTTAGCGGCTCGTGCAGCTGTGCTACCCGTCCTTTGGCGCTGATGATCTCGAAAGGATGAAGATAGAGGCGTTTATTGAAGGTCTTCATGACCCGGAGACACGTCGCAGTGCGTTGATGATGGGCAAGCCGACATTTAGGGAGACGGTGACCAGCGCGATGACATATGAGGCGACATGGATTGGGAGCACTCGGTATGCACCTGCAAGGATACGCCAGATCCAGCAGGACAACGACATTACGATCCAGGCCATAAGCTCTGAGCCACCGGACAGGCCACGGGTGGTCTCCTCTAAAATTGTTTGTTGGGTATGTGGCAAGCAGGGCCACATATCACGAGACTGCCGCCAACGAAAGAGGCGTTCCCGTTCTCGATCGCAATCGCCTGAAGCAGGGACACTGACAATCGAGGCTCAGCCAACAAGCGCAGGGCTGAGGACGAGGAGCCGTTAAACTAAAACAGGTCAGCCCAAAGGGGCGTGAGCTGATCCCCACAATCTGCCGCCCCACCGTCCTTGTCTCACAGCTGAAACGACAGCCCAGCAGCTTGACAATTGATGGAAAGTTGTTCGTGTTGACACTGGATACTGGAGCGTCATATTCGATCATAAAAAGGAAGCTCCTGAAGAACTGGGAACCGCTGCATGGCATACAGCTGCGGACTGCGACTTGCGACTTGCGAGCGCGCGCTGGTAAGAGGGAAAGTTACAAAAACGATTGCTATCGGCACCAACAGCCTGGAACATGAGTTCATCGTCGCGGATATAATGGACGACGTGATTATCGGCGTGGATTTCATGATTAGGCACGGTTTTACGCTGGACCTGAAGGAAAATGTGCTGAGATATGCCAACGTTGAATTTCCGCTGCACACCGGCTATGAGCGAAGCGTGGCGGTAAGGAAGGTTGTATCGTGTCAACACAGGAGGATACCAGCGAGTTCTGAGGCGATAGTGTGGGCAAAGGTGGACGAGGACGATGGGATGAGTTGGCTGTGGGTTGTAGAAGCACCGAAACAAGGACACGACAACATCATCATCGGACGTACATTAGTGGAACCTAAGAATGGCAGGATACCAGTTAGAATACTGAACCCCTGAATGCACCCAGATGTGTCGGTAAAGACGAGGTAATTGGCGAGTGTAAGGAAGCTGTAGCCGTGGTCAATTGCGAGAGTAGCCCACCTGGAGGTAATAGGAAGAGCGGTTTCAACATGGACGTCATACCGCAGGAGAACCAGTGGAGCAGCGAGTTGACGGCCAACCAGAAACAGAAGGCGAGGTCAGTCCTGCAGCACTATGGGTCAATAATTGCGGCAGAAGCAGGCGGAAGCACAGCCATAGTGAAGCACAACATCGACACCGGAAGTGCAAAACCAATTCACCAACCGCCCAGACGAGTTCCGCTGGCCAAGAGGGAAGAGGTCACAAATTTGATCGAAAACATGCGGAAAGAAAAGGTCATAGAGCCTTCTTCGGGCCCCTTGTGCTCGCCTGGTGCCTGGTGTACCTCGTCGACATAATTGTGATGGGTAAAAGCTTCGACGACCACCTGGGAAAGCTGGAGGAGGTATTCGAGCGGATACAAAAAGCTGGGCTTAAACTCAATCCAAAGAAGTGCTCGCTGTTCCAAAAGGAGGTCAAGTATCTGGGTCATACGGTTTCCGCCCGCGGAGTACATACGGATGAAGGCAAAATCACGGCGGTGAAGGAGTGGCCCCGGCCACGCAATCTACACGAACTCGGCAGTTTCCTGGGCCTGTGCACATACTACCGCCGATTTGTTCCGGGATTCGCGAACATAGCCAGCAGCTTGCACAAACTGACGAAAAAGAGCCAAGCTTTCGAGTGGAACGAGGAGCAGGAACCGGCTTTTGCACGTCTGAAGGAAAAACTGTGCAGTGCTTCAATTCTGGCCTTCCCCGTGCCTGGGGAGATGTTTGTGCTGGATACAGATGCAAGCGGGAATAGTATTGGCGGTGTGCTATCACAGATAATAGACGGCCAGGTACAAGGAGAGAACTGCTGGCGGTATTGGACTGCGTAAAACACTTCCACAAGTATCTGTATGGACAAAGGTTTCGCCTGCGCACAGATTATGCGGCATTGAGATGGCTCCTGAACTTTAAAGATCCTGAAGGGCAATTGGTGCGGTGGATCGAGCGACTGCAGAGCTACGACTACACGATAGAGCATCGCAAGGGCAGTAGCCATGGAAATGCCGATGCCTTGTCACGCCGTCCGTGCCAAGTCGAATGCAGGTAGTGCTCCCGAGCCGAGAGCAAAGAGCAGATAGTGGACGTCCGGTTGGTAAGCGTTATGCCAGATGAAGAGTGGTCTGCGTAGAGGCTACGAAAAGACCAGCGTGAGGATGCGGATCTAGCAAAAATCGTTTAAAGCAAGGAGCAAGGCGCACGTCCAGACTGGCAGGAGATGGCCGGTGAAAGCCCGATCGCTAAGACTTACTGGGCACAGTGGAAAAGTCTGCGGCTGAAGGAAGGATGCCTGTACTGCGAATGGGAGAGCGCGGATGGTCGGACCAGCAACTCCCTAATGGTAGTGCCGAAATGCAGAATCAACGAGTTGATCGAGGCATACCATAACGACTCCAGTGGAGGGCACCAGGGTATCACCAAAACCGTCGCGAAAATAAAAAGACGATTCTACTGGGTAGGATGTCAGGAGTCTGTAGCCGAGTGGATTAAGAGCTGCGACCGATGTTCAGCCGCGAAAGGGCCGACAAGAAGATCTCGAGACCGCATGCAGTAGTACAACGTGGGAGCGCCCTTCGAGCGGATTGCTATGGACGTCGCCGGCCCATTCCCAACTAGCACTCAAGGCAACAAATATGTGCTGGTCGTAATGGATTACTTCAGCAAATGGCCCGAAGTGTACCCTATTCCTAACCAGGAGGCCACTACGATCTCGGAAAGGGTAGCCAGGTTCGGAGTTCCGTTGGAATTGCACTCAGATCAAGGCCGGAATTTCGAGTCTGCGGTATTCAAGGAAGTGGGTGAGCTGCTGGGGAAAAAGAAAACGCGTACCACCGGACACTGGAGAAATACCTGCGGAAAGTGGTAGGCAGGAATCAAAAGGATTGGGACACGCATAGCCCCCTGTTCCTGATGGCGTATAGGTCAGCCCCGCACCACACGACATCACTCACTCCAGCCCCCGGCACAGAGTTGCGGTTACCCGCTGACTTGAAGTTCGGGGTAGTCAGCACAACGGTAGGCGCTAAGACGGACTACGTGGTCAATAAGCGGGCGGAACTGGAGGAAATTCACCAGTTTATAAGGGGCCGCACCAAACTGGTCAGCGATAAGGCGAAAGCCAGATACGATCTACGGGCCAACTCAGCAGGGTTCCAAGAAGGCGATTTTGTAATGCTCTACAACCCGCAGCAGAGGAAAGATTTGTCTCCGAAACTTCAAGCATCATGGGAAGGACCGTACGAAGTCGTGACTAGGATTAACGACGTGGTATACCGGATTCAACGTTGCAGCAATAGAGGCGCTAAGCTGAAGGTAGTCCAATTGGAGCGTCTGGCGCCTCATCACAACGGAGCCTCGGCACTTGTTCGGGACGAACAAGTCTAAGTGGTGGGCAATGTAACGATAAGACAGTCTGTCGCTGTGCAAAGCAACCCTGTCGCTACGCGCCGTGCTATAATTCAATCTGGCAACGACGGCCGCGATAATAAGGGGAACATGTAGTCCAACCTGGCAATGATGGAAACTTTTAGTCCAACCTGGCAATGATGGTCGCGATCATCATGGAAACCTTTAGTCCACTCCGGAATGTGCGATAACGATCTGCGCGATGGCCGGACAGGTATAAAAGGCAGCCGGGTGCGGCGCAGCGAGTCAGTCTGATTTTGACTAGTGAATTAATTAAGTGTAAAAGTGTTAAATAAAGTGATCGTTGGTTCTTATTGACTGCGTTTGGATAGTTAAAGTCGTTTGATTTTCAAATAGCACAATCCAGTGATACATAACAGCCCACTAGAACTAGCATTCCTAACAATATGTAGGGGAATTCTTTGTAAGGTGCCACTCTTTGTAAGGTGCCACCCCGCTCGATTTCGACGTTCCAGCAATCCAAAAAAAAAATTCCTATTGTCATTTAAGCAATTTGTGTCAACACCAATTTTAATGTGGTTTTTGAGGGAACATGCGCAATAACGTCGCCTGGGTAAATAAAAGTGTCAAATTTGGTTAAGCAAAAACATAAAAATTAAAACAGAAGGTTTTTCTTGCGGTGAAAAATAACCAAGAACTTATAAAAAACTAAGGTAAATATCAGTGTTGGACTTAATTTTTAATGGTTTTTCATAATCCGAGATGATATCCGAACATATCGTAAAAGGAACAAATTTATACAATGATTTCCAAAATGGCATAAAAATGTAAAGTGCCACGTTTTTTTCTTTGTAAGGTGCCACCCGCCGCTTTTCATTGTTTTGTGGTCTTATATCGGTAAAATTACTTTTAATGCTCGGAATCGTCATTACAATGAATTTAAAGTGTTCTTAGTCAATTTTTCTCTAATCCTATTAAGGCTTGTCCACGAAATAACTTTTACAATGTAAAACGAAAAAAAGTATAGTAAGCACCGAAATTTCTAAAAAAAAAATTCGCTTTTCAGAATCTGTCAAATTTCAGCTATTAGTGGTCAATTGTATTTTGAAATTCAAAGTGATTCAATCAAAATGGCATCTAAAGAAGAGAAAATTCGACAAAAAATAATTGCCCACTTTTTCGAAAATCCAACGGCTTTGTACGCATTATTGGGAAGACTAGCCTAAGTTTCCAGCGCAACAGCTAGAAATGTGGTAATTAAATACAAGAAGGACCTGTCCACATCCCGTATCGTCGGAGCCGGACGAAAAAAGGTTTCGTCTATAAAGATATAGGTCGTAAGGTGAAAGTTTCTCTGGAAAAAAATCCAAACCAATCTTTACGAGATTTGGCACGAAAATTCGAAGTTTCGAAATCATACATTGCGAAAATTAAAAGACACTACGAGCTCAAATCTTTCGTTGTTCAAAAAGTGCCAAATCGTAACTCCGAAGTGGAAAAGCGTGCCAGAAATCGAGCCCGAAAACTTTTATCGAATGATCTGTGTCGTTTTAAAGGCTGCGTGTTAATGGATGACGAAACGTATGTCAAAGAAGATTTCAAACAGCTTCCAGGTCGAGGATATTACACAGCATACCTGAAGGGTGGCGTTATGAAAAGGTTCAAGTATAAACGGATGGACAAATATGGTAAAAAGTATATGGTTTGGCAGGCCATATGTAGCTGTGGCAAATACACTCGTCCTTTTGTTACAACTGGCACTCTTAACAGTAAAATTTACTTGAAGGAATGTCTCAACAAACGACTTTTGCCATTGTACAGAGAGCACGCTGTTCCACCTTTATTTTGGCCAGACTTAGCAACAGTCCACTATGCAGAAATTGTCAAAGAGTGGTACCAAAGGAATAAGATCCGTGTTGTTGAGAAAAATCACAATCCCCCAAATTGCCCACAGCTTCGGCCAGTTGAACGATTTTGGGCAATAATGAAACGAAACTTACTGAAATATAAAAAACGTGCTAAGGGAAAGATTGATTTTATAAAAAAGTGGAACAGTATGGCCAAAAAAATTGGAAAATCTGGTGTGCAACATTTGATGAGGGGATTGAAAGCAAAAATACGTAGATTTGTAAGAAATCCAATTGAACTTTAAAATATTTGTACATTATCACAAACTTTGAGTTATAAGAGACAATATATACTCACACAAATATTAGTTCAATATTTTATTTAGTAGCTATTAATAATAGAAAATGTAAAAGTTATTTCGTGGACAAGCCTTATGAGGAATAAATTAGTTCAGTTTTGTTTATTAATTTCCATACAATTATTAGTTTTATTCGTTACCATTCAATTCGCATTTTGCTTTCGGTCATTTTCTATTCAATAATCTTTCGTATATTTTCCAAATCATGCATTTTTACTTAAGATTTCTACGTTTTTAGCGGTTTTTTAGGGGGTGGCACTTTACATTAAAAAATTTTAGTGTGTCGATTTTGAACACTTTGGGAAATTGGCTGTAAAATTCGTATTTACGAAAAATTCAAATGAAGTGTTACCTTGGATCATAGCTCTTTAAATCCTCTTTCCAACGATATATTAAAATTGGCGATACGTTAATTTTCTTACGAGTTTTGCGCAAAAAAGCTATGGGGTGGCCCCTTACAAAGAATTCCCCTACTATTTAAAAAAAAATTTAGTAGCAAAAAGCCAAATAATTTCAAAGTTTGAATCAGTTGATTTATAAAACTTATTAAATTAAAAATTTTTTGCTTCTAAAGAATTCTTTTCTTTAAAAAATGTTACGATATATCGTACAAATGACCACAAGGGTTGCAAAGCTTTGTACGTTATATCGTACAAATGGAAGGCAAAGGCTGCAAGTGATGTTTGCATTTTGTTTTAAGTTATGGATTTGGTAACAGAATTTTTCTGTTTGTTTTACTGGGCAGACACTGATTCTCTAATGTTAGAGTATGAGTAATGAATGAGTACTTGCCACTCCCACTACGATAATAAGAATCAGCTATATTCTACAAAGCTATATGGTGTTTAGTTGATTCTGTGTTTTATTGAGGGGAAAAGGGCTTTGCAACAACAATCACGGTTTTATAAGGCCTGATAAATGTGACTCAATTCTTTATATATATAATTTATATAGGTTTCGATCACAATGAAATCACGTTTTAATTTTTTGTTGTTATAAGTTATGTTTTCTTATCATAAAAACCAATGAATTACGATATACCATTGACCATTGTACGATATATCGTACAAATTTGATTGAGCTGTAATTCTCAACCTAAATTTTATTTTTGATATTTTGTTGTATTTTATTGCTAAAATGTTCAATGAGAGTCAATAGTTTGAAAGAAAAATTTGTATCTCAAGAACAAGGAAAATATAATATTACTTGAATAAGATAAAAACACAAAGAAAAAAAGTGCATATAATTCGTCAAAAGGCTCAGATTTTTTTTGTTTTTTTACAGTAGTATATTTCGGCCAAAAACTTTAACAAATTAAAAATTCTTTTACATTAATCAAATATAGATATTTAAGGTTTATTATTGGATAATAAAAAGTTTTTCTGAGCAGTTTGAATTTTTCACTCATGGTGGACCTTTATGCCCAGGCAGAGTTGGTTTTAAAGGGCCAACAAAATAATTTAAAATTTGTTCATAAATTTTGCTGAAAATCATCTAATTTATGAGAATTTCGTTTAACTTTCTTTCTTTAACTCCCTGTTGATAGCAATATAAAATCTCAGCGCTTCTTATGTAAAATCGTGTTAAATTACATTTGAGGAATTAATGTAAACCGCAGTTTTTTCAGCAATTTTCATATGCACGCAGTACTGCCAAATTCTGTACTTGTTCACCACGTTTCAATTTTACAAGTGAACAACAACAATTTGACAGTTCTTGTCATACAGAATCGACGTCTGGTTGTCAAAGAGAGGCGCTACTTAGGATTTACTTTGGCTCTACGCTCCAATTTAGGTTTCACAGCTAGTCGTTTAACTGCGCGAGTTACTTAGTTAATTTTGTGCATTGTAAACAGCGTGCTTACTTAATTTTTCATTTATGTGGTAGGCTCAGTGAAAAAATGTGGTAGATTTGAATGAAATGTGGTAGATTTTTGTATTCTACATTAATTGTATTTTATTGCATTTGTACATTTATTGTATTTCATTGTATTTGTATTTTACGTTCTTCTATGCACTTTAACCTGTGCTGTGTTTCTTCCCATTGTGTTTTGTATTGTCGACTGTATTATTTTTCTTTTTTGGGAGCTCGGACTCGCAAATTTCAGCAGCAGGCACAACTTCGCGTGGTAAAACTTCGTCCCGTACAAGCGGATATATGCGATATTCTTAAATACTAAACGTTACTAAAAAATAAAGGCAAAAATTATCTTCAACTTCAACTTTTTTCGAAATTTGAATTTGAATTTGTCTTTTTAATCTGAAACAGGAGATTTTAAGAAAACTTACCCACCTCAGCTTTGGATAAGTGTCAGTTAAGTATGCGAAATTCCGCATTTATTATTGAAGCAACTATTGAAGCGCTTGGACATAACACTGACGAATATCCTAGAAGTAAGTCCTCAATTCAAAGAATTCCTACAGAAAAGCAAAAAGAGCGCGCAGAAGCTATACAAGTTGATTTTCAAAACGAGATACCGGATACTGTAACTGTCCACTGGGATGGCAAACTCTTACCAGCTTTAGATGCACGAATATCTAAAGAAGAACGTCTACCGATAGTTATTTCGTACGATCTGTTCCAGAATTAGAGAACTCTTTAGGAAGCGAACAAGCACAGCACACTCTGCTGTGATATTACTGCTTCCAATACAGGTCGTATTAACCCATAAGCCCTGAGCGTTGCGTTTGCGCAACGTTTGGGAATTTCGCTACATTAAGTAATTCATAAAGATATAAGACTTGAAAATGGGTAGAATTAGATTCGAATTGATCGTTTTAGATTCTGCCATACTCAAATTTCAAAATGTTTTAAATATTCATATCTTTTTTTCGATCCAAAGTCAAAGGTTTGTTTTGGGGAATTTTTGAAATTCAATTAAATATACTTATTCTTCAAACCTATCAAAATCCCTTTGTGGGCTGCATTTTGTAATGCTAAACTATTTAAAAATAAGTTTTAAAACATTTTTTTTTTTTTAATTTTATGTTTTGTATGTGACTAAGGCCCAAATTGCGTTTGCGCAACGTACCCTCCTGGTTCAGGGGGTGGGGGTATGAACTATTTGCTTGATTTTTTTTCTTGATTAGGTCAATTAATAAGATTGTGTAAAATTTTATGGAAATCGCACAAGCCCTTCTGGGGTCAGGTTTTAATAGGTTAATGGTGCCTGTGTGCCGCCGTGGCTCAGTTGGTTAGTGCGCGGTCCACCGAGTCGCATGCAGAGCGACGCAAGTTCGAATTCTGCATGTAGTAACACCTAAAAAAAATAACGGGAAACTCGTTTTCTCTTTCGGTGGCTGTCCTCTCAGCTGGAAATGGCAAACCTCTGAGAGTAAAAATTGCCTATGAAAAAGCTCCCAACCTGCCGTTCGGAACCGGCATACAACTGTAGGCCCCTTCCACCCGCGTACAAAATTCACACGCACAACACGGGTGGTTGCGGGAAGCTAGGCCTTAGTCTCGCGTAAGCTGGCTGTCGTGCCAATCAATTAATTAATTAAATGGTGCCTGTGTGCATCTCGAACAGAAAATAAATAGAGAAATGCTTGTTTATGCTTGCCGCCATCATGTCTACGAGTTTGAATTAAAAGGCGTGCTTGAAGACAAAATTAGCCAAATCACTACGAGCCCTGACATTCCACTGTTTCAAAAGTTCCGAGAAAACTCGATAAATGTTGATTCCGAGAGGATACAGAGCTATACAGAAAAGCTAGCATGCCAAAATGTTTCAAAAATTAACGAACTGCTAAACTTTTACCGATCTGAATTAACTCAAAAGATTGCTAGAGATGACTATCGTTTATTAATAGAGCTTTCAATAATATTACTCGGCGGAGTTAGAGAGAAGAAATTTAAGCTAGATGGATAGCAAGAGCAATTTATTCATTAAAAATTAGCTCTCAATTCAGAATTTCGAACAAGGACAAGGTATCTCTAATAGACGTGTGCCTGTTCATCGTTACATCCTACGTAAAGCCTTGACTGTAATGCACTTTAGCGGTACAGGCACCATACCAGGATTTATGCTTTTTGAAGACCATGAAGACTTACGAAAGAATCGACAAAAGCATCTCAAAAGCAGCACTCAATAGCCCACGGCAAACGCTACATCTCATCGAAGGAAGAACTGTGACCCACTTTTCGGTTAGTAGAACAAGTAAAAATATTTGTTTTCGATCTTTTTCAATTTCAGAGAAAAGTTTTAATCAAAAGCAAGGCCGACTCGACAATCGATTCAAATTGATGACTCCTCAACGAGTGTCCTGCTTCATGGTCGAATAATACCTCGTTTCAATATGCTTAAAAAAATGTGCTGGCATTGAGAGCAGTTAACGCTACGACGGAAAAAAAGCAATTTTTACAACGTTGCGTACAAAAACAAAGACAGGTGTATCCGGACTGCAAAAAGCATGCCTTAAAAAGAAAATTTAGTAAATCATGTTCTTTTAATGATAAATACTTACTTACTTACTTAACAACCCGTTATCGGGTTACGGCCTGCCGCAAAACTTCTCTCCAGGCGATCCTGCTTTGCGCGCTCCTTCTCCAGTTGGTAACACCAAGAGATGACAGGGCCTCTTCAACTTGGTCCTTCCACCGGAGACACGGCCTCCCTCTTCGCCGTCGACCTCCAACTATCGCATCGAACACCTTTTTCGCCGGAGCTTCGTCGTCCATGCGGCAGACATGACCGAGCCAGCGTAGCCGCTGGAAGTTTATTCGCTGCGCTACGTCCATGTCCTTATACAGCTCATACCAGGAGCGTAGCCAAGGGGGGTTTTGGGTGTCAGAACCCCCCATAGCCTATAATTTGTCAACATTTTCAATCACTATACATCGTATGTACGTTCCTACATTAGCAAAAATATCTTTTCATCTTTAAACATTTAAAAGAATAATAACAAACCAATTTTTTGGTGAAACTAATTTGTTTTTTTAATAGTCTCGTTTAGGCTCAATACAGCGATTTGTATGATCTAAAAACATGTCTAAAGAGTAGTTTAGTTCGTCGACCAAAATGTCCTTCAGGATGTCGGTACAAGCCTTTTGGATGGTTTCTACGTTCTCAAAACGCTTTTTTCATCGGCAAATGCATTTTTTGAAAAGGTGAAAGTCGCACGGTGCCGCATCAGGTAAAAACGAGGAGAGGTTGATGGTTAAAATTCGACTTTTAGTAAACAAAAAAAACAGTCAAAGCAAGTGCCGATAGAGGAGATGGCATCCTTCGATAGCCGAATTTCAGTTAAAATGTGATAAATTTATGCTATTGAAATGCTTAACCTTCGCCTTACCAAAGATTTTTGTATACGTCGTTTACCAATGTCGTTCACTCAAATGACCCCAGGCACTTCCGCCGCTATTTTGAGTAAAACTCACAATAAATATACAGTAATATATAAATTTTTTTCATACTTCAATATTTAGGATCTTCCTCTGGTGATAGTTCCTTTTTCGAAAAAAGGTCTAACGATTAATGATTTATTTTGCGACTATGAAAAGTATTAGACGATTTCTTTCCAGAGGGTTTATTGAACACATAATTAGGCACGTAAAAAAAATTTATTGTGAGTTGTATTAAAATTGGTAACAAAAGCGCCTGGTAGGTATTTTGTATACAAAATAACATAATTCAATTTTAAATATAAAACAAATTTCTAAACAAAATATGTTTTTATGTAATTGAAAATTATCAAATTTGTGGTTAATTTGAGGATTTGATCGAATTTTAAGAATTTCAATGAAGATTTTGGCTAATCTTGTATGAATTAGCGCCAAGTTTTGATGGAATCTGCGGTGATCGTGGATTTCAGTTGGCTAACACCAAAGAAAATAAACATACAGAATGCGCATGTCATACACGCAAAAATTTTGTATGGCGGGTTCTAACATTGGAACCCGCGCTCTGCTCTCATAGATCACATATGTAGTGAGAGCGTGGCTTTACAAGCGAGAATGTAGTTTTATGTGTTGCGCTCTTTGGTTGCGCTCACTGCAGCGAGTGTGCGTTAGCAAATTGTTGTGGCGTGAAATGATTGCAAGGTGAAGCCGAACGCTGTTGTTGTTGTTGTTGAGCTGGCGAAAAGCTGAATTGTAAAACGATTCTGATTTCTGGCTGGCTTTTGTTCTTCTTCTACAAGCCTGCACAGCGTCGCATATTGCTCCTGAACTTATTGCAGACTGTAGTGTGCGCAAAATCATAAAAAATAAAATAAAATATTATTACGAAATTCCACAGTTCGTTATCGACAGTTCGTTTTGATTGTATTTGAAACTAAAACAACTTCAGTTATCCAGCGCAACGTAGTCAAAACTAACAATCGCTTTATTTACAAATTTACACTTGTTCTACTTTACACTACTACTATTGAATGTTTCCCCATTGCTTGCTCAACACAGACTCGACTCACTGCGCTGCACACTGCTGCTTTTATACCAGTTTTCATATCGCGCCGAAGTTTCTTGCAACTTCCAATTGGAAAATGCTCGACCATTCTCGCACAGCCCATTTCTCGCGAACCTTGCCATATCGGACTATACCAAGCGAATTATACCAGTTTGCCGTACTTCACAGTGCATGCCTAAAAGTATGCTTGCAAAAGCGTTCATGCACAGCACAGAGTGCCTTTTCGTTTCAATAGTTTTCTAATGATAATCTAAGGTACTTAGTAGTTGTAGGAGTAATTGCTATGATTACATGTGTAGTTGTTATTCTTAGCGATTATTGTTCTTACATTGTAATTGACGTATGTATAGATTATAGTAGCTTACATTATATTTGGTTTTATTGTCTAGGTATCTATGGTATATCCCAATAAACATTTAGGTTGAAAATCAACTTGAGGTTCAGTTGAGATTAAACGTGTTTCTCAAATCCCCAACGTTAATTCTCAACAGCAACTCCACTTGAGAATCATAGCGTTCTCAACAAAAAGCGCATTTTTTTTTAATGAAAATTGATTGATTCTCAACTGGAGAAAACTATGATTCTTAACTTGAATTACAAGGTGATTCTCCAATTGGTCTCAAAAGTACTGCCTAAAAGTATGCCTCAAAAATGTAAAACACAACAAGTACAGTCTGTCCAGTAGAAGCGTGATCGCCGTAACTTGGAAACTATTTGTCCGATTCGTTTCAAACAAACTGCATTTTATGCGTTTATAATATTTATTGTACGCAATATTTTTAATAACAGGTATAGTCGCCGCCATTCGCTATTATGGCCTCAAACCTCCTCAAACCCCAAGATCTGAGCAAGTTGCCGAGGCAATCGACTTCAAATCAGCCGAATTTTCCTCGATAATGGTTTTGCTGTCAATATACTATAGGGTGTTTTTTTTAAAGGTTTGTTTTTCGAATAGAGATAAAACTGGCATTTTGTGGTCAAATCTGGCAACTCTAATGTCATTTATGTTCAGTTTGGTTTGCCATTTCATCATGAACAGGTTGACAAAAGAACAACGCTTGCAAATCGTGCAAATTTATTTCGAAAATAATGGTTCAGTTCGCGAAGTTTACCGCAAGCTCCGTCCATTTCATGGTCGACATAATCGTCCATCAGAGCAAAATCGGTCCATCCATCGGTTAACCATGGGTCGTTTTCGCACTACGTTTACTCTATGTGATAATACGCATCCGCAGAGACGTCGAACAGTGCGCACCGGAGAAACAATTGCCGCTGTAGAGCAAAATGTTGAAGAGGACCCGAATGAATCGATTCGCCACCGTGCACAGCAATTGGAGCTTTGTCCATCAACTTTAAAAATTGGACCTGTAGAATAGGGTGGAGTGAAAAAATTGATTTTAAAATTTTAAGAAGCTAGTATATTGGAAATGTGCCAAATGTCCATGGTACCAATCCTGCAAAATTATATTAGTTTCTAACAACTCCTTGATCGCCCATCACCTAATTGAAATAATTTTTTTTAATACTTTTTTCACTTTCGTCGAAAGAAGTGAAAGTCGTAATTTCAACTCAGTTAAGGATTCAAAATAAATCTCAGTAGCCTTTGCTTTAGGTTTGCGGGTTTTAAGTTATTTATTGTAGCAGTCCTGTTTGAGCGAATAAAATATTACAAATTACAATTCGTGTTTTAATCGTTGGAATGTGGCAAACCCCGCTAGTTTAATTCTGTTTATGATTGTTGAATGTTCACGATTTCCTTGTGAAGTGACCGATTCGAAATAAACTTGTGACGTTACATCTGATTTAATTAAAAAAAAACAAAAAAAAGGTGAGTACCTGAACTTGTGCGCAAAAAGGTAGGGCAGTGAAGGGTTACTAGTTATTTCTTTATATTTTTAAAGAGATGACAGTTACAAGAGACAAAGTTTCGTGCGTGATATTTGGCGCTCCACGAAACCTGCCGACCAATACTCTGCCGATCTACACCGATCTCATGAAGAAATATATTCAACTTTGACAAGATCTGAAGACGGACAATGGTAAATACCCATAATTTTTTGACATATCTCAAAAACTGTGCTATGAAGTCGAAGAGATATGGCAAAGGGCCTCACTTCCAACAGTAACGCATGCACAAGCGATAGAAAAACTTAGATCGTTCCACGACAAATACAACACAATGCTAAAAGTCAACAAATGTAAAAGGAATCAACCAAACTACCAACGGAGATTATCGGACTTTCGTGACAAAGCTAACACTCTGTTTGATCTCAGCAAATGCAAGTGCTCCGATATGGTGGCCAATTGCAAATGTACGAAACACAACAAAATTCCGGCAAACGAACGGCAGTTCCTTCAAGACCAGAGAGGGCCAAGAAAGATGATAATCGGTGGTACAGATCAAGTGGTAACATCAAAATTGAAGAGAAAAGCTGAAAGAGAGGAAGCAAATCTCAAACGAATGAAGATTAAAAGATCGATGACGATGCGAGCAAAAGTCAACCCTATTCTGCCGAAAGTTCCGAATACGACACGGACTCGTCTGACAGTCCCACTGTCGATGAGTACATCCCAGATAGAGAATCACTCAAAACTAAGCCAAATCAGGATCGAGAGTGCCAAAAAATTACTATCTCTCTGCCTTCCCTCGCTATAGCTTGCGATCGGACCGGAGTTTCGGACAGATCGGCTGCTGTATTAGCAACAACAGTTCTGCATGATCTTGGTCTCGTATCACTCAACGACCGATCCAAAGTAATCGACCGAAGCAAAATCCGTCGAAAACGCAGTAAAATTCGAAAGGAACTGAGGCAGAATGAAGACGACCACACTCACAAGGGCATAGATGGACTATTTTTTGATGGCCGCAAGGATAAAACTTTAACACAAGTCCTCGCCGTCGACAACAAGTACCACAGAAAAACCATATCGGAAGAACACATAACCATCATCGCAGAGCCGGGTTCTTCGTACTTCAACCATACGTCTCCGTCATCAGGCTGCAGCAAAGACATAGCTGAGTACTTAGTCGCTAGTATCAAAGAGCAAAATGCGAAGACAGATAATATTAAAGTTGTCGGGTGTGACGGCACAAACGTAAACACGGGACAAAAATCGGGCGTTATCCGGCGACTTAATCTATTCCAGTCACTCGATGGCGGGACGACAGACCCACACGGATTCTCTGGATTCACCAGATGCTTGTCAAGTCACGTTACCTCAGCTCCAAACTCAAGGGAATCGTTGACCCCGTTATTCACCGTAACGCGTACTTTGCTCACCCGGAGAATGTGCTCCTGGCCATGATGACGGACCATCGACCACATATACGTGAACTGGGCTTACGACGAGTGATGAAGGCCAGAGCTACAGCAGTCCCCAGTGGACAAATACGGAGGTTCAAGGTTCCTGCAAAACTTAACTTCGACGCGACATCCGTGCACGCATTGCTTCTCGTCAGCAAATGCCGGCGTTCGAGTCGAAACGTGATTTTTGTCACTTCACCCTGTAACCATGTGTTTATAACTTTGACATCATTAAATATTGTAATTAGAAGCGTATTTGATTTTTAATTGAATTTTAAGATGACTATCTTTAATGTCGCGTAATACTGTGAAATTAAAAGTTGTGATGGGAGATCAAAAAATTGTTTAATTTCTTTTTAATTTTTACACAGCTTTATATTGATGTATTGGCACATTTTGAGATATCTAGCTAATTGATATTCCAAAAAAATTTTTTTTTGGCCATTTTCACTCCAGCCTACTGTAGAATTGGCTTTATTCGAAATCATATTTAAACATTAATGGCATAAAATTATCCTTCCAATAAAGCCAAATTGATGGACATTAAAACGATTTTCTTGTGTTTTATTTCAATTCGAAGTTCTATACCTCTAAAAAAAACACCCTATATATTCGCCGAGTTTCTGCTTTACTATTTCCCCACACATTTTCTATCGGTTTGGCATCAGGCGACTGTGAGGGCGAATCAAACACCTCTACCCTATTTTGCTGTTTCCACTCAGCACACATTCGGCTGCGATGTTTGTGGTCGTTGTCTTCTTGTATAACCCAAGAAAGTCCTCTTCTCCCGAACATCTTCGCAGCTGATGGTAATAAAGCTTTTTCATAAATTTTGTTCATCAAAACCGTGTTCAAGTTGATGGCAATAACGAAAAGTCGCCCAAATCCTTTTTCTGAGAAGTAGCCCCAAACATGGACCTTTACTGGGTCTTTAACAGTTCGTTGGAACAATCGGTTTATGGCGGCACACCAAGATCAATTTATGCTACTATTTGCCCAAAATTGGAATTCATCCGTAAATATTACATCATTCTAATTCCGATCTGAATTGGCATAAGCCCAGGCAAAGGTGATTTTGAAAGTGTGATGATGAGAGCAACAGTTTTTTCAAAGAGTTCCGGTATTTAACGTCGTTAGTTCTTAAACGTCCTCGAACCATCTCGTTTGATATTTGAACATCACTTTTCTCTAAAACTGCTTTAGCTTTACGCAACGATAAGCCCGGCTTCGTCGCAAACAAATGTCCTGTTGTCCTGTCCCCTTGTCCTGTTTTGGGGAGGTCTTTTTTTCAAGGCCCCGCCCAGCAAAATGGTCGACATTTTTTGCTTCCATATACCGATTCGTCCACCTCGTTACGAATGACTTCGACTTCTTCATATATTTTGCTGCAGCTAAACGTGACATTTACGGCCTTCTAGGGTGTAGACAAAGGTATACGGCTTCAAGTCGCTTCTCTCACGCGGAGCTCATCTTGTTAAAACACCCTGTACTTTGTAATTGTTGCACGATACTGAAAATTTTTGCAATGCGTATTTCAAAAATGATGAGGCTACTTAGGTGCATTCAAATTTTTGATAACGGTACTCTAAGGGCCGTTTTCTCATCTTCCCGTTTGTTTAACTTCGATCGCGGCGGAGCGGGGGAAATAAATAAAACGCGTTGGGGTTTCGGTTTGAGGTGCGTTTTATTTCAGATGTAAAACACGAATGTACAAAAGAATACATGAAACATTGAACGAGACAAACGGCCGAAGCCGGGGAGCAGAAAATAGGGGGAAATATGAGCACAAAAGGAGAAGGAAAGGAAGGGATTAGAGGTGGGATCGACAGATCACTTGAGACAGCACTCATTTAGCCATCGCGGCCGCCATTGCATATTGCAATTTAAAAATGCCACGGGCCAGTCGGGCGAGGATGTGATGCAGGTGCGGGGGTGCCGTCCATCGACGTCTCGTCCTCGGAGGAGTGCTGCTGCAGCGGTTTAGGGGTAGTTACCGACCTGCAAATAGAGTAAGATGTCAGTTTTTTGGACATAAAATTTTTGAGGCTGACATCATGAGTATGGGAAAGCGCGGCTAAGCTACGGGGTTCGCTTAAGCTAAAGCCGGGGGAATATGGGAAAATACATATATAAATTGGCTGCATTGCCAAAAAGCTTAAAAGCTGTTTAAAAAATAAGCCAATTCAGCTCGGGATAGTTGGGTGCACGTAGGGCTCGAGAGAAGCAGGAGAACCGAACGAGAATGTCGGTTTGCTCTTCGAGAGGGTGGTGGCCGGCTCTTGGATCCGGAGTTGGAGCTGTGTGAGCATGGGCATTGCTGGAGCCGTTCCACCTGGAGTTTATACCCGATCAGTCCGACGGCTGCGCGATTTGCAGCGCTTGGAGCGAGTCGCACTGGAGTGGCAACTGTCCTCTTTTCGGACCCGGGATGGTGTCGGTGCAATGAGGAATTGCGAGGGAATGCAATTTCCGTCAGTTGCTGTGAATGTGGACCGAGTGGCGTCAAGCCAACGCTCTTGTCGAACCCTTTTTCTCTGTTTCATTAGAGGCGAAAGCCATCCTGCGGGGCCGAAACGTTTGGCAACGAGGGGGGAATTTGCCGGTTTGGGAATGAGTTTGCAGGAGTGGTGGGTTCAGAATGATTTTCCATTAATTCCTGGGGTGGAAACCCTGCGGGATTGAGGGCGGCAATCACTTGCGAAAGAGCTTCCTTTAGGGCAGGAAGATTATTTCGAAGGGCGTGTCCAGTATGCATATGGCGACTTGGTACCTCTGTGGCACATGTCAAATGCGAAGAAGGGGGTACTGGACCGCTTAATACCCAACCGAATACTGTATGCTGAGCAAGTAAGCTGCCACATACATTCCGGTGGATACCTTCGAGCATGATCTGCGGGATGAGATCACTGCCAATCACTATATCAATCTGCGCTGTCTCGAAGGGATTTGGATCAGCGAGTTCTAGCATGGCGAAATGTTTCATATTGGGAGCGTTTATGTGGGAAGATGGAAGCGAATTCGTAAGCTCTTGGAGCACGATTGCTTGCACGGGGAGTTTCGTGCTCGATTGGGGGACTGCCAATGTAAAGAAGCATGTATGATTGGCATTTTGCACAATCTGACCGCCCATGCCCGAGATTTGGAAGGGAGTTTTCTCGATTGGCAATTTGAGGCGTTTCTGGACCTTCGAGGAAATGAAGGTACGCTGAGAGGCTTGGTCGATCAACGCTCGAACCTTGAGCAACTTTCCTGAGTGTTCAATGGACACCAGTGCCGTAGGCAGAAGAGATTGGGTGCCATTATTAGAGCGTAGGGCTTGTACTTTGGGCGTACTTTGCCTGGACGATGTGCGGGGTTGCGCATCCGACAGGGGGGAATGAGTAGCGGAGCTGTTGTGCGTTCGTTTTGGAGCAGTTGCGACCTGTGATCGGTACGAATGTGACCGATTGGGCGATTGAGAGGGTTGCGCATTGCCTTTCGGGAAATGAAGCATGGAATGGTGCTTCATTTGACAATATACGCACGTAAAATTGCTTGTACAATTCTCAACAAGGTGAGATGTCGCAAGACAATTTACGCAGAGATTGTGCTTCTTAACGTGTTTAAGTCGACTCTGGGGGGTGAGTCTTTTGAAGCACTGGCAAGTCCGTATGGGATGATTTGCGTTGCAGAGTTTGCACGCGAAGTCCCTTTTCACTTGAACGTGATAATTTAGGGATTTGTGTGGCCGATTTGGGAGGACATTGGAAGTCGAAGGTTGAGACGGTTTCGGCTTAGAAGGGCGAATATTTTGAAGCCGTTCAAGTACCTCATATCTGCCGGTCAGGAACTCATCCATTTGCGACCAGGGTGGCAGATCCTTCCGGGATGTCAGTGATTGCTCCCATAGAGCGAGTGTCTCTTGGGGCAATTTGGTACAACATATGTAAACCAATAGCGGATCCCAATTGTCAGTGTCTACGGCCTGAGAATTGAGAACAGACAGACAATTGTTTATGGTGTTTTGGATCCGCTGTAGCGCCTCACTATTTTCAGTGTGGGCAGGAGCGATATTTAAAAGGGATCGGATCTGAGTGTCAACGAGTATGCGTTTATTTTCGAAGCGGGATCTTAGAGCTTCCCACGCGAGTCCGAAATTCTCATCGGTTAATGCATATTGCTTTACAATAGCACCGGCTTTACCTTGCGTCTTGTATCGGAGGTGATACAATTTTTGGGCTGGAGTGAGCTGGGGGTGGTTAATGTAAACCGCGGTAAACATGTCTCGGAAAGACGGCCACTGCTCATAGCCCCCGAAGAAGGTTTCGGTATCACAAGGCGGAACTTGTAGGCAAATGTAAGGGGTATTTGCTGGTTCTAGGGGTCGAACCGGTTCCATATGCGCAGCGGGCTGGGGGGACTGAATTTGGAGCATCTCAATGATGTCCGACATCTGAGCCATGCACAACTCGTACTGGTCTCTGCAGGCGTCGATTTTTTGCCTAGCCGACTCTTTGAAACCGTCGGGCTGGCTGTTGTCTTCAGCAATGAAGGCTGCTTCATGTGCGCACATAAGCCTCTCCCATTGCGCTTGCAAATTTTTTTGCTTAATTTGGACCAGGGATTTGGTCAAATCCTCAATGGGAGCCGATGAAAATTTTGTGCATAATTGCACGAGTCTGTCATACTCGAAAGTAAATTTGGCAACACTGGGATCGGTTGCTTTCGGACTAGAGATTTTGGAGCGAGTGTTTGGTGGCTCCCGAGTGACAGGAACTGTCAAACGTGCATTGGTTGACTTTGGGGATCTGGAGGAAGGAGTCTCCATTGTGACAAGTTGTCGTTTGGGTGATCGTTCAACAGGCATTTTGTTTTAAAAGCTCGACAAAGGATACAAAGTTTAAATAAATATATGTGTGTAGGGTATTGGGAAAATAGACGTCTAGTCTTACCGCGTCCGCGCGAACGATATTTGAAAATGGGAAGAGTTGAGAATGGGGCAGTTTGTTAAAACGAATTTGTATTTCTAGTCGAGCAAAAGACACTCGTGTATGTAAATGTGAAATATGTGTGTATGGGTAATAAGAAATGTGTATATGGGAAATTAAGTTTTGGTAAATGTGAGTGGGTAATAAATAGAGATGTGTATGTATGTGGGAATTGGGAATGTATGTTAAAAATATTATAATATAACAAATGTGTAGTCAATTGTGTATTAAATGTGTTTTTATTCGTGAAAAAGTGAATTTTATTTTGTATGTTTTGAATGTGAATTTGTGTGAATAAACGTATGGATGTGTATGTGTATAAATTTGTGTGTGTATAAATATGTGTATGGGTATATATATATTTGTATATATATGAATATATGTGTATGTGATTATTTGTATTAGCGTGTTGGTGAACGTAAAAAAGTGTGAAAATAATTTTTTTGTCAAACAATTTTGTGTGCAAGTGGGGGGTTTTGTCCCACTGTATGCACTTGGGGTGGCAGCAGATGTGCAGTGTATGAGTATATGCAGCACTATTGAAAATTTTCCAAGTTCTAGAAAATTGTTCAATGTGCTGCAAAAAAAGGAGTATCTCGTCCCACTGTGCTTGTATTTATTTACTTCTGCTAGCGAGAGTGGAGAAATGCTTAGGCAGAAGTATAAATATGTAAGTGCACTTGTAGGCAGCAGCGGGAGTGCTTGCTGCTTGTGCGTGCGTATATCGCACAAAGCGAAAACGCGAAATTGAATGCAAGTGGGAGAGTGCAGGCGTAACGCACAAGGAGGAGAAGTGCGTGCTGTTGGATGCTGGCTGCAGCGGGAGTGTTGTTGCTTTGCCAGCAGTGATCGCACAAAGGGAATGTGAAAAAATGGGTGCAAGTAAGAGAGGGAGATCAACAGCTGGAGTGCTTGCTGTCGATCTAAAATATGCGCAAAGTAAAAGTAGGGAAAATGTGTGCAAATTAGTAAAAAGTGGGAAGCAGGCTGCAGCGCAAAAAGGGAATGTGCAAACAAATAGCGCAAAATTATGTGCAGTAGCGGGAATGCTTACTGCACTGCGTTAATTTGTATATGTACCGAAAAATGTACACGAAAAGCTGACAGCGGGCGGGGTACCAGTGTATAATATTTTAACTGGATTTTAGAGAATGGGAATATATATATATTTTTTTTAAATATATGGTTTTGTGTTAGTGAATGTGTAATGTTAAGTGTTAATTTTGTAATAATAATTGTTGGGCTTATCTTTTTGGGGCCCAGTGCCCGAGAATGGGGATCTGCACTACTGTTTGTGCGTTTGTCCGCCGCTTGTGCGCTGATGTGTTGGCTGTTGTTGTTTGCCGTTGTTGCTGATTGTTGTTTGTCCGCTGTTTGTGCTGTTGTTGCTGCCCTTTTTGTCTGCTTTGTGTGGTGCTGTGTGTTGTGTTTGTTGAGTGTGTTTGTTGTTGTTACGTGTTTTGCTGCGAGTGTGTTTGTTGTTGTTTCTTCTGCTGCCGTTCTTTTGTGTGTCACTGCACTGTTCAATATTTTGTGCGTTTTTGGTTTTAATTTCTGCAATTCGTGCACTGTTTTTTTTTTCGTAGGTACGCTTTTTTTGTTTTTTAATGTATTTTTACTTTTTGGTTTGTTTCACTGTTTTTTGAGTTGTCACTCTTCTGTTTAGTTTTAATTTGTCACTGTCTTATAAATTGCTTGTTTTGTTTGAATTTTTTGTTTAACTGGTTTGTTTTGATGTAACTATATATTTCGGTTTTTACTTTGTGTTCACTTTTGTATTTAGTTTTCGTTTTTTAGGAAAATATTCGCGGCTCAATCGCGAATGGCTCGAAGGACCATGTTTAACTTCGATCGCGGCGGAGCGGGGGAAATAAATAAAACGCGTTGGGGTTTCGGTTTGAGGTGCGTTTTATTTCAGATGTAAAACACGAATGTACAAAAGAATACATGAAACATTGAACGAGACAAACGGCCGAAGCCGGGGAGCAGAAAATAGGGGGAAATATGAGCACAAAAGGAGAAGGAAAGGAAGGGATTAGAGGTGGGATCGACAGATCACTTGAGACAGCACTCATTTAGCCACCGTTAACTTTAAAGTTCACTTTAACGGGCCGATAAACGCATTTTCGTTTTCTCATCTGCCCGTTAAGCTATCCTCCCGATAAAATTTACCGGGAGGATTGAGTGCCTGTTAAACTTTAAAGTGAACTTTAAGTGGAAGTGGTGCCAATAGGCTTGCCACCTGTCCTCCATTGTGGAGGACAGTCCTCCAAATTACTCAAATGTCCTCCGTCCTCCAAAGAGGGTAAAATGTTCTCCATTTACACGAAATATGTAGATTTTACTCTTTACAATACTTACATTACTTAACATACTTACCACAATGTTAAGCACAATTTGTCATATAACTCTTTGGACTGCGATTTGAAGTTGTTAAAAAAGACAGTTCATGACTCAGTTATTACAAAAAAGATTTCTTGTGGACGCACAAAAGCTACGATGATTGTTGAAAACGTTCTCGGTCCTTTTATTTTAAATAACTTGATCTCAAATTTGATTAATGATGATGTCTATTTTACAATTCAAACAGATGCTTCTAATTATAAAAATAGAAAGTTTTTCCCCATTCCCCATTGTTGTATACAGTATTTCGACAGATCTACTGGAATTCAAAATAAAATAATAGATTTTATTGAAATTTCTAACGAAACGTCTGTTGGAATGGCCAACATGGTTAAAGACGTTTTGTCTAAAACGTTGTATCCTTAAGTGCAGATAATACAAAGTATAACTTTGGAAAACACAATTCTTTGTTTTCAAACCTGCAAAAGTCCAATGAAAACATTTTGAAAAGCAACTGTCACGCACACATTGTTAATAACGCTTTGAAAAATCGTTAAGCAATTTAGACTTAGATGTCGAGAACGTGATTTTAAAAATATATGCTCATTTTTCTTCTTCTGCTAAGCGACGAGAACGTTTAATTGAATTTTGTAGTTTTGCAAATATAGAGTTTAAAGAGACCTGTAACTACAAGGTGGCTATCCCTTTTGCCCGCAATAGATAGAGTTTTGCAAGTTTGGCCAGCTCTCTCCGATTATTTTCTTTCAGAAGAGATATCCAAGCAAATTCGATTGGCTTTAGGTATTGAAAATAATCAAATATCTCCAAAAATTCAAATGTATTTATTGTTTTTGTCACATGTCTTACAAACATACTCAGATACTATAAAAAAAATTGGAGTCAAACGTTTGTACAGCAATCGAGCTTTTTCAAATTTTGAATGATTTTAGAACACACATTTTCGAACGAAAACAGCAACAATGTTTTTGGAAACGAAGTAAAAGTTCAATTATCAAAAATTGATCATCTTGAAGAAAGTTCTCTAATAAAAAACGGGTTTTTTTTTAATTTTTTGATGTAACTTTAAACTATATTGAAGAGAGATTCGATTTTTCTGAAAGTAATTGAATATTCATGATAAATTCTGTGGTCAAAACCAATAACCGCTTAAGTCGACTTAAGAAGAAATTGAGTTATGGATGCCACCACGTTCCCTTGACTGTGCTCTACATTTGTGTAGAGCTTGTAACTTTAAAATAAAATAAGTTATTAATAAAAACCTATTCGCATTCCCATAATGAAGACACTACGCGCTAAAACTTTAAAACGAGATTACTCGAAACAGAAATTTTCGACTTAGGCGGTTTAATGATGTTGTAGAAGTAGTTGAAGAGCTAAAATTAAAACAAATATTTCAGGATCTAAACGTAGATCAATTGTTTGACGAAGTCTGTCTAATAAGTAAATATTTTGACTCCTTAAATTTGGACGAGTTTTCCAGCCAAAGTGAAAAATTCGTAAAGATATTTGAAAGGTTCGAATGCAACAATTTATTTAAAATAATGAGCTATTTGTTGACTATGCCATATAGCAGCGCTTTCGCAGAAAGAGTTTTTTCGGTAATGAACAAAAAATGGAGTGAGGATAGAGGAAGGTGCTCAGCAAATTTAATAAAAAATGAGCTAATAATATTCTTCAACCAAAAAGAAACGTGCGCTGACTTTTATGATCTCATTAAATCCAATAGAAGTCTGATTAAAACAGCAAAAAGCAATGAAAAATATTTATTTAAGACCAATTAGTCTTTGAAAAAGACATATATATATATTGTAACGATGAGCCAGTCTGTCGCGGTGCAAAGCAACCCTGCCGCTAAGTGCCGTGCCATAACCCAACCTGGCAACGATGGTCGCGGTCATCAGGGAAACTTCTAGTCCAATCTGGCAACGTGCGAGAACGATCTGCGCGACGGCCGGACAGAGTATAAAAGGTGGCCAGATGCGGTGCAGCGTGTCAGTCAGTCAAATACTTAAGTGTACGAACAGTAAAGTGTAAACTGTGAATAATAAAGTGACTGTTGGTGTATTTTATTGTCTGCATTTAGGAAACTGACTGTGTTTTATTTTCAAATCCCACAATCCAGAGATACGTGACAGCCCACTAGACTTAGTATTCGTAACAATATGTAAATGAATTAATTAGTTTTTGTTAATTGTTTTTGTACTTTGTTCGTATATTTTTACGCTTACTTGTGTTGTTTTGTTCATGTTTATAAATGTGTTGAAGCTTTTTTTGGAAGATTTTTCTATATACAAAAGTTTAAATATATGTACTCTGAAAAATAAAAATGAGATTGTTTATAGTAATTTAAGTGTCATCCACAGCCACTTTCAAAAGGTGGCAAGCCTAGGTGCCAAGTACATGCATAACACTTCGTTCAATAATGTGTGTGACTGACACATAGATGGCGGCACTAATACTAAATCAATATTTTTTTCCAAATTGTGAACCTTTTTAGGCTTACTGTCAAAATTATATGTCAATCCAACCATTAGTTTACAAGTTACAGTGCTTTAAGTGACACTACTTTTGAGTTTTCAAAAAAAATGAATTCAAAGCAATTCCGTGTGCTGATTTATCATTGTTTTTTAATGAAAAAAATCCTGTTCAATGCCAGGAATGGCTTGAAAAACATTATTCGGACTCTGCTCCATCAAAAAGAACCATTTGTTATTGATATGCCGAATTCAAACGTGGTCGTACAGACACCGATGACATTCCATCTACTGGACGGCCAAATGACGCTGTTATTCCGGAAAACGTTAAAAAAACACTGAAAATCATTATGTCCGACCGTAAAGTGAAAGTGGGGGAGATTGCTGACATTCTAAAGATATCAGCAGGCAGTGTACACACCATAATACACGAACATTTGGTTATGAAAAAGGTGTTTTCGAAATGGGTGCCGCGTTTGCTCACACCGGAGCAAAAACAACAACGAATCGATGATTCAAAGAGCTGTTTGGACATGTTTACGCGCAACAAGTCGGAGTTTTTGCGTCGGTACATCACAATGGATGAAACATGGATCCACCATTTCACTCCAGAGTGAAATCGGCAGTCTGCTGAGTGGCATGCAACCGGTGAAAGCCGCCCAAAGCGTCCAAAGGCACAAACATCGGCTGGCAAGGTTATGGCGTCAGTATTTTGGGATGTGCACGGAATAATATTCATCGACTATCTTGAGAAAGGGAAAACAATCAACAGCGACTATTATATAGCGTTGTTGGAACGTTTGAAAGAAGAAATCGCGATTAAGCGGCCCCATATGAAGAAGAAAAAAGTGTTGTTTCACCAAGTCACCGTTCACCGTGTCACAAGTCGATGAAAACGATGGCAAAAATGCATGAATTGGGCTTCGAATTGCTTCCTCATCCCCCGTATTCTCCAGATCTGGCCCCCAGCGACTACTGGCTCTTCGCAGACCTCAAAAAGATGCTCCGTGGTAAGAGATTTGGCTCAAATGATGAAGTAATCGCCGAAACTAACGCCTATTTTGAAGGCAAAGAAAAATCGTTCCACAAAGGCGGTATCGAAAGATTGGAAAAGCGTTGGAATGATTGTATCTCCCTAAAAGGGGACTATGTTGATGAATAAAAACGAATTTTGGCAAAAAAATGTGTTTTAATTAGTTAGTCACACACATTATTGAACGAAGTGTTATGTTTGTTTACAAACAAAAAACAGCTGAAATTACAATTTGAAATGAAATTTAAATTTGAGATCTTTCGGTATGGATTTTATTTATTTATTTATTTAAAATTAATTACAATAAACATTATAATTAATTATGGAAGCGCTAGCTGCCAGGGCTATCGGCTTAAGATTTAATTAGATTACATTTTCAATTTTTAACTTTTTTAAAAACATGAATTAATTCTACATTGTGGTGGGATGGATTGGAAAGGATGTTGTATGGGCAAGAAGTTTGAAATATAGATGCATAGAGGGAGGTGAGGGAAGGGCAGTCTATTAAAATATTTTGAGTTATTAAAGTACTTGTATTGCAGAAGAAGCATTGCGGTTGACACTCTCGGGTTAAGAGATATAAGTGTGTTAGGAGGGTGTGGCCTAATCTTAAGCGTGTAAAGCATTTGTTTGCGGCGGTGGATGTAGATATGGGAAGACGTAGTGGGGTGCGGGTGTTGTTGACAGCTTTGTAACGATGAGTGTATTGCGTCCAGTTATTGCTTATGTTTCCATAGAGGATATTTCTGGCTTTACAGATGAGGGATTTCGCGGAATATAGGGAAAATGTGTGCAAAGGATACTTTACTGCTGCCTTGGCGGCGGCGTCAGCGTGTTCATTGCCAGCGATTCCCAGGTGTCCTGGTACCCACATGATTCTTATTCTGTCTTTCATAGATATGAGCAGTTGCTGGGTTTGTTGTACAAATTCCAGCCTGTTATCGATATTGTTTGCTGCTTCAAAAAAGGCAAGGCTATCCGTACAAATTATGTGTTTCCGTTTACTGTACTTTAGTGTTTTTAGACAGGATAGAACAGCTTGGGTTTCTGCTTCGAAGACAGTAGCACTTTGCGGTAATATTCCTTTTGTTAGCTCAGATCCGTGGTCATCTACGGCTGCAAAAGCTACTCCGTCTGGGGTTTTAGAACCGTCTGTGAAGATTGGGTTCGACTCCGTCCTGCTTAAGTGGGGTGATGATTTCGCGGAACAATTGAACATATGTGTCCTTGTGGGTGTACCCTTTTCTATATTTTGTTAACTGGCCAACAAAGGTAAGTTGGCTTAACGACCATGGCGGGTGTATAAGAGTAGGAGAGCTAAGATTCACGTCAAGTTGTAGTGTTTTCTTTAGCTCGAGAGCTTCGCTTAATGCAGATTTCATCGATAGTGGTGTTTTTCGAGATTTTAAAAGTTGAATTTCTTTGTGCAGGATATGTGTTGGGCTGCAGAACAATCTCGGTAAGAGGCCACAGCGTAGGAATGTAATGCGATCTTCAACTTCTAGAAATCCTCCTTCCGCTAGCAAGTTCTTTCTAGGTGTAGTTCTAAAAGCGCGCAAGCTTGCCCTCACAGCAGTATGATATGGAGCTTTAATTAAGTTTAGATTCGTTTTAGCACATTTCCCGTATATTTGTAGACCGTAGTCGATCTTTGAGAGTATCATTGATTTTGTAGCGTTTAAAAGAGTGTTAGTGTGGACGTGACTTTTAGTAGATGATAGGTATTTTATTGTGTTAAGCCTGGCAGCGAGATTATTTATTAAGTATGTACAATGTTGCTTAAAACTATTTTTTGTATCGAAAATTAGCCCAAGAATTTTTAAATGATCTACATTTTGGATGCTATTATTGTTAAGCCTTATTTCGAAATTATTACAGCTAGTTTTCCTACATATGTGCAGATGATTGCATTTTGTAAATGAAATTTTTGCACCTGAGTGCAAAGACCAACTCTCAATCGAATCTAGAGTTTTTTTTAGTTGTTCATTTACTTTATTGATGTCTTGGTTTTTACAGATGACGTATAGGTCATCAGCGTATAGGCAATGTTGGATATTTTTATTACTTTGGATGAGCTTACTAAGGTCTTCGAAAGCTATTGAGAATAGGACTACCGCGAGCGGAGAGCCTTGTGGTATACCGTTATGGAGTGGGTGTATGGAAGATATTGAATTATTTACACGGCAGCGCATTTGTCTGTTTGTAAGGAATGCTTTGATGTAGTTAAACATTCTCGGGCCGATTCCCCATTCTTGCAGCTTGTTAAGTACTATATGTGGACCTATATTATGCTTATGCTATCATATACCTATATCGAATGCTTTTTCAAGGTCGATGGAGAGTATAGACATATGGTTTTTTGCGGAGAGACATTTGCAAACTAAGTGGTCTATATAAAGCAACGCGTCGATTGTACTTAAGCCGGACTTGAAGCCAGTTTGATAAGGTGAGAGTAATTTCGCGCTGGATAGAAACCATGCGAGCCTTTTTGCAATTATTTTTTCGAAGAGTTTTCCTATGCAGGGTAATAGGGAAATAGGTAGCTGGAGATTTCTTCTATTTTTTTGTTTGGTTTTTTTATTGGGATTATAATAGCCGTTTTGTTGAACTGGGGTATAATCCCCGTAGAAAAGGTTTGATTATAAAGTTTAGTAATTCTAGTGAAAAGGCAACGAGGAACTTTGCGTAACATTTCGTAAGTAATTTTGTCCGCTCCAGGAGAGGAACCTTTTACAAGTTTTAAGCAGGTTTCTAGTTCAGTTTGGTTGATGTCAGATTCTAACTGCATGGCAAATTTATTATTTGTGTGAGTAATGCTGATTAACATCGAAGAATTTTTGTGTGTAAGAAATTGCTGTGGAAAGTTATGGTCGTTCGATATACCACAATAGTATTGTGCAAAGTTGTCGCAGATTGATTGTGGGTCAGTTGTAGTGCCGTTCCCTACTTTTAATATTTTAATGTTGCTAAAAGTGTACTCTCCGGTAAGTGTTTTAATGCCACGCCAGACATCAGACATTGTTGTGCTGGGATTTAGTGTTTTAGTAAATTCTTCAAAGCTTCTTTTTTTTGCTATCTTTTTTTCTCGAATAAAAGCTGCATTTTTCTTTTTGTATTCTATAAGGTTGTTTAAACTCATATCTCTTTTATACTTTTTCCAAGCTGTTTGTTTTTCTTCTCTGAGATTCTTGAGCTCCATAGACCACCATGGAATGTTGGGTTTTGTGTATTTGCTTCGGGTTTGTGGAATCGAGATATTGGCTGCTGATCGAATTATTTTACGGATTATGGCTGCTTCTTTATTAATGTCTTTTGATATGTCTAATTTTGAGTTAAATTCTATTATGTGATTTTGATACTTTGACCAATCAGCAAGTTTACAATTGAATCTTGAAGGTTTTGGGGGGGTAGAAGAACTATGTGCGGGGAAATTTAAAGTTATAATTATAGGAAAATGATCGCTATTATGGAGATCGTCTAAAATATTCCATGAGGTAGATGGGTAAAGAGCGGGTGAGCAAAGAGTGAGGTCGATATTAATGAAAGTGTGGTGCGTGGAAAAGTGGGTTGGGCTGTTATTGTTAAGGAGGGAAATATTAGAATTAATGTTAAAGTCTTCAATTATTTTACCGCGCGGGTTGTGAGTTTGTGAGCCCCATAGCGGGCTCCAGCCGTTGAAATCTCCAACTAGTATAATTGGGGTATGGATGGTGTTAGTGAGATTGATTAAGTCGGTTATATTTATGGACTGGGTAGGGGGGATATAGATCGAAATTATTGTAATTGGGAATGACAAGTTTACTTCGACCGCTACTATTAGCAAGTTGGATGGAATTTGAAGAACTTTGTATGGCACACTTTTGTGGACAAGAATGCTGCAGCCCTGTTTGCAGGAGGTGTTGGCGGCGAAGTTATGAAAGTGTCCATGAAACTGTTTGGGAGTATATGTATTAGTATTGTAGGGTATGTCCCTGTCAGACCGACCTAACCGAAACACCAACACCTTGATGCAAAAATTGAATGCAACTAATACATATGCATTTCTTTCAAATTCCAAAATTAATTTTATTCTATGTTCAAACGTTAGCGAGAAAAGGAAGATGTAAGCAATTAATAATTTCTGTATGAAAGAATGAGATAGCGATATAGTTACGCATGGCACGTGCCACCAGACCTAACAGAAAAGGAAGATTCAAGCAATTAATAATTTCTGTATGAGAGAATGAGATAGCGATATACAAATGGCACGTGCCACCAGATGTAAAACCTAACCTAAAAATAAAACAAGTCACGACCGCCAAATTTGCAAAATTACCGTGCTACATTCGTGAGTGATAAGTGAAGATAATAGCCTATTTCCACCGGGCCTTAAATGCATTTAACACTTAAATGCATTTAACATCGCATTTAAATGCTCTAATTCCCATGCAATCGTTTTTGTATCAAAGTGAGTTAACTCACTTTCAAAACTGAGTTAACTCAGTTTTGCCTTTTACAGACGTCTAACAGAATATGTTATGTTAAAAGCTGGAGCAATTTTGACAAATGTACAAATTTTGATAGCATGCTTTTCGGCGTTGCAAGAGCCGTACGAACACAAACAAAAAAGGGGATTCGAATTGCGTTCGGTGTGGAAGATTTTTTGCTAAGACAATTACTTTTTACTGCATTTTTCGCAAAAATACATATCGTCTGTCATAATCAAAGTCAAAACTTCTATTATTTGCCAATAATAAATGCTGAAAGAGAAAATCAAAAACGTGAAACTTCTAACTATCCCTCTTGACATTAAAAATTCATACAGCTCTGGTATCAATCAGCTGACAACTTTCATAAATGAAATAAACATCGACAAATGAAATAAATTTTCACAAATATGAAAACGCAGACATTCCTAGACTGTTGAGAAGGAAAGCGAATTGGTTTTCTTGCAGTAGAGGGGCTACAAGAAACCATACATACGTATACAAGGAGATGGCGGCGATGGGTAAGTGGTGGCTGCCCAGAAATAAATGCAGAATTTGGCTTGACCAACTAAAAATGCAAACAAAAACCAGCTGTTGCATTTAACTCAGTTTTGGTGGAAATGCTTGACAGTTCTCAAGCTTAACAGAGCCCTTAAATGCATTTAAGCGCTCGGTGGAAATAGGCTATAAGTGATTAGTTTTATATTATATAACATTATATAATATTAAAACATACCTAAGTGAAACATAAAAAAAACAATTAATAGAAGAACCTTCGAAAACTGCTTGAGCAAATAGAAAAAAAGATTCGAGTCGAATGTAAAAAAATTCGAAAGGCTCGTGGAATTTGCTCAAGCAACGGAATGTGTGGAAGCAATGGAAATCATTGAAGGTAATTGGGTGTCTTGTGTGTCTAGTGCTCCTCCGGTCAATTCTGTAGCAGGTGTCTTGCCAGGTGCTGCTCCTCTTGAGTGCTTGCAAGAGTGCGAGCCCGGCGCTCCGTCCGTTGAGTGGTTGGCCGATGAAAGCGGCTTAGAAGAAATAGGTGAGGTCAATAATAGTCCAGAAATAGGAAAGAGTGGTGAAATAAAGAAATGGGCGATTAGGAATAACATTTCGCAGATAGCTGTAGACGATTTGCTCCACACGTTACGTAGGATAGGTGTTAGCAACTTGCCGCTTTCCGCAAAGACTTTGCTAAATGTCAGTAGGGAAAATTTATTTTTATTTATTTGTATTTATTATTATTATTAAAGCTGTAGAACAGCGTTTTGTATTGTTTAATCATATTAAATTACATAGCTTAATGTTGATGAATGAAATGTTATTTATTAAAACAAATATTAAAACAAAACAAAAAATAATAAATATAATATTATATAAAACAATATAAACATTAAAACAAATACATTAAACAAATATTGTTATAAAAATTTGTCTTCTTTACTGAAACAGTCCTAACAAATATATACGTTATGACTACCTGGTATGTCTAACTGATATGTCGGTTATATGTACCCGATTTGTACGTTAGTCCTAACAAATATATACGTTAGGACTATCTGTTATGTCTAACTAATATATCCGTCATAGCTAACTAAGTGAGCGAGATGGCTATACGCTTGTTGAGGCTTTAAAGTGCGTGCGTTGGAAGGTGATACAAAATCACATGTACACAAGAGTTTCCGTCAGATTTTTCACACGCTCTGAACAAATCTAACTGAAACTTTGTTCCGAACGCTAACAGATAGATCAGTTATACACTACCAGTTATAAAACCGGTTATATAACCGATAGTGTTCTTGTAGGGGTGGGTCTCTTGCAGGCAGAGTATGAGAGGGTTGAGAGATTTAATAAGTGTTTCCAGTTCTGAGTAGTTATTATGATATCCATTGATATTCCATTGAAGAATATTACAGTTCATAACTACGTAAGGAAAGAATTTTTTTTTTCCTTTGTCGGACCGATCTAGCAAGCGCAGCACTCAGACAATTATACGTCCATTGTACTACGACTTGTTGTGCCCTGTTAATATGCTTTAAATCTACCCGATTTCCGAAGAAACCTTGATAGATCCTGGGGTGCCAAGGAGCCAAGGTGGTCGCTTCTTAGCACATCAGTGCCAAACGTCTCAACCCTGATACGAGCGAACGCGGGGCAGAGACACAGGAACGTTCCGCCGTCTCAACGTCCTCCCCACAGGCAGGACATAGGGCACTGTCAGATATGCCTACCATTTCCATGTGCTTCGCCCATAGGAAATGGCCCGTCATTAACCCGACCATCTGCCTGCAGTCTCTTCTGCCTAGTGACAAAAGAAACTGTGAGCATTTGTCGGATATGGCGGGAAGCATAAGTTTCGTCCACCTGCAGCCGCTCTCAGCCTGCCATGCTCGCTCCTGGGTCATAGTGACCCACTCGTTAACTGTGGCTTTGATGGCTGCAGATGGGAGTGGCAGAACAGGCTCAGGGCCGACAAAATCAGCCTCAGAGCCCATTCTAGCTAGGGAATCCGAGGTCTCGTTACCCACAATTCCTGCGTGTCCCGGGACCCAGGTGAGCATCAGGCTATTATATTTTCCAACATAATTAAGCCTGGATTTGCAGGACCTGACTAGCATAGAGGTGGTTGGAGGGCTGTCCAAGGCCATAAGCGCAGCTTTGCTGTCGCTACAGACACAGATAGACCTGCCTTTCCACTTACTCTCTACGACAAAGTTCAACGCCTCAAGTATCGCATGCACCTCCGCCTGAAACACAGATGCGTGCGAGCCTAGGGCAAAGAACCGTCTAGTCCCCGTGGATTCCACGAAGACCCCAGAGCCAGAACCATCTTCCCTTCTGGAGCCGTCCGTGAATATACGGAAACAGTGTTTACCGGGCTCATCCTCAGGATACAACCAAGAGTGAGCCTCAGGCAGCAACACCATGTACCGCTTTTTTAGTATGACAGTTGTAGGCATGGAGTCGAGGGGCATGGACATGACTGTGAGGTCTATGTCGGTGCCAGCACAATTATCCAGTGCCGGACAAGCGCCATACCACTGGCCACTGTGTTTAAGTCTTCGGATGGCCTTTAGGGCCTCTCCTTGGATGAAAACATCAAGTGGAGGAAGGCTCACCAGGGCATCTAGCGATGGGCCAGAAGTAGTTGGAAAGGCTCCAGTACAACATATGGCCACAGTGCGCTGCAGTCTGGACAAGGTTCTCTTGACCCCTTCTTCTCTTGGAGAGAGAGTCTGCTCATCCAGACTACCGATGCGTAGGAGATGATGGGTCTTATCATAGCTTTGTAGATCCAGAGGATCTTGCTAGGGGAAAGACCCCACATTTTCCCAAATACACCTCTGCATTGCCAGAAAGCCGACAGTGCTTTCGATGTCTTTAGTTCTACGTGAGATTTCCAAAGGAGTTTATCATCTAGGATGACTCCCAGATATTTAATCTCCTTGGATAGCTGGATAGTGACCCCCTTGAGTGTGGGCAGAACGACTCTATCAAGCTTCCTCCTCCTGGTAAAGAGAACCATACCAGTTTTGGCGGGATTAGCAGATAGCCCGTTCGCATTACACCAGGTGTCAATCATATCCAGAGTTTTCTGCACCTTTCTGCAGATGTGCATAAGGGAGGGGCCGGTTACGAGACAGGCCACATCGTCCGCGTATGCTTGTGCGTAGACTCCAGAGTCATTCAGAGTGATGAGCAGGGGATCAATCACCATGCACCAGAGCAGTGGAGACAGCACCCCACCTTGAGGGCAGCCTCTATTTACACCGGATGACACCAGTAGATCGTCCTCCGCCCGCACCGTCATGATTCTTTGGGCTAGCATTGAACGTATCCAATTTACCAAAGCCCGGTCTACGCCGTGTCGGCTAGCAGCGTTACACATACTGTCAAAAGTCGCATTGTCAAAAGCGCCCTCTATATCCACAAAGATTCCCACCGCGTAGTCCTTCCTGTCGATGGCTCGCTCTATCCTACCAACCAGATTTTGCAGAGCCGACTCGCAGGACTTCCCACTTTGGTAGGCATGCTGAAATGGAGACAGAGGATGCATCTTAAGCGACTCCTTACGTATCCGTAACTCCACCAGCCGTTCGAGACTTTTTAGCATAAAAGAAGTCATGCTAATAGGTCTAAAGCTCTTGGGGCTAGTGTAGTCGTCCTTTCCGACTTTCGGAATGAACGCGACTCTCACCATCCTCCAAGGGCGTGGTATATAGGCCAGTGCCAGGCGTGCCGTGAAGATTTTCTTCAGTGCCATGACTACTGACTCTATACCTTCCCTCAACACGATAGGATAAATGCCATCAGGACCGGGCGATTTGAAGCTGTCAAAGGACTTGATGGCAAATCGAATGCCAGCTTCATTCGCCACAGTTATGGCGACGTACCAGTCATGTCGAGAGGGTGTGATTGCCCTAACAGTAGTTCCATCCAGGGACGAATGCTGCTGGGCAACAGTGACCTGATTTCCTTGAAAGTGAGACTCCATCAGTAGACTGAGTGTCTCACTTTTCCTCTCCGTGTAGGAGCCATCAGGTTTCCTAAGCGACCCCAGCTTCGCGGTTTGGTCCTTTTTCAGAACTTTTACCAGCCTAGCTGTGTCGCTCAAGGATTCAATGCCACTACAGAAATCTCTAAAAGAGGCCTTCTTCGAACCTCGAATAAGCCTCTTGTAGTTCTTCTGAGTGCATCGGTAGCGCTCCCAGTCCTCGTCAAGATTCGTCTTGAGGGCCCGGTTGAGAAGTTTTCTAGACTCACGCCTTAGCAACTGAAGCTCCCTATTCCACCACGGAACAGGGGTTCGGCCAAGGGGAGGTCTAGTTGGGCAGGCTAGCTCAAAGCTTGATGTTAGGGCAGTATTGAGATGCTCAAGAGCCGCCTCAATACACCGCTCCTTACGAATTTTCGGTGGCGTCGCGTATTTATTCCGCAATGCCTCCCGAAATTTCGGCCAGTCTGCGTTTTTCGGGTTCCTAGAGGGCAATGGCATTTGTGCCTCCTCGCCGCACTGAAACTCGATATACCTGTGGTCCGAACACGATTCTTCGTTGAGGACTCTCCAGTTGTTGATTGACCACCCCAATCTAGTATTAGATAGAGTGATGTCAATCACCTCCTGCCTTCTTGTAGTCACAAACGTAGGCTGATTGCCAGTGTTGTGAATATTCAGGCCGGAGGATGCAATATACCCGAACAGCCGAGAGCCTCGGTTGTTGCATTTGCTGCTGCCCCAGATTGTGTGCTGGGCATTAGCATCGCAACATAAAATGAGACCGAGATTGCGCTGCTCACAAAACCTCACGAGACTAGCGACCTTCCCAGGTGGTGGCGCTTCCAGTGCATCGTAAGGAAAGTACCCAGACGCAATCACGAACCTCGACCATCCGTGCATACCCTTGAAGCTCACCTCAGCAGCAACCAGGTCCTGACAGCAGAAAGGGTCAAGACTAGTCACCGTAAGATGAGATGATACTATAAGACAGGTTCTAGGTCTAGTCGAATTCCTATCATACAGTACAATGGAGGAAAGAATTTACTTCAGAAACTATTTTCTTAATAGTTTTGAGTATGTTATGTTATTCGCAGTCTGGGTCTTTTGATTTTTGTTGTGAGAGAGTATGGTCAGTTATGGATTTATTTGTTGTGGGTAAATTTGAGTTATTATTCGAGAGATTTGTTTTTGCGTTTAGAGTGTGGGGTGAATCGTGTATTGTTGAGAGATTATTATATGGTTGAGAGTTAATTTGAGTGAAGTTTTGAGAAGAGTTTGTTGATTCGGTATGTAGATTGTGAATTAATGAGGAGGAGGAGTGAGTGGGTTGTGTGTGTGTATTGTGAGTGATCAACGCATCGTTGTGAGGGTGTGAGTTGATTTGAGAAAGATTGTGAGTGGGCTTTGAAAGACTGTTGATAGTGTTCTCTTGTGGGTTGGTGGAGTGTGAAGAACCAGAGGGCGGGGTGGTTGTGGTGGTTTCTGGTGTATTTTGCTTATTTTTTTATTTTTTATTTATTTATTTATTTAAGTCTACGGAAAAAACCTTACAGACCATAGGAGTGACATGTAATGTACATTAAAGACTTAACACTACGGATTAAGAGCTAAGTAGCCTTTCAAGGCATTGCGAAAAATATTCCTGGTAGACGAGATATCTAAGTCTAAAGAATTAAGAATGAGGTTAAACTCAGCCAACACTCTATTAATAGGAGCATTCGAGCCAAACAGAGTTTTGCTGAAACCCACATTAAACAAAACGGAGCGGCGAAGAATTCTGCCCGGAACGTAGAAGTTAACTTTACTAAGAAGGGCGGGGCAATCCACCCTCCCATTAATAACATCAAAAATAAAAGAAATGGACAAGAAAGTCCTTCTATTGCGCAATGACATAAGGTTAAGTAACAGACACCGAGAAGTATATGAAGGTAAAGGTTCGGCAAAATTTAGCGAACGAAGAGCATGGCGAATAAACACCTTCTGAACCGACTCAAGACGATTTATATGAATTAGATGATAAGGCCTCCAAATAAAAGTAGCGTACTCCAAATTTGATCGCACAAAAGCAGAGTAAAGAGTTTTGAAAGTAAATGGGTCTGAGAAAGCCGAGCTATTACGGCGCACAAAAGCAAGCATGGAAAATGATTTAGAGATAGTGTAGTTAATATGAGGGACAAAAGTAAGCTTTGAGTCAAAGTACACTCCTAAGTCCTTAACTTCATTTCGAGACTCAAGCGCAGTTCCAGCAATGTTGTAAGACGTGTGTATAGGATTAGACAATCTTGAAAAAGTAATATGATGACACTTTTTAACGTTAAGGAAAAGTCTGTTTCTTGAGCACCATAAAAACAAATTATCTAGCTCAGCTTGCAGAACCCGCGAATCATTAGAACAATTAATATCCGAATAGATTTTTAAATCATCTGCATACAACAAATACTTTGCAGACGAGAAACAAGTCCCAATGTCATTAATAAACAAAATAAAAAACAGTGGGCCTAGAATGCTCCCCTGCGGAACACCAGAAGTTGGCTCAAATGAATTGGAGCTAACCCCTTCTAATAGCACAGAACTACGCCTATGACTCAAGTACGAAGTGATCCACTTAAGGAAAATGGAATGGAAACCCAAACGCGCAAGTTTAGCTAACAAAATGTTGTGGGAAATTCTATCGAAAGCTTATGAAAAATCTGTGTAGATCGCATCAACCTGAATACCCTTCTGAAGCGCAGCATAGCAGTCATCCGAAAAAACTGCAAGATTAGAGACTGTAGATCTACCTGACACAAAACCGTGCTGATGCTCGCTTAATAAGTGGTTAATATTGAAAAGCAGTTTAGATTTAATGATACATTCAAATAATTTAGAAACCGAGGAGAGCTTGGAAATAGGTCTATAGTTACAGACATCACTTTTATTACCACTTTTAAAAATCGGGGTTATTGAAGTTAACTTCCATGCATCAATGAAAGTACCAGAGGCAAGTGACAAATTGAAAATAGCACGTAATGGACCCACTAAGGATGGACAATTTTTTAGCAACACCACAGAGAGCCCATCGACGTCAGTCTGTGAGGACGGTTTGAGGTTTCTAACTCCTTCAAGGACATCTTCGTCTGAAAGAACCAGCGAACCAAATTCAAATGTCGAGCACCCAACACCGAAATCGATTGGGGATGAATCTATATTGACATCATCATTAACAAAATTAGAAGAGAAGAAATCGGCAAAGAGGTTAGCAGCATCCAAAATTGAATTGGCGGGTACGTCGTTATAAAAGACCGAAGTTGGAATATTGGAGACACTTTTCTTGGACTTTATGTAGCGCCAAAAATTTTTTGGATTATGTTTGATGTTAGTTTCAAAATTACGAATGTAATTAGTATAGCATAACTTGTTTAACTTATTGAATTCAAATTTGTGAGTTAAATATAAGTCGTAATACTTTTGATCATTAGTTGATTTGAACTTTTTAAAGTACTTATTCCTTAAATTCTTTAGATGTTTTAGATTTCTCGAATACCAGGGGAGCTTATAATATAGGTTAGCAAAAATAGGAACAAACTTTGAACATTCGTTATAAACAGCATCTTTAAATATATCAAAGCTTACAGCTGCATCATTGGAAACAAGTAAATCATCCCAAATTATATTAGAGAATACAGAGTTCAGAACTCCAAAATCACAAGAATTGTAATTAAACGATATTTTATGGTTCGACTTAGGCACAGGAAGAAATTCAATGAAATCTATATCCAACACTAAAGCAGAATGATGTGAGTTAGACGGAGAAATTGAAGAGGAGGGATAATACAATTTAAAATTGATATTATAACTTACAAAGATAAGATCTAGAATACGATTTAGACTATTCTTAAATCCATTAATCTGCGCCAAGTCACTGCCCACAAAATTATCCACCAGGTAGGACTCCGAAGAACTAGTTACATTTGAAGGAGTAAGAAATGTATCGTTGTCCAAGTAAGACCACATCAAATTACTCAGGTTGAAATCCCCAAAAAAACACAGGTGATGCGACCCAATGCGATTCCGGAGTGCCACAATATTATCCACGTGAGCCTTGTAGATAGATTCGTCACTTGCTGGTGGGATATAGGACGCGCAAATGTAGAGCGTACCACATGCCCCTTGGATTCGCACACAAAGTTCGTCCAAGAGAGTGTCAACATTATTTAACTGGATTAACGACGCGTGAAACTTGGTCCGAGACGCGATAAGCACTCCACCTCCTCTATTGCAACCTGTTTTGATACAGTCACGGTCCTTCCGGAAAACATCAAAGTATTTAGGATTAAAAAACTCGGCATCGAAGAATTTGTTGTTAAGCCAGGTTTCAATGATGATGAAAAAATCAAACTCGCAAAGGGAACTAAACAGTAGCACATCTTCAGATTTCGTTCTGAGGCCTGAAGTGTTCTGGAAATATAATTTAATATTCTTGTTGATGGGGCGTGAAGCTGGCGGCACGGCCAGAGATGGTGATGCTAAGCAGCTAGCCGCGGCAGCACATCCTTTTGGAAAAACGCATCCCGCTCCAACGCATCCCGCTGCTGAACAGCGTCTTTGGGAAAAAAACGGAATGGACGTATTTTCACATTCGTTGGCCAAATGTCAGCGCTAAGCACCTTTTCAAAGCAGCATTCTGACACTCCAAGTTTAAAGTTGATTTTTTTTAGCTTACACACCTCCGCGTCTTTTTTGACAAGCATATAACAGGCCAACATTTTTGAATCAATCGCAGCATGCTTTGAAACATAGGCCAAAATATCAGCAGGTGTTACATTACTGGAAAACGATGATACGTGCAACCATCTCATAATGGGCACAACATGCAGTTCTTGATTGGTATTCGATCCGACGACAATAGGTTGATTAGCAATTGTACGGCTTTTTTTGGAGACGAATTTCCACTCAGGCAACTGGTGCGTAGGAGAACGCCTCAGTAACAGGCACATTATTAGAGGGCGCACTAAGAGCGGCATTAGGAGTTGACGTCAGATTCTCTTTCACAGCATTAGCGACGCACAGAGTTTGCGAAACAGCAGGTAGCGGTGCAGCAGAGACAGAAGCAGGTTATGCCGTTTTTTGTAATAGATTCGTATGATGTTTTCGATGTTGACTAGTTTGGGTATTGCTGTTGGTATATTTTCCTGGCTTCGCCAATACTGCAGTTGTTTTGAGTTTTGATTCTTAGGATTTCTTTTTGCAGCTGGTATTTGGAGCAGGCGTTAGAGAAGGAGGGGTGATCGTTGAGACAGTTTGCACACATAACGCGGGTGCATACTAAGGGGGTGTGAGGGGGAAGGTTGCAGTTGGAGCATGCGGGATTATTTTTGCAATGCTTAGTCGTGTGACCTAGTAATTGACAGTTCTTGCACCGCATCGGGTTTGGGAAATATTCTCTTACTTGTACTGAGTACCAAGCTACTTGAAGTGAACTTGGGATCTTGTAAAGGTCAAATGTAAGGAGTATTTGGCCGGTGTGGACTTTTTTGTCTTCTGGAGTATTTTTCGTGAATTTGTACACACTCGTGACGCCTTGAGATTTTAGGGATTCTAAGATTTCTTAATCGTTGGTGTTGATAAGGTTTCTGTCAAAGATGGTACCTTTGGACGAATTGAGAGATTGGTGCAAGGTAATTGAAACTTGACAAAGGCCGCCAAAGTTTTTAGTTTTTACGAATTTCTCTGCCACTCTGGGTGTCTTAGCGAGGATTAGGAGACTTCCATCTCGTAGGAGGCTGACTGTTTCTACCTCCGTGCTGATAGAATCAATTGCTTTCTTTTTGGCAAAGACGCTGAATGAGGACAGAGGCTTAGCGTCATCAGAGGACTTGACAACGACAAACCTAGGGTTGTGTTGTGATTCGTGTGTAGAGTGAAGGGGTGAATAGGGGTCTTTGGTTGACTTTTTTTTTCTTTTAGATTTTGGGCTGGAATAATCTTCCAGTTCTATAAACCGATTCCCCGAAGGGATCGGTTGGTCACTCCACATGGTTCACTTACTGATCTTCTTTGTTGTTTTTTGGCACTTTGAGGAATGGGTGAAATGAAAAAGAGAGTGAGAACACTGTACACTGTGTTAAGGAGAAGATCACTGAACTGTGCACTAAAGAGGAAGGTAGAAAAGCAGCCGCTCACAACGAAAGCTAGTCGATGACTGTTCGGTATGGAAAATAGGCGTGTTTCTTAAATTCATGCACTGGAAGACGCTTTTGAAGGTATGGAGTCGAAAAATGCGGCAAATATAACATATAACAGCCAATTGCACTATTTCACTGCTTTGCACTGCTGACATGTCCAATCGCTGCTGGGCCGCCACCTGTGCGATACGTCTCGCTCTTCTGCGCTGCAAGTTCCAGCTTGGACTTACGCTTCAAGCTGTCAAACTTGTCCCTCAACGATTTCCAACGTCGGGACACGCCCCATTTGGCAGTAAAAGCATCAACAAGATTTTGCCAGGCAAAATTTTTATTTTTTTCCTTCAAAAATAATTATAATTTTTTACAAACAGCTGATTGTGCCGCCAAGCGCTGCCCATCGTAGACCAGTGTTGCCAAAAAATCAGACTTGTTAAATTTATATTTATCAGGAAGATGAGAAAACGAAAATATTTACCGGGCACTAACGATTTGGTAAGATTGTCAATAAAATTTTTTTCTTAAAGTATACTAACTCGTATTTGCATTATTTTGAATCTAATTTTTTCCTAGACTAACGAATTGATGGGAATAATATCTGGAAATGCGGGACGACTTTTGAATATGGCTATGGCTATGAAAGTTATTTTCGGATGATTCCACCTTCTTTTCGAATTCTTTAAATTCCTCTAAAGCTATAAAGGGGGTTACCGGAAGGAAGGGGGTTACGTTGTGTGCTGTTTGGTCTTTTATTGGTTTTTAACTCTTTCAGCACACGTTTTAAAAGATTTTGTGTAACTTAATGTTCTGAAAATGCTTATTATTTGTAGCCCTTTTTTTAACATTAAAAAAACTGTTTTAAGTACCTTGGAAAAGATTTTTCTCCTCTTTACTTATATGCCCTTTTAGTTCAGCCAAGTCTAAAGAGTAAATAGTTACTGGTGATTAAGGTACAACATCTATATAACATCGGTTGTGGGCACCCTTTTGTTTTTGGCTCATAACTTTTCACTAAGTCCATATTAATCGGACATATGGGTATCTATGGAAAGCTAGAGACCTTTGCTAACAAGCTAACAAGTAATGACGAAAATAAATCGATTCCGTCAAATAGAAAAGTTGTTCTTTTAATTTTGTAAAGTCGTTATTTTTAGCAAAAATGTTTTTTTGGTTCGGTTGTGGGCACCCTTGGAAAATCTGCTGGAAACGGGGAAATATGAAGAAAAACCAACACGAATATAGGAAAATATTAAATTTTAATTATTTGAAGCACAATGCACGCATGTGAAGTAGCTGGTACGCATGCCGGCACACTTTAGATGGACGGGCATTTCAAAATGTAAGTGACCAAGTCATTCTCCTGGGCTGTCAAGAAAACCTAAAGTAAAATGAAATTCAACCTAATTAATAAACACTCTTCAAGTGCTGCTTCACGGCAGCCGCCGTGGCTCAGTTGGTTAGTGCGCGGTCCAAGCGAGTCGCATGCAGAGCGACGCTAGTTCGAATTCTGCATGTAGTAACACCTAAAAAAAATAACGGGAAACTCGTTTTCTCTTTCGGTGGCTGTCCTCTCAGCTGGAAATGGCAAACCTCTGAGAGTAAAAATTGCCTATGAAAAAGCTCCCAACCTGCCGTTCGGAACCGGCATAAAACTGTAGGTCCCTTCCACCCGCGTACAAAATTCACACGCACAACACGGGTGGTTGCGGGAAGCTAGGCCTTAGTCTCGCGTAAGCGGGCTGTCGTGCCAATGAATTATTATTATTATTATTCTTCAAGTGCTGCGACGTAAAGAAGGTGGAAAACACCAGGTAACCTGATTCGATGGCACGCGCTGATAACATCCACGAACAAAATCTAAGAAAACACCACCGTTGACGGCTTTGATGTCTCCGAAATTTTCTTCCACCTTCTTCATGTAGCGTTGAAGAGTGGTTCGGGAAGTCGCATGTGCTGCGGCAGTCGATTTTGTGGTTAGCTTATCTGCAGAACAATGTTTAATTACATCCAGCACATGAAAAAGATATCGGACGATTTTTTTTATTTATCCTCGGATGATATAGCTGAAAGAACCCAAAAAATGCGTAAAAAGACCATTTCCGATGATATAACTTACCAAAACTTACCAAATCACAAAAAAACGGGTGCCCACAACCGAACTAATTGCGGTGCCCACAACCGAACTTGGCAGCCATTTTGAGAAGTAGGCAAAAATTTGTTTGGTTGTAATCAATATTGGATCACAAAGTAAAATAAATTTACTAAATAAAAATGCATTTTACTAGCCTTCTCGATGGATTCACTTCGAGTTATGACACCATTTAAAATCTTTAAAAAAATGTTTGTCTTATTTTTTAAGCACAGAAAGACAGATGGCGTGTCTGTTCGACTCAGTATTTGGCACAAAAAAATCGTGCTTCCATAATGAACAAATGGCCTTAGTCAAAAAAACCCAGCCTGCTTTCTATCAAAAGATACGAAGGGGTGCCCACAACCGAACTATGCCCACAACCGAACCTATTACCCTATACATTGAAACGAAAAGGCACTCTGTGCTGTACATGAACGCTTTTGCAAGCATACTTTTAGGCATGCACTTTGAAGTACAGCAAAACTGGTATAAATTCGCTTGGTATAGTCCGATATGCAGCCGCCGTGGCTCAGTTGGTTAGTGCGCGGTCCAACGAGTCGCATGCAAAGCGACGCAAGATCGAATACTGCATGAAGTAACGCCTAAAAAAAAATAACGGGAAACTCGTTTTCTCTTTCGGTGGCTGTCCTCTCAGCTGGAAATGGCAAACCCCTGAGAGTAAAAATTGCCTATGAAAAAGCTCCCAACCTGCCGTTCGGAACCGGCATAAAACTGTAGGTCCCTTCCACCCGCGTACAAAATTCACACGCACAACACGGGTGGTTGCGGGAAGCTAGGCCTTAGTCTCGCGTAAGCGGGCTGTCGTGCCAATCAATTATTAATTATTATTATAGTCCGATATGGCAAGGATGGTTCTCGAAGAAATGGGCTGTGCGAAAATGGTCGATCGCTTTCCAATTGGAAGTTACAAGAAACTTCGGCGCGATAAGAAAACTGGTATAAAAGCAGCAGTGGCAGCGCAAGGGGTCGAGTCGGTGTTGAGCAAGCAAAGTGGGAAAAAGTGTAGATACAAGTGAAGTGTAAATCTGTAAATAAAGTGATTGTTGATTTTTGCTGAGTAATTGAAGTTGTTTTATTTTCAAAACCAATCCAAACGAGCCTGTGAAGTAATTTTCGTAACAATATATAACTATTTTTCCTGACCACTGAAGCTACAATTATGAAATTTGGACAGTACCTGTATCTTAAAAAGTCAACGCTCATAAAAAAGACATTTTTCAAAACGCGACGTTCATAGGGTGAAAAGGGGGTGATATAGTTTGTTTACAGAAAAAATGTTTTTTGTTCGGATTTGCTTAAAACTTGACACAAATACTCTGTAGCCAAAATAATGAAACCCAAATTTCAGTGTTTTTCAAACCGTTTTCCGAAGGAGTGTAAGAAATTACAAGTGCTAAATAATTTTTAGGTCGCATTTTCTTAAAACAGTCTAAAAATTTACAAGTATTGAGAATCTTTTTTAAAATTCGACCTTTGAAGCTGTGGGCAAATGCTAGTTATATATGGGCATCTCCCAGTGGCACGGACGCGACATTCGCACGCTGTCAATTACACAAAAAACAAGAAAGAAACACAAATAGTCGATATGTTTTTTTAGTGTTCTAACGCGCTGAAGTAGTGCTACATTTTAGCAATATATTGGAAAGATTTAGTACAAATTAGTACAAAATAATAAGCAATTATGCAATGAAACGGACGCGACAAAAAAATAAGTTTTTTTGAAGCTCTTATAGAAATATACAAAATTTAGCGATTTTTGGGAACTTTTTTTTATATATATACATGCAAATGAAGGTCAAAGGATAACTTTTCTTCGTAGTCTTATGAAATATGAGAATTTTGTCTTACCTTTTTTTAATTAGGTATATCATGAATACGGACGCGACATCACGGAAGCGACAAATTTTTCCAAGGGTATTCCCCTTATTAAATACAGTAATGGTTTTCGTTATAACACTTCAACTTTTAATAAAAATAACACATAACAAGTTAAATTCAAGTTACAGCAATCAAAATAAGGAAAAATTAAAGTTAAAAGTTCTTAGTGTGGTTTATTTAATTTTCCTGAGGAACTCTATTGGAATTAGATCTTGTTTAATATCGCGCACACAGCTCTTACATACATTAGCAATGCACCTTTCTTTCATCACATCGCAGCAAACTGGTTTTAGAAATAACTTAATAAATAAATTAATTAAATTAAATTAAATTAATTAACTAGCTGAACATATTTGTACAGTATTTTTCATTAACCCTTTCCGGAAATTTGTATGATATATCGTACAATTTTTTTAAAGATGTTTTTTTGACAGCGAACGTTTTTTTATGAAACGGCTTTTAAATTCTTATTAAGTAGGTTATGTTTTACCATTCTGTTTGAAAATATAAATCACAATAGCCGTGGGTATACAGTGTGAGTGCGATTTGTAAGCAGCTCTTTGCAAGAATTTGGCGATGCGATGCTTCTGCGGCGGAATTTTTAAATATGTATGTAATACTTTTTAGTAGCAAAAAGACAAACAATTTCAAAGTTTGAATCTCAGTTGATTTATAAAACTTATTAAATTTAAAATTTTGTTGCTTCTAAATATTTTTCCCGAGCCTTTAAAAAATTGTACGATATATCGTACAAATGGCAGGCAAAGGTTGCAAGTGATGTTTGCATTTTTTTTTAAGTTATGGATTTGGTAACAGCATTTTTCTGTTTGCTTGAATGCCACGCCTATCACTAAATCGTATGACTAATAAAATTCGACTGTTCGACTATTTCTATTCAGAAATAACAATTACTTAACGATTTTGTGTTTCACTAGGGAGACACAGATTATGTAAGGTTAGACATGAGTACTTGCCAATTCCACTACGATAATAAGAATCGGCTATGTTCGGTACTTTTCTACAAAGCTATATGGTGTTTAGTTGATTCTGTGTTTTATTGAGGGGAAAATGGCTTTGCAACAGCAATAACGGTTTTATAAGGCCTGATAAATGTGACTCAATTGTTTATATATATAATTTGTATAGGTTTCGATCAAAATGAAATCACGTTTTGATTTTTGTTGTTATAATTTATGTTTTTTTATCAAATAAACCAATGAATTGTTCATAAAACTTGAAAAAAAGAAAACAAGTTTCATGCATTTTTACTCCTTTGCGGACCATTGTACAATATAACATACAAATTTGATTGAGCTGTAATTCCCAACCTAAATGATTTTTTTGATATTTTCTTGTATTTTATTGGTAAAATGTTCAATGTCGGTCAATATTTTGAAAAAAACATTTGTATCTCACGAAATGCGGAAATTTACCAGAAATCGAAAAACAATCGAATCGATTCAGAGCTTCCGGTAACGGACGCGACAAATTTCAAAAACCCATAAAATATTTTTCCGATTTTTCCGGGAACCAATTATTATATTTTCCTAACGAGAAGAATGCACCTATTTAAAAACTAACACCTACTTGCATTTGAAAAGTTTGTCCACTAATGACAACAATAAATAATGTTTTTTGAACACGAACGCGACATTAGGATGCAGGAAGAAGCAAACTCAAAAAACTTCCGTTCTGCGAACTCCACTTTCTCTAATACATAAGCACAGATAACTCATCATATAGATGCCCTACAAGAACAGTGACGGTCATATGATCAGTCATATGACCGACATGCCTGACCGAAGTTTCGGTCAGCTCTCCGAACGAAGTTTCTATCATTTTTGTACAGGCGGTGTGAAAAAACTGACCGAAACTCTTGTGTACGTGTGATTTTTTGTTTCACTCTAACACACACCTTTTGCGTATTAAGAAAAGTGTAGTTGCTCTGCTCTAACGCATACGTATTCCAACCTCCAAATATTTAGTTTTTAATGGCTATTTCACCGCCGCCGCCGCGGCAGCCGCCGTAGCTCAGCGGCTAGTGCGTTGGCCGCGAGTCAAGACTCCGCGAGTTCAAATCACCGTTGCAGCAAACTTTTTTTTTTTTTTTGTAGGTGTTGTAGCAAACACCGAAAAAAAATGGAAATTTCAGTCAGTTGATCGGTCATGTGCCGAAATGTCTGACTGAAATGCTGATGCAAATATCGGTCACAATGTGATGTATAAATCGGTCATTCATGACCAATACTCAATATTGAAAAAATTCAGATTTTTATTGAAATTTTTGGGAAAACCCGTTTGCTTTTACTTCTGCCTGAATTTTTTTTAAATTAATTTAAATAAAATAATATAAAAAAAATTTCATTTAAAAAAAATTCATTTGCGGTCCCTGCTTGGATGGCCCCATATTGTCGCAATCGAATGCGTTTGCTTAGCGCGGGCATCAGGCATCATCATTGGGCATTGGCTTCCTTCTTCCTTGGTCTTGCGCTTCGGTACCTGCACTATGGCCCAAATATTGAAGTTACTGAAAAGTGCAGAGTTTTTTAAATATTCAATTCAAATAATATTTTTTATTTAAAATTAAATTTAAATTCGATTTCTTACCTTCTTTCTGTTTTTCTTTTTTTTCGGCGTTTGAAGCACTGGAGGTTTGAACATTGGCTCGCGCGTCGTATTTGACTCGCGGCGCGCGCGTTAGCCAGCTGAGCTACGTAGCTATGGCAGCCGATGGCTCTTAATCATTTATATTAACTCCGATGCGAGTTCTTGTCACCAGTTGCTTCTATTGTTGTCTCATTCTTACACATGCGTGTATAAGCAATTAATGTTTCTATGGTTGTCAAATGGTTTGTTTCAGTTTAAATGAAAGACAAATTGCAGCGATATGTTGTCTCATGGGCCAAATTTCATGCAAGTGTATTGGTAAATTCAAAAAATGTTGCGAATGTAGTGGAGTTTCGGTCAGTCGCGTCTTGTAGGGTGTCCAGCCTCATACGACGAAAACGGCACAAAAATTTCAAGCTCTGAGTTACAGCTTTTTCCGCAAAGCTTTTTTACGCACACAGCTGCATGTGCTCATCCAGAACTTTTGCCGGATTGAATTCATTTATAATTTCTTTTCTTGCTTGCTGATATTTTTTTCTGCAACATACATTTATGATTTTAGCTACGACGATCAAGTACTGTATTTGGTGTAACAGGTAGACAGCACGTCAGATATCCGTAATTTCTTTTTCGTAAATTTCGCCTCGGGTTCAAAGTTGGGCGAGGAAGCAAAATTTTTCTTAACATTTAACGCTTTTTTTATTAACTTTTTTAATCGGTTATACCTGAAATTAACAATGTGTTGAAAAATTGTGATATAAATGAATCGGCACTAAAAATTTTGTGCATGATCAAAGAATATAAAGAAAATAATTTTCTTTGGCATGATACATACACATCGTTGCTAAGGCAACGCATTGTCAATAGCTGCGGCGCCAGCAGGTCTATCCTCTGCGTCGGCGTAACTGTATTGCGACAATGAAGTGACCGCTGAACAATTACATTCGTTTTAGAATATTTGCCGATCTTTTCATTTTTTTTGCGAAAAGCAAGTGCCTGGGCGTACCCAGCAACAAATTAAAGGGGGTAAAGACATAACTACATTTCCGAATTCAGAATATAAAATTCAAATAGAATAGAATATAGATTTCTGAGCATATGTATATAAAATATAGAATTATGTAGGGGGAGCTACCCTCCTCTACCCATACCTAGGTACGCCCATGAGCGCCTGTCATCATCAACCGAATCTTTTTGCTGTATGATTGTTTGTAACCGTATGCTGCGCTTGGTTGATTGATTTTAAAACTTGCGAACAATTATATGTGTCTCCAAAACCAAACAATTCACTAATCAAGAGATCTAGAAACCAAATAAATTGTTCATTCATCTTTTTTTCACGGGTCGTAAAAAAAGGAATATATATTTAAAAAGAAGCCATTAAAAAATTTTTGGCGGCTACAGTGAGGATTGAACCGCGAACTCGTCGTCCGAGACACTCCCGCTTACGCGTTTGACCATCAACACTCAATCCCGACTGGCTGCTTAAGGCAGGTTCTCACCTTGTGGAAAAAAAAACAACAATTTTTTTTTTGCCTTATCGTGTAGATATATGTTTCAAAAATGTACTCCAGAAATTTCAGATCAAAATCTGAAAAATTACAAAAGTTACAGGCCGTTACATAGAGCAGTGTAGAGCACCGGCCAAGCGCGCTTTAAACTTTAAACGCGTTTTTCTCAGAACCACATTTTCGGACCTTACGGAAGTGATTGAAGGCGCTGGAATGAACCAATCGTCACCAAATTTTTTCCAAATGTTCCTTAGGGTTTTTTCTAATGAATGAACCACCGATCAGCCAAAAATATTGAAAATTGTTTATTTAAAAAAATAATAAGTGAACAAAAAAATGCGAAAATCTTAATTTTTTTTTCAAAACCTCATAACTTTTGTAATTTTGATTTTTTTTTTCATGATCTTGGTTCATTCAATAGATAATACGGTACACATTAAGAATGTGTTCGATTTTTGTGTTTGCGATCACGGGTTTTGACGGAATCACTTCCGGTAGCGGGACACCTCCTCGCCGACATGCCGCCACTGATGGACGCCCCCTCCCCCCCTTTTTTTGATTCATTCAATTTGAAAAATTGTATTCTCTAAATAAATGTGTGTTCATATCCAGAAACAATTTTCAGCGTTGTATCTTTAACCGTTTTCTAAAAAAAGTGCACTTTTTCGGATCCACAAGGTGAGAACCTGCCTTAAAAGGTGTGATAAGAGACAAGCGCCGTTTTGACTAGAAAATCACATATTTCTGTATCTCAAAACAGAGTACAATGCGTGTGAAGCGGTGCTTGTGTGAATGACATTAGAGGCCAAAAAGCTCTTATCGGAGGCCAAATTTGTCGAACTTTTTGACACATTTTTTCCTTGGCCGCTGGACATCTATATGATGAGTTATCTGTGACAAGATTGTTGTTAGTAGAAAACTTTTACATCATAAGAAAAACAGAATATTACTTGAATAAGCTAAAAACACAAACCAAAAAGTGCATATAATTCGTCAGAAGGCTCAGAATTTTTTTGTTTTTCTTTTCCAGTAGTATATTTCGGCTAAAAAATTACAAAAATTAAAAATTCTTTTACATTTATTAAATATAGATAATTAAGCTTTATTATTGAACTAGCTGGGCCCCGCGGCTTCGCACGCAAGCTCTCTTCTTTCACCCGATACATATTTTGAACGCATGATTGAACCCATTTTGATTTAAATAAAAACATATGTCTATTATCTTTGATGCCAAGTGGTTCTAAAAATTGTGAAGTCAAAAGGCCCTTTAAATCATGAGTTATTCACGTTTACTCTAAACAAAATCTTAACCCTTAGTTTACCACGGTAGATTTCGATTTTCAAAAATATGAAAAAAACATTGTAATTATTTCCCGATTTAAATACTTTTTGTCCAAGTTTGATGTCAAAAGGACCAATAAATCGTGTTTCCATGCAAACTGTGAAAAAAGTGAAAAACACGTGTCAAATTATTTCTCACTCAGAGTACTTTCACAAAGTTTGAAGTCAGTGGGCCCGTTAATTCATTTTTTTTTTACAGTTTCGCCATACAAACTTTTAACCGGTCGTTGAACCCGTCCGATTTTAATATGTGGCAAAAATGAAAAACACGTATCCAGTTATTTTACATTTAAAGTACTTTCACCAAATTTGAAGTTAAAAGGCCAAAAAAATTGTTTCTCCATACATACTTTTAACCCGTCGTTGATCCAGTTAGATTTCGATTTTGAAAATAATGAGAAACGCGTGTATAATTTTTGTATTTCAAGTATTTTTATAATTTTTGAAGTCAATAGGCCTATCGGTTCATGTTTTTTTCGAGTCTACCCTTAAACAAATCTTAACCCATTATTGGTCAAGTTAAATTTTGATTTTTGAAAAATTATAAAATACGTATCGAATTATTTTTTGTTTAGAGTATTTTCAGGAAGTTCGAAATCAATATGTCTCTTAAATCACTTTTCTTCATATAACACCTTCACACATGTTTTGCCCCTTTACACCCTGAATTTGAAAAAATCCCGTCTTAGCGGAGGTTTATTTTTCAAGATGTATCTACAGTTCAAATTTCATGTTCGTAGCTTCAGCGGTTTGGGCTGAGCGATGATGAATCAATCAATCATCATCAATCAGGGCAAACTATCTATGTATATAAAAATGGAGGCGGTACCACACCCTCTTGTCCAGTGCTCACAACTTTCTTCTAGTGGAATTGTGCTACTAAGTGGAAAGTTCGTACCAAGTTTCACTGATGTGTGTGTGTACTGCATAACTGTCTGAGCATAAAAAATGTGCCACGCCCTTGACCAACGCCCCATTCCCTCTATTGAAAGATATGATTAAGTGGTAGGTTCATACCAAGTTTCATTGCTGCATAAAAAATTTGCCACGCCCCTTGTTCAACGCCCATAAAATATTATCGGTAGAATGACATCGTTCTATGGGACGATGGCATATTCAATATCAATACTGTGCGGCTTACAATTCCGGAGCTATTCCATATAAAAGATTAGAGTTGTATGGACGGAGCCACGCCCTCGTGTTAAATACCCGCTTCATTCCTCTGCCGAAAGATATGACTGAATGGTAAATTCGTACTAAGTTTCATTCATGTGCGACTACCAGTTCCAAAATTATGCGGATAGTTTGGGTCAAAAAGATGTGCCACGCCCCTTGTCCAACGTCCATAAAATTTTAACATTGGAATAACACATCTATGAGGCGACGCCTCACTAATTTTCAATGCTGTGCGACTTACAATTCCGAAGCTATTCTATTTAAAAGAAATGAATTGTATGGGCGGTGCCACACCCCTTTGTTCAATACCCACCTTATTCCCTCTGCCGAAAGATATGATTAATTGGTAGGTTCATACCACGTTTCATTGATGTAGGACTTACAGTTCTGCTGCATAAAAAATGTGCCACGCCCCTTGTTCAACGCCCATAAAATTTTAACAGTAGAATGACACATCTATGAAACGACGGTACACCAAATTTCAATATTGTGCGACTTACAATTCCGAAGCTATTCCATTTAAAAGATTTGAGTTGTATGGGCGGTGCCACACCCCCTTGTCCAATACCCACCCCATTCCGTCGGTCGAAGGACATGATTAAATAGTAAGTGTGAACTAAATTTAATTGATGTGTGACTTATGGTTCCAAAGTTATTGTCTAAAAATGTATTCTGGTGGCGCCACGCCCCGTTTTCCCGACTTTTCTTTTTTTATAAACCTTCACGTAACAATTTCGAACAAACCCGCTGAAGGAAGTATCCAAGTTGGTCCAGCCGTTCTCGAGTGATACGCAGTCGAATGGACCACGATTCATTTTTATATATATAGATAAACATTTTTTCTGAGAAGTTTGAATTTTTCACTCGTGGTGGACCTTTTTTGGGAGATGCCCATATGTGAGATCGGTTGTACCGATCGCTTTATTCAAGAAATAGAAAAGTTTTTAATTCAAGGTGACAAATGGTGTTTTTGATTAAAAATGTATTAATGATCGATTGAAAAATGAATTGACGCTTAATGCCCGGCCGACGCACTATGGCCCGGTTTTCCATTTTTCGTTGCAAAAATCATAACTTCTGAACCAATAAAGATATTTAAAAAATTTAAACTGCATCTGAAAGTGTAATATCTAAGCTTTAAAATGGACAAAAAACAGGGTGCAGTAACAGTAACAGGGGGCTTTAAAATTCGTTGCCAAAGTTAAGATTTAGTAAAACTTCATACTACAATGAAATTACTTATTTGTTTGCATTAAAAAATAATTTTTGTTATATATTTTTTCTAATAAATTAATATAATTTATTGATTCATACGTAATTAAAAAAAAAAAAAAAATTTTGTTGAAAGTTAGATTTTTTCAAAATCGCTATCTACGCTGGAAGGAATGTCTAATAATGAAATAATTTCTAAGCTATAAGTATCTGTAAGTTCTTTTTGTGATCTTACAGATCTCATAGATGAAATAACTGGATCAGAAGAGACTGCTAACATATTGAAAAGGTCTTCATTTTGTCTAGTTCGTGATATTTTGCAAGTGTTCATACATCTATACCTTTTGTAGTCCTTATTTTTGCATTCTTGAGCTTCTTCAGACAATTCTCCTATTGGTAAGCACTGGTATTCTATTAAATCCTTTCCATGTGCTAAAATTTTATGTACCGTAGGAGTAAGTTTCTTCTCAGGATACTTCTGAAGCAGCAGTTCAGCAGTTTTGGATGCATATTCACCAAATTTAGGTCCATTAACCATTTCCTTGCAATTCAAAATATTCAAAATTACTCCCAATCTTCGCACAATATTTTTATCAACTCCAGTTATTCGAGCAGTCACTTCATCGTTTTCAAAAAACCTGCGTGAAGAGTTGCCATCATTTGTATTCGCATACCCATACTTTGGAGAGTCTACTTTCAGCCCAAGCTATTTGAAGAATACATCTTGAATTATTTTTTTCCTGATATTCTGCTTTTCTTTGGGTGTTGCGTTGTCCTCGAAAACTTCCCCATGTCGTGGTAGCATATACGCCAACTTCAAGACAAATTCCATACATCTTATCCGTGCATGCAAAGGAGATATTCCATACTCATAATTATGTTCGTCACTTGTTGATTCATCCAATTTTTGGAAGTCTTTTTGATTTTTTTTACAGATTGCACATTGCATTGTCGATGAAGTATTAGTTAATTGATTTAAAACTTTTCCGTCGATCATAGTTAGGAGAAAATCATACTTTATAGTAATAGATTTCCCTTTGTGGTTTTCGAGTACTGTTGGTTTTAATTAGGTAATTTGTTTTTTTTACATCACTGACTGTGGCTTTTATGAGTTCCGAAGACTCCTTCGCATATTTCAACAATATCGGACGGCACAATTTTTCCAATATTCTGAAGCCTCACTTTTAGTCGTAGGGGAACAACAGAAGCCATAAACATATTAGCATCTGTAACAGTTGATCGTCCGTATTTATTGTTTGTTTATAGGCGCTCTGTCCTGATGATTCATCACAGCCCCACTTGGTAACCAATGTTATGCTTTCTGGAAGAGATTTCAACTTGTCTTCAGAGAAAGTCTCCAAGAGTCGTCTAGAAGTATGTTCCATCAGGTCTTTGGTCTTTGGTAATTTTGGGATTAAGAGGTACTGCTTCCTTCTTGGCTTGACTTATGTGTCCGTATCCAGGAAGAAGATTGGCATTATGTTGTAATAATGACTCACGCAGCATTATATATTTTCCCTTCGACAATCCAAGATCCATAAACAGCGCCAAAGCCTCCTCAGAAGTGGATTGTCGAGGCAATGCATTTTGTGGATTGGGAATACTATTTTTTATCCTCATGATTCGCTTTGGACTTGCTAACCCAACTGCTTCTGTTATATGAGCCTTAATCTTTTCTTCGTCCTTTTTGTATTTCATGGACAATGCTTCAGAAAGATGACCCGTGGCGATATCTTGAGTAGCATCTAACAACTTCCTTTTCTTTGTGAAGGTCGAACACTCGGCTATAGTTTTTGTTGGTCTCCCTCTAGTTCGGTCTGCTCTTCGTCAAATCTACTAACATCTGTTAGCCACTTTTCATACTTTTTTTCAAATGTTTTCGCGCAACGATTCGCGGCTTGCCAATTGGTTTTAGTTTTGGTGTAAATAAAATGAAGTTGGCTTGTTATGTTCTCGTATTCTTCTATGTTATGTATTTTAGTACTTAATTCTTTCAAAATAGCTGCAACGAAGTCTTGCTCAGTTTGTGAAGCTCTAAACACCTCAAATAATTTGGAATTTGCTAGAGACATTACACTCGTATCACTCAATAAGATTTACTGCGAATTACAGAACTTTTCACTTAAAGCGAACTTCGAGGGACTGGGCAAAATGGTTCGTTTTAACCGAAAGTACGCTTCAAAAGGGGTCCGCAATAAGCGAAAACATAAAGCGCGTACTTGAAATTGGTTCGTTTTAAGCGGGTTCGTTATAAACGAAACGCACTGTATTTTTGAAAATACTATTCACGGCTAATTCAAGCTTCAGAATACTTGCGATAAGCTTTACACTCGTATGACTCAATAAAAAATATACTGCGAATTATATTTAAAAATACTATTCACGGCTAATTCAAGCTGCACAGAATACTTGCGATAAGCTTTAAAGTCAAAGAACGACTGTGACAAGACAACGAAATATAGGTTCATCAGGCATGTGCTGCAAATAGTTTTCGGAAACCATTCGCACTGAAAACGTGATGGGATTTCGCTTTAACGATTTGAAGCAGGTAACTGCATCTAAGAGAATTTGCCGTTTTTTCAGCGTTTTTGTTCAAATATTGAATATGACTAAGCTGTTCGTGGAAATGTAAGTATTATGATGGAAAAAATATTGTTTTAAGCTGTAAAAACCATGGGACGTGGAATTTCAGAGGAAACTCTGCCTAGGAACAAATCTTACTTACTTACTTAACTGGCCATAACAACCCGTTATCGGGTTACGGCCTGCCGCAAAACTTCTCTCCAGGCGCCTCTGCTTTGCGCGCTCCTTCTCCAGTTGGTAACACCAAGAGATGACAGGGCCTCTTCAACTTGGTCCTTCCACCGGAGACACGGCCTCCCTCTTCGCCGTCGACCTCCAACCATCGCATCGAACACCTTTTTCGCCGGAGCTTCGTCGTCCATGCGGCAGACATGACCGAGCCAGCGTAGCCGCTGGATGTTTATTCGCTGCGCTACGTCCATGTCCTTATACAGCTCATACAGCTCGTTATTGGTTCGTAGGAACAAATCTTCCTTCAGTATATGGAGCGCGACCCAAATATTGCGAAAAAATTCACAACTGCGTGTTAGGAAACACTTTTCTAAATAAAATAAACAAAACATGGATAGCAAATGTAGCCAAATGCAATGCAAATGTATAAATGCCATTCGTAACCAACAAATATAACTTTATATACAAATGCCAGCAACACAAAATGGGTTTTTGACCGAACTAAATGTGCGTGATTTTTCGTATACCTGCGTGTTTTTCGACCTGAGGTTGCTTCACTTTTATTGCTCTGGAAAGTAAAGCGGCAGCTGAGTTTTGGAAGTTAGGTAAATAATTAAATACAGAGTAGGCCATTTAAAGTGGAAGCATCTGGTAACCCTATAGCTGTCAAATCGACTAATGACATAGCGCGTTGGAAGCGTCATTCCAAGACAATTTATACCATGGAACAGTACACTCCAAAAGAACGTGCTGAAATTGTTCAGCTTTACATTCAAAATAACTTCTCGATTGTGAAAACCAAAGGTGCGTTTCGTGCAAAAAATAAAGTTAAAAGTGCTCCCGGTGATAACACCATAAGGCGTTTATGTTAGTAATGCCAACCACTCATCCCGACAACGCACAAGACGTTCCGATGAAAATATTGAAGCCGTACGAGCCAGTATTGAGGCGGATCCAAGAACATCGAGTTATCGCCGTTCTCAGGAATTGGGAATCACAAGGACCACGCTCCGACGCATAATTCATGGTGATTTGAAGATGTTTCCTTACAAAATCCAAATGGCACAAAAACTAAACCCAGAACTATACGCGTCGCCTCCAATATGCCAAATGGTCCATTGAAATGGCTGAGAACGAAGGTGACTTTTGGCGAAAAATCATCAGACGAGGCACATTTCACGTTGAATGGAGGCGTAAACAAACAAAATTGTCGCTTCTATGCCACTCAAAACCCTCAATTATTTGAGGAGCAGCCTCTATACGACCAAAAAGTCACAGTTTGGTGTGGTGTTTGCGCCGATCATCGGGCCGTATTTTTTCCAAGACAACCGTGGAAAGACCTTATCCATCGATGGTGACCGTTATCGAGCCATGATAACCAATTTTGTGATGCCAATTGTTCGTGAAAATGGTTTGGATGACTTTTGGTTTCAACAAGACAGCGCTACATGCCATACAGCACGAAAAACCTTTGATTTATTGCGGCCATTGTTCCCCGGCCGAATCATATCGAAAAAAGGCGATTACGAGTGGCCACCGAGATCACCCGCCAGACTTTTTTTTATGGGGCTACTTGAAGTCCAAGGTATACACCAACAAGCCAAGGACACTAGCTCAACTCAGAGCCAACATACGCCGCGAAATAAGAACCATATCGGCCGATACACTGGCAAAAGTGATGGAAAATGCCGAAAAAAGGGCACATTTTGCGGCCAAAGCTAATAGTGGCCATTTACAGGATATCATTTCCAAAAACTAACTAGAAAATTTCTTCTTGGACCAAAATAAATGAATATCGATATGAAAACAAAAAAAAACATTTTTTTTCCTCTTTTTTTCAAAAACAAATGCTTCCACTTTAAATGGCCTACCCTGTAGCAAATAACCTCCCTCAATTTCGCGGAGGTCTTTTTTGGTCGTTTTTTTATTTTCGATCAAAGTTGAAAAAAAGGTCGAAATTTAGACTTTTCGAGCAATCGGTAGATCGAACAACTTTTCAAACAAAATAAACATTTTTTATTTTTATTACATTAATAATAAACGTATCTTTTAGAAAAAACCAACAAGTTACCGATTGGTCGCTTCATTTACATACAAATCAATCTTAAAGAGGAAAAAAAAACCAAAAAATACACATTTTTCTCGATGTGGAAAAATTGTCAACTTTGAGCGGCTCTACCTCCCAAACTACTAATCTGAATTTAATAAAAGTTCCATATTCGTAATTCCTGGAAAATTCTCAATAAGATGCGTGTATTCATTTTATCGAACGCTTTCATGAAATTTTTGATTTTTGCAACGTTTTACCGACCGTTGGGCCATAGTGCGACGGCTGATTCGCGCTCTGCACCTTCTTTGCGTTTTCGGCTGACTGCAGGGTTACCAACTGTCCGGTTTTCGACCGGACAGTTCGGTTTTCGGAAGCTTTGTTCGTTCGGTTCGGTTGCAAAGTACAACCGGACATAAAAATGTCCGGTCGTACATAAACTTGCCAAGAAATTATTTAGTAATATGTAGAAATGAGAAGTTGTGTAATTTACTGTTAGATGCACATTTTTGACCCGATGATACAAACATACTGTAACGATAAGACAGTCTGTCGCTGTGCAAAGCAACCCTGTCGCTACGTGCCGTGCTATAATTCAATCTGGCAACGACGGCCGCGATAATAAGGGAAACTGTTAGGCCAACCTGGCAATGATGGAAACTTTCAGTCCAACCTGGCAATGATGGTCGCGATCATCATGGAAACCTTTAGTCCACTCCGGAATGTGCGAGAACGATCTGCGCGATGGCCGGACAGGTATAAAAGGCAGCCGGGTGCGGCGCAGCAGTCAGTCTGATTTTGATTAGTGAAGGTGCCACACGGAGCAATTAAGCAAATAATTAAGTGTAAAGACAGTGAAGTGTAAAAGTGTGAAATAAAGTGATTGTTGGTTCTTATTGACTGCGTTTGGATAGTTAAAGTTGTTTGATTTTCAAATTGCACAATCCAGTGATACGTAGTATTCACCTAGACCTAGTATTCGTAACAATACTTTCACTTCAGATGGAATAACTTCGCTTCCATTGAACCAAAATTCATGAAATTTTGACTTAAAATCGAGAAAAAATTTTAATTTCCTAGTTCTGGCTTCGCCCCTGCTTCACTCACACCTTGATTTTTTCAAAGAAAATTTGGGGCTGTTTCTGATGAGCACGGTGAAAAGTTTCACCAACAAATTAAGCGATTTGAAGAAAGTAGCAATGCTCGCTGAGTACGTTTGGAATTTGAATCGCAATATTGACCCATCTGAGCATTCCCGTAAAGCGAATGCGTCTTTTTGGAAATCATAATAATTGTTTATTTTTTTAAGAGGGGACTTCTTGTTTGGAGACCCCCTGAACTATTTTTCAATGGAAAATATTTTTTTTAGTATTCAACGTTTTTCTCAACATCTTAAGCAGAGCAAGCAATTAATGAAAAAAGAAATGAAGGTTTGATGTTTAAGGCATTTAAGTTTTTTGGGGGAAGTTTGAGAAAGTTTTGTTGTTTGAAAACCACCCTTAATTTTTAATGAGGAACATTTTTCAAAAAGACAGTATAGTATTTTTTGTAATATTTTACGCAATACAAGCTTTTTATGAAAACATTTTCCGAAAAACATACAAAAGGGCGGTAAGGAAAGGGGAGGGGGGTTCATCTGCATAAAAAAAACATTTACATTTTTAAGGGGTTACGCCACTGTAAAATGAAAAAAAAATTGATTTTTTTTTATTGGCTTAAAAAATAGTTTGAACCCTATAGAATAAGAAACAAAACGTTTTATGCATAAAATAAAAAAATTTTATGCGAAATACGAGGTTACCGCCAAGCGCGTCACGCGTATGCCGAAGCGGGTGTATGCGATGTTCTCGCTTCCGCGAACTTTTCCGCTTTGAGCGACGCGGCGAAAGAGGTGCGCTCGCTCAATAAATCAGTCAGGAAGGAGGCGAATGAGGTATTTTTGAACCTTGAAGGCCAGCTCTATGGTCCTGGCATTGCCGACTAATGGTAAACAATTTTTGCATCTCGAATTTTTCAGTTATGCCCATAGAAAACCATTCCCAAAACTTTGAACGCGTTTTTCTCGAAACACGATTTTTCAAAATGGCACGCGGCACAACTCGAACAATTTTCAATATTTTGACTTAAAATTTTGACTGGATCTTAACAATAACATTATCTAGAGAAGATCGTGTGGAAGTTTTGATAACTCGATTTGTTGATTTTTAATTAACAAAAGACATGTCATTTTTTACCTCAAAAATCCAAAAATTTTTTGAAACTCCCGCCAAAATTTAAAAAATCAATACTTTTAAAAATCCACCCGATCTTCTCTAGCAAAAAGCCTCTAGATTAACAGGAATTTTTTATTTTGTCGCAGATTCAAAATTGCACCTTCAGTGCTGCGTGCCGTGAAGCCCTGCAGGGAAAACATAGCCTAGGAGGATGCAGTGGAGCCACCTATATGTTGATATTGCTGTGTCAAAAAATTCCAAAATAAAGTCTAATATGTGTCCAATAACACCTGTGAATAACTTCTTCTACAAACTTTTTGAAAGCGAGGAAAAAAATCACAAAAAACCCTATTTTTTGAGCAATTACAGTGGCGTAACCCCTTAATGCAAATAACTTTGTCCTAGACATCGAAGCTCTAGCTCTTCAAGTTTTCATACTTTCCGTGTAAAAGTCTATAGGGACCCTTTAACCTTTATGTGCAAATTACAAAAAACTCAGACGTGCTGGACTATTACTTTGTTCGGCAAAAATGATCTGTACGACGTCCTCTTTCAGAAATATACGGTCGTTACTCTGTTGCACAGAAAAAGTTCGAAATTGTTGTACTGTGTAATTAGCGTTAAGTCCGAAAAGAAGTACAATGCACTCGCGAAAACGTGAACTTATAAAAACCAAGGCTGTTCACGTTTACGAGATTGTTCAAGTTTACGATTGTTGAAAAATACGTTTAGTTTTGTGTGAAACTACTTATAAAAAAGATAATTGAATTAAGTTTTATAACAAAAAGTTAAAAGGGACGAGTATATACACATTTAAAGTTGTGGGTGATGAAATGTTTGCGAAAAGATACACAACAGGGTGTTCACGTTTTAGAGCCTTCAAGCATTGTTCACATTTTAAAGTACGCGTTTTCGCGAGTGCACTGTATTCTTTTAAATAAAAAATCCAGGGACTTAACTATTATAAGTTTTTTAAGAAACTAATTGCAACGTAACTATTACGATGCAACATAAATTTTTTTTGTTGATTTTAATTATTATTTGCAACAATTAATTTTTACGTTGCGTAATAACTGTTATGAAAAAAAAATAAAAAATTTCGTCCTCGATAATTATTATTTTGCAATTTTTTTGTTTTACGTTGCTTCATAACTTTTATTTTCGATTTTTTTTATTTACGTTACCGATAACTATTATTTTCATAAATTTTTTTTTTACGTTGCTTCATAACTTTTATTTTAGATTTTCTTTATTTACGTTGCCGATAACTATTATTTTCAGAAATTTTTTTTTTACGTTGCTTCATAACTTTTATTTCCGATTTTTTTTTTACGTTGCCGATAACTTTTATTTTCAGAATTTTTTTTTTACGTTGCTTCATAACTTTTATTTTAGATTTTTTTTTTTTACGTTGCCGATAACTATTATTTTCAGAAATTTTTTTTTTACGTTGCTTCATAACTTTTATTAAAGAAACAATTTTTTTTACGTTGCCTTGCCACATTTTGAGTTCAAAATTTTGTTTTTATTGTTTCAATACATTTATTTGTGGTACAACAAATTGACAAACGCAAATTTATTGCAGAAAACCAATTTACACCAACAACTAAAGTGCATTTTAATTTTTGTGCACATGAAAATCGCATATGGCAAACACCTCAGTGTTTGTAATTTAATTTGAAAAAACAAAACCCATATTTATGAAACAAAAAATCCTTCGGACGCGTCCGGACGGTTAGATTTGAAACTACAACCTTCGGAATTGAAGCTTGCGTACACTACTGTGAAGCCACAAGCTGACTTACAACAATTTAGAAAAAAAAAAAAGAAGATACAAAAGTAGCCACGCGGAAATTAGTTCTATCAATATCATCACGTGTTATTAAGTATTAATCGTAAATAACAGTTATAACGTGTTATCAACAAAATCATTACTATGCATTGTACGTGCACGTGAAGGAATAAGAAGTCTATGTACATATAATTGTTTGTCCTGACTAACTGACTGATTAATCACCGCCCAACCCAAAGCTACAAATATGAAATTTGAACTGCAGGTACATATTGAAAAATGAAGACGCTAAGACGGGAGTTTTTGAAAATCGGGGTCTAAAGAGGCAAAACAGGGGTTAAGGTGTTGTATCAAGAAACTTGATATAATAAGCCTATTGATTACAAATATGGTGAAAACACTTCAAATAAGAAGTAATGAGATAAGAATTGTTTCATAAAAATCTGATTGGATCAACAAACGATTAAGAAGAACTTGATTTATTGGCTTTAGACTTGCGTGCAGCGCGGTGCGTACATACGACGGAGTGTAGCGCTGATCAACACAACAACAACGATAGCACATCGCGCTTCATTGAAAATAACAGTAACTTCTATGGCCGGCATCGAGCGCACGAACTTGCCCTGCACCATTCGGCACTTACCGAGGTTACAATAACAGAAATCATCGTAGCACGAGAAATTAACAGAGACAAAAGTTCTGTTCAACCAACTCTGTTATCTTCCCTTCTGCTGCTTTCCGCGCGTATCCGAAATTCAGATTGCTTCGCTGGTCGATATGCGCATTCTGTATACTGTTTATTCTGTGGAAGAATATCATTGATTTAATTGATAACACGTGATAACATTGGCATAACTTATTTCGGCGTGGCTGAAAGTAGGATTTTTTATACGTGCTACAAAAGTAGCCACGCGGAAATTAGTTCTATCAATATCATCACGTGTTATTAAGTATTAATCGTAAATAACAGTTATAACGTGTTATCAACAAAATCATTACTATGCATTGTACGTACACGTGAAGGAATAAGAAGTCTATGTACATATAATTGTTTGTCCTGACTAACTGACTGATTAATCACCGCCCAACCCAAAGCTACAAATATGAAATTTGAACTGCAGGTACATATTGAAAAATGAAGACGCTAAGACGGGAGTTTTTGAAAATCGGGGTCTAAAGAGGCAAAACAGGGGTTAAGGTGTTGTATCAAGAAACTTGATATAATAAGCCTATTGATTACAAATATGGTGAAAACACTTCAAATAAGAAGTAATGAGATAAGAATTGTTTCATAAAAATCTGATTGGATCAACAAACGGTTAAGAAGAACTTGATTTATTGGCTTTAGACTTGCGTGCAGCGCGGTGCGTACATACGACGGAGTGTAGCGCTGATCAACACAACAACAACGATAGCACATCGCGCTTCATTGAAAATAACAGTAACTTCTATGGCCGGCATCGAGCGCACGAACTTGCCCTGCACCATTCGGCACTTACCGAGGTTACAATAACAGAAATCATCGTAGCACGAGAAATTAACAGAGACAAAAGTTCTGTTCAACCAACTCTGTTATCTTCCCTTCTGCTGCTTTCCGCCCGTATCCGAAATTCAGATTGCTTCGCTGGTCGATATGCGCATTCTGTATACTGTTTATTCTGTGGAAGAATATCATTGATTTAATTGATAACACGTGATAACATTGGCATAACTTATTTCGGCGTGGCTGAAAGTAGGATTTTTTATACGTGCCAACAAAATAAAAGTTATGAAGCAACGTAAAAAAAAAATTTCTGAAAATAATAGTTATCGGTAACGTAAATAAAAAAAATCGAAAATAAAAGTTATGAAGCAACGTAAAAATAAAATTTCTGAAAATAATAGTTATCGGTAACGTAAATAAAAAAAATCGAAAATAAAAGTTATGAAGCAACGTAAAACAAAAAAATTTCAAAATTGTTAACATGTAACCGATAACTTAAGTAACGAGCAACACGATGCAACCATGTAATCTAAACTATGTTCCTTGATGTGAAAGACAGTAGTTCAATAAACGCACTACCGAGCAGACATATTAAAGCGGGTTTTTCTCTAACAAAGGTTATGGGCCCAGGAAACGGTTCCTGGAAACCATAAAAAAATTATACTGTGCTGAAAATGAATTCACTATACCAAATTGAGAAACTCGACGACAAAAACTATGATGCGTGGCGCATTCAGATGCGTAGCATCTTAGTGCACGCCGGGCTGTGGAATATTGTGGCTGAGAGGAGTCTCAGAGTTTCCGCGAAGAGCCCTGAAGAATGGGACACTCTGGATGAAAAGGCGCTGGCAACAATAACGTTGTGTGTAAAATCATCGCAACTGAACATCATAAAGCAGTCAAAGACTTCTACTGAAGCTTGGAAGGCTTTAGAAACTGTTCACCAGCGCAGCGGGTTTTCATAACAGTTATTACGCAACGTAAAAATATTTATTACATGATAATAGTTACAGGCCATGTAAAAAAATTTTTATTGGAAATAATTATTATGAAGCAATATTTATAAAAATATCTTAAATAAGGGCAATTTTTTTATTTCCAAAAATATTGATAATAATTATTTTAGGTCTCTGAAAAAATCGTATTATTGAATGGTTGTTATGAATTATTGAATTCAATTTGCTTGCCTAATTCTTTTCTAACATATTTATGGTAATTGTTAATTTTTGCTTTTCAAATTCTTTACTTTTCTGAATTTCATTTGTTTTCACTGTTAACATTTTGTTTTTTTTCACTTACTGCTCTTTTGTGCATTTTTGTTGTTTTAGTTGTTAACTTTTTTGTAAATCATATAAATATAAAACACAACATACATAGGTCGTTAATTAAATTGTGGAATATAATTTCTAAAACCCCCCGCCCCCCTTAAACCTTTTTATAAAAGTTTTTCCGGTTTTCAAAAACAAAAAAGTTGGCATCCCTGGCTGACTGCCTTTTCATCCCGGGCCGTAAAGGGTTGCACCTATCGTGCATTCGTCTGCGGGGTTGCCACCTCGCACTCGGCCATCCTGCTCATCATCTGCCCCAGATGGTGATGTTTACGCTTTTTGTCAAAGTTCGCTTTGTATATTTCTTGCGTCTTTTTGATTTCACTTCTGGCTATTTCTCGGACTTTGTTGTGTTCGTCTTGCACTCCTGTCAGTAGCTCCTCTTGGAGCACCCTCAGTAACTCAGTATCTGCCTCGTTTCTCATCTTTACTCCGAACATGACCTCGGACGGCGTAAATTTAGTGGACGAATGAACGTTTGAATTGATTGCTCGTTGTACCCGCGACGTGTGCTGGTACCACTTCGACTGCTCCGCTACTGACATCTTTGCCAAGACAGAAAGAATGACTCGGTTCAGCCTCTCGATCTGGCCGTTGCCTCTCGGTACGCCTGTTGTCGTCTGTACGTGCTCGATGTTGTTTTTTGCGCAAAATTCTTTAAACAGCTTCGACGTAAATGCTGCTCCTTTGTCACTGGTAATACGCTGCGGACTGCCGAAAATGTTGACCCATGAATCGATGTGCCGACGACCTCTTGTGCATCTGTAGTTTTAGTTGGATATATCCACGTATACTTGGAAAATCCATCCACCATGGCAAATATGTATTTGTAGTTCTTAGCTGTGGTATCCAGCGTACCCAAATGATCGACGTGTAGTGTAGATAGTGGACTTTCTCCTTTATCGATGCAGTGTAGAAAATCTTCTTGCTTACCCAGCTTTCGGTTATGCATTAAAGAGCTGCAATTGTGCATTTGAAAGCTGTTTCAAGACACTCTCTCTCTTTGCACGGCACTGCACTGCACTGGCTCAGTGCAAACAGATCGAATCAGAGCTGCCAGCGAAGAGAAGCAAAACATGTGTGTGCATGACATATGAGAGCTGAGTCTTTGTTGCTTTATAACATTAGTGTGTGCGAACACACTAAAGGCAATGCACAGTAAAGGCAATGAAATTTACTGCAATGACACTGAATGCAGTAAGTTATACCAAAAAGTATGGAAAAATATTCTTTGGTTATACTAATAGAACAATTAGTGCTTTGTTGTTATTGTAATAATCACGCATATTTTTGAGTTTTTTAATGGTATTTAATTCAAATTAAATTTCATATGAATTAACAAATAAAATATTTTCACCTAAATCAAAACTATTGTGTTTTATGGACATAACAAATTGAACAGAAAAATTAAATTATATTTACTTGTGCATCTAACTCCTTTTTTTCAAAATTTTTATTTTAATGATAGCGTTGGTTAGCTGATTGCTAGACTAAAAATTACAATAATATTGTAACAACATATACACTAGTCAGAATAAGTTTGCGTACAAGGGGTACGTAGCTTTTTCATATGAAAAATAAATCAGTTAAAGTTATTTTTCAAAAACAAAATATTTTTTATTTCTTCCGTAAAGATAGTTATTTCATTCCATTAAGATAATAATATGAAAAACTTGACCAAACTGTAAAAGAAAAGCAAAAAACAAAATATGTTATGAATTCACCTCAGAAAAAGTTTGCGTACCAGATAAGGTTATGTAGTTAAAATGTAATTGAAACTAAGTTTTGAACTCCCTGCAGAAGTTTCGGCGTACATTTTATTAAATTCGGTGTTTTTTCAGCGGCTATTTTGTTATATCCTTGAATTGTTATATTGATTTACTATATCTTTGAAGATGGAGTGTTTTTGGGCTCAGGGTTCAAGTAAACCCCTTATATACTCAATTAGATGCACGTTAAGTGACTAGGGAGGAACTTTTTCAACTTTGTTGAGCCAGTTAATAGCAAAAATAGCTTCGCATTGTATGCATTGCGCCTTAAGTTGAATGAAATGTTGGAACCTGATCCAAGATTTTGAAACTTTGGCTTGCATAAGCTTTTAGAATATGTAGATGACCCCTCGGAACCATTTATAAATAAAACAACACAGCCTGCTCACTCCTTTACTAGACATGCAGTCCCATACCATACCCCCTCAAATGCTATGCTTTAACTGAATCCTCTTCAAATTAGTTGATGCCTTTTAATGCCAAATATGCTAAACCATTATCAGAGAACAATAAATCTTCCTACTCCATAGATAACAACACATAGTCCTGGAAATGTGGTTTTCTAGACTCTTTGATGGACTCTTTCACGAAAGCAATTATGTGCTCCTTGTTAGTAAGCTAAATATGAGATTCTTACATGCTGTTATGTAGAGAAAATTTGTTTATTTCAGGACGTTTCTTATAAAGTCACTGCTACTGGGTTTTATAAAATATTTCTATACATTTCTGAAGGAATCGGATGCAACAAGCCTTATATTATATATACTGATCGCAAACCAATCTAATCCTATTGCCTGGGTAGCTTAGGAAAATGGCCAGATCGTAGTAACGAAGGAAGATTTTCTGTTTTTTTTTGTGATTTAAGATGGCTTTTTGGAATAACGAATGTGCTCTTCCAAAAATGTCTCTAATCTCACGACATTTTTTGTCAATTTAGGAAAGATTTAGTCAGATTATCCTTTTATCCATTTTAATTTTTTTCGCTTGGGTTCTATTGCTTTCTATATAATTTCAAGCACATATACGTTTAAAAAAAATTTACAAGTCCGTTTACTGCTCAATGGAATACAAATTTTCAAATAAAAATAAAAAGCATAACTGGAAATTCCCGTTATTAGTTTTGTACGCAAACTTATTCTGCTCCGTTTTGTGAGTATACTGCCAATAAATACGAATACATGGAAAATTATTATTTTAATGCATCTAAAACAGAACAAAAAGTGCACTTAAAGCATATATGAAAAATGTGGATACGTTTTTATAAACAAAGAACCCATTTTTGAGGTCAAAATTAATCATAACATAATTTTGACTTGCCTGTACGCAAACTTATTCTGACTAATGTATTTTTTAATATTACATTTAATTAATTTTTTAAAATAACATTTATATATTACATTAATATTACATTTAAATTATTTATTTGAATAAATAACCTCCATTTTAATTGGTATTTTGTCAGAAACCTAAATGTTTTACAAAACTCCCTCACTTAATTACGCGTGTCAAGTAGCAAGCTCTTCTTGTAATCACTCATTGCATTCAATGTACAGGTAGCATTTTGGCCCGTTACGCACTGTCAACGATTCATTAGCATTGCTAGCAGTGTATATAGCAGAGAGAAAACAGAGACAAGCAAATGAGTGTTGACTGCTCTTGCGGTTTCCGTTTTGTTGTCATTCTCATACTGCTCTCTTACCACAGTGAATGCTAGCAATCAGTGCACACTGCACCGAATCACACTGTGTGTAGGGAGAAATGAATCATCCATTGCAGCTCTTTAATGTTTATACGTCGTGTATCGTTGTTGTTGTATCGCCGCGGGTTATTGTTGTGGTTATTTTGGTTAAATTATCGATTTCTGTTGTTGTTATTTGTGTTGCGATAACTTTGAGTTTTTCGGTTATTTGATACATATCTGTTGTTGTTGTAGTTATTTTGGTTCTGGTTGTTGCGCTGGTTATTGTAGTTGTTGTTGTAGCTGCGCTGATTTGTATTTGCTCTGTCATTGTTGCTGTAGCGGTTGTTGTTTTGGGTATTATATCTGTAATTGTTATTGTGGTACGAGTTGATTGCTTGGTGGGTGTTATTGTTTCTGTTGTAGTTGTTTACTTGGTTGGGACGGTATTGGTTGAAGTTCGTACGGTTTCTGCTGTTGTTATGGTTATTTAGGAGCATTACTCGCGATCGGTTTTGCTCATTGTCTTTTTCCAATTCCAAAGCGAATTCAACGGCTTGGTTGAAAGTCTTTGGCATTGCCGTGAAAATTGTTTGTTTGAAAAATTCGTTAAGTCCGTTCTTAAAAACTGAAAGGCTGTATTGTTCGTTTAGTTTCGTTATTATGGTTTGTTCTGCTGTTGTTGGGTTGTTGCCGGCTTGTGCAATTTGAAGTTTATTTAACTCGGCTATCTTGTTCAGAATTTTTTCTTTGTATGTGTTGATGGTCATGTTTCGCTGCATAAAATATGCCAGTTGATTTTGGATTTGGGGTATGGTTATGGAGCTCTTGTATCTGTCCTTTAATAATTCTTTTAGTGTGTCTATATCTTCTGGTGCTGTTTGTCTGCTGATTGCTGTTCTTACTGTAGCGTCGAGTTTTGCATAAAAGACGAATTCAAGGAGTTCTATCCTACCCGTGATATTGAGTTTTTTGTATACCAGTTCCGTTATTTTCAGGAAGGTGTCTAGTTCTCTCTGATTCCCTGTGAAAGTGGGGATGGCTTTCATTGCCGTTTCAATACTAAATTCTGCCATTGTTTGGGTGGATTCGTTTGCTATGTTTGTGTTTGTGTCTGTCCATTTACTTTTGTCTTCAAATCTATTTACTTAGTTTGCATTTTGTTAAAATTTTGTTTGCTTATATTTATTTGTTCATTTTTTTTCTTTTTGTTTTGTTAGACAGTGGTTATTGTCTTTTTTGCGAGTTGTTTTTTTACATATCGCTTATACTACATATTTAATTCTATTATAGTTACTATTACTACGATGATACTTAGTAGGTACAGGAGGTTCTTGTCCCGCTCCTGGTTGATGGCGCTGTTGTTGTTGCTGCTGCTGCTGGCTGCGATGTTGGTGGCTACGATCACCTCTTCTTTGCTCTTTGTTGCTCCCATGTAGCTGGTTTAGTAGTTTCCTCTTGATGTCTCTGTCCGCTGTAATTGCCAATATTCGATATAAGTCTGCCCGTTTTTTTCGTTCTTTGACTTGCCGGCCTGCTCTGGGTCTTCTCTTTGGTTGGTCGGCCTCTGCTGGTTGTGAAATATGTTTCTGCTGCCGTGCCTTGTATTTTTCTGGGCTCAGTGGTTGTGGGCCTGCTGATTTAGGGGTCGGTGTGTTTGTGGGGTGTTCTTCCTGGGGTATTATGGCTGTTGGAATGTATTCTTCCGCCGCCAGACGGACCCACTTTTCAAAAATTCCGTCGATCTCCACCTGTGTTGCCATTTAGGGGATCGGGAGATGTTTAGTGTGTGTATGGTGTAATTCGCATCAAATTATTTCCTGGGCTGTTCTAAATAAATGCGACAGGACTACGTGCTACCTGTGTTGCCATTTAGGGGATCGGGAGATGTTTAGTGTGTGTATGGTGTAATTCGCATCAAATTATTTCCTGGGCTGTTCTAAATAAATGCGACAGGACTACGTGCTACATATGGGCTTGCTTTGTGCCTCCTGTGGTGGTAGGTAGTTGGTATATTTTGTTTGTGTTAGATTAGTTCTGTTTCCGTAGGATCGAAACCCGCAGGATCGCAGGTTCTGTAATCGTCCGTCAGAAAGCAGTTCTGGTTAGCTTATTGTAAAGGCGAGCCGCGCCAATGCTTAGTGGCTAAAGAGCCGACATGAACTTCTATGCGAGCAATGAAACACAGTGGTTATGCTTGTCGCAAAAACAGAAGTTGACCTTATTTCCCGAAAACTGTGGCTTATAAAGAAATATATAACTATTATAATCGTGGGGCATTTCCAATACTCCGCCCGTTATTCCAGAGCACAGTCCCGCTGACCAATCCGTGGGCAAGGATCAAAATAGCTGATCTTGCACATTTCCGTTAGGAACAGTGCACTGCGGTAGGTAGCGTTAAACTCGCTCGGCCGCCGCCACAAGTGCTAACTTGCTTTGTTTACAAGTGTGTCGCGCGCGTCCAGTGGCAACCTGACACCAGCGCACAACGGAATATGCAATTGCACGATCAGACGGACAGTGCCGGTGTAGGTCACCATGTGGTACCACTACAATAGTGTTACGAAAATTCCAAGCTCGTCTTCCAAGGTTCGTTTTGATTGTGTTGAAAATAAAACAACTGCAATTATTCAGCGAAAACGCAGTAAAACTAACAATCACTTTATTTACAGAATTACACTTTGCTTGTATCTACACTTGTTACCACTTTGCTTCTTCAAGTAAGACTCGACTCATTGCGCTGCACACTGCTGCTTTTATACCAGTTTTCTTATCGCGCCGAAGTTTCTTGCAACTTCCAATTGGAAAGTGCTCGACCATTCTCGCACAGCCCATTTATTCGAGAACCGTCCTTGCCATATCGGACTATACCAAGCGATTTATACCAAATTGGCCGTACTTCAAAGTGCATGCCTAAAAGTATGCTTGGAAAAGTGTTTATGCACAGCACAGAGTGCCTCTTCGTTTCACTGCCCATCACGTAGACTTGTTCGTCCCGAACAAGTACCGAGGCTCCGCCGGCGTAAGACGCCAGGCGCTCCAAATGGACTACTTTCAACCTGGCGTTCCTGTTGCCGCAGCGTTGAACCCTGCACACCACGTCATTAATCCTGGTCACGACCTTGTACGGTCCTTCCCATGACGTTTGAAGTTTTGGAGATAAACCTTTCCTCCGCTGCGGGTTGTAAAGCATTACTAAATCGCCTTCTTGGAACCCCGCTGTGTTAGCTCGTAGATCATATCTGGCTTTCATCTTATCGCTGACCAATTGGATACGGTCCCTTATAAACTGGTGGATTTCTTCCAGCTCCGATCGCTTATTAACTGCGTAATCAGTCTTAGCGCCTTCCGTCGTGCTGACCACTCCCAACTTCAAGTCAGCAGGCAATCTCAGCTCCGTGCCGAACACTGCTCGGGCTGGAGTGAGTGATGTCGTATCGTGCGGGGCTGACCTATACGCCATCAAGAACAGCGGAATATGCGAGTCCCAATCCTTTTGATTCTTGCCTACTACTTTCCGCAGATATTCCTCCAGTGTTCGATTGAATCGTTCCACCTTGCCGTCGGACTGGGGATGCAAAGGACAGGTGCGCGTTTTCCTTATTCCTAGTAGCTCACACACTTCCTTTAATACAAGAGACTCGAAATTCCGGCCTTGATCCGAGTGCAATTCCAGTGGAACTCCAAATCTGGCCACCCAGTTGTTTACCAGCATTTCCGCGACCGTGGTGGCCTTCTGGTTAGGAATAAGATACACTTTGGGCCATTTGCTGAAATAGTCCATCACCACCAGCACATATTTGTTGCCTTGAGTGCTAAGTGGGAATGGCGGGGCGACGTCCATGGCAATCCGCTCGAAGGGCGCTCCCATGTTGTACTGCTGCATTCCGTCCCGAGATCTTCTTGTCGGCCCTTTCGCAGCCGAACATCGATCACAGCTCTTAATCCAATCGGCGACAGACTCCTGGCATCCTACCCAGTAGAATCGCCTTTTTATTTTGGCAACAGTTTTTGTGATGCCTAGGTGCCCTCCGCTAGAGTCGTTATGGTATGCCTCGATCACCTCGTTGATCCTGAATTTCGGGACTAAAATTAGGGAATTGCTGCTCCGGCCGTCCTCACTCTCCCACTCGCGGTATAGGCAACCATCAGACAGCCGCAGACTTTGCCACTGCGCCCAGTAAGCCTTCGCGATCGGGCTCTCACCGGCCATCTCCTGCCAGTCTGGACGTGCGCCTTGCTCCTTGCCTTCAATGATTTTTTTAAGATCCGTATCCTCGCGCTGGTCCTTTTGTATCCTCTCCGCAGACCACTCTTCCTCTGGCATAACGCTGACCAATCGCACGTCCACTATCTGCTCTTTGCTTTCGGCTCGCGAACAATGCCTGCATTCGGTTTTGCACGGACGGCGGGACAAGGCATCGGCATTTCCATGGCTGCTACCCTTGCGATGCTCTACCGTGTATTCGTAGCTCTGCAGTCGTTCGATCCACCGCGCCAACTGGCCTTCCGGATCTTTAAAGTTCAGCAGCCATTTCAATGCCGCATGATCTGTGCGCAGGCGAAACTCTTGCCCATACAGGTATTTATGGAAGTGTTTCACGCATTCCAATACTGCGAGCAACTCCCTTCGGGTCACACAGTAGTTGCGTTCAGGCTTTGACAAAATTTTGCTGTAGTATGCTATCACTTGTTCTTGGCCATCTATTATCTGTGACAGCACACCGCCAATACTATGCCCACTTGCATCTGTATCCAGCACAAACATCTCTCCAGGCACGGGGAAGGCAAGAATCGGAGCAGTGCACAGTTTTTCCTTCAGTCGTGCAAAAGCCTGCTCCTGCTCTTCATCCCACGCGAAGGCTTGATTCTTTTTCGTCAGTTTGTGCAAGCTGCTGGCTATGTTCGCAAATCCCGGAACGAATCTTCGGTAATATGTGCTCAAGCCCAGGAAACTGCGGAGTTCGTGTAGATTGCGTGGCCGGGGCCATTCCTTCACCGCCGTAATTTTGCCAACATCCGTATGTACTCCGCGGGCGGAAACCGTGTGACCCAGATATTTGACCTATTTTTGAAACAGCGAGCACTTCTTTGGGTTGAGTTTAAGCCCGGCTTTCTGTATTCGTTCGAATACCTCTTTTAGCTTTCCCAGGTGGTCGTCAAAGCTTTCACCCATCACGATTATGTCGTCCAGGTAGACCAGACAAGTCCGCCAATGCAGCCCTTTCAGCACACGTTCCATTAGCCGCTCGAATGTTGCTGGTGCGTTACAGAGTCCAAACGGCATGACGGTGAACTGCCACAAACCGTCGCCAACACTAGTCCCTGTCTGCAAGCTCCACCTGCCAATAGCCGCTGCGTAAGTCGAGTGTGGAAAACCACTGTGTGCCTGACAGTGTGTCCAGGGTGTCATCGATTCGAGGTAGTGGATAGCTGTCCTTCTTGGTCACGTCATTGAGCTTTCGATAGTCCACACAAAATCGGGTACTGCCATCCTTTTTCTTGACTAACACGACCGGTGAACACCAAGGGCCTGACGAAGGCTTTATGACATTTTCTTTATGCATGTTTTCAATCAAATTTGTGACCTCTTCCCAGAGGGACCCGTCGCACAGTGTTTCGACTCCATACAAAATTGGGACAAAAATAGAAGGAGTGCTCTAAATTCGCTGAAAATTTGCAATCTGAATTATTTGGGGCTACTGACTTAAAAAATGATGTTTGTTTTCCAAAAAATATATAGCTTTAAAAAAAATCGAATATAAGGCTTGTCCACGAAATAACTTTTACATTTTCTATTATTAATAGCTACTAAATAAAATATTGAACTAATGTTTGTGTGAGTATTTATTATCTCTTATAACTCAAAGTTTGTGATAATGTACAAATATTTTAAAGTTCAATTGGATTTCTTACAAATCTACGTATTTTTGCTTTCAATCCCCTCATCAAATGTTGCACACCAGATTTTCCAATTTTTTTGGCCATACTGTTCCACTTTTTTATAAAATCAGTCTTTCCCTTAGCACGTTTTTTATATTTCAGTAAGTTTCGTTTCATTATTGCCCAAAATCGTTCGACTGGCCGAAGCTGTGGGCAATTTGGGGGATTGTGATTTTTCTCAACAATACGGATCTTATTCCTTTGGTACCACTCTTTGACAATTTCTGCATAGTGAACTGTTGCTAAGTCTGGCCAAAATAAAGGTGGAACAGCGTGCTCTCTGTACAATGGCAAAAGTCGTTTGTTGAGACTTTCCTTCAAGTAAATTTTACTGTTAAGACTGCCAGTTGTAACAAAAGGACGAGTGTATTTGCCACAGCTGCATATGGCCTGCCAAACCATATACTTTTTACCATATTTGTCCATCCGTTTATACTTGAACCTTTTCATAACGCTACCCTTCAGGTATGCTGTGTAATATCCTCGACCTGGAAGCTGTTTGAAATCTTCTTTGACATACGTTTCGTCATCCATTAACACGCAGCCTTTAAAACGACACAGATCATTCGATAAAAGTTTTCGGACTCGATTTCTGGCACGCTTTTCCACTTCGGAGTTACGATTTGGCACTTTTTGAACAACGAAAGATTTGAGCTCGTAGTGTCTTTTAATTTTCGCAATGTATGATTTCGAAACTTCGAATTTTCGTGCCAAATCTCGTAAAGATTGGTTTGGATTTTTTTCCAGAGAAACTTTCACCTTACGAGCTATATCTTTATAGACGAAACCTTTTTTTCGTCCGGCTCCGAGGATACGGGATGTAGACAGGTCCTTCTTGTATTTAATTACCACATTTGTAGCTGTTGCCCTGGAAACTTTGGCTAGTCTTCCCAACAATGCGTACGAAGCCGTTGGATTTTCGAAAAAGTGGGCAATTATTTTTTGTCGAATTTTCTCTTCTTTAGATGCCATTTTGATTGAATCACTTTGAATTTTAAAATACAATTGACCTCTAATAGCTGAAATTTTACAGATTCTGAAAAGCGAATTTTTTTTTAGAAATTTCGGTGCTTACTATACTTTTTTTCGTTTTACATTGTAAAAGTTATTTCGTGGACAAGCGTTATATAACCAAGTATGCTATCACCACCGAGCCCAAACCGCTGTAGCTATAATGATGAAATTTGGTCAATAGTTGTATTTTAAAAAGTCAACCTTTAAAAAGGAACGATTTTAAAAAATTCGACCTTGAAAGGCCGCAAACGGGGTGGTGAAGCTTATATAGACGGACATTGTGTTTCAACAAAAACAAAAATAACTAAATACGTATTTCAGCGTTTTTCAAAATTCGACCTTCAAAGGGCGGAAAGAGGGTGATGAAGTTGCTTGAAAGAAACCATTTTTGGTTTTATTTCCAGAGCTTCACATAGAGATGACACAGCTATGAAGATGCAATGCTTTGATAAAATGTCGAGGATGAAAGAAAATAACTGCCAGTTTTCAAACCGTTCAGTTTATTCAGTTTCACTATCATCAAATATGATGTTTTTAATCCCACACAAACAGTTCAATTGAAATAAAACTATTATACAAATAGTTTTCTCCCATAGTTTTCTTCTTTATTGTAAACAAGTGTAAATAATGCAAAGTAATTTCAACAAAATTGCCTTCCTCAACTTTTCCATATTCTCCAAAAAATATGAGCATTAAATCACACTTTAGCAAAAAATTTTGTAGCAATGGGAAAAATAGGATAATATGGCTCTAAACGGGTTAAACGGGTAAGCCAAACCCATTTTTATATAGAACATTAATAAATTGAGACATTGGATTTGTTAATATAGACATTTTCATATTTTATGAAAGACTTCCGTATGGCAACTCTGCCTTTAGTGAGCGGACCATGCCCATTTTAACCCCTTGACGTATTTCCACGAGTCTGACTCGTGGTACAATTTCTGTGCCTAACATGATTAACACGAGTCTGACTCGTGGTCAGTGTTGTTTTTTAGAAAAATTAAATTGGGCATTTCAATTTTTTAAATCGGGCATTTGCCCGGGTAGTGAGCAAAATATTTTTTTTTTTTGCAGCCGTTTGTAAGCATCAAAACCGGTTTGTTTTGTGCAAGTTGTGTGCGAACAGTTGGAAACGAATTTCGTTGCGCTAACTGATACGTCAAGGGGTTAAATAGCGACAGTGCTACTATACTTTTTCTTTCCAGTTACATCACTTTCTGGCCGTTACAAGCTCCGTACCACAGTGAATGTACCGGTGGGCACCTCAATGTAGGGTACAAAAATCCAATTTTTTTTAATTAGAGTAGTTTACAAAAATTCTATTTTTTCCAAGATCGCAGGAAATCGCAGAATTTTTTTTATTGATCCAAAAGAAGAAAGTCCATTCTATAGGACTGCGTAAAAAAGTAGGTGTAATAATGCGCAATTCGACATTTGCGATCTACAAAAATATATAGTTTTTATAGCTTTTAGTAAAAAAAAATGTGTTTTTAAAATAACGTACAACCCCGTTTTTTTCAAAATAGCTCCTGAAATGATGTTTTGGACTCTTATAAGTGCATAGCAGTAACATTTTCTCTGATTGAAGCGAAAACAGTGTTTTGGTTACGTTTTCAATTGTTGACGCTCAAAACTGCACTTTATCATAAAACAATTTTTCTATTTGGTCAACTTGTAATTTGGTCAACTTGTAAATGCTATAACTTTCTCAAAATTTACCCGATTAAGAAATAATTTAAGATCTTGCTTAATGAAAGTATTATCTTTCAAATGACAGCAATTTCTTTGAAATCGGTGACATACAATTTTTCTATTTTTGTCCCACTTCGGAACACTGTGCTGGTGGTTGGCGGATTGGTTTCGCACTTCCGGTGTCGATGTTGTGCTTCACTGTGGCTGTTCTTCCGCCCGCTTCTGTTGCAAATATGAACCCATAGTGCTGCAGGAGTGACCGTGCCTTCTGTTTCTGCTCGGCTGTCAATTCGCTGCTCCACTGGTTCTGCGGTATGGCGTCCATGTCAGAACCGCTTTTCTTGCTTCCTCCGGTTGGACTGCTTTCGCAATTGACAACTGCTTCAGCCTCTCTACACTCGCCAATGACCGCATATTTTTCGACATATCTGGGTGTGTTCAGTGGGTTGAGTATCCTGACTGGTATTTTTCCATTTTTGGGTTCCACTAATGTACGTCCGATTATTATGTTGTCGTATCCCTGTTTTGGGGCTTCTACAACCCACAGCCGGCTTGTCCCATCGTCCTCGTCTACCTTCGCCCACACAATCGCCTCAGAATTCGCTGGTATCTTCTGGTGTTGACACGAGACAACTCTCCTTACCGCCACGCTTCGCTCATAGCCGGTGTGCAGGGGGAATTCAACGTTGGCATACTTCAGCACATTTTCTTTCAGGTCCAGCGTAAAACCGTGCCTAATCATGAAATCCACGCCGATAATCACGTCGTCCATTATGTCCGCGACGATGAACTCATGTTCCAGGCTGCTGGTGCCGATAGCAATTGTTTTTATTACTTTCCCTCTTACCGGCGCACGCTCGCCAGTCGTAGTCCTCTGCTGTATACCATGCAGTGGTTCCCAGTTCTTCAGAAGCTTCTTTTTTTTTGATCGAATATGACGCTCCAGTATCCAGTATCAACACGAACAACTTTCCATCTATCTTTCCTTCAATCGTCAAGCTGCTGCAGATATTGAGCGGCTCGTACAGTTGTGCTACCCGAAATTCGGCGCTGATGATCTCGAGAGGATGAAGATTGAGTCATTTATTGAAGGTCTTCATGATCCGGAGACACGTCGCAGTGCGTTGATGATGGGCAAGCCGACATTTAGGGAGACGGTGACCAGCGCGATGACATATGAGGCGACATGGATTGGGAGCATTCGATATGCACCTGAAAGGATACGCCAAATTCAGTCGGACAACGACATTGCGATACAAGCCATAAGCTCTGAGACACCAGGCAGGCCACGGGTGGTCTCCTCTAAAATTGTTTGTTGGGCATGCGGCCAGCAGGGTCACATATCACGAGACTGCCGTCAACGAAAGAGGCGTTCCCGTTCTCGATCGCAATCGCCTGAAGCGAGGAACACTGAAAATCGAGGCTCAGCCAACAAGCGCAGGGCTGAGGACAACGAGTCGTTAAACTAGAACGGGTCAGCCCAAAGGGGCGTGAGCTGATCCCACAACCCACCGTCCTTGTCTCGCAGTTGAAACGACAACCCAGCAGCTTGACGATTGAAGGAAAGATAGATGGAAAGTTGTTCGTGTTGATACTGGATACTGGAGCGTCATATTCGATCAAAAAAAAAGAAGCTTCTGAAGAACTGGGAACCACTGCATGGTATACAGCAGAGGACTACGACTGGCGAGCGTGCGCCGGTAAGAGGGAAAGTAACAAAAACAATTGCTATCGGCACCAGCAGCCTGGAACATGAGTTCATCGTCGCGGACATAATGGACGACGTGATTATCGGCGTGGATTTCATGATTAGGCACGGTTTTACGCTGGACCTGAAAGAAAATGTGCTGAAGTATGCCAACGTTGAATTCCCCCTGCACACCGGCTATGAGCGAAGCGTGGCGGTAAGGAGAGTTGTCTCGTGTCAACACCAGAAGATACCAGCGAATTCTGAGGCGATTGTGTGGGCGAAGGTAGACGAGGACGATGGGACAAGCCGGCTGTGGGTTGTAGAAGCCCCAAAACAGGGATACGACAACATAATAATCGGACGTACATTAGTGGAACCCAAAAATGGAAAAATACCAGTCAGGATACTCAACCCACTGAACACACCCAGATATGTCGAAAAATATGCGGTCATTGGCGAGTGTAGAGAGGCTGAAGCAGTTGTCAATTGCGAAAGCAGTCCAACCGGAGGAAGCAAGAAAAGCGGTTCTAACATGGACGCCATACCGCAGAACCAGTGGAGCAGCGAATTGACAGCCGAGCAGAAACAGAAGGCACGGTCACTCCTGCAGCACTATGGGTTCATATTTGCAACAGAAGCGGGCGGAAGAACAGCCACAGTGAAGCACAACATCGACACCGGAAGTGCGAAACCAATCCGCCAACCACCACGACGCACAGTGTTCCGAAGTGGGACAAAAATAGAAAAATTGTATGTCACCGATTTCAAAGAAATTGCTGTCATTTGAAAGATAATACTTTCATTAAGCAAGATCTTAAATTATTTCTTAATCGGGTAAATTTTGAGAAAGTTATAGCATTTACAAGTTGACCAAATTACAAGTTGACCAAATAGAAAAATTGTTTTATGATAAAGTGCAGTTTTGAGCGTCAACAATTGAAAACGTAACCAAAACACTGTTTTCGCTTCAATCAGAGAAAATGTTACTGCTATGCACTTATAAGAGTCCAAAACATCATTTCAGGAGCTATTTTGAAAAAAACGGGGTTGTACGTTATTTTAAAAACACATTTTTTTTTACTAAAAGCTATAAAAACTATATATTTTTGTAGATCGCAAATGTCGAATTGCGCATTATTACACCTACTTTTTTACGCAGTCCTATAGAATGGACTTTCTTCTTTTGGATCAATAAAAAAAATTCTGCGATTTCCTGCGATCTTGGAAAAAATAGAATTTTTGTAAACTACTCTAATTAAAAAAAATTGGATTTTTGTACCCTACATTGAGGTGCCCACCGGTACATTCACTGTGGTACGGAGCTTGTAACGGCCAGAAAGTGATGTAACTGGAAAGAAAAAGTATAGTAGCACTGTCGCTATTTAACCCCTTGACGTATCAGTTAGCGCAACGAAATTCGTTTCCAACTGTTCGCACACAACTTGCACAAAACAAACCGGTTTTGATGCTTACAAACGGCTGCAAAAAAAAAAAATATTTTGCTCACTACCCGGGCAAATGCCCGATTTAAAAAATTGAAATGCCCAATTTAATTTTTCTAAAAAACAACACTGACCACGAGTCAGACTCGTGTTAATCATGTTAGGCACAGAAATTGTACCACGAGTCAGACTCGTGGAAATACGTCAAGGGGTTAAAATGGGCATGGTCCGCTCACTAAAGGCAGAGTTGCCATACGGAAGTCTTTCATAAAATATGAAAATGTCTATATTAACAAATCCAATGTCTCAATTTATTAATGTTCTATATAAAAATGGGTTTGGCTTACCCGTTTAACCCGTTTAGAGCCATATTATCCTATTTTTCCCATTGCTACAAAATTTTTTGCTAAAGTGTGATTTAATGCTCATATTTTTTGGAGAATATGGAAAAGTTGAGGAAGGCAATTTTGTTGAAATTACTTTGCATTATTTACACTTGTTTACAATAAAGAAGAAAACTATGGGAGAAAACTATTTGTATAATAGTTTTATTTCAATTGAACTGTTTGTGTGGGATTAAAAACATCATATTTGATGATAGTGAAACTGAATAAACTGAACGGTTTGAAAAATGGCAGTTATTTTCTTTCATCCTCGACATTTTATCAAAGCATTGCATCTTCATAGCTGTGTCATCTCTATGTGAAGCTCTGGAAATAAAACCAAAAATGGTTTCTTTCAAGCAACTTCATCACCCTCTTTCCGCCCTTTGAAGGTCGAATTTTGAAAAACGCTGAAATACGTATTTAGTTATTTTTGTTTTTGTTGAAACACAATGTCCGTCTATATAAGCTTCACCACCCCGTTTGCGGCCTTTCAAGGTCGAATTTTTTAAAATCGTTCCTTTTTAAAGGTTGACTTTTTAAAATACAACTATTGACCAAATTTCATCATTATAGCTACAGCGGTTTGGGCTCGGTGGTGATAGCATACTTGGTTATATAACGCTTGTCCACGAAATAACTTTTACAATGTAAAACGAAAAAAAGTATAGTAAGCACCGAAATTTCTAAAAAAAAAATTCGCTTTTCAGAATCTGTAAAATTTCAGCTATTAGAGGTCAATTGTATTTTAAAATTCAAAGTGATTCAATCAAAATGGCATCTAAAGAAGAGAAAATTCGACAAAAAATAATTGCCCACTTTTTCGAAAATCCAACGGCTTCGTACGCATTGTTGGGAAGACTAGCCAAAGTTTCCAGGGCAACAGCTACAAATGTGGTAATTAAATACAAGAAGGACCTGTCTACATCCCGTATCCTCGGAGCCGGACGAAAAAAAGGTTTCGCCTATAAAGATATAGCTCGTAAGGTGAAAGTTTCTCTGGAAAAAAATCCAAACCAATCTTTACGAGATTTGGCACGAAAATTCGAAGTTTCGAAATCATACATTGCGAAAATTAAAAGACACTACGAGCTCAAATCTTTCGTTGTTCAAAAAGTGCCAAATCGTAACTCCGAAGTGGAAAAGCGTGCCAGAAATCGAGCCCGAAAACTTTTATCGAATGATCTGTGTCGTTTTAAAGGCTGCGTGTTAATGGATGACGAAACGTATGTCAAAGAAGATTTCAAACAGCTTCCAGGTCGAGGATATTACACAGCATACCTGAAGGGTGGCGTTATGAAAAGGTTCAAGTATAAACGGATGGACAAATATGGTAAAAAGTATATGGTTTGGCAGGCCATATGTAGCTGTGGCAAATACACTCGTCCTTTTGTTACAACTGGCACTCTTAACAGTAAAATTTACTTGAAGGAATGTCTCAACAAACGACTTTTGCCATTGTACAGAGAGCACGCTGTTCCACCTTTATTTTGGCCAGACTTAGCAACAGTCCACTATGCAGAAATTGTCAAAGAGTGGTACCAAAGGAATAAGATCCGTGTTGTTGAGAAAAATCACAATCCCCCAAATTGCCCACAGCTTCGGCCAGTTGAACGATTTTGGGCAATAATGAAACGAAACTTACTGAAATATAAAAAACGTGCTAAGGGAAAGATTGATTTTATAAAAAAGTGGAACAGTATGGCCAAAAAAATTGGAAAATCTGGTGTGCAACATTTGATGAGGGGATTGAAAGCAAAAATACGTAGATTTGTAAGAAATCCAATTGAACTTTAAAATATTTGTACATTATCACAAACTTTGAGTTATAAGAGATAATAAATACTCACACAAACATTAGTTCAATATTTTATTTAGTAGCTATTAATAATAGAAAATGTAAAAGTTATTTCGTGGACAAGCCTTATATTCGATTTTTTTTAAAGCTATATATTTTTTGGAAAACAAACATCATTTTTTAAGTCAGTAGCCCCAAATAATTCAGATTGCAAATTTTCAGCGAATTTAGAGCACTCCTTCTATTTTTGTCCCAATTTTGTATGGAGTCGAAACACTGTGCGACGGGTCCCTCTGGGAAGAGGTCACAAATTTGATTGAAAACATGCATAAAGAAAATGTCATAAAGCCTTCGTCAGGCCCTTGGTGTTCACCGGTCGTGTTAGTCAAGAAAAAGGATGGCAGTACCCGATTTTGTGTGGACTATCGAAAGCTCAATGACGTGACCAAGAAGGACAGCTATCCACTACCTCGAATCGATGACACCCTGGACACACTGTCAGGCACACAGTGGTTTTCCACACTCGACTTACGCAGCGGCTATTAGCAGGTGGAGCTTGCAGACAGGGACTAGTGTTGGCGACGGTTTGTGGCAGTTCACCGTCATGCCGTTTGGACTCTGTAACGCACCAGCAACATTCGAGCGGCTAATGGAACGTGTGCTGAAAGGGCTGCATTGGCGGACTTGTCTGGTCTACCTGGACGACATAATCGTGATGGGTGAAAGCTTTGACGACCACCTGGGAAAGCTAAAAGAGGTATTCGAACGAATACAGAAAGCCGGGCTTAAACTCAACCCAAAGAAGTGCTCGCTGTTTCAAAAATAGGTCAAATATCTGGGTCACACGGTTTCCGCCCGCGGAGTACATACGGATGTTGGCAAAATTACGGCGGTGAAGGAATGGCTCCGGCCACGCAATCTACACGAACTCCGCAGTTTCCTGGGCTTGAGCACATATTACCGAAGATTCGTTCCGGGATTTGCGAACATAGCCAGCAGCTTGCACAAACTGACGAAAAAGAATCAAGCCTTCGCGTGGGATGAAGAGCAGGAGCAGGCTTTTGCACGACTGAAGGAAAAACTGTGCACTGCTCCGATTCTTGCCTTCCCCGTGCCTGGAGAGATGTTTGTGCTGGATACAGATGCAAGTGGGCATAGTATTGGCGGTGTGCTGTCACAGATAATAGATGGCCAAGAACAAGTGATAGCATACTACAGCAAAATTTTGTCAAAGCCTGAACGCAACTACTGTGTGACCCGAAGGGAGTTGCTCGCAGTATTGGAATGCGTGAAACACTTCCATAAATACCTGTATGGGCAAGAGTTTCGCCTGCGCACAGATCATGCGGCATTGAAATGGCTGCTGAACTTTAAAGATCCGGAAGGCCAGTTGGCGCGGTGGATCGAGCGACTGCAGAGCTACGAATACACGGTAGAGCATCGCAAGGGTAGCAGCCATGGAAATGCCGATGCCTTGTCCCGCCGTCCGTGCAAAACCGAATGCAGGCATTGTTCGCGAGCCGAAAGCAAAGAGCAGATAGTGGACGTGCGATTGGTCAGCGTTATGCCAGAGGAAGAGTGGTCTGCGGAGAGGATACAAAAGGACCAGCGCGAGGATACGGATCTTAAAAAAATCATTGAAGGCAAGGAGCAAGGCGCACGTCCAGACTGGCAGGAGATGGCCGGTGAGAGCCCGATCGCGAAGGCTTACTGGGCGCAGTGGCAAAGTCTGCGGCTGTCTGATGGTTGCCTATACCGCGAGTGGGAGAGTGAGGACAGCCGGAGCAGCAATTCCCAAATTTGAGTCCCGAAATTCAGGATCAACGAGGTGATCGAGGCATACCATAACGACTCTAGCGGAGGGCACCTAGGCATCACAAAAACTGTTGCCAAAATAAAAAGGCAATTCTACTGGGTAGGATGCCAGGAGTCTGTCGCCGATTGGATTAAGAGCTGTGATCGATGTTCGGCTGCGAAAGGGCCGACAAGAAGATCTCGGGACGGCATGCAGCAGTACAACATGGGAGCGCCCTTCGAGCGGATTGCCATGGACGTCGCCCCGCCATTCCCACTTAGCACTCAAGGCAACAAATATGTGCTGGTGGTGATGGACTATTTCAGCAAATGGCCCGAAGTGTATCTTATTCCTAACCAGAAGCCCACCACGGTCGCGGAAATGCTGGTAAACAACTGGGTGGCCAGATTTGGAGTTCCACTGGAGTTGCACTCGGATCAAGGCCGGAATTTCGAGTCTCTTGTATTAAAGGAAGTGTGTGAGCTACTAGGAATAAGGAAAACGCGCACCTGTCCTTTGCATCCCCAGTCCGACGGCAAGGTGGAACGATTCAATCGAACACTGGAGGAATATCTGCGGAAAGTAGTAGGCAAGAATCAAAAGGATTGGGACTCGCATATTCCGCTGTTCTTGATGGCGTATAGGTCAGCCCCGCACGATACGACATCACTCACTCTAGCCCGAGCAGTGGGTTGTGGGGATCAGCTCACGCCCCTTTGGGCTGACCCGTTCTAGTTTAACGACTCGTTGTCCTCAGCCCTGCGCTTGTTGGCTGAGCCTCGATTTTCAGTGTTCCTCGCTTCAGGCGATTGCGATCGAGAACGGGAACGCCTCTTTCGTTGACGGCAGTCTCGTGATATGTGACCCTGCTGGCCGCATGCCCAACAAACAATTTTAGAGGAGACCACCCGTGGCCTGCCTGGTGTCTCAGAGCTTATGGCTTGTATCGCAATGTCGTTGTCCGACTGAATTTGGCGTATCCTTTCAGGTGCATATCGAATGCTCCCAATCCATGTCGCCTCATATGTCATCGCGCTGGTCACCGTCTCCCTAAATGTCGGCTTGCCCATCATCAACGCACTGCGACGTGTCTCCGGATCATGAAGACCTTCAATAAATGACTCAATCTTCATCGTCTCGAGATCATCAGCGCCGAATTTCGGGTAGCACAACTGTACGAGCCGCTCAATATCTGCTGCATATATCTGCAGCGCCTCGTTGGCTCTTTGCCTGCGGTTCTTCAGCTCATAGTAGTATAGCGTATGGTTGTGCTCGTCACTGTATTTAGCTGCCAGCTTATGACGGTCTCGTACTCACTTCGTAAACATTCTGGAACTGATTTTATAACCTCAGCCGCAGCACCTTTAAAAGCCAGCGCCAATCTCCGACCTTTCCTTACATCGGTCCACTTATTTTCCAGAGCAGCCAGGTCGAATTGTAGCTTGAATGTATCGAACGGCGTAGTCCCATCATAAGTAGGCACTTCTGCTCGGGTGGCAATACTTTCCGGAACCGGCGGCAACCATTCTCGTGGCTCTACCTCCCTGAGCCGCTCGTCCATTTTCCTGTTCATCGAGTCTTCCAGACTATCAGGCACAGCAACAGAGTGCTTCATCGTTACAGTATTTTATCAAAAACATTAAAAATAAGCAAACAATGCGCAAATTTTTCGTCTCGGGAAATCGAATGTCTTCTTGTACAAAGTATATGAATCTAAAAAAGTGCAAAACAAATTTCGACAGGCAAGAGCTGCACAAAACAGAAGGAGGACTTTCAAGTTTCCAAAATAAATGAGCTGTCAGCAGCTGTTGACAGTTTAACCCTTATGTGTGTGATGGGGTACCCGGGTACCCAAATCACTTTGATACTGAAATTTTACATACTTGCGGATAACCTAGAAAGGTGAAACTTCATGACAGCTCCCAAAATAGTATTATGACTTTATTTTCGAGTGTTTGATTCCATTTAGTTGCTGGGGCACCCGGGTAACCCAACATATTTTGTATGGAGTTGCATGGATTTCTTAGATATTTCTTGTAAGTAAAACTTTCTAAAGCAAATAATTTGTAATAGAACAATTTTATTAACAAAAAATGGCAGCCGCTTTATTTGTTTGGGCTCGTAAAGGTCGGCTATAAAACGTTAAAATTTGTGAACCTTTCGATAGACAGCTTTAAATCTTAGTAAAAACGGCAACATGTCTTACAGTGCAAACAAAAAGTGAGAAATGTTGATACAATTTGTACAGGGGTACCCATCACATGGGTAAGAGTGTTCTTTTTCAGTACACACACTAGGGTTAGACTTAGTTTAACCGTGCCGGGTTGGGCGTTTAAGGGGGTCATCTAGTTTTAAATTTTGAAATAATCATTTTTTTGTTTTAATTTCATATCATAGAAAAAGTATACGAACGGATTTTGTCGAATTCGTAAACGTCTCTGAGATACAGAGCCTCAAATCCGTCTCGTTCACTACGTGGTAACACGGTTTTAAAACTTTAAACGCGTTTTTCTCGAAAACACATTTTTTGACCATTGCGCCATGATTACGTCGAAACTAATTGACCGATTCACTTGATTCTTGTTTTGCTGTATTCAAAACGTTTTGCTCCACGGGTTAACCTACGGAGATTGCGCTCCATTGACTAGCCGATTTTTGGGGGAGTTTTTAGAGCAAAAAAAAGGGCGAAATTCGAAAAAAAACACGTTAAAACGATGCCACGGGTCCAATTTTGATCAGATCGGGTTCATTATAGGTCATCTTTTAATTGGAGCAATGCTTTTTAAGAGAAAATTTTTGGATTACATTTTAGACGAACAGGGACAAAGTTACGATAGCGCGAACCCACCCTTAAAACAAAAACATGGCCGGTACTCAACTGGCGGAAACCCAACAGTGTTCGCGGTAGCACGTGGAAAAATTTGTTTTTTTACAATTCAATAAGTAAAGAATAAATATACGAAGAATTATCTCATTATCATTTGTAGTTTCTGAAAAAAGACATTCAAAAAAAAGCTTTAAAAAACACCGTTTGTACTAGAGGCCCCCTTAAATTGAGTTAAACTTCAGTCAAACATGACTGAAAATTTCGATTTTGCGTTTAAACTAGAAACAGTAAAACTCGCACTGAAAAATTGGCCCTAAGTGGAAGTGGTGCCAAGTCCATGCAATACAAAAAAAAACAGCTGGTTATCTATACTATTATATAAAAGCAAGTGCGACGTTTTTTGAGCCACAATCAGGCAAAAACCACTGAACCGATTTAGATTAAATAAGCACCAAACATTTTCTTATCTGTGGGAATGGTACATAGGCTATATGATAATGGCCACGCCCCCTTCTTACACCCACTATGGTAACAAAACTCATCTATGGTATGCTTTTTTTAAGGCAATATGAGTATCAAACGATTCAGCGTGCCATTGCGGCAAACATAGGCTATAACATAATCGACCACGCCCACTTTCCGCGCGCACTAAACTAACAAAACGAAGCTACGGTACATGTCGGTGAATCAGTATTAATATCAAGTGATTCCGTGTTTCATTGATGTTAACATAGGATATTTAAGATTGACTACGCCCACTTGATATGCCTTTGCCCCATGATCACTATAATAACAAATCAGCCATGATATATTTGTCACAGCAATATGGGTGTCAAAAGATTTAGCGATTCGATAGGGGGAATGGGGTGGGTTTTTGACAAGGGGCGTGACACCGCCCATACAACTTAAATTTTCAATATGGAATATCTTCGGAATGAGAAATCGGGCAGTATTAAAATTCAGTGCGGGGCCACCGTTTGATGTGTCGTTTCACTGGTAAAACTTTGTGAGCGTTGGACAAGGGGCGTGGCACTTTTTAAGCAACTCAAATGTTTTGAATAATTTTGGAACTACAAATCACACAGTTAAGAGATTTGGCACAAACTTACGATTTAGATGTGCCCTTCGACACTGGGAATGGAGTGGGTATCGGACGAGGGGCCTGGCACTGCCCATACAAACCAAGTTTTTAATATGAAATATCTTCGGAATTATAAATCGGCCAGCATTAAAATTTGATATAGCGTCATGGCTTAGACGTGTCGTTCAAGTGATTAAATTGTATGGTCGTTGGACAAGAGGCGTGGTACTTTTCAAGCGACCTTATTGTTTTCAATAACTTTGGAATTGCAACTCACACATCAAGATATTTGGCACATACTTACGATTTCGACGTGCCCTTCGACAGGGAGAGTAGGTGGGTATTGGACGAGGGACATGGCATCGTCCATACAACCCAAATTTGTAATGTGGAATAGCTTCGGAAGAATAAGTTGGAAAGCTTTGAAGTTTTGTATACCATCGTCCTATAGATGTGTCATTCTACTGGCAAACTTGTATGGGCGTTAAACAAGGGGCGCGGCATATTTTGTGTGATTGAAATTTTCCGCGTAACTTTGGAACTGAAAGTCGCATATCAATGGAGCCGGGTCACACCCTTCGACTGGAGGAATGGATTGGGCATTACATAAAAGAGGCGTAGCATCGCCCATAGAGTGTAGTATGAAGAAACATGATTTATTGGGCCCATTGACTTCAAACTTGCGTGCAAAGCCGCAGGGCCCTACTAGTACTATATATTAGTTAGATATAAAAACAAGTGTGACGTTTTTTGAGCCACAATCAGGCAAAAACCACTGAACCGATTTAGATGAAATAAGCACCAAACATTTTTTTATCTATGGGAATGGTACATAAGCTATATGAAAATGTCCACGCCCCTTTCTTACGCCCACTATGGTAACAAAACTCATCTATGGTATGCTTTTGTAAGGCAATATGGGTATTAAGGGGAGGTTCTCCTCTTTTTTTTTAAAAAAATCAATTTTTTTTTTTTGATGAAATGAAAGGTATGAATGTCGAGAATATGTGTGCAAAAGGATTTTTCGATCCGCAGCATATTTATCGCATAGGAGCGTCTCTGATGCGTCGAACTTTCGCGCGCGGAGAGAGAGACTTACGACTTTAAACGCGTTTATCTCAAAACCATTTTTTTCATCCTAACGTCAAGCGTAACTCATGATCTACTTATCCGAGTTACTTCATCTATAGCATTTCTTAAAGGGTATGATTTTTTATATGACTTATACCTAAAACAAATATAAACAAATGTGTAATAATAGTCTTTTAACAAAAGAAAAGTCGAAAAAAGATGGTAAAAATTGAACTTTTTCTATGATTATGCATAAATTAGATGATTTTTTATAAAAATTATCCAAAAATAGGTATAAGTCATAGGGAATTTAATATTCTTTACTATAAAAAAAAAATTTTTGATTTCAGTTCACTACAAGTGGCTACAGCCTTGACGTTTCCGAACAATGTCTCGCTTGCAGAGGTTGACAAGACCCGCCATTTTTGGGCCGCCATATTGGATTTTGTAAAAAAAAATTTTTTTCTTGTATTTTAGTAAGATGGCTTAATAAATCATCAAAACCGTCTATTCGTGAGTCGTTTCATTATCCGACAGTAAATGAATGAATTTCGCTTTATTTTCGGCCGAAAAGAGGAGAACCTCCCCTTAAACGACTCAGCGTGTCATTGCGGCAAACATGATATATATGTCACAGCAATACGGGTGTCGAACGATTTAGCGATTCGATAGGGGGAATGGGGAGGGTTTTTGATAAGGGGCGTGGCGCCGCCCATACAACTTATATTTTCAATATGGAATATCTTCGGAATGCGAAATCGGGCAGCATTAAAATTTGGTGCGGGGCCGCCGTTTGACTGGTAAAACTTTGTGAGCGTTGGACAAGGGACGTGGCACTTTTTAAGTAACTCAAATGTTTTGAATAACTTTGGAACTACAAATCACACAGTTAAGAAATTTAACACAAACTTACGATTTAGATGTGCCATTCGACATTGGGAATGGGGTGGGTATCGGACGAGGGAGCCTGGCACTGCCCATACAAACCAAGTTTTTAATATGAAATATCTTCGGAATTATAAGTCGGTCAGCATTGAAATTTCATATAGCATCATGGCTTAGAGTTATCGTTCAAGTGGTTAAATTGTATGGGCGTTGGACAAGGGGCGTGGAACTTTTTAAGCGACCTTATTGTTTTCAATAACTTTGGAACTGCAAATCACACATCAAGATATTTCGCACATACTTACGATTTCGATGTGCCCTTCGACAGGGAGGTAGGGTGGGTATTGAACGAGGGGCATATCACCGCCCATACAACCCAAATTTTTAATGTGGAATATCTTCGGAACAATAAGTTGGAAAGCTTTGAAGTTTTGTATACCATCGTCCCATAGATGTGTCATTCTACTGGCGGTATATTTTTTGCGACATAAATTTTCCGCGTAAATTTGGAACTGAAAGTCGCATATCAATGGAACCGGGTCACACCCTTCGACTGGAGGAATGGATTGAGCATTACATAAAAGCGGCGTGGCATCGCCCATAGAGTGTAGTATGAAGAAACATGATTTATTTGTTATTTATTTTCTTTGGACTGCTGACATTTCCAATCGCTGCTGAGCCGCCACGACAAAAATACGATCTCTCTCACAACTAATCGCTACCAAAAATTGGAAGCACTCAATTTTTGGTCTCGCCATCGATAATGTTCCACTGCGAGCAAAAGCATTTACGATCTCTCACGAGAAATATAAATGTTCGGAAAAATCACGAACGATAAAATTTCGCTGCAAGCGTCGCACAATGGGGTAAACATGCCAAAAACCCGCGCATAGCCTATTTTATGCTGTAGTATCTATGCGGTTAAAGATAAATACCTCAAATTTACACCTCCTTCAGGACTATTCAGAGATTGGTTGACCAAAATTTTATTTACTGTACCGTGCACCGACACCCTACAGGCGGCAATGAGGTATTCCTAAAATCTTCATTAGTAAAAACAAAACCAAAGTTATAGTATTTAAATCGGACCAAACTTAGTTATGAATACTTTAGATTGTAGCCACGCCCCGATTTTTTGCCTCCTTTCATAAAACACCCACATAAAACACATATGTACATGTAGAGTAACTCGTATTTAAACAAAAACCATTTGATACGGCTTACAACGGGTTAATGGGGAGTACCACGCCTACTTACCGTTATAAATAACCACAAAAGTGCAGATGACGTTGGTTAGTATATAAATATAATAAATTTTCCCAATTTTACAAAGTATGTTTATATGGCAACCCTACTTAAAAGTGGGCGTACCATGCCCATTTTTACGTCAGAGTTTAGTTAGGCCACTTGTAAATTCCTTACAAAGTTTTATTGAAATATATTGCCTTTTTCAAGAATCATCCTGCGTATCAGCCGAAAAAATTGGTAACAAAAATTTTGTTTTAGCATATTTATTAGTTCAGGTGATAAATCACATCTATTTTTACTTTATTTATTTTTTTTAATACTGTATATATGCACTAAGTGTTATAAACGTACCGACCCATACGCGCGTTAAAAAATTTTCGGTTCTAATATATTTATTTTCTTACTAGAATAAAAGTAAAAAAATCTAACCATTCCGCAGCTTTCCGCAGACAAGTTGGGTATCATTTTTTTATGAAGGTTCCTACTTACCTTCCCTAAAGATTTTCGATGATCCATGATGAACCATAAAAGTTATACACCACGAAAATAGGACATTTTCCTAAAAAATCTTCCTTTTTGCGCAAACTTTGAGAACTTATATCTTTACAAGAAAATGCGCCATGTAAAAGAATTATATGTCAAATTAATTGTAGGAATATGCTTATTATATGTGCTAAAAATTATTTGATTATATTTGTAAATAACGATTTAATTGACATTTCAGCATCACCACCAAAAAAGTTGCATCGACAAAATGAAATTGAGTATAAAAACACCCAACTTTGAAGGGTTTTCTGACTGCTACATGCATGCAGATTACGAAACAACTAAAAAAAAAGTTAGGCCCGTAACTTAAAGATTAGCCGTAATGCGCGGGTTTTTGCATGTTTACCCCATTGTGCGTCGCACAGTGGGGTAATAGGGGGTAGGATAATAACAAGAGGTGTTATTTTGAATCACCCGGTATTTCGGTAGCTGTCACTTTTGAAGCTTTTATTCTTTGACATTTGACAAGTAGAAAAAATTACTATGTTAAAAATGGAACGATACACGCTTCAACAACTCATTGAAATTATTAAAATTCACTACAAAAATGGTGAAAATCTTGCAGCAAAGCATTTTTGGGTCGTCGTGAAGCACCTTGTCGGACCGCAATACAGAAATTGGTGGAAAAATTCGAGCTGTTGGGACAAGTTAGTGATGTGAAGAATAAAACCCGTGCACGTCGCTCAAGAACAACTGAGAATATTGCCGCTGTAGCCCAAAGTGTTGAAGAAAACCCAGGTTTGTCGATCCCTCGTCGTTCTTTGGAATTGGGCATTCCCAAAACGTCATTACACCGTATTTTGCATAAAGACTTGGGTCTTAAGGCTTATAAAGATCAGTTAACCCTTTCGGTTAGTCTATGCCATATGGCATAGCCTCTTTTCAGTGCCTGTTTTAGATTTAAAACTTGTGGATACTATATTTTTAAATTTTTGTATTTTTCTCTGAATACCAAATAATGAACAAAATATTTTGATTAGTGTACCAAGTAAATTGTAAGGGTTTAGAAAGTGCGCAGTCCTATCGAGCTGCGTATTTTACAAAAAGAGGTCACTTCGTACTTTTATTTATTCTATTAGAAAAATCAATTTATTTTATAGGTTAACCAGGTATGCGCCTATGAAATTATGCGGTATGCGGTAATTATTTTTGAAAAAAACACGTTTATTGTGAGGAAATGATTACAATTTTATTCTTCAAAGTAATGGCCATCGCTAGCTACACATTTTTCCCATCTCTCAGGCAATTTATGGATGCCTCGCCCAAAAAATGTTTCGTCTTTTGCCTGAATTTTGCGTGGCCCATCGATGCGAACATGTGATAATCCGAAGGCGCCAAGTCTGGTGAGTAAGCCGCATGAGCAAGAGCTTCCCAGTTGTACGATGCAACCAATTCTTTGGTGGCTCTAGTGCGGTGTGGTGGTGCGTTGTCATCGAGGAAAATCACTTTGTGTTGCCTGGTTTCATATTCTGGGCGTTTTTGGCGTATAGCACGGTTCAAATCGGCCAATTGTTGTTGGTAACGTTCACCGTTAACCGTTTCACCAGGTTTTAGAAGGTTTTTTTCTTCAAATGGTAACACAAAATTAACTGTGTCCGCAAATCGAAATTTGTAGGCACGTAATCCGACATTTTCCGGAGCGTCAAACAATGCGTTGTTGGATGAAACTTGACAAATTGTGAACTGAATATTGTTGACATATGACAGAAGAAGTAAACATGACATTTGGTACGGTTCCGAAGTTTATAAATATTCGGCTATTTACCGCTAGATGTCGTTACCGGCGTTATAGGCGCATACCTGGTATGTAAGTAATCTAGTAGGTATTTATTGCTTTAGTTAGTGTAAAAAAAGTTAGATCCCAAATATAGTTCACTAAGGCTGTACGTTTTTTTTTATTTCTTACTATGCCATATTTCATGATACCCAAAAACCACTTTTTCGAACAATATTTAAAAAAATGACTTTTGATTATTCATTATGTAGGCTTAAACAGTAATAAAATGGAAAATAATGATTTTTAAAGTTAAAAACAAAAAAGAAGTACCGAAAGGGTTAACACAAGAGCTCAAGCCGACCGATCATCAACAACGTCGTGTCTTTGCTGATTGGGTCCTCTGGGTGTTATCTCTGGAAGAGGTGATCACAATTGGCCACCGAGATCTTGTGATTTAACTCCTTGCGCCTTCTTCCTTTGGGGCCACGTGAAAGATAAGGTGTACGCCAACAGCCCAGCGTCGATTCAAGACCTCAAAGATAGAATTCTTGAGGCTATCGAGGACATAGGGCAGCCACTTTGCGATTTGGTTATGGAAAATTTCATGACAAGGATATGGTCCTGTAAGCGTGGTCGTGGTGGCCATTTGGCTGATGTTGTTTTTCATTATTAACGGCATACCTTCCTCTTTATTATGAAATAAACATCCTATCATTTATCTCAAAAAATGGCATTTTCCTTTGAATACCAAAATAACACCACTTGTTGGAAAACCCTATATATACAGTATTGTGCAAAACCTAAGCAACTTTTGTATTACTCATGAATAAAACTCCACATTTGCCAATAGTTCAATTCGAAGTGGGAATAATTTTATATTTATGTAATGCTCAGATTTGTCGGCCTCGATAGTTAAGCGGGTAGCGCGCTGGCTTCTCATACCAAAGGCCCCAGGTTCGATTCCTGGCTCGGGCTGGTGAACAACTCATCTACTTCTATCGCTATCCACATGAAGGAAATGAGAATTACAAGAATCGCACAAGTGCGCTCTTGGCAGGCAATGGCAAAACCTCCAAGTGTGAACGAAAAACTGCCAATCGCCGTTCGGATTCGGCGTTAAACTGTAGGTCCCCTCCCCCCTTTCCCCATCCGCTTGAAATGTGTGCTGTAACATATGTTGGCAAAACAGTGTTGCATACACAGTTCAAAAACGGGTGAAATATGTGGTATCACAATGGGCCTTTCAGGCCTCCGAGTGTGTCTCTCATAAAGGCAGCCACCGCAACCCAACCCAACCTAATGCTCAGAATGTAATTACAACAAATATATAAAAAAACCAAACATATCAATTCACAAACGGTAAAAACATTTACGAAAACGAAACAAACTCCAAAATTAGCTGTGCAAAACCTAAGCAACTTTATACTAGTATTTGGTGTAATACTAGGCATCGCAATCCCGGGATCCCGGACTTTTTCCAGTCCCGAAAATCCCGGGATTCAAATCTTTTAATCCCGGGATTTTCGGGATTGCAAAAGATGCTTCTAAGTTCAAATGAAATAAATTTAAAAGCACAAAAACCCAATTCCTTATCTGAAGGAGGAGGGAGGGGATAGAAGGCGTCTTTTGCAAAAGGCTTATAATTATTTACTAAGCATTCAACCAGCAAGTGTTGAATCTGAAAAATGTTTTCTCTCAGCAGGGTTTATTTGCAATAAATTTCGCTCTAGATTAGAGGGCAAAACATTTAATGCCTTAGTATTTTTAAGATCTCAGTTTTTAGTTAATCACAACGCTTAACTTTTTTATCGAAATAATCGAAGTAAAACTAAAAGTACTAACAAATTAACTATTTTATTTTTTTTTATCAAATATGCGTATATATGTACTTTATGATACATTTGATGCAAAGCAATAAGTTATGTTTAAGTGTCATTTTTGGATAAAACAAAATGTTATCAAACTCAAGTTAAATGTCAAATGAAAAACTTTTTAGTTAAACAAAATGTTGTCAAGGATGACTATGTTTATTTATTTGATTTAAATTTAAACTGACAATTTTGAATGTAATTGACAACTGATTGTAAATGACAACTGGATTTTGGTGATGTGCCGCGCACAACCAACCACTTCGACGACTCAACACCGACTGCCTCCCTTTCCGCCTTACAATGTGATTAAATTCAAGATAAAAAATCTTAAAACTACCCCAAATGTGATTAAACTGTGTCCATTTTTATGGTAAATATATTATAAACAAGTATTTATGCAATTTGGTAAAATTGTTTTATTTAAAAAATTTGTTATTTGAATCCCGGGATCCCGGGATCCCGGGATTTGACTTTTCAATCCCGAAAATCCCGGGATCGCAAAATGGCAAAAAATTGCGATCCCTATGTAATACCAAAGAATATGAAGTAATATAGAACGCGCATGTGGGCACACAAGTGTTTTCGGTTGCTATGATGCGAGCGGGAAGAGCGAAGCGTAGGCATTTGAAAATGTTAGGTTCATAACATTTTCTGTTAGATTTGCGTAGGACAACAGCAAAAAGCTATGTTATTGTTCGCAACGGCTTCACTCGTGTACATTCAAGTGGTGGTTGTTGCAGCGTAGTGTTCGCTCAATCATTTTTTGCATGCATGTTTCTTGATCTTGTTTGACGAAGCGCAAACAAAAAACAAACAACGAACGAAGGCATCGTCATCATCGTTTCAGCGAAGATGACTCGGGATTCGCTAATGTTTTTGTTGTTGTCGTTTATTGTGTGTATGCTTTTTGGTTTTGCTGTAATGTCACTATCAATCGAAGATTTGTGGTGTATGGCTGTTTGCTCAAATGCTGCGCTTTGATTGATTTTTAAAACCTGCAAATATTTAGACGTGGTTGAATCCAATTTGAAATTTTCACAAATATTTTTACGTGGCGAGTTCCAAGTAAAATCATTTGTTTATATTTTGACGTGGTTGATACCAATTTTGAACCTTTTGCAGCGGTTTTTTTTTTGACGTGGTTGAATCCAATTTGAAATTTTCACAAATATTTTTACGTGGCGAGTTCCAAGTAAAATCATTTGTTTATATTTTGACGTGGTTGATACCAATTTTGAACCTTTTGCAGCGTTTTTTTTTTTGACGTGGTTGAATCCAATTTGAAATTTCTACAAATATTTTTACGTGGCGCATTCCAAGTAAAATTATTTGTTTATATTTTGACGTGGTTGATACCAATTTTGAATTTTTTTAAGAAGTATTTTAACGCCATTGTCCAACATTGTAATTCTATTTTGTGTTTCGGTTTGTTACAATATGGCTACAAATATAAAGACAAATAGAAATTCCTCAACGTCTGGAATTCAATGTTGTGTTCGCAGTTGCAAAAAATCGAGACGACAATGCGAGAATCTTAGATTATTTAGATTCCCCGCTGCTGATTTCGTGTTTGGCCAAATTTGGCGCGAAAAATGCAATATATCTTATGACGACTATAACCGAAAACTGTATATTTGTGAAAATCATTTCTCCAGTACTTATGTAGGAAAAAGGTTTCTAAAAAAGGATGCGATTCCAACCTTAAACTTAGACGAAGATCATGAGATTTCGGATGAAGAATTTTTAGAACCAGATTCTTCATTGAAACGACCACGTTATGATGACATAGTATGCAGTAATTGCGAAAAAAACGTCAAAATAACCCATTATTACAAAAAGAAATACAGCGACCTATTAAAAAAATTCAAAAAAATTAACGAAAAATTGCGAAAAGAAAAGCGCTTTATTTTAAAATCCAAGAATTGTTGTTCAAAGACTTTAAAAAATTCAATTGATTCTTTAAAACATATCAACTTGGAATCCAAAACATTTTGTAAACTTTTACTTAGCACCCGGCCAAAAGAATATTCTGACGAAGTGAAATATTTAGCGCAAAATATTTTTTATATTTCACAATCAACATATTCTTTCCTAAGAGATAAGTTAAATTTCAATTTGCCACATATCAGCACCTTAAATCGGTGGGCTCCAATAAAGTTCCTTCAGCCCGGTATCAACAATGTGGCTTTTGAATTCATTAAAAAGATGTGCTTAGAGTTGGAGGAAAAAAATGAAAATAATATGGTTCTTTTAATGGACGAAATGGCAATACGTAGAGAATAACGATACAATCAAAAACTAGATTTAATTGACGGATTTGAATGCACAGGCTTCGAAAGAACAAAAAAAATTGGTAAGCAAGTATGTGTATTTATGTTGAAGTCCATGTTCTCGAGTTGGTGTTTAATTTTAAACTATTTTGTGTCAGAGAATGGATTAACAGCAGATACGTTGTGCAAAATAATTAAAGAAAATCTTAAAATTTTAAGCAATTTTGGTATAGTAGTGAACGTTTTGGTTTGTGATCAGGGGTCTTCTAATAGAAAGTGTTTCTCCGACTTAGGCGTATGTATAGAGAAACCATACTTTCAATTTCAAAATCAAAAAATTTATTGCATGTTCGATTTCCCACATTTAATCAAGTCATTGCGAAATGGTTGGCTTAAATGCGACTTGAAAACGCCTGATGGTTTAGTTAGCTTTAAAGTAGTTCAAGAGCTTTGGGAGAGGGAAGAAAATTGTAAAACCAAAATGTGCCCAAAATTGACTAGACAACACATATTTCCAAATTCATTTGAAAAAATGCGTGTTAAATTTGCCACGCAAGTGTTCAGTAAAACAGTTGAAGCTGCTATCAGAACAATTTCAGACATAAGTGGATTTAAAAAAATCACACAAGAGGTAGCGTTATCCACAGCTGATTTTATAACAAAAATTGATCAAATATTTGATTGCATGAATAGTGGATCTTTGTATGCAGATAACTGCTACCGATCTGCTCTTCAGATTAAGAAAGAATCGCACACATTTATTCAAACATTTTTATATTATCTAGAGGAAGTGAAATTTGTTGATGAAAAAAAACGAGTTTTCTTCCTAGATGGCATGAAACTATCCTTAAAATCGGTCCTTCTACTTGTAGATGAAATATTAAAAGATAATTCGGACAAGTTTTTTATTATGACAAAGGCCTTTAACCAGGACAAGTTGGAGAATACGTTTGCTGTGTTAAGGCAAAAAGGAGGTAATAATTGTAACCCCTCTGTAGCTGAACTTAATAATATCTTAGCCAGGTTATTAGCCTTTAAAATAATAAAGTTTAGCTCCTCTACCAATTGTGAAGAGACGCAAGATTCAATGACTAATTTAATTTCAAGCGCTTCTTTTAATGAGGATGTTTTGCAGGCTAATGGCGATGATAATGACAATGAAATCCTGGAAAATCTTGATCTAAGTAATGAGATGCACGAGGCGTATTTTGTAGGTGACACCTTTTGTAATCTGAAAGATATTAACTTAGAGCTGGTTTCCATGAGGTATTTTGTTGGATACGTAGCGTACAAAATCATTCCTAAATTAAATTGTGAAAAATGCGGTGACGAATTGAGAAAAAGGGATGAAGTTTTGACTGCTCCAAGTGAAATTTTTATTTTTCACAAAAATTATCAGTCAATTTCTGATTTTGGTAATCTTTTTGCTCCTTCCAATTCCCTAATGAATGTATGCATAAAACATATTTTAATTTTTCATAAAATCTTCGAAGCAGAACCTGAAAAAATTGGTATTAACCCATTAAAACCTGACCCCAGAAGGGCTTGTGCGATTTCCATAAAATTTTGCACACTCTTAGTAATTGACCTAATCAAGAAAAAAAATCAAGAAAATAATTCATACCCCCACCCCTTGAACCAGGAGGGTACGTTGCGCAAACGCAATTTGGGCCTTAGTCACATACAAAACATAAAATTAAAAAAAAAAAAAAATTTGTTTAAACTTATTTTTAAATAGTTTAGCATTACAAAATGCAGCCCACAAAGGGATTTTGATAGGTTTGAAGAATAAGTATTTTTAATTGAATTTCAAAAATTCCCCAAAAAAAACCTTTGACTTTGGATCGAAAAAAAGATATGAATATTTAAAAAATTTTGAAATTTCGGTATGACAGAATCTATTCGAATCCAATTCTACCCATTTTCAAGTCTTATATCTTTATGAATTACTTAATGTAGCGAAATTCCCAAACGTTGCGCAAACGCAACGCTCAGGGCTTAATGGGTTAAGGCACATGTTTTACAATCTTGTAAAAATGCTACACCTGAATGGTTCCATGGTGAGTGCTGTAACCATAGAGTCCAAATTTTAGATTTTCTTATTTTAGTTCTTCTACGAAAACACTGCATGTGGGCTGTGCAAAAAGGAAGTTTGAAAGAACGAAAATTGAAAATAATTGTTGGCAAATAAAAAAATTCTTATTAAAAATTATTATTTATGAAAGATAAATTTAAACGAAAGTAAAACAATAAACATAAAACCTTACAATAATATTCTTAATAAATAACTATAAACGCTCTTGTGCAACATGTTTGCACCCATATTTTACTACACCAAGTTCACGCATTTTTTTTGCTAATTGTAATTTGCTTGTGATTATAAAAAAGAAAGCAGAAATAACGACGCAACAATTACCAACAACATCAATGCTATCCCGCCTGCACGGCACAGCGCAAAAAACAGTATACCGCTAACTTTTTTTTGTTTGCCAATATTATAATGCTATTCCCCGCGACAACAAAAGCAGCGTTCATCGTCATGTTTATCAAGTGGCGCAACAGCAGCGAGAATACGAATGAGTACAGAAGCGACTTCAATTCACATGTTACGCCGAAGTTACAGAGATTTCTGCTGTTAGTAACAGAGATTTCTGCTGTCAATAACAGAGGGTACTACCAGCAGTACCCAAGTACAACGCGTTTGCTTGTATGAGATGCGCGTTCTATATTACTTCATATTCTTTGGTAATACCCTTTGCTTTGTATGACTGCAGCAAATCTTTTAGGCATTGACTCAATTAGGTTTAAAATTGTGGTTTCAGGTATTTTTCCCCATTCTTCTTTGAACTTAAAAAACGATTCGCCCCTATTACGAAAGCGTGTTCCACCCAGACGCTTTTTGAGAATGCCGAACAAATTTTCGATGGGATTCAAGTCCGGTGATTGGGCCGGCCAATCAAGGACTGTAATCCCATCTGAACTGAGCCACTCTTTTACCAACTTCGATGTGTGTTTCGGATCATTGTCGTGTTGAAACACCCATCGAAGTGGCATATTGTCTTCAGCATAGGGCAGCATCTGGTTTTCTAAAATATCCTTATAGACAAAGCGATCCATTTTTGTCGAAATTTCGTGTACAGGGCCAAGACCAAAACCAGAGAAGCATGTCCAAATCATTACATTCCCACCGCCATGCTTTACAGTTCCTTTGCAGTAACGTTATGATAACCGTAATTCTAAAAGAGTAGCTGAAGCTAACAGAGTTGCTTACGTTTTGCACAGCGAATTTAGGTATATATTTAAATTTCGTTGATTTTTTTCTCGTTAGTGAGGTTATATGTATTGCTTTGTAAATATTTGTTGTAATTCTAAGATTAAAAAAAATACCCAATTTTTTCGAATTTATCTCATTTGAAAATATTGTATTTTGTTCATAAGAAATGAAAAAGTTGCTTAGGTTTTGCACAATACTGTAAGTAAAGTGCCGATTAATTCAAAAACGAAAAATAAAGATACAAATATGTTTTTGGTACCGGGTTAAAATGGATAAAATTCTGCATCACTATGTGAAAAAGTTGTTGCAAAATAGCTAACCGTTTTCCCGCAAAGCACTCTGAAAGTTGACATTTATTTTCTGTTTTTGTGTTAAACAAAACGCGATAAACGCGTTTTTTCCTTTACTTCAACACGATTTGTTTTTTTGAATTTCAAAAAGTATTTCAAAATTTATTATGCAACCTTCATGTTCAGGTATTTCAGTAATGCATTGTGTATTTTGTTTTGTTAAAAAATGTTTATGAGTATTTTATTTTATTTTTTGTTTAAACTCTTGTCAATTTTGGACCTTTTCATAGACATATAGTTGTGAGTCTTGTGAGATCGAGCAAAACTGTTTTCATTAGCGAAAAGCTTAGATATTTCAGTAACATTTTATGAAAAAAAAGTTGCGCGAATGTTGCGCACTTTTCCAGCATTCCGATTTTTGTGTGCGAACTCAAGGGCCACTGGGCCATGTATGAGAACAAATAGAAATGAGCAAAATAATTTTTTAAAAAATTATTTATTTTTTAGATGAAAACAAATAAGCAAAAGGTTTTATTGTTTTTTCAAAATGCAAAAATATCTGCATCAATAATAGAAATCGATGTAGACTTGATAAAAATCATTCACAGCATTTTATGGTTGTTTCTAGTGAACATCAAATCGAAATAGAAAAATTGGATTATGGATTAAAAACTGTAAAATATTTTTTAAAATCCTATTCCTGGTAAAATATAATAATTTAATAATTGATTGGCACGACAGCCCGCTTACGCGAGACTAAGGCCTAGCTTCCCGCAGCCACCCGTGTTGTGCGTGTGAATTTGTACGTGGGTGGAAGGGACCTACAGTTTTATGCCGGTTCCGAACGGCAGGTTTTTCATAGGCAATTTTTACTCTCAGAGGTTTAGTACAGTAAATAGAGACAAATAAATCACATTTACTAAAAAAAAATACTTAATGGCTGAAATTTTGAGGGTGTGTTCGGGGGCATGTCCTGAGTCTAAAACTGAGTTTTCGTATTCGAGGGGGTGGGGGAAGATACTACCCCCTGCTTATTTAGGGGTGAGCTCGTTTTAATTCCTTATCTCCGGTGCTATTACTCGTACCGACAAGTCCGAGGGATCAAATTTGTGGGGAATAAAATTTCTATCTAATGATAATAAAATCGAGGTCATAGGTCGATAAGGTGAATCACAATGGCCGGTCAAAGGTCAAAAGTGAAGGAAGTTTTTCGTGAATATCCCGAAACCGAGAGTTTTTTCGCATACTGCTTCGATACCATTTTAAAGTACTTGAAATTACCTACAAAATGAGTGCTCGAACACTCATCTACTATAAATAGTTTGCCGTCAATCCAACGACCAAGTTGACCGCGCGCGCCGATGTTGAGCCGCGCACGGCGCGAGAAGTACTCATTGCGCATACATTGCACTCTCTACGTGCTCGCACGTACAGCGCGCGCGGCAAACTACGACAGCCCGCTTACGCGAGACTAAGGCCTAGCTTCCCGCAACCACCCGTGTTGTGCGTGTGAATTTTGTACGCGGGTGGAAGGGACCTACAGTTTTATGCCGGTTCCGAACGGCAGGTTGGGAGCTTTTTCATAGGCAATTTTTACTCTCAGAGGTTTGCCATTTCCAGCTGAGAGGACAGCCACCGGAAGAGAAAACGAGTTTCCCGTTATTTTTTTTTTAGGTGTTACTACATGCAAAATTCGAACTTGCGTCGCTCTGCATGCGACTCGCTGGACCGCGCACTAACCAACTGAGCCACGGCGGCTGAGTAATATTACTGTATTTAAATACAAAATAACTTAATATTTTTGCATATTCTTCTAAGAATCTTTTAAAATTTGATAAAGACAATAAAGTGGTTGTTGGGACGTCGACAAGTCAGAAAAAATTAAACTGAGCTAAAACGTGTAATTCGCAATCATTGGAATATGCTGATAAAAGTGTATAAAATCGTTCGATTTCTCTTGGGATTGGTATATTTATTCAACCAGTGCAAATTGGGGACAAATTCCGTTGGATTGTTAATAAAAAAACATAATTATTAACCGTAGATCGAGCTTTGTATCAAAAATGATACATTTGGTTTTTTGTTTTATTATAACTTCTTTCAGGATATAATTGATTGAACCACTCTTTGTGACTTTATTTGTGTTGGGATTATGCTTGTTTAGAACCATCTTTCACACTTTTTTAAGAAAGAGGGCGTGAGCAAATTGAAAAGTTTATAATTCTATCCTTTGTATCACTTTTGATACATATGGAATTTCGAACATTTCTATGCCATGGTGAATGTTATTTGCGTTCTGTTTCTTCATATGGCATGTGAAATGATTTGCTGATAGACGTGTAAAAACAATTCAGGCTTATATATATTGGAATATATCGATTTATGTGTGATTTTGTGGATTGTTGAAGTAATGTTGCGTCCACGATTTTTGACGTTGGAAGAACTAGTAAACGAGGTCTTGGATAACAGTTCAGAGGATGAATTCAAAAATGAAAACATATTCAATGGGGACATTGAAATAGACAGTGAAAGTGATTCATCTGAGCCTGATGGGAAAATTGGCACTAACCCTGGTGTTGACTCGAAAGACGACACTATTTGGAGCGACAAACCATACACTAGTGGTCGGTTGAGGAAGAAAAATTTCACAAAATTTGCGCCGATTCGTAATCTTTGGGATGAATGGGTTGAGCTACTTTCAATATTCTACAATCCTCACGACTCCATGACCTTTGATGAAAAATGACTGGTATTTCATGGCCGCTGCAAATTCCGGTAGTACGCTCTCTCTGAACCTGAAATGTATGACTTATTGTTGATTCAAATACGTGCTATGTATGGAAAATACATAAATACAAAAATAAATCGCGGGCCTAATATTGTCAACAATTCAAAGATATTGCCGGAAATTGTTTCTTTTTATAACACAACGAAAAGAGGTTGACAAAATTTTGGACTGCTACAGATGTAAATGGCTGTGTTTTTTAATATAATCGATATTGCGGCGCTGAATGCTTACACTGTTTACAATGAAATCAATCCTAAATGAAAACAGACCAAAAAGAATCAGAGACTAAGCGATTCTTGCATGAGCTTGCAATTTCGTTGGCTTCACCTTATATCTAGAACAGAAAGCAACTTCCAAGAAACAACGCATCTAAGGAGTTGCTTTCGAAACTTTTACATTGCAATTTTTAAAATCTGAAAATAATGAGACTGGGCTTCTGTAACAATTAACAACTGATAAATCATCTAAGAAGAACCGAGCAAGGTGTCCTAAATGCTACTATTCTGGAATGGGCAAACATAAATGGACCTCCTTATTCTACTACCTATCTGAAAAACCATACTGTAAAGACAAAAATATTTGCACAGATTGCACTAATAAATGCTTACTTTAAAAAGAAACCCCATTTTTAACACAATTTCCTACATTTTTTCATTTTTCCATATGAATTTTAGTATGTATCAAAAATGATACAAAGGATAGGATTCCTTATTTTTGTTGAAGCTCCATCTACGGTTAAATTAAAAAATTCAATTCAAAGTTTGCTCAAAATTATCCCATTCTTAATTATGTCATTTTAAAGAAAATATAAATGAAAAATATTGTTCGTCGTGCTTTGTTGTTTTGCTTTGGTGTTGATTGGTTTCTCTTGTTTGTTTGCTTGAAGTGCTAAAAGTAATATTGGAGCGATATTAGTAAGAAATTTTAATAAGACATACATTTTGTTATGGAATTTTAAACTTCAGGTATTTTTAAACCCGACAACACAACAAAACTTTAAAAAACAAATCGCGGAATATTTTTTAAAATTTTTTATAGAAATATCTTCAAAATGGGGTTTATAGAGTATATCCGTAGACAAATAATTATAAATCGGACTGACTTAGGCGGGAAATTGTACATATTCTAGTAATGCAAATATTAAGCTACTACCTATATTGTTGAAAAAATTCTTGACAGTTTTTGCCCCATTTGAGCAAAATATCAGCAAATATCTAAATCCTGCTACACCACGCCTACTAATATAATTCCACTATTATATAAAATACATTTTGGTTAAGATTTAGTATTTTATCAAAGCTTTATAAATTTTTTCCATTGAAGCGCATCGAAAAAGAAGTATGAGTATTATTTAGTATTATTAAATCTGTGGTCAAAATCGATAATCGCTTAGGTCGACTTTAGTTAAGGGTGCTTGAAAAGGATAAATCCAAAAAATTTATCTCCTGCCATAGTTCCCCTAATTAAAACATTTAATTGAAGAACAGAATTTTGAAGTTCTAGAAGCGGAATAAAGGGCATTGCGAAATTTGGAACTTGAGTCAAATTTCGAAAATCTTGGTTTATAACCATTTTGGGGGATGTTTTAGAAAAAAACACGATATTAATGAATTTATGTTTCCGCTTCTTTGACAGTTTATTGGTACTGTAAATGCGTTTCCGCATAGTAGTCCGAATTAAATTTAATTAAAGATTAGAAAAGAAAATGTTAACTGAACGCTACTGTTCACTCGATTTATCTTCGAAAAGTTTATTAGGGGAAACTTTTACGGAAAAAGGGATCCACCAAAAAACTTACTTTAAGTATATAATTAAAGCATATAAAATTTGTTTATGTGCATTTCTTTAACTGAATTACATTGCCTCTTTCTCATTTGTATAAATAAAATTTTTAATGTGTTTTGGAACTTAGTATTTCATTTAGTGGTTGATGAATCCTTGCGGTTTTTACACTGTTAAGAAAACATGCGTTTGTACTACTCAAAGTTCATAAATACTACTCAAAAATCATAATTTGTACTACTGAAAAAAATTTGAAAACGGCAGCACTGGTGTATACAAAAACTCGCTGCATACGATCTCTCATGAACGAATACGTAGGCAACGGTGCTGCCGAACGTAGTACTATAGTAGTATTTTACTACTATTTCGTCATTTGTACCGTACAGGCGAATTTACACTACTATTTTCTGAAATATAAGTGTACAAGCAAAAAAAAAGTACGATATAAAAGTTATGGTATGCTTCGATGTTAAAAAGCAATTTGGCGAACACATAAAATGGTCTTTTCGCTTCCACTTTGGGCCTTTATTGAGAAAATTTTGGTACATAAAATTTTAGTTGAGTGGCAAGCGTAATCTAAGTAAGGCTATTAGAAAAGAATATACTGAAACGAAAAGGTACTCTGTGGTGTGCATGAATGCTTTTGCAAGCATACTTTTAGGCATGCACTATGAAGTACGGCAAACTTGTATAATTCGCTTGGTATAGTCCGATATGGCAGGGTTCGCGATGGGCTGTGTGAGAATGGTCGAGCATTTTCCAATTGGAAGTTGCAAAAAACTTCGGCGCGATAAAAAAACTGGTATAAAAGCAGCAGTGTGCAGCGTAGTGAGTCGAGTCTGTGTTGAGCAAGCAATGGGGAAACATGCAATAGTAGTAGTCTAAAGTAGAACAAGTGTAAATTTGTAAATAAAGTGATTGTTAGTTTGACTACGTTTTCGCTGAATAATTGAAGTGTTTTATTTTCCAACACAATAAAAACGAACCTTGGAATTTTCGTAACATTTGGTGTCAGAAGTGGGATTGTGTTACTGAAGATAAAAATGAAATAAAATTATAAAAACGCAGACAAGGTTAAACTCGAGCTGCTGAAGGTGGACCAGCTGAAGAAGGAGCAGGCTGTCTGGAATTTGCCGACTGCTGGCGGTAAGGTGGAGTTGCAGCTGCGCTTGCGGGAAGCATGTGAGGCACGAGGCGTCGATTGGACTGTGCACAAGTTCGGAACGCAGGAACAAGAGGCGTCGGCCAAGATGGAGGAGTCGCCTGCTGGTGCTGCGTCATTGCAAAGTACGACTGCAGTGGCTGCGCCACTACAAGCATTGGACATGAGCCAGTTAATGGTTGCACTTAAAGGCATGTTTGAGACTTCCAACCGTGAAATGGCAACCAAAATGGAAATCGCGAAATGGCAGCGAAACTGGAAACCACGAATCAGAAACTTTCGGCGCAAATGGCAGCGAAACTGGAAACCACGAATCAGGAACTGTCGGCGCAAATGGCAGCGAAAATGGAATCGGCGAACCGAGAAGTAGCAGAGCGCATGGAAACCAAACTCCAGAAAAATGCGGAAAAATTGGAAAATGCTAATCGCGAGTTGTCCAGCAAACTTCAGGAAAATTCTGCGCGCTTGGAGCAGAAAGTGGAAGAGATTTCGAACAGGATTAATGTGAAAGTTGAGCACCTGGAGACGCGAGTAGAACATTTAGACAAAGGAATTGACAGTCTGGAGGATTCGGTAAACAGAAAAATCGACGAGCGGCTTAGAGAGGTACAGCTGCGAGCAAGGGTGCAGTCGGTTGAGGAAAGTGTTGCCATAGCAGTGCCTACTTATGATGGTACTACGTCGTTCGACACATTCAAACTACAATTCAATATGGCTGCTTTGGAGAGTCAGTGGACCGATGTTAGGAAAGGTCGGAGACTGATACTGGCTCTAAGAGGTCCTGCGGCTGAGGTAATAAAAACAGTTGCGGAAGGTTTGAGAGGTGATTACGAGACCGTCATAAGGGCGCTGGCAGCCAGATACAGTGACGAGCACAACAAAATGCTGTATTATTGCGAGCTGAAGAGCCGTAGGCAAAGAGCCAACGAGGCGCTGCAGACGTATGCAGCAGACATTGAGCGGCTCGTACAGTTAAGTTACCCGAAATTCGGCGCTGATGACCTCGAGATGATGAAGATTGAGTCATTTATTGAAGGTCTTCATGACCCAGAGACACGTCGCAGTTTGTTGATGATGGGCAAGCCGACATTCCTCGAGACGGTGACAAGCGCATTGACGTAAGAGGCGGCCTGGAGGGGAAGTTTTCGACATTCATCTGCGGAAAGGCGACGAGCCCAATCTGGACGTATCACGCAAAGCCAGACAGTGAGCTCGGAGGCACCAGCGGGGCTGCTGGCAGTGTCACCTAAAGTCAGTTGCTGGCGATGGGGCAAGCAAGGCCACATATCACGGGACTGCCATCTGCGAGAAAAGCGTTCCGGACAACAGACGTCGCCAAGAAGGGCTGACGCTCTGCCACACCATTCGTGCAAAACCGAGCGCAGGCATAATTCGCAAGCTGAAAACGAGGGACAAATTGTGGATGTTTGGTCAATAAGAGTTTTGCAGGAGGAAGATTGGCTTGCGGAAAGGCTACAGAAGGACCAGCGCAAGGATACGGATCTCGCGAAGATCATCAAAGGCAAAGCGCAGAGATTACAGCCGGACTGGCAGGAGATGGCTGGTGAGAGCCCGATCGCGAAGGCTTACTGGGCACAGTGGCAACGACTGCAGGATGGCTGCCTATACCGCGAGTGGGAGAGCAGGGATGGCAGGACCAGAAAATCCCTAAAAGTGGTCCTGAGAGGCCGAATCGACGATGTCATCGAGGCAAACCATAACGACTCCAGTGGAGGGCACCTAGGCATCGCAAAAACTGTCGCCAAGATAAGAAGTCGGTTCTATTGGGTAGGATGCCAGGAGTCTGGCGCTGAGTGAATCAGAGGTTGTAATTGGTGTTCGGCTGCGAAAGGGCCGAGGAGGAGATCGCGGAGCACTCAAAAAGTCGAAAGCAGGTTGACAGCGAGCTATGGTCCACGGGCTAACCCAGAAGGATTCCAAGAAGGCGATCTGGTAATGCTTTACAACCCGCAGCGGAGGAAAGGTTTGTCTCCAAAACATCCAACATCATGGGAAGGACCGTGCAAAGTCGTGGCGAAGATTAATGACGTGGTGTACAGGGTTCAACGCTGCGGCAACAGAAACGCCAGGTTGAAAGTAGTCCATTTGAAGCGCCTGGCGTCTTACTCCGGCGGAGCCTCGGTACTTGTTCGGGACGAACAAGTCTAAGTGATGGGCAGTGAAACGAAGAGGCACTCTGTGCTGTGCATGAACGCTTTTACAAGCATACTTTTAGGCATGCACTGTGTACAGTACGGCAAACTGGTATAATTCGCTTGGTATAGTCCGATATGGCAGGGTTCGCGAGAAATGGGCTGTGCGAGAATGGTCGAGCATTTTCCAATTGGAAGTTGCAAGAAACTACGGCGCGATAAAAAACTGGTATAAAAGCAGCTGTGTGCAGCGCAGTGAGTCGAGTCTGTGTTGAGCAAGCGATGGGGAAACATGCAATAGTAGTAGTCTAAAGTAGAACAAGTGTAAATTTGTAAATAAAGTGATTGTTAGTTTCACTACGTTTGCGCTGAATAATTGAAGTGTTTTATTTTCCAACACAATAAGAACGATCCTTGGAATTTTCGTAACAATACAAACATGTAACCGAACTGAACATTGCCGAAGGACGAAATTTAAACCAACGTTGCCATTTTTTAACAATAACAACAATATTATAATAAAGAACGTACGGCAATGAGTTTTAAAGTCGTCTTTGCCGTTTTTTATTTCTTACCAAATATCCTTGGCTTGTGAGCAACTATCAGTTGTGTTTCAAGGTGACACCTTTTAACCGTGTTGCCAAATGCTGTTCGTACAATACTTCACAGGATTGTAAATATATGACATAAGCTTTTGATAAAGTGTTTAACTTTGAAAACAGCGCAACGGATGCGATACCCAAAAAAGAACATCATGAAATAGTCTATACTTCTATACTATTATATAAAAACAAGTGTGACGTTTTTTTGAGCCACAATCAGGCAAAAACCACTGAACCGATTTAGATGAAATAAGCACCAAACATTTTTTTATCTGGGGGAATGGTACATAGGCTATATGAGAATGATCACGCCCCCTTCTTACGCCCGCTATGGTAACAAAACTCATATATGGCATGCTTTTGAAAGGCAATATGGGTATCAAGCGTGTCATTGCGGCAAACATAGGCTATAATATAATCGGCCACGCCCACTTTCCGCGCCCACTAAACTCACAGAACAAAGCTACGGTACATGTCGGTAAATAAGTATTAATATCAAATGATTCTGTATTTCATGTTAACATAGGATATATAAGATTGACCACGCCCACCTGATATGCCTTTTCGCCACGCCCACTATAATAACAAATCAGCCATGGTATATTTGTCGTAGTATTATGGGTATTAACCGATTCAGCGTGTCACTGCGGCAAACATAGGCTATAACGTAATCGGCCACGCCCACTTTCCGTGCCCACTAAACTAACAAAACGAAGCTACGGTACATGTCGGTGAATCAGTATTAATATCAAATGATTCCGTGTTTCATTGATGCTAACATAGATTATATAAGATTGACCACGCCCACCTGATATGCCTTTTCGCCACGCCCACTATAATAACAAATCAGCCATGGTATATTTGTCATAGCAATATGGGTATCAGACGCTTCAGCGTGTCATTGCGGCAAACATAGGCTATAATATAATCGGCCACGCCCACTTTCCGTGCCCACTAAACTAACAAAACGAAACTACGATACATGTCGGTAAATCAGTATTAATATCAAATGATTCCGTGTTTCAGTGATGTTAACATAGGATATATAAGATTGACCACGCCCACCTGATATGCCTTCTCACCACGCCCACTATAATAACAAATCAGCCATGATATATTTGACACAGTAATATGGGTATCAAACGATACAGCCGTTCATTGCGGCAAACATAGGCTATAATATAATCGGCCACGCCCACTTTCCGCGCCCACTAAACTAACAAAACAAAGCTACGGTACATGTCTGAAAATTAATGTTGATGTAAAATGATTCTATGTTTTATAGCGGTAAACATAAGCTATATAAGGTTGACCACGCCCACCTTTTATGCCTTCCTGCAATGCCCATTATGATGACAGAAATTAACTGTGGTATATTTGTGCAAAACAATATGGATATAAAAAATTTTGCGAGTCATTGCAGCAAATATCTTTATGTTGTACATAAAAATTATTGTATGTTTGTTTGTTGGTCCCACGACACTAAAACTCAAAAACTAGACAGCCGATTAGTTGAATTTTTCACGGAATATTCGTCTTGAGTAAGTCTCGGTAAACCACATAGTGTGAATACGACCCGGTAGGTAGACGTGGCATCTCCTATACAGCTTAAATTTTCAATATGGAATATTTTTGTAATGAGAAGTCAGACAGCATTAAAATTTGGTGCGGGGCCACCGCTTAGAAGTGCCGTTTCACTGGTAAAACTTTGTGAGCGTTGGACAAGGGGCGTGGCACTTTTTAAGCAACTCAAATGTTTTGAATAACTGTGGAATTACAAATCACACATCAAAGATTTAAGATTTAGATGTGCCCTTTGACTTTGAATGCGGTGGGTATTGGACGGAATTGGAATAGCTTCGGAACAATAAGTTGGAAAGCTTTAAAGTTTGTATACATATCATAGTCCCATAGATGTGTCATTCTATTAGCAACAATTTTATGGGCGTTGAACAAGGGGCGCGGCATATTTTTTGTGACTGAAATTTTCCGTGTAACTTTGGAACTAAAAGTCGCATATCAATGAAACCGGGTCATACCGTTCGACTGGATTAATGGATTGGGCATTACATAAAAGAGGTGTGGTATCGCACATAGAGTATAGTATGAAGAAACTTATTTCATTATTTATTGGGCCCATTGACTTCAAGCTTGCGTGCAAGGCAAGCAACTAGTAGCGTAATATTACTGTATTTAAATACAAAATATCTCAATATTTTTGCATATTCTTGTAGGAATCTTTTAACATTTAAAAAAGACAATAAAGTGGTTGTTGGGACGTCGCACAGTGTCGCGATCCCATATAAGCTGTGGCCAAAAATACTTAGCGTTGTCCTATCTCGACGAAACTTGGTGAGATCGTTTTCGGTATCAAAATTAAGAAATTTGCAAAAAATCATTTAAGGCAGGTTTCTACCTTGTGCGGCCGAGAAAACATGTTTTTTTTTAAAAATTTTTGATGGGAAAGTTTTTAAGATAAACACTGGAAAATTTTTTCAGATGTAGGTATATGTTTATTGTACAAGTAAAAAAAGTTTCAAGATAAAATATGCAAAGGGGGGAGGGGACCATCGAGCAATGGCGGCAGGACTTCCTTACTCGCGGAAGTGCTGCCGCTGTTTGAGATGACTTGAAACACAAAAATGAAATTTTTTCTTATTCTGTATCCTTTTGTCTATGGCTGGAACTAGGATTAAAAAAAAATGAAAAATGAAGGATATATGCGATTTTGACTAAAAAACTCAATTTTTACCTACTTTTTCCAATACAAATTTCTATTTTTAATGAAAAAACATTATTATTTCTTGAAGATCCTAGTTCGGGCCATAGCTAAGACCTTGATAAATGACTCTTTAAAATTTCGTAGCTATTGCTCAACTCGTGTGGCCTAAATCACTTCCGCAAGGTCAAAAAATGTAGTTTTGAGAAAAAGGCGTTCAAAGTTTTGCTTCAGTACTCGGCGCGCTCGACACCGCTACCTGTTTCGATAAATTGCTTCCGTAATTCGAAAGATTTCAACTTCAAATTTTGGGAGCGTATTCTACAATCATGTATTAATCCAAAAATGCATGAAAAAAAATCGATTATTTTGACCGCACAAGGTAGAAACCCCCCTTAAATTGAACCACCGCCACGCCCACCCCCCTTACGAAAGGAACTGTAATATTGAAATAACTTGCTTAATATTAGTGAAAGAATTATGAAATTTTGTATTTGTGCTTGAAATAATAACCTAAAAGCTCACACTAGAAATGGGCGGTCTGCCACGCCCACTTTCAAAACTATTCGCATTTTACTACAACTACAACTGTATTTTTAAAAGGCTGTTTATAATACCGTTCTACGATGTGATTTTAATTTTTAAGCTTTCTTAAACCTTAAAAGTGGGCGTGGCAGCTGGAGAATATTTATTAAGTGGCCAAAACTTTTCCTTCATGAATTCGTGTATTAATTTTTTCAGCTTGTGATACCATATTTTGGTATAAATGTTTAAATTTTTAAAGTGGGCGTGACATCCTGCCTACTTTTGAAGATACGAACAAAGTTCCCTTGTCTTTTATTGAGCTATATAACATTGTAACAGCTGTTTTGCCGCAGTTTTCATTGTGCGTCCCAAGCCATACTTCGAAAAATCGCAATTTTTGACTGTAGGTGCCATTACAAGAAGTAAAGTTTTAGGTGGGGACGCAGGTCAACGCAGCTAATTTTTTTTTTATTTGAAAGGTCGTACTTGTGGCTTTGTTTTGCACTAATCATTGCAGAGATGCATTGAGATGTTTTCTTGTTATCGTCTCCCAAAGTTAGCAATTTTTCTCACATTTCTTGCGCCAGACCGGGTTTTTTTTAAGCAAGCAACGTAACTTCGCATATGCTGATCAAAACAAAACAAACAAGTAGCACCTATTTGCCCAACTCTATATTTTTCTTACGTATGTAATTTTTATCCATACGCAGTACCTGTAAGCTAAAAGTGCTACTTACATTTAGCATAAAAATAGTGAGTTGCTCTGGCAAAAATACTGTAACGATAAGACAGTCTGTCGCTGTGCAAAGCAACCCTGTCGCTACGCGCCACGCTATAATTCAATCTGGCAACGATGACCGCGATGATGGAAACTTTTAGTCCAACATGGCAATGATGGAAACTTTTAGTCCAACCTGGCAATGATGGTCGCGATAATGGAAACTTTTAGTCCAACCTGGCAATGATGGTCGCGTTCATCATGGAAACCTTTAGTCCACTCCGGAATGTGCGAGAACGATCTGCGCGATGGCCGGACAGGTATAAAAGGCAGCCGGGTGCGGCGCAGCGAGTCAGTCTGATTTTGACTACTGAAGGTGCCACACGGAGTAATTAAGCAAATAATTAAGTGTAGAGACAGTACAGTGTGAAATTTGCGAAATAAAGTGTTTGTTGGTTTTCATTGACTACGTTTGGATAATTAAAGTTGTTTGATTTTCAAATTGCACAATCCAGTGATACGTACTAGCCCACTAGAACTAGCATTCGTGACAATACTTTCCAAGAAAAGGCTCAACTTTGTGGATGGCTCCTGCTTACATTTATTATTTGTTTTACGAAATATTTTGGATTTGTCTTATTGGGAGTATTATCCCACCATGTATGTAAAAAAAATATCATGTTTGCAACATCGACTTTTTGTATTTTTGGCCACACTCGCGACACTGTGCGTCGTCAGAAAAAATTAAACAGAGATGAAACGTGTAATTCGCAATCATTGGAATATGCTGATAAAAGTGTATAAAATCGTTCGATTTGTCTTGTGTAGTGGTACCGCATGACCACTCATGCCAACACTATAGCGCACAAGCCAATCAGCAAGACCGACGTGCATCGAACTGTGCGCGCGCCACTTTGTTTACATTGCAAGTGTCAAGTGTCGCATGCACAAGAACGCCGGCGTCACTCAAGTGGCCTGCACTTGCACAAGCGACACATGTCACAACACATGTGGGCACTTGCACCGATCGCGCATGCGTTGACCTACCTACCGCAGGTCAACGCAGAGCGCTGGCCCACTTTGGGAAAGTGCCGCGTCGTCGGATCTGACCCGCGCTGTGATTGGTACGACGCGAATGGACTGGAAATAGAGGGAGGAGCACTGGAATTGCCGCTCCGTATAACGGTTTATGAAATTAGTAGGGGAATGGGTCCGGTTGTGGGCACCTTTTTGTTTTTGGCTCATAACTTTTTACCAAGTTCTTCTTAATCGGACATATGGACATCTATGGAAAGCTAGAAACCTTAGCTAACAAGTAATGATAAAAGTAAATCGATTCCGTCAAATAGAAAATTTTTTTTTAAATTTTGTAAAGTAGTCATTTTTAACAAAAATTTTTTTTTGGTTCGGTTGTGGGCACCCTTGGAAAATCTGCTGGAAACGAGGAAATATTAAGAAAAATCAACACGAATATAGAAAAATATTAAGTTTTAATTATTTGAAGCACAATGCATGCATGTGAAGTAGCTGGTACGCATGTCGGCACACTTTAGATGGACGGGCATTTCAAAATGTAAGTGAGCAAGTCATTCTCCTGGGCTGTCAAGAAGACCTAAAGTAAAATGAAATTCAACCTAATTAATCAACACTCTTCAAGTGCTGTGACGTGAAGAAGGTGGAAAACACCAGTTAACCTGATTCGATAACATCCACGAAAAGAAGAAAAAGAAGAAAACACCACCGTCGACAGCTTTGATGTCTCCGAAATTTTCTTCCACCTTCTTTTTGTAGCGTTGGAGATTTGTTTGGGGAAATCGCATACGCTGCGGCAGTCGATTTTGTGGTTAGCTAATCTACAGAACAATGTTAAATTACATCCAGCACATTAAAAAAGATATCGGACGATTTTTGTTATTTACCCTCGGAAGATATAGCTAAAACAACCAAACAATGCGTTAAAAGACCATTTTTGATGAAATAACTTACCAAAACTTACAAAATCACTAAAAGACGGGTGCCCACAACCGAACTAATTGCGGTGCCCACAACCGAATTTGGCAGCCATTTTGAGAAGTAGTGAAAAATTTGTTCGGGGTAAACATATTGGTTGTAATCAATATTGGATCACAAAGTATAATAAATTAACTAAATAAAAATGCATTTTACTCGCCTTCTCGACGGATTCACTTCGATTTATGACACCATTTAAAATGTGTAAAAAAATTTTTGTCTTATTTTTTAAGCACAGAAAGATATATATGGTCTCAGCACAAAGCAGGCGTGTCTGTTCGACTTAGTATTTGGCACAAAAAGATCGTGGTTCCATAATGAACAAATGGCCTTAGTCAAAAAAACCCAGCCTGCTTTCTATCAAGAGATACGAAGGGGTGCCCACAACCGAACTATGCCCACAACCGAACCTTTTACCCTATATAAGACACAAATGTTGGAAAATAAAATCAGCTTTATGACGAAAAGCAACCAGCTTGTTTCTTTCTGATCACTGCTCAACAAAACGTCGGCTTTTTAGCCACTTGCGACTGGCGCGACTCGCCTTCATAGTAAGCCAAACCGAACTCAATCGATTGACTGTAAACTTTGCACAACCACAAACGCATACTGCCTTTTTCCACCACATGGCGATCCTGCCATGGTGATCCAACAATAACTATTTAATTTATATTTTAACTATTATAGTAATATTACTTATTCTACGGGAAATACATAAATATTACAAAAATTATGAAAAAAAATTAATATCGAAAAATGTTAAAATCAGCACAATAGTTCAAAAATAAACTAATTTTCATGTACAAATACCAAAATTATCCCTAGTAAACATTACAGCAAAAAAAAGAAATTAGATAATATGGACAGAAGACAGAAAAACAGACCAAAACCAGAACAGACGGTGTTAGAAACAGATGAACAGAAAAAACTACAATTTTTGACTAACCATTGGCAACTAATTGGAATGCCAAGAAAACCGACAATTGAAGACGTCAGGAACCCTACGACACTACAAGAGGAGACATTACGAATGCTTAACAGGTTCAATCTTCGGTTTTAAGAATTGTAAATGGAGGACATTTTCGACGAACTGAATAGAATCCTAACAAACTTACGAAAGACACCAAACCGCAGGTACACAAAAGAGACATTAGCGAAAAACAGCAAACTATTGCTGAATTAAAAGAACGGTTTGAACAACAGTTAACAGCACAAACGGACAAAGAACAAACAACAGGCATAAAAATAGCCTTTAACAAGACATACTACGACATTAATGAAATACTAAAACTGAAACAGACCAATACCAATTCAGGGGAAATACCCAAGGCAACCAACATGTCTACATTTAACATTGAAACGGCTATGAAAGCCATCCCGAACTTTACAGGGAATTTCAAAGAACTAGAAACTTTCAATAAAATCGCAGAACTGATCAACAAAAAACTTGACACGGTTGGCAAAATAGAGCTGCTAGAATTCATATTCTACGCCAAATTAAGTCTGACAGTGAGAACAGTACTCGGCAATAATATTCCAACCACACTTGAGGAATTGACAAAGTTACTAAATGAACGATATAAGAGCACAGCTACAGTGCCTCAAATTCAAAACCAACTATCCTGCCTAACCCAAAGAAACCTTGATATCAATACATACAAAAACAAAATACTAAACTTGATTGCAGAATTAAACAAGTTAAAAATTATCCAAGCCGGTTGCGACACAACCATCTTAGAGCGAAACGTCATTACAAAAATAAACGAACAATATAGCTTAACAGTCTTCAAAAACGGACTAAACAGCGAATACAAACAAACAATTTTTGCAGCAATGCCAAAAACTTTTAACCAAGCAGTCGAATTGGCGTTAGAACTGGAAAAGGACAACAAACAAGCTCAGGCAAGAGTGATGTTTATCAACAATACAAACAGGAACGGCAACAACCGAAATAACAACCAAAATAGAACAAGCAACAGAAATTTCAACCAACAATACAACAACAACTATAGGAACAATAGCCAACAAGCTAACTACAACCCCAGAAATAATCAAAATAACTATCAACCGAATCCTCGCAACTCATACAACAACGGCAGACCAAACAATCACACTGCCAACACAAATTTCAATAACAGAAATCAAAACCAAAGGAACTATAACCAAAACAACAGAAACTTCAATCAAAACCCAAGGTACAACAACAATGCAAACCGAAACCAAAATTTCAACAACCATGGTCGCCCTACACACATCAATTATATTCAGGAAAACTCGGGCGACCCGGAGGAAGACAATCACATTCCTCCGGGGGAGCAGTAACAAATGAACAAAGAATCTACCTAATATCAGAGAATCTAACAAACTACGTCACACTGAAATGCAACCAATTTAATAAGCCTTTAACATTCCTCATTGATACCGGAGCAGACATATCACTTTGTAAAACAAATAACGATGACAACCTTGAGATCAACACAGAAAACACATGTAAACTAACAGGAATTTCCACACAAAAAATAGACTCACTGGGAACATTGAAACTGACATTCCCACTAAGACAAACCAAAACAGAATTAAACTTCCACATGGTCAATGAAGATTTCCCAATCGTAACAAATGGAATCATAGGAAGAGACTTTCTACTCAAATACATGTGCAAAATAGACTACGAAACCCTCACACTAACAATGATAATAAATGAAGAAGAACACATATTTCCTATAACAACCAAACCACCACCACACACCTCACACACAATACCGCCAAGGTGTGAAGTAATATTACCAATTAACATAAATATTCAAGAAGACAGTGTAATACTAAACCAAGAACTTGCAAACGGAGTATTTTTGGCAAATTCCATCGCACCAGCAAAAGGCAAATGCCACGTAAAAATAATTAATACAACAGATAGAACAATAACAGTAAAAAACATCCGACCAAAAATAGAAAACTTGTCTAGTTACACAATAATGAAAACAAACTACAACACCAAAAGTCCCAACAATGAACGATTCAGAAAACTAATATCAACTCTCAAACTAGACAACCTAGACGAACAAACAGAAGCAGAACTTAAAACCATCTTCCGAAAATATCAAACAGTTTTCCACCTGGAAGGAGAAGAAATTACAACAAACAATTTCTACACTCAACAACTTAACCTAGAAGACTCAACTCCCATATACATAAAAAACTACAGATTACCGCAAACACAGCAGGAAAAGATAAAGAACCAAGTACAAAAATTAATAGACAACGATGTCATTGAACCATCAACTAGTCCATACAACGCACCACTATTACTAGTCCCAAAGAAAAGCGGAGACAATACAAAAAAATGGCGATTAGTCGTAGATTACAGAAAACTAAACGACAAAATAATAAATGATAAATTCCCGCTCACACGACTAGAAGATGTTCTTGACATACTTGGCAGAGCAAAATACTTCTCAACTTTAGACATGACAAGCTCTTTCCATCAAATACCATTAGACCAAGATTCAAGACCACCCACAGCATTTTCCACACAAGATGGACACTACCAATTCAAAAGATTACCATTTGGACTCAAGATATCATCAAACAGCTTTCAACGAATGCTCACTCTAGCACTAAGTGGACTTAGCTCAGAAGCATTTCTCTACGTCGACGATATAATAGTATTTGGATGCTCACTAAAACACCACAACGAAAATCTGACCGACTACAACAATACAACTTAAAACTAAATGCAAGCAAATGCCAATTTTTAAAACCAGAAGTCATCTACTTAGGACATTTAATCACAGATAAAGGTATCAGAACAGATCCAATAAAATGCGAAGCAGTACTAAAATATCCAACACCAATGAATGCTGATGAAGTACGTCGATTTGTAGCATTTTGCAACTACTACAGACGCTTCATACCAGAATTCGCATCAATAGTAAAATGTCTTAACTCTCTCCTTAAGAAAGGTACACCTTTCATTTGGTCAGACGAGTGCAAGACAGCTTTCGAAACACTAAAACAGAAGTTAACAAACACACCAATATTACAATATCCGGATTTTAACAAGACCTTCATATTAACAATAGACGCTTCAGACTTCGCCCTAGGAGCAGTATTATCACAAGGAGAACTTGGACATGACCTTCCCATTTCATATGCAAGCAAATCATTACAGAAACACGATATCAATAAACCAATAATAGAAAAGGAACTTTTAGCTATACATTGGGGAATAAACTACTTCAGACCATACCTCTACGGAAGAAAATTCATTGTTGTCACTGACCACAGACCACTGGTATCTCTATTTTCACACAAAAACCCGTCATCGAAAATGACAAGAATCAGACTAGACTTATCTGATTACGACTTTGAAATCATATACAAACAAGGAAAAATCAACACAAATGCAGATGCTTTATCTCGCATAAAAATCGACAGCGACACACTAAAGGCAATGATTCCAACACAGGAAAATGACACAAATAACGGCAAGCAAATGGAAATACTGGCAATTACAAGGAGCAAGGCAGCAACATTAGGAGCAAAAGTAAATAGCATGCACAATGAAGAAAAAGAAAATATTTATGGTACCAAGACACGCGATAATAGGAAGAACATATCTCAAGAGCCTGCGCAACTCTACATATGGGAATGTACCTCCATAAACGACTTGAAGAATATGAGAAGATTAAATTTTGAAATAAAAGAAAAGCATCGGCCGATGATACATATTGACAATTATGAAGTGCACGTGACTTGTAGCGATGACCCTTTGAATCTAGATTCAATGTTGGAGAAACTACACAGTTCACTAAAGAAACTGCAGATAAAGGAGCTAGCCCTTTGCAGAGAAAATTTTAAGTTTGAAAATATCACAATGAATGCATTCAAGGAAAGGTATAAAGAAATAAATAAAGATAAATGCTCGCCTACAAAACTACTTATATACAACGCTCCACGAAATGTTCAAAGCAAATTACAGCAGTACAAACTAATTGACGAATATCATAACGCCAGCACAGCCGGACATTTAGGAATTCGAAAAACGATTCTAAAATTAAAACAACGATATACATGGAAGAACATGAGACAAATGGTAAACGAGTTTGTCAACAATTGCCTGACCTGCTGCAAGAATAAAACAATTAGGCACACTAAAGAAGAACTGGTCAAAACAGACACGCCAGCAACAAGCTTTGAAACCATTACCATTGACACAATCGGACCATTAAGAATATCAAATGAATTCCGCTACATACTCACAATGCAATGCGATTTAACAAAATTTATTATTGCACACCCGATGGAAACCAAGGACGCACGAACGACAGCAAAAACTCTTGTAGAACAGTTCATTCTCAAGTACGGTTGTTTTAAAACGTTGAAATCCGACCGAGGCACCGAATTCACAAATGAGCTAATGCACAACATATGCCCAATTACTTGACGTGCGACAAATTTTTTCGACGCCTTACCACCACCAAACAATTGGCGCACTTGAACGCAACCACAGAACATTACACGAATACTTACTTGCTTTTACGAACGATTATGAATGGGACAAATGGGTACCATATTACACTTTCGCGTATAATACAACACCACATGTCGAAACTCTGTACTCACCATATGAATTAGTTTTCGGCAAATTACCGTCACTACCATGTGACAAAATAAACAAAACCCAACAAATTTACGACATTGACAACTACGCTAATGAATTAAAAATTAGGTTACAAACATCAATAAATAAGGCTAGGAATATGATAGAATTAGCCAAAGATAAAAGAAAACTAAAATACGACACCAACACTAATGTAACAAACTTAGAAGTAGGAGATTTAGTATATGTAAAGTTAGAGACACGTAAGAAACTACAAAGTCCATACCACGGACCGTACAGAATAGTTGAAAGGAAAGGAGTAAATACAGTAATAGATATTAATGGAAAACACAAAGAATTACATAACAACAATCTAAAAAAATACTTAGGAGATAAACATTAAATGTAAAGACTAAATATAGACATTAATCTAAGACAACAAAAATAAAATACATTTTAAGAAAACATACAATTATTATAAGAATATAAATTAACTACATAACCAATACGTTATCAATAAAATCAAACTCGTTTTATAAGATAAATATCATATTGTAAATTTATTTGATAACAGCTACTACAACATTGTAAAACAATTCCAATGCCCCCCCCCCCCGAAATTCTAAAAATTTTTCCAAGGAATAATTTTTCGCGTAAGGGTGTAGTGGTACCGCATGACCACTCATGCCAACACTATAGCGCACAAGCCAATCAGCAAGACCGACGTGCATCGAACTGTGCGCGCGAATTACGTATATTAATAATTCAAACAACTTAAGTCGAAAGAAAAATTAAATCCGTCTTTATTGAGCTTGGTCTTAAGACTAACTTTCCGAAATAGCGAAAGTTCGTATGAACCCAAAAGGTGATAATGCCGAGTAGGCATTTTGAATCAATTCCAGTGCATTGACTGTTTGAATCAGCATGAAACGGTCAGTGCACTGGTAATTGCTTACTCGGTAAATTGCGAAATATTCGCTTAGCCAGAAGGTTGGTGTGGAATTGGGGCGTTAAGTCAATGGACGTAACTCTTCCCCCCTTGGTCTCGCAATTCTCCTGAAGTTGCGATTGGAGATTGGGCCTTGTGTTTTCATACATACTTGACATACTATTGTTTCACATTGATTTTGTTTCTTTATACATTGTATTTCTCTTTGAGTTTTTCTATAGTGTCGTCTTTTACTGACTTATTTTGGGGTATTTCATTTCTGATTTGGATTTCAGTGGCTCTACGTTTACAATAGCATTGGATTATTAAAATAGAAATAATTATGATAGTAATTATGCTAATTGATAAGCTTCCTATGCCATAATTGATAATCTTGTGAAATTTTAATTCTTCGATGGCTTTTATGTTTTCCTCTTGGTTCAGGATTACTTCATCTAATGACAACTTTTTGTTTACATATGGTGTATTGTTTTTTGGAATGACGAATTGTTCTTTGAAATAGAATTTTTTATTTGAGAACTTTTTACCATCTATGGTAATTGTACAATTATTAAATGTAATAAAATAATTTCCATTGATTGAGATTTTCCTTTCATCGCAAGTACTATTCATTAGCTTGTTTTTGAAATTCTTTAGAATAATAGTGTCTTTATCGAGTTCAATAATTTCTTGGTTTGCATTTTTAATAAGAGCGCATTTCTTATGGACTACACAGTTTTTACTTTCCTTTAACTCAAAAATAGACTTGTTTTCCTCAAAGGTGTATGTTTTAGTTTTAATGTCTACGATATATTCCAGTTCGGACTCGATTTCAAAAGAATTAGTGTCGGGCATCGGTATTAGTAGTTTTTTTATAACTTTGATTGTGCTCACGGGTAGTTTTATAACAAATACTACATTTTCTTCTTTAGAAATAGCAACGCCTAGTCGAATATGTAGTAATTTTTTGAAATCAATGTCATATTTAATTATTTCATCGTTAGTGAGAATATTGAGTTGTAATGTACCTGTTCTAGCTGAGGCAATGTTTTGTTGGATGTGTTCGACTTGCTCTTTGAGTATGTTGAGTTTAAACATTTGTTGGAGAAACAGATTTGAGTTATACAATTGCTCGTTTTCTTTATTGATTTTGTTAACTTCTGGTTGAATCTTTTGTCTGTCGGAATTGATAGCATTTTTTAACTGGATAAGTGAAGTATTGAAGTTATTGTTGATTTTTATCTGTTGATTCATGTCATTTATTATATTGTGGTAGTTAGAGTCAACTACCGAAAAATGCTCTTCAATGTTTTGCCTATCATTATCATCTAGGGTACCATATAGCCACTTCATTGCTGTACCTAAGCCATTTATAAGTCCTCGTTTGTATCTATGTGGTATGATTGTATGAATTTTGTTTTTGACGTTGTATATTTCTGAGAGCATCATATTTTTGTAATTATTATCTCGTATGTGATTGGTAATTGTTTCGAATTGGTTAGTAATATTCAAAATCTCTTGCGGGTTTATAATATGTAAAATTATATCGTAGTCATTGACGATTTCCTCGACATTCATGTTGATTTCTGAGTAGCCTAAGTTTGATTCAATCCTCTCGAGTGTCATTGACTGGTGAGTTAACGGAATAAGGGCTAGAAGCATGATGCACCACATCGTTGTCTGAAAATTTCAAAGGTCTTTTAATGTTACTTTCATGAACGTTTTCGAGGTTGAATTTTCTAAACTTCGATTGCTCTTTGTGTCTCAAATTTGTGTAATTTTTGATAAACCCTTCCTGTCTATTTTCCTGATAATCCTCACGGTTAGCGTTCAATTTCGAGATAGAGTTTGTTTTCTTTGCTTGGGTGCGTTGTCTTAATTCAGCGCGGTCGATTTTGTTATTTTCAGCGTTAATGGGTGTGTCTCTGATAGTAGAATGATATGAGTTGTTATACTGTGTTACGGCTTTTAAAATTTGTTGTGTAATAGGGATTTTGTTGTCTAAGTTAAGGGCCCGAATTCTTTCTGTTAATGTATTATTGAATCTTTCTATGTCTGAGTTTCCTGTATGACTATTGGGTTTTGTAAAGTGGATTTCAATGTTTTCTTCGTTACAAAAGTTTATTATGGTGGAATTATTGAATTCATTATCACAAACTAGTTTTTTCATTTTTCCTTTTATTGATATATACAGACGTATTTTCTCTAGCAATGTTGGTTTACTGCGATCTTCTAAAAAGAAACATGTGACATGTTCGAAAATTTGTCGATAAAATTTATGAATGAATGCTTGGAGTTCACATATGTATCTACTAGGGATCGCAATTTTTTGCCATTTTGCGATCCCGGGATTTTCGGGATTGAAAAGTCAAATCCCGGGATTCATATAACAAATTTTTTAATAAAACAATTTTCCCGAATTGCATAAATACTTGTTTATAATATATTTATCATAAAAATGGACACATTTTAATCACATTTGGGTAGTTTCAAGATTTTGTATCTTGAATTTAATCACATTTTGTTTAACCCTTCAATTCCCATGTCCAAAATAGTAAAAAAGAAAATTTTCTTTTTAAATAAAAGAGCTTATATACGTTTGGATAAGACAAAAAAATACATAAAAAATGTTTAAACTACCCTCATTTTTATATTGAAAGAAACCACACAAACTCGCACTGCTTTAATTACGCGTGAAACAAATGAATAAATTTTACAAATGACGTATCGCTAGTGTTGGTAGGAAAATTAAATAAACAAGTACTACTAATTGACTTTGCTATACAAGTGTTAGAATTTTAAAATAAAAACCTATGTGGTAGGAAAACAAATATTAAGCATCTGTCACCTACAGGTGACACTGGGAATTGAGGAGTTAACTTAAAAGTTTTTCATTTGACATTTAACTTCAGTTTCATAGCATTTTGTTTTATCCAAAAATGACACTTAAACATAACTTATTACTTTGCAACCGATGTATCATAAATCGCATATATATGCATATTTGATAAAAAAATAAAATAGTTAATTTGTTTGTGCTTTTAGTTTTACTTCGATTATTTCGATAAAAAAGTTAAGCGTTTTGATTAACTAAAAACTGAGATCTTAAAAATACAAAGGCATTAAGTGTTTTGTTCTCTTATCTAGAGCGAAATTTATTTCAAATGAACCCTGCTGAAGAGAAACATCCTTCAGATTCAACACTTGTTGGTTGAATGCTTAGTAAATAATCATAAGCCTTTTGCAAAAGACGCACTCTATCCCCTCCCTTCTCCCTCAAATAAGGAATTGGGTTTTTGTGCCTTAAAATTTATTTCATTTGAACTTTGAAGCATCTTTTGCAATCCCGAAAATCCCGGGATAAAAGAATTTGAATCCCGGGATTTTCGGGACTGGAAAAAGTCCGGGATCCCGGGATTGCGATGCCTAGTATCTACATGGACTATTTGGTTAATATCGGAGGGGGTTTCAGTAAGAGAAAATTTCTTTTTAATTGGATTTCTATCGTATTTAGCGCCAGTGCAAACATCGCAGTTGTTTATGATTTCATATACTTTGGTTTTAAGTTGAGGGTTGTAGATTCTATTTTTCAATCCCTCGTAAGTAGGAATGATTCCTGAGTGTCCTGTTTCGTGTTTATGGAACAATGCAATTTGTTTTGCTAGTTCGTTTACATCTTCAATATCTCTTGCGAAAATGCTACAACGAACAAATTTGACATTTTGGTTGTTTGAAAATATGGACAATAGTTTTGATTGTAGCCTGTTATATTCGTCATCATCCAATGTGCAGTATATTCCGATTTTTCCTTTTTCGACATGTCTCCGGATGATGTTATTAATATTGTCGTTTATAAAGTCTTGCCTTTCTATAAAAATTCGTTTGTTTTGGAATACATGTTGTATTTCGAATGTTTTGGTGTGTTGAAGTATTATTTGTGTTTTGAAACGGTTTACGACCGTGTTAAGAATTTTAGAGTTTTCATTCGGATATGGGTTAGTTGTCGGGTCAGAAGTTGTTAAGGCTTCTTGGTCGTTATTTCCATCACCTATTGATTCGGTTGTTTCACTATTGTCTTCAGAGGTAGTGATTGCATTTATTTCGTTCTTGATTTTGTCGATTCGGCTCAGGAAATCTGCTATGACGTTTTCCTTTCCTTTCAGATAGTCAATTTTTATGTTATATTCTCCTAACGATACTAACCAACGTTGTAGACGTTGGTTAATATCTTTGCCAGAGTTTTTTGCATACAGCCACTTGATTGGTTGATGATCGCTTTGTAAGTCGAACTCTTTTCCATATAGGTAGGGTCGGAAGTACTTTGTTCCCCAAACGATGTCCAGCAGTTCTTTCTCGATAGTGGAGTAATTTTTTTCGTGATCATTGAGAGTTCTGGATGCGAAGCAAATTGGGTGTCCATCTTGAGTTAGGACTGCACCCAATGCTGTATTACTGGCATCAGTAAGAAGTTTGAATTTTTTGTGAAAGTCTGGGTATCTAAGGATAGGGGGATTGGTGAGAATTACTTTTAGTTTTTCGAACGCAGATATATAATTTGGGTCGTTTGTGTTGACTTTGGCGTTTTTTTTCAGGTATTTAATCATTGGACTCGCTATTTTAGCGTAATTTTTAACGAATTTTCTGTAGAAGCCAGTAGCTCCTAAAAAGGACTTTATTTGTCTCTGTGTTGTAGGTAGGTGTAGCTGTTGGATTATTTGAGCTTTTTGTGGGTTTGGTTTTACTCCGTTTGAAGTGAGGATGTGGCCTAGATATTCAGTTTCCTTTTTCAGGAAGTTACACTTGTGAATTTGTATCTTTAGGCCGGCTTCGTGTAATTTATTGAAAACTTTGTTTAAGTTACCTATGTGTTCTGTTAAGGAGGTCCTGAAAACTAGAATGCCATCAAGATAGACGACGCACACTTTGTTTATGAGCCCTCCTAGAACCGAATTCATCAACCGTTGGAAGGTTGAAGGCGCATTTTTTAAGCCGAATGGCATTCGTACAAATTCGTAGTGGCCAAATGAGGTTGAAAAAGCAGTTTTCCTTCTATCTTCTTCTCTTACTAGGATTTGGTGAAATCCTTTAGCAAGGTCTAAGGAAGTGAAGTACTGTGCTTTGCCTAGTTTGTCCAAGATACCTTCGATATTAGGGATGGGAAATTTGTCGCTAACGGTTACTTCGTTGAGTTTTCTGTAATCGATAACTATTCGCCATTTCTGTTTGCCAGAGTTGTCAATTTTTTTTGGGACGATCCATAATGGGCTATTGTAAGGCGAGTTGCTGTTTCTGATGATCTCCTGACTAAGCATTTCGGAGATCTGTTTTTCGATTTCTTTCTCATGTATTTGGGGGTACCTGTATATTTTGCAGGAAATGGGTGTGTCATTTGTCGTTATTATTTCGTGTTTAATTTCGTTTGTTGCTGTTAGAAGATGTCCTTCTTTATAAAAGAGATGATTATACTGCGACAGAATTTTACTTATAGATCGTTTCTCTTCGGAGTTAAGGTGATCTAAGTTTATGTCGTCTGTACTACTAGACTCTAAAGCGTGTATTTCATGTAAAGGATAAGGGAATTTACGGTTGTCGAATGGGATATTATGTTTGTTGATGCAGAGGTACTCATTTTCAATGTCTACTTTAGCATTGAGAGGGGTTAGAAAGTTCATGCCGATAATGGCATCGTATCTTCGACCACTAAAATCTACAACTTTCCAGGAGAGGGTTCCTGAGGCTTTAAATTCTTCGGGTATTGGTGTAATTATTTTGGTATTTATTTTGTTTACACCGTTTAAGGTGCTGTACCAGGGTGGTTTTGAAAGTTTCTCTTCGGTCGATGTACTTTTATTTAATATGCCTGATCTAACGATACTTATATCTGAGCCTGTATCGATGAGGCATTTTATTGGTTTATTATTAATGGTGAGGGTTACTAGGGGTAGTTTTGAGTTGGGGGCTCCTGGGAAAAATTTACATCATCTACTTGGGTGTTGCCGATTTCCATAGTTTGTTCGATATTATGGGACTCTAACGGGTGATTTCTGGAGTTTGGAAAGGGATGTGAGTTGCTATTTCTACGTTGGTATTGGTGGCTATTCGTATTGGGATGACCCCATTTCGAGAAACTTTGATTACTGCTATTTCCGTTGTCTGTATTATAATGATCTCGTTTCGAGAGGTTATGGTTATTATTATTCTCATTATTTTGATAATTTGTCGAGAAGGTTGTGCCTTTTCTAGAATCCGAATGTTTTTCGGGGTTATTGTATTGCCTTTCAAGTATGTGTGTTGTGCTCTTAGAGTTTGTAGTCAATTTTTTATGATTAAATGATTTTGTCATCAAGAAGTCTTAGTCTGGAATATTTGTGATATAAATCGTCTATACTTGCGTATTCGTCTATGTGAATTCTAAAATTACCATCGATTTTGTCAATTAAAATCTCCCTGAGATCTCTTTCTACGAATTGTGGCTTATAAATGCTTGGTTTGGTTTCATCGAATTCGTATATCTCGTTAATATTATACATCGCTTGTTTAAATAAATCGAACAGTTCTCTTAGATTACTGACCTTCGCAGTTCTGCATTTGTTGAATACTTCTGCATATGTCCTTTGTGGTCGGAATTGTTTGAATGAATTGAATTGAATTTGATAGTGTTCCAATCGCTGCAGTCTCCCAATTGTCGGATACACCTGGCGGCATCTCCGAGGAGTTTTTCGTTGATGACGATTTGGACTCCAAAGTCTTGAAGTTGCTGGTTGTTTCGACATATGTAGTTTGAGGCATCTCTCCACTGCGTCGATGAATTGTAGTAGGCTGTATTCTTTGTTCATTCCGAATGCTTTGAGGTGTCGGAACTGGTTGATAACGCTGTCCTGGCTCAATAGGAGTTCCCCGATGTTTTGGTAACTATGTTCAGTGGAACCATTGAAGTGTCCGTCTGCTTCGTTGTACATTACGTTGTTATTTGGATTGTGTTGTTCGCGGAGCTCGCGGAGTTGTTGTTCCAGGCTAGCAATTACATCCTCTTGGCGTTGAATAATGGCTTGAAGCTGTTGCGTTTCGACGTTGTTGTTGGGCATTATGCACGATTGGTGTTGTGTTGTTGAGATATTTTAGTAATTCCTTCGGAATTGGCTTTCGTCCCTTGCTTTTGGGGCACTTTAGGTACTTTATACAAGTCTTCGGATTTGTAGCACTCCGACTGCGCCAATTACGTACATTAATAATTCAAACAACTTAAGTCGAAAGAAAAATTAAATCCGTCTTTATTGAGCTTGGTCTTAAGACTAACTTTCCGAAATAGCGAAAGTTCGTATGAACCCAAAAGGTGATAATGCCGAGTAGGCATTTTGAATCAATTCCAGTGCATTGTCAGTTTGAATCAGCATGAAACGGTCAGTGCACTGGTAATTGCTTACTCGGTAAATTGCGAAATATTCGCTTAGCCAGAAGGTTGGTGTGGAATTGGGGCGTTAAGTCAATGGACGTAACTCGCGCCACTTTGTTTACATTGCAAGTGTCAAGTGTCGCATGCACAAGAACGCCGGCGTCACTCAAGTGGCCTGCACTTGCACAAGCGACACATGTCACAACACATGTGGGCACTTGCACCGATCGCGCATGCGTTGACCTACCTACCGCAGGTCAACGCAGAGCGCTGGCCCACTTTGGGAAAGTGCCGCGTCGTCGGATCTGACCCGCGCTGTGATTGGTACGACGCGAATGGACTGGAAATAGAGGGTGGAGCACTGGAATTGCCCCTCCGTATAACGGTTTATGAAATTAGTATATAAGACACAAATGTTGGAAAATAAAATCAGCTTTATGACGAAAAGCAAACAGCTTGTTTCTTTCTGATCACTGCTCAACAAAACGTCGGCTTTTTAGCCACTTGCGACTGGCGCGGCTCGCCTTCATAGTAAGCCAAACCGGACTCAATCGACTGACTGTAAACTTTGCACAACCACAAACGCACACTGCCTTTTTCTACCACACTTGGGCTTGGCATTTTTATTCAACCAGTGCAAATTAGGGCCAAATCCCGCTGCATCATTAATCATACAAATTAATTTTTAAATTAAAAATTTAAATTTAAAGTATGCTCAAAATTATGCCAAAATATAAAATACAATAAAATAAATAAAATACAATTGTTCGTTGTGTATCGTTTTTTTTTTTGCTGTTGATTGGTTTCTCTTGTTTGTTTGCTTGAAATGCTAACAGTAATATTCGAACAATATTTTTGTTATGGAATTTTAACCTTCAGGTATTTTAAAACCCGTCTACCAAAAAACCTTTAAAATCAAATTGCAGTATATTTTTCTTTATTTTTTATAAAAGTCGCCGACTAACCCCCGTTGAGACTTGACGCGTCTTCTCTTCGCTCTCTCGATAGCAGTAGTTAATTAAAGCAGGGGTCGACAAAATTGACAATGAGATGGTGTTAGTGAGCGCAGTGAAATTTCTCTCTACTGTGTAAATTATACCTGAACAACGGTTGATTGAGAGAGCGTACTGTGTACGTGTGCTGAGCGTACTGCTCATATGAGTAAGCTTTGCCGACCAGTGAATTAAAGCATCATTACTTACTCATTTGCACCACGTTGTTCTTACGTAATATCAAAAAGTATGGAACATAAAGAGTGTGCATCACGTACAAGCAAAAATTTGAATGCGGGTGCTGATATCGCCACCAGTGTTGCCACTAAGAATTTTTTCCCCTACCAAAATTTGTCCAAAATACCAAAATAAATTTGCTAAACAAAAATTTAGTTTTACTGCGTTATAATTTTATCTGGATCGCAGTCCACAAAATTTTGAAATTTTTAAATCAAAGGACGAAGAGTTAAATTTATTTCAGAAAGGACTATATGCGGCGTTATAATCTCCAATAGCTTTAGATTTTCCCTGCAGATATGTTTGAACTTTTGCATGTAAAATTTGTTCACAAGCTACAGAGTAATTTTAAAATCATAAAAAAATTAAAAGAAAATGTATTAATGCAGTGTGTTGCCTACCAAAATTCCTTGAAAATCACAACAAACCAACCAACCTACTAAAGCCTTAATTTATAAAACGAAGCTACCAATTCTGGTCCGATTGGACCAAAACGGCAACACTGATCGCCACCCGTCTTCATGATGCGGGGGGTAGACAACAAGAGGAAACACTTGAAACGACAGCATAATGCTCTGAGCGCAAATCATAGCAACACGAATGCCGCGTCTGTGCTCACTCGTTCATTCTCGCTCAATTGTCCGAAGAGGAGGAAGACGATGTCCTGTTATACTTGTTGTTGCGCTGGCGAAAAGCTGAAATTGTAAAACGATTTCTATTTTCTGGCTGGCTTTTGTTCTTCTTCTATAAACCTGCACGGCGTCGCATATTGCTCCTGAACTCACTGCCGACTGTAGTGTGCGCAAAATCATAGAAAAGAAAATAAAATATGGCTGGCATGGCGACCTATATAATCGCTACAGGCAATTAAAAAATAAATAATAAGTAATCAATAAAAATGGAATCGGAAAGAAAAGAAAACGCCTTTATTACCCGTAATAATTTTCCGTCTCGTTCTTTGTAACGTTTCTTACGGCCCACATATCTGTGGCCGTAAGGAATAACAGCCAAAGTCGAGTTAGGACAAAATTGAGTTATTACCACCATTGCATTCGTCGCATTCAAATGTACTAGTACCAAAAATTCTATGGCTTTTGCTCATAAAATGAATGTTTTACGCCCAAAAATCTAAAATTTATCTAGTGTAATCTAAAGCAAATTCAAAAATTAAAAGTGCTCTCCTGAAAACTTCATAAAATCGACTTTCGCTGTTATTCCTTACGGCCACAGATATAATGCTTGTTTAAAAGAACTAAAATAAGAAAATCTAATATTGTAAATTTATGATCACATCATTCGCCATGGAATCATTCAGGTGTAGAACATTTAAACTATTTTTAAACGTAGGCATGCCGTAATACAATTTTCTTATGACAAAATACTTGCCTTATTATTTCTTTATTTAGTGCTTTAGTGGTGCTTTCGCCCTATTGAAAGTCAATAGACCTATTAAATTATGTTTTTCCATACAATCTTCCAACCCTCCGTTAGATTTAGGTAAAACAAAAACAAATTAAAACAAGCATCTAATTATTTTTAATTTCAAGTGTTTCACGAATTTTGAAGTCAATATGCCTATCAGTTCATTTTTTTTTCGTAGTTTTCCCATATTCTCAAAATTGTAATCAAGCATGTGAAAATATAAACAAATAATTTTACTTCGAACTCGCCACGTAAAAATATTTGCAAACAATTTAAATTGGGATCAACCACCAAATTTTTAAATTAATCAAAGCATTGGCCAGCAAAAAGCCATACACCACAAACATTCGATTGCTGGTGACATTGCAGCAAAATCAATCACAACACAAAAAAGCATACACACAATAAACGACAACACCAAAAACATTAGCGAATCCCGAATCATCTTCGTTGAAACGACGATGACGATGCTTTGGTTCGTTGTTTACTCTTCGCTTGCGCTTCGACGAACAAGATCGCAAACTGTTGGGCGCGAGCAAATTTCCCGCAACCTATGCCTCCGCTCATCTCTTCCCGCCCGCGTCAAGAAACACGCTTGACAAATTTGTGAAGATGCGTATTCTTTATATTGTATATTCTTTGGTTTAACTTACCACCTTAATATGAACTAAATGAATTTTGTGCCTTAATAAACTTTTACGTTATGTTGCCGACCGATACCAAATTTTTTGGCCGATACCGATGCCGATTAATCGGCCGGACTATAGTTGCAAACATAACTATAGTTAATATAAAATGAATGAAATGGACCTTAATGTATATACGTTACATATGAAATGCTATCAAAATATTATTTATATAAATGTATCGACGCCAATCTATACAAGAGGTGAATTGGATTCCATCCGTTCCGCTCGTTTGAGATACATTGGAGAGTTTTAAATTCTCAATTTGAGATACGTTTGAGAATTTTAAATTCTCAATTTGAGAATAAAGGCAAATTTCCATATTAAAAATGTGCCTTTTAAGTTGAGAACGCCATAACAGTATATTTGAGATCAATTTGAGAGCAAACGTTTGAGATTTGAGAAAGCAATTTGATTCAAATGTACCTCAATTTGAGATTAGTCATTAATGTTTGCTGGGTTGTGAGTGCATTATTTACTTGCACGTATACCAACTTAACTATAACTTTACTTACCTCTCAATTCAGAATTTCGAACAAGGACAAGGTGCCTGTTCATCGTGACATCCTAAGTAAAGCCTTGGCTGCAATGCACTTTGCATATTGCATATTGCTCCTGAGCTCACTGCCGACTGTAGTGTGCGCAAAATCATAGAAAAGAAAAGAAAATATGGCTCGCATGGCGACCTATATGATCGGTACACGCAATTAAAAAATAAATAATAAGTTATCAAAAAAGGCAATTAAATAAAAATGGAATTGGAAAGAAAAAAAAACGTTTTTATTAGCCCGTAATAATTTTCCGTCCCGTTCTTTGGAACTTTTCTTACGGCCCACATATAATGCTTGTTTAAAAGAACTAAAATAAGAAAATCTAATATTGTAAATCTATGGCCACATCATTCGCCATAGAACCTTTTAGGTGTCGAATATTTATACTATTTTTAGACGTAGGCTTGCCGTAATAAAATTTTTCTTATGACAAAATACTTGTCTTATTATTTATATCTTTATTTAGTGCTTTAGTAGTGCTTTCGACATATTGAAAGTCGATAGAACTAATTTAATAGGTTTTTCCATATAACCTTTTAAGCCTTGGTTTGCCAGTTAAATTTCGATTTTCAAAAAAAACAAAACTAAAACACGTACAGTTGAACCTCGATTATCCGGGTTGCTCGGGATCGGGCTCATCACGGATAATCGAAAATACCGGTTAAAAGAGGTATATGTGTGATATGGAAAAACCAAACACAAGTACATGTGCTTCACGGATAATAGAGGTAAATCATGGTTAATAGAGGTATAAAATCAACCACTCAGCATCCCGGTTAATAGATGTACCCGGTTAATGGAGGCCCGGATAATCGAGGTTAAACTGTATCTAATTATTTTTGATTTCCAGTGTTTTCACGAATTTTGAAGTCAATATGCCTATCAGTTAATTGTTTTCGTAGTTTTCACATATTCTCAAAATTGTAATCAACCATGTGAAAATATAAACAAATAATTTTACGAGTTCGAAACTCGCCACGTAAAAATATTTGCAAACATTTTAAATAGGGGTTAACCACCAAATTTTTAAATTAATCAAAGCATTGGCCAGCAAAAAGCCATACACCACAAAGATTCGATTGCTGGTGACATGACAGCAATCTGTGCAGCAAAACCAATCGGCAAGACAAAAAAGCATACACACAATAAACGACAACACCAAAAACATTAGCAAATCCGGAATCATCTTCGTTGAAACGACGATAACGATGCTTTGGTTCGTTGTTTACTCTCCGCTTGCGCTTCGACGAACAAGATCGCAAACTGTTGAGCGCGAGCAAATTTCCCGCAACCTATGCCTCCGCTCATCTCTTCGCCCCCGCGTCAAGAAACACGCTTGCCAAATTTTTGAAGATGCGTATTCTTTATATTGTATATTCTTTGGTAATATTCAGCATTCCAAGTAAAACAATTATAAATGGCTCCCGGGCGCCCCGACCGGTCCAACCGCTTCTGGGGCCTTTCAGAAGATATGGACTTCATCGCCAACCAGAACGAAAATTTCCCTACTTTGCCTCAAAAAAAAGTGCACAAACAAACCAAATATATTGTGATTTCATCAAGTGACTCCAACCACTAAGGAAACAAACACAAAGAGGTGTCAACTCGCACAAATTTGCGTACCAGCGCAGTAGGTCCCATACAGCGTTGCCGTTTTGGTTATTTTTAACCAAAAATGGTTATTTTTATTTTTGAAAATTAGATTTTGTTATTTGGTGGTTTTAGATCCCATTTGGTTATTTTATAGAATATTGCACACTAATGCAAAATGTATCTTAAATATAGCACAATATTATTTGGAGTGGCAATAATATTGATATTGATTGATAGTGGCAACTCATAGCCATTGCAGTTTCTCGTAAAAAAGTAAGCAGCATTGTTTAAATCAATAACTATGTTTTAAAAAGAATCAAAAACACGTTCGCGGTGTTTCGCAACTAATTAAAAAGAATATCGCCTGTCTATTTTTGCAGCTTACTGAAATTTTTACTGTACGTGAACGTGTTAATCATCTATTTTATGTCACACATATACCCATATGAGTCAAAAGCGTTTTAAATGTTCTTTAAATCTCGAAGTTTATGTATGAGTTATTTTTTGCTTTATGTGGAATAAACATTTTGGTTATTTTTGTTACATTTTGGTTAGTTTTATTTTTGTTCCTGGTTATACATTTTTTTCTCTTGTGGCAACGCTGGTCTCATACGCACTTCGGCTATTCGAACAAATTCGCGATGACTTCGGCAAACTTCTCAATTCGAAGTCAGGTTTCATAGTTTGCAAGGTATTGTTACGAATACTAGGTCTAGTGGGCTGTTACGTATCACTGGATTGTGCAATTTGAAAATCAAACAACTTTAACTATCCAAACGCAGTCAATAAGAACCAACAATCACTTTATTTCACACTTTTACACTTCACTGTCTTTACACTTAATTATTTGCTTAATTGCTCCGTATGGCACCTTCACTAGTCAAAATCAGACTGACTGCTGCGCCGCACCCGGCTGCCTTTTTTCCGGCCATCGCGCAGATCGTTCTCGCACATTCCAGAGTGGACTAAAGGTTTCCCTTATTATCGCGGCCGTCGTTGCCAGATTGAATTATAGCACGGCGCGTAGCGACAGGGTTGCTTTGCACAGACTGTCTTTTCGTTACACTGTCCACCACTTAGACTTGTTCGTCCCGAACAAGTGCCGAGGTTCCGCTGTGATAAGGCGCTAGGCGCTCCAAATGGACTACCTTCAGCTTAGCGCCTTTATTGCTGCAACGTTGAATCCTGTATACCACGTCGTTAATCCTAGTCACGACTTCGTAAGGTCCTTCCCATGACGCTTGAAGTTTCGGAGACAAACCTTTCCTCCGCTGCGGTTGTAGAGCATTACCAGATCGCTTTCTTGGAACCCTGCTGAGTTGGCCCGTAAATCATATCTGGTTTTCGCCTTATCGCTGACCAGTTTGGTGCGGCTCCTTATAAACTGGTGAATTTCCTCCAGTTCCGCCCGCTTATTGGCCACGTATTCCGTCTTAGCGCCTCCCGTCGTGCTGACGACCCCGAACTTCAAGTCAGGGGGTAACCGCAACTCTGTGCCGAACACTGCTCGGGCTGGAGTGAGTGATGTCGTGTCGTGCGGGGCTGACCTATACGCCATCAGGAACAGGGGGATATGCGTGTACCAATCCTTTTGATTCCTGCCTACCACTTTCCGCAGGTATTCCTCCAGTGTCCGGTTAAAGCGTTCCACCATGCCGTCGGACTGTGGGTGCAAAGGCGTGGTACGAGTTTTCTTTATCCCCAGTAGCTCACACACTTCCTTGAATACCGCAGACTCGAAATTCCGGCCTTGATCTGAGTGCAACTCCAACGGAACTCCGAACATGGCTACCCAGTTGTTTACCAGCTTTTCCGAGATCGTAGTGGCCTCCTGGTTAGGAATAGGCTCACTTCGGGCCATTTGCTGAAATAATCCATTACCACCAGCACATATTTGTTGCCTTGAGTGCTGGTTGGGAATGGGCCGGCGACGTCCATAGCAATCCGCTCGAAGGGCGCTCCCACGTTGTACTGCTGCATGCGGCCTTGAGATCTTCTTGTCGGCCCTTTCGCGGCTGAACATCGGTCGCAGCTCTTAATCCACTCGGCTACAGACTCCTGACACCCTACCCAGTAGAATCGTCTTTTTATTTTGGCAACGGTTTTGGTGATGCCCAGGTGCCCTCCCCTGGAGTCGTTGTGGTATGCTTCGATGACCTCGTTGATTCTGCATTTCGACACTACCATTAGGTAGTTGCTGGTCCGACCATCCGCGCTCTCCCATTCGCGGTACAGGCATCCTTCTTTCAGCCGCAGACTTTTCCACTGTGCCCAGTAAGCCTTAGCGATTGGGCTTTCACCGGCCATCTCCTGCCAGTCTGGACGTGCGCCTTGCTCCTTGCTTTCAACGATTTTTGCAAGATCCGCATCCTCACGCTGGTCTTTTTGTAGCCTCTCCGCAGACCACTCTTCCCCTGACATAACGCTTATCGACCAAACATCCACAATTTGTCCCTCGCTTTCGGCTCGCGAGTTATGCCCGCACTCGGTTTTGCACGAATGGTGTGGCAGAGCGGCAGCCCTTCTTACCGACGTCTGTTGTCCGGAACACTTTTCTCGCAGATGGCAGTCCCGTGATATGTGGTCTTGCTTGCCACATCGCCAGCAACTGACTCCAGATGACCCTGCCCGCAACCCCGCTGTTGCTTCCGAGCTCACTGTCTGGCTTTGGGTGACACGTCCAGATTGGGCTCGACGCTTTTCTGCAGATGAATGTCGAAAACTTCCTCTCCAGGCCGCCTCATACGTCATCGCGCTGGTCACCGTCTCCTTAAATGTCGGGTTGCCCATCATCAACGCCCTGCGACGTGTCTCTGGGTCATGAAGACCTTCAATAAATGACTCAATCTTCATCCTCTCGAGGTCATCAGCGCCGAATTTCGGGTAGCACAACTGTACGAGCCGCTCAATGTCTGCTGCATATGTCTGCAGCGCCTCGTTGGCCCTTTGTCTACGGTTCTTCAGCTCGCAATAATATAGCATTTTGTTGTGCTCGTCACTGTATCTAGCTGCCAGCGCCCTTATGACGGTGTCGTAATTACCTCTCAAACCTTCCGGAACTGTTTTTATTACCTCAGCCGCAGGACCTCTTAGAGCCAGTATCAGTCTCCGACCTTTCCTAACATCGGTCCACTGACTCTCCAAAGCAGCCATCTCGAATTGTAGTTTGAATGTGTCAAACGACGTAGTACCATCATAGGTAGGCGCTTCTATGGCGAAACTTTCCTCAACTGACCGCACCCTTGCTCGCAGCTGTACCTCTCGAAGCCGTTCGTCTATCTTTCTGTGCATCGAATCTTCCAGACTGTCAACTCGTTTGTTCAGGGAATCATCCAGATCGTCGACTCGTTTATCCAAGTGCTCTACCCGCGTCTCCAGGTGCTCGACTTTCCCATTAATAATGTCTGAGATTTCCTCCACTTTCTGCTCCAAGCGCGCAGAATTTTCCTGAAGCTTGACCTCCATTCGCTCCGCCACTTGCGCCGATATTTCATGGGTCGCCGTTTCCATTTTCGCTGCCATTTCCCGATTTGTAGTTTCCAGCTTCGCTACCATTTCTCGATTCGCTGTTTCCATTTGCGCCGACATGCCTTTGAGTGCAGCCATTAGTTGGCTCATGTCCAACGCTTGTATTGGTGCAGCCGCTGCAGCTGTACTCTGTAACAAAGCAGCACCAGCAGGCGACTCCTCCACCTTGGCCGACGCCTCTAGTTCTTGCGCTCCGAACTTGTGCACAGTCCAATCGACGCCTCGTGCCTCACATGCTTCCCGCAAGCGCAACTGCAACTCCACCTTTCCGCCAGCAGTCGACAAATTCCAGGCAGCCAGCTCCTTCTTCAGCTGGTCGAGTTTAACCATGTCCATGCTTTTATAATTTTATTTATTTATTTGTTTACTTTCAATTTTCCACAATCCCACTTCTGACACCAAATGTTACGAATACTAGGTCTAGTGGGCTGTTACGTATCACTGGATTGTGCAATTTGAAAATCAAACAACTTTAACTATCCAAACGCAGTCAATAAGAACCAACAATCACTTTATTTCACACTTTTACATTTCACTGTCTTTACACTTAATTATTTGCTTAATTGCTCCGTGTGGCCCTTCACTAGTCAAAATCAGACTGACTGCTGCGCCGCACCCGGCTGCCTTTTATACCTGTCCGGCCATCGCGCAGATCGTTCTCGCACATTCCAGAGTGGACTAAAGGTTTCCATGATGATCGCGACCATCCTTGCCAGGTTGGACTAAAAGTAGCCATCATTGCCAGGTTGGACTAAAAGTTTCCATCATTGCCAGGTTGGACTAAAAGTTTCCCGTATTATCGCGGCCGTCGTTGCCAGATTGAATTATAGCACGGCGCGTAGCGACAGGGTTGCTTTGCACAGCGACAGACTGTCTTATCGTTACAGTATATTAACAAGGTACGCCAGGCTCAGAGAGCAGTCAAAATAAGGTGGCAAAATCAGATTTGCTTTTTGTTAGGAATGAGTTGTTGGTTGCATCTTTTAGTATTTGTTCCTCAAACTTTAAAAACTGCGTTTATGTAGGACATATGTTATAATTAGTTAGTTTGAATAGAATGCCACAAAAATAGTTTGGTATTTATTGTTATAGTGTTGCTGAATGTCTTATACATTTTTTGCCCGTTCAAAAATAAAAATAATATAAATTTCTATGGATGAGTTTTTGATAATTTTTTTATTAACGTAAAATCTTTTTCTCAATTGTTTTTGTTTTAAATTTTTGTTTAAGTTCCTTATTCTAAAATACATTCTACATTAAAATAAAGTTGTTTTACTTATTCAGCAAGCTGAACAGAATTAGGAAAAGAACATACAATTTCGTACAAATTGCTAACACATAAAATTTTCAATTTCAATTTATTTCATTCTTTCATTTGTATTCATTCCACAATATATTTTAGTGCGTATCAGGCTGGTGTCATGGGCTATATTTCGCGTATATGTACTTTACAATGTTACCCAAATCTGTACACAAAAGTATAGTTGTACAAACAATTTATTTATTTATTTATTTATTTATTTATTTATTTATTTATTTATTTATTTATTTAAAGGACAAGAGGTTGCGCAGTGAGAGATTTCGCTCTCTTAATTGCACATCAGTAATACGTGATTTTCAACATTTTGAGTTTATAACTAACCTTAAAAAGAAAAATAACAATGTATGCTTAATTTCTAAATTTAAGAATTGGGTAGAAAGATAAAACACTTAGGGGGAGAAGAAGGTAGATAATAGAAGGTAAAGATTTACATTGTATGAAAAAACTTAGTAACTGCCCTTTTGAAGCATCTTGTGCTGTTCAGAGTTTTGATACTAGTTGGTAAAGTGTTTCATAGTCTGACAGCACTAACAAAGAACAGTCTAGAGGACGTTAATGTAACATATCTGGGGATAATTATGTTATGAGTACGTGAGGAGACAACAAAACGTAACTTTTCATACAGATAGTGCGGCTGACGACATTTAATTAATTTGTACAGAAAAATAACATTACGAACATTGAGATAGTCAGTTACACAGAACCCAAGAATATTTTTCTCAAATTTTCTCTTACAATATATCAATCTAGCTGCGAAGTTTAAAGTCATTGTTAATTTATTTTTTGACACACAGTCTAGACTGCCATATATCAGTTCAAAGTACGAGATGTGTGGGACAACAAGGGTCTTAACCAACTTAAGGGGCACAACTAGTTTGACCGCCTGAAAAAAGGAGATTTTTGTGAATTTTGAATTTTGTGAAGTATTGCATCGAATGTTTTAAAATTTTGCAGATATATTTATGCATAAATAATGAATACAAAGTAATTTTTTCAAATGAAAATATTCGATTTTCAGCAAGTTATCCACCATCTCCTGAGTCTTCAAAAAAAAAACGTTCTCCCACTGCTGCAGTGATTGTAGCCTTCGCAGTGCCTGAAATCAAAAAAACCAAAAATTTTACTTAACTAGGTTATATTTCCTATACAATGACCCTCGGTTGTAACAAAAAAATAAAATGCAACAAAATGGCGGTTTTTTGAAAAAAAAATTTTAATTTTGCTGAAAAATCTGATGGTTTCTGGCCTGGCATAATTATACTTTTCATCCTATCATTAAACTGGAGGGTCATTGGAAAAACAAATACACAATAAGCTAAAAAAAGACCCAAGTCGATCGGATGATTTGTTATCAAGTTACAGCTGCAGCAAATTTGAAAAATGTAGTTTTGAGAAAAACGCGTTTAAAGTTTTATAACCGTGTTACCGCGTAGTGAACGAGACGGATTTGAGGCTCTGTATCTCAGAGACTTTTACGAATTCGACAAAATCCGTTCGTATACTTTTTCTATGATAGTTATACTATAAAAATATGAAATAAAACAAAAAACGAAATTTTCAAAATTTCAAACTAGTTGTGCCCCTTAAGTTTAATTTCAGAAGACAAACAATAACATGAATGCCACAAAGTTCTCAAGACAAGTTCTCTTTCTGGACAAACAGGCACTAATGTGATTTGTGCAAGTTAAACGATTGTTTATCCTGTAGCAAAGATTTGTCACCACAGACTGATATTGTAGCTCTGTCCGTCCTACAACTATTGGAGACAAGCTCGCAAGATCATACGATACACACGATATGGGAAGTGCTTGTGTTTTAGCCACATTTAAGCAAAGGCCGTTTTTTGGAGCCCAAGTTCAAGATCTTCATTTAGTCTAAATACTAAGTCTTCACCAAGACCAATTGGACGTGAAAAATATATTTGAGCATCATCAGCATATAGGTGAATTGATGCATTGTGGCAACAGTGGACAATATCATTAACAAACATACTGAAGAGAATTGGACCCAAAATAGATCCCTGAGGTACCCCACACGCAACTCTTTTGCGTTGCGATATACGGGTACCACATTGTACCTGTTGGAATCTCTCAGACAGATAGCTTTCTATGAGTTTAACAGATGATAAGTTGAAGCCAAAGTAATGCTTAAGTTTTAAAAGCAAAATATCATGGCTGACTGTGTCGAATGCTTTTGAGAAATCAAGAAGTACTAAGATTGTCAAGGATTTACTGTCAAAAGCTGGACGAATGTCATCAATAATTTTAAGTATCGCAGTAGCACAACTATGACCAGGTCTGAAACCAGATTGGAACTCACTGAGAAGGTTATGTTTATTCATATGCGCAGGCCCGACGAGAGGGGGGTGGTAAAGGTGGGATTCCCACCGGGCCCGGAGTTTCTAGCAGGGCCCGGATTTCAATCGAAATCTCAAAATTTGGGAAAAGTTTAATATGCACTTTTGCAATCTGATTAGAACCGTAAAAGAATGTAACTGGTGTATTATCTACCTATCGTAATCAGACATTATGCAGACGGGCCCGGGCCCAACATTAAAAAATGTTTTCTTCGTAAAACAAAAAAAAATTGTCAAAATATTTTACATTTGAATCGTTGAAAAAAATCCGAAATTGGTAAGTTCAAAATATCGCGCGCTATAACTTTGCATACACGTATGGTATATTGCTGCGATTGCTGATAGTGTTCACAAAATATCAGTAGCGGACTATCGATAGTCTAGGTCTATCGATATTTAGTGATTAGGTGGGCTGCAAGAATCGATGGTGTGAAACCGGTTGCAAAGAATCTTCCTGGATTGAGAAAGTCTCTTGAAGAAATCAAAAAACTGAATCTGACCGCAGAAACTCTTCGGGACGTCCATGGCATTCTAAAATACATGAGTACATTTGAGTGTGTCTTGATGGCTTCCATTTGGTTCAAAATTCTTCAGGCTATTAATGAAAGAAATCTGGTTCTTCAAGAGATGAACGCTACCATTGACGTTGAAGTCGACAATCTTCGAAGTTTTCTTGCCGACTTGCAGCTTCTACGCGACCAGTGGAGTGGAATTTATAACACTTCACAACAGCATGTCTGTTGCATGGAGTTTTTTACATGAATCTGAATCGTTTTTCCACGCTGTTTTCAAAACCATACTCCGTTTTTATTTAACAGCTCTACTTTTTGCAAAAAATAGGCGTGTCATTTTTTCGAATTTTCCTCAGCTTTTTTCTCGTTTTCGACTGTTATTTCTTAACCAATAATCCTATCGACATGATTTTTATATCGTTGCACTTACAACATTTCACGCCATCTTTCCTGACATTAATAAATTTGATGCGTTCTAAATGGGCGTGGTAATAAGGCTTCAAAGTAAGAAAATATTGAATTTCAAGGCGTTTTTTCTGATGGCGAAAAATGTAAAGATGTTTCATAAATCAAGTTTCGAAGTATATGAATATCTTAAGAAGAAACATCAAGCAATACAATACAGCCAAATTATTTGGCGGAATACACATTCGTATCGAAATAATAATAAAACTGTACCATAGCGATTTTCATCTCTTTTCGTACTTTTTCCTTAGCAAATTAGGAGCCTCAAAATATGCTCTTTTATATGTTCCATTTATAGTTTGGAGTACAAGCAAAAACCAAAAAGATTTTGAATTCTCGAAACAAAAAAAAATTAAAAACTTTGCATATTTTAAGGGCTCCTAATTTTTTAAAGAAAAAGTATGAAAAGTGATGAAAATCGCGATGGTACATTTTTCCTGTTATTTCGATGCGAATGTGTATTCCGCCAAATAATTTAGCTGTGTTGTATTGCTTGATGTGTCGACTTTCATTATACACCTAACTCGTTAATTGTTTTACAAAAAATGTGTATGCTTTTGACCATCAAAGAAAACGCCTTAAAATTCAATTTTTTCCAACTTTGAGGTCCAATTACCGCGGCATTTTAACACTTATAAAAATAAGTTGCATCGTAAAAGAAGCCGTGCGGTGTTGTTAATGCGATAAGGTGAAAATCATGTCAATCGGTTTCTTGGTTTACAAACTACGATCGAAAATATGGAAGAAGTGGAGGAAAAACTGAAAAAATGACAGGGTACCTATATCTCACAAACTAGAGCTGCTAGAAAAAATTGGAGGGTAGATTCGGAATCAGCGCACCCAAATTAGTAAGAAACAGTAGAAAAACTCCATGCAACAGAAAAAAAGTGTTTTTTTGTTGCGCTGTGTAATGAATGCAAAATCGTCGCTGACAATTTCATCGATACTTCATCCATTTTACGACCAGCCAGAAAAAAAAACGTGTTGACTCGTCACATGATATCGTCAATGAAGACTGCACTATTGAAGAAATCGATTTCAAGAGAAACACTTTTTTTGTCATAATCGATTCAATCATGAGTGAAATAAGTAGAAGATTTCAAGCTATAAATGAACTGAATGAAACATTTTCATTTCTGTGGCAGTTTTCAGATACAAACATTCAAGAATGTCAGACTGCTTCAGAAAAATTTGCAGTCAAATATCCTGCTGATGTATCTCAAAACCTATCAAATGAAATTATACACCTCAAGAATATATATGAAGCAAATTTTGGACCTCAACTACCTCCATTCGATTTACTCAATGCCATTTATGCGAAGAAATTGAACAGACTTTTCCCAAACGTTTGCATGGCTCTGCGTATATTTTGCACGATTCCAGTATCTGTTGCGAGTGGTGAGCGGTCGTTCAGTGTTTTAGCAAGAATAAAAAACTTCCATCGGTCCTGCTCAACCCAAACTAGAGTGTCAAATCTAGCTACTCTGTGTTTGGAAGCACAACTGGCCAGATAATTTTGAAGATTTTGAAGAGCTCATCAACTCGTTCGCATCAGCTAAAGCAAGAAAAGCTCACTTATGAATAACACTGCACAACAGCATGTCTGTTGCATGGAGTTTTTTACATGAATCTGAATCGTTTTTCCACGCTGTTTTCAAAACCATCATCATCATCATCATAGCGATTACAGCTCGGGGTGAGCCAATGCTTCCTTTACAATCGCACTCCATACGTCACGGTTACTTGCTTCGTTTCTTCTAACATTCATATTGCGCAAGTCTTCTTCAACATCATCTGTCCATCTCCTTGGTGGTCTTCCGCGCTTTCTGCTGCCCAAAATTCGAGAGTTATAGGTCATCTTCGTGATTCTGCAATCGTCCATTCTGAGTAAATGTCCAAACCAACGTAGGCGCTGTGCTTTAACAAAGCGCACGATATTTTGACCTTTTATCAGTTGTTCAATTTCGTTGTTATATCTTATTCTATAAGAACCATCCGCTTCTCTGACTGGACCGAATATTCTCCTCAGAATCTTGCGCTCGAAGCACAAAAGGTGATTCTTCACGTTGGATGTCAGCACCCATGCTTCGCATCCATATATTGCTATTGGCCTTATGAGAGTCTTATAGATTTGCAGTTTACACGTCCATGACAACAATTTATTTTTAAGAAGTTTAAGATGAGCAAAATAACTTCTGTTAGCAGCATGCATCCTATCATTTATACAAATGAAGGGGTCTGCTATGCTGCTGAGGTTTATTCCCAGATATTTGAAGGTTTCAACTTTTTGAAATGTGTGCGGACCTACTACCAGATTGCCATAGCGAGCAGGGTTATGCGCCCTAACCATGTATTTCGTCTTTTCGATGTTAACTTCCAAACCAACTTGTCCTGCTTTATTTATGAGTTTTAACGCGGTGTCGGCAAGTACACGCGTGTTTCTTGCGATAATAGCAAGGTCGTCGGCATACCCACATATCTGAACGCTTTTCGTGAATATAGTTGCACCAGGATCTATGTCATTGATAACAAAATTTAAGACTAGGTTAAAGATTATGGTGGACAGCGTGTCACCTTGCTTGACACCTGTGACGACATCGAAAGGGTCTGAAGTTTTTCCTTGTATTATGACTTTAGATATAGTGCCTGACAGAGTCATAGATACTAATGACGCTATTTTCATTGGTATTCCTTGCCGACGCAGTATTAAAGGCAGTTTGCTTCTGTCAATGCTGTCGAAAGCTTTTTTAAAGTCCACAAATAGGCAATGGATATCAAGCCCATATTCAAAAAATGTTTCGAAAATTTGAGACACTATGAAGTATTGATCTGTGGTTGATCGATTTACTCTAAATCCGCACTGATACTCGCCGAGAATCTCTTCTGCTACCGGGTTAATTCTTTCGACTAGTATGTTAGTAAATACTTTGTACGCTGAGCTTAATAATGAGATTCCTCTGAAGTTGTTGCAGTCGCGTTTATCTCCTTTCTTGTGTATAGGAACAATTAAGCTGGATTGCCAATCTCGGGGGATTGTTTCGTCTTCCCAGATTTTTTGTACAAGTTTCGTCAGTGCTAATACCACAGCTGGCCCGCCGTATTTCAATAATTCCGCCGTAATGCCATCTTCCCCGCTTGCTTTGCAGTTTTTTAATTTTCTTATGGCAGATCTGACTTCTTCTTCGCCTGGGGTCTCAGTATTCAGCTCAGCCGAGTAGTACGCCTGTGTCAGATTATCGTCCACATTACGTCCTGTGCTGCATTCGTTGTTAAGCAAGTTGGCGATGTAGTTCTGCCACCTGCGTAGGATCTTTGCTTCATCCAGCAAAACCGTTCCATCCGTATCTAAACATACGTTCAGTCTTGGAACGAAAACTGACGTCTGTTCTTTAATAATTTTATACATTTTTTTCACTTCTCTAGCTGAGGAACTCGAATCAATTTCGCGGATCTGATCTTTTCAAAACCATACTCCGTTTTTATGTAACAGCTCTAGTTTTTGCAAAAAATAGGCGTGTCACTTTTTCGAATTTTCCTCGGCTTTTTTCTCGTTTTCGACTGTTATTTCTTAACCAATAATCCTATCGACATGATTTTTATATCGTTGCACTTACAACATCTCACGCCATCTTTCCTGACATTAATCAATTTTATGCGTTCTAAATGGGCGTGGTAATAAGGTTTTAAATTAAGAAAATATTGAATTTCAAGGCGTTTTTTCTGATGGCGAAAAATGTAAAGATGTTTCATAAATCAAGTTTCGAAGTATATGAATATCTTAAGAAGAAACATCAAGCAATACAATACAGCCAAATTATTTGGCGGAATACACATTCGTATCGAAATAATAATAAAACTGTACCATAGCGATTTTCATCTCTTTTCATACTTTTTCCTTAACAAATTAGGAGCCTCAAAATATGCTCTTTTATATGTTCCATTTATAGTTTGGAATACAAGCAAAAAACAAAAATATTTTGAATTTCTTGAAACAAAAAAAAATTAAAAACTTTGCATATTTTCAGGCTCCTAATTTTTTAAGGAAAAAGTATGAAAAGTGATGAAAATCGCGATGGTACATTTTTCCTGTTATTTCGATGCGAATGTGTATTCCGCCAAATAATTTAGCTGTGTTTTATTGGATTAATGTGTCGACTTTCATTATACACCTAACTCGTTAATTGTTTTACAAAAAATGTGTATGTTTTTGACCATCAAAGAAAACGCCTTAAAATTCAATTTTTTCCAACTTTGAGGTCCAATTACCGCGGCATTTTAACACTTATAAAAATAAGTTGCATCGTAAAAGAAGCCGTGCGGTGTTGTTAATGCGATAAGGTGAAAATCATGTCATGTTTTTTGGTTAGAAACTACGATCGAAAATATGGAAGAAGTGGAGGAAAAACTGAAAAAATGACACGGTACCTATATCTCACAAACTAGAGCTGCTAGAAAAAATTGGAGGGTAGATTCGGAATCAGCGCACCCAAATTAGTAAGAAACAGTAGAAAACTCCATGCAACAGAAAAAAAGTGTTTTTTGTTGCGCTGTGTAATCATTTGTGTAATATCGTTGAATTTTATAAAAAGTAATACCTTTTCTTAGGTTAGGTTAGGTTAGGTTAGGTTACGGAAGGGGTGTGTGCGTCAGGCACTTCCACTCGGAGACCCTGTTGGGTCCATTGTGAATCCCTTCATTTTTCGGAAACCGATGTCCTTCTCTTATCTGTTTGGATCCCTGTAGATCCAAACGGGATCTTTTGGGAACCATTTGGTCTTTGCGAGGAAATTGTGTAGATCGGTTATCTGTGCATCTGCTACTTCCTCGAGCCCGTCAAAGAACCTTGCCCCAAGAGTCTGGAGCCGTCGTCCTTGTAGTGATGGGCAGTGGCATAGCAGGTGCTCGACCGATTCGACTGCATCCTCATCTCCACAGCTTCTGCATAAATCGTCGGTCGCCAAACGCCATTTGCATAACATGACACCAATGGCGCAGTGACCTGTGATTACCCCCGTAACCATGCGTACAGCATGTTTGTCGAGGCGCAGAAGGCACTTACTTTTCCTCGTGTTGAGTGCTGGCCATAGGGTGCGTGCAATCTTGCAATCGCACCTGGTTGTCCAGGCTCTATTCGTGGCTCGTGTAAGCCACTCTCCTATTGAACCCATCATAGCAGAGATCGGTGGTAGCACCGTGTTGACCGCCTCGCACGCCGGCATAGCTGACCCTGCACGGGCTAGTTCGTCCGCTTGCTCGTTCCCTTCGATATCACTATGTCCGGGAACCCAGCACAGACGAACCCTGCATTGCCGTATGCCACCTAGTGCTTTCCGACAGTCTAGTACTACCTTTGACTTCACTACAGTGGATTCAATTGCTTTAAGAGCAGCCTGACTATCAACACAAATGACGGCCATACTAAGTGCCGAATGTTTTATGTGTTCCGCTGCTTTCATGATGGCGAAAACCTCCGACTGAAAAACGCTGCAATAGTCTGGTAGTCTATAAGACCAGTAGACATTTTGCGTTTCACAGAAGACACCCGCTCCAGTTCCATCCTCTGTCTTCGAGCCGTCGGTAAAGTAGACTCCTGCAGAGCCTTCCACCTCGGGCTGTTGCCAGTTGTCCCTGGAGGGGTAGTCAATGGGAATCTTCGATTCGAAGTCACTGCGCTTTACCAGGAAGTCAGTGGCCTTATCTAGAAGACCTTGTCCGGTAGAGCTAGGCATAAGAACGTTCAGAATGCTGGAATGTCCGTAGCCGCCTTGCCTCAGCTGGTTAGACTCCCTCAATCTGAGGATTGTCTTTGCTGCGCTGGCCTTTACGAACAGGTCCACTGGGGGAAGGTGCAGAAACATCTCCAGAGCCATTCGTGGAGCGCTTTTAGCCGCCCCTGTAATCGCCAACGTGGCAAGTCTCTGCACCTTTCCCAGATTGCTCTGATTGCTCTTTTTGTCCATGGCTGGCCACCACACATGAGAACCGTAGGCAATGATGGGTCTGATTATCGCCGTATACATCCAATGGATAATATACGGTTTTAATCCCCATCTTTTACCGAAGGCTCGCTTGCAGGCATACAGCGCATTGAGCCCCTTTTTCATTCTTTCCTCAATGTTCCGCTTCCACGAAAGTTTTGAGTCCAGAATTATGCCAAGATATTTGGCCTCTTTTGATAGTTTCAGGGTATGCCCTTCCACACAGGGAAGAGCAAATTCCTGAATCTTCGTTTTCTTGGTGAACAGGACCAGTTCGGTCTTTTCGGGATTTATCCCTAGACCGTTGTCTCTCGCCCACACTGACAATTCGGCTAATGAGGATTCCATCAATTCACTGATAGTAGGCAAAAATTTGCCTTGTATCATGATGACGATGTCGTCCGCATAGGCCACTATTCTAATGCGTCTTCTCTGAAAGACTCTTAGAATCTCATCAACTACCAACAGCCATAAAAGAGGGGATAGCACCCCACCTTGGGGTGTTCCCCTTGTGGCTCTCCTTCTGATGGAAGCCGGTCCTATCGTTGAGTTGATTATCCTGTCTTGCAGCATCGTTTCAACCCAACCGATGACGAAGCTTTCCACGCTATGTGCACGAAGTGCTCTTGTTATGGCCTCAGTGGTGACATTGTTGAAAGCCCCCTCTATATCGAGGAAAGCAGCCATTGTGTACTCCTTTGAGGCCAAAGAATTCTCTATGGGATCTACAACGCTGTGCAGTGCACTGTCTACCGACCTCCCCTGGAGGTAGGCGTGTTGTGCACTACAGAGTTCAGAAGATAGTCCCCGGTTGTCTCTTATATGTCTGTCCAGTAACCTCTCCAGCGTTTTCAATAAGAATGAGGAGAGGCTGATAGGTCTATAGTCTTTAGCCGTAGTGTGGCTGGGCTTTCCTGGCTTCGGTATAAAAACTACTTTGACCTCTCTCCACTGCTTTGGAACTACATTCCCTAGTAGGCATCCCTTGAAGATGTTTACCAGGGGTTGTAGAATACAGTCTCCGGCCTGTTGTAGCATTGCTGGAATGATACCGTCAGGGCCCGCGGACTTGTAGGGGTCGAACGACCTTATTGCCCATTCGACCTTATCTTTGTCCACTATTTTGGCGACAGTTTCCGGTGGTGTAGTGGTTCCGAGTTGCTCACGGAGATTATCCGAGTCAGTAGGAACCTGACACTGAGGAAAGTGTGCCTCCATTAGAGTCTCAAGCGATTCCTTACTGGACTCTGTCCATGATCCGTCCGGCTTGCGGATGCAGCTAAGAGCGCAATGCTGCTTAGACAGAACTTTCCTTAGCCTGGACGCCTCATTGACACAGTCTATGGATTCGCAGTAGACTCTCCATGATTCTCTTTTGGCTTTACAAATAGCCTTCTTGAAGGCGTTGAAACTGGATCGGTACGCGTCCCAGTCCCTTTCCTCCCCTTTTCTTATATTAAAATGATTTATTCAACAAATATTCATTGTAAGATCATAAAATAAATTCTTTTTCCAAGTATTTGTATTTTTATTTCTTGATACTATCAACTCGACCACTATATGTAGGGGAATTCTTTGTAAGGTGCCACCCTTTAGCTTTTTTGCGTATAACTCGTTAGAAAATTAACGTATCGCCAATATTAATATACAGTTGGAAAGAGGGTTTAAAGAGCTATGCTCCAAGGTAACACTTTATTTGAATTTTTCGTAAATACGAATTTTACAGCCAATTTCCCAGTGTTCAAAATTGACACCCTAAAATTTTTTAATGTAAAGTGTCACCCCCTAAAAACGTAAAAATCTCAAGTAAAAATGCATGATTTAGAAAATGTATGAAATTTTATTGAATTTAATTTGAATAAAATATAAAATGACCGAAAGAAAAATGCAAATTAATGCAAATGCAATTGGTAACGAATAAAACGGTAATATTATATTGAAACTAATAAGCCAAATTGAACTGATTTATTCCTCATGATCGGAATCTTCACTTAAATTGTAATTCGGGCAAACGTAAACTGCATCTCTACAAGTATGACACTTTATGGTGTTTTGCTGGTTACTCTTGCAAGCATCGTCAGTCTCTTCTTCTTCTTATTTTGGTTTTTTTCATGCTTCTCTTTCGCAGCTGCACGCTTTTGTTGCCGTTCTTTTAGAATAACAACATTTTCCGGAGAAGTTAAAACCGCGGTTTTTTGTGGTTTTGGACCACGGTTGGATTTTTTTTTGGGCGTTCCAGCACGCAATGGACCAACCGCAGAAAGAACCGAAGGCAAGTTGGTCGCACGATACACAGTCTCATGTGTTGGATACTTCCAAGTTTGCACTTGATGGATCAATAATAATACGACGCTGCTCCTCGGCGTTATATTGTCGTTCGACAGCGGTCGCCTCTGCATTCGCTTCCTCAACGCCGATACTGACGAAATCAGATTTGGTGAATACACCGGGATCGTAAGGTGAAATACCTGTAGCTCGAAAACCGGCTGTAATATTTTCGACGGTAGCGCCACGCATGAGAGCCTCCTTAACGAACTTCGGGATTAGAGTGGTGTCGACTATTTTGCCGACATTATCTTTCATCCAAGCGTTTTGAAGAGAATTACTTATATCTACCCTTGACCGGACCAAAAACAGACACATCTAATGGCTGAAGGCGGTGAGAACAATGCGGGGGGAATGTTAACATGGTTACTCCATTTTCGAGCGCAATATCAATAGCCTCCACTGACAAATGCGACTAATGGTTGTCTAATAAAAGCAACGTTGGATGCTCCCTGGAACTGTGGCTATACTTTATGAAATGAGTCATCCATTTAACAAATTCTGGTTGGACCATCCAACCGGAACCATTGGCGTATGCAACCGTTTCATATGCGTCAAATACATGGTTCTCATTTTCTTTTGAGGAAAGATGTAGAATGGTGGAATAGAGTTACCACTTGCACTAACAGCGAAGGCCAAGGTTATCATACTCCCACGTTCAGCGGATGTTATTTGACCAACACGTTTCAACCCCTTGATGGATATGATTTTTCCCATTAACGACGGCACAGTCGAAAACCCGGTCTCGTCCATGTTCCATATCGCTGAGGGCGAGAATGAATAAGCGGTTTTGACGGCGTCTAGATTACTAAAAAAATGGTCGACGTTTTCCGGACAAAAAGCTTTAACTCGATTAAAGCTTGTTTGTTCGGGTGTACGTAGGGTCAAGTTTTTATGCCGAATCATAAAACTATAGTACCACTGCCAGCCAGCCATTTGATGCTCGTTCCAGCTTTCAGGGTATTTTATTTTAAGCTTTTTAGCAAACTAAAACGCTAGTTGTTTCTGCTCTGTTATGCTTAGTCCATAATAATGATTACAGCATTTGATTGCGTAATCCATCAGCACCAATTCTTGATCTTTATCAAAAACCTCAATTAAAAAATACCACCATATACCCAAAAGGAAATATAGAAAAACTAACCATTGTTGGTTTGGGAAACGATGAAATCAGGCGAACCACTTTCAGCAAGTCACCGTCACCGACGGCCGTAATATCAGGTACTTGGGCTTTAAACTTGACGAGATAACGACCAAAGCTTCGCATGTTAGTATTATATTCTTTTGACACGCACATTTTTTTTCGATGATGACGGCTTTAATGGCATTAAGCAATGCGTCATGGTCGGTAATGCCATAATCCGTTTACCGTAGTCGACGTGCAGCCATACTAGAAAAAATATCATGTTTAAAATTAGAGCAAAGTTGGCTAAGAACACTTTAAATTCCTTTGAATGACGATTCCGAGCAACAAAAAGGCATTTTACCGATATAGGACCACAAATAATAACACAGTACAACAGTAAAAAAAACCCGCGGAGTTTCTCAACTGTTCCTTATATTTTCGGAGTCGCTGATCACGAATATGTAATTATTTTTTTCGGGTCACCTCTAGTTTGGGTTTTACAGGGTCTTGAAGTTACAGGCTACACCCCAACTAAAAAACTTAATTTAAATGGTTGAACTTATCCTAGTCTAACAATATTGGTATCAAAAGAAAGGGAATTATATCTCCAACTCAAATCAAATAATTTTTTTGTAATTATCCTGGCGGAAGGATATAAAAATGTTCTTTTAAGAATGTATCCTTTATTATCCTGGAAGTCTTTCTGCCAAAAAATTTGAAAAAAATATATTACAAAACCCTTACCATGCACCAACACATTGTGAAATTTCATGTTGATCAGTCCATTGGTTCGGCTGAAAAAAATTGTTGAAATTTATTTCAACTCAAAAACTTAAAACATTCCAAAATTTTTCACAGTGCAAACAATTTCAACTCTTCACAAAAACCCGCCCAGTTTCTGAACTGTTCCTTATAATCCCGGAGCTGCTGATCACGAATATGTAATTTTTTTTTTGGGTCACCTCTAGTTTGGTTTTTACAAGGCCTTGAAGTTGCCAACAACACCCACCTTGAAAACGAATTTCAATTGTTGAACTCATCTTAGTCCAACAATATTAGTATCAAATTAAGGAGAATCAAGTCTTTAGCCCAAATCCATGTCAATGTCAATATTACGTTATATTTTGTACAATTTTTGAACTAGAAATTGGACAAGTAATTGGTACTAAACTTATTTGGTAAGCTAACAGTATATTAAATTTTAAAATTGACTTGAAGCCCATGGCAAAGCTGAGTCGATGGCGTAAGCTTCAGCTTGGTACACTGTGCAAGCATGTGTTTGTGAACATGTGCATCTTGCGGCGTTTTTCAGAGAAAAGAACGACGAATGCCCAGCCGCAGTCATCTGTTTCAAGTGTGCTGCCGTATTTGTATATGTGGTTTTCTCAGGAATCAAAGATGGTTAAAAAAATTTCATAGGCAGCCACAAATCAAAAGACTATAAAGAATTAGTACAACGAATGCATTCACAGATTTTAACGCACTCACTTAGTTGAAAATTCATATGTTCCATAATCATGTCTAGGTTTTCCCTTTAAATATGGAAGAATTATCTGATCAACCTAGCAGGATTCCACAAGAAGATGCTCCAAATGGAAACGAGATATAAGGGAAAAGTTCTGGAGTGTGAAGGATCGGATAGGACCGTTGTGTGAAAAGCAAGAAAGTAGTTTCATTATTTCGTCCTTTTGACACAACGGCTGTATTCATCTTTCAAGTCATCTTGCTTCACACTCCAGCAGTATTCTGCAACCATGGCATGTAAACTCTTTTCCTTATATCTAGTTTCCATTTGAAGCATTTCCTGATGGAATTTCTCGCTTACCAAATAAGTTTAGTACCAATTACTTGTCCTTGTATTATATTAAATAAACACGACTGTTGTAATGTTTTCTAGTTCAAAAATTGCACAAAATATAACGTAATATTGACATTGACATGGATTTGGGCTAAAGACTTGATTCTCCTTAATTTGATACTAATATTGTTGGACTAAGATGAGTTCAACAATTGAAATTCGTTTTCAAGGTGGGTGTTGTTGGCAACTTCAAGGCCTTGTAAAAACCAAACTAGAGGTGACCCAAAAAAAAAAATTACATATTCGTGATCAGCAGCTCCGGGATTATAAGGAACAGTTCAGAAACTGGGCGGGTTTTTGTGAAGAGTTGAAATTGTTTGCACTGTGAAAAATTTTGGAATGATTTAAGTTTTTGAGTTGAAATAAATTTCAACAATTTTTTTCAGCCGAACCAATGGACTGATCAACATGAAATTTCACAATGTGTTGGTGCATGGTAAGGGTTTTGTAATATATTTTTTTCAAATTTTTTGGCAGAAAGACTTCCAGGATAATAAAGGATACATTCTTAAAAGGACATTTTTATATCCTTCCGCCAGGATAATTACAAAAAAATTATTTGATTTGAGTTGGAGATATAATTCCCTTTCTTTTGATACCAATATTGTTAGACTAGGATAAGTTCAACCATTTAAATTAAGTTTTTTAGTTGGGGTGTAGCCTGTAACTTCAAGACCCTGTAAAACCCAAACTAGAGGTGACCCGAAAAAAATAATTACATATTCGTGATCAGCGACTCCGAAAATATAAGGAACAGTTGAGAAACTCCGCGGGTTTTTTGAAAATCGCAAAATTGTTGTACTGTGTAATTAATAATAATTGATTGGCACGACAGCCCGCTTACGCGAGACTAAGGCCTAGCTTCCCGCAACCACCCGTGTTGTGCGTGTGAATTTTGTACGCGGGTGGAAGGGACCTACAGTTTTATGCCGGTTCCGAACGGCAGGTTGGGAGCTTTTTCATAGGCAATTTTTACTCTCAGAGGTTTGCCATTTCCAGCTGAGAGGACAGCCACCGAAAGAGAAAACGAGTTTCCCGTTATTTTTTTAGGTGTTACTACATGCAGTATTCGATCTTGCGTCGCTCTGCATGCGACTCGTTGGACCGCGCACTAACCAACTGAGCCACGGCGGCTGACCACAAAACAATGAAAAAATGGGGGTGGCACCTTACAAAGAAAAAAAGGTGGCACTTTACATTTTTATGCCATTTTCGAAATCATGGTATACATTTTTTCCTTTTACGATATGCTTGGACATCATTTCGGATTATGAAAAACCATTAAAAATTAAGTCCAACACTGATATTTACCTACGTTTTTTGCGCGTATTTGATTTATTTTTCACCACAAGAAAAACCTTCAATTTTTATTTTTATGTTTTTTCCTAACCAAATTTGACACTTTTATTTACCCAGACCGTGTTATTGCGTCTGTTTCCTCAAAAACCATATTTAAATTGATGTTGACATATATACCTTAAATGATAATAGGAATTTTTTTTCTTGGACTGCTGGAACGTCGAAATCGAGCAGGGGTGGCACCTTACAAAGAATTCCCCTACATATTCTATTCTGAGATAATTTATTTATTGTGTGGCACGAGTTTACAACTTTTATGGAACAAAAGGGTTTAGGGGGGGGGGCCCGGAGGTAACTACCACCGGGCCCTGATATCCTCTCGACGGCCCTGCATATGCGACATAATTTGTGTTGAAATTAGTTTTTCATAGACCTTTGCTAGTGCTGGTAATATGGTCCGTTTCATAATTATAACGCCACTCAAATTTCCTGAATATCTCGAAAACCAACAATGATATCAACAAAGCGTCTTCTGATAAAATTGCACTGGCTAGAGCTAGAGCAATTTTATTATAAAAAAAAATTTCAAAAATCATGGCTACTTCTTTATTAGAAAGACTTTTTTATAAATTCAGTGTTTCATATTTATAACGCCACTTGCCAAAAATTTAATTTTTCAAGCCATAGCATGCAGTTTATTTGCATAATGATTTAGGTAGTAAAAAATTAATCATTTTGTGTACGATGCCGCGCGGAAAACTTTTAACTGAAATCGAGAAGGGACAAATCCTCGCGTTTAAAGAGGAAAAAGTGGGGATTCGCGAAATTGGGCGCAGGATTCGTAGGAGCCACAGGGTTGTCCAAAATTTTTTGAAGGACAAAGACTCCTACGGCTCCAAGAAACGTTCTGGGCGAAAAAGAATGTTGAATCAACGCAGCGAATCCTATATCATACGCGAGGCAAGCAACTCTTCACAAACGCTGAGGCAACTTAAAAGCACTTGTGACGTCAGTGTGTCTAGGACAACAGTCTGGCGCACCATCCAACGCTCTCAAAACATCACATATGCCAAAATGAAGGCTGCGCCCAGACTTTTGGCCCGTCATAAAACCGCTAGACTCACATTTGTTCGTCAGAACATGGGTCGCGATTGGAAAAAAGTAAGTTGAAATAGTTTTAAATTGGTTCTGCTTACAACTAATGCTTCTTCTTGTTTTAGGTAATTTTTTCCGATGAAAAAAAAAATGGAATTTGGATGGGCCGGACGGATACCATGGCTACTGGCGAGACTTGCGGAAAGAACCGGAAATTTTCTCCAAACGGAATTTCGGTGGAGGAACAGTGATGGTCTGGGGTGCAATTTCATTCAAAGGATGTCTTGAACTGCAGTTTACATCGAGCCGAATGAAAGGCAGTGACTACATTGGCGTGCTGCGCATGAGTCTACTTCCATTTTTGAGGCAACAGACATCCAATGGCCATGTATTCCAGCAGGACAATGCCGCCATCCACACAAGTCGCGAAACCATGACTTGGTTTTCAGCCAATAATGTGGAAGTTATGGATTGGCCGGCCTGCTCCCCAGACCTCAACCCCATCGAAAATTTATGGGGAATTCTAGTTCGTCGCGTCTACGCAGGAAATAAAAAATTTAACACCGATGTTGAACTAAAGGCTGCGATTCTCAAAGAATGGTACAACATCGATGTAAATTTAACACAAAAATTGATTCACAGTATGAATGATAGAATATTCAATGTTGTGTTAAATAAAGGAAAGCAGTTACAAAACTAGCCATGTGATTTTATTCTTCTTGAAAGCTTTTTTGCCTACTTAACACAAGTGGCGTTATAAATATGAAACACTGAATTTATAAAAAAGTCTTTCTAATAAAGAAGTAGCCATGATTTTTTAAATTTTTTTTTTATAATAAAATTGCTCTATTAGCCAGTGCAATTTCATCAGAAGACGCTTTGTTGATATCATTGTTGGTTTTCGAGATATTCAGGAAAATCGAGTGGCGTTATAATTATGAAACGGAACTTATACTGATAGGCCTAAAGTTTTGTGGAGTGTCAGGATTATTAATTTTAGCAACCGGGAGTACATTTGCTATTTTCCAGAGGCTTGGAAAAGTAGAACTGGTCAACGAAAAATTAATAAAATGTGTGAATGAGGGAAGTACGACTGGGAGAATTAACTTTAAGAACCGCATGAGATTGTCCATACCTATGGCCTCGGATTTTATAGCATAAATACACTTAGTAACGTCATCCTCAGAGGCTGTGTCAAATGAAGAAGTACACGCAGGAATACAAATTGAGTTATGATTTAAATTGAAAGGTGGCTTGCTCGCAGCAGTGCTAGAACTAAGGAAGTAAGAATTCATTACATCAGCATCAATTTTACAAGTCTTTTCACCATTAGTACACACACCTAGTGACTTTATATTTCGCCACAAAAGTTTAGGGGGGAGATCAACATGGACCTTGTTTTGAAGGTATTTCTTTTTGGAGTGGCGCACAGCTAGAGTAACTTGATTTCTAATTTTTTTTTAAGCATTCCAGTGCTCAAAAACTATACGCTTTACTCCGAAGCTTCATAAGGTCCAAAATGATTTTGGTGAACCATGGCTTTTTATTTCCAGAAATTGTAACAATGCGAACAGGGACATATTTATTAAATAGGTAAGATATCAGCATTGTGAAAAAAGGTGCGTAACATAATTATAAGACACTCAGAAAATTTCACTTTGTAGCTTCGTCAAATCTAAACCGTAATTTTTTTAGAAAAGCAAAAACGCAGAATGATTTTTTGAAGTATCAGCTTTAATTCTAGGCATAACTTAATATTCCTAGAAATTCCTGTCAAATATACCGTTAGCTGTTATGAAAATGAGTAATATTTTGGGTAGCTGCATTCGTAACAAAATTATAAGACACATAGAGTTTTTTTGGTTTACGTTAACAAATACTTTATTATTTTTTTAACAAACGTTGAATCAACAATTAATGATACCAGCCCCTTTCTTTCCAACATCAAAAAACTGTTTTCACATGGAATTTATAAGCTTAACCAAAAATTGGGCTCCAGATGGCTCCACTCCTTAAAATAGCAATTTTTAAGTCCCCAACAGAGTTGTATTTTCATTTTCAGCATAGACACGCCTGGCAAGTACTCCGCACATATTTTCAATCGGGATCAAGTCGCTGTTGTTTGCCGACTTTTATGAATGGCTGCGTTATCTTGCATAAAAATATATGGTTTTGATCTATTTTCTAATCAAAATAGAAGAAGGCTGCGATCCAACACTCCAGTATATTCTGGACTGCCCATTCTTGAGCTCGTGGAGCGAAAATCGACCGTTCCATGTTTGTGAAATACGCCCCACATCATCACAGACCCGCCACCGAAATTTCTTTTAGAAAATTTAAGGGGTTCCTTACTGAAAACCCTCCAGTAGCATCGAGAACCATCTGGTCCATCCAAATTAAATTTCTTTTCATCAGTAAAGATATCCTTTTGGAAAAAAATATGCATTTGTAGTCATGTTACTTAACATATAAAAAATGTTTACCGTGTCCCAGCAAGTATCCAGATTATTTCGCGCAAATTGGAGTCGTGCAGGTTTGTGACGCGGTAGGAGTGTTGGAGCCGTCTTCATAACAGCTCGGACAATATGTTCCGAGTTGTTTAACAAACGCTAAATGGTCATTTTAGACCCTGGCTGGCTGCTAAAGGCTGCGAGTTGCCAACAAGAGGCGAACGAATTGCTCGCTTTGAACAAAATTCTGCGCTTGACATGGTCAGACAGCTTTTGTTTTCGACCAGTACTTCGTCGTTTGGCTTAATTATGTGGATCGCGTAGAAATCCGGCAATAGCACACAGAAAACGACCGATTTCTTTCAAAATTTCATTTACAACTAAGCCCGGCAACGTTAAAATTAGTAATTTCGCCTGTTCCTTTTCAGATAGTAATTTACTAACAGGCATTTTAGTTTAAATTAATTGAATTAAATCCCGTAATCAACGCCTAAATAAAAAAAATCGATGAGCGCACTGTGAATTCTTTTAATTCAATGTGTCTTATAATTTTGTTACGATTGCAGCTACCCAAATACTACTAATTTTTATAACAGCTAACGGTATATTTGACAGGAATTTCTAGGAATATTAAGTTGTGCCTAGAATTAAAGCTGATACTTCAAAAAATTATTCTGCGTTTTTGCTTTTCTAAAAAAAATTACTGTTTAGATTTGGCGAAGCTGCAAAATGAAATTTTCTGAGTGTCTTATAATTATGTTACGCACCTTAGCCTAATTTATCGTCAACATTGGGCCTAATGAATAAAAATGAAGCAATTGCTGGTAAGCAATTGCTGACTAGCAAAAGCAATTGCTTAGAAAGCAATTGCTTGAACCAAAAAGCAATTGCTTATTTTTTTATGAATAACAATTTAAGTCATTGCTGCTCTTGCTATCCAGTTTAAGCTTTTGCTAGATCGTTGCTAGGCAACACATACGAGCATGTGTCAACGGTTGCTTGCGAACTTTATATTGTAAAATCGGAAACCTGGCTTTTAACTGTCCGAAACATCATTCAATTACAACTCTTTCGCTGCAAAATACTTCGTTGTAATGTTGCTGCTCAAGTGTTATTGGATTTCTCCACGGTGTCATCAAAAAGGGCGATATACCATAACCATCATCTCCAAGTAGTAACACGTTTTCTGAAGAGTTTTGAAGTACATGATAAATGTCCGAATTTTTAAAAATTCGACTGTCATGCACGGAGCCCGGCCACTGGCAATCCACACTTGTAAATACTTCGTTTTCATTACAAGTAGCCTGCACGCTTACGCTTGTAAATCCCTTTCTGTTTACGTACTCGTTACCAAATGCTTCTAATTTCGGAACTCTCACATGTGTGCAGTCTATCACACCGATACAATTTGGAAAAGAGTAAGGGAGAGGGCTGGGGTGTGAACCGGGTTTTGTTTTTTGGCTCTAACTTTTCACAGAATAAAGATATCGAAAAATCGAAGATACCGTTGGAAAGGTGAATATATAACGCAACTTTGTTATGAAGACAGATTACCGTTTTGATTGAAATTTAACTCTCTACGTCCAATTTTCTGAGAACGTGATTTTTCGCTTTTTCAAAAAAGTGGCTGGGTTGTGAACCATCTGGAAAATCCCTATTAAAGTCGGAAAATACGAAGAAAACACCCATAATTTTTAAGTACATTGAGAATTTATTTAATCAGGAAGCCTCAAGAGGTGAAAAAAAGTTATAATGACGCTTCTTAGGCCAAAAAATCGCAATGAATGAAACTGCTCAATTTTTTAAATTTTCATCCTAATCTGTGTCGGAATGTTTGCATGTGAAATACGAACGTGTTCTCGTATTGGCTCACTTCAAGTGAACACAACGAAATCGAGTGAAATTATATAAAATGACTTTATTTTTATATATCCGTCCATATTTGACAGTGTTAGAACAAATGTAGTACGAAAAACAGGTGGTTCATAACCCAGCCACCTCAGTGGTTCACAGCCCAACCACGATGCCATTTTGGAAACTTTAAAATAAACGACACTTCCAATCATAATTCGACATAAACAAATATTGCATCGTAAAATAGAATCAAAACACTAAATAAACATGTATTACACAGACTTTTTGCAATAAGCTCAGTCTCTTGGATAGCACTTAAAAAAAAAGCCAACAACTTTTCGCAGTCGATTTTCAAACACGATGTCTTTCAAACTCGATTGCTGCCACAAGCAATACGTGTTTGTACTTCGGTGTAACCACAAATGCAGAGTCATATCATAAGACAAAATTGACAGTTGAAAGATTGGCGATATGTCAATTAGGGAAAGAAAAAACGGCAATGGTTCACACCCCAGCCTGGTTCACAACCCAGCCCTCTCCCTTATACTTCCCTCCATCCATTTTTAGCTACAATCATTTCTGCAGCAGACTTCGGAAATTTAATCCACACGTGCGCTTTTTTCAAAATTTCAGTCATTACCAAATTAAAAGTTTTGCACACAGTTGTTTGATGAATTCCAAGCTCTTCTGCTACGCTATTCTGATAGCCTGGATCGGAAACTCTCCGCAGAAACACTTTCATCTTTTCAAACGCTGTTAACGCACCACCTCGTTTTTCGCCTGTATTTTCCAAAAAATATGTAGCCAACCACTCGACATTTTGACGATTGAAGCGATATAGCTTTCCGAAGTCTTCAGTTTTGCATTCCTTTCGCCCATTATAGTGCTTTTTCTTGCGAATCGTCAAAAACTGCGACATTGTTACGTGCGAGAGCAAAGAAAACCGAACAGAGACTAATTTCAGCAAAAGTTAGCATGGGGTTCAGCAGACTTAAAAAATCGTAAGCAATTGCTACCTAGAAAAAGCAATCGCTTGTTTTATTCATTCTAAATTTAGCAATAGCTTAAAAAATTAGAAATTACTAGACAAATTTATCATTTACTGCAAATTTAAGCAATTGCTTACAAAAAAAGCAATTGCTTAAATTTTTATTCATACAAATTTAAGTAAAAGGCCAGAAATCTTAAGAAAAAGCAATTGCTTATAGTTTATTCATTAGGCCCAGTAAATCTATATTAAAATCACCACAGACTATTACATGCACATAACTAGAAGACAATTGAGACATTTTGATAAACAAATCAGTGAGATTATTAGAGCGATGGGGATTATAGACACAAACAAGTAAGCATTTATTGACACTGTTATTAATTTCAACAAAAAGACGTTCAACAACATCAGGGAACAGAGAGCTCTATATTACCTTGCAGTTCAACGTAGATTTGTAATATACAGCCAAGCCTCCACCTCTGGTTTCCCTGGCTCTATCATTTCTTATCAAAGAAAAGTCACAAAGAGTATACGCACTGTTGTCAAAATCGAGCTTAAACCATGTCTCAGTCACACAAACCACATCAATATCAATGTCATAAAAAATATAGTTAAGGTAGTCAAGTTTGTCAGAAGTTAAACTCCGTGCATTGAAGTGGCAAACCTTGAACCCTCTATGATAGCCGCTTGCTAGTTTTAACATCGGCTTGAGATGTTCACTGTTAGTGTGCAGACGTAGGGTACGCTCGCTCATGTTAACAGGCATAGATGCTTACAGCCAGTTACAGAAAAGGAGCAGATAGGAGAAAAAGTTAGATAGTAAACCAGAAGATAGCACGAAATTTAAAGTAGGGAAACTTATAACTAGATACAAAAACAAATTAAGGCACATGAGAAAAGTAAAGTAACTTAAAACTACATAAAAAATTAAGTAAGTGTGCATGGCTTCCAATTAGTTCGCTGAGTTAGGAACAGCAGCTGCAATGCGATCAGCACACGCTCGGTCGACAACTTTTACTGCCTCACTGGTGGGCTGTGCTCTCACGAAAATTTGTCCACGAATTGAGAACGCACTCACCAGCCGCTTTTGCCTTTTCAATTGTGTGGCGTAGTTCATCAGTTCGCGGTTCTTCTTTGTTAGACTTTCGTCAAAGATTTTCTCGTCAGCACTGATTCCAACGTCACGCAGAGTAAGCGGTCGGCGAGTAGTCTTGCTGCGCTTAGCAATAGCCCGAAACAACAACGAGCGGTCATGTGGAGAGTTCAATTTGATAACAATTGGCGAAGGATTGTTGTTGTTGTTGTTATTTTTGGGTAGGCGAAAAGCAGAGCGGATAGAAGGAGGGTGCAAATTGACAGATTCGCAAAGATGGGTGAAGGCTGATGATAGGCTCTCCTCGCTGGTATGTGGCACTCCATATATAATTATGTCAGTGGACACTAAATTATTCTCCACCTCATCTAGTTGTTGACGTAGGGTAAGAACATCTTTGTCGTGTCCCACTGGTTGACCACGCAACGCTTCAACTGCACTCACCCTTGCTTCCATCACTTTCATATCCTATTTAATGTTTGCGAGCTCAGCTGCAATTTCGCCTATTCTCTGCATTACTCGCCCTTCCGTCTCATTGAGCTTTGCAATTATGCTCTCCATGTGAGTCTCCAGTTTCGCTTCCAATCTCTCAAAGTAACTACCTGCTGCAGGGCTCTCAACTCTCTTCTGTACCGTTTGTATTGGCACAGTATTTTGTTGAGGAGAGGCTTTGCGCGCGCTTTTTCGCATGATTTCGTTTGTGGAGTCCGTGATGATGATGATGGTAATTAGAAAAGTGGTTGGCACAGCTGGAAGCGTATAGCACAGGTAAAATGTTGTGCAGGCGATCGCAACCAAGATGTCAGCGCAGCTAGTAAGGTTGTCAGAGCTCCACAGTTGGTAAATTCGGCGGTCCAACGCAGCGCCATAGAAATACGTCTACTCACGATAACACATTCGCATTTACCAATTTCAACACTAATAGTAGGTTCTTTATTCTACAAAAAGAGCAACCGTTCACGAATAAGAGGGTGAAGAGAGACATTTAAAGCTGCCGCTCCCAGCCTGGCGTACCTTGTTAATATACCTTGGCAGTCGCGGATTCAGGGGGTGTTTTGGGGGTTGAAACCCCCCCGAAATATTTGGATCGCCTATAAAACTACATACAAATTAAAAGGCATTTTACAAATATTAAAGAATTACTTTTTGAAACCCCCCCCCGAAATGTTTTTCTGAATCCGCGCCTGTACCTTGGTCAGTCGAATTAGGAAAAGAACATACAATTTCGCACAAATTGCTAGCACATAAAATTTTCTATTTCAATTTATTTCATTTGTATTCATTCCACAATATATTTTATTGCGTATCAGGCGGGTGTCATGGGCTATGTTTCGCGTATATGTATTTTACAATGTTACCAAAATCTGCACACAAAAGGATAGTTATACCTTGTGGCCGAAAAGTTTCCGGAAATTTTAAATAAAACGCAAAATTCTTAATCTTCATCAATATTTATTTTATCTCCTTTTATTTTAGCTCCATTAGAAGCGACACACATATGTCAACGTTTCTTCCAATCACCAAAACATTTTTTATAGGCGCTTTCCGGATGGCTTTGAGTTCCCTCTGCGAATTCTGTTTTACGTCTTCTATGGATTCAAAACGCGTTCCGCTGAGTGGTAATTTGAGTTTGGGAAACAGGAAAAAGTCACACGGTGCAAGATCAGGTGAATACGGTGGCTGTTCGATGGTATTTATTGAATGTTTGGCCTTAAAATCGTTGATAATGTTGGCTCGGTGCGAGGGAGCATTACCGTCATGAAAAATCCATGAATTATCCTTCCACAATTGAGGCCGTTTACGGCGGATATTTTCACGCAAACGTCTTAAAACAGTCAAATAATAGTCTTTACCGACTGTTTGTCCTTCAGGGACGAATTCATGATGCACCACACCACGAATATCGAAGAAAACAATCAGCATTACCTTGATTTTCGAGCGACTTTGGCGTGGTTTTTTCGGTTTCGGCTCGTCTTTTCCTCTCCGTTCCGATGATTGTTGGCTGGTTTGCATGTCGTACTCGTAGACCCATGTCTCGTCACCAGTTAGGATGCGTTCCATGAAAGTTGGATCGGAATTGGCACGATCAAGCACGTCCAAAGAGACCTGTTCACGGTACTCATTTTGAAGAAAATTCTCAACAAAATCGCAACGCACTACTGAGGTGAACTGGTTTCAACAGCTGCCGTAAACAAACTGTCTGACAGATCGCGCTCATTTTTGGCATAGTAATTAAGGACAGTGCTACCAACCTACAGAAACTTAAAATATCGAAAAATATACAGCGCGCGAATTTTAAATGAGAATTTCCGGAAACTTTTCGGTCACAATGTACAAACAATATCAACACTAATAGTAGGTTCTTTATTCTACCAAATGAGCAACCGTTCACGAATAAGAGGGTGAAGAGAGACATTTAAAGCACCGGCAAAGCTTACTCATACGACAAGTACGCTCAGCACACGCATTCTTACGCTCTTTCAATCAGTCGTTGTTCAGACCAGTGACTACGTGACGCGAAACTGAGCGGGGAAATGATTTTCAGACCATTTTTTGCTTTTTCCAATCGTCCGATAGTGTACGGGTTTTTTTACCCAAGCATTCGCACAGCACCGGTTACCAGTCAATTGCTTGCATCTTAAAGTGATAACTTTTCTTATTTGCTGTAAATATAGCGTTGCGAACCACCTTGTCTTACTGGTCTGAGTAATTTTGATTGTTACCCGTACCAACAAAAAGCAGAAATAAATTATTTCATACGCTGAAGTCAGCAGATATTCGGTTGCTTTTTCTTTCATTTCATGTCTCATTGAGTTTGCCGTTTCTAGTGCAGCGAGAAACAGTAATGGTAAGTTGAACTCTTTTCAAACGCAGAGCTGCAACTCAAGCAATTCGTAAAGGCTTTGAGGGCAGTCAGGAAAAACTGAAGTAAAATCATATTAAAACACGTTGCAACATACTTGTGACGTTTTTCAGCAACAACGGTTTTTCGTAATCAATTTCCTATGAACGTACTACAGAATGGAAAAAAAAACAATTATTTTATTTGCAAATAAACTTCGAACGCACCAGCAACCCGTGCCCTGGCGATTGTATGGCGAATTTGTTGTACGAACCTTAATCAACTCTGGGGCCTGGTTTGACCGAATTTGCGACTTTGGGGCCTGGTTTGACCGAATTAGCAACCGTGTTTGCCGTGTTCCCCTCTCACTTTCGCGTCATCTAGTCATTGGTTCAGACAGCAACGAAGCAACACGTGCGGTGGCTGCGTTGATTTTTGTTTTGTGTACGCTGCAAGAAATTTTATGTATGAAACAAAATAGATGTTTTTGTAGTTTTTGTGTGTATGCTTTTTTGTGTTGGCGATTGGTTTCTTATTCGCTTTTCGGTTTAATTTTATACAGTGTAAAAAAATTGCTCTGCGCTCACTAGCACCATTTCATTCTCAATTTTGCGGACCCCTGATTTAAAGCTGCCGCTCCCAGCCTGGCGTACCTTGTTAATATAAGTTAAACAAGTCGCGTTTTTTAGGCACTATGTGCCTTTTTTATTAATTTATTTATTTGCTTAGGTGCTATGCACCTTTACACTAATTCTTAACGACTAAACTAAAATCTAAGTGCTACGGTCCAGCTAAGCTAAAATGCTAAGTCAACGGCTGGCCGTAGCTTTATTTTTTTGTTGTTGGTCACCGTTGTGTGACCGTGTTGTCACCGGACGAAAGCGTCGAGTTGCACCGAAATGCAGTGGTAGCGCAAGCCGAAATCTAACGCCGCCCAAAAGACAAACGGCGACGTACTTGCGCAACGACGTAGCAGACGCTCAGCATTCCGTTCCCACGGAATTTGTCGCTGACGTCGACGGTTTATCGCAGGTTTCGGCGCTGGTGCTGACTACTCCCCCTATTAAAGATAAGTCGTCCTCGACTTTCTGCATCATCAATCGAAGGTTATTTGCGTGTTTGTTTTTGGTGAAACGACTCGCCAATTCTATGATTGCGAGCGTTGCTATCATGGCGCCCGCAAAGACGGCCAATGTGCTAAACCATTGCGACTTTTTTACGCGAATTTCGTCTCTTACCACCTCTATATGCTCCAGATTTTTCAAGTTTAGTCGGTGGAGATATGGTAGAGACAGAATTTCCTGGTGTTCGGAGAGATTGAGACAGTGCGCCAGCGGCGTTTGAGGCTTGAGACGGCTCATTCGCTTTAGATTGTGATAGAGGGTGCCATTGATCCATACCTCATCGTCGAACAGGATAAGGAAGGTGCCACTTAACTTTGTTGCTGGTTTATCTTTCTCGATAATTGTGGCAAAGTTGTCATCGAGTACCATGGCCCCGTCCGCGACGGTTATAACGGAGTACTGGCTGTGCGCTGATGCTGTTTTGCATGTTGCTGAGTAGTGGTTGAGCAGTTGCACCAGACGTCAGACATGGGGGTTTTGCATTAAATTCATAGTGCACTATCCTTTTCACTACCACTACATACATTTTAGTGGTAGTTGAATTTTTTCCACTAATCACTGAATTTAATGGCAGTGGCAGTGGTAAAAAGTACCACTAAAAAGAAGTTGTGGAAGAAAATTGCACCACCACTAAATAAAGATCAGTGATTAGTGGAAAAAATTCAGCTACCACTAAAATTTATTTAGTGGTAGTGAAAAGCATACTGCACTAAACAAAGACATCCATTACCATTAAATAAACCACTAACAACGATATGAGCAAAAATATATGTTTTATTTAAACAACTTATTTGCTTTCAACAAGACCAGACATCGGGGTTTTGCACTAAAGTCATAGTGCACTATGCTTTTCACTACCACTAAATAAATTTTAGTGGTAGCTGAATTTTTTCCACTAATCACTGAATTTAATGACAGTGGCAGTGGTAAAAAGTACCACCAAAGAATATGAAGTGTATAGAAGGCGCATCTGAGCTCAAAAATTCAAATTTTTGTTTGCGAGCTTCACAGAGCGGGGGGAAGCCACAAAAGGGAAAGAGTGGTGCCAACAGGAGAGCAAGTCAATGAGCGTAAACTGAAGCGGTTTACGCTCATTGACAGTACGCTCGAACTGAAGCACGCGCTACAACAAACACACATGAAGTGAAAGTACCGCTTCTTCTGTGTACTTTGAGGCGCTGGTGGTTGTTTTGGTCACTCAATAATTTTTTGTGCAAATTTCTCGCAGCAACACAGCCAGCGCAATGATCGTCGTTTCAACCATGATACAAATATAGAAGGTAGAACCGCTGTAATTTGTTTTGACACTAAACGTGTTTATTGACGTTTCTCGTATTTGTCAATAGCTTGGGTCGTGATGCCACTTCGTTGTAATACTAAATTAGGGCTATTTAAGGTTCTAAGGATTTTTAGATCTTTTTTAAAATAAACACGAAATAGACATTTCAATGTGACTAGTACATTTTGTTTAGAATATTATGAACTGTTAGACAATCAACAACGCAATAAATAATACAATGGTAAATTATTATGTAATTGTTTTTTTTAATTTCTTATTAATATTCATTTTTTTTTATGTTTTCAAATTGCTGTTTAAAAACCGTATCCTAAAAAATGTTCGGCCTAAAAAGAAACGTTTCGCAACACGTTGCTCTAAAACCGCGCAATATTGACTGTTAGTTAATAACTGTTCCATGTAGTTTGGTGTTTCCACCAAACTTTCACCGTTAATGTTGGTGAAAATGGTATTTAAAATTTGTAAAATTTGCAGGAATTCCGAAGTTGGCTTATGTAATCCCCCCTCTGAAAGGAGATTAACGTATGTATAGCTTTCATCGCCGCCAGACGCCGTCCGAAACCCGTAGTTTGCAAGTTTCATTTTGGTGACGATGTACCCAGCAAAATTTTCGAGACCGTCGAATTCGACATCGCTCAATGGTGTTACTTCCTCCATTAAGGTGTCATGTTTTTGCTGATCTTCGAACTGTTAAGGATTATTAAATGAGTTAAGGGGGTCTTCTACCTTGTTGGTTCAAAAAAATCGATTTTATTTTTTTTGCAGTTTTGTGGCCTAGAAGGTACTAGAAATATAATATTCAAAGGGTATAACCGAAATCTTATTATTTCGGGGTTTTTAGAGTCATCGAATATAGCTCCGCATGCTGTTATCGCAGCGCTCATCGCCACTTTAAATGCAATTTCCCAAAAGTTGTGTTTTTGCAACTGGTTGGCAAGATATCTCGAGAACTAATTGATCAATTAACTAAAGTGATATATCAAAATTTGCGGAAAACATGTGGCTATCGTTTGACACGAGCTTTTTAGATTTTTTTCATTTTAACGATTTTTACAGCTATTCTTGACCTTGAAAACGTAGACATTTTTGTTTGTTTTTTGCCTGTTTCGTGAAATTTTGGAATTTTTCAAAAACCTCGTGTCAAACGATAGCCAAAGTCATAAAGAAACTAAATCATTTTGGTTTTTTTGTTTCAGACGACTTTCATGGGCTGAATCGTGACAACCGTTTTAGTATAAATTTTTCGTAAGGGACATTTCAAGGTCAAATCACGGTCAAACTAGAGACAGTAAAATTTCAGAAAAATTAATGTTGAAAGTATAGAAATAAACGAATTCAATGCAAAAAACCGAACCTTGATTGCATTATTGGTTCCCCTACAATCTATTGTCAAAAAACAGTATCAAAAACGAGGCCACAAGGTAGAAGACCCCCTTAAAGAAGAAAAAGAATGAATTTACATCAAGCTGCTCTTCTGTCGAAATGTCCTCGGTGTCGAAAACATCTCTAAAGATGCTGTGGCTCAGAACTTGATCTGAGTCCGGAACAGTAATGCCAAGTACATCATCATTAGTCGATTGCGCATTAGCACCATTAACACCAAAACTATAAGTATGATGAGTTCATTGCGGAAAATATACATACGGAACTAATACATATTCAAATTTTGAAAATCTAAACTCAAAAACCTAAACAAAATACATTTCAATTTTGTTGACGTAAGAAAATGTTCAAGGGATTTTCTAACAACAGTACGGTAGCACATTTTCAAAGAAGAACGTCAAAAACAGGTTTAGTGTCAGACAGGGGCGTAGCCAAGGGGGGGTTTTGGGTGTCAGAAAAAAACGAGGAGAGGTTGGTGGTTAAAATTCGACTTTTAGTAAACAAAAAAAACAGTCAAAACAAGTGTCGATAGATGAGATGGCATCCTTCGATAGCCGAATGTTCAGTTAAAATGTGATAAATTTATGCTATTGAGATGCTTAACCTTCGCCTTACCAAAGATTTTTGTATACGTCGCTATTTTGAGTAAAACTCACAATAAATATACAGTAACATATAAATTTTTTTTCATACTTCAATATTTAGGATCTTCCTCTGGTGATAGTTCGTTTTTCGAAAAAAGGCCTAACGATTAATGATTTATTTTGCGACTATGAAAAGTATTAGAAGATTTCTTTCCAGAGGGTTTATTGAACACATAATTAGGTACGTAAAAAAAAATTTATTGTGAGTTTTATTCAAAATGGCAGCAAAAGCGCCTGGGATCACCCAGGTAGGTATTTTGTATACAAGATGACATAATTCAGTTTTAAACATGAAAAAAATTTCTAAACAAAATGTGTTTTCATGTAATTGAAAATTATCAAATTTGTGGTTAATTTGAGGATTTGATCGAATTTTAAGAATTTCAATGAAGAGTTTTGTTTATGCGTATCGTCGCGGAGCGGGGAGAAATAAATAAAACGGGTTATTTTCAGGTTATGGGGTCTTTATTCGTCGGGATGCGAATAACGAATGTACAGATTACATGAAACATTGAACGAGAACAACGGCCTAAGCCGGGGAGCATAAATAGGGGGAACATCAGTACAAGAGGATAAGGAAAGGAAGGGATTAGAGGTGGGAGCGACAGATCACTAGACAACCACAGCACTCATTTAGCCATCGCGGCCGCCATTGCAGAGTGCAATTGATGATTGATGTCCGGGTGGAGGGTTGCCGCGACGCGGTTGAAGTCTGGCTGGAGGTGGTGCGGCTCACGACTGGCTGGCTGTGAATGCGCTTGGGGTGCGCCGATAACTTCCTTGCGCAATGGCATAGCCGGTCCGGCCGTGCGGTCTGGGAAGCACCTGCTGCCATAGTCGGCTGATCTGCAAAAATATGAAATGTCAGTTCGTTGGGAATAAAAGTATTTACACTGACATCGTGGGAATGGGAAAACGTGGCTGAGCTGCGGGGTTCGCTTAAGCTACAGCCAAGGGAATATGAAAGGATACATATATAAATTGGCTGCATTGCCAAAGGGCTTAAAGTCTGTATAGAAAATAAGCCAATTCCGCTCGGGATAATTGGCTGCACGTAGGGCTCGAGAGAAGCAGGAGAACCGAACGAGAATGTCGGTTTGCTCTTCGACATGGTGGTGGCCGGCTCTTTGATCCGGAGTTGGAACTGTGTGATGTGCATGGGCATTGCTGGAGCCGGTCCACCTGAGAGTGAGATCTTGTAGATCTTGGAGCTTATACCCGATCAGTCCGACGTCTGCGGGATTTGCAGCGCTTGGAGCGAGTCGCACTGGAGTGGCAACTGTCCTCTTTTCGGACCCGGGATGGAGGCGGTGCAATGCGGAACTGCGGGGAAATGCAATTTCCGTCAGTTGCTGTGAATGTGGATCGAGTGGCGTCAAGCCAACGCTCTTGTCGAACCCTTTTTCTCTGTTTCATTAGAGGCGAAAGCCATCCTGCGGGATCAAAACGGTTGGCAACGAAGGGCGGAATTTGCCGGTTTGGGAATGAGTTTGCAGGAGTGGTGGGTTCAAAGCGATTTTCCATTATTTCCGGGGGTGGAAACCCTACGGGATTGAGGGCGGCAATCACTTGTGAAAGAGCTTCCTTTAGGGCAGGAAGATTATTTCGAAAGGCGTGTCCAGTGTGCATATGGTGACTTGGTACCTCTGTGGCACATGTCAAATGCGAAGAGGGGGGTACTGGACCGCTTAATACCCAACCGAATACTGTATGCTGAGCAAGTAAGCTGCCACATACATTCCGGTGGATACCTTCGAGCATGATCTGCGGGATGAGATCACTGCCAATAACTATATCAATCTGCGCTGTCTCGAAGGGATTTGGATCAGCGAGTTCTAGCATGGCGAAATGTTTCATATTGGGAGCGTTTATGTGGGAAGATGGGAGCGAATTCGTAAGCTCTTGGAGCACGATTGCTTGCACGGGGAGTTTCGTGCTCGATTGGGGGACTGCCAATGTAAAGAAGCATGTATGATTGGCATTTTGCACAATCTGACCGCCCATGCCCGAGATTTGGAAGGGAGTTTTCTCGATTGGCAATTTGAGGCGTTTCTGGACCTTCGAGGAAATGAAGGTACGCTGAGAGGCTTGGTCGATCAACGCTCGAACTTTAAACAACTTTCCTGCGTGCTCGATAGACACCAGTGCCGTAGGCAGAAGGGATTGGGTGCCATTATTGGAGTGCAAGGCTTGTACTTGGGTCGTACTTTGCCTGGCAGATGTGCGGGGTTGCGCATCTGAAAGAAGGGAATGAGTAGCGGAGCTGTTTTTTGTTGGTTTCCGAGCTATGGCGACCTGTGGAGTGGTCGAATGTGATCGATTAAGCGATTGAGAGGGCTGCGCATTGCCTTTGGGGAAATGAAGCAGGGAGTGGTGCTTCATCTGGCAATGTACGCACGTAAAATTGCTTGTACAATCCTCAATAAGGTGAGATGTAGCAAGGCAATTCACGCAGAGCCTGTGCTTCTTAACGTATTTTAATCGACTCTGGGGGGTGAGTCCTTTGAAGTTCTGGCAAGTCCGTATGGGATGATTTGCGTTGCAGAGTTTGCACGCGAAGTCCCTTTTCACTTGAGTGTGATAATTTAGGGATTTGTGTGGCCGATTTGGGAGGACATTGGAAGTCGAAGGTTGAGACGGTTTCGGCTTAGAAGGGCGAATACTTTGCAACCGTTCAAGTACCTCATATCTGCCGGTCAGGAACTCATCCATTTGCGACCAGGGTGGCAGATCCTTCCGGGATGTCAATGATTGCTCCCATAGAGCAAGTGTCTCTTGGGGCAATTTGGTACAACATATGTAAACCAATAGCGGATCCCAATTGTCAGTGTCTACGGCCTGAGAATTGAGAACAGACAGACAATTGTTTATGGTGCTTTGGATCCGCTGTAGCGCCTCACTATTTTCAGTGTGGGCAGGAGCGATATTTAAAAGGGATCTGATTTGTGTATCAATGAGCATGCGTTTGTTTTCGAAGCGTGATCTTAGGGCTTCCCACGCGAGTCCGAAATTCTCGTCGGTTAATGCATATTGCTTAACAATAGCACCGGCTTTGCCTTGCGTCTTGTATCGGAGGTGATACAACTTTTGGGCTGGAGTAAGCTGGGGGTGGTTAATGTAAACTGCCGTAAACATGTCCCGAAAGGACGGCCACTGCTCATAGCCCCCGAAAAAGGTTTCGGTATCACAAGGCGGAACTTGTAGGCAAATGTAAGGGGTATTTGCTGGTTCTAGGGGTCGAACCGGTTCCATATGCGCAGCGGGCTGGGGGGACTGAGTTTGGAGCATCTCAATGATGTCCGACATCTGAGCCATGCACAACTCGTACTGGTCTGTGCAGGCGTCGATTTTTTGCCTAGCCGACTCTTTGAAACCGTCGGGCTGGCTGTTGTCTTCAGCAATGAAGACTGCCTCATGTGCGCACATAAGCCTCTCCCATTGGGCTTGCAAATTTTTTTGCTTAATTTGGACCAGGGATTTGGTCAAATCCTCAATGGGAACCGATGAAAATTGTGTGCATAATTGCACGAGTCTGTCATGCTCGAAAGTAAATTTAGCAACACTGGGATCGGTTGCTTTGGGAATGGAAAGTTTGGAGCGCGTGTTTGGTGGCTCCCGAGTGACAGGAACTGTCAAACGTGCATTGGTTGACTTTGGGGATCTGGAGGAAGGAGTCTCCATTGTGATAAGTTGGCGTTTAGGGGATCGCTCAACAGGCATTTTGTTTAAAAAAGCTCGACAAAGGTAAAAGTTTAAATAAATATATGTAGGGTATTGTAAAATAGACGTGAAGTCTAACCGCGTCCGCGCGAACGATAATTGAATATGGGAAGAGTTGGGAATGGGAAAATTCGTTCTAACGAATTTGAACACTTGTCGAGCAACAAATAAATAAATAAATAAAAAACTGTACACTTGTGTGTGTAAATGTGAAGGGAAATATATATGTATGGGTAATAAATATAAATGTGAATATGGGAATTGAACAAGATTTGTGTATAAGTATTTGTATTGGGAATATATGTATATGGGAAACAAATAAAATTTGTAAATATGAATGGGTAATCAACAGAAATGTGTATATGGGAATTGGGAATGTATGTAAAATTATTATAATATAAATATAAATTAAATGTGTAGTCAAATGTGTATGAAAATATGTTTTTATTTGTGAAAAAGTGATTATTATTATTTTTTTTTTTTATGTGATCACGTGAATTCGTGTGTATATATGTATATATATTTGTATATATATGTATATGTGTATGAATATGTGTATATATGTATATATATATATATATTTGTATATATGTGTATGTGATTATTTGTTTTAGTTTGTAAATGTAATTAAAAATGTCAAAAGAATTTTTTGCACAAAAATTTGTGTGTGCGAGTGGGCGATATTTGTCCCACTGTACGCACTTGGGATGGCAGCAGATGTGCAGTGTATGAGTATATACAATTTTCTAGAACTTGGAAAATTTTCAATAGTGCTGCAAAAAAATGCGACTCGTCCCACTGTGCTTGAGTTTATTTACTTCTGCTAGCGAAATAGGGAAATGCTTAGGCAGAAGTATAAATATGTAAGTGCACTTGTAGGCAGCAGCGGGAGTGCTTGCTGCTTGTCCGTGCGTATATCGCACAAAGCGAAAACGCGAAATTGAATGCAAGTGGGAGAGTGCAGGCGTAACGCACAAGGAGGAGAAGTGCGTGCTGTTGGATGCTGGCTGCAGCGGGAGTGTTGTTGCTTTGCCAGCAGTGATCGCACAAAGGGAAATGTGAACACTATTATGCTATTATGTATGTGTACAAGCGAAGTGTACACGTGAAGCGGGCAGTGGCGGGGTGGATACCAGTGTATAATTTTTGAACTGGATTTTTTAAGGGTTTTTTATTTTGGGAATGGGTATATATTTTTATTTATTTATTGATTTTTTTAATATGTTTTGTGTTAGTGAATGTGTAATGTTAAGTGTTAATTTTGTAATAATAATTGTTGGGCTTATCTTTTTGGGGCCCAGTGCCCGAGAATGGGGATCTGCACTACTGTTTGTGCGTTTGTCCGCCGCTTGTGCGCTGATGTGTTGGCTGTTGTTGTTTGCCGTTGTTGCTGATTGTTGTTTGTCCGCTGTTTGTGCTGTTGTTGCTGCCCTTTTTGTCTGCTTTGTGTGGTGCTGTGTGTTGTGTTTGTTGAGTGTGTTTGTTGTTGTTACGTGTTTTGCTGCGAGTGTGTTTGTTGTTGTTTCTTCTGCTGCCGTTCTTTTGTGTGTCACTGCACTGTTCAATGTTTTGTGCGTTTTTGGTTTTAATTTCTGCAATTCGTGCACTGTTTTTTTTCGTAGGTACGCTTTTTTTGTTTTTTAATGTATTTTTTACTTTTTGGTTTGTTTCACTGTTTTTTGAGTTGTCACTCTTCTGTTTAGTTTTAATTTGTCACTGTCTTATAAATTGCTTGTTTTGTTTGAATTTTTTGTTTAGCTGGTTTGTTTTGATGTAACTATGTATTTCGGTTTTTACTTTGTGTTCACTTTTGTATTTAGTTTTCGTTTTTTAGGAAAATATTCGCGGCTCAATCGCGAATGGCTCGAAGGACCATGGTTATGCGTATCGTCGCGGAGCGGGGAGAAATAAATAAAACGGGTTATTTTCGGGTTATGGGGTCTTTATTCGTCGGGATGCGAATAACGAATGTACAGATTACATGAAACATTGAACGAGAACAACGGCCTAAGCCGGGGAGCATAAATAGGGGGAACATCAGTACAAGAGGATAAGGAAAGGAAGGGATTAGAGGTGGGAGCGACAGATCACTAGACAACCACAGCACTCATTTAGCCAAGTTTGGCTAATCTTGTATGAATTACCGCCAAGTTTTGATGGAATCTGCGGTGATCGCGGAATTCAGTTGGCTAAAACGTTAGTCATCATTTATGACCAGACAATCGTTTTTAAATCGCGTTTACCACTTATGAACTCTACCACGGTATACACAATCATCATTATAAACTTGGTTCATTAATTTAAATGCTTCGGTTAAAGTTTAAACATTTTTTAAAACAAAAGTTAATATTTGATCTTTGTTCGATGCTCATTTTTGTACGACGACACAAACATACTTTCATTTCAGATGCAATAACTTCAGTGCACCAAATTTCATGAAATGTTTACTAAAAATCGGCAAATATATTAATTTCCAATGCAGTAAGTCACATAAGCCACCACAAAATGCCCTATTGGGAAAGTGCATTTAACACTTCGTTCAATAATGTGTGTGACTGACACATAGATGGCGGCACTAATACTAAATCAATATTTTTTTTTGTTTTTTTTTGTGAAGCTTTTTAGGCTTACTGTCAAAATTATATGTCAATCCGACCATTAGTTTACAAGTTACAGTGCTTTAAGTGACACTACTTTTGAGTTTTCAAAAAAAATGAATTCAAAGCAATTCCGTGTGCTGATTTATCATTGTTTTTTAATGAAAAAAAATACTGTTCAATGCCAGGAATGGCTTGAAAAACATTATTCGGACTCTGCTCCATCAAAAAGAACCATTTGTTATTGGTATGCCGAATTCAAACGTGGTCGTACAGACACCGATGACATTCCATCTACTGGACGGCCAAATGACGCTGTTATTCCGGAAAACGTTGAAAAAACACTGAAAATCATTATGTCCGACCGTAAAGTGAAAGTGGGGGAGATTGCTGACATTCTAAAGATATCAGCAGGCAGTGTACACACCATAATACACGAACATTTGGTTATGAAAAAGGTGTTTTCGAAATGGGTGCCGCGTTTGCTCACACCGGAGCAAAAACAACAACGAATCGATGATTCAAAGAGCTGTTTGGACATGTTTACGCGCAACAAGTCGGAGTTTTTGCGTCGGTACATCACAATGGATGAAACATGGATCCACCATTTCACTCCAGAGTCAAATCGGCAGTCTGCTGAGTGGCATGCAACCGGTGAAAGCCGCCCAAAGCGTCCAAAGGCACAAACATCGGCTGGCAAGGTTATGGCGTCAGTATTTTGGGATGTGCACGGAATAATATTCATCGACTATCTTGAGAAAGGGATAGCGACTATTATATAGCGTTGTTGGGACGTTTGAAAGAAGAAATCGCGATTAAGCGGCCCCATATGAAGAAGAAAAAAGTGTTGTTTCACCAAGACAATGCACCGTGTCACAAGTCGATGAAAACGATGGCAAAAATGCATGAATTGGGCTTCGAATTGCTTCCTCATCCCCCGTATTCTCCAGATCTGGCCCCCAGCGACTACTGGCTCTTCGCAGACCTCAAAAAGATGCTCCGTGGTAAGAAATTTGGCTCAAATGATGAAGTAATCGCCGAAACTAACGCCTATTTTGAAGGCAAAGAAAAATCGTTCTACAAAGGCGGTATCGAAAGATTGGAAAAGCGTTGGAATGATTGTATCTCCCTAAAAGGGGACTATGTTGATTAATAAAAACGAATTTTGGCAAAAAAAATGTGTTTTAATTAGTTAGTCACACACATTATTGAACGAAGTGTTACTTTAAAAAACTCGTAATACTAAACTGGCAAAAAAAAAATTTAAAATCCCCCCCATGACCAAGTTCTGGCTACGCCCCTGGTGTCAGATGTGCAACATGGCGGCTGAGAAGAAGCAACGGCTCTACCTTCTATTTTTGTATCATGGTTTCAACGACGCCAATGCTTTTTGTTGTTGTAGTTTTTGTGTGTATGCTTTTTTGTTTGGCGATTTAGTACAGTAAATAGAGACAAATAAATCACATTTACTAAAAAAAAATACTTAATGGCTGAAATTTTGAGGGTGTGTTCGGGGGCATGTCCTGAGTCTAAAACTGAGTTTTCGTATTCGAGGGGGTGGGGGAAGATACTACCCCCTGCTTATTTAGGGGTGAGCTCGTTTTAACTACTTATCTCCGGTGCTATTGCTCGTACCGACAAGTCCGAGGGATCAAATTTGTGGGGAATAAAATTATCTATCTAATGATAATAAAATCGAGGTCATAGGTCGATTAGGTGAATCGCAATGGCCGGTCAAAGGTCAAAAGTGAGGGATAGTTTTCGTTTTTCGTGAATACCGTGAAACCGGTAGGTTTTTTCGCATACTGCTTCGATACCATTTTAAAGTACTTGAAATTACCTACAAAATGAGTGCTCGAACACTCATCTACTATAAATAGTTTGCCGTCAATCCAACGACCAAGTTGACCGCGCGCGCCGATGTTGAGCCGCGCACGGCGCGAGAAGTACTCATTGCGCATACATTGCACTCTCTACGTGTTCGCACGTACAGCGCGCGCGGTCAACATCGGCGCACGCGGTCAACTTGGTCGTTGGATTGACGGCAAACTATTTATAGTAGATGAGTGTTCGAGCACTCATTTTGTAGGTAATTTCAAGTACTTTAAAATGGTATCGAAGCAGTATGCGAAAAAACCTACCGGTTTCACGGTATTCACGAAAAACGAAAACTATCCCTCACTTTTGGCCTTTGACCGGCCATTGCGATTCACCTAATCGACCTATGACCTCGATTTTATTATCATTAGATAGATAATTTTATTCCCCACAAATTTGATCCCTCGGACTTGACGGTACGAGCAATAGCACCGGAGATAAGTAGTTAAAACGAGCTCACCCCTAAATAAGCAAGGGGGTAGTATCTTCCCCCACCCCCTCGAATACGAAAACTCAGTTTTAGACTCAGGACATGCCCCCGAACATACCCTCAAAATTTCAGCCATTAAGTATTTTTTTTTTAGTAAAATATACCCTTTTACTGTACTAATTGGGTTTGCTCGAGAAAAATGTGACGTCAATATTGAACAGAATGTTTACTGCCATTATCAATCAAATCGCTGAGGCGTGAAGTCGCTTGTTGGCTTATGCTGAGATTTGATTGAATAATTTTAAACTTACAGGTACTTAGACGTGGTTGATCCAGAATCAAAATTTAATCAAATATTTTTACTTGGCTCATTCCAAGAGAATTATTTGTTTGTATTTTGACGTGGTTGATCCTACATTTCTTGCAAGTGTTTTTTGACGTAGTTGAACCAATTAAACCTTTATATAAATACTTATTTTGACTTGACTAGTTTCAAGTAGAATTATTTGTTTATATTCTGACGTGGTTGATCCTAACTTTAAATTTTTTGCAAGTGTTTTTTGACGTGGTTGAACCAATTAAACCTTTATATAAATACTTATTTTTACTTGACTAGTTTCAAATAGAAATATTTGCTTATATTTTGACGTGATTGATCCTAATTTTTTTTACAATTCAATATGGCTTCAAAGCAAAGCAAAAATTCCTGCAAGTCTGGAATTCAATGCTGTGTGCCCAGTTGCAAAAAATCTAGACGTAATTATCCAAATTTGCGAATATTTAAGTTTTCGCTGCAGATTTGATTTTTGGTCAAATCTGGCGTGAGAAATGCAATATTGCATATGAAGATTACGACAAAAATCTTCATATTTGTGAAAACCATTTTTCTAGTTCTTTCCTTGGCAAAAGAAAATTAGAACTTGATGCGATTCCAACTATAAATTTGGATGAGAACTGTCAGAATTCAGAAGAAGAATTTTTGGAACCTGAAAATTCAGTAAAAAAATTACGTATTGACGATGTAATGTGTATTAATTGCGAAAAAATGCAAAATCAATTCGCTTTTACAAAAAGAAATACACTGATCTGTTAAAAAAATTTAAAAGAATTCAAGAAAAGATGCGACGAGAAAAGCATCCTATTAAACTAAATAAGAATAAAAAAATACACTGAAAAATTTGCAAAATACAATTGACTCGTTACCAAGAATAAGTAAAGAATCAAAAATTTTTTGCAAATTGCTAATAAGTTCCAGGCGAAAGGAATACTCGGCTGATGTGAAATATTTGGCGCAAAATATTTTTTACATTTCCCAATCGACGTATTGCTTCCTACGGAACAAGCTAAATTTGAATTTGCCGCATATTAGCACATTAAATCGATGGGACCCAATAAAGTTCCTTCAGCCTGGTTTTAAAAATAGCGCTTTCGAATCCATTAAGAATTTGTGTTTGGATTTAAAAGAGAAAAATCAAAATAGCATAGTACTGTTAATGGATGAAATGGCGATTAAAAAAGAATTAAGGTATAATGCGAAATTAGATTTAGTTGACGGGTTTGAATGCAATGGCTTTGAAAGAACAACAAAAATTGGTAACCATGTGTGCGTGTTTATGCTCAAGTCCATGTTCTCCAGTAGAAGTTTTATTTTAAATTATTTCATATCTGAAAATGGACTAAATGCAGATAATCTGTGTAAAATAATTACAGAAAACTTAAATGTACTTAGTTCTTTTGAAATAACGGTCAAGGTGTTAGTGTGTGATCAGGGATCTGCTAACAGAAAGTGCTTTACCAATTTCGGAGTGAGTCTGGAACGTCCTTTTTTTGAATTCAATAACCAAAAAGTTTTTGTTATGTTTGACTTTCCTCATTTAATTAAGTCATTAAGAAACGGTTTGCTGAAATGCGACTTAAAAACACCAGATGGAGTAGTTAGTTTTAAGGTCGTACAGGAGCTGTGGGAAAAAGAAGAAAACTCCAAAACTAAAATGTGCCATAAGCTGACTAGGCAACATATATTCCCCAATGCATTCGAAAAAATGCGAGTTAAGTTTGCTACGCAGGTTTTTAGCAAAACAGTTCAAGCTGCAATAAGAACTATTTGCGACACCACTGGGTTCACAAAAAGTTCCAAAGTTTTAGCTTTATCTACAGCTGAGTTTATAAAAAAGTAGACCAAATATTTGATTGCATGAATAGTGGATCCCTCTATTCGGATAATTGTTTTAGATCAGCTTTGCAATTAAATAATGAGTCGTACAATTTTATAAAGACTTTTTTGAATTATTTGGAAGAGGTTAAATTTATGGATGATAAAAAACGTGTTTTTTTTTAGATGGAGTGAAAATGTCCCTTAAAGCTGTTCTTTTAATCACTGATGAAGCATTAAGCAATAATCAACACAAATTTTTTATAACAACCAAGTCTTTAAACCAAGACAAACTGGAAAATACTTTTGCAATTTTAAGACAAAAAGGGGGCAATAACAGCAACCCTTCGGTTGCGGATCTTAATAACATTTTAGCCAGAATAATGGCCTCAAGGATTATTCGGTCAAGTGTAACGACTAATTGCGAAGATACTCAGGAACCCATGGATCAAATCCTATTACAAGCTGAGACGGACGAAACTGTTTTTTGTACTGATGAGGAGAAAGATAATGACGTCCAATTGTGTGATCTCGATTTCAGCAGTAATGAGTACGCTAATTATTTTTTAGATGACAATTTTGACAATCGAGCAGAAATTAACGTGGAGTTAGTTTCAATAAGATATTTTGTGGGATATGTTGCTTACAAAATTCTCTCAAAAATTAATTGTGATATATGTTTCCAAAGATTTAGAAAGGAAGATGAAGTTTTAACTGCGCCAAGTGAAATATTTATATTCCATAAAAATTATCAATCGGTTACAGACTTTGGTACCCTATTAGCTCCTTCGGACTCCCTTATGGAAGCAAGCAAAAAACACATTCTTGTGTTTCACAGAATTTTTGAGTCGGAGCCTGAAAAAATTGGTATTAAGGCATATATATCCGACTCATGCAAGAATTCTACTCCCAAATGGTTCAGTGATGAATGCTGTGACAGTAAATTAAAAATCCTAGATTTTCTTATTTTAGTTCTTTTACGCAAACATTGTATGTGGGCCATAAAAAAAGGAAGCTCCAAACAACGGAAGTTAAACATTATTGCGGGTCAATAAAGCAGCTCTTCCTTTGTTGTTTTTTTAATGTTTATGTTTTGCATCGTTTGGAACTTCCTTTTTATAATTTACTGTCACAGCATTCATCAGGGAATTTGAAGAAGTAAATAGGTTATAACAAAAGACTGTAATCGATTGATAATTTTATTATAATTTTTATGGAACTTGTTTCACTTTGCGCAGTGAAAACGTCATCATTTCTTAGTTTTTGGAAACAGATGCTACAATTAATTTTTTAATTATTTAATTAATAATTTAATATTTCTTATCTACAAAATAGTTTGCGTAATCATTATTGTTCAAATAAAATAATACAAAAGACAACTTCGTCTGTCTCACCATGTAATAGGAGTTGATCCATAGAATAATGTGTATCTTCGAAATTAGTTGCTACACTTGACCGAATAATACTTGAATTTTGTCCCAAAATTGCAAAAGTATTTTCTAGTTTATCTTGGTTAAAAATCTTCTTTGTTATACAAAATTTATTTATTTTTATTTATTGTATGTATTTATTTATTTTGCTTAATTTCATCAGTGATTAAATTATTATTTCAATCACTGTTATTTTATTTGTTCTAAAAAACAACATTTATCATCCATACATTTAACATCTTTCAAATAATTAAAAAAAGTCTTTATAAATTTGTGCGACTTATTGTTTAATTGTAAAGCCGATCTAAAGCAATTATCCGATTGCCCTTTTCATGCAATCAAATATTAGGTCTACTTTTTTGATAAATTCTTTAGGAACTTTGTCTATAGCGATCATATAAGTCGCCATGCCAACCATATTTTATTTTCGTTTCTATGATTTTGCGCACACTAAAGTCGGCAGTGAGTTCAGGAGCAATATGCGACGCCGTGCAAGCAAATAGAAGAAGAACAAAAGCCAGCCAGTAAATAGAAATCGTTTTACAATTTCAGCTTTTCGCCAGCGCAACAACAACAACAACAGCACATCGTCTTCATCTCCCAATCATCCCACGCCGCAGCAGAGTGCTAACGCAGACTCACTGCAGTGAGCGCAACCAAAGAGCGCAACACATAAAACCAAGATTCATTGAATAGAAGATTGCGCCTTCCGGGAGAAAATAATTTTGAAACCGCACCAGTGACGTCATACAAAATTACTTCCTATTGGCTGAAAATGTTGATTGAATTTTGGAGAGAGAAACACAGTGGGGCAAAATTAAATATTGGTTATTTCTTTTTTTTTCTATTTTCAATTCCCTTCTTAATTCCATTAACATTAACAGAACGGCACATATTGAGTATTTGCCGTTCGAAGTCGTTTTGGGTGAAGTGCAGCGAGCAAACGCTTGCCGTTTGAACATTCAAATAAGTCTCCCGGCCACAGAACTTCACTCAACGCTGTATAAGGCTTGCGTCCTTCGGGAACCGGAAGAAGTGCACTGCGCAATCTAAATCATATACACTAGTCAGAATAAGTTTGCGTACAAGGGGTACGTTGTTTTTTCATATGAAAAATAAATCACTTAAAGTAATTTTTCAAAAACAAAATATTTTTTATTTTTTCCGTAAACTTAGTTCTTTTATTCCATTAAGATAATAATAACAAAAACTTGACCATACTGTAGAAGGAGGGCCAAAAACAAAATATGTTATGAATTCACCTCAGAAAAAGTTTGCGTACAAGATGAGATTATGTAGTTAAAATTCAATTGAAACTAAGTTTTGTCCAAAAATTAATAACTTTGTGAATTTTATTTTCTCGCTTGAACTCCCTGCAGAAGTTTTGGCGCAAATTTTTTTAAATTCGGTGTTTTTTCAGTGGTTATTTTGTTATATCCTTGAATTGTTGTATTGGTTAACTATATCTTAGAAGATGGAGTGTTGTTGGGCTCAGGGCTTAACTGAACCCCTTATATACTCAATTAGATACACGGTAGGTGACTAGGGAGGGACTTTTGCAGCTTTGTTGAGCCAGTTAATAGCAAACATAGCTTCGCATCGTATGCATTGCGCGCTAAGGTTGAAAAGATATGTAGGAATCTGATCCAAAGTTTTGAAACCTTGGCTTACATATGCTTTTAGAATATGTAAATAACCCCCCGGAAGCATTTCTGAATAAAACAACACAGCCTGCTCACTCCTTTTCCTGACATGCAGCCCCATACCATATCTCCACATATGCTATGCTTCACTGTTAATTTCAGATTTTTGTTATTAACAGGATCCTGCTCAAATTAGTTGATGCCTTTTAATGCCAAATATGCCAAACCATTATCAGATAATAATTAAAGGTCCCACTTTCTATAGATAACAACATTTCGTCCCGGAAATCCGGTTTTTTAGACTCCTTGATGGACTCTTTTACGAAAGCAATTCTGTGCTCCTTGTATGTAAGCTAAATATGGGCTTCTTACATGCTGTTATGTAGGGGAAGTATGTTTTTTTCAGAACTTTTCTTATAAAGTCACTGCTAATGGGGTTTATAAAATATTTCTGTACATTCCTGAAGATATTGGATGCAACTAGCCTTAGATTGTGATGCACTGATCGCAAACAATCGAATCCTCTTGCTCGGGTAACTTAAGAAAATGGTCAGATCGTAGTAACCAAACAAGATTTTCTGTTTTTTTTTTAGATTTAAGATGGCTTTTTGAAATGATGAATGTGCTCTCCCAAAAGTTTCCCTAATTTCATGAAATTTTTTGTCAATTTTGAAAAGTTTTTGTAAGATTATTCTTTATCCATTTTTAATATTTTTCTGTTGAATTCTATTGCTTTCTATAAAATTTCAAGCACATATACGGTTCCAAATAACTTACAAGTCCGTTTAATGTTCAATGGAATACCATTTTTCCAAAAAAAATAAAGAGCATAACCGGAAGTTCCCGTTATTAGTTTTGTACGCAAACTTATTCTGCACCGTTTTGTGAGTATATTGTCAATAAATACGAATACATGGAAAATTATTATTTTAATTCATCTAAAAAAGAACAAAAAGTGCAGTTAAGGCATATATGAATAATGTGGATAAGTTTTTATAAACAGAGAACCCATTTTTGAGGTCAAAATTAATCATAAAATATTTTTGACTTGCCTGTACGCAAACTTATTCTGACTAGTGTATATGCATATATATATATAGATATTCCATTTGAAAAGCAGTTCACCACTCATGTACCTTTTTTTCATTATTTTGTGTACACAGGCCCACTGCACACCGCATGATTCTCTTCTTTTTTGCTTTTTTCTTTTTTTGAAATTTTTCCACGATATTCTCACTACACGCACTTTTACAGCAAGGACTTTTGAAACTCAAAATTATTTAATTATTTTAACAACAAACAATGAAAACAATTAAGCAAAGGCGGCACTATTTAGAAAAAAGGAAGTATTTGTGAATACAAAATTTTCAACCAATGAAAACAAAGCACGAAATCTGAATTGAATTGCAGGGTTTCCTCCCGAATTTCACTTGTTTTATTTGTGTTATTTATATGAACGAGTTATACGAATTTATATTTAATTTTGTAAAGATATACAAATTTCTATTAAACTGTTATGTAAGTATATGTATATATAGGGGCTTAAGTATAAAGAAAGCCATATATTTGCTCAAAAGAGTAAAGCAAAATGTAAGTTCAAAATAAAAGAGTTTAAAAAGTACTGATGGAAACCCTACATATTCTCCGATGACGTCACTGGTGCCGTTTAAAATTGATTTTCTCTCGGAAGGCGCAATCTCTGTATTCAATGAATCTTGCATAAAACTACGTTCTCGCTTGTAAAGCAACGCTCTCACCACATACGTGATCTGTGCGAGCAGAGCGCGGGTTCCAATGTTAGAACCCGCCATACAAAATTTTTGCTTGTATGACATGCGCATTCTTTGGTACCACTAAAAAAAATTAGTGGAAGAAAATTGCACTACCACTAAATAAAGATCAGTGATTAGTGGAAAAAATTCAGCTACCACTAAAATTTATTTAGTGGATAATGGAAAATTTCCCAGCAGACCTCTAGTGGTAGTGGTAGTGGATTTTAGTGCAAAACCCCCATGTCTGGCAGACATGGGGCCTCAGTGTCCTTCATTAGTTTACAAAAGGTTACTGCTAAGGCTGTTTCACAATATTTTAATGGCTTAAATCTATTGTTAAATTTTGCCGTAATATTAGTTTCATACAATGGTGTCTTTTTATCATGGCTAACAGGAAGTATGATGGTTTTATTACATATTGATTCTACTATTGGATATTTCACAAGGAATATGATTATTTCGTTGTTCTGAAGAATTTTTAATTTTAAATTTCGAATAACTTCGCTTACGCTGACTTCTGAAAATGTCTCTGCTCGTAGTACCTTTTCAACATCCCTACTGTCTAGAATGGAGGGGTTTATTACCCCGAGCTTGCCCAGTGCCACGGTTAGGATTATATCGTTGAGCTGCGTTATTATTGCCCTATTCCTGCTGGTCAAAATAGCGAAAAGGTTGCCGGTGTCCAGCGTGTTAACTACGTTAGTTAGATTGTTTATCTGGTCCTGTAACTGGCTATTGATTGTAATTTGACGCTCGTGCGAGGCAATCAGTTGTCCCTGTTTTTGTTGAACACTATTGAAATCGTCGAAATCCGGAGTGCCAGCGATAACCTTGAGGGCAGTGCCCAAAAAGTTGAGGCTGCGGCTATGGCGATGGTGGATCTTGAGGGTGCTGATAAGCCGCTCCACCTGTTCCAGGTCAACCTCCAGTAAATTCTTCATGTGTGATTGGGGGAAGTGAGGTAATAGCTCCATTGTTTCGCCCATCATCACCTTATAGTCTGTTAAGTTTTTCATGTGGGTGAGGAAACCGTATTCCAGGTAAATGGCCACCTGCCCATCCGATATCGGGATGTAATGCGACTGGGAGTAGTCTATGATGGCGGCGCCAGCCGGGCCGAGTAACCACATGAGATACCTGCAAAAGGTTATCTTAGATTACTTTTGTGAACTTTTCTGCCGTTTATCAAGACCGTTGTTCCTAAGTCTTCCTGTATAATACCCCTGACATAGAGTTTTGTAAATTTGTTCCCTATTCTCTTGTTTGTTCTCACGAACGCTTCCTCTCCGGGCCTAAAAATCTTAGTCTGTCTGTTCTTATTCTGCACATCCCTGCTACTATTCTGGGCTTGTATAAATTTTTGGGAAATTTCCGTTGCCAGGGTAGTGGGCATTGCCTGCAATATGTCAATAGGTCTGTACCCGGTGACAGAGTGAATTGTCCTATTGTATTTTATGGTTGCCAGTTTCACCAGTTCTATTGTGTTCTCAATGTTGTGCTGCAGCTTACTGCAACGGGCAATTTCGGTTTGAGTGCTGTGGAACCGTTCCACTTGACCGTTTGTCGTACTATGGAATGGGCGTGTCGTGAATACCTTGATGCCAAAATGGTCTCTCAGCATGTTCTTAATTGTTTCTGAATTTAGGGATCGCTCGTTATCGCACACTATTGTTTCGGTATCTTTATAAATATTAAGGATTTCCAGCAATGGTTCCTTTATATCTACTGTTGCTCGGGTTTTAATCGGGATTACAATGGCGAATTTTGAGAACTTATCTATTGAGGTCAGAAAGTGTTGTCTGTCTGTTGAATAAATATCTACGTGTAGTGCCTGCCCCGGACACGTGGGTATTGGTGTCTCTCCCACTTCAGGTTTTGGAGGATGCCTTTGATACTTCGCCTACAGACACACCTTACAACTTGACACTATTTCCTTCAGCATTCGTCGCATTCTTGGGAAATAGTAGTCGCGTAATACCTGCTGCATATTCTCCCGTGCGGATCGATGCGCTCGGTTGTGTTCCGTCTCCAGAATTTCCTTCTGGTCTTCGCCGTTGAAGATGTCCACAACTTGTCCTGAGGCTCTCACGAATTTTACTGATGGGAAGGAGTTTTTCAAGTTATTTTGAATTTTTGCCAGAGTGGGTAGGTCGCAATGCAGTGCGTTCACCACATTTGGGTTTACGCACTCCTTGATGGAATTTAGTAGGTCGTCTATAGTACAGAAAACAATAGTGTGCCGTGACCGGGATTTAAACAATATCGTCAGAGTTCGTGAGGGCGTTGACCCCTCTTGCAGAATCAATTTGTTTCTGAAACAGTTGACAGGATTCACGACTGTCCTTATCACCTCCGTTGACGACTCCTCACTATGCGCAGTGGCAGTCTCGTCCAAGAATTTTGTCGTATCAATCAGAAATTTTAATTCCATCCCCCCTAGTGTCCTGCAGATGTAAGGGAGGAGGGATTCTCCCCTAAAAAATTCACTTCGTCTGCTACCCCGGGAACCTTCTCCGCATCCTGGTCTTCGCAATCGGGATTCCTGCCAAAATCGTCGTAGCTCGCGCCGTAATCCAGATAGGCTTCGCACGAGTCGTCTTCCTCTTCAAGCTCAGGACATTGGGTCAGGTGGTTGATTCTTTGTAATTTCGGTAGAGGCCGTTAGTCCGAGCTCAGTTGTCTTTTAGCCGGTCTGGGCTCTTGGGCAAATCCGGGAAGCACTGATCTATTGGGATTTGTATTGGGGGTATGTCTGTTGGAGCCCGTTAGTGGGTTACGCTCAAAGGGCGTTCTTGGAAATTGGTTAGAAAATCTGTTAGAGGCAGTACGTGGCTGATTGTAAAGAGCTGGTATGGCCGGTCTGTTCTGGATGAAACGGGAAGTTGAAGCGTCAACCTCCATTGGAGTGGGTCTGCTCTGGTACGGAGTCGGAGGGGTGGCCCGCTTATAATGCGGGGAATTATACTGGTACTGATGATCATTATGTGCGGCGAATGAATTTGCAAAACTAACACGCTGGTGGTTAGACTCGAGCTCCTGCGCAAGCGCCAGGGCCGATGGCATATCAGTAGGCCTAGACGAAAAAAGGATGTCGCACAATGGCTTGTGGAGTCCGGATATGAAAATCCGGAGCGCATCCTGCCTATATTTCTGACTTAAGGACTTAATGAGGTCCGCGTTACCCTCATTTGCCATAATTGTTTTATTGATCAGAAGCGTCAATTTTTTTCTACTTCGTCGTAGAACTGCACGATTGACATTTTTCCCTGCCTAAGGATCGCCATCTCCTGTTCAATTAAATGCGCTGGTTTCTTGTCGGCGTAAGTGAAGTCCAGTCTGGCTATTATGGCCTTAAAATTCAGTACAGTGTTAAACGAGGATAATATCAAGTCGGCCTGCCCGATAATTTTATTTCTTATAATGGCTACCGCTTGGTAGTGTTTGGAGCTTCCCTCGTAATTTTGAAACAATCTGTAAGCCGTGAAGGCAGCCTGTCTCCAGGAAACGTACCGAGACTGGCTACCGTCAAACTCGGGCAATGACTTAATCACATCAAGTTATTCATCACATTTTACGGTGGGATCAATGGATACCTCCCTGTATTCAAGTACCGCGGGTGGTGCCTCCAGCAAGCTAAGCCTGCGCGTCAAGTCTTCCACCGTAGTCTGGAAGCTCTGCTTGGTTTGTTCCACGGCTGTTTTGACGGCGGAGCTCAGGATAGCCCGTATGGTTTGATCGTCCATTTTCTAGCGAAGGGATTCTCTACACAAGTTTTCGCAAGGGTTTGCTAAAATAACTTTGCCCCTTGTTTATTTAACAAAGGAAAGTTTATTATTTACCGACTTCCTTTAAATAAAAGGGTATGACACGGCTGGTTTTAGATTCCAAAAATTATTACAATCTCTTTACTATGCTTGTACGCGTAAGCGAAGTTTTACAATGTTTTTAATTGTTATAAATCTCCGCAAAATTTTCTTATTAGTAAAATGGGGACCATGCAGCATAAGCTTTTCAGGAACTAGTCTGAGCTCAAGTGGTTTCTTTAAAATAATTTATTTTAATTTTAATGTTCTTTTAATCTGGAGGGTCCGGTCAACTCCTGAGTTGGCTACGGATTCGCAGATTTGAACTTGTATATACCCTTATATCAAAGGTTCAAATTTTTTGTTTTATCGTTTTACGCTATTTTATTCAGTCCCTTTTTGCGAAGCTTACTTCTACTTACAATTTGCACCACAATTTTATTTTAAATTATAATATTCTTAACTCTAACAAATTCACTTATCGTCTACTCAATAATCTTACAGTACTATTGCTGCTGCCATGTCTGCTGCTGTAGGTTGCTGTCCCTCGTTGGCAACGCCTCGGCTTGGCGTGCAGAGCCTTTTTAACACTTTTTCAAACTTTTAAACTTCAAATTTTGTTTTTATATAGATTTCTGTTTTGGGTCCTTTTTTAAATTAGCCACTCCTTTTATACGGGTTTTCACTGTCTTTCTTTGCTTTTTTCACTAAACCCTTTTGGTTTATTTAAATTTTTTGTCCAATCCTTTTATACGGTTTTTCACTGTCTTTCTTTGCTTTTCTCACTAAACGCTTTTGGTTTATTTTGATTTTTGTCCAATCTTTTTCCTTTATAAGTAATTGTAATTATTAATTAATTATAAGTTCTGTTGTTACGATTTTCAGTTCATATTTTCTTTTTTAATATTTTTGCACTTAATTGTCGTGGGATCAGCCTTCGGCCACGTTCGTACGCGTAATCCTTCTATAAGGATTTTTTCGTGGCCCCACGTTGGGCGCCATTTAAACAAATCGCGTTTTTTAGGCACTATGTGCCTTTTTTATTAAGGCCAGGTTCCTCCAAAAAACACGTTTTTTTCAAAAAATTCCATTTATTGTTAAAAAATAATTTGAAAATAAATTTTTTTACAAATAAAAGTACATACTTTAAACTACTAAAAAACATGTTTGTTTTTTTTTTTTTATTTTGGTGGTTCCGAAAACAGCTGCTCAAACTCGTCCGATTTGTTGATGAGTGTCACCATTTCTTGGAAACGAATCATCTGAAAGCAAAAAGCAAATCAGTTTCATATTCTGTATCGAATTGTCTATGTTCGGAACTAGAATAAACCTTTTTACTGAAAAACAAACAAAATGGCGTACTTTTTAATTTTTGACCCTTTTTTTGCACTTTTGATTGTTAATAACTTTTTTAAATAACAATGAATATTTTTGGTTGTAGTTCCGACCATAGAGAGACATTTAAAGAGTAAAATTCCGTTTGGTTCATGATGATAAGTGAAATAGTTTTGAAATACGAGTGACACTCAGTTGAAAAAATTTAGTTTCGAGAAAAAGCCGATTAAAGATTCGAGCGGGCGAATTCACCGCTTGAGCGCGCACCGTCCTCCCTTATCTCAACCTACTTCTAGGCAGCGCATACCTTCGGGACTAATTATACATCATTTCTAAGAGTATTTCCTAGCAATTTATAGAAAAAAAAAATTTCGATTTTTTGAAAATTGTTTGGAGGAACCTGGCCTTAATTTATTTATTTGCTTAGGTGCTATGCACCTTTAGACTAATTCTTAACGACTAAACTAAAATCTAAGTGCTACGGTCCAGCTAAGCTAAAATGCTAAGTCAACGGCTGGCCGTAGCTTTCTTTTTTTGTTGTTGGTCACCGTTGTGTGACCGTGTTGTGTCACCGGACGAAAGCGTCGAGTTGCACCGAAATGCAGTGGTAGCGCGAGCCGAAATCTAACGCCGCCCAAAAGACAAACGGCGACGTACTTGCGCAACGACGTAGCAGACGCTCAGCATTCCGTTCCCACGGAATTTGTCGCTGACGTCGACGGTTTAGCGCAGGTTTCGGCGCTGGTGCTGACTTATACCTTGGTCAGTCGCACATCAACCAGCGATTAAGCGATGTGAAACTGGGAGAGCCGGTAGAAATACATGCACAGAATTTCACAAATATTATTGCAAAATTGCAACCTACTAGTAGGCCCCAAGCTTGATCAGGAACGTACTTTTCCTCCATATAAATTTCTAAAACGGGGTTGTTGTTCTAGTTCATTTCAAATTACCAGTGTTGCTGGGTGAGTCATTTTTTGTGACCAAAGAAATTTTTCTTTTTATTTGTATATTTTTGGTGCCATTTCGTAATACGTTTGTATAAAATTGACTAGAAAAATATATTATTGCCCAAAAACGTCAAAAAAATCCTTGGGTATGCTTTTAATTAAATTAAATTAAGGTTTTATAAGCTGCATACAAAAAAACAACCCTGCGGTCGAAGTAGAGCATTTAGCACCAAAAGCATACCTGATCTGATCGTTAGAGATTTGCTAAATGAAGAAATGCGAAATACAAAGGACGGCAATTGACCCTCTAATATTCAATGCATTTAGCTTTGTGTTCTTTGGTATATTTTTCAATAATATTTACATAATGAAACCAAAAAAGTTCATATGTTGCGTATTTAATGCAGAAAATTAATGAGAACATACTTTAAAAAGCAAATAATTGAAAGGAATCCATAATGCCTAATATCGGGAAAAGAGCGAAAACAGTGAAAAGCTGATAACTACCAGCACACACAGACTGTGTACGTGAATTGTAAAAAACGCACAAAAATCGGCTTACTCTCCCAGTTTCACATCGCTTAATCGCTGACATCAACTGTGCGCTGAGATGATGCTACTGCTGCTGTTATGCGCTATCAGCGCAGCAAGTCTCATACCTTGTGACCGAAAAGTTTCCGGAAATTTTAAATAAAACGCAAAATCCTTAATCTTCAACAATATTTATTTTATCTCCTTTTATTTTAGCTCCATTAGAAGCGATACACATATGTCAACGTTTCTTCCAATCACCAAAACATTTTTTATAGGCGCTTTCCGGATGGCTTTGTGCTCCCTCTGCGAATTCTGTTTTACGTCTTCTATGGATTCAAAACGCGTTCCTCTGAGTGGTAATTTGAGTTTGGGAAACAGGAAAACGTCACACGGTGCAAGATCAGGTGAATACGGTGGCTGTTCGATGGTATTTATTGAATGTTTGGCCTTAAAATCGTTGATAATGTTGGCTCGGTGCGAGGGAGCATTATCGTCATGAAAAATCCATGAATTATCCTTCCACAATTGAGGCCGTTTACGGCGGATATTTTCACGCAAACGTCTTAAAACAGTCAAATAATAGTCTTTACCGACTGTTTGTCCTTCAGGGACGAATTCATGATGCACCACACCACGAATATCGAAGAAAACAATCAGCATTACCTTGATTTTCGAGCGACTTTGGCGTGGTTTTTTCGGTTTCGGCTCGTCTTTTCCTCTCCGTTCCGATGATTGTTGGCTTGTTTGCGTGTCGTACTCGTAGACCCATGTCTCGTCACCAGTTATGATGCGTTCCATGAAAGTTGGATCGGAATTGGCACGATCAAGCACGTCCAAAGAAACCTGTTCACGGTACTCATTTTGAAGAAAATTCTCAACAAAATCGCAACGCACTACTGAGGTGAACTGGTTTCAACAGCTGCCGTAAACAAACTGTCGGACAGATCGCGCTCATTTTTGGCGTAGTAATTAAGGACAGTGCTACCAACCTACAGAAACTTAAAATATCGAAAAATATACAGCGCGCGAATTTTAAATAAGAATTTCCGGAAACTTTTCGGTCACAATGTACTTCGGCTATTCGAAAATATTCCCAAAATTGTGTGCGTTGCCTTCGCACGCAATGAAATAATCAACCACCAAAAAATCCAACAAAAGCAAAAACACAATTTCACTTGTTCGCGCTCATGCTTTGTGTGTATAAGTTAACGAATGTTAACATTTAAATATTCAAAATATGTGCACGGTCGAATTTCGACATCATTAAGTGCATTGCTTTGTTGACCCATAAATAAAACTGAAGTGCATTGCTCTTTTGTTCCAATAAACAACAATGCAAGCCTATCAGATTACCCAATCGCCACTTGAGCGACCACCAGTACCGCTTCAAGTGGGTCACACGTAAAATAAACAAGGCAGCATAAACGCCAATATGCTGATACGTCGCCTTTTGCGTTTGCGCTGGTAGGCTAGGTTAAGAACTAAAGTCCTGCATGAATATATTCATTTTGGCGGCTACACTACTGTACATACTGTACGGGTACTTGGTATTCGAAGAATGCGTACAACGAAACGAATAGAAACGAGAACCAGCGAGCGTCGCTTCTCGTTTCTATTCGTATTCGGTGAAAGCGAACACTGCAGTGGTCGTATTCGGTGAGAAGCGAATACTGCAGTGCTCGTATTCGGTAATCGAGAACTTTGTGAAGTATTCGAATATCAACAGTTTCACCGAATATTTTTATCCGCAGTATGTCACTTTTCCACGTGTATACTTGTGCTGCGGTTGAAGTTGCTTATAAGTTAATACGCAAAATGAATTGAAGAAAGTAGCAAAAATAATAAATATTTATATATATCAGGTGCACAACTTTGCTTCCGCCGTTTTTTCCAAAATTAAAAGCTTTATTGCGAAAAAGTGCTTACAGATGTATTATTCAAAGTATTGTCCGTCGCTAGCGACAACTTTCTCCCATCTTTCCGGCAATTTTCGAATCCCGGCTCGAAAAAAGGAGTCCTCTTTTGACGCTATCCATGAAGCAATCCATTTTTCCAATTCTTCGAAGGATTGAAAATGTTGATCTGCCAGGCCGTGTGCCATCGAACGGAATAGATGGAAGTCAGAAGGGGCGACATCTGGGGAATACGGCGGGTGGGGCAAGACTTCCCATTTCAGCGTTTCCAGGTACTTTTTGACCACTTTTGCGACGTGAGGCCGAGCATTGTCGTGTTGGAGGATGACTTTGTCATGTCGCTCTTGATATTGTGGCCGCTGTTGAAACCACTCCCGACACGTTCTTTCACTCAGAGCAGCATCACCGTAAGTTTCTGAGAGCATTCGATGCGCTTCAGCTGCATTTTTTTTCGAATTGTAACAGAAAAGTAAAACTTCCCGCAAATGGCGAGAATTGGGCACATAAACGGACATTTTCGAGCGTGAATAATACGAAAACAAGAACAACTGTCACTGAAACGGCGATGACAATTCGTTAGGCACTGTCCACACTCACTTTAAAGGCATTACCATCTATGTATTTCAACCAGCCTCAGCCGGTACAGCCACCTATCGGAAAACGGCGGAAGAAAAGTTGTACACCTGATAACATATATATTTCTAAATAATCTTAGAAATAATAAAACGAGTATATTCGAATATATTCGAAGAAGTGTGTACTATTATTCAAATGCTTTTGTGCTCGTTTTCCCGCTTCGAGTGAATATGAATAAATAGTGTACGTCTACTCGTTTCTGTTCGGAGCTTACTCGTACTCGAAGAGAGCTGTACTCGTATTCATTCGGACCGGTCCGCTGAGATGAAGTGAAGTATTCTATTCAAAAGCATTTGAATGTTTTCGAATAGCAAAAATGTATACTCGTGCAGGACTCTATTAAGAACTAAGATGGAAAATAATGTCAGTCTTGATCAATCAAGCAATTGGAAAACAACTCAAAAATTTAACTGGCGCCCGAGCAGGGACCAATAAGAGTAGTGATTTGTAGTGCCGGTCATCTTAAGGAGCCAAATCATCTCAAGGAGGAATTGTAAAATCAAAAGTTTCAGTGGTGAATAAGCGACAGCGAATAGCAGCAAGCAACAGCGAATAGTAGCAACAACAAGCGAATAGCAGCAAATAGCAGCGAAAGCAACAAGCAGTGAAAGCAACAAGCAGCGAAAGCAACCCGCAACAACCAGTAGCAAACGGGCGTTCAACCGGAGGACAGCCAGACGAACAGGATTGAAACAGTTCCCCCAATTGGTCCCGATACCAAACCCCCACCCGCAACCTACCAAATGGCGATTCAATTATTGATATTAATGTAAGTCCATTCCAATTTTATTTTAAGAAGTGGCAACATATGAAAATAAAAGTTTATGAAAAAGAGTTAAAAAAAGGCGATAATTAAGCCAGTAAAGAGTTGAAACCCACCAAAAAGAAAACAAGAAGACGGAAAAGTTTTATTAAAGGATTCGTATTATATTACATAAATAAAATTAAAACTCACGAAAAAAACACAAAAACACATCTGAACAACAATATTCGTAGAAGGGAAGAGAAGCAGCCGGAGGAAACCACGGAAAAAATTCGAAGAATAAACAAAAAAAAACCAACAAGAAGCAAATTGGGAAAAAAATATATTGTTAAGAAATAGCATTTCAGTAACATTTATTTTCTTAAATTTAATTTTTCAAAACACAAATATGAATCCCAACAATTTAATAAGACCAGCTCGTTTAGAGGCCAATCTAGGTCCTAGTACCACACCATCCCCACCCTTCTTCCTTCAAACTCAACCCCCTTGAATCTCACTGACATGACACAACAGATAAGCAGCATAGTCGCAGACATTCTAGCTAGAGACAGTAGCTCGACAGTATTCGAGAGTATAATTAATCCAGGTTCAGACATTAGCAACAAGACTGACCAATCCATCGACGTAAATACAGATAGAAATTTGGCCGAATTAGATAGAATACCCGATGTAGTGAAAAGCCTTAGGGAATTCTCGGGACAGCCCGGAGAATTCAGCTCTTGGAAAAAAAGTGTAGACCGCAGCCTAAAAATTTACGAACATCTTAGGGGAACGCCAAAGTATTACGGAGTTTTAAGCGTAATACGAAAGAAAATTATCGGCAACACCGATATAGCCCTCGAGTCAAATAACACGCCGCACGTTGGGAAGAAACAGGCAAAAACGCTCGCACCGCCTGTTTTGAGCTTTAGAATCTATAGTTTTTGAACTAGAGAACTGAAATTTCGCTATTATCTTCAAAATTCCTCAGAGAATTGTATGGTTTTTTTTTTTAATTATACCTACCAGGAGCTGGTACCCTACAGTCGGAAGTTAAGAGTTTTAGAAATATGCATAATCAGAAGCAAAAAAAATAATTCAATATTTTAATAACTGATTCTAGTAGAACTTCAAAAATAAAGTTACACGTGTTTTAGGGTTTTTTAATTTGAGCACTTTTTTGCAGCACATTTTATGGTTTTCGAATGTATAACAAAAGATTTAATAACTTCGGAAATAAAAAAGATACAGGATTGAAATTTCGCATAACGGTTTCCCATAAGTAGAAGACGATTTATTCCAAAAATGAACAAAAATTCGCCCGTGGCCATGCCTACTCTCCATACAGAATTTATTTTCAACAATATTAAAAAAGGCTAAAATCTTGTTGTCATGCATTAAAATGTTCTTTAGAGACACTTAGCCCACTTTTATAAAAGTAGGCAAACTCTTTCTTAAAAAAATCTAAACTATTCATTTACTTTTATAGAGCACGGAAAAGGTTAACTAACAAGTATAACTTTCCTCACTAAAAGTTAAACTAATGACTTATGTATCTCAAGGCGGTTAAAGAGGCATGTCACACCTATTTCCAGACAAAAATATCCTTAAACGGACGGCAAATATTTAAAAGTTCATATTTTGAAAAATATCTTTATATGGCAACCTTGTTAAGAATGGGCAAACCACGCCCATTTTAGGCAATATGTTGTTCTCGTGATTTCCAAAGTGTTTGTACGAAATTTCAGTTTCGTGTCTCAACTTTTTCGAAAGCAATTGTGAATACCTTCCATCAGACAGACGAATTTGAAGACATATTAACAGACGGACATAGTTAAATCAATGCGATATATATGTAAATGTCTCAATTCTATACATTTAAATACATATTTATTCCTTTCAACACCAGCCTTGCTATTTTTCATACGTTATAGTTTTGCTCAGCAATTAAAAATATATCGTTGCTCACCACAACTGAGTACAAAAAGTGCTTGGGTTGGCATGCGGAAATTGCTCGCATTCATTTAGTCGCAGAACCCCGCAGATAAGTTTGGTACCATCATTTAGCTGAATGTCCCACCTAATCAGTGTATACGTATTTCGTGGAATGCTGTGGAATCTCAAAAGTTACAGTCCAGAGAAAATCCCGATTTTTCTCATTTTTATCAAAAAATTAGGCAAAGGTTAGATATATTTTTTTTCCAAAATAAACATTTTTTAAATACAATTTTTTGATATATTAATTGCTTAAATATCATAACCCCCACATGTGAAAAATTATGGGATTTGATTAAAAAATATAGATTCTACGGGCATCTGAAGACAGCCTTGTTAACGATATTGTGCTAGAAGTGAAAATAATATAATAAAACGTTCAACTTTGAAAGGCCGTAAAGTCCAGGTCATGGGATGAAGAGACTTGAAAAGTTTATTTGCTGACTCGTTAGTCTATCTAAATTACGACAAGTAAAAAAAAAATTCAGATTCGCAACTTTTGAATTTGCTCCAATGCGAGCGTTTTTGCCTGTTTCTTCCCAACGTGCGCCGTTAAACTGGTCAAAAATTTCAAGATGTTTAACACTGCATTACGCAGATAAAAGAGATTTAGGAACTCTCGAATATCAAATGACGACCTTAGTCCAAGGCAGAGGCACAATCACTGAATTCTATCAAATAGTGTACCACCAATTATCACTTATGCTTAACAAACTTTCCTGCATGGATATAGGCCAAGATTCACTCGACAACATGACCAGATCTTATAGGGAAAAGGCACTAGACTCATTCGTACGAGGTTTGAACGGCGATTTGTCAAGACTGCTAAGCATCAAGGAACCCATCGATCTGCCCCAGGCATTACATTTATGCCTTAAGCTCCAAAATGTAAATTACAGAACTCAATATGCGCAGAATAGCCAAGTAACCTATCATCGATCGAATTACCAATCCGCCAAACCACCACCACCCCCCCGAAGACAAACGACGAACTTTACGCCGGTCCCACGCAAAAATTTTTACCCAGAACTTCTCAATAACCCCAAAGACCACAAAATCCACACTTTAATCGCCAATACCAATTCAGAGCAATTCAGCAATTCACAGATAACATAACAACCCTAACCAATCAACACAGGCGGCCGTACCAAACAAATATCAGTGAATCAATCACGTACAACATGAAGCAGACTTAAGGGGTTACGCCACTGTAAAATTAAAAAAAAATCGATTTTTTTTTTATTGGCTTAAAAAATAGTTTGAACCCTATAGAATAAGAAACAAAACGTTTTATGCATAAAATAAAAAAATTGTATGCGAAATACGAGGTTACCGCCAAGCGCGTCACGCGTATGCCGAAGCGGGTGTATGCGACGTTCTCGCTTCCGCGAACTTTTCCGCTTTGAGCGACGCGGCGAAAGAGGCGCGCTCGCTCAATAAATCAGTCAGGAAGGAGGCGAATGAGGCATTTTTGAACCTTGAAGGCCAGCTCTATGGTCCTGGCATTGCCGACTAATGGTAAACAATTTTTGCATCTCGAATTTTTCAGTTATGCCCATAGAAAACCATTCCCAAAACTTTGAACGCGTTTTTCTCGAAACACGATTTTTCAAAATGGCACGCGGCACAACTCGAACAATTTTCAATATTTTGACTTAAAATTTTGACTGGATCTTAACAATAACATTATCTAGAGAAGATTGTGTGGAATTTTTGATAACTCGATTTGTTGATTTTTAATTAACAAAAGACATGTCATTTTTTACCTCAAAAATCAACAAATTTTTTGAAACTCCCGCCAAAATTTTAAAACTCAATATTTTTAAAAATCCACACGTTCTTCTCTAGCAAAAAGCCTCTAGATTAACAGGAATTTTTTATTTTGTCGCAGATTCAAAATTGCACCTTCAGTGCTGCGTGCCGTGAAGCCCTGCAGGGAAAACATAACCTAGGAGGATGCAGTGGAGCCCCCCTATATGTTGATATTGCTGTGTCAAAAAATTCCAAAATAAAGTCTAATATGTGTCCAATAACACCTGTGAATAACTTCTTCTACAAACTTTTTGAAAGCGAGGAAAAAAAATCACAAAAAAACCCTATTTTTTGAGCGGTTACAGTGGCGTAACCCCTTAATGCAAGAAGATACTTATTACGAAAATTCAGAAGCCTATGAACAGACAGATTTAACCAATGAACATACAAACGAAAACCCAACATACGAGGAACAACTAGAACTGGAAGATATTCATTTTTTAGACTAGGCCCCTCTTCGCTTCTTTACTTTGTACACAAAAAGGGAAACGGAGAGGTCCTCAAATTTTTGATATACACAGGTTCGAACAAAAATTACGTCATACCAAAACATATTCGGAATCCAATACCGAACGACAAGAGCTTCTTAGCGAACTCAGTAGGAGGAAACGTAAAAATAACACATCATGCCTTAGTGGACCTTTTTTGTCTCAAACAAAAACTTAAATTCTACATCCTTCCGAACCTAAGCACATTCGACGGCATCATAGGACACGACACACATCGCGATCTTAAAGCAATAATTCACACTGAGAAAAGTTATATGGAAATTTCTTCAAAGATAAAAATTGAGCTCAAACACAACCCTTGTGAAAATATCAACAATATTATTTTACGCACTTCACACCTGTCCAAAGAATGTTGCGATAAACTTAAGTCAATGGTACGCAATTGTCCCAAACTCTTCTCAGACCCCAAACAAAAGTTAACTTACACAACAAAAGTCAGAAATGAAATTAGAACCACCATCGATACGCCTGTTTACTCAAAATCCTACGCTTATCCCCTGGCATTGAAAGATGAAGTCGAAAACCAAATAAACGAACTGCTAAAAGATGGCATAATTAGACCATCTAAATCCCCTTATAATTCTCCCGTATGGATTGTGCCAAAAAAGTCAGACTCATCAGGGAAAAAAAAATACCGAATGGTAATAGACTACAGTAAACCAAACGCAATCATTATCAGACAAATACCCAATCCCAGAAATCAATGAAGTCCTTTCTAACCTAGGAGAAAATAACTATTTTTCAGTTCTAGAACTTAAAAGTGGCTTCCACCAAATCCCTCTTAACGAGAGAGACATCAAAAAACTGCATTTTCAATCAACAACGGAAAATTTGAATTTGTTAGATTACCCTTTGGGCTGAAAAACGCACTGTCCATATTTCAGAGAACCCTCGACGACATATTGAGAGAACACATCGGCAAACGATGCTACGTCTACATAGACGATATAGTAATTTTCGGAAAAACAGAAGCCGAACATTTTGCTAACTTAGAGAAAGTCTTTAAAACATTAGAAGCAGCAAACCTCAAAATTCAATTGGACAAATGCGAGTTCTTACAACTCGAAATAGAATTTCTAGGCTTTATTGTAGGAAAGCAAGGCATAAAACCAAACCCGATGAAAGTTCAAGCAATAAAAAGCTTTCCACCTCCTCAGAACTTAAAAGATTTAAGATCCTTTCTGGGAATGTCCGGATATTACAGACGGTTTATTACGGATTATGCAAAACTCGCAAAACCATTAACAAAACCTTTTAAGAGGGGAAGATGGACGAGTGTCCAAAAATGTATCAAAAAAAAAACCCCAATCCATCTAAGCGATACAGAATCCGAAGCGTTGGATAAACTGAAAAACTCCTTAATATCTAAATCCTATCACACCCAAACTTCGAAGAAGCTTTTGATCTTACCACTGACGCTTCTAACTTCGCCATCGGAGCAGTCTTATCACAGAAAAACAAACCAATAACATTTCTTTCACGCACCCTCAACAAAACCGAGGAGAATTACGCAGCTAATGAGAAGGAAATGCTTGCCATTATCTGGTCACTAAAAGCCCTCCGAAATTACCTTTACGGCTCTAGACAAATCAACATTTACACCGATCACCAACCCCTAACTTACGCACTAATAGCCTATTTCCACCGGGCCTTAAATGCATTTAACGCTTAAATGCATTTAACATCGCATTTAAATGCTGTAATTCCCATGCAATTGTTTTTGTATCAAAGTGAGTTAACTCACTTTCAAAACTGAGTTAACTCAGTTTTGCCTTTTACAGACGTCTAACAGAATATGTTATGTTAAAAGCTGGAGCAATTTTGACAAATGTACAAATTTTGATAGCATGCTTTTCGGCGCTGCAAGAGCCGTACGAACACAAACAAAAAAGGGGATTCGAATTGCGTTCGGTGTGGAAGATTTTTTGCTAAGACAATTACTTTTTACTGCATTTTTCGCAAAAATACACATCGTCTGTCATAATCAAAGTCAAAACTTCTATTATTTGCCAATAATAAATGCTGAAAGAGAAAATCAAAAACGTGAAACTTCTAACTAACCCTCTTGACATTAAGAATTCATACAGCTCTGGTATCAATCAGCTGACAACTTTCATAAATGAAATAAACATTGAAAAATGAAATAAATTTTCACAAATATGAAAACGCAGACATTCCTAGACTGTTGAGAAGGAAAGCGAATTGGTTTTCTTGCAGTAGAGGGGCTACAAGAAACCATACATACGTATACAAGGAGATGGCGGCGATGGGTAAGTGGTGACTGCCCAGAAATAAATGCAGAATTTGGCTTGACCAACTAAAAATGCAAACAAAAACCAGCTGTTGCATTTAACTCAGTTTTGGTGGAAATGCTTGACAGTTCTCAATCTTAACAGAGCCCTTAAATGCATTTAAGCGCTCGGTGGAAATAGGCTATAAGTAACAAAAACTCAAACAGTAAAATGAAGCGCTGGAAATCAATCTTAGAAGAATACAATTATGAACTTAAATACAAGCCTGGAAAAGAAAACGTAGTAGCCGATTGCTTATCAAAACCCCCTGGTCACACCGTAATAAATTCTCTAACACCAACGCTCCACAGCGATGAAAGTTCATCCCATCACCTTATTCCTGCAGTAGAATCACCTGTTAACGCCTTTCGAAATCAACTCATCCTAAAATTAGGAAACGAAGAAAAACATGAAACTGAGACACATTTCTTTAAATTCATTAGACATACAATTGTTCGATAGGACTATTCAGAGAACGACCTCAAGCAAATACTAAAACAATATCTAGACCCCAATACTGTCAACGGCTTATCAACACCCGAAAGAATCATGGGTATGATTCAAAGACTCTATTTTAACAATTACAAAATCCGATACACACAAAGCATTGTGCAAGACGTAGAAAACGAGGACCAACAGGAAGAAATAATTTGCGCAGAACATCGCAGAGCCCACAAAACGCAAATGAAAATAAATTACAAATTATCAAAAAATTCTACTTCCCCAAAATGTTCTCCAAAATCAAAACAATAGTGAAGAAATGCACCGCCTGTAAAGAAAATAAGTACGATAGACATCCTAACAGCATAGAAATACAACCTACATCCATTCCTCATTACCCCGGACATACACTCCGGGCCACCAGAATAGGTTCACATTTTTTTCTCGAGGAAAATGAGTAGTGTTCTTACAAAACACCGTTTTACCTCATTTATTGGTATCAAGATGTTCAAGGCATCTATTGTGAACCTACATGTCCAAAACACAATTTGACATTTATTTCATTTTTCTTTTTTGGCCCAATTTTATAAAGTGAACCCCAAAACTGAGTACATTTTAGTGGGCCACCAGAATAGGTTTACTCTGAAAATTAAGATTGAAACAGTGGTAAATGCAAATAATATGGACTGTTTGGTAAACAACACTTAAATTTATTGGTTTTAACAGCGAGTATGGCCACCTTTAATTAGTATGGCTTCAAAAGTTCGCGTCAACATTGACTCGTATAAAGACTTAATTAAATCTAGAGAAATAGTCTCACACGCTGCTTCAATGGCACCAATAAGTTCATCGTTGTTGTCGAACTGGCGTCCGAAGGCATAGACCTTCCTCACCAACCATCCCCAAACGTTTTCAATGATATTAAAATCAGCAAAATAGGGGGCCCGCTCCAGCTGATCAAAGTTTTGCTGCATCAACCACTGCTTCACGACCCGTAAAGTATGGATGGGTGCATTGTCCTGCTGGAATATCCACTTAATAGGACCAAACAAGACAGACAATTGTGGAAAAACTCTCTCAAGCATGGTTTTATAGCCCATTACCGCCATTCTAGCTGTTTGAAATTTCAGCTTGACAGTTCCGTAGTAGGAAATCGCTCCCCATACCATAATTCCACCTTCTCAAACGTGGTGGCGTGTTAAAAAGCGTTAATTTTTTCTAAGGTCATGGAAATACAAATTGTATTCATCGGGTCCATCAAGATTAAACCGTTTTTCGCCCAAAAACTCGACGTACTTCCATTTGTCGTACCATGCCATATGATTTCTGCGAAATTCCAAACGGTTTTCTTGGCGCTGAGCAGTTAGCGGTGGTTCTTTTTGCAGTTTTTTTCTTTTTAGGTTGGGGACATTCCGAATGACACGTTTGATAGTAGAATAGCTTGCAGAAGTCCAGTTTTAGCCTTGATTTTGGCAACTGAGTCAGCGGAATTTGAAGCACATCGCAGTATGGCACGCTTGTCTGCAGACGTTGTCACCGAATGCGTGCAGCCTTTCATGTTTTTTCCATTAGTGATTTTATTTCGCAAATAATTGCTCACCAAATTTTGACTTCTGTTTATTTTAAACGCTATTTTATGCAAAGAATAATTTTCACTTTCAAGCACTTTAATTTGAGCGATTTCTTCGGAAGTTAGAGCTTTTCCGTGACCCATTTTCATACAAACGTTAAGAAAAACATTTAATGGAATGATCAAATTTGGTTTTGCTCCTAAAAGTCCCGTTATTCGCCAAAAAAGCAGCGATTTTGAATGTGAACCTATTCTGGTGGCCCACTAAAATGTACTCAGTTTTGGGGTTCACTTTACTAAAGTGGGCTAAAAACAAAAAATGAAATAAATGTCAAATTGTGTTTTGGACATGTAGGTTCACAATAGATGCCTTGAACATCTTGATACCAATAAATGAGGTAAAACGGTGTTTTGTAAGAACACTACTCATTTTCCTCTAGAAAAAAATGTGAACCTATTCTGGTGGCCCGGAGTGTATTATTCATATAAACATTTTCTCCACCGAACGGAAACTGGTGCAAACCGCTATCGATAAATTTACTAAATTCGCTGTAGGTAAAATAATCGAATCCATGCTGTCGAACACATTAAAAAGCCCCTCCATGGCATCCTTTTCCAATTCTGTGTTCCACAAATGGTAGTAATGGACAACGAGAAAGCTTTACACTCAGCATCAATCCTAGCAATGCTCGAATCCTAGAATGCTTTATAGCACTCTTCTTTATCGAAGCGAAGTCAACGGACAGGTAGAACGCTTCCACTCAACGCTTACAGAAATCATGAGATGCCTAAAAGCAGACGACAACAAACGAAACTTCGAGCTACTACTTGAACGAGCTATTAACGAGTACAATTTCACTATTCATTCTACGACAGGAAAGAAACCGGTTGATCTCTTTTATGGCCGCATACCACACATAAACCCAAAATTAATACAATAATAATAATAATAAATAATAACAAATAATAAAAGTTAAAAATGCAAACGCAATAAAATATAATACTGCCGTTAACTTTTTCTCGCTGTCCGCTGCATTGACCTCTCCGTTGTGTTTGTTATGGTTCTTTTTCCGTGTCTCCCTCCTCCGTCCGTATTCAGTGGCGCTACATGCGGTCTTGTTCGACACTGAGAAATTGACTGTTCTGTGGTAAAGGCATAACACTTACCACAGAGCATAATCAATTTCTTAGTGCGGCAGATCGCATTCCCGGCTACTTTGCTGGACAAATTTCGTATAGCCTTCTGCAACGTGCGCGGGCTCAGGGCGAACTTTTTTGCTGTATACGCGTTTGTTAGACTTCATAAACCCCATGTAATGGCACTAAGTGAAACCCAGGTGTGTGGGGATGCAGATCCACTGGATTTCCACATCCCTGGTTACCACTTACTGCCATTATTCTCTCCTCACAGAGGTCTTGCCATTGATGTGTGCAGTAATGTTGCGTACCAGTGCCAGCAACAATTATACACGACGGATGCCGAATTTAGCTCCATGTGGGTTAAATTCAATATCCAGTCGCACATTCTGCACTTCTGCTTTCTGTATAGAAGCCCGAATTCAGGAAGAGATTTTACTTACAACAAGTTTGATCTCCTCTCTGGTTCTATTTCTCATATTTTGGAATCGTATCCGAATAGTGAAATTGTTGTTGCTGGTGATTTCAATATTCATAATTCCAATTGGCTACGCCATTCCAGCTACACAACTCCTGAAGGCTTATTTGTCGAGCTCTTTGCCGAGTCTAATAACTTGACTCAAATAGTGCATGAACCAACGCATATCCCCTGCGTTGCTGGACAAGCTCTCAATACTCTAGTCCTTTTTCTCACTTCACATCATGAAAAATATGATGTTGAAATGCACGCACCTCTTGGAAACTCGGACCATTGCACCATTTTGGCGTCTTTCTCATACTCTTCTATCCGCAATGCTTTGCCCTTAGCCCCGAAGCGCTTAATGTGGATGTATGATAAAGCTAACTGGAGTGGACTTAACGATTTTTTCGCCCACTTCAATTGGAAATTGTGTTTTCTTGATAGAAACATAAATGCCGTAGCCAAAATGGTTGAAGAAATAATATTATTAGGAATGCGGTCCTTCATCCCTAATAAGCTGGTTTGCATTAAACCCAAGGACAATATCTGGTTTAATGAGACATGCAGAATTGCTGTCAGGTCCAAAGAGGAAGCTTTCAGAACATGGCAGGCAAATAAAAATGCCTCCACTGAACAGCTGCGTAAACAGGCTAGAAATCGATGCAATGCCATCCTAAGGCGCCAAAAGTTTCTGCACGAACAGCGCCAAAGGAAAAAAGTTCTTCAATGCCAGCGTGGTAGTAAGAACTTCTGGTCATTCGTTAAGAAGGTGAAGAACCAAACATCGTCTTCAATCCCAACTCTTCTTAACAATGATCAAATCATCACTCACTCGGTTGATAAAGCTAATTTGTTGGCTAAAATTTTCGCAGAGAATTCCTCTCTGCCCCCCTCTATGCCAGAAATTCATTTTCGGACACGGGTAGTTAAAAGAGTGCTTGCAAATCTCGATGTAAATAAGGCTTCAGGGCCGGACGGCATTCCAGCCCTTGTTTTGCAAAAGTGCGCTACCTCACTGGCTTGTCCATTACGCAAACTTTTCAACATGTCATACACCACAGGTGTATTTCCGACATGTTGGAAGGTGGCAAATGTTCAACCAGTTCCTAAAAAAGGCAAGACTACTGACCCTGCGAACTACCGAACTATAGCAATCTGTTCGGTGCTTTCCATGGTAATGGAAGGCATTGTAAACTTCAACCTTGTGAAATATCTGGAGCACAATAGACTGCCAATACGGCTTTCGAAGACAGCGATCGACGGGAGACTTTATGGCGGTCCTCACCGAGAAATGGAACCATAGCATTCTAAACCTCGGTGAAAGCAAGGTTGTTGCATTAGATATTTCCAAGGTCTTTGACCGGGTGTGGCATAAAGCACTCGTGTCTAAATTGATTGCCTATGGTGTCGCTGGTATCTTCTCTCGGTGGATAACGAGCTTCCTCTATGATCGCTCTATTCGTGTTGTAATAGACGGCATAGCCTCGGAAAAGCATTCCCTTAGCGCGGGAGTGCCGCAGGGTTCGGTCCTTTCTCCAACCCTCTTCCTGATCTTCATCAACGACCTGTTGTCGTCGACGAAGAATCCCATCTACTCGTTTGCGGATGACAGCACCATTTGTCATTCATACTCTTTCACAAAGCGTCCCAGCTCTGTGGAGATTGAGAGAGAACGGCGCCGTATGAATGACACACTTAATAGCGACCTACAAACAATCTCCAAGTGGGGTCAAGCGAACAAGGTCGATTTTAATCCCCGCAAGACCCAATGTTGCCTGTTATCCCACAAACGAGTCTCCCCACATCCGAACACATCCCTGGTTATGGGTGGTGTGGGTATTGCGGAATCGGCAGCTCTTGATGTTCTAGGCATGTCCATTAAGAACGATCTTCGTTGGAACGATCATATTTTTGGCGTGTCGAAAGAAGCAGCCAAGTGCCTCGGCTTCCTAAAGCGCTGCAAAAAATATTTCACTCCGTCTGATCTCCGCATTATTTACACTACCTATATCTGACCTAAAATGGAGTTTAACTCGCACCTATGGGCGGGGGCTTCAAAAACCCATTTGGAGCTCCTGGACCGGGTGCAAAACCGTGCGATTAAACTTATAGGGGACAGCTCTATTGACTCCTTAGAACATCGTCGAAACGTGGCGTGTGTGGTGCTACTTTACCGATACTTCTTTGGTAATTGCTCAGTGGAGATGAGCAGCTTGATGCCATCACTCCGGGTATTCCCCCGGGCAACCCGTTTGAACACTGGCGCCCATGCATTCCACGTCGAAACGATGTTCCAGCGCACTACGCACTACAGGGAAAGTTCGTTTCTGGCCCGTACAGCGCGGCTGTGGAATGGTCTCCCTGCGGATATTTCCCGCGGCACTTATGATCTCGATGGGTTCAAGGCAAGAGCCCATAAACACTTTACTCATAACCCTATCTCGTAACCTTTATATCCTTCCTTAACCAACGCAATGCTTCGCATTAATAGGGGTCATCCCCTACGCGTTTGTTCATGTTAAAAAAAAAACAAAAAAAAAAAAAATATCGAAAAAATTCAAGAAAAGCAGGATAAAGACTTAAAACACCACAATAAAAATAAGAGCCTTATTAAAACATACAAACCTGGAGACGAAATTTATGTAAAACACAACAAAAGAATAGGATCAAAATTAACTGTCAGATACGTTAGGGAAATAGTCAAAGAGGAACTGTTAATTTCAGGTTACTCATCCATAAAGGATGTAGCGAAATAAAAATATTGGACTTCTCAAACGCACAGATAGTGACAGTGTGACGTGACGGGACTCACACGGATGCAGATTGGAAACTTCAAAATCATCCATGTCATCGATCTTGACCAATACGAAAACGAAATAGCAACGATTAAGCAAACAATAGGAAAATATCCTGACCACTCCCTGGACTGGTTGACCATCTAAAGCCACGAAAGATCAAAAGGTCTCTAAATTTTATAGGCACAGCTTGGAAATGGATTGCAGGAAATCCTGACCATGAGGATTTCGATTTCGAAATAATAAAAAATAAATTAGACAATAACTTAGAAAACAACAATCGACAGGTAGTGATAAATTTGATGTATCAAGATAGGATAAATAATATAACTAAAATTACAAACGAGTTTAACAAAAACTTTGGAAGATAGCAAATTGATTAACCAAGAAATTGTAAGCAGCATTCAATACAAATTAAAGATTTTCAAAGAAGAACTGCAAAATATAAACCATGCAATCCATTGGGCTAAATTAGGAATAATAAATTCTTTAGAATTATCGAAAGAAGAAATTCAGACAGCTATAAGTACTTTAGAAGAAGAAAATGTGCCCTTCGCAACAATAGAAGAGGCCCTCAATTTGTCCGAAATTAAAATTATATCGAATCAAATATCAATACTTTACATCATAAACATACCGGTTGTAAACAACAAAAATTATGAGAACATACTAATTAAACCCGTAAAAAGCAACAATAATGTTATTGATTTACCATTTAACAATGTCTTAATAAGCAAAAACGAAATTCTAGGAATAGTAAATAATTGTAAGAATTATTATTACTTAACTTTATGTAAAGCGCAAAACGTAATCGACATAACGAACACGACTTGTATCCCAAATCTTCTTAAAAGCAAAAAGGCAGCTTGCGATTTTACGAATGGGCAACGTATTTTAACTATTGACGAAATATCATCCGATGTAATTCTCCTAAACGATTTCAACGAAACGCTCGAAATCGAATTCGTTAAACAAAACCTTAATGGAACCTTTCTGATAAAATTCCACAATATCACTATTTCATTGAACGGCAGAATCTTCGTTTCAAAAGAAACAACTCATTTTCAAATCCTTCCAGCGCACAGTGTTTCGACTGCATACAAAATTGGGACAAAAATAGAAGGAGTGCTCTATATTCGCTGAAAATTTGCAATCTGAATTATTTGGCGCTACTGATTTCAAAAATGATGTTTGTTTTCCCAAAAAATATATAAATTAAAAAAAAATCTAATATATATAACCAAGTATGCTATCACCACCGAGCCCAAACCGCTGTAGCTATAATGATGAAATTTGGTCAATAGTTGTATTTTAAAAAGTCAACCTTTAAAAAGGAACGATTTTAAAAAATTCGACCTTGAAAGGCCGCAAACGGGGTGGTGAAGCTTATATAGACGGACATTGTGTTTCAACAAAAACAAAAATAACTAAATACGTATTTCAGCGTTTTTCAAAATTCGACCTTCAAAGGGCGGAAAGAGGGTGATGAAGTTGCTTGAAAGAAACCATTTTTGGTTTTATTTCCAGAGCTTCACATAGAGATGACACAGCTATGAAGATGCAATGCTTTGATAAAATGTCGAGGATGAAAGAAAATAACTGCCATTTTTCAAACCGTTCAGTTTATTCAGTTTCACTATCATCAAATATGATGTTTTTAATCCCACACAAACAGTTCAATTGAAATAAAACTATTATACAAATAGTTTTCTCCCATAGTTTTCTTCTTTATTGTAAACAAGTGTAAATAATGCAAAGTAATTTCAACAAAATTGCCTCCCTCAACTTTTCCATATTCTCCAAAAAATATGAGCATTAAATCACACTTTAGCAAAAAATTTTGTAGCAATGGGAAAAATAGGATAATATGGCTCTAAACGGGTTAAACGGGTAAGCCAAACCCATTTTTATATAGAACATTAATAAATTGAGACATTGGATTTGTTAATATAGACATTTTCATATTTTATGAAAGACTTCCGTATGGCAACTCTGCCTTTAGTGAGCGGACCATGCCCATTTTAACCCCTTGACGTATTTCCACGAGTCTGACTCGTGGTACAATTTCTGTGCCTAACATGATTAACACGAGTCTGACTCGTGGTCAGTGTTGTTTTTTAGAAAAATTAAATTGGGCATTTCAATTTTTTAAATCGGGCATTTGCCCGGGTAGTGAGCAAAATATTTTTTTTTTTTGCAGCCGTTTGTAAGCATCAAAACCGGTTTGTTTTGTGCAAGTTGTGTGCGAACAGTTGGAAACGAATTTCGTTGCGCTAACTGATACGTCAAGGGGTTAAATAGCGACAGTGCTACTATACTTTTTCTTTCCAGTTACATCACTTTCTGGCCGTTACAAGCTCCGTACCACAGTGAATGTACCGGTGGGCACCTCAATGTAGGGTACAAAAATCCAATTTTTTTTAATTAGAGTAGTTTACAAAAATTCTATTTTTTCCAAGATCGCAGGAAATCGCAGAATTTTTTTTATTGATCCAAAAGAAGAAAGTCCATTCTATAGGACTGCGTAAAAAAGTAGGTGTAATAATGCGCAATTCGACATTTGCGATCTACAAAAATATATAGTTTTTATAGCTTTTAGTAAAAAAAATGTGTTTTTTAAATAACGTACAACCCCGTTTTTATTTAACTTTTTTTCAAAATAGCTCCTGAAATGATGTTTTGGACTCTTATAAGTGCATAGCAGTAACATTTTCTCTGATTGAAGCGAAAACAGTGTTTTGGTTACGTTTTCAATTGTTGACGCTCAAAACTGCACTTTATCATAAAACAATTTTTCTAGAATATGGTCAACTTGTAAATGCTATAACTTTCTCAAAATTTACCCGATTAAGAAATAATTTAAGATCTTGCTTAATGAAAGTATTATCTTTCAAATGACAGCAATTTCTTTGAAATCGGTGACATACAATTTTTCTATTTTTGTCCCACTTCGGAACACTGTGCGTCGTGGTGGTTGGCGGATTGGTTTCGCACTTCCGGTGTCGATGTTGTGCTTCACTGTGGCTGTTCTTCCGCCCGCTTCTGTTGCAAATATGAACCCATAGTGCTGCAGGAGTGACCGTGCCTTCTGTTTCTGCTCGGCTGTCAATTCGCTGCTCCACTGGTTCTGCGGTATGGCGTCCATGTTAGAACCGCTTTTCTTGCTTCCTCCGGTTGGACTGCTTTCGCAATTGACAACTGCTTCAGCCTCTCTACACTCGCCAATGACCGCATATTTTTCGACATATCTGGGTGTGTTCAGTGGGTTGAGTATCCTGACTGGTATTTTGCCATTTTTGGGTTCCACTAATGTACGTCCGATTATTATGTTGTCGTATCCCTGTTTTGGGGCTTCTACAACCCACAGCCGGCTTGTCCCATCGTCCTCGTCTACCTTCGCCCACACAATCGCCTCAGAATTCGCTGGTATCTTCTGGTGTTGACACGAGACAACTCTCCTTACCGCCACGCTTCGCTCATAGCCGGTGTGCAGGGGGAATTCAACGTTGGCATACTTCAGCACATTTTCTTTCAGGTCCAGCGTAAAACCGTGCCTAATCATGAAATCCACGCCGATAATCACGTCGTCCATTATGTCCGCGACGATGAACTCATGTTCCAGGCTGCTGGTGCCGATAGCAATTGTTTTTGTTACTTTCCCTCTTACCGGCGCACGCTCGCCAGTCGTAGTCCTCTGCTGTATACCATGCAGTGGTTCCCAGTTCTTCAGAAGCTTCCTCTTTATGATCGGATATGACGCTCCAGTATCCAGTGCCAACACGAACAACTTTCCATCTATCCTTCCTTCAATTGTCAAGCTGCTGGGCTGTCGTTTCAGCTGTGAGACAAGGACGGTGGGGCGGCAGATTGCGGGGATCAGCTCACGCCCCTTTGGGCTGACCCGTTTTAGTTTAACGACTCGCCGTCCTCAGCCCTGCGCTTGTAAGCTGGGCCTCGATTGTCAGTATTCCTCGCTTCAAGCGATTGCGATCGAGAACGGGAACGCCTCTTTCGTTGGCAGCAGTCTCGTGATATGTGGCCCTGCTTGCCACATACCCAGTAAACAACTTTAGAGGAGACCACCCGTGGCCTGCCCGGTGGCTCAGAGCTTATGGCCTGGATCGTAAGGTCGTTGTCCGGCTGGATCTGGCGTATTCTTGCTGGTGCATACCGAGTGCTCCCAATCCATGTCGCCTCATATGTCATCGCGCTGGTCACCGTCTCCCTAAATGTCGGCTTGCCCATCATCAACGAACTGCGACGTGTCTCCGGATCATGAAGACCTTCAATAAACGCCTCAATCTTCATCCTCTCGAGATCCTCAGCGCCGAAGGACGGGTAGCACAGCTGCACGAGCCGCTGAATGTCTGCTGCATATGTCTGCAGCGCCTCGTTGGATCTTTGCCTGCGGTTCTTCAGCTCACAGTAGTACAGCGTTCTGTTGTGCTCGTCGCTGTATTTGGCTGCCAGCGCCCTTATGACGGTCTCGTACTCACTTCGTAAACACTCTGGAACTGATTTTATTACCTCAGCCGCAGCACCTTTAAGAGCCAGCGCCAATCTCCGTCCTTTTCTAACATCGGTCCACTGATTTTCCAAAGCAGCCAGGTCGAATTGTAGCTTGAAAGTATCGAACGGCGTAGTCCCATCATAAGTAGGCACTTCTGCTCGGGTGACAACACTTTCCGGAACCGGCGGCAACCATTCTCGCGGCTGTACCTCCCTAAGCCGCTCGTCCATTTTTCTGTCGATCGAAACTTCCAGACTATCAACTCGTTTGTTCAGGGAATCATCAAGATCGTCAACACGTTTGTTTAGGGAATCATCCAGGTCGCCAACTCGTTTGTTCGTTTATCCAAATGCTCTACCCGCGTCTCCAGGTGCTCGACTTTCCCATTAATCCTGTCCGAGATTTCCTCCACTTTCTGCTCCAAGCGCGCAGAATTTTCCTGAAGCTTGACTTCCATTCGCTCCGCCACTTGCGCCGATATTTCCTGGGTCGCCGTTTCCGTTTTCGCTGCCATTTCTCGATTTGTAGTTTCCAGCTTCGCTGACATTGCTCGATTTGCAGTCTCGACTTTTGCCGAAATTTCGAGATTCGTAGTTTTCAGCTTCGCTGCCATCTCCTAATTCGAAGATTCCAGTTTCGCTGCCATTTCACGGTTGGAAGTCTCGAACATGCCTTTAAGTGCAACCATTAGCTGGCTCATGTCCAAGCGTAGTGTTCGCTCAATCATTTTTTGCATGGATGTTCCTTGTTCTTGTTTGCCGAATCGCAAGCAAAGAGCAAACAACGAACCAAAGCATCGTCATCATCGTTTCAACGAAGATGACTCGGGATTCGCTAATGTTTTTGTTGTTGTCGATTATTGTGTGTATGCTTGTTTGTGTTGCCGATTGCCGGGTTTGCTGCCCAAATTGCTATCATATTTCTATCAATCGAATCTTTGTGGTGTATGGATTTTTGATGGCCAACGCTTTGATTGATTTTAAAATTTGGTGGTTGATCCCAATTTAAAATGTTTACAAATATTTTTACGTGGCGAGCTCGAAATAAAATTATTAGTTTATATTTTCAGATGGTTGATTACAAGTTTGAGAATATGGAAAAACTACGAAAAAAAATTCATTGATGGCTATATTGACTTCAAAATTCATAAAAACACTTGAAATCAAAAATAATTAGATACGTGTTTTAATTTTTTTTTTAAATTGAAATCTAACGGACAAACCAAGGGTTAAAAGATTGTATAGACAAGCATAATTCAATAGGTCTATTGACTTTCAATATGTCGAAACCACTGCTAAAGCACTAAATAAAGGAATAAATAATAAGACAAGTATTTGGTCATATGAAAAATGTGATTTAGGAATGCCTACGTTTAAAAATAATATAAATGTTCTGAACCTGAATTGTTCCATGGCGAATGATGTTCACCATAAATTTACAATATAAGATTTTCTTATTTTAGTTCTTTTAACCCTTATGTGTGTGATGGGGTACCCGGGTACCCAAATCACTTTTATATCTAAATTTTATACACTTGCGGATAACCTAGAAAGTTGAATCTTCATGACAACTCCCAAAATGGTATTCTGTCTTCATTTTCGGGTGTTTAATTCCATTTATTTTATTTTGGAGGGTGTGGCGCAACATTTTACTTTTTCCACCCTTACCCGTGTGCTGGGGTACCCGGGTACCCCAATACATTTTATATGGAGTTGCATAGATTTTTCCTGTAAGTAAAACTTTTTAAAGTTAATAATTTGTTATAAAACAATTTTATCAACGAGAACATTCACTCAATCGATTTTGAGGAAATTAAAAAAAATTATTTTGGTTATATAAATTCTGAGATGGTCAGTTTCTATGCAACCCGCAGGCTCGACGTCAGAGGCTTCTATTGCTGCGTCGTCAACTGATGGAATATGTTCATCTTCGCCCTTCGGAAATGGAAAAATCTTCATCACTTTACTTTCTCACATTATTTCTTGAATTTCGGCTGAGATAAATCTTTCACAACGAGCTCTTGCTGAATAAGAACTCATTTCATAAGTTGCTCAGATCTTTCACAATGCAATTGAAACTAATTACTAATGATTAATTAATTTGTTACAAAGTTCAAATGTAAAAAATTTCCGCGGGGAATGACCTTCCATTGAAATTTACAGCAGCGTATGAATGGTATTCCCCTTTTTATGAAAGCGGGATCCGAAATTGCGCAAACATTCATTACTGGAAATTAAAAAACAAGTTTGGAAGTAATTTTTTGTTACAAGGGAAATCCCAAAATGTACTTTTGTATTACTGAGCTTTAAAACTAAGCAAAAACAGTAACATTTCTTACAGTGCGAACAAAAAGTGAGAAATTTTCATACAATTTGTACTGGGGTACCCCATCACACGGGTAAGGGTGTTTTTTTCAGCACACACACTAGGGTTAAGTAAGCATTATATGTGGTCAGTAAAAAAGTTCCAAAGAACGGGACGGAAAATTATTACGGGCTAATAAAAACGTCTTCCTTTCTTTCCAATTTCCCTTTTTAATTGTCTTTTGTGATTACTTTTTATTTATTTTTTATTGCCTGTAGCGATCATATAGGTCACCACGCCAGCCATATTTTCTTTTCTATGATTATGCACACACTACAGTCGGCAGTGAATTCATGAGCCATATGGAACGCCGTGCAGGCTTATAGAAGGAGAACAAAAGCCAGCCGCCAGAAAATATAAATCGTTTTACAATTTCAGCGTTTCGCCAGCGCAACAACAACAACAACAGCACATGGTCCTCATCTCCCAATCATCCCACGCCGCAGCAGTGTGCTAACGCAGACTCGCTGCAGTGAGCGCAACCAAAAGCAAGCCTTCGTATGTTTATTTTCTTTGCTTCTACCAAAGAATATGAAGTAATATAGAACGCGCATCTCATACAAGCAAACGCGTTGTACTTGGGTACTGCTGGTAGTACCCTCTGTTATTGACAGCAGAAATATCTGTTACTAACAGCAGAAATCTCTGTAACTTCGGCGTAACATGTGAATTGAAGTCGCTTCTGTACTCATTCGTATTCTCGCTGCTGTTGCGCCACTTGATAAACATGACGATGAACGCTGCTTTTGTTGTCGCGGGGAATAGCATTATAATATTGGCAAACAAAAAAAAGTTAGCGGTATACTGTTTTTTGCGCTGTGCCGTGCAGGCGGGATAGCATTGATGTTGTTGGTAATTGTTGCGTCGTTATTTCTGCTTTCTTTTTTATAATCACAAGCAAATTACAATTAGCAAAAAAAATGCGTGAACTTGGTGTAGTAAAATATGGGTGCAAACATGTTGCACAAGAGCGTTTATAGTTATTTATTAAGAATATTATTGTAAGGTTTTATGTTTATTGTTTTACTTTCGTTTAAATTTATCTTTCATAAATAATAATTTTTAATAAGAATTTTTTTATTTGCCAACAATTATTTTCAATTTTCGTTCTTTCGAACTTCCTTTTTGCACAGCCCACATGCAGTGTTTTCGTAGAAGAACTAAAATAAGAAAATCTAAAATTTGGACTCTATGGTTACAGCACTCACCATGGAACCATTCAGGTGTAGCATTTTTACAAGATTGTAAAACATGTGCCTTAATACCAATTTTTTCAGGTTCTGCTTCGAAGATTTTATGAAAAATTAAAATATGTTTTATGCATACATTCATTAGGGAATTGGAAGGAGCAAAAAGATTACCAAAATCAGAAATTGACTGATAATTTTTGTGAAAAATAAAAATTTCACTTGGAGCAGTCAAAACTTCATCCCTTTTTCTCAATTCGTCACCGCATTTTTCACAATTTAATTTAGGAATGATTTTGTACGCTACGTATCCAACAAAATACCTCATGGAAACCAGCTCTAAGTTAATATCTTTCAGATTACAAAAGGTGTCACCTACAAAATACGCCTCGTGCATCTCATTACTTAGATCAAGATTTTCCAGGATTTCATTGTCATTATCATCGCCATTAGCCTGCAAAACATCCTCATTAAAAGAAGCGCTTGAAATTAAATTAGTCATTGAATCTTGCGTCTCTTCACAATTGGTAGAGGAGCTAAACTTTATTATTTTAAAGGCTAATAACCTGGCTAAGATATTATTAAGTTCAGCTACAGAGGGGTTACAATTATTACCTCCTTTTTGCCTTAACACAGCAAACGTATTCTCCAACTTGTCCTGGTTAAAGGCCTTTGTCATAATAAAAAACTTGTCCGAATTATCTTTTAATATTTCATCTACAAGTAGAAGGACCGATTTTAAGGATAGTTTCATGCCATCTAGGAAGAAAACTCGTTTTTTTTCATCAACAAATTTCACTTCCTCTAGATAATATAAAAATGTTTGAATAAATGTGTGCGATTCTTTCTTAATCTGAAGAGCAGATCGGTAGCAGTTATCTGCATACAAAGATCCACTATTCATGCAATCAAATATTTGATCAATTTTTGTTATAAAATCAGCTGTGGATAACGCTACCTCTTGTGTGATTTTTTTAAATCCACTTATGTCTGAAATTGTTCTGATAGCAGCTTCAACTGTTTTACTGAACACTTGCGTGGCAAATTTAACACGCATTTTTTCAAATGAATTTGGAAATATGTGTTGTCTAGTCAATTTTGGGCACATTTTGGTTTTACAATTTTCTTCCCTCTCCCAAAGCTCTTGAACTACTTTAAAGCTAACTAAACCATCAGGCGTTTTCAAGTCGCATTTAAGCCAACCATTTCGCAATGACTTGATTAAATGTGGGAAATCGAACATGCAATAAATTTTTTGATTTTGAAATTGAAAGTATGGTTTCTCTATACATACGCCTAAGTCGGAGAAACACTTTCTATTAGAAGACCCCTGATCACAAACCAAAACGTTCACTACTATACCAAAATTGCTTAAAATTTTAAGATTTTCTTTAATTATTTTGCACAACGTATCTGCTGTTAATCCATTCTCTGACACAAAATAGTTTAAAATTGAACACCAACTCGAGAACATGGACTTCAACATAAATACACATACTTGCTTACCAATTTTTTTGTTCTTTCGAAGCCTGTGCATTCAAATCCGTCAATTAAATCTAGTTTTTGATTGTATCGTAATTCTCTACGTATTGCCATTTCGTCCATTAAAAGAACCATATTATTTTCATTTTTTTCCTCCAACTCTAAGCACATCTTTTTAATGAATTCAAAAGCCACATTGTTGATACCGGGCTGAAGGAACTTTATTGGAGCCCACCGATTTAAGGTGCTGATATGTGGCAAATTGAAATTTAACTTATCTCTTAGGAAAGAATATGTTGATTGTGAAATATAAAAAATATTTTGCGCTAAATATTTCACTTCGTCAGAATATTCTTTTGGCCGGGTGCTAAGTAAAAGTTTACAAAATGTTTTGGATTCCAAGTTGATATGTTTTAAAGAATCAATTGAATTTTTTAAAGTCTTTGAACAACAATTCTTGGATTTTAAAATAAAGCGCTTTTCTTTTCGCAATTTTTCGTTAATTTGTTTGAATTTTTTTAATAGGTCGCTGTATTTCTTTTTGTAATAATGGGTTATTTTGACGTTTTTTTCGCAATTACTGCATACTATGTCATCATAACGTGGTCGTTTCAATGAAGAATCTGGTTCTAAAAATTCTTCATCCGAAATCTCATGATCTTCGTCTAAGTTTAAGGTTGGAATCGCATCCTTTTTTAGAAACCTTTTTCCTACATAAGTACTGGAGAAATGATTTTCACAAATATACAGTTTTCGGTTATAGTCGTCATAAGATATATTGCATTTTTCGCGCCAAATTTGGCCAAACACGAAATCAGCAGCGGGGAATCTAAATAATCTAAGATTCTCGCATTGTCGTCTCGATTTTTTGCAACTGCGAACACAACATTGAATTCCAGACGTTGAGGAATTTCTATTTGTCTTTATATTTGTAGCCATATTGTAACAAACCGAAACACAAAATGTTGGACAATGGCGTTAAAATACTTCTTAAAAAAATTCAAAATTGGTATCAACCACGTCAAAATATAAACAAATAATTTTACTTGGAATGCGCCACGTAAAAATATTTGTAGAAATTTCAAATTGGATTCAACCACGTCAAAAAAAAAACGCTGCAAAAGGTTCAAAATTGGTATCAACCACGTCAAAATATAAACAAATGATTTTACTTGGAACTCGCCACGTAAAAATATTTGTGAAAATTTCAAATTGGATTCAACCACGTCTAAATATTTGCAGGTTTTAAAAATCAATCAAAGCGCAGCATTTGAGCAAACAGCCATACACCACAAATCTTCGATTGATAGTGACATTACAGCAAAATCAAAAAGCATACACACAATAAACGACAACAACAAAAACATTAGCGAATCCCGAGTCATCTTCGCTGAAACGATGATGACGATGCCTTCGTTCGTTGTTTGTTTTTTGTTTGCGCTTCGGCAAACAAGATCAAGAAACATGCATGCAAAAAATGATTGAGCGAACACTACGCTGCAACAACCACCACTCCAATGTACACGAGTGAAGCCGTTGCGAACAATAACATAGCTTTTTGCTGTTGTCCTACGCAAATCTAACAGAAAATGTTATGAACCTAACATTTTCAAATGCCTACGCTTCGCTCTTCCCGCTCGCATCATAGCAACCGAAAACACTTGTGTGCCCACATGCGCGTTCTATATTACTTCATATTCTTTGCTTCTACTCACATGTTACGCCGAAGTTACAGAGATTTCTGCTGTTAGTAACAGAGAGTTCTGCTGTTAGTAACAGAGGGAACTACCAGCAGTACCCGCCCCTGCAAGGACAGTGACCATCATTTGATCAATCATATGACAATCACATGTGATGAAATTTCGATCACAATCTCCATCATTTTTCCACTAGCAGTGTGAAAAATGTGATGGGTATTTTTGTGTCCATGTGATTCTGCATCACCTTCGTACACATGCGATTTAAAACGTGGTCCAACATATAGTTGTCTCGCTCACTCTAATCAGCAATGATCAAATCCCAATCACGTGTGATTCATCACTGCTGATAAAATTTCTCTCATCAGTGATATCAAAAGGCATCACACTTGACGCATAAACCTATCACAGCTGATTGAAAATAAAAAAGCCTTGGCATTTTATTATTTCATATGCCTATTTTTATAAAAAAGGTTTTTATTATTCAAAAATCATTAATTTACACATTTATAGTGCGAACCAAAGTAATTAAATTATTAAAAATTTGGCAAATGTAATGAAATGAAATTGACCCTCAGTCCACGACATTTTTGAGGTTAGGAGCGCTAGCGCTGAACACAATCTGCAAAGATTAAATGAAAAGAATGCTAGCATTAGGCAAACAATTCTTTTGATACGCTTCTCATCTATTTTAAATAAAATTTAATTAACATATTTTTTACAAAATTAATAAACAATTGTACTTATCTTTTTTTAACTTTTCCACCGCTGACCTGCTTTTGACACACTTTTATTACACTTTTCACAATTTGACAATTGCGTCATGGGCGTAAGCGTCATAACGGCACGTGCCGTATGTACAAATAGTGCCATCTCGTTTTCTCATACAGGGAAATTTGGCGTACTGAAACTTCTTTTTCCCGCTTGCATGGAACATACTTAAAAATTTCCTTTGTAAATGTTTATGTGTTAGTTTCAGCGAGAATTTTTGTAAATGTGTTGGAGTTTCGATCACACGTGTCTGGCAGGGGCCATACAACGCGTTTGCTTGTATGAGATGCGCGTTCTATCCCTGCAGTAAAAATCTCAACTAGTTGCTTAAATTTCTAGTTGTGCAACTAGTCCAAATTGGACTAGATTCACTTTAGTTGTATATGGATGCAGCGGGGGTGAGCTGAAAAGAAAAGAAAAAAAAAAACTATGCAATAGTCAGATATGTGCACCAATGCTGTTGTCGATAAACGAATTTTATGGTGTGTATTTATTCCTTTTTAAACTAATTTCTTAGTTTAATTGAAAAAAAACTTTTATTTGAGGATTGTACGCTGTGTGTTAGAAAATACAATATATATATCTATCAAATTATTCAAAAACTTCATATTTACACCGAGCGAACTCGTACAAATAATCGATAAGTGAGCAATCAGCTGTTTTTCGATAAATCAATCGCTCATATCTAAGTTACGTCAATGTGATTGTGAAATTGTGAAAGCTGAAAAAGAAAAACAAAAGTAAGTACAGAAATTATTATAAAATGAGCAAAAGGCACATAAGAAGGCTAATTAAGGAGGAACAAGACAGATATGTGGGTAGGCTAAGTGCTAAAAGTGATGTGCAGGAGGAATATGTGCAGGCAGACGCTGCGTCTGCGTCCAATTAAAGGGAGATTACCAGGCAGAAGTAAGAGGAAGATATTCAGAAGACAAAAGTTTAAAAGTTAAAGCTTCTCCTCATTTTACGCGAAGAAAATTTAGATGTACTCCGGAGTGCCGAAACTATATTCTCGGGAAACAAAAAGGACAAGGCAATTATTTGCAATATTTCGCCAGGGGTTTACTGCCACATAGGAATAAGAAAGCAGTTAGAGAAAATGGGTAGAGTTCTAGCTGGTCATGATTCAATTCTTTTAGATCTGAATGTGGATGGTTTGCCATTATATAAAAGCTCTCGAGTTGAGTTACGGCCAATATTAATGAGAGTAGTGGGCATTAAAAACATTTCAGTTTTTCCGGTAGGCATTTATTTAGGTTCACGAAAATCAGATTCAGTTGAGATTTATCTTGCTCTCTTAGGTTAGCAGAAAAGTAACAATAAGTCATCTCATTTTTCTATATATCTATACAATTACCTCGTTACAGATGCTATTTCAAGCTTGCTATCTACTCAAGACCCAGAAAAGCAGTTGCGCAAGGCGATTCAATTGCTGAAGAAGAGGTCGTTCAGGAACAAAGCAACAAAATTATACAGTCCCAACTCCCCTACTTCGGAATAATTTTGTTGATTTTCTTTTTATATGTTATTTTACCTTTTTCCTTATTCCCAACTCCCCTAATCCAGATAAATTTTGAATTTTTTTATATATGTAAATTTATGTTCCTACGTTATATTGTTACGAATGCTCGTTCTAGTGGGCTGTTACGTATCACTGGATTGTGCAATGTGAAAATGAAACAACTTTAATTATTCCAACGCAGCCAATTCAAAACCAACAGTCACTTTATTATTCACAGTTTTACACTTTACTGTTCGTATACTTAAGTATTTGCTTAATTACTCCGTGTGGCAACTTCACTTGTCAAAACCAGACTGACTCGCTGCGCCGCACCCGGCTGCCTTTTATACCTGTCCGGCCAGTGTTGCCGTTGTGCGACTAAAGTATCAAATTGACCCTTTTTGGAGACCGATGATACCTGACACCGACTTTTTAAAAATATGCTTATTTTGACACTTTTTTACAAAACCATGCGACTTTTGCCCCTTTCTTTTATCAAAAAGTTTATATATTCATTTTCAAAATTGTTTCGTAAAGTTAATTTTTTTATTTTTGCGTACGTAATATTTATAATATGCCTTCCTTTTAGTATTCACTTTTTAAAGGTAACACTAAGTACTTCAAAATTACACCTCTGGCAACATTTAACCTTCTGCCTGTCCCTTGCTCAAAATTGTTTTCGCTGTCCTTTGAGGTCAGGATGACCCCAACCAAACGGTTATATAATTTACTGACAAAACATGAAGGAATGTAACACATAAATAACACGAGAAAAGGAGAAAGCCCCGAAAAGTGTTTTTCTCGATTTGTAATTGGGTTGTAAGAGCGATTAACACACAAGTAGACGAGCGCACAAAACCGCTCAACCGTTGTTTTAATTCTGCCTGGGGTGAATTAGGCCCCAAGGGAAAGGTAGAAGGTTAAACTACTTGCAACTCTTTAATTATGTCTAAGTTTTCCCGCAAAAATGTACAAAATTAATCTGAATTCACGCGCTTTTTTGTGGCATTGCCTAAGTTATTTGCTAAAATAATGTTGATGGCTCCCAATGGATAAGTAAGTATATCACGCATATGCTTTGAAATGCAAATGTATTCATAATAAATACAAAACATGCATATTGGGACCTTCTAATATATCCCTCATCAATTAATTTAAGGGGAAAACAGTTTTTTCACAGAAAATCATCTCCTTAAGTAATTTATTAAAAAAAATGAGCTCCGAAAGGTAAAATAATTAAAGTATGTATTTGATGACACTTTTTTTCCGGCTGTGGCACTTTTTTTGCGACTTTTTAAAATTTTTTCAGCGGCAACACTGTGTCCGGCCATCGCGTGGATCGTTCTCGCACATTCCAGAGTGGACTAAAGGTTTCCATGATGATTGCAACCGTCGTTGCCAGGTTGGACTAAAAGTTATTATCGCGGCCGTCGTTTCCAGATTGGACTATAGCACGGCACGTAGCGGCAGGGTTGCTTTGCACAGCGACAGACTGTCTTATCGTTACAATATGTTCTTTTATATACATGCCTATATACGTACAAAATTAATAAATTTAATATTAAATACAACAGTTTATTTATATAAATGTAAATTTGTTTATTTTGAAATGGTTGGAAATATTGGAATTCAGCGTTCTGGTCCAAAACTAGCGCATTTTGCACTAGTTGCAAGCTAGTCTGGAATGGTCTAGTCCAAAACTAGCGCATTTTGCACTAGTGTAAAACTAGTTGGAATGTGTGGCAGAGTGTGACAATTGCCACAGCGTAGGACATGCACATGTTAAAACGGACAGTTCGTAGCATTGAAATGGGATTGAGCGTGGACTGGTACCGGTTGTGCACTAGTTTTGGACTAGTCGTTTTTACTGCAGGGATATTACTTCATATTCTTTGCTGCAACACAACCATATCAATGTATACAAGAGTGAAGCCGTTGCGAACAATAACATTGCTTTTTGCTGTTGTCCTACGAAAATCTAACAGAAAATGTTATGAACTTAACATTCTCAAATGCCTACGCTTCGCTCTTCCCGCTCGCATCATAACAGCCGAAAACACTTTTGTGCCCACATGCGCGTTCTATATTACTTCATATTCTTTGCTTATACTTATTTTCGTTCACGATCGCTTCAACAAATTTCGCTGTCTGGTTGCATGTTTTCGTATGCCTTGCGTTAACTGATTTGAAAACATTTTTGACATGGATGAATCCCTAAGAATTTTGTTTAAATTGAAAATTTTAAGCGAAATCTGACGTGGTTGAATCCCCGAAAAATTTTGTTGACCCTTTTTTAGAAACTTGACCTGATTTTACTTGTATTAACGCCATCAAGTTTTCATGAATATGCGCTATTTTTTCCTGTCAAAGGAGCTATAGGAATGATTTCGGGTCCGTTAAAAGTTCGGCTTTTTAAATTTCCGAAAAATTAATGTTTCAGAAATAAATGGATGGATATAGTGAACTAATTATTGCAAGGCCTGTTCATAGTATTGAGGTTGTTCACTCTATCAAGGTTAAAATTTTTGTTCAAAAACTTGTGTAATTTGCTCAAAATACACTTTGTGTATATAAATTCAAGAGATAATTAAAATGAATTAGTAGGAAAACATAAATGTATGCTTATTGAAAGAACTAGCGAATAGACGTTTGCTTCTTGCGTTCACAAAGCTTTAGATACACATAAACAAATCCACTTTGAACCACAATCGCTTTGCATTCGACAAAAAACATAACCACTCAGGTCAAGAAACAGCTTATTTTGTAACAATCAACAGCAAAAATACAAATTTCTACTCTTTCATTTTTGATTCCTTCTTGTGTTTTTGTTGCTTGTTTGCTTGCAATTTCTTTCCAAATTTTGTTCGCTATTTAGAGGTTTTCGATGGTTCACTATATAGGGTACTCCACGTAAAAATTTGGGTGTTCACTATATACGGTTTTCACTATACTCAAACACGACTGTAATAGCATTTAAGGCAGGAACCTCCAATTGTGAACCAACTGACGAAGGTTCAATTATAACAATTGACAATAATACCAGTTTGTTGGAAGTTGACAATGAAATGCTATAAGATTTTTGCGTATCAAAGGATATATTTGATGCAGAGATAGCGAAATCTTGAAATGCCTGAGGCATTATAAAAACATATGAGTGATGGCTCCCTTCGTTATTTCTCTCGTTTCATATTGATGAAAACTTTTGAAAAATTTGACTGTTATAACTGTAAAAAGCTAATAAAAGATAAGCTTTGTAAGTTACAAAAAAAAACGAAATGTTTATATTTTTCAAAAATTTCAACTATTTTAGTAGTAGTTTAAAACTAAAAGCTCCAATCGACTCATTTTTTAATTTCAAAAATGTTTTACAACACATTTCATACGTTTTTTAAGGAAAACCCTCATTCCTCCAATATAAAAAAGCTTTTGTACAATTTGTGTGTTGCAAACGTGACAGAAGTAGATTAATACAAAATGTGATTTTCAGAACCGTCTACTTGTAAAGAACATGAGCAATTTATATTAGATTACTTTTAATAATTTTGCTAAGAAAAAATTGCATTTGGTTAAAAGAGCAAATTGCAAGTAAAACGAAAAATAAGAATAAAATAAAAATACCAAAGAACACATAAAATTACTAAATAATATAAATTTTAGGGAAATGAGAATACAGTCGAACTTCCCTATAGTGAATTCGCACGGGACCAGAAAAAAGAATCTTCATTATATAGAAATAATGCTTTTTTTTCAACTTGTATTTCAAATAACGAGGTATTTTAGTTTAGATTACACCCTTTCACTTTTCTTCCTCAACAAAGCCTTCTAATACATTTAGGGACTTAAAAACGTTACGTTGATATTCATCTCCACAAAAGTTCGAAGTACATCAAGAAAAGCAGAAATTTGTCCTAATGCATTGCTGCATGCATTTCTTTTAATCACTCAAAACAAACAATTTCTGTCAAAATTGTTAGTGATGTGACATTCTTCTTCTTATGCTGTTGTTATTTTTAACTTCTGAGGTTCCCCTAAATATGTTTCACTTTTTTTCGGTATTCAGTTTTGTTAATATGCGTGACAGAAAATAGCATGGACAAATTCATTATATGGAGACAAAAAACGAATGAAAGCGAAGTTTTCAACTAAACAATTTATTCATTGTAGAGAAATATTCACTATATGGAAATTCATAATAAGGAGATCAAAATGCGATAAAGCTGTGTCTTTGAAAATAATTCATTATACGGAGAACTTCATTTAATAGAAGTTCACTATAGCGAAGTTCGACTGTAATAAATAGTAATATGTTGCTGTTAATATATTGTTACGAAAATCCCAAGTTTTCCAAGGTTCGTTTGGATTGTGTTTGAAAATAAAACAACTTCAATTATTCAGCGCAAAATGCAGTCAGAAACTAACAATCACTTTATTTACAGATTTATACTTCGCTTGTATCTACACTTGTTACCACTTTGCTTGCTCAACACAGACTCGACCCCTTGCGCTGCCACTGCTGCTTTTATACTGGTTTTCTTATCGCGCCGAAGTTTCTTGCACATTCCAGTTGTACTTTCTATCTCGATTGTTCTAGCAAAGCTCGGCTTACTCTCTCAGTTTCACATCGCTTAATCGCTGACATCAACTGTGCGCTGTGATGATGCTACTGCTGCTGTTATGCGCCTTGCTATCAGCAGCGATGAAGCGATGTGAAACTGGGAGAGCCGGTAGAAATACATGCACAGAATTACACTAATATTATTGCAAAATTGCAACCTTGGGGCCTACTAGTATATTTTTAGTGTCATTTCGTAATACGTTTGGACTAGAAAAATATATTATTGCCCAAAAGCGCCAAATTAATCCTTGGGTATGCTTTAAATTAAAATTTTATTAGCTGCATCCAAAAAAACAACCCTGCGGTCAAACTAGAGCATTTAGCACCAAAAGCATACCTGATCTGATTTGATCGTTAGAGATTCGCTAAATGAAGAAATGCGAAATAAAAAGGACGGCAATTGACCCCATCATATTCAATGCATTTTGCTTTGTGTTCTTTGGTATATTATTCATTAATATTTACATAATGAAACCAATAAAGTTCATGTGTTGACATTTAATGCAGAAAATTAATGAGAACATACTTTAAAAAGCAAATAATTGAAAGGAATCCCTAATCCCTAATATCGGGAAAACAGCAGACACAGTGAAGAGCTAATCACTGCCAGCACACACGGACTGTGCAAGATTCATTGTAGAGTCCTGCACGAGTATGCATTTTTGCTATTCGAAAACATTCAAATGCTTTTGAATAGAATACTTCACTTCATCTCTGCGGACCGGTCCGAATGAATACGAGTACATTTCTCTTCGAGTACGAGTAAGCTCCGAACAGAAAGGAGTAGACGTACACTATTTATTCATATTCGCTCGAAGCGGGAAAACGAGCACAAAAGCATTTGAATAATAGTACACACTGCATCGAATATATTCGAATATACTCGTTTTATTATTCCTAAGATTATTTAGAAATATTTATGTTATATATAAATATTTATTAATTTTGTATGCTACTTTCTTCAATAATTTCCATTTTGCGTATTAACTAATAAGCCACTTCAACCACAGCACAAGTATACACATGGAAAAGTGACATACTGCGCATTAAAATATTCGGTGAAACTGTTGATATTCGAATACTTCGCAAAGTTCTGGATTACCGAATACGAGCACTGCAGTATTCGCTTCTCACCGAATACGAGCGCTGCAGTGTTCGCTTCCACCGAATACGAATAGAAACGAGAACCGACGCTCGCTGGTTCTCGTTTATATTCGTTTCGTTGTACGTATTCTTCGAATACCAAGTACCCGTACAGTATGTACAGTAGTGTAGCCGCCAAAATGAATATATTCATGCAGGACTTTATTTTTTTTTTTAATTTTTATTTATTTCAGTCTAACAACTTACAGACTAACAGAAGTAACAGATAGAATGATAACAATTCAAATTACCTAAGAAACTTAGAATTAGACAAAGTATTGCAAAAAACATTTTTAGATAGACCAAGATCAATATCCAAAGAATTTGAGAGATAATTATATTCCGTTAGTACTCTTGTCAAAGGAGCATTTCGAGCGTAGTTTGATTTACTCAAGCCAACATTAAAGTATTCGGTGCGCCGTAACGATCTTGCTGGAATATTAAAGTTTATCCTTTCAAGAAGAGACGCGCAGTCAACAAGTCCATTAATGATACCAAACAGGAATTTCAGTGATAGAAATGATCTTCTACTATCAATTAATGCGAATATATTCTTTCATACTAGAAAAAATCCCAAAATGTGAAATGCAGATTTGTATGTGTTAGTGAGATTTGGGATATTTTTATGCATGTATTAGTTTTTAGACAAATTTTGAACTTTTTTCTGGAGTTTCGGTTAGGCATTTCTTGTAGGGTTACAAATACACTTGAAATCAATATTGATATCAAGCTCTGCAGCTTTGAAAAGAGGCTTGATCTCAACTTGCCATACGCTTGCCATGAATTTGAAAACAATAGAAATTTCAAATTGCTAAACTGCTTCCCTTTTATTGAAAAAGCTATTGTTTTCAAGTTGATATCAAGCCAAAAGCAAATGTTGATTTCAAAGGTAAGTGTTGAGAAACATGCTTGATATCAAGCTGCTGGTAATTTCATAACAAGCCCAAATGTTTACTGGGTAGGGTCTGATGTTATCGGTGTATAAGTGCGGATTTTGAGTATGTATTGTGGTCGAGCGTTCTCAGTTTCACATCATGTTATCATTGCCCAAAATCTTCTTATGGACCCTGCAGTAAAAATGACTAGTCCAAAACTAGTGCACAACTAGTCCATTCTGCACCGGTACCAGTCCACGCTCAATCCCATTTCAATGCTACGAACTGTCCGTTTTAACATGTGCATGTCCTACGCTGCGACAGCCGCCGTGGCTCAGTTGGTTAGTGCGCGGTCCAACGAGTCGCATGCAGAGCGACGCAAGATCGAATACTGCATGTGGTAACACCTAAAAAAAAAAAAAAAATAACGGGAAACTCGTTTTCTCTTTCGGTGGCTGTCCTCTCAGCTGGAAATGGCAAACCTCTGAGAGTAAAAATTGCCTATGAAAGAGCTCCCAACCTGCCGTTCGGAACCGGCATAAAACTGTAGGTCCCTTCCACCCGCGTACAAAATTCACACGCACAACACGGGTGGTTGCGGGAAGCTAGGCCTTAGTCTCGCGTAAGCGGGCTGTCGTGCCAATCAGTTAGTTAGTTATGTCCTACGCTGTGGCAATTGTCACACTCTGCCACACATTCCAACTAGTTTTAAACTAGTGCAAAATGCGTTAGTTTTGGACTAGACCATTCCAGACTAGCTTGCAACTAGTGCAAAATGCGCTAGTTTTGGACTAGAACGCTGAATTCCAATACCCAACCATTTCATAATAACATAACATGGGCATACAGACAATAATTGACAACAAAAAAAACATTAGCGAATCCCGAGTCATCTTCGTTGAAACGAAACAAACACCGAATTTTTTCTAGTGCTTCTCAATCGACAGCCGCACACGTTTTGAAGCAACCCTACAAGACGCGACTGACCGAAACTCCACTACATTCGCAACATTTTTTGAATTTACCAATACACTTGCATGAAATTTGGCCCATATGAGACAACATATCGCTGCAATTTGTCTTTCATTTAAAGTGAAACAAACCATTTGACAACCATAGAAACATGAATTGCTTATACACGCATGTGCAAGAATGAGACAACAATAGAAACAACTGCTGGCAAGAACTCGCATCGGAGTTAATATAAATGATTAAGAGCAGTCGGCTGCCGTAGCTACGTGGCTCAGCTGGCTAACGCGCGCGGACGCGTGGCAAGTACGACGCGCGAGCCCAAGTTCAAACTCCGTTGTTTCAAACGCCGAAAAAAAAACAGAAAGAAGGTAAGAAATCGAATTGAAATTTAATTTAAATAATATTATTTGAATATTTAAATAACTCTGCACTTTTCAGTAACTTCGATATTGGGCCATAACAAGTACCGAAGCGCAAGACCAAGGAAGCCGATGCCAATGATTTCGCGCTAAGCAAACGCCTTCGATTGCGACAATATGGGGTCATCCAAGCAGGACCGACCCCAAATGAATTTTTTTTAAATTCAATTTGTTTATATTATTTTATTTCAATTAATTTAAAATAAATTCAGACAGAAGTAAAAGCAAACGGTTTTTCCAAAAAATGTCAATAAAAACATGCATTTTTGCAATATTGAGTATTGCAAAATGTCAATAAAAACATGCATTTTTGCAATATTGAGTATTGTTCATGAATGACCGATTTATACATCACATTGTGACCGATATTTGCATCAGCATTTCAGTCAGTAATTTCGGCACATGACCGGTCAACTGACTGGCATTTCCACTTTTTTTCGGTGTTTGTTGCAACACCCAAAAAAAAAGTTTGCTGCAACGGTGATTTGAACTCGCGGAGTCTTGACTCGCGGCCAACGCACTAGCCACTGAGCTACGGCGGCTGCCGCGGCGGCGCACATTGGGAAAAAACAGGCAAAAACGCTTGCATTGGAGCAAATTCAAAAGTTGCGAATGTGAATATTTTTTTTACTTGTCGTAATATAGATACTCTAGCCAGATAGAAAATCAACTTTTTAAGTCCCTTCATCCCATGACCTGGACTTTACAGCCTTTCAAAGTTGAACGTTTTATTAAATTATTTTCACTTCTAGCAAAATATCGTTAACAGGGCTGTCTTCAAATGCCCGTACAATCTACATTTTTTAATGAAATTCCATAATTTTTCACATGTGGGGTACCGATATCTAAGCAATTAATATGAAAAAAAATTGTATTTAAAAAATGTTTATTTTGGCAAAAAAATATATCTAACCTTTGCCTCATTTTTTGATAAAAATGAGAAAAATCGGGATTTTCTCTGGACTGTAACTTTTGAGATTCAACAGCATTCAACGAAATACGTATACACTGATTAGGTTGAACATTCAGCTAACTTATGGTACCAAACTCATCTGCGACGTTCTGCAACAAAATGAATGCGAGCAATTTTCGCATGCCAACCCAAGCACTTTTTGTACTCAGTTGTGGTGAGCAACGATATATTTTTAATTGCTGAGCAAAACTATAACGTATGAAAAACAGCAAGGCTGGTGTTGAAAGGAATAAATATGTATTTAAATGTATAGAATTGAGATATGCATATATATATCGCATTGATTTATCTATGTCCGTCTGTTAATATGTCTTCCAATTCGTCTGTCTGATGGAAGGTATTCACAATTGCTTTCGAAAAAGTTGAGACACGAAGCTGAAATTTCGTGCAAACACTTTTGAAATCACGAGAACAACATATTGCCTAAAATGGGCGTGGTTTGTCCATTCTTAACAGGGTTGCCATATAAAGATATTTTTCAAAATATGAACTTTTAAATATTTACCGTCCGTTTAGGGATATGTTTGTCTGGAAATAGGTGTGACATGCCTCTTTAACCCCTTGAGATACATAATATATATTATACTTGTCAGTTAACCTTTTCCGTGCTTTATAAAAGTAAATGAATAGTTTAGATTTTTTTAAGAAAGAGTTTGCCTACTTTTATAAAAGTGGGCTAAGTGTCTCTAAAGAACATTTTAATGCATGACAACAAAATTTTAGCTTATTTTAATATTGTGAAAAATAAAGTCTGTATGGAGAGTAGGCGTGGCCGTGGGCGAATTTTTTTCATTTTTGGAATAAATCATCTTCTACTTATGGGAAACAGTTATGCGAAAATTCAATCCTTTATCTTTTTTATTTCCGAAGTTATTAAATCTTTTGTTATACACTCGGAAAACATAAACCGTGCTGCAAAAAAGTGCTCAAATTAAAAAACCCTAAAACACGTGTAACTTTATTTTTGAAGTTCTACTAGAATCAGTTATTAAAATATTGAATTATTTTTTTTGCTTCTGATTATGCATATTTCTAAAACTCTTAACTTCCGACTGTAGGGTACCAGCTCCTGGTAAAGGAAATGAAAAAAAATTACACCCTACAATTCTATGAGGAATTCTAAAGATTGTAGCGAAATTTCAGTTCTCTAGTGCACAAACTATAGATTCTAGAGTTCAAAACAGGCGATGCGAGCGTTTTTGCCTGTTTTTTCCCAATGTGCGGCGGCGGTGAAATAGCCATTAAAAACTAAATATTTGGAGGTTGGAATACGTATGTGTTAGAGCAGAGCAACTACACTTTTCTTAATACGCAAAAGGTGTGTGTTAGAGTGAAACAAAAAATCACACGTACACAAGAGTTTCGGTCAGTTTTTTAACACCGCACATTGGGAAAAAACAGGCAAAAACGCTCGCATCGCCTGTTTTGAACTCTAGAATCTATAGTTTTCGCACTAGAGAACTGAAATTTCGCTACTATCTTTAGAATTCCTCTTAGAATTGTAGGGTGTAATTTTTTTTTCATTTCCTTTACCAGGAGCTGGTATCCTACAGTCGGAAGTTAAGAGTTTTAGAAATATGCATAATCAGAAGCAAAAAAAATAATTCAATATTTTGATAACTGATTCCAGTAGAAGATCAAAAATAAAGTTAAACGTGTTTTAGGGTTTTTTAATTTGAGCACTTTTGTGCAGCACGGTTTATGTTTTCCGAGTGTATAACAAAAGATTTAATAACTTCGGAAATAAAAAAGATAAAGGATTGAATTTTCGCATAACTGTTTCCCATAAGTAGAAGATGATTTATTCCAAAAATGAAAAAAATTCGCCCACGGCCACGCCTACTCTCCATACAGACTTTATTTTTCACAATATTAAAATAAGCTAAAATTTTGTTGTCATGCATTAAAATGTTCTTTAGAGACACTTAGCCCACTTTTATAAAAGTAGGCAAACTCTTTCTTAAAAAAATATAAACTATTCATTTACTTTTATAAAGCACGGAAAAAGTTAACTGACAAGTATAATATATATTATGTATCTCAAGGGGTTAAAGAGGCATGTCACACCTATTTCCAGACAAACATATCCCTAAACGGACGGTAAATATTTAAAAGTTCATATTTTGAAAAATATCTTTATATGGCAACCCTGTTAAGAATGGGCAAACCACGCCCATTTTAGGCAATATGTTGTTCTCGTGATTTCAAAAGTGTTTGCACGAAATTTCAGTTTCGTGTCTCATTTTTTTCGAAAGCAATTGTGAATACCTTCCATCAGACAGACGAATTGGAAGACATGTTAACAGACGGACATAGATAAATCAATGCGATATATATATGCATATCTCAATTCTATACATTTAAATACATATTTATTCCTTTCAACACCAGCCTTGCTGTTTTTCATGCGTTATAGTTTTGCTCAGTAATTAAAAATATATCGTTGCTCACCACAACTGAGTACAAAAAGTGCTTGGGTTGGCATGCGAAAATTGCTCGCTTTCATTTTGTTGCAGAACGTCGCAGATGAGTTTGGTACCATAAGTTAGCTGAATGTTCAACCTAATCAGTGTATACGTATTTCGTTGAATGCTGTTGAATCTCAAAAGTTACAGTCCAGAGAAAATCCCGATTTTTCTCATTTTTATCAAAAAATGAGGCAAAGGTTAGATATATTTTTTTTGCCAAAATAAACATTTTTTAAATACAATTTTTTTTCATATTAATTGCTTAGATATCGGTACCCCACATGTCAAAAATTGTGGAATTTCATTAAAAAATGTAGATTGTACGGGCATTTGAAGACAGCCCTGTTAACGATATTTTGCTAGAAGTGAAAATAATTTAATAAAACGTTCAACTTTGAAAGGCTGTTAAGTCCAGGTCATGGGATGAAGGCACTTAAAAAGTTGATTTTCTATCTGGCTAGAGTATCTATATTACGACAAGTAAAAAAAAATATTCACATTCGCAACTTTTGAATTTGCTCCAATGCAAGCGTTTTTGCCTGTTTTTTCCCAATGTGCACCGCCTGTACAAAAATGATAGAAACTTTGTTCGGAGAGCTGACCGAAACTTCGGTCAGGCATGTCGGTCATATGACCGTCACTGTTCTTGTAGGGAAATTCATTCGCTAGACAACAACAAAACCTACGTTGAAGACATGGTACAATAACAAGGTATGTCAAGTAGACTAATCTCCCTCTTTTTTCGTTTGTTTACATTTGGAAATGATGTCAAACAGAGATACTGGAGTTGCGTGTACGCTAGAAATTTAGTACCTTTTTCCATGCATACCATACCTTTTGGAAATGTTCATGCTAAACAAACAAGAAATATGCACTAGCTGCCTTAGGCTAAAAACATAGTGGAGCGGCGAGCAAAGCGAAGAGCAAAGCTTCGAGCAAAGCGACGAGCAAAGCGTAGAGCTATCCATAAAGCATTTTTTGCGAATATTGCGCTTATCAATCCATCCACATACATTTTTTTTGTTTTGTTCACACAAATTTTTTAATAGCAAACTTTTTTGGATTTTCAAGTAGAGCATAGCGGCGAGCAAAGCGATGAAAACAAAATATTTTGAAATCGTCGCTTTGCTCTTTTCAGCTTTCTTCGCTTTGCTCGTGACTATGTGCGCTTCGATTCAAAAGCGTTGATTTGTTCTCGACGCTTTGCTCGCCGCTTTGCTCTTCGCTTTGCTCGCCGCTCCACTATGTTTTTAGTCTTAGAGTGAAAAGGTGCTAAATCCACTTTTTCAAATTTTACAGGAAAGACAAAAAACTAAGTAAAAATAATTTATATTTATGTTTATTCTTTGGACTTTCTTTGCTCTGGACTTTGTGCACTTTTCCACGAAGCAAGACTTTTTCTTGTTCTCTCTTTTCATGCATGTTCCGCCGACTTATGACGACATTTTATGCCGTTATTTTTAATTTGTGCTTTGTGAACTTTTTCGCCTTGCTGTGATTCTGTGCTTTTCATTTCAAGTGATTGAGTGTTGAACATTTTTAAATTCAAAATCGTCCGTGTGAATTAATAATGCCGGGAAATTCGTGTGCGTTGTGTATTGTAAAAACTGTATGCTTTTCAGTATTTTCTGTGCAGCCCTGCGCACGACTCCCATTCATAAGAACCACTAATTTTTGTCGTTTGACACTCACATCTCATAGTACATGAAGATTACTCCCCCTATCTGGCATACCTTGTTATTGTACCATGGTTGAAGATAACTGTCGCCAATGCTGCGGAGTGCTGTGTGAGTATACTACACCTTTTCAAGTTCGATTTCAGAAAGTGTAAAAACAATTTCAGAAAGCGTAAAAGCAATTCCAGAAACCGTAAAAGCAATTTCAGAAAGCGTCAATTCAATTTCAGAAATATAAATTTAATTTAGAAAGCGTAAAGGAATTTCAGAAATCGTAACTTCAATTTCAGTTTTCTGAAATTGCTTTTACACTTTCTGAAATCGAACTTGAAAAGGTGTAGAATGCTCGGCCTATGCCGAAGATCATTTACAAAAACAAATGAGGAATAAGATTCCTCAGCCTATGCTGAAGAGGATTTGCAAAAACAAATGAGCAACGAGAGCATAGGGCATGGGCACCTCTGCTTTGAAGTGAACTTTAAGTGGAAATGGTGCCAAGTACATGGTTATGTTTGTTTACAAATAAAAAACAGTTGGTTATGAAATTATAATTTCAAATGAAATTTGAATTTGAGATCTTTCTTACTTACTTACTTACTTACTTAACTGGCCATAACAACCCGTTATCGGGTTACGGCCTGCCGCAAAACTTCTCTCCAGGCGCCTCTGCTTTGCGCGCGCCTTCTCCAGTTAGTAACACCAAGAGATGACAGGGCCTCTTCAACTTGGTCCTTCCACCGGAGACACGGCCTCCCTCTTCGCCGTCGACCTCCAACCATCGCATCGAATACCTTTTTCGCCGGAGCTTCGTCGTCCATGCGGCAGACATGACCGAGCCAGCGTAGCCGCTGGATGTTAATTCGCTGTGCTACGTCCATGTCCTTATACAGCTCATACAGCTCGTTATTGGTTCGTATACGATAGTCGTCACCAACACGAACAGGGCCGAAGATTTTGCGAAGTACCTTCCTCTCGAACACTCCAAGGGCCGCTATGTCGTTTCGTGTCATTGTCCATGCTTCAGCGCCATAGAGGAGCACGGGCAAGATAAGCGTCCTATAGAGTGAAAGTTTTGTCGGTCGAGAGAGGTCTCTGCTTCTCAATTGCCTACCGAGACCGTAGTAGCACCTGTTGGCAAGAGTTATCCTTCGCTTTATCTCCAGGCTGACATCATTGCTGCTGTTGATGGCGGTGCCAAGGTAGACGAATTCCTTGACAACTTCAAAAGTATACCTGTCGGCCTCGACGTGAGACCCTAGCCGCTGCGAGTCCCTGCATGTAGACAGCATATACTTCGTCTTGCCCTCATTTACCACCAGACTCATTTTGGCAGATTCTCTTTCGATAGCCGCAAAGGCAGCGGTGACATCTCGCTTGTTACGTCCGATGACATCAATGTCATCAGCGTAGGCAAGGAGCTGGACACTTTTGTTGAAAATTGTGCCATTACGATGTACATCGGCCTTGCGCAGAACACTCTCCATGGTGAAGTTGAAGAGGTCGCAGGACAAAGGATCACCCTGTCTGAAACCTCGAACGGTATCAAAGGGGTCGGAGAGGTCACTTCCAACCTTGACGGAGCTGCGCGTATTGCTCAACGTCGCTCTGCAAAGTCTCACGAGCTTTGCAGGGATACCAAGTTCAGACAATGCGGCATATAGGCGATCCCTTATCGGGCTATCGAATGCTGCCTTGTAATCGATGAAGAGATGGTGTGTATCGATTTGATTCTCATGGGTCTTCTCCAGGATTTGGCGTAAAGTGAATATCTGGTCGATGGTGGACTTACCAGGTCTAAAGCCGCACTGATAAGGTCCAATCAGCGCCTTGGCGAGTGGCTTTAATCTTTCACATAGTACGCTCATCAGGACCTTGTATGAAATGGGAAGTAGGCTTATACCCCTGTAGTTGGCGCATATTGTTGGGTCGCCTTTCTTCAGCACAGGACAAAGGGCACTGAGGTTCCAATCGTTGGGCATTCGTTCCTCCAGCCATATTTTGCAAATGAGCTGATGCATGCACCCAATCAGCTCACCGCCGCCGGCCTTGAACAATTCAGCTGGTAGCCCATCCGGCCCTGCAGCTTTGTTGTTCTTGAGTTGCTGGATAGCGACCCGGACCTCGTCATGACTGGGCGGTGGCACATCCACACCGTCGTCGTCGATTGGTGCCATCTGGACATCTTCACCACTGGCGGTATTGTTCCCTTCGTCGCCTGCGAGCAGCTTGGTGAAGTGCTCCTTCCACAACCTCAGCACACCCTGCGCATCCGTAACCAGATCCCCGTTTTCGTCCCTGCAAGAAGATGCCCCGGGCTTAAATCCTTCCGTGAGACGCTTAACTTTTTGGAAGAATTTTCGGGCGTCATTCCTGCTCCTGCACTCCTCGATTTCCTCACGCTCGCGCCTTTCTTGCTCCCGTTTCTTGCGTCTAAAAAGGCACCTCTATTTCTTCCTCTCCTCCCGGTATTTTTCTGTCACGGCTCGCGTGTCAGCCGACTGCAGGGTCTTCTTGTAGGCAGCATTCTTCGCTGCAGTGGCTGCGCGACACTCTTCATCGTACCATTGGTTTTTTGGTGGTGGGCGTCGAAAACCAAGGACATTTTCTGCGGCGGCGCGCATAGAGTGGGATAAGTGAGCCCATAATCCGCCGATGTCATCAGGTGGAGAGGGGGAGCGACCGAGCTGGTTGGAGAGTTGAGCGGAGTAGGCTTCGGCTACCCCTTGTGATCGCAGCTTGCTGATGTCCAGCTTTCTTCGCAAACTAGGTTGTGTGGTCTTCGCTGCGCAAAGACGCATGCGTACCTTGGCTGCAACAAGGTAATGGTCCGAGTCGATGTTGGGACCTCGGAAGGTGCGCACATCTAGAATGCTAGAAGCATGCCTTCCATCAATCACAATGTGATCAATCTGGTTGCGGGTTGATTGATCGGGGGATAACCAGGTCGCCTTGTGGATATCGAGGTGCTGGAATCTGGTGCTACTAACTACCATGTTTCGTGCCGCGGCGAAATCGATCAGCCTCAGACCGTTGTTTGTAGTGGTCGTATGGAGGCTGAACTGCCCGACAGTGGGATCAAATATACCTTCTCGCCCGACCTTTGCATTGAAGTCCCCGAGGACGATTTTGACGTCATGGGCCGGGCACCCGTCGTAGACGTCCTCGAGCTTCGCATAGAAGGCATCCTTGGCCGCATCGTCCTTCTCTTCCGTCGGGGCGTGTGCGCAAATTAGGCTGATGCTAAAGTATTTAGCCTTGATGCGGATCGAAGCCAGTCGTTCGTTCACCGGAGTGAACCGAGAGACGTGGTGGCGAAGTCTCTTACTGACCACAAATCCGCAGCCAAATTCGCGCTTCTCCGCATGGCAGCTGTAGTAGATGTCGCAGTCTGCTCGCTTGGAGCAACCTTGTCCTGTCCATCGAATTTCCTGGATGGCGGTGATGTCAGCCTTACACTTTGTGAGGGCTTCCGCCAGTTGGATAGAGGCACCTTCCCTATAGAGGGTCCGGACATTCCAGGTGCATATCCTCAAATCGTGGTCCTTAAATCGTTTGCTGTGGTCGTCAACATTGTGGGCTCCTTCCGAGGCTTGTTTGCTGGCTTTCATTGGTATTTGATTTTCCGTGGCGGGCACCAAACCCTGCGCACAACCCAAATTTTAAGTCCTGGGGATTGGACTCGCTGCACACATTAGTTCACTATTCAGCGGGTGCCAAATAGCTATCCAGAAGGGCCGCGCGGAGGCTGTGCATCAGCTTGGATTGGACAGGGACAAGGATCGTTTTGGCGTTCGCCAAGTTGAACGCAATCAGAGACTTTACCTTGTATGTCCGCTCCCTTCCTTCCTTTTGAGATCTTTCGGTATGGAAAATAGGCGTGTTTTTAAAATTCATGCACTGGAAGACGCTTTTGAAGGTACGGAGTCGCAAAATGCGGCAAATAGAACATATAACAGCCAATTGGACTATTTCACTGCTTTGCACTGCTGACATGTCCAATCGCTGCTGGGCCGCCACCTGTGCGATACGTCTTGCCAGTGACTACGTAACGCGAAACTGAGCGGGGAAATTATTTTCAGACCATTTTTTGCTTTTTCCAATCGTCCGATAGTGTACGGGTTTTTTTACCCAAACATTCGCACAGCACCGGTTACCATTCAATTGTTTGCATCTTAAAGTGATAACTTTTCTTATTTGCTGTAAATATAGCGTTGCGAACCACCTTGTTTTATTGGTCTAAGTAATTTTGATTGTAACCCGTACCAAAAAGCAGAAATAAATTATTTCATACGCTAAAGTCAGCAGATATTCGGTTGCTTTTTCCTTCATTTCATGTCTCATTGAGTTTGCCGTTTCTAGTATAGCAAGAAACAGTGATGGCAAGTTGAACTCTTTTCAAACGCAGAGGTGCAACTCAAGCAATTCAAACGTAAATGCTTTGAGGGCAGTCAGCAAAAACTGAAGTAAAATCATATTAAAACACGTTGCAACATACTTATGACGTTTTTCAGTAACAACGGTTTTTTGCAATCAATTTCCTATAAACGTACTACAGAATGGAAGAAAAAAAAACAATTATTTTATTTGCAAATAAACGTCGAACGCACCAGCAGCCCTTGCCCTGGCTATGGTATGGAGAATTTGTTGGTACGAACCCTAATCAACTCTGGGGCCTGGTTTGACCGAATTAGCAAACCGTGACTCCTCTCAGTTTCGCGTCATGTAGTCATTGGTCTTGCTCTTCTCTGCTGCAAGTTCCAGCTTTGACTTGCGCTTCAAGCTGTCGAACTTGTCCCTCAACGATTTCCAACGCCCCATTTGGCAGTAAAAGCATCAGCAAGATTTGCCAGTCAACATTTTTATTTTTTTCCTTCAAAAATCGTAAAATTTTTTCCTGCCCATCGTAGACCAGGAACTTTAAAGTGACCGTAGTTACCGGGAACTTTAAAGTGACCTTTCGCTAAAGGCACAGAATAAACAGTATACAGAAGGTGCATCTGAAATAATTTTGCGATTCCATTTCAGACGCGGGCGGGAAGCAACAAAGGTGAGGAAAATGTAAAGGGAACCGAGAGAGTAAGCGCGAATTGATGTATTGTACGCGCATAGATTCTATGGTTTTGGGCTTTATTCTCATTTCGACAACAACACGCAATGTTGTTGCTTTCCGCAGCAAGCCAGCTTGGCTTTACTCGGGCACATTGAAATGGTGGTTGATTTGACAAAGCGATCGCCAAGGCAAATTCAATAGGTAGTTGCAGCACCAGAACTGATTAAACTTTTTTCTTTGATAACACAGGCCGACAAGATTTTAGAACCAGAAACCAGAGTATACTTTTCCGAAGGTTTTTGGTGCGCTGAACAAGAATCTGGCCTCAGAATTGCTCCATCACGTCAGGTTTTCGACGTGCGAAAAGTGCGAAAATTGCGGTTTTTGCCTATATTTGAGCTTATGTAGCATAGCTTTTTTTGTAAAATAACTGCTGGCATCTTAAAGTACAAGCCTTTCCCTTTCAAATGCGCCTTAGTTTGCTCAAAAGTCATTTTTCGTCTTTGAGATATCCAAAATTGAAGTTTGGAATACACATGAATTTCTCAAGTTTTGTACACCTCCATGTTTAGTAAACACAAGGTATAGAGAGACAATTAAATTGTTTAAACAAATTGTTTTAAATAATTAATTCTGCAAACCTGATAGCTAATTTGACTTCCGCGATACCTTGAAACCCTCAAAACATCTATCATATCTCAGAATTGTCTCTCTATACCTTGAGTTTACTAAACATGGAGGTGTACAAAACTTGAGAAATTCATGTGTATTCCAAACTTCAATTTTGGATATCTCAAAGACGAAAAATGACTTTTGAGCAAACTAAGGCGCATTTAAAAGGGAAAGGCTTGAACTTTAAGATGCCAGCAGTTATTTTACAAAAACAGTTAAAATAGCTATGCTACATAACCTCAAATATAGGCAAAAACCGCAATTTTCGCACTTTTAGGTTAGGATATCTCGAAAACCTGACCTGATGGAGCAATTCTGATTCTTGTTCAGCGCACCAAAAACCTTCGGAAAAGTATACTCTGGTTTCTGGTTCTGAAATTTGTACGAATTTTGTCGGCCTGTGTAATTAGCACAACATTGTAGCAATAGTTTTCCACTTATTATCACATTCTTTCACAGCCGGCCTTGATAGTCCAGCGGGTAGCGCGCTGGCTTCTCATACCAAAGGCTCCAGGTTCGATTCCTGACTCGGGCTGGTGAACAACTCGTCTACTTCTATCGCTATCCACATGAAGGGAATGAGAATTACAAGAATCGCACAAGTGCGCTCTTCGCAGGCAATGGCAAAACCTCCAAGTATGAACGAAAAACTGCCAATCGCCGTTCGGATTCGGCGTTAAACTGTAGGTCCCCTCCCCTCCCCCTTCCGCTTAGAATGTGTGCTGTAACATATGTTGGAAAGACAGTGTTGCATACGCATTTCAAAAACGGGTGAAATATGAGATATTACTCTCATTTTCCTTCCCTATCCCCCATGGGTATAGTACAATGGTCTGAAATGGACTGAGTGCTATGGAAGGCTTGTAGCCTTCCTGCCCACCCTCACATCCATCCATCACTTTCTTAATGCGGGTTGGTTGTTCCAATATTTTTACACATACGTTTATTTTCATTGTAGCCATTTGTACTTTTTACAACATCTATTTTACAAACAGACCAAAAGAACTAATAAAATCCATTGAATTTTTTTTCCGTAGTGCTACCACCTGATTTATTCGTCTTGGCGTTCGCTCAATCAATTATTCTATGGAAACTTTGCCTGTCCACTTCTTGTTCTTGTTTGTAAAAAAGCAAGCGGAGAGCAAGCACGAGCACCACCAACATGCAAGCGGCACATCGTTTTGTTGCCCAACAACAACAACCACAGTGTGTGGTGCACGGTCGCAGCTTCTCAACTTACGCTCTCGCGCTCTGTGCGTTCTCATCCCCTTTACTGCTTCCCCCGCATCAACAAACGGGACCTACCGCTGGAACCCGCAAAGAAAATTTTCTTTACACCAGATGCGCATTCTGTATATTGTTTGTTCTGTGCTAAAGGTCACTCTTTCGGCAAGTTGAGAAAATGGCCCTTAGTATATTGTACGGGAAACCACTTCCAATTGGCTCCGCACACGCAAAATAAATCCCAACCACCAACAGTCAGAAAGAAAACCAAAAAGAACCGCAGTTCCAGCGGAGCGCACTGCTCGCTTTTATTTTGAACAACCAACTTCAATCACAACCAAGTAACGACTCCCCTAAAAAGTAAAAGAAACTAAAAGCCAACAGAAAAAATGGCATCATTGTGCAGTACTCGAGTGCTGCCAGCATTGTGCGTGGGTGTTGCCAACTCAAACCATCTGTCTGCGTTCAATATTATTGTACATTTCCTGCCCGGCTGGACCGGTAGGTTCAGGATCCTCGCTGAACAGTCGACACACCTTCTGTGCCGCTCGTGTTGTCTGTTTCCTCTTGGGGTTTCCATCCCGGGCGTCCATCACGCAGTATTCAACAGTGACATTTCGAACGAGATTGTCGCTGCCCAGATGCACCTCAGTGATGTGGCCAAGTCGCCATTCAGCCGGTGGCAGATTTCCGTGCCGCAGAACGACGACATCGCCAACCTGCAGATTCTCAGCCGGTCGACGCCATTTCCCCCGTTGTTGTAGTAAAACGAGGTATTCGTCGTGCCAGCGATCCCAGAATGATTGATGTTGTTGTCGTAGAAGACGCCAATGATGAGTGCGTTTTGCGGGCAGGGTGCATTCACGCGGTTCGGGCACAGCCGCAATCGAACGGCCAATCAGAAAATCTGCTGGTGATAGTGCCAATCGATAGTCCACTCCATCGTGAAGTGCGATCAGCGGACGCGAATTCAAACAGCCCTCGATGCGTGTGAGCAAAGTGTTCAGCTGGTCGTAGTAGAGCGTTTGTCCACCAACGACCCGATGCAAATGTTTCTTCGCTGATTTCACGGCAGCTTCACACAAACCATTTTGATGGGGTGATGCAGCTGGAACGAAATGCCATTGCGCACCCTGGTTCGCGACCTCCTGTCGCGCATAGTCGCCTTGCAATGCCGCCAGGTCGGTGGTGACGACCTTGTCGCCTCGACGAAATCGTGTCTGAATTGTGGGTGGTAGCACTGCACGTGCAACGTGTGCCTTGGCCGGTCTGACCTCGAACGCCACCGCGCTGAGTTCGTCCTCATCCGGTTCTGGGATGTCCACCTGTTGATTGTCGCGCATCAGCTCGACTGGACCATGCCACCAAAGTTCGTGACTGACAAGCGCGGATGCTCTGATACCGCGACTTGCGCAGTCCGCTGGATTGAGATGGGTGCGAACATGCCGCCATCTGGCCATTTCAGTATGCTGTTGAATGTACGTGACGCGATTGGCTACGTATTGCTTCAGTGTAGACGGTGACTTGCGTAGCCAAACCAACACGATCGATGAATCGCTCCACAAAGTATACGGAGCGTCTGCCAACTGCAATACCTGTCGCGTGTTGATGAAGAGTTCAGCCAAGAGCCGTGCCGCGCACAGCTCCAAGCGTGGAATTGTTGCCAGAGGAGTGCCATTTTTGTCGAGCTTCGCCGGTGCCACACGAGTTTTCGCTGTGACCAGCGATGAAGTGAAGTTGCCATTGCCATCAGTGCTGCATATATAGATTACTGCAGCGTACGCTTTTTGGCCTGCGTTACAGAAGCCATGTAGGTGCGATGTCATCGATGCTCCCATATTCAAGCATCGTGGAATTCGGATGCGCTCCAGTTGATAAAGATTCGCACGATATTCCAGCCATTCAGTGAGTAGTTCAGCGGGCAATTCTGAATCCCAGCCGAAGCCATGTAGCCAAAGTGTTTGGATGAAGACCTTTGCCATGATGATGACCGGAGCAAGCATATTTGTCGGATCATACAGTCGCGCCGCGTCGCTCAGGACCAGTCGTTTCGTTCTCGTCGGTTCACTTTCCATGGTGAGACGATAGAATTACTCATCGGTTGTTGGGTCCCAGTGCAAACCCAAAACCGTTGCCTCAACCGACCGCAATTCAATGGTGTCAGTCGGGCTCGATGCCTGTGTGATTTTTGCCAATGTTGTCGAATCATTTGATAGCCATTTACGTAGTGAGAAGTGGCCAGTACGCAGTAGTGCATCAATATCGACCGCTAATTGTACCGCCAAATCGGATGTTTCTACGCTGGATAAGTAGTCGTCAACGTAGAAATCGCGCAGGATGCTTTCCAATGCAGTCGCTGCCCTATTGCCATCTGAAATAATGCCATGGTTGTCCTTTGCGCATTGTTGCATTGCGCGGATTGCGTTGTATGGGCCACATGCCATACCATAGGTAACTGTGGTGAGTTGATAAGTGTGAATCGGCTCATGCGGGGATTCGCGCCATAGTATTTGTTGCCAGCATCGATGTCGTAGATCGATTCGCACCTTGCGGAACATTTTTTCGACGTCCGCCGAGAGTGCCACTGCGTATCGTCGAAACCGTAAAATTATGTTGACGAGAAGATCCTGTATTGCAGGGCCAACCAGTTGAGTCTCGTTGAGAGAAATGCCAGTAGGACTCTTCGCACTCGCGTTGAACACCACTCGGAATTTGGCGAGTACAGCATGGTGTGGTATAAAATAACATTGTGATGGGGTGCTATGGTTGCCTATCACCAACACCATGTGCTCCAAATCGATGTATTCTCGCATGAAAGCGATGTATTTCGCCTTCAGCCCAGGATCCGCGGCCAGTTGCTTTTCCAATTGATAGAATTGTCGCAACGCCAGTGGATGCGAGTTGCCAAGTGTCGGTGCATCCGGTCGGAACGGTATTTGCACAACGTACCTGCCGTCGGCGTCCCGATGATGCGTAGCCAGAAAAATTTGTTCACACATGTCATCTTCGTCTGGTGCAGGAGTCACCTCGTGATCCAATTCGCAAAAGAGCCGTACCATCGCATCGAAACGTTGATCGGCCGCCATATCTTCGTCGACGTGTGCATGCAACGAGCGCACGGACGGGGAGCTTGTGTCCTCGATGGTCGCGGAACCAAACACAACCCAGCCAAGCTTTGTTTGGTGGGCGAATGGCTCATGCATGGAGCGGCGAACGATACCCTCTTCGACGATGGCGCCCCATACATCGGCGCCAATGAGAGCGTCTATTCGACCAACCTTGCCGAAAGACGGGTCAGCCAGATCAAGGGCCTGCAAATGCGTCCAGCATTCAGGCGCAATGTTTGCCACAGGCGTGGGTGATGTCACAGAATCGAGGACATGAAAAGCCACCTCGATGCCAAATGAATTGTTGACGGATGCCATCCTGAGAACGGTAAGGCCGCGCGTGCGGGTCGTGACGGAGCCTACCCCCTCGACTTCCATGGTGCAGGGTTTCCTGCGAATAGCCAACTGGGTAACAAATCGATTAGTAATAAAACTCACCTGACTGCCCGGATCACAAATGATTCGGCAGCGGTGAGCCAAGCCATATTTATCGGTGATGTGAACAATTGCCGTTGCCAGTAGGACCAATTGTTCGCCAAGGACGACGAATGTCTTCGCCGTTCCCTCTAGTCACATGAAATTTCGTGGTGGTTGATCCACTTGCAGCGTCAGTGCTGGATGATCCTGGCCAATGTAGAATGTCGAGCGAAAGGCTTTGGGCACGCCTTTCCACAAACTCGAGCAATTCGTCCAATTTCGGAATCACCTTTTGATCCGAATGCATTCCCCAAGCGTGTGCTGTAGATGGTGGCAGCTTTGATGTGATGATGGGCACCGATAACGCATCCCATTGATCGACCGGTAACTCCATCACCCGTAGTGCACGCAACGACTCGCGCGCCGTGTCCACAATCTTCAACAAATTCTCAGAGGTCTCATTTGATGCTGGGTTGATGCCCACGAACCGTGAAACATGTAACTCAGCCAGTTGTCTTGGGCTATCGTAGCGCCGATGCAATTCGGTCCATGTTGCATCGAAACCACCAGTATATAAATTGCCAACCAAAGTCTGGAGTGATTCGCTTGCCATTGCGTCTCGTAATTTAGCCAGTTTGTAGAATTCGGGGATTTCGGGCTTATTGAAAAGTGTCTCAATAGCATCCTTGAAGAAAAGCCAGTTGCGTAGTGAGCCATCGAATTTCGGAACGCGAACCGGATCCAATTTCAAATCCATCATGACATTAGGACTTGCCGATGCCCTGCCATCTGATAGAGGTGTGCCATGCACCTCGTGCACAGCCATTTGTCGATTCAATTTTACGATCATGGCGTTGTAGAGATCTTCTGTTTCGCCGTACAGCTCGTGGTGTGCTGCCAGTGCCTCATCAGTCGCGGCCTGTCCGACCAAGTCGTCATACACCTTCATGAACCGATCGAAGTGCATCCGTACGGTCACCGATCGCTGTTGACATTCGAATGCGTCTTCGGAGAATGTGTCAGCCATAATCACCGCCGACTGCCGACGCAATGCATTTACGGCAGCCGCACGTTGGTTTAACCACAGAATAAACAGTAATACAGAACGCGCATCTCATACAAATTCAAAACTGTTAAAGGGTCGTAATATTACGACTACTGTTACGTACGTGGACGTAATGTTAGTCCACTGCTATTAACATTACAAACAGCACTTGACAGCTTTCGTTTCAATATATGTTTTTTGTTTTCTAGCAAAGCGAGTGAGCGTTCGGCATTTTTTGTCGGCAACTCGCCATCATTCGGTATCTTCATTGCTTAGTAATTTTTTTTCTACAGCATTTTTGCTTGCAATAAGAGGAACAAATGCAGTATAGCGAACCCTCATGAAAAAAAACGGAAAATTGAATCATAAAGAGCTTATTTTTGTGAATCTTACAAACTAAAAATTGTTCCTCGGAAATGGCCACAGAAGGTGTGGCTCGGGGTCAAGGTTCAAAGTTTTAATCAAAAAAACTCAATTTTTCTCTAACTGATTTACACGATATGGGTATCAAACGAAAGGATTTTTTATACCTTTCTTCTGAAAAAAAATGTTTTAAAACTAATTTTTTTTTTTTAATTCATAATTAAGGTGTAATAACTTTGTTACTATATTATAGCCTGTGAAATTTCCTTTGCAACGAAATATAAAAATGAATAATTTTGTGTTTTTTGAATAAATTTTTTTTAATTTTTTCTAGCTTGACTCTGGGTCCAAAGCCATTTCATATTCACCTTCGCCATCACTTTCGGGTAATAAGGGCTGAAAGGGGTTGTACAAAGTACCTGCCATATTAAAAAAGATTCGAAAAGATCTAGATTACTAGCTTTGCATTATTTTATAAACTTAAATTTCGCCAAATAACCGAAAGGCAAGACCAAGGAAGAAGGAAGCCAATGCCCAATGATGATGCCCGCGCTAAGCAAACGCATTCGATTGCGACAATATGGGGCCATCCAAGCAAGGACCGCAAATGAATTTTTTTGAAATGAAATTTTTTTTATATTATTTTATTTAAATTAATTTAAAAAAAATTCAGGCAGAAGTAAAAGCAAACGGGTTTTCCCAAAAATTTCAATAAAAACCTGAATTTTTTCAATATTGAGTATTGGTCATGAATGACCGATTTATACATCACATTGTGACCGATATTTGCATCAGCATTTCAGTCAGACATTTCGGCACATGACCGATCAACTGACTGAAATTTCCATTTTTTTTCGGTGTTTGCTACAACACCGACAAAAAAAAAAAAGTTTGCTGCAACGGTGATTTGAATTCGCGGAGTGTCTTGACTCGCGGCCAACGCACTAGCCACTGAGCTACGGCGGCTGCCGCGGCGGCGGCGGTGAAATAGCCATTAAAAACTAAATATTTGGAGGTTGGAATACGTATGTGTTAGAGCAGAGCAACTACACTTTTCTTAATACGCAAAAGGTGTGTGTTAGAGTGAAACAAAAAATCACACGTACACAAGAGTTTCGGTCAGTTTTTTCACACCGCCTGTACAAAAATGATAGAAACTTTGTTCGGAGAGCTGACCGAAACTTCGGTCAGGCATGTCCTTCATATGACCGATCATATGACCGTCACTGTTCTTGTAGGGTACATTTTGTCATCAATGGCAATGTTCTAAAAAATAACCAAATTGGATCAAAAATCACCAAATAACCAAAATCCATTTTCAAAAATAAAAATAACCATTTTTGGTTAAAAATAACCAAAACGGCAACGCTGCAACCAACGCGTCGCCGGCAATCGGCAAAAGCCAGCCAGAAACGAAAATTTCAATTTTCAATCGCTGATCAGCGCAACAACAACAACAACAGCACGGCGCAGTTCGCTTCGTGGAAAATAACAATAACTTCTACGGCCTGCTTCGAGCGCACGAGTTCGCTGTGCACTGCTCGGCACCTAGCGAAGTTGAAAATAACAGAGATCATCGTCACACGACAAATTAACAGAAACACCATCTGTTCACCAAACTCTGTTACCTCACCCCTGCTGCTTTCGGCCCGCACCAGAAATTCAGATTGCTTCGTGGGTCGACATGCGCATTCTGTATACTGTTTATTCTGTGGTTTAACTCAGCCATTGCTGTTCGGTACCAGGCCACTGCGGGGTGGTGTCAGTGATTAATTGTTGTATGCCAGCAGACCACTGCCGTGTGCTACCGATGCCAAAACCAAGATGTTTCACTGAATTGTTATATGTATGCCAGCAGACCACTACAGGATGCTGCAAGCGCCAAGCCAGGTGTACCAAAAGTTGTTGTATGTATGCCAGCAGACCACTACAGGATGCTGCAAGCGCCAAGCCAAGTTGTGTGTATGCGAGCAGACCGCTACAGGATGCTGCAAGCACCCAGCCAAGTTGTGTGTATGCGAGCAGACCGCTTCAGGATGCTGCAAGCGCCAAGCCAAGTTGTGTGTATGCGAGCAGACCGCTACAGGATGCTGCAAGCACCCAGCGAAGTTGTGTGTATGCGAGCAGACCGCTTCAGGATGCTGCAAGCGCCAAGCCAAGTTGTGTGTATGCGAGCAGACCGCTACAGGATGCTGCAAGCGTCAAGCCAAGTTGTGTAAGACGTTGCTGTACGTGTACCGTATGAGGTCCCGTTAGCAGCAAACTCGTCAACTGTTGTTTGTCTGCAGACCACTGCCGATGCTGCAGACGCCAAAGCCAAAATGTGTAAGACGTTGCTGTACGGGTACCGTATGTGATCCCATTAGCAGCACACTCGTCCTCTCGTACGTGTTTCGACGCGTCCTAAGATGGCGGAACGCGGAACTCTCGTACATCAATCTCCAATTTTCCGCCAATGTCCAGGAGCCGTGAACTCTTCCTCACAGGAGGCACCAACAAAAGTACGGGAAACCACTTCCAATTGGCTCCGCACACGCAAAATAAATCCCAACCACCAACAGTCAGAAAGAAAACCAAAAAGAACCGGAGTTCCAGCGGAGCGCGCTGCTCGCTTTTATTTTGAACAACCAACTTCAATCACAATCAAGTAACGACTCCCCTAAAAGTAAAAGAAACTAAAAGCCAACAGAAAAAATGGCATCATTGTGCAGTAGGCTGGAGTGAAAATGGCCAAAAAAAATTTTTTTTGGAATATCAATTAGCTAGATATCTCAAAATGTGCCAATACATCAATATAAAGCTGTGTAAAAATTAAAAAGAAATTAAACAATTTTTTGATCTCCCATCGCAACTTTTAATTTCACAGTATTACGCGACATTAAAGATAGTCATCTTAAAATTCAATTAAAAATCAAATACGCTTCTAATTACAATATTTAATGATGTCAAAGTTATAAACACATGGTTACAGGGTGAAGTGACAAAAATCACGTTTCGACTCGAACGCCGGCATTTGCTGACGAGAAGCAATGCGTGCACGGATGTCGCGTCGAAGTTAAGTTTTGCAGGAACCTTGAACCTCCGTATTTGTCCACTGGGGACTGCTGTAGCTCTGGCCTTCATCACTCGTCGTAAGCCCAGTTCACGTATATGTGGTCGATGGTCCGTCATCATGGCCAGGAGCACATTCTCCGGGTGAGCAAAGTACGCGTTACGGTGAATAACGGGGTCAACGATTCCCTTGAGTTTGGAGCTGAGGTAACGTGACTTGACAAGCATCTGGTGAATCCAGAGAATCCGTGTGGGTCTGTCGTCCCGCCATCGAGTGACTGGAATAGATTAAGTCGCCGGATAACGCCCGATTTTTGTCCCGTGTTTACGTTTGTGCCGTCACACCCGACAACTTTAATATTATCTGTCTTCGCATTTTGCTCTTTGATACTAGCGACTAAGTACTCAGCTATGTCTTTGCTGCAGCCTGATGACGGAGACGTATGGTTGAAGTACGAAGAACCCGGCTCTGCGATGATGGTTATGTGTTCTTCCGATATGGTTTTTCTGTGGTACTTGTTGTCGACGGCGAGGACTTGTGTTAAAGTTGTATCCTTGCGGCCATAAAAAAATAGTCCATCTATGCCCTTGTGAGTGTGGTCGTCTTCATTCTGCCTCAGTTCCTTTCGAATTTTACTGCGTTTTCGACGGATTTTGCTTCGGTCGATTACTTTGGATCGGTCGTTGAGTGATACGAGACCAAGATCATGCAGAACTGTTGTTGCTAATACAGCAGCCGATCTGTCCGAAACTCCGGTCCGATCGCAAGCTATAGCGAGGGAAGGCAGAGAGATAGTAATTTTTTGGCACTCTCGATCCTGATTTGGCTTAGTTTTGAGTGATTCTCTATCTGGGATGTACTCATCGACAGTGGGACTGTCAGACGAGTCCGTGTCGTATTCGGAACTTTCGGCAGAATAGGGTTGACTTTTGCTCGCATCGTCATCGATCTTCTTAATCTTCATTCGTTTGAGATTTGCTTCCTCTCTTTCAGCTTTTCTCTTCAATTTTGATGTTACCACTTGATCTGTACCACCGATTATCATCTTTCTTGGCCCTCTCTGGTCTTGAAGGAACTGCCGTTCGTTTGCCGGAATTTTGTTGAGTTTCGTACATTTGCAATTGGCCACCATATCGGAGCACTTGCATTTGCTGAGATCAAACAGAGTGTTAGCTTTGTCACGAAAGTCCGATAATCTCCGTTGGTAGTTTGGTTGATTCCTTTTACATTTGTTGACTTTTAGCATTGTGTTGTATTTGTCGTGGAACGATCTAAGTTTTTCTATCGCTTGTGCATGCGTTACTGTTGGAAGTGAGGCCCTTTGCCATATCTCTTCGACTTCATAGCACAGTTTTTGAGATATGTCAAAAAATTATGGGTATTTACCATTGTCCGTCTTCAGATCTTGTCAAAGTTGAATATATTTCTTCATGAGATCGGTGTAGGTCGGCAGAGTATTGGTCGGCAGGTTTCGTGGAGCGCCAAATATCACGCACGAAACTTTGTCTCTTGTAACTGTCATCTCTTTAAAAATATAAAGAAATAACTAGTAACCCTTCACTGCCCTACCTTTTTGCGCACAAGTTCAGGTACTCACCTTTTTTTTGTTTTTTTTTAATTAAATCAGATGTAACGTCACAAGTTTATTTCGAATCGGTCACTTCACAAGGAAATCGTGAACATTCAACAATCATAAACAGAATTAAACTAGCGGGGTTTGCCACATTCCAACGATTAAAACACGAATTGTAATTTGTAATATTTTATTCGCTCAAACAGGACTGCTACAATAAATAACTTAAAACCCGCAAACCTAAAGCAAAGGCTACTGAGATTTATTTTGAATCCTTAACTGAGTTGAAATTACGACTTTCACTTCTTTCGACGAAAGTGAAAAAAGTATTACAAAAAATTATTTCAATTAGGTGATGGGCGATCAAGGAGTTGTTAGAAACTAATATAATTTTGCAGGATTGGTACCATGGACATTTGGCACATTTCCAATATACTAGCTTCTTAAAATTTTAAAATCAATTTTTTCACTCCACCCTATTGTGCAGCACTCGAGTGCTGCCAGCATTGTGCGTGGGTGTTGCCAACTCAAACCATCTGTCTGCGTTCAATATTATTGTACATATATAATAAAAACATGTAAAATTTGTTTAGATGTATTTTTGTAACTGAGTAACATTGTTTCTTGCACTTTTTTATAAATCAAGTTGTTAATTTGTTTTGATACTTAGTATTTGATTTAGTAGTTGATGAAACCTTGCAATTTTTTACACTGTGAAGAAAATATGCAAGTGTACTACTCAAAGTCCGTAAATACTACCCAAAAATCATAACATGTACTACTGAAACAAAATTGAAAACGGCAGCACTGGTAGGCAATGCATTCGCAACCGCTCGTTTGCTCAAGTATTTCTCGCGTTAAAATACAATCGCAAAACGAGCTAATATCAGAAGAACGAATTTTTGATCGATCGCGAGCGAATGGCGATCGATCACCCTGCACCCTGCTTTTTTTTCCTTCAAAAATAATTCACCCTGCTTTTTTTTCCTTCAAAAATAATTCAAATTTTTCAAAAACAGCTGATTGCGCCGCCAAGTGCTACTCATCGTAGAGTTGCCAAGAAGTCAGACTTGTTGAATTTCTATTTATCAGGCAGTTGAGAAAACGAAAAAAGTTACCGGGCACTTTAAAGTGAGGAATAACTAAAGGTTACTTTAGCTAAAGGTCACTTTATCGGTAAGTTGAGAAAACTGCCCTTAGTCTAGGCGTATATGGAGAGGCAGGCCGCACAAGCAGCACTGCTCAGCGCAGTTCGGTTTTTTGCAAGTAATGCAGTAAAAAGTGCGTGAACTGCCCATATTGCACCGATTTTATATTATATAGGTTCTATTTCAAAGTCTAATTCAGACAAATAACTCGTATTGCTGCGTCTATGGAATGAATACGAAACACGTGTGCTGATTTTACGAGATTCGTGTACGCAGTTTACATATTTTCTGGGTCACAATTTTATTTGCGTTGCGCTTGCCCTGTGTTGTTTTGCGCCAGTGACTACGTGACGCGAAACTGAGCGGGCAAATGATTTTCAGACCATTTTTTGCTTTTTCCAATCGTCCGATAGTGTACGGGTTTTTTTACCCAAGCATTCGCACAGCACCGGTTACCAGTCAATTGCTTGCATCTTAAAGTGATAACTTTTCTTATTTGCTGTAAATATAGCGTTGCGAACCACCTTGTTTTACTGGTCTAAGAAATTTTGATTGTAACCCGTATCAACAAAAAGCAGAAATAAATTATTTCATACGCTAAAGTTAGCAGATATTCGGTTGCGTTTTCCTTCAGTTCATGTCTCATTGAGTTTGCCGTTTCTAGTGTAGCAAGAAACAGTGATGGCAAGTTGAACTCTTTTCAAACGCAGAGGTGGAACTCAAGCAATTCAAACGTAAAGGCTTTGAGGGCAGTCAGGAAAAACTGAAGTAAAATCATATTAAAACATACTTGTGACGTTTTTCAGCAACAACAGTTTTTTGTAATCAATTTCCTATGAACGTACTACAGAATGGAAAAAAAACAATTATTTTATTTGCAAATAAACTTCGAACGCACCAGCAGCCCTTGCCCTGACTTTTGTATAGAGAATTTGCTGTACGAACCCTAATCAACTCTGGGGCCTAGATTGACCGAATTTGCGACTCTGGGGCCTAGATTGACAAAATTAGCAACCGTGTTTGCCGCGTTCCCCTCTCACTCTCGCGTCATCTAGTCATTGGTTGCGCGGCCTGTGTCTCCGTATACGCCTAAGCTAAGCCATGTAGGAAAAGTGTGTAGCTAACATACGTCTTCGTCTTTGTGGCAATACGACAGACCACCGCTACCCTATATATGCGTCCCAAGCTGCCAACCTAACCCAACTTTCAGAAAGTCCTTGTTTTCGATAAACAATGCTGTCCTAAAATGCAATGTTGCTTGTGCAACTGTACTAAAGTTCACTATTCTATTTTATTAAAAAACTAATTCGGTTATACCAACGAATATACAATATAAAGAATACGCATCTTCAAAATTTTGTCAAGCGTGTTTCTTGACGCGGGGAGGAAGAGACGAGCGGAGGCATAGGTTGCGGAAAATTTGCTCGGGCTCAAGAGTTTGCGATCTTGTTCGTCGAAGCGCAAGCAGAAAGTAAACAACGAACCAAAGCATCGTCATCGTCGTTTCAACGAAGATGATTCGGGATTTGCGAATGTTTTTTTGTGTTGTCGTTTATTGTGTGTATGCTTTTTTTGTTACGATTGGTTTCGCTGAAAAAATTGCTGCAATGTCACCATCAATCGAATCTTTGTGGTGTATGGGTTTTTGCTGACCAATGCTTTGATTAATTTAAAAATTGGGTGGTTGATCCCAATTTAAAATGTTTACAAATATTTTTTCGTGGCGAGTTCGAAGTAAAATTATTTGTTTATATTTTCATATGCTTGATTACAACACTGAAACACTTGAAACCAAAAATAATAAGATGCGTGTTTTAATTTTGTTTTTTTTAATCGAAATTTAACGGTCAAACCAAGGATTAAAAGATTGTATGGGAAAACATAATTTAATAGGTCTATTGACTTTCAATATGCCGAAAGCACTACTAAAGCACTAAATAAAGAAATAATAAGACAAGTATTTTGTCATAAGAAAAAAGTGATTTAGGAATGCCTACGTTTAAAAATAGTATAAATATTCTGGAAAATATTCAACACCTGAATGGTTCCATGGCGAATGATGTGACCATAAAAATAAATTATTAGATTTTCTTATTTTAGTTCTTTTAAACAAGCAATATATGTGGGCCGTAAGAAAAGTTCCAAAGAACAGGACAGAAAAGCCAGCCAGAAAATATAAATAGTTTTACAATTTCAGCTTTTCGCCAGCGCAACAACAAGAACAACAGCACATCGTCTTCCTCCTCTTCGGACAATTGAGCGAGAATGAACGTGTGAGCACCAGTGTTGCCACTAAGAATTTTGAACTCCTACCAAAATTGGTCCAAAATCAATCTCAGCCTACCAAAATAAATTTAAAATTTAATAAAAATTAATATTTTCTTCATAAAAACTTTTGCAAATAAATCACCTGTCCATGATTCGTCTTCTTGCATAGGACCTTTTTTACAGAATGAATAAAAGCGCGAATTTTTAATAATTTCTTCTTTGTTTAAACCTTTTTTTTAAATAATGAGAATATCAAAAACTACGCGAAAATGTGAATGAATTTGGCCGCTTAAACGTCAAGAATAGTCAAGCAAAGTTGCAAGTAAAAAGTCTTCATGTAAATGCATGAAGATTTACGCAGCAACTTCAAAAGAGCATTGAAAAAAACGCAGGGGGAAAAGCGTTCGTGTAAATGGTTTTTTCTGACATTTTACTTTTTTCTTTTTTACATCCTTCTTCAAATACTGTGTTGGCACATAAACGTGGGAAATGGGATGCGACCCTGAGGAACGGACAACACGGACTGGATGAAAGTACGTAAAATACATAACTGAGCGGACGGACATTTGACGAGACGCGGGAAAATAACGGGACCATCGGACGAGAAACAACGAAAAGAGGCAACGGAAAACGGACGACTCGGCAGTTGAGCAAGAAACACGGACGGCAACGGACGAACTGGCAAATAAGCTGTAAACTAAATTTATTTATAATCTTCAATAAAAGAACAAATTAACATAAAACAAAACCGTGTTATTTCTTGCATCCTACATAAATGCATATCGAAAGCAGAGATTTTAAAATATCATATAAAAAAAATTAATAGAAAATATATTAATGCAGTGTGTTGCCTACCAAAATTCCTTGAAAATCACAACAAACCAACCAACCTACCAAAGCCTTAATTTAGGAAACGAAGCTATCAATTTTGGTCCAATTGGACCAAAACGGCAACACTGGTGAGCACAGACGCGTGCTCCGTGTTTCTATGATTTGCGCTCAGAGCATTGTGCTGTCATTTCAAGTGTTTCCTCTTGTTGTCTACCCCCCGCATCCTGAAGACGGGTGGCGATATCAGCACCCGCATTCAAATTTTTGGTTGTACGTGATGCACACTCTTTATGTTCCATACTTTTTGGTTATACTGAGCCCAATTAACCTAACCCAATTCTTGGGAATCGAGTACTTATTATCATTGTTGCAAACTTAGTGCGTTTCGCACTAATTTTGAGTTTGGTGCTGGGTGCGCTTTGTAGTAATTGCTTTTGTAAAGGCCCCAAGACTAATTCTTGCTTAAAAAATGTAAAATTGTTTTTATAATTGCAGTGTTATACACTTAACTTCATTTATTAATGACGTATACAACACTGAAATGTTGGATCATTGTTTAGATCAGTGGCAGTGATAACGTGATTCGAAACTGGGAGGGGAAGCGATTTTTTGACCATTTTTTGCATTTCACATACACAAATTGTATTAGATGTGGTAGAAACTTGATTTTAAAAATAAATGTGGTAGACCTACCACATATGTGCTAGAAGTAAGCACACTGTACACAATCTGTGTGAGGTGTCATGGTGTCGTCTACTAGGCCGGTGAATAGGTCTGTTTGGAACTTTTCCAGTCAAAATTATCCAGTAAAAATATTAATGCAAATGGTTCGTTGCACTCAATCTGCACTTTTCCCTTTTCAGCTGCAGCAGGAAAAGCTTAGCAAGACGGTTGTGGGTTAGCAGACTTGCGAACGCACAATTTCTTTGCTGTTTCCATTTGCCTACAAATTCGTACAAATTATTCGTTCCCAAACAGACCTATTGGCTGTTTAGGTTCAACAGTGTGGTCGCGTTGAAGTTAGAACAAAGCACAAAGTTGCAATTTAGAGGTAGTTTGGAAAAGGCGTATTAATACCATGCATGTTATTATTTCCATAATTGTTAATTATTTCAATAGGAAATGTATACATTTTCTCGATGCATGTTAGTATTTTCATAATTGTCAATTATTTTAATAAAAAATGCATACATTTTCTAAACTTTGTTATGTTAGGTTAGGTTAGGTTGCGGTGGCTGCCTCTATAAGAGACACACGGAGGCCTGAAAGGCCCACTGTGATACTACATATTTCACCCGTTTTTGAACTGTGTATGCAACACTGTTTTGCCAACATATTGTTACGAATACTAGGTCTAGTGGGCTGTTACGTATCACTGGATTGTGCAATTTGAAAATAAGACAACTTTAATTATCCGAACGCAGTCAATAAAAGCCAACAATCACTTTATTTCACAGATTTACACTTCACTGTCTTTACACTTAATTATTTGCTTAATTACTCCGTGTGGCACCTTCAGTAGTCAAAATCAGACTGACTCGCTGCGCCGTACCCGGCTGCCTTTTATACCTGTCCGGCCATCGCGCAGATCGTTCTCGCACATTCCGGGTTGGACTAAAAGTTGCCATCATTGCCAGGTTGGCCTAAAAGTTTCCATCATTGCCAGGTTGGCCTAAAAGTTTCCCTTGTTATCGCGGCCGTCGTTGCCAGATTGAATTATAGCACTTCGCGTAGCGAAAGGGTTGCTTTGCACAGCGACAGACTGTCTTTTCGTTACACTGCCCACCACTTAGACTTGTTCGTCCCGAACAAGTGCCGAGGTTCCGCTGTGATAAGGCGCCAGGCGCTCCAAATGGACTTCCTTCAGCTTAGCGCCTATATTGCTGCAATGTTGAATCCTGTATACCACGTCGTTAATCCTAGTCACGACTTCGTAAGGTCCTTCCCATGACGCTTGAAATTTCGGAGACAAACCTTTCCTCCGCTGCGGTTGTAGAGCATTACCAGATCGCCTTCTTGGAACCCTGCTGAGTTGGCCCGTAAATCATATCTGGTTTTCGCCTTATCGCTGACCAGTTTGGTGCGGCTCCTTATAAACTGGTGAATTTCCTCCAGTTCCGCCCGCTTATTGGCCACGTATTCCGTCTTAGCGCCTCCCGTCGTGCTGACTACCCACGAACTTCAAGTCAGCGGGTAACCGCAACTCTGTGCCGAACACTGCTCGGGGTGGAGTGAGTGATGTCGTGTCGTGCGGGGCTGACCTATACGCCATCAGGAACAGGGGGATATGCGTGTACCAATCCTTTTGATTCCTGCCTACCACTTTCCGCAGGTATTCCTCCAGTGTCCGGTTAAAGCGTTCCACCATGCCGTCGGACTGTGGGTGCAAAGGCGTGGTACGAGTTTTCTTTATTCCCAGTAGCTCACACACTTCCTTGAATACCGCAGACTCGAAATTCCGGCCTTGATCTGAGTGCAACTCCAACGGAACTCTGAACCTGGCTACCCAGCTGTTTACCAGCTTTTCCGAGATCGTAGTGGCCTCCTGGTTAGGAATAGGGTACACTTCGGGCCATTTGCTGAAATACTCCATTACCACCAGCACGCATTTGGTGCTTTGAGTGCTGGTTGGGAATGGGCCGGCGACGTCCATAGCAATCCGCTCGAAGGGCGCTCCCACGTTGTACTGCTGCATGCGGCCTCGAGATCTTCTGGTCGGCCCTTTCGCGGCTGAATATCGGTCGCAGCTCTTAATCCACTCGGCTACAGACTCCTGACATCCTACCCAGTAGAATCGTCTCTTTATTTTGGCGACGGTTTTGGTGATGCCTAGGTGCCCTCCACTGGAGTTATGGTATGCCTCGATGACCTCGTTGATTCTGCATTTCGGCACTACCATTAGGGAGTTGCTGGTCCGACCATCCGCGCTCTCCCATTCGCGGTACAGGCATACTTCCTTCAGCCGCAGACTTTTCCACTGTGCCCAGTAAGCCTTAGCGATCGGGCTTTCACCGGTCATCTCCTGCCAGTCTGGACGTGCGCCTTGCTCCTTGCTTTCAACGATTTTTGCCAGATCCGCATCCTCACGCTAGTCTTTTCGTATCCTCTCCGCAGACCACTCTTCCTCTGGCATAACGCTTATCAACTGGACGTCCACTATCCACTATAGCACGGCCTGCATTCGACTTTGCACGGACGGCGTGACAAGGCATCGGCATTTCCATGGCTACTGCCCTTGCGATGCTCTATCGTGAAGTCGTAGCTCTGCAGTCGCTCGATCCACCGCGCCAATTGCCCTTCAGGATCCTTAAAGTCCAGGAGCCATCTCAATGCCGCATGATCTGTGCGCAGGCGAAACCTTTGTCCATACAGATATTTGTGGAAGTGTTTTACGCAGTCCAATACCGCCAGCAGTTCTCTCCGTGTCACACAGTAGTTGCGTTCCGGTTTCGATAGAACCCTACTGTAGTACGCTATCTCTTGTTCCTGGCCGTCTATTATATGTGATAGCACACCGCCAATACTATTCCCGCTTGCATCTGTATCCAGCACAAACATCTCCCCAGGCACGGGGAAGGCCAGAATTGGAGCACTGCACAGTTTTTCCTTCAGACGTGCAAAAGCCTGTTCCTGCTCCTCGTTCCACTCGAAAGCTTGGCTCTTTTCCGTCAGTTTGTGCAAGCTGCTGGCTATGTTCGCGAATCCCGGGACAAATCGGCGGTAGTATGTGCACAGGCCCAGGAAACTGCGGAGTTCGTGTAGATTGCGTGGCCGGGGCCACTCCTTCACCGCCGTGATTTTGCCTTCATCCGTATGTACTCCGCGGGCGGAAACCGTATGACCCAGATACTTGACCTCCTTTTGGAACAGCGAGCACTTCTTTGTATCCGCTCTAATACCTCCTTTAGCTTTCCCAGGTGGTCGTCGAAGTTTTTACCCATCACGATTATGTCGTCGGGGTACACCAGACACGTCCGCCAATGCAGCCCTTTTAGCACGCGTTCCATTAGCCGCTCGAATGTTGCTGGTGCGTTGCAGAGTCCAAACGGCATGACGGTGAACTGCCACAAACCATCGCCAACACTGAAAGCCGTTTTCTCCTTGTCCTTGTCTGCAAGCTCCACCTGCCAGTGTTGCCGCTGAAAACTTTTAAAATGTCGCAAAAAAAGTGTCACAGCCAGAAAAAAAGTGTCATCAAGTGATCCAATTTGCTATGCCATGTATATAAATACATACTTTCATTATTTTACCTTTCGGAGCTCATTTTTTAAATAAATTTCTTAAGGAGATGATTTTCTGTGAAAAAACTGTTTTCCCCTTAAATTAATTGATGTAGGATATATTAAAAGGCCCAATATGCATGCTTTGTATTTATTATGAATACATTTGCATTTCAAAGCATATGCGTGATATACTTACTTATCCATTGGGAGCCATCAAAATTATTTTAGCAAATAACTTAGGCAATGCCACAAAAAAGCGCGTGAATTCAGATTAATTTTGTACATTTTTGCGGGAAAACTTAGACATAATTAAAGAGTTGCAAGTAGTTTAACCTTCTACCTTTCCCTTGGGGTCTAATTCACCCTAGGCAGAATTAAAAAAACAGTTGAGCGGTTTTGTGAGCTCGTCTTGTGTGTCAATCGCTCTTTCAACCCAATAACAAATCGAGAAAAACACTTTTCGGGGCTTTCTGCTTTTCTTTTGTTATTTATGTGTTACCTTCCTTCATGTTTTGTCAGTAAATTATACAACCGTTTGGTTGGGGTCATCCTGACCTCAAAGGACAACGAAAACAATTTTGAGCAAGGGACAGGCACAAGGTTAAATGTTGCCAGAAGTGTAATTTTGAAGTACTTACGTGTTACCTTTAAAAAGTGAATACCAAAAGGAAGGCATATTATAAATATTACGTACGCAAAAATAAAACAATTAACTTTACGAAACCATTTTGAAAATTAATATATAAACTTTTTGATAAAAGAAAGGGGCAAAAGTCGCATGGTTTTGAAGAAAAGTGTCAAAATAAGCATATTTTTAAAAAGTCGGTGTCAGGTATCATCGGTCTCCAAAAAGGGTCAATTTGACACTTTAGTCGCACAACGGCAACACTGCCACCTGCCAATAGTCGTTGCGTAAGTCGAGCGTGGAGAACCACTGTGTGCCTGACAGTGTGTCATCGATCCGAGGTAGTGGATAACTGTCCTTCTTGGTCACATCATTGAGTTTCCGATAGGCCACACAAAACCGGGTACTGCCATCTTTTTTCTTGACTAGCACGACCGGCGAGCACCAGGGGCCCGAAGAAGTCTCTATGACCTTTTCTTTCCGCATGTTCTCGATCAAATTTGTGGCCTCCTCCCTCTTGGCCAGAGGAACTCGTCTTGGCGGTTGGCGAATCGGTTTTGCACTTCCGGTGTCGATGTTGTGCTTCACTATGGCTGTTCTTCCGCCCGCTTCTGCCGCAAATATTGACCTCTAAAGCTGCAGGAGTGACCTCGCCTTCTGTTTCTGCTTGGCCGTCAACTCGCTGCTCCACTGGCTCTCCTGCGGTATTACGTCCATGTTAAAACCGCCCTTTTTATTACCTCCAGGCGGGCTACTCGCGAAATTGACCACTGCTACAGCTTCTTTACACTCGCCAATTACCTCATCTCTCCCGACATATCTGGGTGCATTCAGGGGGTTCAGTATTCTGACTGGTATTCTGCCATTCTTAGGTTCCACTAATGTACGTCCGATGATTATGTTGTCGTGCCCTTGTTACGGTGCTTCTACAACCCAAGGCCGACTCGTCCCATCGTCCTCGTCCACCTTTGCGCACACAATCGCCTCAGAATTCGCTGGTATCCTCCTGTGTTGACACGATACAACCTTCCTTACCGCCACGCTTCGCTCATAGCCGGTGTGCAGCGGGAATTCAACGTTGGCATATCTCAGCACATTTTCATTCAGGTCCAACGTAAAACTGTGCCTAATCATGAAATCCACGCCGATAATCACGTCGTCCATTATATCCGCGACGATGAACTCATGTTCCAGGCTGCTGGTGCCGATAGCAATCGTTTTTGTAACTTTCCCTCTCACCGGCGCGCGCTCGCCAGTCGCAGTCCGCAGCTGTATGCCCTGCAGCGGTTCCCAGTTCTTCAGCAGCTTCCTTTTTATGATCGAATATGACGCTCCAGTATCCAGTGTCAACACGAACAACTTTCCATCTATCCTTCCTTCAATTGTCAAGCTGCTGGGCTGTCGCTTCAGCTGTGAGGCAAGGGCGGTGGGGCGGCAGATTGTGGGGATCAGCTCACGCCCCTTTGGGCTGACCCGTTTCACTTTAACGACTCGTCGTCCTCAGCGCTGCGCTTGTTGGCTGAGCCTCGATTGTCAGCATTCCTCGCTTCAGGCGATTGCGGCAGCCTCGTGATATGTGGCCCTGCTTGCAACATACCCAGCAAACAACTTTGGAGGGGACCACCCGTGGCCTGCCCGGTGGCTCAGAGCTTATGGCCTGGATAGTAATGTCGTTGTCCGGCTGGATCTGGCGTATCCTTGCAGGTGCATACCGAGTGCTCCCAATCCATGTCGCCTCATATGTCATCGCGCTGGTCACCGTCTCCTTAAATGTCGGCTTGCCCATCATCAACGCACTGCGACGTGTTTCTGGAGCATGAAGACCTTCAATAAACAACTCAATCTTCATCCTCTCGAGATCATCAGCACCAAATTTTGGGTAGCACAACTGTACGAGCCGCTCAACGTCTGCTGCATATGTCTGCAGCGCCTCGTTGGCTCTTTGCTTGCGGTTCTTCAGCTCACACTAGTATAGCGTATGGTTGTGCTCGTTGCTATACTTCGCTGCCAACGCTCTCATGATGGCACCGTAATCACTTCTTAAACATTCTGGAACTGATTTGATCACCTCGGCCGCAGGACCTTTCAGCGCCACTGATTTTTCAAAGCAGCCTAGTCGAATTGCAATTTAAATGCATCGAATCTTCCAGACTATCAACTCGTTTGTTCAGGGAATCATCCAGGTCGTCGACTCGTTTATCCAAGTGCTCTACTCGCGTCTCCAGGTGCTCGACTTTCCCATTAATCAAGCGCGCAGAGTTTTCCTGAAGCTTGACTTCCATTCGCTCTTACACTTGCGCTGATATTTCATGGGTCGCCGTTTCCATTTTCGCTGCCATCTCCTGATTCGCAGTTTCCCATTTCGCTGCCATTTGCGCCGACATTTCACGATTGTCACGATTTGCAGTCTCGACTTTTGCCGAAATTTCGAGATTCGTAGTTTCCAGCTTCGCTGCCATTTCTCGATTCGCCGTTTCCATTCGCGCCGACATGCCTTTGAGTGCAGCCATTAGTTGGCTCATGTCCAGTGCTTGTATTGGCGCAGCCGCTGCAGCTGTACTCTGTAGCGAAGCAGCAGCAGCAGGCGACTCCTCCACCTTGGCCGACACCTCTAGTTCTTGCGCTCCGAACTCGTGCACAGTCCAATCGACGCCTCGTGCCTCACATGCTTCTCGCAAGCGCAACTGCAATTCCACCTTTCCGCCAGCAGTCGGCAAATTCCAGGCAGTCAGCTCCTTCTTCAGCTGGTCCACCTTCAGCAGCTCGAGTTTAACCATGTCCGTGCTTTTAAAATTTTATTTATTTTCAGTTTTCCACAATCCCACTTCTGACACCGAATGTTACGAATACTAGGCCTAGTGGGCTGTTACGTATCACTGGATTGTGCAATTTGAAAATAAGACAACTTTAATTATCCGAACGCACTCAATAAAAGCCAACAATCACTTTATTTCACAGATTTACACTTCACTGTCTTTACACTTAATTATTTGCTTAATTACTCCGTGTGGCACCTTCACTAGTCAAAATCAGACTGACTCGCTGTGCCGTACCCGGCTGCCTTTTATACCTGTCCGGCCATCGCGCAGATCGTTCTCGCACATTCCGGGTTGGACTAAAAGTTGTCATCATTGCCAGGTTGGCCTAAAAGTTTCCATCATTGCCAGGTTGGCCTAAAAGTTTCCCTTATTATCGCGGCCGTCGTTGCCAGATTAATTTATAGCACTTCGCGTAGCGACAGGGTTGCTTTGCACAGCGACAGACTGTCTTTTCGTTACAATATGTTACAGCACACATTTCAAGCGGATGGGGAAAGGGGGCGGGGGACCTACAGTTTAACGCCGAATCCGAACGGCAATTGGCAGTTTTTCGTTCACACTTGGAGGTTTTGCCTTTGCCTGCCAAGAGAGCACTTGTGCGATTCTTGTAATTCTCATTCCCTTCATGTGGATAGCGATATAAGTAGATGAGTTGTTCACCAGCCCGATCCAGGAATCGAACCTGGAGCCTTTGGTATGAGAAGCCAGCGCGCTACCCGCTTGACTATCGAGACCGGCACCTTTGTTATGTTATTATTTTCATAATTGTAAATTATTTCAATAAAAAATGCATACATCTTATAAACTTTGTTATGTTTTATGTTATTTGTTATGTTATTATGTGCACCCAATGCTGCACAATTGGCAGCCATGCTGGGTCAACCCGTGTTGCTGCAGAAAGCAACTTCTTCTTGTAAGCTAGACAGGAGTTGGCTGGCATGCGAACTGATGAAATCGAGGAGTTGGCAATTGGGAGACCGAAATCAAAATGCTTGCAGAAGAATTGAGCGCATAATTTGAGCATATTTTAATTCCATTACAATTGACTGTTCTTTATATTATTCGTGTAAGGAGCTTGAAATTCTTCTTGGCACAGGTAGCACTTGAAAAATACAACAAATAACCCTCGAGCGCTATAACGCTCTATACAGAAGTTTTTTGTTAAAAACCCCCGCGTTATGAATAAAAATGCCTTTGTCGATTTCTTCTGGTTCGGACATGTACTTTGTTATTGATCTTACTTTCAAACATCGCCAGGTTTGTTTTATACTTTTCATTACACTTTACACGCTTTTGGTTGAATACAAAAGTTGGTTGGATATGAAGACCTGCAGATTGTTCTCCAGTGCTCCACAGCACTAATCGGCAGCGAATTAGCAAATGAAGTATCTTTGTATAATCAATTTTTACCGATTCGAACTGGGAAGCCCTTCCAGATGCGCCACTGTGAGATGTCTACAATAGAATATAAACAGTAATTGGTATTCATCGCAACCATTTTGCAAACCACTCCACTCAGAAGCACATTGCACCTTCGTCTTCACCTGTGAATTAATCTTTTGTTTTCCAAATAACGCATGCTATTGTATATCTGCATAGCGAACTTACAACACGTCGGTATGGTGAGGAAGCTCATGCGCAAACCGCATCTTTAAGACACTCCAGCAGCAAACGCAAATAAGCTAACTCGGTATCTGATACTTACAGTATCAAACTCTACTTTCCAAATCTTGGTGGTCATATCACCAGCGCCGACTATCAGCTTCGACGTAGTCCAGTCGACGTCCAAACACCAGACGGCACCCTGATGACCGTCATAGGCAATGACTAGATGACGCGAAAGTGAGGGGGGAACGCGGCAAACACGGTTTCTAATTTGGCCAAAGAGTCGCAAATCCGGTCAATCTAGGCCCCAGAGTTGATTAGGGTTCATACAGCAAATTCTCCATACAAAATTCAGGGCAAGGGCTGCTGGTGCGTTCAAAGTTTATTTGCAAATAAAATAATTGGTTTTTTTTTCCATTCTGTAGTACGTTCATAGGAAATTGATTACAAAAAACTGTTGTTGCTGAAAAACGTCACAAGTATGTTTTAATATGATTTTACTTCAGTTTTTCCTGACTGCCCTCAAAGCCTTTACGTTTGAATTGCTTGAGTTCCACCTCTGCGTTTGAAAAGAGTTCAACTTGCCATCACTGTTTTTTGCTACACTAGAAACGGCAAACTCAATGAGACATGAACTGAAGGAAAACGCAACCGAATATCTGCTGACTTTAGCGTATGAAATAATTTATTTCTGCTTTTTGTTGGTACGGGTTACAATCAAAATTTCTTAGACCAGTAAAACAAGGTGGTTCGCAACGCTATATTTACAAAAAAATAAGAAAAGTTATCACTTTAAGATGCAAGCAATTGACTGGTAACCGGTGCTGTGCGAATGCTTGGGTAAAAAAACCCGTACACTATCGGACGATTGGAAAAAGCAAAAAATGGTCTGAAAATCATTTGCCCGCTCAGTTTCGCGTCACGTAGTCACTGGTCATAGGTGCTCAGCCGGAGCCCAGTAAAAATTACGTTCTTCCAAGCACTTCCGGACACAATTTCGCTGGCGTGGCATTGCTGGATGCACTTGCTTGATGCGATTTCTAAAGTTCAACTTCTCTTTGATTGCTTCCCGCGCTATTTGTTTACAAATTAAATACCAAATCATCGGAGTTCAGAGATGCTTTTGGTGTAAAATGCATTGTCCTAGACACAGGGGTCATATTTTGTAATGAGTCAATGAAAACTTTAAGAATGACATGTTATAGACATATTCAAACAATTTTATTACATTTGTAAGCAATAATAGAATTGTTATTCATTTTTCCATAAACGAATCACAGAATTCTGTGCAAAAAATTAATTAACGTTCTATGCAATTAAAAATGAACCACAACGATAACCCTCACACATGAAAATTGACCAGCACAACCACCCTCCATTTTGAAATTGACCAACACAACAACCCTCCATTTTCAGTTTGTATGGAGTCAGCAGTATCAGCTGTGGGGACTGAGTATCAGCTCTTATGTGAGAGTATTGCTGCATTTTATGTGTGTATTGTCGATTTTTTCACACTTCTCCTCCCAGTTTGCAATCGCTTATCGCTGTCAGAGGTGCCCATGCCCTATGCTCTCGTTGCTCATTTGTTTTTGTAAATGCTCTTCAACATATCGCTCCTTCGCTGCAAAAACGTCATAACTCAAAACAATTTTTTTTCAGTTTATGGCAGCCCTGTGTGTATCTGTATATGATCTTTTATCTGTCAAAACCTCTTTGTAAAATATTCAATACTTTGCTCATAAGACGACATGTAAAATTGTTTGATACCTTGAACTGCCTGCAATGGTTCTTTTTCATGTTTATTAAAATGCATCTTTCTGAATAGAAATTAACAAATTGTGGTTCAAATCTTAAAGCTAAAATTAAGGTATTACATCTAGTAATTCATATATTGGGTTTCCTCTTCAGTCTATTGCATAATGATGCGTCCAGTAGTTGTCGCGCTTTAGGGTTAGGATGCTGCATAAGCTTTATCTTATATTTAGGTAGCAGCAAATTAATGGTCTCGGCCACCGTTTGAATATTTAAGTCTTTGTGAATGTTTGAATTTTTAAGGTACCAGGGTGCACCAGTAATCTGCCTCAGAAGTTTATTTTGGACCCTTTGTATGCGCTCGATGGGTGAAGAGCAAGCAGAGCTCCACAGCTCAATGCCATAAGTCCAAATTGGCTTGATAACGGATTTGTAAATCAAAACTTTGTTTTCAAGGCTTAGTTTGCTGCGACTACTTATTAGCCATTAGAGCTGCTGGTTTTTAAGCTTGATTTGGGTGACCTAAGCATCAATATGGCATTTCCACGTGAGCCTACGATCAAGGTGGATGCCGAGGTATTTCACGTTATTAGATTGTGGGATGGTTACACTGTTTAGCGCGACCGCTGGACAAGTTCCTCTTTTAAGGGTAAAAGTAACATGTGTGCTTTTAGTTTCGTTAACTTTCACACGCCATTTTGCTAACCAGTTTTCAATAGCTTTTAAGTGGGTGGATAAGTTGGTTGCTGCTACCCTATGGTCACTGTGTGAGCTTAACCCTCCGTCGGTCGGATATTTATTTACCTTCGAACGGTCGGAGTGGTCTAGCTAGACCACCATTCATTTTACATGCATTTGTATGGGATAATTCAGTTTTTGGTGTCGAATATACGAACGATAATTAGTGGTAAATATTTATGGTTTTGATTTTTTCTTTTTCTTACTGTCTTTTGCATGTGTTGAGCTTGCCACCAATAAAAATATTTTAAAAAAAAATCATGGAATATAAAAAAAATCGTTGTTTTTTTTCGTTAAACTTTTCTGTTTTATTTGAATGAAAAATAATATTTTATAATATATAATATTATAATTAATATTATAATATAATAATATTTAATAATATATTTTAGGAAAAGTCAAGAAATTTCAAGCCGATCGCACTACTAAAAGTACTTTGTTTTTTTAAATAAAATCGAAAAAAGTCTGGCCAGACCACTCCGACCGACGGAGGGTTAATATTGCTGTATCATCCGCAAAGGTTGTGACGACATTATTGGGATTTTGCGGGAGGTCAGCTGTGTAGATGAGATACAGAAACGGACCTAAAACGCTGCCTTGCGGGACACCAGCACCAATATCCAATTCCCGAGAAATGAACGACTTGTATTTTATTTGAAATTTTCTGCAACTTATGTAGTTTTTAAGGAGTTTGTGACAATGCTCAGGAAGACAGTGCTTGATTTTCCATAAGAGGCCATTGTGCCAGACCTTATCGAACGCCTGCGCTACATCAAGAAATACCGCTGTGCAGAACTTTGCTTGCTGAAAGGCGGTGAGTATTTCCTTTGCAATACGATGAACCTGTTCAATAGTACCATGCTTGCGTCTAAAGCCAAACTGATGATCAGGAATGATATTGTGCTCTGCAACATATGGCGATATTTTGTCAATCAATAATCTTTCAAAAAGCTTAGACAGAAGAGGTAGAAGACTTATTGGCCTATATGACGCAGCGAGGGTAGGATCTTTGCCAGGTTTGGGTATCATTTTAACCAGTGAGATTTTCCATTGCTTAGGAAAGTATCCAGATGAGAATATGCTGTTAAATATGCTAAGCAAAAACCAGATTGCGTCGAACGGGAGGCATTTTATCATTTTGCCACTAATATGATCGTGCCCTGGCGCTTTTTTGTCATTTACTTTATTAATGGCCTCACTCAGCTCATTAAAAGTGATAGTTGGGGCATTATTTATATTGTCGGGAATGAATACAGTTGGTTCAAAGTCAACGACTTTTGGATTCGGTTGAAAAACTTTGCTTAGGTGGCTAGCTAGTTGAGCACCCTTTTCAGCATCACTACGCGCCCAAGATCCATCATCTTTGCGAAGAGGCGGAGAGGAATCGATTGGCGATTTAATTTTATTTGTGGCCTTCCACAGCGAGGAATTATTTTCTTTCTGGGCGCCAATATTCGCCAAATAGTTATGTATCTGGCGGTTTCTTAATTCTGCGAGATTTTCCTTTAATTTTTGCGTTGCTTCTTTAAGTTTTATTTTAGCTTGCGGCGAACGATGTCGCTGCCATTCCCGTCTAGCATTTCGCTTGGCAGTGATAAGAGAATCAATACTAGATTGGAACACAATTTTTGATCGCGTGTGGATTTTGATAGTGGTAGCGTCATCCATTGCTGATTTGGTTATGCTGTTAAATTTACCCACAGCATCATCAATATCTTCATCTGATGCAATAGCCAATGCCTTCGGAATTTTTTGCTGAACTAAATCTGTATATCGCTTCCAATTTGTGAGTCGAATGCTGCCAGTATTGGGCTGAGAGCGCGAGTCAATATTAAGCAAGGTCAAGTTTACTGGGGAATGGTCCGATGACAGGTCTAAGGAGGATTCTGCCAGAAATGATTCTCGTTTCAGGCCGCGGAAAACGCCAAAATCAATCAAATCTGGAATCTTCTGTCTGTCAGATGGCCAGTGAGTAGGTTGTCCAGAAGAGATGACATCGAGGTTGTTTGCTAATGCTGAATACAGTTGACGACCTCTTGGTGAGATGAGTCGCGACCCCCAAAAGGTATGCTTAGCATTGTAATCACCTGCAGCCAAGAATTTAATACCCAGAGAATCGAAGAATTGAAGAAATTGAGTTGAGCTGATGTTGAACCTCGGAGGACAATATATAGCTGAGAGAACGATTTCAGATACAGATGTTTGAACGCAAATTGTTGTGGCTTGCAAATAGCTTTCGCGAGATTGCTGGAGAACATAATGCGATATTGTATTTTTTATAAATACTCCAGTACCCCCGTGAGCCTTGCCGTCTGGATGCTTGGTATCGTAGAAAGTGTAACCATGAATACGAATGAAGTTTTTATCTGTGAGGTGTGTTTCAGAGATCAAAATAACGTCGATATCATTGCGGTTTAGAAAGTTTTGCAGTTCAAGAAGATGCTGGCTTAATCCGTTGGCGTTCCAATAGGATATTTTCAAGGAATTCATTTGGTTTTTAGTAACTCGGTAATGAGCGCTTGACTCTGCGTCATGCATTGAATTACGTTTTGCATCATGTGTTGCATCCACTCCATAAAAGTATCCATTTTTTTAATGAGTGATTGAAGCATGGAGGATTCAGCTGGTGCAGGATTTGCTTCCTTAGTGAATGTATTTTGCATGGCGCCATTTTTAACGACATTCGCGTAAGAAGTAGCCGAAGGCTGGGAATGGGAACTATAGTTTTGATTATGTGTCAGTTGCAGGAATTCATCATGAGCAGCTTCTATATTTGAGTGTTTAGATTGGTTTGCTTTAGGTCTGCTAGAAGTGGTGGCTCTCATTTTCTGCTTGAGTTCAACATACACTGGGCAGCCTCTGAAATTTGCAGTATGATTTCCGCCGCAGTTGGAGCAGCACTTGGCGTTCATATCTTCCTTGCTCATAGGACAGCTTCCAGTAGGATGGCTGCCAGAACAAATAACACAGACCCTCGACAGCTTGCAATATGCTTTTGTGTGACCATATTCTTGACAGTTTAGGCACTGAACTACGCCTTTGCGCTTGCGTGGCTCCTCAACAGCAATTTTGCGATGAAGCAGATAGTTGATAAGATATATGGGATGCACTTCCCCTCTTTTCAACTTTTTTGGATCCGGGTTAAGCTCAACTTTATATAGTGGTTGTGGTTTACGCTCACTGTTTGTAATGTTGAATACGCTTCTTACAGAGAAGCCTTGATCTTGTAAAGCATCCCGTATTTCGTTGACATCATGACCCGGCTCAACACCTTTTATACCAACCTGTAAGCCTTTGGTGCTCTTGAGTTGGTATGTATAAAATTGTTTTTGTTTCTTTTCTAGCTCGTTAACCAGTTTGCGGTAATTGTCCTCGAAGTTAACTTGAACCTTGGTTTCAGAGATGTTGTGTTATGTGTATGCGTGCGGTCGATCATACGGCATGGCCCACGTTCGTAGCGGACTCACGTTGGGCGCCATTTCCTAGTAGGTGTTTGTATGTACCTACATGCCTCACGTTGAGCGCCACGAATTTAGATCGGTATGTATAGCTGTTGGGTTTCTGGCCTTTTCTTCTGCCGCCGCTGCACCTCCACAGTCCTTGTGGCAGGTCACCGCTAGTCGTCCTCTTCTTGCATATCTGTCGGCACCCTACACTCGGTCGGTGAGCGCGAGTATGACTACGGGGCCAGTGGGTCTTGTTGTACGCGTGTACCGTGCTTTGGTTATCCCGTAGCTTCAGCTGGCGTGGGTTCACCTACAACAAACCAGCTCAGCAGCCATACCGCCTCACCTGCAACCCTTTTGAGCTAAACCAGCAAACATCGCAACGACGACCTAGCCGCCTACTACCGGTCAGCATAGGTTTCTTGTACCCAGGAAAACAGAACTGTCTATACCTACACGCTTACACTAACATACAATTATCTTATACACACGCTTTACCTCCTGACATTACGGACGGACATGGCAGCAAGTACCATTGCTGCTGTTGTTTCAATTCCACAGCATCGCCTCATGGAATGGGATGCTCTTTACCCGCCCTACCTTTTGTTTCCTAAGGTGAAATTTGGAAACCCAAAAGGAAAAATCACCAAACATTTTCTTTAGCTTAAACAATCATTATAACAAATTAATTTTATTTAATAATCTTAACCTAATACAAAATCCAAAATTCTTAAACTAATTTCCCAACTATATATATATATTTTTTTCGAATAATATATATAATTTTGGGCATACTTTTTAGTTGTTAAATTTAAAAAAAAATTTTACCAACAAATCTTAAAGATAAAGAAATTATTTCACCGTTGTTTAGAACATAACATTTCTTTTTTTAAAACATTTTAATATATAAAGAAAATCCCAAAATTTCAACGAAAAAAAAATTGATTTCAAAATCAAATAAAACTGTACCTCTTCGGTCTCAACTCTTCCATTCCAATTTAATAACTTAACTTAATACTTTTGAAATAAAAAAAATCCTCTTTATTTTTCAAAACTTTGTTTTTTTTTTTCTTATTTTTACTAATTTTCAGAATTTTTCGCAAATTTTATTATAAATTTTTTTTTTTGTTTTAAACATTATCCCCTTTTCTTTCTTTTTTTTTTAATTGAATTTAATTGAAAATTATCCCTTTAAATTTACTGTTATTATTATTTTTTTCAAATGAAACGCACAAAAACCCAAAATATATTAGAATTTTAAGTGTTCACTTACAGTTTTTTTTTTTCTCGCTCCATCGATGCGTTGGGCCCAGCGACATGATGCGCGTTTTCCGGGAACTTGTTGTGCTAGATATGTTTTGCGGGAAGAAAATGTATTAAGGGTGTAAGTGCGTTCTTTTTTTTCCCCCCCCCCCCCGATGGAACCAAATTTATTTATTCCCCTTTTTTTCCCCCTTTTATTTCGTCCTTAAAATTATTATATCCCCTTTTTTTTGTTTGTTTGTTTTTTTTTTTTGTTTTGTACTGTATTTAGCGGAATTTCAGACTAGCAAAGTCCCCCTTTTTTTTTTTAGTTAAGTTTTATCAAAAAAAATCTTAAGAATAAAATATTAATAAAAAAATATATATATATTTTGTTTTGTTTGAGCACAATTTTTCATATTTGATATTATATCATATAAAAACCACATGGTATCATGAAAAATTGTTTTCATTCTTTTTAAATAGATAAATTTTGTATAAGGATTTTAGTTAGAAAAAAAATGTCTTCCCATTTTGGTGTTAGTTATTGGCAAATTTAATTTTAGAAAAATTTAGAAATATGACGCACATATTGATTCAAACATTTTTATTGGGATTTTTTTTTTATTAGAAAAGAAAACAATTTTTAGAAACTTAAAACGCTCCTCGAACATCCTGGCATGATTTGTGCAACTCCGTCGGACTCCAACGATGACCTTCTCGGCATTCTCGGCAGCATTTGCGGACAGCAACAATATTAGTCTTAAATTTTTGTCAGTGGCATATTCATAGTTTATCGTGTTTATTTAAAATTGTCGTAGTCTTCTTAAGTTTTTAGCACAATTTCTATTAGTTTTAAACTGGCGTTTTTCATTATGGCCGGATTCAAAATCTTTGGCGGTTTTTGCGATGTGAACTTTTGGTGGCCTACTTCCAAAATAATTATTGCTCAGCATTTAAAAGTTAGTTATTAGAACCACAGTTGGTAATTAAATTTTTGCCTTGCGAAATTTTGGCAACACACACTTGGCACTGAATATTTGTTCGTTTTTAGATTATGCCATTATTTTGGCCACTATGTCCGCGCACTTTACCACTTTCATTTTGTTTTTGACTGTACCAAAGTCTTCTGTCACTAGTGGCCGAACGAACTTTCACAGGCCAATTTCTGAGCGCCGACGAACCGCCAATATCACTGGTCACGGCTCTTCCTCGACGTAATGCTCTGCCACTACTTATCGACTCATCATCGACTTATCAACGACTTCCTCCATCTTACTGCGGCGCCCGCTTATAAAGGCAAATTTTGCCGCAACAGCGCATAATCGCCTGATCTTCCAAATTCCAGCAGATCACCCCACTTCTTTGCAGAAATGCGACAAAATTTGGTGCATGGGGTGACCTTTACGTGGTTGGTGGAATGCAGCAGCCAGAACGGCAAAGACTTCACCAGATGCACGACACAACAACACCATGCTTGGAATAGCAAGTGCCAGCAGCCGAAATGCATCCTACCAACACCTCGCGCAAGGTCATAAAGTGCAGCGCGGCCGAAGTGCACTACCACCGCCACACCCCACTATCTGCTGGATACGCAGATTCGATTTAAGAGCGCCGCGCTAGCGCAGTACGAACGCACAGCAAAAGAGAATGCGCAAGTGCAGCGCGAAAGTTCTGCGCTCACGTTCGCCAGCGTGGGTGGCTCAGCATGACAACAACAACAACCATGTTGGTTGCCGAGTGTGCGTGCGAACACTAGCTAGCGCTCGCTTGTTCACTGCTGCACAAGTCAAGCTTGATTAGCGCTTTGCTTATAAGCGCTAGTGATTAGTGCAGTGCGACGCATTAATACACGGCCCTGTTTTATGTATCTGAGTCTTTATATGCAGCCCAGTACAGCACAAAAATTGCGGCACAGCTGCAAGTTTTGGAAAAGGGATGCGAATTAAACTTTCCTCTCCTGTATGTCTTTCCTATGGTAAATCTCTCGCTTCCCTGTTTCTTCATCTTCCAACTCGTACATATTGTTACCTTTCTTGCCTATAACTTTCGCCTTTAGGAATTTGGGTGCAAACTTAGCACAAAATCGTTTGCTTGCATCGCTAAGAACAAAATTACGCCTAAATACTGTGTCGCCTATCTCGAACTGTTTTGTCGTACTACGCAAGTTGTAACGATTTGCAGAACTCTCGTAAGCTTTAGCAATATTTGCGCTTAAAGCTTCGCGTATTAGCTTGATTTTGTCCTGCCTTTCTATCACCGTATCATCAAATGATTGTAGTTTTCGCAACAATTCATAGTCGCGTCCGTGCGACAACATTTGTTGGCCCGTCAATGCAAAATATGGCGAGCAGCCGATAGTTTGATGATAAGCGCTGCGCAATGCTTCTGCTATATTAGCCAAATTGCGGTCCCAAGTCGTTTGGTCTTTGCCAATATATGACCGGATGCCTACCAGAATGGATCTATTAACACGCTCGCTTGCGTTCGCTTGTGGACTATACAGCGCAGTGTACATATGCCGTATGCCTCGCTCTTTTAAGAACTCGTTGAAATGTGTCGACTTGAATTGTTTACCATTGTCGGTTAAAATTATTTCGGGCGTTCCGAATATACTGAAAACATTTTCGCGCAGATAATCGCAAATAACATTGGAGTTGGCTTTCCTAATGGCTTTCAACAGCGGAAATTTCGTCAAATGATCCAGCACAATTAGTATAGCCACATTGCCTTGTTTTGAACGCGGATAAGGGCCTAACAAATCAATACATAGTTTTTGAAAAGGACGTTGCGTACTGTATTGGCCAGACATCGGCGGACGTAGAATTCGGTTTGGAGCTTTGCTCTGCCCACAAACTGTACATTTGCCAATAAAGTCCTTGACGTCGGCAACCATATTCGGCCAAAACAAATTTTTCCGCAAGTGCTCTAGTGTTTTGCCTATACCACCGTGACATTTATTTGGAGGACAATGAGCACTACTAATTGCTTCTGCAATTAATTTTTTTTTTGTAGCCACAGCTTCCAATTTGATACTTCCCGTTCAGGGTTACCATCTGCGAATTCATTACGTTTGTAAACGTGTTTGCCAACAATACGCAAATCCGGCAATCGTGCGTCGTTTTCAGTAATTCGCTTCTTTAAATTAAGGTAATCAGCGGACTCAAACGCTGAAGATTCCAAGTCAACAATTGGTAGAGCTTCAATTTCGCATACGTTATTTTCAAATTCTTGCCGCGACAAGCAATCAGGCACAACATTTTGGTGCTCAATTTTAAATTTAAAGCCCTGAAGCTTCAAAGACCAGCGTGCGAGCCTACCAGACAAATCCGGCTGTCGCATGAGCCACTGCAAACTTGCATGGTCCGTCACAATAGTGAATTCCTGGCCTTCAACATACGCTCGGAATTTCTTTAAACTCAACAGTGCAGCAAGACATTCTAGCTCTGTAACGCTATAGTTACTCTGCGCTTTGTTCAGTTTGCGCGAGAAATACGCAATCGGTACTTCGACTCCTTCAGTATTTTTCTGAGCTAAGACTGCTCCTAACCCTAGCGTACTAGCGTCGCATTGTATTATAAATGGCTGGTTGTAGTCCGGATTGGCTAAAACTGGCGCGGATGTTAGTTTTCCTTTTAACACATCAAACGCGGCCTGAGCTTCTGTTGACCAATCGAATCCTTTACCTTTCTTTAAAAGATTGGTAAGCGAGTTGTAATGGCTACGTAATTGTCAATGAAACGACGATACCAGCCAGTCATACCTAAAAATCGACTCAAGCTTTTCACTGTAGTGGGTGGCGGATAATCGTGTATGGCTGACACTTTCTCCGGGTCAGTACGAAGTGTACCATCACCTACAATGTAGCCCAGATATTTTACTTCCTTTATGCAGAACTTGCTTTAATTAACGTTAATTGTCAAGCCGGCTTTTCTTAAGTGATGCGCTACATCAGCGAGAACAGACAGATGATCAGCAAAAGTTTCAGACACAATTAGGAGATCATCTAAATACACGAAAACTTGGTCTTTCAGTTGAGGAGGGATTACTCGATCCATCAAACGACACAATGCTTGTGGCGCATTGCACAAGCCAAAAGGCATAACGCAATAACGATATAAAGGCCGATTAGGCACCGTAAAACAAGTGTAATCGCGGGACGATTCAGCTAGCGGAATTTGCCAAAATGCACGACGAAGGTCGAGCGAAGATATGATTTTGGCTTTTTGCTCAAAATACCTTCAATATGCGGTAGCGGATATGCGTCCTTGATTGTGACTGCATTTATTTTATTTATTTTATTTATTTATTTATTTATTTCTTACGGCTACATTAAGCCTAGTTCATACACTACTAAAAATAGGATATTATATTATATAACAATACTAATATTCCTACTTAACAGTTACCTAATATTTAAAGTTTTACAGTAATTAAAAAGATTTCGTTTAAACATATTTTTATCACCGTTTTTAAGTTCTTCAGGCAAATTATTAAAACACTTAAGGCCTTTATAGAAAAGACTATTTTTATCAGATTCGGTTCTAAAAAATGGTAGCTTAAAATTATGTTTATTTCGAGTGTTCACATTATGTGTATTGCTGATTAAAACTAAATTAGTGCTTAGGTATTCAGGTAATAAGCCATTTTTGAGATTATTTATAAACTTCATTGTATAGAAAAATATTTGCTGCCTAACACTAAGCCAATTAAGGGAATGTAACATGTTCGCTACCGAAGCATCATACCTCATTTTAAGGATAAAACGCATTGCCTTGTTCTGCATTTTTTGCAATTAATTTGAGAGTCTTTCATAATGAAAAATATTGTGGGGCAATAGATAAAGTGTGGCTCGATTATCGATCTATATACCATGATTTTGTATTTTTTACTTAAAAATTTACACGTTCGTTTCATAAACCAAATTTTTTTTGCAATTTTTCCCAAAGTGTAATCAATGTGATCGTTAAATTTTAATGTTTCGTCGATCTGAATGCCCAGATATTTTATTTTATGAACTTTTTCTATTTCGATGTTATTAATTTTTATATTTTTCAATACTAAGTTATTATTTCGTGAAATAACCATATATTTAGTTTTATCAATGTTTAATTTTAATCTGTTAGTACACAGCCACATATACAGAGAATCCAAGTCCAATTGCAACTTATGTTGAATTTCATCTATATTAGTCCCACTAATCATAATTAAAGCATCATCAGCAAATAGTTTAATCGTGCTATAATGAAGCACAGATACAATATCATTGATGTATATATTAAACAAAATAGGAGCCAACACAGAACCTTGAGGCAACCCAATTTTGACATCAATTTCCCTGGAAACCGACGACCCAATTACCACACGCTGCTTGCGGTTTGTTAGAAAACTTTTGAACCAATCTAGCTCGACATTTTTAATCCCAATATTAAATAATTTGGTTAAAAGTATTTCTTGATCAATCGTCTCAAAAGCTCTCTTTAGATCAACGAATACGGCAAAAGTAGATTTCTTATCGTTTAGCTGTTCCTTCCAATTAGCTAAAACCAAATTCAACGCAGTTTCACATGAGTGTTTGTTTCTAAATCCTGATTGTTGTTGTATAAGAATATTATTACTTTCTAAATATTGCACAATTTGATTTTTTACAACAGTCTCAAGAATCTTCTCATCACACGGCAAAGTATTTATCGGTCTCAACTCTTCAGCTTTTAAGTATTTTTAACCTTTTCAATTGGAACTATTACTGACGTTTTCCAAATATTTGGAACAACGCCTCTGGCCAGACTTTCGTTAATAACTTGTGCAAAAAAATAACCCATGTATATGCTTGAATCCTTAACAACACCTTCCGAGAGCAACTTTTTCCCCCCTATTTTATATTTGAAATTCTTTTTGACTATTTCTTCAATCTCATCTGCTGATACCTGACTAAATTTAAAAGGTGAGTTGCCTTGAATCGGTACGGGGATATCCCTGCCTATTACTGTCTCGATACTGTTTCTTATTTCAGTTATACTGTCAACAAAGAATTCGTTAAGGCTTTCGCTAATAATAACATCATTGTCCAACAGCTGTCCGTTTATTAATATTTTAGAAATATATGCATTGACTTTTCGCGAATCTAGACACAGACGGACTTTTTCTCCCTTGCGGACTAACACGACAGGACTGGACCACGGACTATTAGGGGACTCTTCTATTACACCAAGGCTCAACATTTCATCGATCTCCTTGTGCACTAACTTCTCAATTGCCGGAGAAATCGGAAAATATCTCTGCTTAATCGGACGGACATTCGGCTCAACTTCGATTATGTGTTCCATGAGGGTTGTTTTTCCTAACCCCTCAACTTCACATGATGGAAATGACTTCTTTACTGTCTCCAAACTTCTCTTCTGCTGATCTGTCAAAACAATCAAATTCTCATCTGCCTTCTTATCGTTTGCGCAGATATCAATTTGAGCTATGATATCTGGCGCAATCTGAAACGCTCTCCAAAAATCTACGCCTAAGATAAGTTCTTGCGATAAATTTGGTACTACATAAAAATTAATGAGTGCTTTCTGCGCCTTAAATTGGATTTCAATTGGGAATATTCCAAAAACTACTTGTTTCCTGCCATCAGCAGTTTTTACTGTTGTTTTGTGCTGCCTGAATTCCTTTCTTTCGCAAAATTCTTTTGCTAACGGACCACCAATGCATGAAACTTGCGCGCCACTGTCAAGCAAACCAAGGTGTGATTTGTCAAAAAGCTTGATTTTGACATATGGACGCGAATCGAATGGCTTATGCTCAATCGCACAAATATTGGCAAATGCCTTCGTTGTTGCTTCACCTTCTGCCAAAAATTACGCATACGCGTTGATGTTCTTCGCGGGATTGCTGTCTCTACTACTGATTCACTGTTAAAAATTCGATTTCGTATTGCTTCATATTTTTTTAACCTATCTTCATAAGAAATAATTTCATTACGCTTACATTCATCTAGCTTAGTTTCTATTGGATCCTCGTGAGCAGGTGGCATATGCGATACATTTATTTCCGTTGATTTACGTCGAGCGAGGACTCGCATACCGATCCTCGCTCGCTTTCACGTTTCCCGGATTACACATCTTACAATTTGGCTTGTATTCGCCTACCGCACCACATCCATAACAAAATATCGAACGAGCTTCTAAACAATAAAAATATCTGTGACCGTCCTTACGGCAATTCCAACAAACTAATTTTAAAATGCTACGTCTAGTTACTTCTTCTACCTCCATTTTGACTTCATTGTCATCTAAATCTGCTATATCTAATTCGTTATCAAGATCAACTTCGTTTACTTGGCGACGCGGAAAATTACCTCGCGGATTTGGTAAAGAATGTGCAACGCTCGCCTTTGCAATTTCGTTTTGCAGACTTTCGCCTTTTAGGCAAAGTCGACGCAACTCAGCCATTGAGTTAATATTGACGTACAGCAACTGCTGTCGAATACGCGGTCGTAAGCCTCTTTGTAAAATTTCCACAAGGTCAGATTCAGATATCGGTGAATTAAGGTTTTCAGATATTCGCAAAACCGCGTTTCGATATTCATCGAATGATTCAGCGGCGCCTTGGCGTCGGCTGCGCATGGCCTCTTTGATATCTGTATCTGTCTTGTGCTCACCAAAATGAGTACGTAGAGCTTGACATAACGACGACCATTCGGTCCTGTCTACTGAACGCCGGTATCTCCAATACCAATCCTTGGCCTCGTTAACAAACAAACTTTGTACGTGCTCGCACAATAAACTGAAATTCCCACCTAGGGTATTGATACTGTTACGAAAATTACTTCACAGGTTCGTTTGGATTGGTTTTGAAAATAAAACAACTTCAGTTATCCAGCGCAACGTAGTCAAAACTAACAATCGCTTTATTTACAAATTTGCACTTGTTCTACTTTACACTACTACTATTGCATGTTTCCCCATTGCTTGCTCAACACAGACTCGACCCCTTGCGCTGCCACTGCTGCTTTTATACCACTTTTCTTATCGCGCCGAAGTTTCTTGCACTTCTAATTGGAAAGCGCTCGACCATTCTCGCACAGCCCATTTCTTCGAGAACCATCCTTGCCATATCGGACTATACCAAGCGAATTTATAACAGTTTTGCTGTACTTCACAGTGCATGCCTAAAAGTATGCTTGGAAAACATTCGTGCGGAGAAAGGCATTCATGTACAGTGCGGCACAGAATCTCTCATCGTATCAATACGATGAGAAATTCTGTGCCGCACTGTACAGGAATGCTTTTCTCCGCAGATGAATGTTTTCCAAGCATACTTTTAGGCATGCACTGTGAAGTACAGCAAAACTGTTATAAATTCGCTTGGTATAGTCCGATATGGCAAGGATGGTTCTCGAAGAAATGGGCTGTGCGAGAATGGTCGAGCGCTTTCCAATTAGAAGTTGCAAGAAACTTCGGCGCGATAAGAAAACTGGTATAAAAGCAGCAGTGGCAGCGCAAGGGGTCGAGTCTGTGTTGAGCAAGCAATGGGGAAGCATGCAATAGGAGTAGTGTAAAGTAGAACAAGTGCCAATTTGTAAATAAAGCGGTTGTTAGTTTTGACTACGTTGCGCTGGATAACTGAAGTTGTTTTATTTTCAAATACAATCAAAACGAACCGTCGATAACGAACTGTGGAATTTCGTAACAGTATCTATAACCTGCAATTCAATCCTAAAGATAAAATTCTCTACTGACAATTTAGGACCACCATCAAACTTGATATCCCAACTCGAGATAGGATGCGCAATTTTGCCTGAATTGGTGATGGTCGATCCGTCACTGACGCGAAACGGAACCTGACCATCACGGTTGTTGGTGTTGTTGTTGTTGTGTGCATACGGCAACTCTTGCGGAAATGTTGGTGTTGAGTCGTGAGCTGAAAATTGGTTGTGCTCAGGTTGTGCACCTTGCAAATTCAACCTGCTCAAAACGTTACTCAAGCTAGCCTCTAGCCTTCCCTCAATCAGCTGTGTCACTCGTGATTCCAAACCATCCAGAATTGTGGCTTGCCTAGCTGACACAATAGCTCCCACCACACTTCTGATTCGGCTTTCGTCTGAAAGGTCATTTGCCCCATTGGCTGCTGCATCGGCACCCGCATTACTGGAACGAGTTGGCGTGCCAGACATCTGCGCTGCTGCTGCTTGCGATGTGGATGGACGAGGGTCTTCCGCTTCCTCAGACGGATTTGCTTGCGATCGCGTTTGCATGCCAGTGGGCTTGGCTGAAGTTTTCAAAAATTTTCTACTGCTACACGCAGCTCGACATTGTGGACACGACGAATTACGCTTCAGATAGTTTAAAAGACACGATCTGTGGAAAGTATGGCTACACGCCGTCCGTAATACATCACTGCCTTCAATAAAAATCGCACGGCATAATGTGCAAACCGATTGCATAGTCAAATTGTCAGTACTGTGTCTCAGCGACATCTTTATTCAGACAAATGTGTTGTACCAACAAAAAAAATAAAAAAATTCAAATCCAAAAATTCATCAACCAAAACAAAAATATATATGGCCAGCCAAAAGTTTATCCAAAAAAAATATATCACCAGCCAAAAATTCGCAAAGCCAAACCAAAAAAATCAAACCGCAAACGAAATAAATATAAAGATATAATTTTTGTACCAACAAACTCTCAAAATGTACCAACAAGATAAAGATAAAGATAACGGTAAAGATAAAGATAAACCATCAAAACAAAATCATCAATCGCAAAAAAAAATCACCAAAAAAAATCAATCAAACGATATAACTTTCTAGTTTGGTCTGTATGAAGGGTGTAAGGAGATTTTCCGGAGGAAAATGAAACAACTAACAGCTCGCTTCAACGATCAAATGCATTTGCAATGAGGTTATAAGCTACTACCACGGGCTTAAAAAAAAATCCGCACTGCAAAGCTATCGCGAAAACGAAAATTCAAAAACATTTTATAAAAATGAAGAAAAACATATAACCTCAAGCATATCGGTTTTCCCCTCAGCATTCGTGCCGGTTAGCTCAATCAACATTTAGTTGAAGCTGTGCTAAGAATCCAAAGCATGAAGCTAATAAAGAAAAACATCCGATTGCAAAAAAAAAATCTTTTCGAAGGGATTCAACGTTCGTAGGCAGTGGTAAGAGGTTATAGTATTCAACCAAAACATAAAAAATCCAAGCATGCCTAACAAACGCAATGCTTCAAAAAGCCAAACGGACCGACGGACAATTACCCTATGGTAAAATTCGGCCCCACTTACGTAGCGGCCCCACTTACGTAGCGGCCCCACTTACGTAGCGGCCCCACGTTGGGCGCCATTTTCTATTATGTGTATGCGTGCGGTCGATCATACGGCATGGCCCACGTTCGTAGCGGACTCACGTTGGGCGCCATTTCCTAGTAGGTGTTTGTATGTACCTACATGCCTCACGTTGAGCGCCACGAATTTAGATCGGTATGTATAGCTGTTGGGTTTCTGGCCTTTTGCTTCTGCCGCCGCTGCACCTCCACAGTCCTTGTGGCAGGTCACCGCTAGTCGTCCTCTTCTTGCATATCTGCCGGCACCCTACACTCGGTCGGTGAGCGCGAGTATGACTACGGGGCCAGTGGGTCTTGTTGTACGCGTGTACCGTGCTTTGGTTATCCCGTAGCTTCAGCTGGCGTGGGTTCACCTACAACAAACCCGCTCAGCAGCCATACCGCCTCACCTGCAACCCTTTTGAGCTAAACCAGCAAACATCGCAACGACGACCTAGCCGCCTACTACCGGTCAGCATAGGTTTCTTGTACCCAGGAAAACAGAACTGTCTATACCTACACGCTTACACTAACATACAATTATCTTATACACACGCTTTACCTCCTGACATTACGGACGGACATGGCAGCAAGTACCATTGCTGCTGTTGTTTCAATTCCACAGCATCGCCTCATGGAATGGGATGCTCTTTACCCGCCCTACCTTTTGTTTCCTAAGGTGAAATTTGGAAACCCAAAAGGAAAAATCAACCCTCCTTACCCCACTTCATAATCAGACCAAACATTTTCTTTAGCTTAAACAATCATTATAACAAATTAATTTTATTTAATAATCTTAACCTAATACAAAATCCAAAATTCTTAAACTAATTTCCCAACTATATATATATATTTTTTAGCTTAAACAATCATTATAACAAATTAATTTTATTTAATAATCTTAACCTAATACAAAATCCAAAATTCTTAAACTAATTTCCCAACTATATATATATATTTTTTTCGAATAATATATATAATTTTGGGCATACTTTTTAGTTGTTAAATTTAAAAAAAATTTTTAAACAAATCTTAAAGATAAAGAAATTATTTCACCGTTGTTTAGAACATAACATTTCTTTTTTTAAAACATTTTAATATATAAAGAAAATCCCAAAATTTCAACGAAAAAAAAATTGATTTCAATATCAAATAAAACTGTACCTCTTCGGTCTCAACTCTTCCATTCCAATTTAATAACTTAACTTAATACTTTTGAAATAAAAAAAATCCTCTTTATTTTTCAAAACTTTGTTTTTTTTTTTCTTATTTTTACTAATTTTCAGAATTTTTCGCAAATTTTATTATAAATTTTTTTTTTGGTTTTAAACATGCGAAATTTTGGCAACACACACTTGGCACTGAATATTTGTTCGTTTTTAGATTATGCCATTATTTTGGCCACTATGTCCGCGCACTTTACCACTTTCATTTTGTTTTTGACTGTACCAAAGTCTTCTGTCACTAGTGGCCGAACGAACTTTCACAGGCCAATTTCTGAGCGCCGACGAACCGCCAATATCACTGGTCACGGCTCTTCCTCGACGTAATGCTCTGCCACTACTTATCGACTCATCATCGACTTATCAACGACTTCCTCCATCTTACTGCGGCGCCCGCTTATAAAGGCAAATTTTGCCGCAACAGCGCATAATCGCCTGATCTTCCAAATTCCAGCAGATCACCCCACTTCTTTGCAGAAATGCGACAAAATTTGGTGCATGGGGTGACCTTTACGTGGTTGGTGGAATGCAGCAGCCAGAACGGCAAAGACTTCACCAGCTGCACGACACAACAACACCATGCTTGGAATAGCAAGTGCCAGCAGCCGAAATGCATCCTACCAACACCTCGCGCAAGGTCATAAAGTGCAGCGCGGCCGAAGTGCACTACCACCGCCACACCCCACTATCTGCTGGATACGCAGATTCGATTTAAGAGCGCCGCGCTAGCGCAGTACGAACGCACAGCAAAAGAGAATGCGCAAGTGCAGCGCGAAAGTTCTGCGCTCACGTTCGCCAGCGTGGGTGGCTCAGCATGACAACAACAACAACCATGTTGGTTGCCGAGTGTGCGTGCGAACACTAGCTAGCGCTCGCTTGTTCACTGCTGCACAAGTCAAGCTTGATTAGCGCTAGGCTGATTAGCGCTGGGCTTATTAGCGCTAGTGATTAGTGCAGTGCGTCGCATTAATACACGGCCCTGTTTTATGTATCTGAGTCTTTATATGTAGCCCAGTACAGTTGCCTTTCTTAATAGCAGTCACATAAAAGTTATTAATGCCAATACAATTAACAATAAAGTTCACAACTGTGTTTGTGCATGGTTGACGCAGGTATATTGGTGGAGGTTTAGGGGATTTTTTAACTGATTGAGTTTCATTATTATTTACTGCTTGATCGCTTAGGATGCTAAATCGGTTTTGCGACACGCTAGTGTTTTCTGTTTTTTTTATCTTTTCCGGTTTAGATTTGTTGGATTGCGGACTTCTTTTGCGCTTAACGATTGTTATATAGCGGTCTATGCCAGTTTGTCTGACTTTATTTGGTAAAAATATATTTTCAGTTGGTGTTAAAACCGGAGTTCTACATTGAGCACTCCACGGAAGGGGATTCGTTTGATTTTCTTTTGAGCTCGAAAAAGATAAAGCTAAGGACTTCACGTTTGTTAAGTCTTCCGAGATTTGGTTGTTTGGTGCACTTGGTACCGCTGGTTTCATATATTTTAAAATGTTATCATTGTTTGGGTTTGTATTATCATTGTCCTGAACCTTTTCTATTTGTGAAAGCGAGAAGCTACGCTCTCGGTGTGCAATCGACGCATTATTAGCTTTCGCCGTTGTAATTAACGTTATTGTTTAGTATCGGCACAATGATTATGATTAAGTAGTAGTAGTGACGCTATTAGCAACGGCAACACTGATAGTAGTAATCCAACACAACACTGATTCTACATATAATCACTTTGCAGTGATTGGCAACGCTGCGGATTTGACAGCTATTGTTGTTTATTTTTGTTTTGCGTTTATTTGTTATCCACGTGCCTTTGTTGGCGGGAAACTGCAACTGAAACCGTCGGAAAAAAAGGTGGTGGCGAGGCCCGTGGATCACCAGAGATGAAGGCCTGCAGTTTTGCCGACTTCTCAAGAAGTTCCAACCACACACACTGCCGCGACGCGCGCAACCTCACAGCACAGATCAGACCGTAGCGCAGGAGCAGTGCCCAGGCGAAAAAAAAAACAATGCGCACCGCGAAATCAGCAGGTCGCCAGCTGCACAACAACAAAACACCCGCGAAGTTGCTGCTTACGAGCTTTATACGAAGATTTTTGCTAAAATCCTGTTCCAACTGCTGAAAAGCACACACGGCGAAATTCCACACAAACCGCACAAGTGATCAAAAGTTTTGAAAAATTTTTGCAAACGAGAATTCACTAGGAAAATTGAAAAATTTCCAAAAACTCGCGGACCGCAGAAAAATGTTGGTGCACTTAATAACATGTTGGTGCCTGCAATGGTAAATTTTAAAATTGAATTTTCTCGGAATGATGTAGTTTTGAGTTATGACGTTCTTGCAGCGAAGGAGCGATATGCTGAGGATTCTAGTATACACACATAGCACCGTATGTTTTGTTGGTACACATTGGCGACAATTATCTTCAACATAGGTTTTCTTGTTGTCTGGCGTATGAATTTGCTTATATGTATTGGAGTTGGCTCTTCCATAAGAATGTTTTGGGCACTCCTGCTCTAGTTCAAGGTATATTAACAAGGTACGAAAGGCTCAGACAGCCGTCAAAATAAGGGGGCCAAATCAGAGTTGCTTTTTGTTAGGATGAATTGTTGGTTGCATCATTTAGTATTTGATCCTCAAACTCTAAAAACTGAGTTTGTGTAGGACAAATGTTATAATTAAAAGAAAATTCCTGTTTTTAGCAACATATAGTTTTAATAGAATGCCACAAAGATAATTTGGTATTAATTGTTATAGTGTTGCTGAATGTCTTATACATTTTTTGTCCATTCAAAAATAAAAATTTAATGTAAATTTCTATGGAAGGTTGGTTGATTGAAGTGGCTGACTCACAGTCCCCCTGCAAGTCACAATTAGCGCATAGACGCCGTTTTGGTACCACATGCTCACCGAAAACTAAAACCTGGTTTGTATTATGACTAAATCCACCTGGTGGAATTTAGGTATCCAAGAAGATTCCCCAGACTTACTGTCGAGCAGTCGGTCGGTAAGGAAGTGTGTCCCTAGAGACTTAAATCTTGCTCTTGCCAAAGCTGGGCAGTGACCGAGGAAGTGGTTTGGTTTCTCTTTCTCATCTAAATTCCCACAGCTCCTACAGTGGGTATTGAAGGGATGCTTAGCCTCTCCGCATGTGGACCTATGGTCCAGTGGCCTGTGATGACCGCCGTAAGCCTAGCGACGTCCGTGCGAGATTTGTAGATAAGCTCGCGGGATCTCTGCTCATTGTAGGAGGGCCACGTCTTCCACCTCCGATTGGCAAGACTGAGATAGTGCAGATAGCAGCCCCTCCTGCCAACTTTCAAAGGCGTCGGAACCGAGACACCCAGTGATGCGTCAAGCGAGGCCTCTGAGCGCGCCAATTCGTCCGCTCTCTCATTCCTTCAATGTTTCTATGGCCAGGAACCCAGATAAGGGTGATATCAGCACAACGACTTAGCGCGCACAGAGCCGTCTTACACTCCTCAACCAGCCTTGACTTGACCGTGGTAGATTATAGAGCCTATTTTGCTGCCTGGCTGTAAATGAAAATTGCAACCTTGCACCTATCAGTGATATGTCTCTCTACCAGTCGACAGGCTTCCCTGACCGCCAGGACTTCTGCCTGAAAAACTGTGGCATCATTTGGTAGACGTATGGATTCTCATTTATCCCCAGGTGCTGTGAGTATACCCCCGCACCCACCCCGCACGCCATTTTGGATCCATCCGTAAAGATGTGTATTCGTTTTCATTGAAAAGAGTAGTTCCTTCCCATTCGGCCCTCGTAGGGAATTTCGCCCCGAAATCCTTTTGGAAGCATAGGTACGGCACGATATAGTCGGTCATCCCACTAAACTTAACGTTTGGTAATGTACAGAGCACTTTGCTGTGCCCATAACTGCGTTCCGCCCAACAACCAATCGCCTTCAGCCTTGCTGCGGAGTTGAGGGTGATGTGCATTAACACTTCGTTCAATAATGTGTGTGACTAACTAATTAAAACACATTTTTTTGCCAAAATTCGTTTTTATTCATCAACATAGTCCCCTTTTAGGGAGATACAATCATTCCAACGCTTTTCCAATCTTTCGATACCGCCTTTGTAGAACGATTTTTCTTTGCCTTCAAAATAGGCGTTAGTTTCGGCGATTACTTCATCATTTGAGCCAAATCTCTTACCACGGAGCATCTTTTTGAGGTCTGCGAAGAGCCAGTAGTCGCTGGGGGCCAGATCTGGAGAATACGGGGCATGAGGAAGCAATTCGAAGCCCAATTCATGCATTTTTGCCATCGTTTTCATCGACTTGTGACACGGTGCATTGTCTTGGTGAAACAACACTTTTTTCTTCTTCATATGGGGCCGCTTAATCGCGATTTCTTCTTTCAAACGTCCCAACAACGCTATATAATAGTCGCTATCCCTTTCTCAAGATAGTCGATGAATATTATTCCGTGCACATCCCAAAATACTGACGCCATAACCTTGCCAGCCGATGTTTGTGCCTTTGGACGCTTTGGGCGGCTTTCACCGGTTGCATGCCACTCAGCAGACTGCCGATTTAACTCTGGAGTGAAATGGTGGATCCATGTTTCATCCATTGTGATGTACCGACGCAAAAACTCCGACTTGTTGCGCGTAAACATGTCCAAACAGCTCTTTGAATCATCGATTCGTTGTTGTTTTTGCTCCGGTGTGAGCAAACGCGGCACCCATTTCGAAAACACCTTTTTCATAACCAAATGTTCGTGTATTATGGTGTGTACACTGCCTACTGATATCTTTAGAATGTCAGCAATCGCCCCCACTTTCACTTTACGGTCGGACATAATGATTTTCAGTGTTTTTTCAACGTTTTCCGGAATAACAGCGTCATTTGGCCGTCCAGTAGATGGAATGTCATCGGTGTCTGTACGACCACGTTTGAATTCGGCATACCAATAACAAATGGTTCTTTTTGATGGAGCAGAGTCCGAATAATGTTTTTCAAGCCATTCCTGGCATTGAACAGTATTTTTTTCATTAAAAAACAATGATAAATCAGCACACGGAATTGCTTTGAATTCATTTTTTTTGAAAACTCAAAAGTAGTGTCACTTAAAGCACTGTAACTTGTAAACTAATGGTCGGATTGACATATAATTGATAAAATTGATAAATTGACAGTAAGCCTAAAAAGGTTCACAATTTCGAAAAAAAATATTGATTTAGTATTAGTGCCGCCATCTATGTGTCAGTCACACACATTATTGAACGAAGTGTTATGTGTAAGTCAATAGGGAGAAGGTGTAACAGCACGTTTAGGGCATCCGTGGGGCACGTGCGTAGTGCCCCCGTGATGCCAACACATGCTGATCGCTAAAGCCTGCTGAGCTTCTGGACCAAGTAGCTCCTGCTTAGAGCCGGCCACCAAACCAATGATCCGTAGGTTAGGATTGGCCGCACTATGGCCGTGTACATCCAGTGGGTGATGTGGGGGCGCCCACATCTCTCTCTCACGCCCCATCTTTTCCCGAACAACCTGTTGCAAGAGTAAAAAGACACGTAGGCCTTCCTGACCCGTAGCTCAATATTTGATCTCCAGTTTAGCTTTGCGTTCAGCAAAACTCCGAGATATTTGGCTTTAGCTGATAGCTTCAGCTGCTGCCCGATGCGATGGAAGGAAGGTTAAAAAGTGGAATTTTGGTCTTAGTGGTGAACAGTACCAGTTCCGTTTTGCTCGGATTCACACTGAGTCCACAACGTGTGGCCCACGTGTGAATTTTATCCAGAGCGCCTTGCATAACCTCGCTTATTGTGCTCGGAAACATTCCTGATACTATTATCACCACGTCGTCCGCATAAGCTACCACTTTTACCCCCATTTTATCTAACGCCTTGAGTATGCTGTCCATGACCAGCAACCACAATAGTGGTGAAATTACCCCTCCTTGTGGTGGTCCTCTACTGACGTGTTTTACCAGAGATGTGTTGCCTAGCTCTGCATAAATAGTCCTTGATTTGAGCATCGTCACTATCCAGTTCCTGAGATCCTCTTCTAGTCCCACCGTGGTAAGAGAATCTTGGATTGCCTTAGTGCTCACATTGTTGAAGGCTCCTTTGATAGGTAGGCTGCCATTGAAATTTGCTTGAAGTGGATTGATTTCTCAACAGTGCGAATAACCTCATGTAGTGCCGTCTCCGTGGATCTGCCCCTAAGATAAGCATGTTGGCATTTGGAAATTTGATAATGATCAGCTTAGGTGTATTTCCATTACCCTTTCCATAGTCTTAAGCAGAAAGGAAGTGAGGCTAATCGGTCGGAAGTCCATAGCCGACTCGTGACCGATTTTTCACGCCTTAGGTATGAAAACTACTTTGACCCTTCTCCAGCTAAGGGGTATATAATTGAATTTAACACACGCCCTATAGATCGCCACCAACTGTGGAATCACCATATCCTGTACTTTCTGTAACATGATTGGGAGAATACCATCCAGACCTGTTGACTTGTAAGGGGAAAAACTGTTGATGGAATACCTGACTTTATCTTCCGTATAGACAGATTCATGCATACACGGATATCGGGAAACTAATGGAGGGGGAGAGACCTCTGCCCTCTCCTTGCATCCCGGAAAGTGTGTCTTAAGTAAGAGGTCAAGTGTCTCAGCAGATGTTTCCGTCCAGGTACCGTCTTTCCTTTTCAGGTATAACGGATTGCTCCTTTCTTTGGAAAGTGCCTTACTGAGTTCTGAAGAAGCTGACGTTAACTCAATGGACTGACAAAAGTCTCTCCAGCCATCCTTTTTGGCTTTCCTAATCGATCTTTTGTAAGTCCTGAGACAATCCTTGTATTTGTTCCAGGTTTTGTTCCTATAACACTGGTTAAAAGTCCTACGAGTTCCCTCTCTAAAAGCCGAGAGTTCTTCATTCCACCATGGTGGGAGAGATTTACCACTTCTACTCACTGGACAGGAACTCTTGTAAGCTGTATTAAAAGCTACCTCGAGTTTGGAAGAGTTTTTGATAATTTTTTATTTACGTAAAATCGTTTTCTCAATTGTTTTTGTTTTAAATTTTTCCTTATTCTAAAATACATTCTACATTAAAATAACGTTGTTTTACTTCTCTTCACTGGCTTTTGGCTAAGAGATCTAAACTCAGTATTGACAATAAACTGCTGCTATATAAAACAGTTATTAAACCAATTTGGCTATATGGACTGCAAATATGGGGAACTGCTAAGAAGACCCACTTAACAAAAATACAACGACAACAATCAAAAATCCTACGTATAATAACACTATCAGACCGTTACACTACAAACGCCGACATTCATGAAATGCTAAAAATATCAACAGTTGATGACGAGGTGAAAAAAGTAACAACAAGGCATTTTGACGTACTTAATAAACACAAGAACACAGAAATCAACTCACTCTTGCAACGCGAAAACCAGACAAGACGACGGCTAAAAAGGAATCGACCATGTGACCTATTGTCCCTAAACTAAAAATCTGTTACCTAAATATTAAGAAACAATTGTAAATTCCAATCCTGACTGTATCGCTCTAGGCACTGGCCTGATTGTGATGTTTTTATTGATCTTCCTACCTAAATGTTTTACCAAATACTTGATGTCAACGACAGTTGTATAAATAAATGGGGGAAAAAAAAAAAAAACTTCTCAGCAGTTAAACAGAATTAGAAAAAGAACAAATTGCTAACACATACAATTTTCTATTTCAATTTATTTCATTCTTTCATTTGTATTCATTCCACAATATATTTTAGTGCGTATCAGTCGGGTGTCATGGGCTATATTTCGCGTATATGTATTTTACAATGTTACCCAAATCTGTACACAACAGTATAGTTGTACAAACCATATCAACACTAATAGTATGTTCTTTATTCTACAAAAAGAGCAACCGTTCACAAATAAGAGGGTCAAGAGAGACATTCAAAGCTGCCGCTCCCAGCCTGGCGTACCTTGTTAATATACCTTGCTCTAGTTCAACGATCGGCAAAGCTTACTCATATGAGCAGTACGCTCAGCACACGCATTCTTACGCTCTTTCAATCAGTCGTTGTTCAGACCAGTGATGTTAACTGTAGGGAAAATTCCCTACATGTAGGGAAAATTCCCTACATGTAGGGAATTTTAGCGAAAATTATGTGCGTAGGGAAAAAGGACAGATTTTTTTAAATTCACTAAATGTATTGAATTTTCAAACAACCCTGGTTATGGAAAATTTTGGAGTCAAATTAGTCAAACTAAAAATTTTAACGATCAAATATTGTTTCCCAATTTGTCAAAGACGGCCAGATATTTTTCGGCACCACCACATTCTAATGCAGACTCTGAAAGAATATTTTCGAACAAAAAAGGAACAAATTTAGCCATGAAAATTTTACTTCAATTTGCATAATTCGCTCTTATTTACAAGACGAAGATATCAGCTGTGTAAATTTTCAATGTAAAGAACAACATTTTAAGAAAATGGCATACACTGAGTTGTATGAGCATAAATAATTAGTCTTAGTGTAATTTTTGTACCAATTTTTTTTAATGTGATGAAATAGTATCTCAGTGCAAAGCACAATTTTTTATGTTGTTATGTTTCCATATTTTAAATGGTATCTCAGTGCAAAGCACAATTTTTTATGTTGTTATGTTTCCATGATTTAAATGGTATCTCACTACAAAGCACAACCTTTTTTTTTGTTTTCATGTTCCAAATGAATTAAAAGAAGAATAAATAAATGTTATGGTTTTTACTTTTGCGACTTTTATTCACAAACAATTAAAAAAAACCTTGCTCAGAAAACATGTCGCTATGATTAGACAGGAGCTTTTGACAAAATATTGTTTTTTTTATTAAAACATGTAATAAACATTTGAAAAAAGGGGAAAAATAACTTTTTATTTCTAAAATGTCCACCATTTCGAGAGATTTTTGAATTTTACAAAAAGCTCGTGTCTAAGTATAGCTGATGTAATATCAATTATAGAATAGTTTCATTTTTTGTTGTAGGTAACGTGGTTGGCCCAAAATCTTGCAGGGAAATTGATATCAAAATTCTGATGAGGGCAGGTTGAAGGTCATCCCGCACTCGAATATGTAGAAATATAATTTTTATGATCTTTCCTCTTGAAAGATTACGATTAAATAAACAAAAACAAGTGAGTGAATATCTTTTTTCGTTCCTTCGTAATATCGAAGGAAGGATTCGCTCGAAAATCGGGCCGCTACCACTAAGCAACCCTACAAGGAGACTACCGGTCATATGACTAGTTATATAACCGGTATACGTAACCAACATATCGGTTATAATTCTAGTCAGATTTGTTCTAGCCGTGTGAAAAATCTGACTAGTCCTTTTGTGTACGTGTGACTTGATTTCGCGTACGTGTGATTTGATATCACCTTCTAACGCATGCACTCCGAAATCTTGGTAAACGTACAGCTGTCTCGCTTACTCACATGGAGTCTCGCACGTACCATTCAGTTACTTCTAACCGACAAACCGGTCAGACCTATCTGGTAGACATAGCGTACGTTTCGGTATGTCTACCGTATAAATCAGTTACTTGTAACCGACAAACCGGTCAGACCTATCTGGTAGACATAACGTACGATTCGGTATGTCTACCAGATAGGTCTAACCGGTTTGTCGGTTAGATATACTTGATAGTCATTACGTAAATATACATTAAAACTATTTGGACGATTAGTTTAAAAAAATGTATTTGGTTATCATAAAAAAGAAATACAAAGAGGAAAAGCGAGAAAGACACACAAAAAAAACACAAAATTTCTTCCGGCGCCTTTGGTTTTAGCCTCCAGCGTTCTTCTGTTGAATTAGCCATATCCATGCTTCGGAAAAGATCTATATAGAACAATCATAAAATAATAATTAAATTTAATACTATTTTTTAGTCAAGTAAAGATTTTATTACCTTCAAAACGTTCCACAAAAATTAATTCGTCAGCGGACGCTTGCCTGGCGTACCAGTTGAAGTCTTCGCGTGAACTACGACATTTTGTGCATAAAATCAGGTGGCACGCCACGTTTATATCGTTATCTCACTCTTTCATACAGAGAATATGGAAGGTACTAATTCAAATATATTCTTTCATTCCCACTTACTGGAAAAAATCCCAAAATGTGAAATGCAGATTTGTATGTGTTAGTGAGATTTGGGAAATTTTTATGCATGTGTTAGTTTTTCGACAAATTTTGAACTTTTTCTGAAGTTTCGGTTAGGCATTCCTTGTAGGGAAATAAACACATAGACACGTGGACACGTGGTACACGCAGTACAAAATTTTTCGGTCACGCAAATCTAGCACAATAGGTCCCACAAGGTGTTTTTAATAAGGTGATAGCACTACTGCAAAAACAAAATTCCCATGTATTTTGTTAGTGCTTTTGGGCATGCTGCTTGTCAAAATCAAATCAAAAGACAAGCAACACAAAAACAATTTTACCAACTTTTGATAATTAGCATGCCCATTCGCGAAAAGCCAAAAGAAAATCAGATGAAATCAAAAGAAAATCAGAAGAAAAAAGTTTAAGCAGCTGTGCTGCCACCACTACCTTATTAAATGTGCCTTGGTCCCATGATGCAATTATAAAGGTGAGATCTTCCTTGACAGCTTGTTTTTGACACTGTCTTATACAACGAGAACCAATGTTGTGTAGTACACTTTCAAAAGAAGGGGAAAAACGACGAAGTAAATTAAAAGTTTCAAATACAAATTAATAAATAGTGATTGTAGCAAAAGGTTTAAGGTTAGTTTATTATTTTGCGCATTTTATTTGATTTTTTATATTGATTATTTTTTATCTTTATATTTAAATATTTTATTCTAAAATGAATGCGACATTTAAAAATCAGCATCTTCAAAGTGATTTTCGCAAACCCGCGCACATTTGCTTAGCTCTACGCCACATACTTTGCTCCACACATCTCTGCGTTGCTCGTTTTGAGGGACGTGATAAAATTTAGCGCGATTTTGAAGTGCGCTGTGGCACAATGAGCAGCTAGAGCTTGGCCTTTTTTAAAATTTGCACAACGGTTTGAAAAATCTGATGTTTTTTGACAATTGAAATTACAGTGATACCAAATTTCAAAGTCAATATAACGATTAAAGGAAAGCAACATTTTTATTTGTATCGCCTATAGAAATGAATGCTGAAATTTTGTCCCCCTTTTTGTTTAAAAGCATTAAATACAACATTTTTTTCAGCGACGTTTCTATAAGACAGAATGTCAACCAATTTTTTCAGTTTTCTGTCAATGAAGAACTCACCTTTATAATTTCATCATGCCTTGGTCCCACACAAGGCACATTTAATAAGGTAGTGGTGGCAACACAGCTGCTTAAACTTTTTTCTTCTGATTTTCTTTTGATTTCTTCTGATTCTCTTTTGGCTTTTCGCGAATGGGCATCCTCATTGTCAAAAATTGGAAAAATTGTTTTTGTGTTGCTTGTCTTTTGATTTGATTTTGACAAGCAGGATGCCCAAAAGCACTAACAAAATACATGGGAATCGTAGTGCCATCACCTTATTAATACACCTTGGTCCCACACGTACCTCGGCTATACGAAGTTTTGTCGCTGGCTTCGTCAAACTTGAATTTCATTTCGAAGTTCATCTTCATTCTTTGTGGGATGTTCGACAAGGAACATCAATTGCAAGCTGTGCTGTGCTGATGAACACGAAACGGCGCGCCGCGGCGCACATCTGGGTAAACATGCCGAAAACCCGCGCATTACGGCTAATCTTAAAGTTACGGGCCTAACCTTTTTTTTTTATTTTTCGTAATCTACATGCATGTAGCAGTCAGAAAATGCATGTAAATTGGACCGAAACTGGCTGCTGTATAGCCGTTCAAAGTTGGGTGTTTTTATACTCAATTTCATTTTTTCGATGCAACTTTTTTGATGGTGATGCTGAAATGTCAATTAAATCGTTATTTTTAAATATAATCAAATAATTTTTGGTACGTATAATAATAATGTATTCCTACATTTAATTTGACATATAATTCTTTTCCATTGCACATTTTCTTGTAATTTCTCAAAGTTTGGGAAAAAACAACGATTTTTTTAGGAAAATGTTCTACTTTCGTGGTGTATAACTTTTATGGATAATCATGGATAATCGAAAATCTTTAGGGAAGGTAAGTAGGAACCTTCATAAAAAAAATGATACCCAACTTGTCTGCGGAAAGCTGCGGAATGGTTAGATTTTTGGACTTGTATTCACTTCTCTTAGTAAGAAAACAAATATATATGAACTAAAAACTTTTTAACGCGCGTATGGGTCGGTACGTTTATAGCACTTGATGCATATATATAGTATTAAAAATAATAATTAAAGTAAAAATAGATGTGATTTATCACCTGAATTTATAAATATGCTAAAAAAATATTTTGTATCAATTTTTTCGTCGGGTACGCAGGATGATTCTTGAAAAAGGCAATATATTTCAATAAAACTTTGTGTGGAATTTACGAGTGACCTAACTAAACTCTGACGTAAAAATGGGCATGGAACGCCCACTTTTAAGTAGGGTTGCCATATAAGCATACTTGGTTAAATTGGGAAAATTTATTATATTTATATACTTACCAACGTCATCTGCAGTTTTGTGGTTATTTAAACCGGTAAGTGGGCATGGTACTCCCCATTAACCCGTTATGAGCCGTATCAACCCGTATCAAATGGTTTTTGCTTAAATACGAATTACCCTACATGTATGTGTTTTTTGTGGGTGTTTTACGAAAGGAGGCAAAAAATAGGGGCGTGGCTACAATATAGAGTATTCATAAGTCAGTTTGGGTCGATTTAAATACTTTGGTTTTGTTTTTTACTAATGAAGATTTTAAAAGTGCCTAATTTCCGACTGTAGGGTGCCGTTGCGACGTACAGTAAATCAAATAAAATTATGGTGAACAAATCTCTGAAGAGTCCTGAAGCAGATGTCCAAATTTGACGTATTTATCTTTAACCGTATAGATACTACAGCATAAAATAGGCAATGCGCGGGTTTTTGGCATGTTTACCCCATTGTGCGGCGTATCGTTTGCAAATTCGAATATACAAGAGTGTGTGTCCGTGTGAAAATAAATGTGCATGTTGCGTGTGTATGCGCTGAGGTGAATGAAAACAATACGAGCAACTGCACAAGATAAAAAGCAAATTGAATTTCCATGGCTTTCGGTTCTGCTATGAATAATGAACAATGTGCATTCGCAAAGGCGTACAGTAGAGTGTGCGTTCCTATTGAAAAAAAAACCAAAACCATGAATTTCTGCTGTGCAATGTTGGCATTCATGTAGGCTACGTTGCCTTCTGGCCTAAGAAAATTCATACCGATAAATTTTTCAAATTCATGTATTAACATCAACATATTACTATTTATTATTATCATTTCCTTAAAATTTATATTATTTAGTAATTTTAGGTGTTCTTTAGTATTTTTGTTTTATTTTAATTTTTCGTTTTACTTGCAATTTGCTCTCTTAACCAAGTGCAATTTTTTCTAAGCAAAAGTAATCTAATATGAATTGCTCATGTTCGCAACAAGTAGACGGTTCTGAAAATCACATTTTGTATTAATCTACTTTGTTACGTTTGCAACACACAAAATTGTACAAAAGCTTTTTTATATTGAATGAGGGGTTTCCTTAAAAAACGTATGAAATGTGTTGTAAACGATTTTTGAAGCCAAAAAAATTAGTCGATTGGAGCTTTTAGTTTTAAACTACTGTTAAAATAGTTGAAATTTTTAAAAAATATAAACATTCCGTTTCTTTGTAAATCTCAAAGCTCATCTTTTAATAACTTTTTGCAGTTATGACAGTCAAATTTTTCAATAGTTTGCATCAATATGAAACCAGAGAAATAACGAAGGGAACCATCACTCATATGTTCATTTTTTATAATTCCTAAGGCATTTGAAGAATTCGCTTTCTCTGCACCAAATATATCCTTTGATAAGCAAAATTCTTCACCGAACTCTTGATTTATAGCATTTTGAGTTTCATTGTCAATTTCAAACAAACTGGTATTATTGTCAATTGTTATAAATGAACCTTCGTCAGTTGGTTCACAATTGAAGGTTCCTGCCTTAAATGCTATTATTTTCATTGAGATCATTATCGCAAGAATATGGTCAAACTCAAAAAGTGAAGGATTATTGTTTGTAACTCCTCTTTTTCTTACCAAATAAAAAAGATTTTCAAGCGGGTCTTGATTAAGTCTTGATAATAAAAGAAAATTGGATTTTTCCGCCCAGATATCTTGTGAAAGAGACAAAACGGAAGTAATTGATAAAACTATACCATTTCAACAGTATACAGTTTTAGGATACTGACAACATAGTTTTTCATTTCCTTCAAATAATTTTGGATATTGTTATTCTCACGAAGAGCTGATCGGAAAGGATTTTTATAAAAACGAACATGGCTATTCAAACAATCAAAAAGTCTGTTTATTTTTTCAATAAATATAGCTGTGGGCAAAGGTTATTCTTTGCAATCATTATAACAGCCATTTTCAACCAAAGATTTTATGGCTTGTTGAGTTGCGTATTTAACCTTCATTTTTTCAAATGAATTAGGTTGAATATGCTTTGTTGCCAATTTGCGACAAAGGCGGGTTGAATTGTTTTTATCCAATTCATATAATATATATAACCTGCAGTCGAAGTTTCATCATCAGCAAATTTGTTGAAGCGAAAACGATCGTCAACGAAAAAAGGTATACACACAAAAATAAGCGCGAACAAGTGAAATTGTGTTGTTGCTTTTGTTGGCTTTTTTGGTGGTTGATTATTTCATTGCGTGTGAAGGCAACGCACACAATTTTGCGAATATTTTCGACTAGCCAAAGTGCGTATGGGACCTGCTGCGCTGAAAGCAAGGCGCATAACAGCAGCAGTAACATCATCACAGCGCACAGTTGATGTGCGACTGACCACATCAACATAAAGCAAATTATGAAAGCTGACTTCGAATTGAAAAGTTTGCCGAAGTCATCGCGAATATTTTCGACTAGCCAAAGTGCGTATGGGACCTGCTGCGCTGAAAGTAGAGCTGGAAATACGATACTATCGATAGTTTTCATTTTGACTTCACTATCGATGGTTTTCGTTACTATCTATACTATCGGTTCGCTGCCATCTGTGTTTTCGATCAGGGCAACACGAGTGTTGCCGCTTTGGTAGAATTCTATCAAACTTGGTAGATTTATTTTTGAGTTTCAATTTTATGCAGATTGGTACATTTTATTCCAATTTGGTCGATTTCCGGAAAAAATTATGTGTCTTCTTCAATTCGTGAAAAAATTGTCAGATAACAAGTCTGACGAGATGTTTAGCATGACCGGTGCTATGGTGTTTTTGTCGTGCTGGATGCAGCAATTGCGTTGAAAACGTTGAATGTTTAAAAGCATACTTCAATATATTTCAATATACTTTATAATATTGTAATGATAAGACAGTCTGTCGCTGTGCAAAGCAACCCTGTCGCCACGCGCCGTGCCATAATTCTACCTGCAATGATGACCGCGATAATGGAAACTTTTAGTCCAACCTGGCAATGATGGTCGCGATCATCATGGAAACCTTTAGTCCACTCTGGAATGTGCGAGAACGATCTGCGCGATGGCCGGACAGGTATAAAAGGCAGCCGGGTACGGCACAGCGAGTCAGTCTGATTTTGATTAGTGAAGGTGCCACACGGAGTAATTAAGCAAATAATTAAGTGTAAAGACAGTGAAGTAAAAATCTGTGAAATAAAGTGATTGTTGGTTTATATTATTGACTGCATTTGAGAAACTAGGTTAGGTTAGGTTGCGGTGGCTGCCTCTATAAGAGACACACTCGGAGGCCTGAAAAGCCCATTGTGATACCACATATGTCACCCGTTTTTGAACTGTGTATGCAACACTGTTTTGCCAACATATGTTACAGCACACATTTCAAGCGGTTGGTGAAAGGGGGAGGGGACATACAGTTTAACGCCGAATCCGAACGGCGATTGGCAGTTTTTCGTTCACACTTGGAGGTTTTGCCATTGTCTGCCAAGAGCGCACTTGTGCGATTCTTGTAATTCTCATTCCCTTCATGTGGAAAGCGATAGAAGTAGACGAATGTTTCACCAGCGCGAGCCAGGAATCGAAACTGGAGCCTTCGGTATGAGAAGTCAGCGCGCTACCCGCTGGACTATCGAGGTCTAAGTGTGTTTTATTTTCAAATCACGCAATCCAGAGATACGTACTAGGCCACTAGAACTAGCATTCGTAACATTTGGTGTCGGAAGTGGGATTGTGGAATATTGAAAATAAACAAAAAAATAAATAACTAAATAAATAAAATTATAAAAGCACGGACATGGTTAAACTCGAGTTGCTGAAGGTAGACCAGCTGAAGAAGGAGCTGGCTGCCTGGAATTTGCCGACTGCTGGCGGAAGAGTGGAGTTGCAGCTGCGCTTGCGAGAGGCGTGTGAATCACGAGGCATCGATTGGGCTGCACACGAGTTCGGAACGCAGGAACAAGAGGCGTCGTTGCAATAAAAGGCATGTTCGAGACTTCCCATCGTGAAAATCGTGAAATGTCGGCGCAGATGGCAGCGAAAATGGAAACTTCGAATCAAGAGATGGCAGCGAAACTGGAAACTACGAATCTCGAAATTTCGGTGAAGGAAATTTCCAATAGGCTGAACGTGAAGGTTGAGCATCTCGAGACGCGAATGGACAATTGGGACAAACGAGTTGACGAAATGGGTGAATCCCTGAACAGACGAGTTGACAACCTGGATGAGTCCTTGAACAAACGAGTTGACAGTCTGGAAGATTCAATGCACAGAAAGACAGATGAACGGCTTCGAGAGGTACAGCCACGAGAATGTTTGCCACCGGTTCAGGACGGTTTTGCTGCCAGAACAGAAGTGCCTACTTATGATGGTGCTGCACCGTTCGATACATTTAAATTGCAATTCGACTTGGCTGCTTCGGAAAATCAGTGGACAGATATCAGGAAAGGTCGGAGGTTGGCACTGGCGCTGAAAGGTCCTGCGGCTGAGGTAATCAAATCAGTTCCAGAATGTTTAAGAAGTGATTACGGTGCCATCATGAGAGCGTTGGCAGCGAAGTATAGCGACGAGCACAACCATACGCTATACTACTGTGAGATGAAGAACCGCAACCAAAGAGCCAACGAGGCGCTGCAGACATATGCAGCAGACATTGAGCGGCTCGTACAGTTGTGCTACCCGTCCTTCGGCGCTGATGATCTCGAGAGGATGAAGATTGAGTCGTTTATTGAAGGTCTTCATGATCCAGAAACACTTCGCAGTGCGTTGATGATGGGCAAGCCGACATTTAAGGAGACGGTGACCAGCGCGATGACATATGAGGCGACATGGATTGGGAGCACTCGGTATGCACCTGCAAGGATACGCCAGATCCAGCCAGACAACGACATTACGATCCAGGCCATAAGCTCTGAGCCACCGGACAGGCCACGGGTGGTCTCCTCTAAAGTTGTTTGCTGGGTATGTTGCAAGCAGGGCCACATATCACGAGACTGCCGCCAACGAAAGAGGCGTTCCCGTTCTCGATCGCAATCGTCTGAAGCGAGGAATGCCGACAATCGAGGCTCAGCCAACAAGCGCAGGGCTGAGGACGGCGAGTCGTTAAACTAAAACGGGTCAGCCCAAAGGGGCGTGAGCTAATCCCCACAATCTGCCGCCCCACCGCCCTTGCCTTACAGCTGAAGCGACAGCCCAGCAGCTTGACAATTGAAGGAAGGATAGATGGAAAGTTGTTCGTGTTGACACTGGATACTGGAGCGTCATATTCGATCATAAAAAGGAAGCTGCTGAAGAACTGGGAACCGCTGCATGGCATACAGCTGCGGACTGCGACTGGCGAGCGCGCGCCGGTAAGAGGGAAAGTTACAAAAACGATTGCTATCGGCACCAGCAGCCTGGAACATGAGTTCATCGTCGCGGATATAATGGACGACGTGATTATCGGCGTGGATTTCATGATTAGGCACGGTTTTACGCTGGACCTGAAGGAAAATGTGCTGAGAATGTGCTGCACACCGGCTATGAGCGAAGCGTGGCGGTAAGGAAGGTTGTATCGTGTCTGAGGCGATTGTGTGGGCAAAGGTGGACGAGGACGATGGGACGAGTCGGCTGTGGGTTGTAGAAGCACCGAAACAAGGACACGACAACATCATCATCGGACGTACATTAGTGGAACCTAAGAATGGCAGAATACCAGTCAGAATACTGAACCCCCTGAATGCACCCAGATATGTCGGGAAAGATGAGGTAATTGGCGAGTGTAAGGAAGCTGTAGCAGTGGTCAATTGCGGGAGTAGCCCGCCTGGAGGTAGTAAGAAGAGTGGTTTTAACATGGACGTCATACCGCAAGAGAGCCTGTGGAGCAGCGAGTTGACGGCCAAGCAGGAACAAAAGGTGAGGTCTTTCCTGCAGCACTATGGGTCAATATTTGCGGCAGAAGCAGGCGGAAGAACAGCCATAGTGAAGCACAACATCGACACCGGAAGTGCAAAACCGATTCGCCAACCGCCAAGACGAGTTCCTCTGGCCAAGAGGGAAGAGGTTACAAATTTGATCGAAAACATGCATAAAGAAAAGGTCATAGAGCCTTCTTCGGGCCTCTGGTGCTCGCCGGTCGTGCTAGTCAAGAAAAAAGATGGCAGTACCCGGTTTTGTGTGGACTATCGGAAGCTCAATGATGTGACCATGAAGGACAGTTATCCACTACCTCGGATCAATGACACCCTGGACACACTGTCAGGCACGCAGTGGTTCTCCACGCTGACTTACGCAACGACAATTGGCAGGTGGAGCTCGCAGACAAGGACAAGGATAAAACGGCTTTCAGTGTTGGCGACGATTTGTGGCAGTTCACCGTCATGCCGTTTGGACTCTGCAATGCAGCAGCAACATTCGAGCGGCTAATGGAACGTGTGCTAAAAGAGCTGCATTGGCGGACGTGTCTGGTGTACCTCGACGACATAATCGTGATAGGTAAAAACTTCGACGACCACCTAAGAAAGCTAAAGGAGGTATTCGAGCGGATACGAGAAGCCGGGCTTAAACTCAACCCAAAGAAGTGCTCGCTGTTCCAAAAGGAGGTCAAGTATCTGGGTCATACGGTTTCCGCCCGCGGAGTACATACGGATGAAGGCAAAATCACGGCGGTGAAGGAGTGGCCCCGGCCACGCAATCTACACGAACTCCGCAGTTTCCTGGGCCTGTGGACATACTACCGCCGATTTGTCCCGGGATTCGCGAACATAGCCAGCAGCTTGCACGAACTGACGAAAAAGAGCCAAGCTTTCGAGTGAAACGAGGAGCAGGAACAGGCTTTTGCACGTCTGAAGGAAAAACTGTGCAGTGCTCCAATCCTGGCCTTCCCCGTGCCTGGGAGATGTTTGTGCTGGATACAGATGCAAGCGGGAATAGTATTGGCGGTGTGCTATCACAGATAATAGGCGGCCAGGAACAAGAGATGGCGTACAACAGTAGGGTTCTATCGAAACCGGAACGCAACTACTGTGTGACACGGAGAGAACTGCTGGCGGTATTGGACTGCGTAAAACACTTCCACAAATATCTGTATGGACAAAGGTTTCGCCTGCGCACAGATCATGCGGCATTGAGATGGCTCCTGAACTTTAAAGATCCTGAAGGGCAATTGGCGCGGTGGATCGAGCGACTGCAGAGCTACGACTACACGATAGAGCATCGCAAGGGCAGTAGCCATGGAAATGCCGATGCCTTGTCACGCCGTCCGTGCAAAGTCGAATGCAGGCAATGCTCGCGAGCCGAAAGCAAAAAACTGATAGTGGACGTCCGGTTGGTAAGCGTTATGCCAGAGGAAGGATGCGGATGCGTGAGGATGCGGATCTTGCAAACATCGTCGAAGGCAAGGAGCAAGGCGCACGTCCAGACTGGCAGGAGATGGCCGGTGAAAGCCCGATCGCTAAGGCTTACTGGGCACAGTGGAAAACTCTGCGGCTGAAAGAAGGATGCCTGTACCGCGAATGGGAGAGCGCGGATGGTCTGACCAGCAACTCCCTAATGGTAGTGCCGAAATGCAGAATCAACGAGGTCATCGAGGCATACCATAACGACTCCAGTGGAGGGCACCTGGGCATCACCAAAACCGTCGCTAAAATAAAGAGACGATTCTACTGGGTAGGATGTCAGGAGTCTGTAGCCGAGTGGATTAAGAGCTGCGACCGATGTTCAGCCGCGAAAGGGCCGACAAGAAAATCTCGAGGCCGCATGCAGCAGTACAACGTGGGAGCGCCCTTCGAGCGGATTGCTATGGACGTTGCCGGCCCATTCCCAACTAGCACTCAAGGCAACAAATATGTGCTGGTGGATGATTACTTCAGCAAATGGCTCGAAGTGTACCCTATTCCTAACCAGGAGGCCACTACGATCTCGGAAAAGCTGGTAAACAACTGGGTAGCCAGCTTCGGAGTTCCGTTGGAGTTGCACTCAGATCAAGGCCGGAATTTCGAGTCTGCGGTATTCTAGGAAGTGTGTGAGCTACTGGGTATAAAGAAAACGCGTACCACTCCTTTGCACCCACAGTCCGACGGCATGGTGGAACGCTTTAACCGGACACTGGAGAAATACCTGCGAAAGGTGGTAGGCAGGAATCAAAAGGATTGGGACACGCATATCCCCCTCTTCCTGATGGCGTATAGGTCAGCCCCGCACGACACGACATCACTCACTTCAGCCCGAGCAGTGTTCGGCACAGAGTTGCGGGCCCCCGCTGACTTGAAGTTCGTGGGTAGTCAGCACGACGGGAGGCGCTAAGACGGACTACGTGGTCAATAAGCGGGCGGAACTGGAGGAAATTCACCAGTTTATAAGAAGCCGCACCAAACTGGTCAGCGATAAGGCGAAAGCCAGATATGATTTACGGGCCAATTTAGCAGGGTTCCAAGAAAGCGATCTGCTAATGCTCTACAACCCGCAGCGGAGGAAAGGTTTGTCTCCGAAACTTCAAGCATCATGACCTTACGAAGTCGTGACTAGGATTAACGACGTAGTATACAGGATTCAACGTTGCAGCAATAAAGGCGCTAAGCTGAAGGTAGTCCATTTGGAGCGCCTGGCGCCTTATCACAGCGGAACCTCGGCACTTGTTCGGGACGAACAAGTCTAAGTGGTGGGCCGTGTAACGATAAGACAGTCTGTCGCTGTGCAAAGCAACCCTGTCGCTACGCGCCGTGCTATAATTCAATCTGGCAACGATGACCGCGATGATGGAAACTTTTAGTCCAACCTGGCAATGATGGCCGCGATAATGGAGACTTTTGGTCCAACCTGGCAATGATGGTCGCGATCATCATGGAAACCTTTAGTCCACTCCGGAATGTGCGAGAACGATCTGGGCGATGGCCGGACAGGTATAAAAGGCAGCCGGGTGCGGCGCAGCGAGTCAGTCTGATTTTGACTAGTGAAGGTGCCACACGGAGTAATTAAGCAAATAATTGAGTGTAAAGACAGTGAAGTGTAAATCTGTGAAATAAAGTGATTGTTGGTTTATTTTATTGACTGCATTTGAGAAACTAGGTCTGTTTTATTTTCAAATTACGCAATCCGGAGATACGTACTAGCCCTGGAACTAGCATTCGTAACAATATTTAAAAGAATTTTAAAATAAAACTTATTTTTGTCTGTGAAAGAGCTGTTTTGGTAGAATTTTTAATGTAAGTTTGGTGGAAAATATTTTTGGTTTTGGCAGCACTGGGTAACAGATCAAATTCAAATTGTTCGAAGTTCGGTTGCGTCGGCTCGCTGAGGTAAGTAAAATTGTTAATAATTAAATATTTTGGGAATATAACAATTCTTTTATATTTATTTTACATTATGTATGCTTAGGCTTCGTTGGCGGTTGGAATGGCAGGATGTAGCAAAGAAATTGTAACAGTTGATGATCGCAGTGAGGACGATATGCCCAGCAAAAAAAAAAGGTAGTTCAGAAGTATGGCAATTTTTTAAACAATAATGAGAAGTATACAAAATGCAATTTGTGCGGAAAGGACTACAAAACTAGTGGTAATACATCCAATTTACTAAACCATCTTAAGTGGGCGCACCCAACTCGTGAAAAATGTGGCTCCGTAGTCAAAATTGACTCTTTTTTTAATAAAGGGGAAGGCTACGATCATAATTCCGCCCGCAAAATTCAGTTGGACAACACTTTGATGTGGATCATCGCCACCAATATACAATCTTTTCAAATAGTTGAGGACAGCGGTTTCCGTGAATTTGTCAAGTGTCTTGATCGTCGGTATGTGCTACCAAGCAGAACAAGTCTACGAAATGTGCATATGAAAAATATGTACGACCAGGTTAAACAAAAACTGCAGATAATCTTAAACGGTGTGGACCATTGTGCCATTACAGCAGATTGCTGGACATCCAGAGCAAATGAAAATTATCTAACTGTAACTTGTCATTTTGTAATAAAATTAACGTTGAAGTCAGCTGTTTTGTCAACTCAAAAGCTCTTGACAGATACCAACCACTCAGCTGCAAATATTTCCGAGTCATTGCACAACGTATTATCTGAGTGGTTAGCTCTGCATAAAGTAACTGCAGTAGTAACAGACCAGTGACTACGTGACGCGAAAATGAGAGGAGAAATGATTTTCAGACCATTTTTTGCTTTTTCCAATCGACCGATAGTGTACGGTTTTTTTTACCCAAGCATTCGCACAGCACCGGTTACCAGTCAATTGCTTGCATCTTAAAGTGATAACTTTTCTTATTTTTTTGTAAATATAGCGTTGCGAACCACCTTGTTTTACTGGTCTAAGAAATTTTGATTGTAACCCGTACCAACAAAAAGCAGAAATAAATTATTTCATACGCTAAAGTCAGCAGATATTCGGTTGCGTTTTCCTTCAGTTCATGTCTCATTGAGTTTGCCGTTTCTAGTGTAGCAAAAAACAGTGATGGCAAGTTGAACTCTTTTCAAACGCAGAGGTGGAACTCAAGCAATTCAAACGTAAAGGCTTTGAGGGCAGTCAGGAAAAACTGAAGTAAAATCATATTAAAACATACTTGTGACGTTTTTCAGCAACAACAGTTTTTTGTAATCAATTTCCTATGAACGTACTACAGAATGGAAAAAAAAACAATTATTTTATTTGCAAATAAACTTCGAACGCACCAGCAGCCCTTGCCCTGACTTTTTTATGGCGAATTTGCTGTACGAACCCTAATCAACTCTGGGGCCTGGTTTGACCGAATTTGCGACTCTGGGGCCTGGTTTGACCGAATTAGCAACCGTGACTCCTCTCAGTTTCGCGTCATGTAGTCATTGTAACAGACAACGCTCGATCGATGGTGAAGGCCTGCGAGTTGTTGCAAAAAAGGCATCTCCCATGTTTTACTCATACAATAAATTTAGTTGTGCAAGATGCTTTGTAAATGTAAAGAACGTATTGGGGAAATGCAAACGCATTGTTGCGTTTTTCAAAAGTAGTACAATTGTAAACGAAAAATTCAAAAGAGAACAAAGTACTGAAAAACCGTACAGCTTGCTTCAAGAAGTTCCTACGCGGTGGAACAGCGCCTATTTTATGATTTCAAGAATTTTGTTAACCAAAGACGCAATTTCTAGAGTTCTTCTTAATACTCCGAAGGCTCCATTGCCACTTACGGCTGACGAAATACAGATATTAGAAGATTTAAATGAATTGTTTGCCCCATTTCACGACGCTACTGTGCAGACATCTGCAAACAATACCGTAACAATTTCGTTGATAATTCCTCTTTCATATGGTATATACCAAAGCTTACATGATCTCACAAATAAAATGAAAACCACAGAAGGATACTTGCACTTACTTGATTGAACGTTTAAAAATTCGAATTTTTCCTTATGAAAATCGTACAGTTACCAGAATGGAAAGAATCTTATATGCCAGATTTAAAAAAGAAGGTTTTCGATCTCCCTCAAATGCTGATTTGGCATCAAAAATTCTGGAGCACGAAATCGCTGATAGATGCAAAGTTTCGCTAACATCTGCAGCCATTGTAAAACCGACAACGTCACCGAATATACAGTCGCAGCCCGACCCACAACCACTTTTGAAATTTCTTCATAAGAAACTTGACGATAAGGTTAGATCAAAGAAAATAAACATACAGAATGCGCATGTCATACAACCAAAAATTTTGTATGGCGGGTTCTAACATTGGAACCCGCGCTCTGCTCGCACAGATCACGTATGTGGTGAGAGCGTTGCTTTACAAGCGAGAACGTAGTTTTATGTGTTGCGCTCTTTGGTTGCGCTCACTGCAGCGAGTGTGCGTTAGTACATTGTTGTGGCGCGAAATGATTGCAAGGTGAAGACGAACACTGTTGTTGTTGTTGTTGCGCTGGCGAAAAGCTGAAATTGTAAAACGATTTCTGATTCCGGGCCGGCTTTTGTTCTTCTTCTACAAGCCTGAACGGCGTCGCATATTGCTCCTGAACTTATTGAAGACAGTTGTGTGCGCAAAATCATAGAAAAGAAAATAAAATATGGTTGGCGTGACGACTTATGTGGTCGCTACAAACAAAGTTCCTGAAGAATTTATCAAAAAAGTAGACCTAATATTTGATTGCATGAATAGGGCAATCGGATAATTGCTTTAGATCGGCTTTACAATTGAATAATGAGTCGTACAAATTTATAAAGATTTTTTTAATTATTTGAAAGATGTTAAATGTATGGATGATTCAAGTTGTATTTTTAGAACTAAAATCTGTTTTTTAATCACTGATAAAATTAAGCAATAACCCACATAAATGTTTTATAACAAACACGTTTTTTAACCAAGATAAATTAGAAAATACTTTTGCAATTTTGGGACAAAATTCAAGTAGTCTCGGTCAAGTGTAACAACTAATTTCGAAGATACACAGGACTCTATGAATCAAAACCTACTACATGCTGAGACAGACGAAACTGTCTTTTTATTATTTTATTTCAGCAGTAATTACAACAATTATTACAACAAATTATTTTGTAGATAAAAACTTCGACAATCGAGTAAAAATTAACATAGATAATAATTGTGGCATATGTTTCAAAAAACTAAGAAGTGATAACCTTTTCACTGCGCTAAGTGAAACATTTTCCATAAAAATTATCAATTGGTTACAGACATTTGCTACCTATTTGCTCCTTCGGATTTCCTGGTGAATGCTGTGACAGTAAATAAAAAAAAGGAAGTTCCAAACGATGCAAAACATAAACAATTAAAAAGAACAAAAGAAGAGCTGTTTACATTTTTCTCGAGCTGTGTACACATAAAAACTACAACAACAACAAACAATGGCGTCGTTGAAACGACGATCATTGCGCTGGCTGGTGTTGCTGTGAGAAATTTGCACAAAAAATTACACAGCCACACAAAAAAAAAAAAAAAATTTTGGCCTGGAGGTCTGACTATGTATACCATATGTTTTTGGGGTCGCTGAATCCAAATCCGAGGTCAATTTTACCCCAGCACGTCACGTTTTTGACATAACCTCAAAAAACACTTTCAAATCCACTAAAATCATATAAAAAAAATTTTTCTAGCCTGGGGGTCGGACTATGCATACTATATGTTTTCGGGGTCGCTGAATCCAAATCCGAGGTCAATTTTACCCCAGCACGTCACGTTTTTGACATAACCTCAAAAAACACTTCAACATTCACTAAAACCATATAAAAAAAGTAAACCATGTATAAATATAAATATGTAAAGTATGTATATAAATAAATATGTAAATGAATAAATAAATATAAATTAACAAATATGTGTATAAATCAATGAATAAATAACGGGCATGCTCCGTTGCCCGCCGTCACCGCGAGGAGGTGCCCTGGATGCAGACGCACGGGAGAGTATACCGAAATAAATCTGGAAATTCCAGAACTTAATATTATTTAATTTATTCATTGATTTATACACATATGTATGTGTTTATACACATTTATACACATATGTATGTGTTTATACACATACATATGTGTATAAATCTGGAAATTCCAGAACTTAATATTATTTAATTTATTCATTGATTTATACACATATGTATGTGTTTATACACATTTATACACATATGTATGTGTTTATACACATACATATGTGTATAAATCAATGAATAAATTAAATAATATTAAGTTCTGGAATTTCCAGATTTATTTCGGTATACTCTCCCGTGCGTCTGCATCCAGGGCACCTCCTCGCGGTGACGGCGGGCAACGGAGCATGCCCGTTATTTATTCATTGATTTATACACATATTTGTTAATTTATATTTATTTATTCATTTACATATTTATTTATATACATACTTTACATATTTATATTTATACATGGTTTACTTTTTTTATATGGTTTTAGTGAATGTTGAAGCGTTTTTTGAGGTTATGTCAAAAACGTGACGTGCTGGGGTAAAATTGACCTCGGATTTGGATTCAGCGACCCCAAAAACATATGGTATACATAGTCAGACCCCCAGGCCAAAATTTTTTTTTTTTTTTGTGTGGCTGTGTTATTGAGTGACCAAAACAACCACCAACGCACAGTGTTCCGAAGTGGGACAAAAATAGAAAAATTGTATGTCACCGATTTCAAAGAAATTGCTGTCATTTGAAAGATAATACTTTCATTAAGCAAGATCTTAAATTATTTCTTAATCGGGTAAATTTTGAGAAAGTTATAGCATTTACAAGTTGACCAAATTCTAGAAAAATTGTTTTATGATAAAGTGCAGTTTTGAGCGTCAACAATTGAAAACGTAACCAAAACACTGTTTTCGCTTCAATCGGAGAAAATGTTACTGCTATGCACTTATAAGAGTCCAAAACATCATTTCAGGAGCTATTTTGAAAAAAAGTTAAATAAAAACGGGGTTGTACGTTATTTAAAAAACACATTTTTTTTTACTAAAAGCTATAAAAACTATATATTTTTGTAGATCGCAAATGTCGAATTGCGCATTATTACACCTACTTTTTTACGCAGTCCTATAGAATGGACTTTCTTCTTTTGGATCAATAAAAAAAATTCTGCGATTTCCTGCGATCTTGGAAAAAATAGAATTTTTGTAAACTACTCTAATTAAAAAAATTGGATTTTTGTACCCTACATTGAGGTGCCCACCGGTACATTCACTGTGGTACGGAGCTTGTAACGGCCAGAAAGTGATGTAACTGGAAAGAAAAAGTATAGTAGCACTGTCGCTATTTAAAATGGGCATGGTCCGCTCACTAAAGGCAGAGTTGCCATACGGAAGTCTTTCATAAAATATGAAAATGTCTATATTAACAAATCCAATGTCTCAATTTATTAATGTTCTATATAAAAATGGGTTTGGCTTACCCGTTTAACCCGTTTAGAGCCATATTATCCTATTTTTCCCATTGCTACAAAATTTTTTGCTAAAGTGTGATTTAATGCTCATATTTTTTGGAGAATATGGAAAAGTTGAGGAAGGCAATTTTGTTGAAATTACTTTGCATTATTTACACTTGTTTACAATAAAGAAGAAAACTATGGGAGAAAACTATTTGTATAATAGTTTTATTTCAATTGAACTGTTTGTGTGGGATTAAAAACATCATATTTGATGATAGTGAAACTGAATAAACTGAACGGTTTGAAAAATTGCAGTTATTTTCTTTCATCCTCGACATTTTATCAAAGCATTGCATCTTCATAGCTGTGTCATCTCTATGTGAAGCTCTGGAAATAAAACCAAAAATGGTTTCTTTCAAGCAACTTCATCACCCTCTTTCCGCCCTTTGAAGGTCGAATTTTGAAAAACGCTGAAATACGTATTTAGTTATTTTTGTTTTTGTTGAAACACAATGTCCGTCTATATAAGCTTCACCACCCCGTTTGCGGCCTTTCAAGGTCGAATTTTTTAAAATCGTTCCTTTTTAAAGGTTGACTTTTTAAAATACAACTATTGACCAAATTTCATCATTATAGCTACAGCGGTTTGGGCTCGGTGGTGATAGCATACTTGGTTATATATATTCGATTTTTTTTAAAGCTATATATTTTTTGGAAAACAAACATCATTTTTTAAGTCAGTAGCCCCAAATAATTCAGATTGCAAATTTTCAGCGAATTTAGAGCACTCCTTCTATTTTTGTCCCAATTTTGTATGGAGTCGAAACACTGTGCAACGCCTCAAAATACACAGGAGAAGCGGTACTTTCACTTCATGTGTGTTTGTTGTAGCGCGTGCTTCAGTTCGCACAGTCAATGAGCGTAAACTGAAGCGCTTGCTCTCCTGCTGGCACCACTCTTTCCCTTTTGTGGCTTCCCCCCGCTCTATGAAGCTCGCAAACAAAAATTTGAATTTTTGAGCTCAGATGCGCCTTCTATACACTTCATATTCTTTGGTTAGATCAAACAGAGCAGATGCTATCATTATAACTCGGCAGTATCTAGATTGACCAAATGCATCGCAGCGCTGTGACCCTATGGAATATTGGAGAGTAAGCATATCTTTGCCATTGTCTTTTGATCAAATTAAATTCACTTTTAATGAATATACCTATACCTTTTAGAGCAACGAAAATGATTGGAAACAAAAAGCAGACTGTGTAGCGCGGTATTTGTGTGTACCAGCCACATCGACAGAAGCTGAAAGAACGTTCAGTAAAGCTGGACTAATTATATCAGATAGAAGGGCTTCCTTGAAGCCAAAAAACGTTGATATGTTGCTGTCTTTAAAATCCAACAGATGGGTTGTGGATTATCTCAGTCATGATTAATATATAAGATTTATTTTGTTATTTGTTCTCTCCCGTAAAAAACATGAAATGTAAATTTATTTATTGTATTACATATTATATTTTTTTGTCATAAATTAAAAAATTGTTGAAATTTATAAGTGAACTTTTAATCTTTTAAATTAGTTTAGTTTTTTGCTGCGATAGTATCGAAAGTTTTTTTCCAAACTATCAAAATTATCTGATGCTATTAGATAGTAGTGCGACTGAGCACATCAACATAAAGCAAAATATGAAAGCTGACTTCGAATTGAGAAGTTTGCCGAAGTCATCGCGAATATGTTCGAATAGCCGAAGTGCGTATGGGACCTACTGCGCTGGTACGCAAATTTGAGCGAGTTGACACCTCTATGTGTTTATTTGCTTAGTGGCTGTGCTGATGAGCACGAAACGGCGCGCCGCGGCGTATCGTTTGCAAATTCGAATATGCAAGGGTGTGTGTCCGTGTGAAAATAAATGTGCGTGTTGCTTGTGTATGCGCTGAGGCGAATGAAAACAATACGAGCAACTGCACAAGATGAAAAGCAAATTGAATTTCCATGGCTTTCGGTTCTGCTATGAATAATGAACCATGTGAATTCGCAAAGGCATACAGTAGAGTGTGCGTTCCTATTGATAAAAAATCAAAACCATGAATTTCTGCTGTGCAATGTTGGCATTCATGTAGGCTACGTTGCCTTCTGGCCTAATAAAATTCATACCGATAAATTTTTCAAATTCATATATTAACAGCAACATATTTATTATTATCATTTCCTTGAATTTCCTTGAATCAATCACAAATACAGACAACTCTGCAAAGAAAGTATCTAACACAAAGCATCTATGTGGATTGTAAACACAGGATATTAGGACCTTCGAAGTGCCATCAGATACTTCGGCAATTATGTACTCAGTATCAGAATTACTTGATTTTATCAATGGCCTGAGACCGATTCTGTACACTTGATAAATTCACCATATTGACTATTTGTCAAGTTTTTATTATTTGTCAAGAATCGGTATTCTATCCCAAAAATAAAAGCTCTTTTCTTGATAAATTGTCAAAAGTTTGAATGGTATTGACAACAGCATACAAATTGAAATTTTGCCTATTGAAAATGGAAGAATTGTGCATGTTTACACTTTTACATCAGAGAAAATAAAAAAAAAATGCCGTTACCTCCCACGAATTATTTTTTGTATGCGAAAAGCGCCTATTGTGATGAAACTATTGAAAAAAACGCACGAACTTATTTCCAGCCCAGCCAGGATTCGATCCCAGGGCGCTTGGTATGAGAAGCCAGCGCGTACCCGCTGGGCTATCAAGGCCGGTTTTTTTTTGCAAAACTTACTTTACTTAAACTGTTTGTCTTATTTTTTGACAATTTAACAACTGTCGCATATTCACCTTATGTTGAATTAAATGAGCTTTTTACTTTATCAATGTTGGATCAGAATACGAGCAAAGCTTTTGCTTGATAAAAATCTTGACAAAATTTCTTGATAAAAAATTTGTCAAGAATGCACAGAATCAGGCTGTTAGTGGTTTTTTGTAATATATTGCTACTCCTCCTCCTTTTCTGTGTTTGCGATCATTTCGAATAATGTTGTAATTATTGATTGAGTAGTAAAAATCAGGAATATCGTCACTGAACCAAGTCTCAGAGACACAGATAATATCAATATGTGTCCCTTCAAACGTGCTCCTCACATAATCAAGTTTCTCGGTGTTTAAACTCCGTGCATTAAAGTGGACTATGTTTAGGCCAGCAGATTGCTTGCAAAGAATATCAATAACCAATTTTTGGTAATTTTATGTGTTCTTTAGAATTTTTATTTTATTCTTATTTTTCGTTTTACTTGCAATTTGCTCTCTCAACCAAGTGCAATTTTTTCTTAGCAAAATTATTAAAAAGTAATCTAATATAAATTGCTCATGTTCCCAACAAGTAGACGGTTCTGAAAATCACATTTTGTATTAATCTACTTTGTTACGTTTGCAACACACAAATTGTACAAAAACTTTTTTATATTGGAGGAATGAGGGTTTTCCTTAAAAAACGTATGAAATGTGTTGTAAACATTTTTAAAATTAAATTAATTGGAGCTTTTAGTTTTAAACTACTATTAAAATAGTTGAAATTTTTTTAAAATATAAACATTTCGTTTCTTTGTAAATTACAAAGCTCATCTTTTATTAGCTTTTTGCAGTTATAATAGCCAAATTTTTCAATAGTTTTCATCAATATGAACCCAGAAAAATAACGAAGGGAGCCATCATTCATATGTTCATGTCTTATAATGCCTCAGGCATTTCAAGATTTCGCTATCTCTGCATCAGATATATCCTTTGATAAGCAAAATTACAGTCTGCTGTTACAGTCGTGTCTGAGTATAGTGAACACCCTATATAGTGAACACCTCGATAGAGTGAACACGCAAATTTTTACATGGAGTACCCTATATAGTGAACAATCGAAAACCTCTAATTAGCGAACAAAATTTGGAAAGAAATTTCAAGCAAAAAAGCAGCAAAAAACACAAGAAGGAATCAAAAATGAAAGAGAAGAGATATTTGCTGTTGATTGTTACAAAATAAGCTGTTCCTTGACCTTAGTGGTTATGTTTTTTGTCGAATGCAAACCGATTGTGGTTGAAAGTGGACTTGTTTATGTGTACGCAAGAAGCAAAGGTCTATTCGATAGTTCGTACAATAAGCATACATTTGTTTTCCTACTAATTAATTTTAATTATCTCTTGAATTTATACACACAAAGTGTATTTTGAGCAAATAAAACAAGTTTTTGAACAAAAATTTTAACCTTGATAGAGTGCGCAACTTCAATACTGTGAACAGGCCTTGCAATAAACTATCCATTTATTTCTGAAATATTCATTTTTCGGAAATTTAAAAAGCCGAACTTTAAGGGACCCGAAATCATTCCTATAGCTCCTTTGACAGGGAAAAATAGCGCATTTTTGTTATTTTTACGCTTTTTGCCGCAATCATTTATATTCATGATAAAAACTTGATGACGTTAATACAAGTAAAATCAGGTCAGGGGACTCAACCATTTCGCTTAAATTTTTAAATTTACTATGATACTATATGTTTATATTTTTGTATTTTGATTAGTGTACCAAGTAAATTGTAAAGGTTCAGAAAATGCGCGCCCTATCGAGCTGCGTATTTTACAAACAGAGATCATTTCGTACTTTTATTTATTCTATTACAAAAATCAATTTATTTCATAGGTTTATGTTAGTAATCTAGTAGGTATTTATTGCTTCAGTAAGTGTAAAAAAAGGTAGATCCCAAATATAGTTCACTAAGGCTGTACGATTTTTTTTATTTCTTACTAAGCCAAATGGCATGATGCCCAAAAACCACTTTTTCGAACAATATTTAAAAAAATGACTTTTGATTATTCATTATATAGGCTGAAACAGTAATAAAATGAAAAATAATGATTTTTAAAGTTACAAACAAAAAAGAAGTACCGAAAAAAAATAAAAACGTTTTCAAATCGGTTAACGCAAGGCATACGAAAACACGCGGGGATTCTACGGTTTCCGTGGCGCCGCCATTTGATGATGTTTTTAGATAGATTGACCAAAAATAAATCGAAAATGATGAATAAAATTTTTCGATATCTCGCTTCGTTTTCGAGATATCGAGGTTCAAAGTTAAATTCGCAACGAATATGAACGAATATTCAAATCCTTTCATAGCAAAAGATCGTTCTTAACCCTGCTGTCATAACGTTATTTTTTACCCCTGAAATCATAACGATACGTCTGGGAGACGTATAAAGATTTACGATCTTAAACCGATATTTAAAGGTACGATATCAGCAAATATTTCACTTACGTCAGAAATATGTATATTTCTCTGTAAAATAAAAGTCATAGTTGCTAATTATATAACTGAGATAACTGACAATTTGAATTTGCTGCGAGAACAATTGTGGAAGAGAGCGCAAAACGTAAAAAGAGCATACGTCTCGCAGACGTTCATTATGACAGTAGGGTTAAGCAAAACCTTCATAATTCTGTGATATCGTTCGAGTAAGATTGCATATAACGGTAAATCTACAGTTATATACATTGAATTCATATTCGTTGCGAATTTAACTTTGAACCTCGATATCTCGAAAACGAAGCGAGATATCGAAAAATTGTATTCCTCATTTTCGACTTATTTTCGGTCAATCTATATAAAAACATCATCAAATGGCGGCGCCACGGAAACCGTAGACGTGCCAAACACGCAACCAGACATACCAGACATTTTTCTTAAACAATTTGTTTAAAAATAAATCATTCATAAAATGCATTTTAAATTACTTTTGTTAACTTTTAAATTAAGTTATGAGCACTAGTATTCACAGTAAGTACGTACCCTCATGCATTCATCTTGTTACTCTTGGATAAGTTTTATTCAAAAAAACTCAATTTTTTAATTTTCAATGTCTTGTGAAAACAAATACTTAGGTTCAAACGCAATTTTGAAGTTGCAGAAATAATATATTTAACCTCCAGTATTAGCAGCATAACGATATATACATGAGTTAATTAAATATTTTATTTTTGTCGTACGGTGCAATATGTTATATCTTTGTTTTATAATGAGAAATATAAAATTTTAATTAAAGTTAGAAGAACGAAATTCGGGGATGTGGTAATAATTTAATTAATAATTGATTGGCAATAAGGCCTAGCTTCCCGCAACCACCCGTGTTGTGCGTGTGAATTTTGTACGCGTGTAGAAGGGACATACAGTTTTATGCCGGTTCCGAACGGCAGGTTGGGAGCTTTTTCATAGGCAATTTTTACTCTCAGAGGTTTGCCACCGAAAGAGAAAACGAGATTCCGGTTTTTTTTTTTTTTTTTTTTTTAGGTGTTACTACATGCAGAATTCGAACTTGCGTCGCTCTGCATGTGACTCGCTGAACCGCGCACTAACCAACTGAGCCACGGCGGTGTCGAGGATGTGGTAGTGTACCTATTATTCCTTAAGATATATTTTTTTCCAAACAAAATATTGGAAATTTTCAAGGATATTCAAGGATAAAGTTTTAAAAGGACATTTTCAATACCTCTTCGTCCTTTTACACCAAACAAATTATTTTTTTAAGATTCTAAGGATTTTTCTCTTTCATTTGATACCCATATTGTTATTCTACAATGCGCTCAATTTGTAAAATAATTTTTTGAAATAAACATGTCCTTCAAATTTCAAAGTCCTTTTAAAAAAAATCCTGACGTCATAGAGAAAAACTAAAAACGCAGTTTTACTTCCTTTGGCCCCTAGTTTTGCGAGTATACCGATTTTTTCGTGTGTTTTGGAATTTTTTGATTTTTGTCGCACGGTGTTTTCGTTCAATCTATCTAAAAACATCAAAATGGTGGCGCCAGGGAAACCGTAGACGTGCAACCAGACAGCGCAACCAGTGTTGCCGTTTTGGTCCAATTGGACCAAAATTGGTAGCTTCGTTTCCTAAATTAAGGCTTTGGTAGGTTGGTTGGTTTGTTGTGATTTTCAAGGAATTTTGGTAGGCAACACACTGCATTCATTTTCTATTAATTTTTGTATGATTCTAAAATCTCTGCTTTCGAATGCGTTTATGTGCCAACCCAGTATATGAGGAAGGATATAAAAAAGAAGGGGAGGAAGGGAGCGGACATACAAGGTAAAGTCTCTGATTGCGTTCAACCTGGCGAACGCCAGAACGATCCTTGTCCCTGTCCAATCCAAGCTGATGCACAGCCTCCGCGCGGCCCTTCTGGATAGCTATTTGGCATCCGCTGAATAGTGAACTAATGTGTGCAGCGAGTCCTATCCCCAGGACTTAAAATTTGGGTTGTGCGCAGGGTTTGGTGCCCGCCACGGAAAACCAAATACCAATGAAAGCCAAAAAGCAAGCCTCGGAAGGAACCCACAATGTTGACGACCACAGCAAACGATTCAAGGACCATGATTTGAGGATATGCACCTGGAATGTCCGGACCCTCTATAGGGAAGGTGCCTCTATCCAACTGGCGGAAGCCCTCACGAAATGTAAGGCTGACATCACCGCCATCCAGGAAATGCGATGGACAGGACAAGGTTGCTCCAAGCGAGCAGACTGCGATATCTACTACAGCTGCCATGCGGAGAAGCGCGAATTTGGCTGCGGATTTGTGGCCAGCAAGAGACTTCGCCACCACGTCTCTCGGTTCACTCCGGTGAACGAACGGCTGGCTTCGATCCGCATCAAAGCTAAATACTTTAGCATCAGCCTGATTTGCGCGCACGCCCCGACGGAAGAGAAGGACGATGCGACCAAGGATGCCTTCTATGCGAAGCTCGAGGACGTCTACGACAGGTGCCCGGCCCATGACGTCAAAATTATCCTCGGGGACTTCAACGCAAAGGTCGGGCGAGAAGGTCTCTTTGGCCCCACAGTCGGGCAGTTCAGCCTCCATGGGACCACTTCGAACAACGGTCTGAGGCTGATCGATTTCGCCGCGGCACGAAACATGGTAGTTAGTAGCACCAGATTCCAGCACCTCGATATCCACAAGGCCACCTGGTTATCCCCCGATCAATCCACCCGCAACCAGATTGATCACATTGTGATTGATGGAAGGCATGCTTCTAGCATTCTAGATGTGCGCACGTACCGAGGACCCAACATCGACTCGGACCACTACCTTGTTGCAGCCAAGGTACGCATGCGTCTTTGCGCAGCGAAGACCGCACAACCTAGTTTGCGAAGAAAGCTGGACATCAGTAAGCTGCGCTCACAAGGGGTAGCCGAAGCCTACTCCGCTCAACTCTCCAACCAGCTCGGTCGCTCCCCTCTCCACCTGATGACATCGGCGGATTATGGGCTCATTTATCCCACTCTATGCACGCCGCCGCAGAAAATGTCCTTGGTTTTCGACGCCCACCACCAAAAAACCAATGGTACGATGAAGAGTGTCGCGCAGCCACTGCAGTGAAGAATGCTGCATACAAGAAGACCCTGCAGTCGGCCGCCACGCGAGCCATGACAGAAAAATACCGGGAGGAGAGGAAGAAAGAGAGGTGCCTTTTTAGACGCAAGAAACGGGAGCAAGAAAGGCGCGAGCGTGAGGAAATCGAGGAGTGCAGGAGCAGGAATGACGCCCGAAAATTCTTCCAAAAAGTTAAGCGTCTTACGGAAGGATTTAAGCCTGGGGCATCTTCTTGCAGAGACGAAAACGGGGATCTGGTTACGGATGCGCAGGGTGTGCTGAGGTTGTGGAAGGAGCACTTCACCAAGCTGCTCGCAGGCGACGAAGGGAACAATTCCGCCAGTGGTGAAGATGTCCAGATGGCACCAATCGACGACGACGGTGTGGATGTGCCACCACCCAGCCATGACGAGGTCCGGGTCGCTATCCAGCGACTCAAGAACAACAAAGCTGCAGGGCCGGATGGGCTACCAGCTGAATTGTTCAAGGCCGGCGGCGGTGAGCTGATTGGGTGCATGCATCAGCTCATTTGCAAAATATGGCTGGAGGAACGAATGCCCAACGATTGGAACCTCAGTGCCCTTTGTCCTGTGCTGAAGAAAGGCGACCCAACAATATGCGCCAACTACAGGGGTATCAGCCTACTTCCCATTGCATACAAGGTCCTGACGAGCGTATTATGTGAAAGACTAAAGCCACTCGCCAAGGCGCTGATTGGACCTTATCAGTGCGGCTTTAGACCTGGTAAGTCCACCATCGACCAGATATTCACTCTACGCCAAATCCTGGAGAAGACCCATGAGAACCAAATCGATACACACCATCTCTTCATCGATTACAAGGCAGCATTAGATAGCCCGATAAGGGATCGCCTATATGCCGCATTGTCTGAACTTGGTATCCCTGCAAAGCTCGTTAGACTTTGCAGAGCGACGTTGAGCAATACGCGCAGCTCCGTCAAGGTTGGAAGTGACCTCTCCGACCCCTTTGATACCGTTCGAGGTTTCAGACAGGGCGATCCTTTGTCCTGCGACCTCTTCAACTTCACCATGGAGAGTGTTCTGCGCAAGGCCGGTGTACATCGTAATGGCACAATTTTCAACAAAAGTGTCCAGCTCCTTGCTTACGCTGATGATATTGATGTCATCGGACGTAACAAGCGAGATGTCACCGCTGCCTTTGCGGCTATCGAAAGAGAATCTGCCAAAATGGGTCTGGTGGTAAATGGTTCGGACGGATGCCGAATTTAGCTCCATGTGGGCTAAATTCAATATCCAGTCGCACATTCTGCACTTTTGCTTCCTATATAGAAGCCCAAATTCAGGGAGAGATTTTACTTATAACAAGTTTGATCTTCTCTCTGATTCTATTTCTCAGATTCTGGAATCGTATCCGAATAGTGAAATTGTAGTTGCTGGTGATTTCAATATTCATAATTCCAATTGGCTACGCCATTCCAGCCACACAACTCCTGAAGGCTTATTTGTCGAGCTCTTTGCCGAGTCTAATAACTTGACTCAATTAGTGCATGAACCAACGCATATCCCCTGCGTAGCGGGGCAAGCTCTCAATACTCTAGACCTTTTTCTCACTTCACATCATGAAAAATACGATGTTGAAATGCACGCACCTCTTGGAAACTCAGACCATTGTACGATTTTGGCGTCTTTCCCATACTCTTCTATCCGCAATGCTTCGCTCTTAGCCCCGAAGCGCCTAGTGTGGATGTATGAGAAAGCTAACTGGAGTGGACTTAATGAGTTTTTCGCCCACTTCAATTGGAAATTGTGTTTTCTTGATAAAAACATAAATGCCGTAGCCAAAATGGTTGAAGAAATAATATTATTGGGAATGCGGTCCTTCATCCCCAATAAGCAAATTTGCATTAAACCTAAGGACAATATTTGGTTTAATGAGACATGCAGAATTGCTGTCAGGTCTAAAGAGGAAGCTTTCAGAGCATGGCAGGCAAATAAAAATGCCACCACTGAACAGCTGCGTAAACAGGCTAGAAATCGATGCAATGCCATCCTAAGGTGCCAAAAGTTTCTGCACGAACAGCGCCAAAGGAAAAAAGTTCTTCAATGCCAGCGTGGTAGTAAGAACTTCTGGTCATTCGTTAAGAAGGTGAAGAATCAAACATCATCTTCAATTCCAACTCTTCTTAACAATGATCAGATCATCACTCACTCGGTTGATAAAGCTAATTTGTTGGCTAAAATTTTCGCAGAGAATTCCTCCCTGCCCCCCAGCGATCAACCACTACCCGTAGTCGAAAACGTATCTTGCTCTATGCCAGAAATTCATTTTCGAACACGGGTAGTTAAAAGAGTGGTTGCAAATCTCGATGTAAATAAGGCTTCAGGGCCGGACGGCATTCCAGCCCTTGTTTTGCAAAAGTGCGCTACCTCACTGGCTTGTCCGTTACGCAAACTTTTCAACATGTCATACACCACAGGTGTATTTCCGACATGTTGGAAGGTAGCAAATGTTCAACCAGTTCCTAAAAAAGGCAAGACTACTGACCCTGCGAACTACCGACCTATAGCAATCTGTTCGGTGCTTTCCAAAGTAATGGAAAGCATTGTAAACTTCAACCTTGTGAAATATCTGGAGCACAATAGACTGCTAAGTGACCGCCAATACGGCTTCCGAAGACAACGATCGACGGGAGACCTTATGGCGGTCCTCACCGAGAAATGGAACCATAGCATTCTAAACCTCGGTGAAAGCAAGGTTGTTGCATTGGATATTTCCAAGGCCTTTGACCGGGTGTGGCATAAAGCACTCGTGTCAAAATTGATTGCCTATGGTGTCGGTAGTACCTTCTCTCGTTGGATTACGAGCTTCCTCTATGATCGCTCTATTCGTGTTGTAGTAGACGGCATAGCCTCGGAAAAGCATTCCCTTAGCGCGGGAGTGCCGCAGGGTTCGGTCCTTTCTCCAACCCTCTTCCTGATCTTCATCAACGACCTGTTGTCGTCGACGAAGAATCCCATCTACTCGTTTGCGGATGACAGCACCATTTGTCATTCATACTCTTTCACAAAGCGTCCAAGCTCTGTGGAGATTGAGAGAGAACGGCGCCGTATGAATGACACACTTAATAGCGACCTACAAACAATCTCCAAGTGGGGTCAAGCGAACAGGGTCGATTTTAATCCCCGCAAGACCCAATGTTGCCTGTTATCCCACAAGCGAGTCTCCCCACATCCCAACTCATCCCTGGTTATGGGTGGTGTGGGTATTGCGGAATCGGCAGCTCTTGATGTTCTGGGCATGTCCATTAAGAACGATCTTCGTTGGAACGATCATATTTTTGGCGTGTCGAAAGAAGCAGCCAAGTGCCTCGGCTTCCTAAAGCGGTGCAAAAAATATTTCACTCCGTCTGATCTCCGCATTATTTACACCACCTATATCCGACCTAAAATGGAGTTTAACTCGCACCTCTGGGCGGGGGCTTCAAAAGCCCATTTGGAGCTCCTCGATCGGGTGCAAAACCGTGCGATTAAACTTATAGGGGACAGTAGGGCATCCAGCTCTATTGACTCCTTGGAACATCGTCGAAACGTGGCATGTGTGGTGTTATTTTACCGATACTTTTTCGGTAACTGCTCAGTGGAGATGAGCAGCTTGATGCCATCACTCCGGGTATTCCCCCGGGCAACCCGTTTGAACACTGGCGCCCATGCATTCTACGTCGAAACGATGTTCCAGCGCACTACGCACTACAGGGAAAGTTCATTTCTGGCCCGTACAGCGCGGTTGTGGAATGGTCTCCCTGCGGATATTTTCCCCAGCACTTATGATCTCGATGGGTTCAAGGCAAGAGTCCATAACCACTTCACTCATAACCCTATCTCCTAACCTTTATATCCTTCCTGAACCAACGCAATGCTTCGCATTAATAGGGGTCATCCCCTGCGCGTTTGTTCCTGTTTAAAAAAAAAAAAAAAAAAAAAAAATGAGGGCAAGACGAAGTATATGCTGTCTACACGCAGGGACTCGCAGCGGCTAGGGTCTCACGTCGAGGCCGACAGGTATGCTTTTGAAGTTGTCAAGGAATTCGTCTACCTTGGCACCGCCATCAACAGCAGCAATGATGTCAGTCTGGAGATAAAGCGAAGGATAACTCTTGCCAACAGGTGCTACTACGGTCTCGGTAGGCAATTGAGAAGTAGAGACCACTCTCGACCGACAAAACTTTCACTCTATAGGACGCTTATCTTGCCCGTGCTCCTCTATGGCGCTGAAGCATGGACAATGACACGAAACGACATAGCGGCCCTTGGAGTGTTCGAGAGGAAGGTGCTTCGCAAAATCTTCGGCCCTGTTCGGGTTGGTGACGACTATCGCATACGAACCAATAACGAGCTGTATGAGCTGTATAAGGACATGGACGTAGCACAGCGAATTAACATCCAGCGGCTACGCTGGCTCGGTCATGTCTGCCGCATGGACGACGAAGCTCCGGCGAAAAAGGTATTCGATGCGATGGTTGGAGGTCGACGGCGAAGAGGGAGGCCGTGTCTCCGGTGGAAGGACCAAGTGGAAGAGGCCCTGGTATCTCTTGGTGTGACCAACTGGAGAAGGCGCGCGCGAAGCAGAGGCGCCTGGAGAGAAGTTTTGCGGCAGGCCGTAACCCGATAACGGGTTGTTATGGCCAGTTAAGTAAGTATATAAAAAAGAAAAATGCAAAATGTCAGAAAGTGCCATTTACACGAAGGCTTTTTCCCCCTGCGTTGTTTTTCAATGCTCTTTTGAAGTTGCTGCGTAAATCTTCATGCATTTACATAAAGACTTTTTACTTTTTTGACGTTTAAGCGGCAAAATTCATTCATTTTTTGGCGTAGTTTTTGATATTCTCGTTATTAAAAAAAAGGTTTAAACAAAGAAGAAATTATTGAAAATTCGCGCTTTTATTCATTCTGTAAAATAGATCCTGTGCAAGAAGACGAATCATGGACAGGTAATTTCTTTGCAAAAGTTTTTATGAAAAAAATATAAAATTTTATTAAATTTTTAATTTATTTTGGTAGGCTGAGATTGATTCTGGACCAATTTTGGTAGGAGAAAAAAATTCTTAGTGGCAACACTGAGCGCAACGATTAGATTGATAAGCTGTTCTCAGCAAATTTGTTGAAGCGAGAGCGATCGTCAACGCAAATAAGTATACACACAAAAAATGAGCGCGAACAAGTGAAATTGTGTTTTTGCTTTTGTTGGAGTTTTTGGTGGTTGATTATTTCATTGTGTGTAAAGGCAACGCACACACACAATAGCCGAAGTGCGTATGGGACCTGCTGCGCTGATTGCAAGGCGCATAACAGCAGCAGTAATGGCCAAACTCCATAAAGCGCGTTTCAGGCGTTCGGGGTTTGTCGGGTTATGGCGTTTCTCGCGTTATTCGCGTTGCAAATGGTCAAACTCCATAAAGCGCGTTTCACGCGTCAGCTTCTTCTTCATACGTCAGTTGATGCAAATTTTTAATTGGCAAACTGCTGATTGATTTCGTTGTGAATTGTGAAAAACAACGAAATGAAATTGCTATACGACGTTATAGACTTTATAGAATTTACTGATTTCATTTGAAACACATTAAATGCATATCGAACATTGCAAAAAATAAAAAAAAGATTCGATTGAATTCAATTTGTAGCAATTTATTTCACAGGGATGAGCAAAATTCGTTCGACAACGAATAACCTATAGAATTTCCAATACAGCGAAGACTAAGTTTCGTCTGTCAAAGAATTATGCTAATTTTTAGGAATTTCTCCACATTCTATGTTAAAATATTGAATTTCAAATGTTTCTTATGTAGTAAGCTTATTTTTTGTAACTTTCAGCTTACTTGCTTTATTTAATAGAAGTGTGTAATACAAAGGATTGGACAAAACAATATATGAGGTAACTGGTGTCGTGCCGACTCCGCTCTCCCTGTGTCTTTCGCGCGTTTTTCACTTGCTACTTTGGCTTTTGGCGGCAACGTCAGCCATCATGCCGCGAGTAGTGCCATCGCTCGAGTGTTGCCAATGCACACTGAACAGTGCCACTGCTCGGGTGATGCCACCGTACCATTAAATACTACAGTCGGCCGTTCTGACACTTTGATCGGCCCGATCCATCGATATACATAATAAAGAGCTGCAATTGTCCATTTGAAAGCTGTTTCAAGACACTCTCTCTCTTTGCACGGCACTGCACTGCACTGGCTCAGTGCAAACAGATCGAATCAGAGCTGCCAGCGAAGGGAAGCAAAAAAGAAGTGTGGCATGACATATGAGAGCTGAGTCTTTGTTGCTTTATAACATTAGTGTGTGCGAACACACTAAAGGCAATTCACAGTAAAGGCAATGAAATTTACTGCAATGACACTGAATGCAGTAAGTTATACCAAAAAGTATGGAAAATATATATAGAAGGCGCATCTGAGCTCAAAAATTCAAATTTTTGTTTGCGAGCTTCATAGAGCGGGGGGAAGCCACAAAAGGGAAAGAGTGGTGCCAGCAGGAGCGCAAGCGCTTCAGTTTACGCTCAACAAATACACATGAAGTGAAAGTACCGCTTCTCCTGTGTACTTTGAGGCGTTGATGGTTGTTTTGGTCACTCAATAATTTTTTGTGCAAATTTCTCACAGCGACACCAGCCAGCGCAATGATCGTCGTTTCAACTACGGCGTAGTTACTACGCTATTGTTTTTTGTTGTTGTAGTTTTTGTGTGTATGCTTTTTTTGTATTGACGATTGCTTTTGCTACATAGCTCGAGAAACATGTAAACAGCTCTTCTTTTGTTGTTTTTCTATTGTTTATGTTTTGCATCGTTTGGAACTTCCTTTTTTTAATTTACTGTCACAGCATTCATCAGGAAATCTGAAGGAGCAAATAGGTAGCAAAAGTCTGTAACCGATTATTTTCTTTGGTTATACTAATAGAACAATTAGTGCTTTGTTCTCATTGTAATAATAACGCATACGAATTTACAAATAAAATATTTTAAAATTTCAACAAAATTGAAATTATTGAAATATTTATATATTATTATTATTATATATTTCCCAAATATACTTTCCCAAATACATTCCACACATTACTCCGACCTTTCTTTCCACTAAGGACATATTGCCCGCTCAAAATTTTATTTTTCATAATGGCGTTGGTTAGCTGATTGCTAGATGCTACATCACTTGCATTTTCGACTGCTGATACAGTGTCATTTGACTAAAAATTACAATAATAACAACATATACATTAATATTATATAAATTATTTATTAAAATATGTTATATTAACTCACATCATCAATCTCCATTTTAATTAATTTTTTATCACACTAAAATGTTTTCCGAACTGTCTCACTTAATTACGCGTGCCAAACTGTCCTTCAATGAATCATTGCATTCAGCGATGTCAACGATTCATTAGCATTGCTGCCAGTGTGTATACCAGAGAGAAAAATGTCCGTGCCTTGCAGAGACAAGCAAATGAGTGTTGACAGCTCTTGCGGTTTCCGTTTTGTTGTCATTTTCATACTGCTCTCTTACCACAGTGAATGCTAGCAATCAGTGCACACTGTACCGAATCACACTGTGTGTAGGGAGAAATGAATCATCCATCGCAGCTCTTTAATACATAAGTGAGCTTACATACTACATAAGTGAGCTTACATCCTACTACATACAATACAATCAAAAGGAACTTAATTTACAATGGTTGAACAGCTGGTCATTAAAACTAGGGTGCTGAAGGCTGAAGATGTAAATTAGTTTCAATGAGGTGTTGCGGAAGCGACTCAATTTCTTCGTTACTTGGAGGCTCAACCCACTTGCGAATATGGTTGGCTACAAGGCGTTTTACTCTTCGAGTAGTACGACACTGGATGCAATTTCCCATCATCGCCTTTCTGAAGCAAAACGGCACCGAAGCCTTTTGCGCTTGCATCGCAATGCAGCTCCTTAGAGTTTTTTGGCACTGGGTAATTTTGTATAGCGTGTATATGGTCCCCACTGGGAGTAATACCAGACGCTGAGACATTGTATCCCAGATATTCAATCTGTTCGTAAGCAAACTTGCACTTTGACAATCGCAACTCTAGTCCATTACGAGCAAGACAGCGCAGGACGTCGATTATCAAATCCATATGCTCGGCAATATCCCTTGAGGCGATCACAATATCGTCAAAATAGACTACAATAAGTCCGGTATCGGTAAAAGGCTTAAGGATTCGCGATATGAACCGCTGAAACACTGAGGGCGCATTTCTCAGCCCGAATGGTATTCGGATGTACTCGTATTGTCAATTTATTGAGCGCTCTATAATCAACACACATGCGCGTTTCACCATTTTTCTTCTTAACTAACACAATATGTGAAGCATAGGGTGAATCGCTGACTCTGATTACTTCGCGTCGCAGAAGGTCACTTATGATCGCACTCACTTCATCCTTCTCGCGGTAAGAGAGTCGCCGAAGCGAGCAAAAGAACGGCGTATCGGTGGTGAGGCGTATCGTCATATCATAATTCGGGACAGTCACCGAACTTTGATCAAACTTTCGGAGTTTGGATATTCGGAGGTAATCCCGTGGCGTAAGCAGTCACGGAACGGTGCAGCAAGCTGCAGATCAATGTCAATTTCGTCGGAAGATACAAGAACCCAAGGATTCTGAGAATTTTGGAACTCATCAAGCGCCTCAATGGCACCAGGCCGCGACAATGTTCGATGCGGAGTGGCAAAGAAATTTGAAACAATTCCCTTCCGATTAATGAGAATTCGCCTGGATGAGCCCCCACTTTCACTTACACTATTCAATTGAGCCACTTCGGAAGTCAGAGGTGAATTACAACCAATTACACCTGTGCATTTGGAATCACTCGACTTAAACACAACACTCACCATCTGAAGTGCGCTGGTCTGAGCTGTCCCCTCGTCATCACCGTCGTCATCTTCTCGGGCGATAGGTCGGGCACTGTGGACGCCCACGAACGTGGCTCGTTGTTTCTTCGGGGCTGACGGGCAGTCAGCTTGTTGGTGGCCAAGGTTGCCACATCGGAAGCACGAACCAGGAATGCGACGCTCTTTTGGACACTCAGAGGAAAAATGCCCATAGCCGGAACAATTAAAGCAGCGTGGTAGACTAGCTGCGGTGGAAGTCGGAAGTTTGGTGTGCGTGACGCTCGTCGGAGGTGTGACAGCTGGAATCGGAAGGCGCACTTCGGAGCGGCGCAATTTCAGCTTGTCGTAGCGAACCATCAGCTCCTTCAGCTGCTGGATGTCGGTTGCGCCATACAAGATCGAAATATCGGAGGTACGATCTTGTAGGCCGGCAATTATCGCTTCAATGACTTCGTTGGCTTCGATGTCTGCATGTGAGGCAATCTCCACCATAATAAGGACGTACCGGAAGCTCGTCTCGTTTTTTCTTCTTAAAACGCTGACGCAGCTGGTCGTTGGTGGCCAAGGTTGCCACATCGGAAGCACGAACCAGGAACGCGACGCTCTTTTGGACACTCAGAGGAAAAATGCCCATAGCCGGAACAATTAAAGCAGCGTGGTCCACTAGCTGCGGCGGAAGTCGGAAGTTTGGTGTAGGTGGCGCTCGTCGGAGGTGTGACAGCTGGAATCGGAAGGCGCACTTCGGAGCGGCGCAATTTCAGCTTGTCGTAGCGAACCATCAGCTCCTTCAGCTGCTGGATGTCGGTTGCGCCATACAAGATCGAAATATCGGAGGTACGATCTTGTAGGCCGGCAATTATCGCTTCAATGACTTCGTTGGCTTCGATGTCTGCATGTGAGGCAATCTCCACCATAATAAGGACGTACCGGAAGCTCGTCTCGTTTTTCTTCTTAAAACGCTTACGCAGCTGGTCGTAGACTTCTTGGCGGCTCGTACGGCGATCGAACTCAGCCACTAGCATAGGACGCAACTCCGCCCAATTGGTGACATTAATTGACACTCAGAGGAAAAATGCCCATAGCCGGAACAATTAAAGCAGCGTGGTCCACTAGCTGCGGCGGAAGTCGGAAGTTTGGTGTAGGTGGCGCTCGTCGGAGGTGTGACAGCTGGAATCGGAAGGCGCACTTCGGAGCGGCGCAATTTCAGCTTGTCGTAGCGAACCATCAGCTCCTTCAGCTGCTGGATGTCGGTTGCGCCATACAAGATCGAAATATCGGAGGTACGATCTTGTAGGCCGGCAATTATCGCTTCAATGACTTCGTTGGCTTCGATGTCTGCATGTGAGGCAATCTCCACCATAATAAGGACGTACCGGAAGCTCGTCTCGTTTTTCTTCTTAAAACGCTGACGCAGCTGGTCGTAGACTTCTTGGCGGCTCGTACGGCGATCGAACTCAGCCACTAGCATAGGCCGCAACTCCGCCCAATTGGTGACATTAATTGACACTCAGAGGAAAAATGCCCATAGCCGGAACAATTAAAGCAGCGTGGTTCACTAGCTGCGGCGGAAGTCGGAAGTTTGGTGTGGGTGGCGCTCGTCGGAGGGGTGACAGCTGGAATCGGAAGGCGCACTTCGGAGCGGCGCAATTTCAGCTTGTCGTAGCGAACCATCAGCTTCTTCAGCTGCTGGATGTCGGTTGCGCCATACAAGATCGAAATATCGGAGGTACGATCTTGTAGGCCGGCAATTATCGCTTCAATGACTTCGTTGGACACTGCACTAACTCGCGCTGTTGTAAAATGGCGGCGGGTGCTCCGCTGGACACTTCACTAACTCACGTTGTTGTGAAATCGAGGCGGGTGCTCCGCTGGACGATGCACTAACCCGCGTTGTTATGAAATTGCGGCGGGTGCTCCGCTGGACACTGCACTAACTCGCGCTGTTGTAAAATGGCGGCGGGTGCTCCGCTGGACACTGCACTAACTCGCGCTATTGTAAAATGGCGGCGGGTGCTCCGCTGGACACTTCACTAACTCACGTTGTTGTGAAATCGTTGGCCGACACTCAGAGTAGGTCTTTTATCCCACTTCTGAACTGTAGTAAGCTTATTTTTTGTAACTTTCAGCTTACTTGCTTTATTTAATAGAAGTGTGTAATACAAAGGATTGGACAAAACAATATATGAGGTAACTGGTGTCGTGCCGACTCCGCTCTCCCTGTGTCTTTCGCGCGTTTTTCACTTGCTACTTTGGCTTTTGGCGGCAACGTCAGCCATCATGCCGCGAGTAGTGCCATCGCTCGAGTGTTGCCAATGCACACTGAACAGTGCCACTGCTCGGGTGATGCCACCGTACCATTAAATACTACACTAAATTCATCCGACTTTTGCGATAACACAAGTTTGTTATCGGCATTACCATTTAACCACATAATGTATGACATCTTTAGGAGCTCTGTCAGCTGTTTGACGTCGTTTAGCGAGAAACGGCAGAGAAAGTTGAAAATAATTCAACTTTTGCCGCGTTTCGGGCGTAGTCATGGAGTTTGCTTCATACAAATACACTGATTCAACTTTTTCTCGAAACACGAGATTAAATTTTCAAGTCTTAGAATTAAACCGAAACATTATTGATGCTTGGGGCGAAATTAAAACAGTATACCCAAAACTGTACGCGCTTTCAAAAAAATATTGCCATTTAGTTGGTACTTCAGTTCCAGCAGAGCACCTCTTTTCAAAAGCTGGTACAACGGCTACCGAAAAACGCAACCGTTTAATCCAATGCTGCCGGGTACCAGTTCTGCCCATACGATTTTGATAACATTTTATATACGACCTGACCCAAAATGATTAGAAACAAAAGTTGAGCTTTCTATCTCTGCACGTTGCTGAGATATTCATTGGGTATTTTGTACCCATTAGGCAACAATGGTAGCTATTTTCCATACTTTTTAAAGTGATCAGCTAAACATGTGAACAAAAGAAGTATTATTTACAGGTGAGTTACGAGGCAGATTTTTGTGAGGTTCTAGGGCCACTACGTTTCACCACATTTTCCACCTCCGGAAAATTCACAATTTTTGGAGTCTGGTAACTCTAGATGGCGGAATTTTAGGATGACCTCCACTAAGGTAGTTCCATCTTTACCCCAACCATCCCTATCACTGATTTTGCGATAAATCTACCACGAACTTTTCTGTGATTTTTTTAAAAAGTCAATTTTCATGAGTAAAATTTTACCCATTAGGCAGCAATGGGTTAACAACAAAATGATTATTAAAATTATTGTTTCTGCAAACTTGGCTGAACAATAAATAATTTTTATTTACTCCAACAACACTTGTTTTATTTTATTAAAGCTCAATTCCACATTTTTCAAAAATAAGTATTATTAATCGATTATTTTACATTAATTGCAATTAATTGCAACTATTTTTGTTTGTCTTATGATTAATGATATGATTAATTAATCGATTAAATTTATTTTCTGCCATCCCTATGTGCGACTGACCACATCAACATAAAGCCAATTACACTACTCGACAAAAATTGGGTTCATCGCGTGCTCCTAAAAACAAAAGTATTTTTTAGACTATTATTTGGCTCCTAAACACGAAACTGAAAATCAAAAAATTTTTTTAAGAAGCGTTTTCGAAAAATCTTCGAAAGACACGTTTTTCCCCTCTTATTTCAGTTATGAGCACATATCTCGTAAACCAACTATCCGACTAACACATGTAATTAACTAATTAAACTAACTAGCCTTTCCAACGATATATGGATTGTCCAAAACTGATGTGATTTGGGGAAGTTACTGACGATGAAAGTTGAAAAAATTTGAATTTTTTTACCTTTTTTATAAATTATACATTTTCGAATGGTTTTTTATAGATAAAATAAATGAGCTTCTCTGGTTTTAAGATCTAAGATGGAACATATATTATTTGAGCAAATATTAAGCCTAACAGCAATAGAATTAAAAGCAAAATGACAAAGTTATAATGCACGGAGTGAAAACACCAACTTTTCATTTATTACACCGTGCGAAAAAATTTTTTTATTTTTCCGAGACCCATCCAAATGTTGATATAGACGTGAAACTAGAGATCATTTATAATATCCGGGCATAGTTAGTTTTTCATTTTCTGACCCAAAAACCTTCTTAAAGGACTTTGAAATTTTAAGGATATACACATTTAAAATATTTTTTTTAATATTTGCGATTGTGCAATGATGAAGATATGGGTATCAAATGAAAGAGGAAAATTGTCTCCTTTTAATTAAATTTTCTTTTTTGAACTTAAGAAAATTTTTTGATTTTCAGTTTCGTGTTCAGAAGTCAAATATTAGTCTACAAAATTCTTTTATTTTTAGGAGCATTTTTCGTGTTGAGTAGTGTTATGAAAGCTGACTTCGAATTGAGAAGTTTGCCGAAGTCATCGCGAATATGTTCGAATAGACGAAGTGCGTATGGGACCCAGTGTGCTTACTTCTACCACATATGTGGTAGATCTACCACAATTATTTTTAAAATCAAGTTTCTACCACATCTACCACGGAGGGCTTAAAATCTACTACATTTTTGTGGAGCATAAATTTTTCTCTTAACCAACCTATTACTCCAAGTAAATTAGAGCTTTATGTTGCAAAATTTATGTTAGGGCTGCATTGAACATTGTAAGTGAAAATGTGCAAAAAAAAACATTTGCGGTAGCACTGTCATTACTTCGAAAGCAGTGCACTACAAATAGTTGACAGTTTAACAATTGTTTTGGCGGCAGGTGCAATTAAAATGGAAAAATTTCTAAAAAAGTTGAAGTTGAATTTAATTTTTGCCTTTATTTTTAAGTAACGTTTAATTTTTAAGAATATCGCATAGCGATGGCAATGCGCTTGGACGGGACGAAGTTTTATGACGCGAAGTTGTACCTGCTGCTGAAATTTGCGAGTCCGAGCTCCCAAAAAAGAAAAAAAAATATAGTCAACAATACAAAAAACAATGAGAAGAAACCCGGCACAGGTTAAAGTGCATAAAAGAACGTAAAATACAATTAATGTACAAATACAATGAAATACAATAAATGTACAAATGCAATAAAATACAATTAATGTACAATCAAAAAATCTACCACATTTCATTCAAATCTACCATATTTTTTCACTGGGTCTACCACATAAATGAAAAATTAAGTAAGCACACTGATGGGACCTACTACGCTGGTACGCAAATTTGTGCGAGTTGACACCTTTATTGCTTAGTGCCGCTACGTAGACGACCCCCTTAAGTTTTTTATTTGCTTTTCGGTTTCATTTTATACAGTGTAGGAAAATTACTCTGCGCCAGTGCTGCCGTTTTCAATTTTGTTTCAGTAGTACATGTTATGATTTTTGGGTAGTATTTACGGACTTTGAGTAGTACACTTACATATTTTCTTCACAGTATACAAAATCGCAAGGCTTCATCAACTACTAAATCAAATACTAAGTTTCAAAACACATTAAGAATTTGATTTTTAAAAAAGTGAAAGAAACAATGTAATTCAGTTACAAAAATGCATATAAACAAATTTTACATGTTTTTATTATACACTAATAGTAATTTGTTTGGTGGCAAAGCAATAATCGCTTAAGTCCTAAGCGATAATCGTTTTTGACCACAGATTTAATAATACTTGTTTTTCGATGGACTTCAACGGAAAAAATTTTTTAAGCTTTGATAAAATACTTAATCTTAACCAAAATGTATTTTATATAACAGTCGAATTATATTTGTAGGCGTGGTTTAGGATGATTTACATATTTGCTGAAAATAAAGAAAAATATACTGCAATTTGTTATTAAAGGTTTTTTGGTAGACGGGTTTTAAAATACCTGAAGTTTAAAATTCCATAACAAAAATTATGTATTATTAAAATTTTTTATTAATATCAAATATCGTTCGAATATTACTTTTAGCACTTCAAGCAAACAAACAAGAGAAACCAATTAACTGCAAAAAAACGAAACACGACGAACAATATTTTTTATTTATATTTTCTTAAAAATGGCCCAATTTTGAGCATACTTTAAATTGAAATTTTTGATTTAAAAATTAATTTGTATGATTAATAATCCAGCGGGATTTGGCCCTAATTTCCACTGGTTGGATAAAAATGCCAAGGCCAAAAGAAATCGGAAGATTTTATACACTTTTATCAGTATATTCCAATGAATTGCGAATTACACGTTTCATCTCAGTTTAATTGTTTCTGACTTGTCGACGTCCCAACAACCACTTTATTGTCTTTGTCAAAGTTTAAAAGATTCCTACAAGAATATGCTAAAATATTGAGTTATTTTGTATTTAAATACAGTAATATAACTCTATTATTGCATGATGTTCTTTTTTGGATATCGCATCCATTGCGCTGTTTTCAAAGTTAAACACTTTATCAAAAGCTTATATCATATAATAACAATCCTGTGAAGTATTGTACGAACAGCATTTGGCAACGCGGTTAGGTTAGGTTAGGTTATATTGTTGTTATTGTTAAAAAACGACAACGTTGCTTTAAATTTCGTCCTTCGACAATGTTTAGTTCGGTAACATCTTTGTATATTCTTTTCTTAGAACTACGGTTGCCACTCAACTAAAATTTTTTGTACCAAAATTTTCTCAAAAAGGCCCAAATTGGCAGCGAAAAGATCATTTTATGTTCGCTAAATTGTTTTTTAACATTGAAGCAAAACATAACTTTTATATCGTAATTTTTTTTGCTTGTACGTTTATATCTCAGAAAATAGTAGTATAATCGGCCTGTGGGTAGTACGGTAGTACAAATGACAAAATAGTAGCAAAATACTACTATAGTAGTACGTTCGGCAGCGCTGCTCTGCGCTCACTAACACCATCTCATTGTCAATTTTGCCGACCCCTGCTCTAGTTCCTCATTTGTTTTTGTAAATGATCTTCGCAATGATGTTCTTCTTAAACGTAAGTTTTGTTGTTGTCTAGCGTATGAATTTGCTTCAAAACGTGTGCAGCTGTCGTTTCAGAAGCACTGGAAAAGATCTGTGTTTGTTTCCAATTTGTATTTTTCGAAACTTGAAAAATGAATCCGAATTCCGAAGAGAAGTAAAAGGGAGGCAAATAATATTTTTTTCACTCGTAATTTTAAGGGTGAAGGTTTTATTTTTGATTTATAAATAACATTACAGAAAATGCATTTTTTTTCGGTGTACATACTGTAGGAAATCGGACTGGTTCAAGTGTAGTTTTTCAACTGGTCGCTTGACAGTCATATATGACCTCAGAACCGATTCGTTTCCTTGGAGTAAACTCACCCTTTTAACGTGGCGGTGTCCTAGGCGACAGACAATTGTCCCCGTCTGCATCCATTTGGAACTAGTCCAAGGTTAGTCCTAAGTAAAACAGTTTTCAAACCAGTTGCAAAGCGACTAGTTTGCAAACTAGTTTATTCTGGATAAGTTTTCTTACCACTCGATTTTTATGGGGAAAATAAAACAAGGCATTTTTTAACTAATTATTTTCGGTGTACATACCGCCCTGTAGGAAATCGGACTGCTCCAAGTGTAGTTTATCAACTGGTCGCTTGACAGTCATATATGACCTCAGAACCGACTCGTTTCCTTGGAGCAAACTCACCCTTTCAACGTGGCGTGGCGAAACAGAAAGTTCGAAAAATGCAAACATGTCTACGTTGTTGTTGTGGCAGAAGAATTGCAAGATCACCCTTAACAGTATTTCTTTGCTTCTCTCACCTCTGTTTCGTTTTTCTCATTTTTATGTGCTCTTCTCGCATATTAATGCGCACACAGAACTTGAACGATGAGACGCGAACTGACTGACTTCTGCATTCGCTGACAGCTACTTTGACAATTAGTTGTCCAATTGACTTACAAAAAAACAGTTGAAAAACCAATGAATTTTGGGAACCAGTTGTCTCAGGTCCGACAGAGTTGCTACTTGGGTCATGGTTGCCACTAATCTGCAATAGTTTTCCTAGTAAGTTGCACGGAACATTGGGATAACTACCAACATTTGCTTATCAGTGCGTTTTGAAAAAACGCGGGTTTTAGTGCTTTTTTGACATGAAAAGTTGGCAACACTGCTTATTTTTGTATTCTCAAAACAAAACGCTTGCAAGGCGACAGTGTTGACAACGCTTGCTCTGAATTTGACTTTTCTTATCTTTTGAAATATTAAAAATTTTTTTGTTTAAAAATTCTGGTAAAATTTTTCCGCTTTTTTTCTCTCTCACTCTGCACAATCTCGTCCGCGCTCGCCACGATCCGGCTCCCATTCCGACTCCGGCCCCGGCGCACCCGCCGTTTCCGCCCTCAAAAAGGCACTTGAACGCTGAGCACAGTCTGGACGATCGTTCCGTGGCGCAGTCGCGCGTCCAAATGCAAGTCGTCTCGCAGCTGGAAATCCATCTGCAGAAGGAGCGCGATCGGCTACAGGCAATGATGCATCATCTGTATCTGACAAAGCAATTTCTTACGGTCGACAAGCGCGACTGCAAGGTAAGTCGTCATCGCAAAAGTGGCCCTGAGCCCGACTATAGGCCAGTGTCTCTTCGTAGGACGCCCTCGAATTGTCTTACAGCACCATGTCGACGCCCGACGTACCGCTGACGGTCTCCATGCCGATGCCCATAGCGCCGAAGCCACCCCCGCCGCCATCCAGCGTCGTCGGTATATCCAATCTGAACCTAAACATGAACATGAATCTAAGCAACGCGCCAGCCATGCCAGTCGGTATCAGCTCGCCCATCACGGGCGCAGCCAACATATCCGCCATACGAAAGCACATCAGCGACAAAAGTCCGCTATCGCTGGCTGGTGGTAAGTATCCAGTACTCATCCGTCGCAATTGTCACAAAACGTTTTTATTGCCATCTATATGGGTGTGTGACAGCTGTGATACATAAATATGTGCGCGTTCAGTGCAGAGCTTGTGAGCGCCTCATGGTACTCAATATTTCGAGCGCTGCCCAATGGTGTATTAAAAGATTCAATTTCAAGCTGACACTTTCCCCTCCCCGCTCAAAACGCAGGCCTGCCCTACATGCTGGAGCGCGCCGGTCTGGATGTACAGCAAGGTTTGTATATCTACTATATGCATAAAGGGTGATTCAAAGTCAGTTGCTGTATTTCTATTTAAAAACATACATTTTTACAAATCCTTCACTACAGCTTTTTACTGCCCAAAATGTAAAAATCTCAAATTCTTCAATGTTTATATTGTTAATAACACAGCACAAAAAAACATTTTTCTGTTGCATGGAGTTTTTCTACTGTTTCTTACTAATTTGGGTGCGCTGATTTCGAATCTATCCTCAGATTGTTTGTAGCAGCTCTAGTTAGTGAGATATAGGTACCGTGTCGTTTTTTCAGTTTTTCCTCTACTTTTTCCATATTTCAGTGGCCACAAACCATAATGGCCTAACTCCAGTTAGGACAAAATTCAGTTTTTGTTGCCATCGTGTTCAGCGTGTCTAAATCTATTTGCTATAAATTTTTCATGTTTGTATCTTTCTTAGGACAGAAGTTATCCATTAAAAACGAAATAGCTTAAGTTTATTGTTTTTTATGACTGTTTTGGAATAACCAGCCTAATTTCATTTCATAATTTTTCGACTTCAATTTCCTAACTCAAGATAAGCGTTTTATGATTCTATATTTTTCGTTTGGAATAACCGCCTATCTTAATTTAGAATTACAACAATTAGAAACGTTATTTTTTCATTATTGCCTAAATCAACTTAAGTCAATATGTCGCAAAATGAAGACAACATTTAAATTTTCCTATCTTGAGTTAACCCTACTGTCATAACGTACGTCTGCGAGACGTATGCTCTTTTTACGTTTTGCGCTCTCTTCCACAATTATTCTCAGCGCAAATTGAAATGGTCAGTTATCTCAGTTATATAATTAGCAACTGTCACGTAGCACAAGACCTTTCAATGCGTCCCTGACGGACGAGCGACAGAAAGGGGTAAACGGACAGTTGTGGGAAGAGGGAAGAGTCAGTTGGCGTCCGGCGACCATTCGTGACAGTTGTGTATTTTAAGCCTGTTGTATACACATACGGATTGTTTGAATACCTGTTCTAAAATAAAGTTGGTTCATCCAGGACCTATTCGCTAACTTACAACAATACTGGGTTTATATTTGAATTGCTTTTGGAGTAGGCGTTCGGCGGCCATTCGCGACAGGTCAGAAGTGGAAAAAGATCGGAATAAAGACAGTTGCAGCCAAAACCGACAAAAATGGAAACCGTTAGCAATATGAACGTGGCGCAGTTGCGCAAAAAGTTGCGCGAAGCGGGATTGCCGACGTCGGGCAATAAATCAAAATTGATCGAACGGTGGTGCGAACACAATTATAGTGAGCGGTTCGCGAGCGCTGTAAACGAAAGCGTCGAACGACGGTTGTGCCAGCTGGAGAACGCTCTACAATCAGTGCGGATTAAGTGCAACGGAGGCGGCACCGTGCCGCTGAGTGCGTCCTCGCCAACGCCGGGATATAACTCCAATCAGGAGAGCCGTGGCATGGCAGGGCAGGTGGTCCATGAAAACATGGTAGTGCAAAGTGAGCAGCAGGCTGCGCTGAACGGCGTAAGCAGAGCTTCGGTCTCTGCGCGAGCAGCGACGTCCATTCCGCGTCATGTACAATTCGCGGGAATTGCCCCTGACGAGCGCAATTTTCTAAATACGGTAAACGCGGAACGAAACGGAAATTGGAATGTTGGTTTTGCCATGACATCTTCGACGATTGAGAGGGGCAATACGGTGCCAACGTATTCGTGTCAGAATACCGTGTGCGCGCCGTTACATATTGTGTCACCCTCGACGGTTGAGAGGGGCAATACAGTGCCAACGCACAATACCTTGTTCGCGTCGCCTCATTTGGTTCCACAAAATGACAATCGCGTTAATTCCAGCGGATTTGGAAACGTAAACGATATAATGCAAATTTTGCCGACGTTTGATCCAAATGATAGAAGCTTGACATCGTTACAATTTGTCGGTCGTGTCGAACAGTTGCGACAAGCTTATGGGTGGAATGAAAAAGTGCTTTTATTTGCAGTGCAAGCGAGATTGAAAGGCGCTGCGAAGATGTGGATTGACTCGGCGCCAATTGTGTACGTAAATTGGTCGCGGTTCGTGGACGATTTTGTAAACCAATTCCCCTCAGCTATTATTGTAGCCGATGTTCATATGGAATTGATGAATATGCGTCGCATGGTCAATGAAAGTGCTGATATGTTTTTCTATCGCGTGCTAGCCAAAGCCCGTCAAGGTGGGCTAGACGATGAATCAGTAGTGAAGTATGTTTTAAACGGTTTAAATGACCCTGATATGAAACGGTGTTTGTCAGTGGTTAGATACGCTACATGTAAAGAATTTTTGTGCGCGTTGTCGAATTATTGCGCTTATAATCCAACCAAAAACACGGCGCCGGTTAGACTAGCAGTGCCCGATGCACAAATTACGCGAGTGCCCCAAAGTGAGACGAATCCCAAAGCACAATTAATTTGTTTTAATTGTCGAAAACCGGGGCATATATCGCGAGAGTGTGGCGAACCGAAAAGACGACTTAAGTGTGAAAAGTGTGACACGATAGGCCATAGTGCAGCTCAATGCACTTCGAATAAGCCAGTTGGGAGAATTAATGCGATCGACGAGGAATGTGACAAGTTTACTGTGAAGAAGGTTTATTTGTGCGGCAAAGAGGCCGACGTCTTTGTTGATACAGGAAGTGCACGTTCTTTGATTCGGAAAACAGTTGCAGAAGAGTGTGGCAAACACCTATTGGAAACGTGCTACGTCAAACTTAAGGGTTTTGGAGGTGCGGTATACGAGTGTTTTGAGAAAATAACAGTGGAAATTAAAGTTGATAACGAAATGGTTACAACTAATTTGCTGTTGGTAGACGATACGATGATTGCGTATGACATTCTTCTCGGGCGCGACGTTTTGTGTTCGGGGAAGTACAGATATACCATCGACAGTGGTAACTTATATTTGCATAGCAAAGATGCAAGTAACGTGAACGCGATAGCGACAAATGAAAATATTGGACAATTTGGTAATTTGGATACGATTTTATGTAAGTACGATGAACGTTTCTCTACATTGGGGAAGGCGAACATTGTAAAAATGGGCATTACGCTAACAACCGATCAGCCGATAAGTATGAAGCCCTATAGGTTGCCGTTCGCGAAACGTCCTATAGTGGATGAGATCATACGTGACTTGCTTCAAAAAGACATTATCCGGGTGTCAAACTCCGCGTTCGCTGCACCAATCGTTTTGGTTGAGAAAAAGAATAATGAGCATAGAATGTGCATTGACTACAGGCAGTTAAATCGCGTTACGGTAAAGCAACCATTTCCCATGCCTATAATCGACGAACTATTTGCAGCTCTATCTGGCAATCGTTTTTTCACTACTTTAGATTTCAATATGGGGTATCATCAAATATAAGTTGATGAAAGCGCTAAGCAGTTTACCGCGTTTGTGACGAATAGTGGGCATTACGAATATAATCGTATGCCATTCGGGCTAGTAAACGCGCCGGCCGTGTTCCAGACTATGATGAACAAACTGTGTGAACAAATGAAACCGCGGGTAGTTATTGCATACCTCGACGATGTAATAATACCGAGTGCTACCATAAACGATGGCATAGAAACGCTGCGTGAGTTTCTAGCGCTGCTCGAAAAAACGGGTCTTACGTTGCGACGCGGGAAATGCAAGTTTTTGCCACTGAGATCAACTTTCTTGGCCATAAAATACGTAACAACGGAATTACACCGGGCGAGTCTAAAGTGAAGGCAATTCGAGATTTCGCGATTCCAAAAACGACGACTGAAGTGCGTAGATTTTTAGGACTCACTGGGTTTCTTAGAAAGTTTGTGAAAAATTACGCGATAATAGCACGGCCTTTAACTAAGTTGACAACCAAGGCTGCTACGGATAACTTTGTTTGGGGTGAGGTAGAATCAGTCGCCTTTAACTCTTTAATTGATAAACTTACGAATGAACCAGTGCTAGCATTGTATAACTGCTCGGCCCAGCATGAGGTGCATATGGATGCGAGTGCTATCGGCTTAGCAGCTGTACTTTTACAATCACAAGACGATGGGGCATCTTGGAATGCAGTAGCGTTCTTCAGTAGACGATGCACTGATGCCGAATCACGTTACCATAGCTACGAATTGGAGGTTCTTGCTGTTGTGGAAGCGTTGCGCCGGTTCCGGGTTTATTTATTGGGGAAGCAGTTTAAAATTGTCACCGACTGTGCCGCCATAACTAACGTTAAGGCGAAAAGTGAGCTGAATCCGCGCATCGCCCGCTGGTGGATGCGTCTAAGCGAATTTGATTTCGAGTGTGTGCATAAGCCTGGGTCTCGCATGGGCCATGTAGATGCACTCAGCCGAGCTCCTGCTGCTGAAGAAACAGTTCCCGAAGATGAGAGCGTGATGCAGATTACTTCCGAAATCAACGACTGGCTGTTGACCATGCAGCTCCAGGATACCAAGATCCGTGAAATCATCGATGTGCTGGAAGGGAACCAAAAATCGGAGCAAGAAAAGCAGCTGAAGGAAGAATATCAATTGGAAAATCATCGGTTATACAGACGTGATGGGGACAAAACGCTTTTTGTCATTCCGAATGCAGTTCGTTGGCGTGTAATAAGATATTGTCATGACGAAATGGGCCACTTTGGGCTTGAAAAGACTATTCAACGGGTAACACAGCATTTTTGGTTTCCACGCATCCGCAAGTATGTAAAAGACTATATCGCAGCCTGTGTGGAGTGTTGTTACAATAAAGCAACTGGTGGTAAACCAGAGGGGGTGTTGTATGGTGACGCGATCGAACCCGTTCCTTTCCAAACATTGCATATAGATCATCTGGGCCCCTTCATAAAAAGCAAGAAGGGCCACACACATGTGATCGCAATAAGTGACGTTTTTACATAATATTTAGTCGTAAAACCAGTGCGAAGCACAAAGACACAACCAGTACTGCAGGTTCTCAATGAGTTAAGTTCTTACTTTGGGTTACCTGCGAGACTTGTAAGCGACCGAGGTACTGCATTTACCTCAAAACAGTTTGAATAATTTTGCGACAATAACGATATCCAACATATAAAAACGGCAGTCCGAACTCCACGAGCAAATGGCCAAGTGGAAAGGGCGAACCAAAAAAACAGCTGGCAGTCACGCAAAAGAGTGGGACGAAGAACTGCGAAAGCTGCAGTGCAGCGTAAACTCGCAGTTGAATTCCAGTACGGGTTTTAGCCCGAACGATTTAATCTTCGATTTCAAAATACGCGATGTGGTGAGGAATCGACTTCTGGCAGCAGCTATCGAAGACAGCGACGAGCGCAGCATAGCTGACAAACGAGAGGCAGCGCTTCTCAACCTTCAGCAGCAACGATCAAAGTGGAAGACCAGATTTGACAGTAAACACAAACCACCGACCCAATACAACATCGATGACCTGGTGGTAATAGCGAGTGATTTGCAATCCACTGGAGAATCTCGTAAGCTAGATGCACGGTATAGAGGTCCGTACAAGATAAGCAAAGTGCTCGGCAAGGACAGGTACTTGGTAGAAGACATCGATGGAATGCAGTACAAGCAGAAGAGGTTCAGTTCAGTTTACTCGGCAGACAAGATGAAGCCGTGGTGTGCTATGCCGCCCACTCTAGAGGACACCGATTCTGATGAAGACATTGGGACAATGTCAGAGTAGGATAGGCCGAGTTGTCACGTGGCACAAGACCTTTCAATGCGACCCTGACGGACGAGCGACAGAAAGGGGTAAACGGACAGTTGTGGGAAGAGGGAAGAGTCAGTTGGCGTCCGGCGACCATTCGTGACAGTTGTGTATTTTAAGCCTGTTGTATACACATACGGATTGTTTGAATACCTGTTCTAAAATAAAGTTGGTTCATCCAGGACCTATTCGCTAACTTACAACAATACTGGGTTTATATTTGAATTGCTTTTGGAGTAGGCGTTCGGCGGCCATTCGCGACACAACTATGACTTTTATTTTACAGAAAAATATACATATTTCTGATGTAAGTGAAATATTTGCTGATATCGTACCTTTAAATATCGGTTTAAGATCGTAAATCTTTATACGTCTCCCAGACGTATCGTTATGATTTCAGGGGTAAAAAATAACGTTATGACACTAGGGTTAAGGTCGGTATGCAGCTCTCAAGAAAAGCGAAAACTTCATATAAAAAAAGCTCAAGAAATGCTCAAGGAAATTTCCTTGAGTCAAATTTACGTGAGGTGTACGGACCTCACAGCCGCCGTGGCTCAGTTGGTTAGTGCGCGGTCCAACGAGTCGCATGCAGAGCGACGCAAGATCGAATACTGCATGTAGTAACACCTAAAAAAAATAACGGGAAACTCGTTTTCTCTTTCGGTGGCTGTCCTCTCAGCTGGAAATGGCAAACCTCTGAGAGTAAAAATTGCCTATGAAAAAGCTCCCAACCTGCCGTTCGGAACCGGCATAAAACTGTAGGTCCCTTCCACCCGCGTACAAAATTCACACGCACAACACGGGTGGTTGCGGGAAGCTAGGCCTTAGTCTCGCGTAAGCGGGCTGTCGTGCCAATCAATTATTATTATTAATTATTATTACGGACCTCACAAGAAAACTGATTCGGTTTTTTAATACTTTTTTTCATTGAAAAGTGAAATGACAACACTGATTTCGGCAAGAAACATATGTGTACCTATTTATTTCTCAAAGGAAAAGTGACAGCTCCAGTGACAAAAGTAAGTAAACTTGCAATTAAATTTGTTTTTATGTATTTCTAATGTAATTTTACTAATTTCAGAATGGAATCCAGTCCGAGCCAAGCCACGAGCTCAAAACGCCAAAAGCGCGCTTTCAATTTTACCCATACGGATAAGCACCAGCTGGCCAAGGAAGTGCAGAAGTGGCCGAGGATCTGGGACATAAGCAGTGCATTGCACGCTAATAAGATCGCTGTGGACCAGGCCTGGGCCCACATAAGCGCAGCTCTGGATTTGGCGTCTTTCTCAAGTTCTCAAAATCGGTCATAACCGACTTCTGATTCGTTTCACAAAGGTATGGGCTCACCCAACACCGGGCTTTTCTGTGCCTCTGTTTCTGTGCCAATTCCATGCCAGCCATGAAAATGCCGCAGTCCAACGTGAGCAATAGGTCGTCCCTTAAATATATCATGACATGTAATAAAAGCGTAAACTTACCAATCGTCGTACATTTGGAGAGAACTGAATTTTATTATTAAAATTAAAAATTTTTCAGTACAATGCAAGCAACTTGTCAAAATTTCTTTCAAACGTCAAATTTACTTGACTACTACCAGTGACTACGTTACGCGAGACTAAGCGGGGAAATGATTTTCAGACCATTTTTTGCTTTTTCCAATCGTCCGATAGTGTACGGTTTTTTTTACCCAAGCATTCGCACAGCAACAGTTACCAGTCAATTGCTTGCATCTTAAAGTGATAACTTTTCTTATTTTTTTGTAAATATAGCGTTGCGAACCACCTTGTTTTACTGGTCTAAGAAATTTGATTGTAACCCGTACCAATAAAAAGCAGAAATAAATTATTTCATACGCTAAAGTCAGCAGATATTCGGTTGCGTTTTCCTTCAGTTCATGTCTCGTTGAGTTTGCCGTTTCTAGTGTAGCAAGAAACAGTGATGGCAAGTTGAACTCTTTTCAAACGCAGAGGTGCAACTCAAGCAATTCAAACGTAAATGCTTTGAGGGCAGTCAGGAAAAACTGAAGCAAAATCATATTAAAACACGTTGCAACATACTTGTGACGTTTTTCAGTAACAACATGTTTTTTGCAATCAATTTCCTATAAACGTACTACAGAATGAACGCAAAAAGAAACAATTATTTTATTTGCAAATAAACTTCGAACGCACCAGCAGCCCTTGCCCTGACTTTTGTATGGCGAATTTGCTGTACGAACCCTAATCAACTCTGGGGCCTGGTTTGACCGAATTTGCGACTCTGGGGCCTGGTTTGACCGAATTATCAACCGTGTTTGCCGCGTTCCTAGTCCGTCATCTAGTCATTGCTACTACCACAGAACAAACAATTTACAGAATGCGCATCTGGTGTAAAGAAAATTTTCTTTGCGGGTTCCAGCGGTAGGACCCGTTTGTAGATGCGGGGGAAGCAGTAAAAGGGATGAGAACGCACAGAGCGCGAGCTGAGAAGCTGCGACCGCGCACCACACACTGTGGTTGATGTTGTTGGGCAACAAAGCGATGTGCCGCTTGCATGTTGGTGTTGGCTCGTGCTTGCTCTCCGCTTGCTTTTTTAAAAGAACAAGAAGTGGACAGGCAAAGTTTGCATAGAAAAATTGATTGAGCGAACGCTAAGACGAATAAATCAGGTGGTAGCACTACGGAAAAAAAATTCAATGGATTTTATTAGTTCTTTTGGTCTGTTTGTAAAATAGATGTTGTAAAAAGTACAAATGGCTACAATGAAAATAAACATATGTGTAAAATTATTGGAACAACCAACCCGCATTAAGAAAGTGATGGATGGATGTGAGGGTGGGCAGGAAGGCTACAAGCCTTCCATAGCACTCAGTCCATTTCAGACCATTGTACTATACCCATGGGGGATAGGGAAGGAAAATGAGAGTAATATCTCATATTTCACCCGTTTTTAAAATGCGTATGCAGCACACATTCTAAGCGGAAGGGGAAAGGGAGGGGAGGGGACCTACAGTTTAACGCCGAATCCGAACGGCGATTGGCAGTTTTTCGTTCACACTTGGAGGTTTTGCCATTGCCTGCCAAGAGCGCACTTGTGCGATTCTTGTAATTCTCATTCCCTTCATTTGGAAAGCGATAGAAGTTCACCAGCCCGAGTCAGGAATCGAACCTGGAGCCTTTGGTATGAGAAGTCAGCGCGCTACCCGCTGGACTATCAAGGCCGGCTGTGAAAGAATGTGATAATAAGTGGAAAACTATTGCTACAATGTTGTGCTAATTATCAAAGAAAAAAGTTTAATCAGTTCTGGTGCTGCAACTACCTATTGAATTTGCCTTGGCGATCGCTTTGTCAAATCAACTACCATTTCAATGTGCCCGAGTAAAGCCAAGCTGGCTTGCTGCGGAAAGCAACAACATGCGTGTTGTTGTCGAAATGAGAATAAAGCCTAAAACCATCGAATCTATGCGTGTACATCAATTCGCGCTTACTCTCTCGGTTCCCTTTACATTTTCCTCACCTTTGTTGCTTCCCGCCCGCGTCTGAAATGAAATCGCAAAATTATTTCAGATGCGCCTTCTGTATACTGTTTATTCTGTGCTACTACTTTTTTACGCTCAAGAAACATATGCCCGTTGTTTCTTAAACGTTTTCTTGAGAGCTGCATACCATCCTTAAAGCTGTTATTCCAAATTACAATATTAATTTTTGAAAATCATAAATTCAGTTAAGCTCTTTTTCCAAACAAAAAATTTACTTTTTGAAAATACTATTTCAACTTAAGTGCTTAATCCAAATTTGAATTTGAAAAAACTACTGTCTAAGTAGACTTAGGTTGTTATTTCAAAACAATGAATATTGAAAAATTTTCAAAAGTGAGTCATTAAGTTGAGTTAGGTCGATTCGCACAGGTCGCTGTGGAAGTGTGTTACAGTGGTGATTGATTTAAAAGTGATATATTGATACGATGAGAAATTCCGTGCCGTACTGTACAGGAATGCTTTTCTCTGCACGAATGTTTTCGAAGCATACTTTTAGGCATGCACTCTGAAGTACGGCAAATTTGGTATAATTCGCTTGGTAGTCCGATATGGCCAGGATGGTTCTCGAAGAAATGGGCTGTGCGAGAATGGTCGAGCGCTTTCCAATTGGAAGTTGCAAGAAACTTCGGCGCGATAAGAAAACTGGTATAAAAGGAGCAGTGTGCAGCGCAAAGAGTCGAGTCTGTGTTAAGCAAGCAAAGTGGTAACAAGTATAGATACAAGCGAAGTGTAAATTCTGTAAATAAAGGATTGTTAGTTCTGACTGAGTTTGCGCTGAATAATTGACGTTGTTTTATTTTCAAATACAATCAAAACGAACCGTCGATAACGAACTGTGGAATTTCGTAACATTTGGTGTCAGAAGTTCGGATTGTGTTACTGAAGATAACAAAGAATAAATAAATAAATAAAATTATAAAAACACAGACATGGTTAAACTCGAGCTGCTGAAGGTGGACCAGCTGAAGAAAGAGCTGGCTGCCTGGAATTTGCCGACTGCTGGCGGAAAGGTGGAGTTGCAGCTGCGCTTGCGAGAGGCGTGTGAATCACGAGGCATCGATTGGGCTGCACACGAGTTCGGAACGCAGGAACAAGAGGCGTCGGCTAAGGTGGAGGAATCGCCTGCTGGTGCTGCGTCATTGCAAAGTACGACTGCAGTGGCTGCGCCACTACAAGCATTGGACATGAGCCAGTTAATGGTTGCACTTAAAGGCATGTTTGAGACTGATAACGAGGCCGTAATAAGAGCGTCGGCAACGAAGTACAGCAACGAGCACAACCATACGCTGTACTACTGTGAGCTGAAGAACCGCAGGCAAAGAGCCAGCGAGACGCTGCAGACATATGCAGCAGACAGTGAGCGGCTCGTACAGTTGAGCTACCCAAAATTTGGCGCTGATGATCTCGAGAGGATGAAGATTGAGTCGTTCATTGAAGGTCTTCATGATCCCGAGACACGTCGCAGTGCGTTGATGATGGGCAAGCCGACATTTAAGGAGACGGTGACCAGCGCGATGACATATGAAGCGACATGGATTGGAGGCAATCGGTATGCACCTGCAAGGATACGCCAAATCCAGCCGGACAGCGACATTTCGATCCAGGCAATAAGCTCTGAGACACCGGGCAGTCTCGGGTTGTCTCCTCTAAAGTGGTTTGCTGGACATGTGGCAACCAGGGTCACATAGCACGAGACAGCCGCCAACGAAAAAGGCGTTCCCGTTCTCGATCGCAATCGTTAAACTAAAACGGGTCAGCCCAAAGGGGCGTGAACTGATCCCCACAACCCGCTGCCCCGCCGTCCTTGTCTCACAGCTGAACCGAAAACCCAGCAGCTTAACGATTGAGGGAAAGATAAATGGAAAGATGTTCGTGTTGACACTGGATACTGGAGCGTCATATTCGCTCATAAAAAGGAAGCTTCTGAAGAACTGGGAACCGCTGCATGGTATACAGCTGAGGACTGCGACTGGCGAGCGTCCGCCGGTAATAGGAAAAATAACAAAAACAATTGCTATCGGCACCAGCAGCCTGGAGCATGAGTTCATCTTCGCAGATATAATGGACGACGTGATTATCGGCGTGGATTTCATGATTAGGAACTGTTTTACGCTGGACCTGAAAGAAAATGTGCTGAAGTATGCCAACGTTGAATTCCCCTTGCACACTGGCTATGAGCGAAGCGTGGCGGTAAGGAAGGTTGTCTCGTGTCAACACCAGAAGATACCAGCGAATTCCGAGGCGATTTTGTGGGCGAAGGTGGACGAGGACGATGGGACAGGTCGACTGTGGGTTGTAGAAGCGCCAAAACAAGGATACGACAACGTAATTATCGGGCGTACATTAGTGGAACCCAAAAATGGAAAAATACCAGTCAGGATACTCAACCCACTGAACACACCCAGATATGTCGGAAAAGATGCGGTCATTGGCGAGTGTAGAGAGGCTGAAGCAGTTGTCAATTGCGAAAGCAGTCCATCCGGAGGAAGTAAGGAAAAGGGTTCTAACATGGACGCCATACCGCAGAACCAGTAGAGCAGCGAATTGACAGCCGAGCAGAAACAGAAGGCACGGTCACTCCTACAGCACTATGGGTCAATATTTGCAACAGAAGCCGGCGGAAGAACAGCCATAGTGAAACACAACATCGACACCGGAAGTGCGAAACCTATGCGAAACAATTTTAATGTGCGTCCGACTGATATGTTTCGTTGCGTTGTTGCTACGCCGCGTGTGCCTAACAACTAAACAACTTATAATAATATTAATTGCTAATAATTATAATATAATCCGACCCAAATGCAAGTGCAAGACCAAACAACAAATGTAAACTGCCGTTAAATCGGTCTCGCTGTCCGCTGCGTTGACCTCTGCTCGCGTTGTCTTTGTTATGGTTCATTTTCCGTGTCTCCCTCCTCCGTCCGTATTCAGTGGCGCTACATGCGGTCTTGTTCGAGACTGAGAAATTGACGGTTCTGTGGTAAAGGCATAACACTTACCACAGAGCATAATCAATTTCTTAGTGCGGCAGATCTCATTCCCAGCTACTTTCCTTGATCTTTAGCCCATATAGACCATGGTGGTTGACAAATTCCGCATAGCCTTCTGCAACGTGCGCGGGCGCAGGGCGAACTTTTTTGCTGTATATGCGTTTGTTAACCTCCATAAACCCCATATAATGGCACTAGGTGAAACCCAGGTGTGTGGGGATGCAGATCCACTGGATTTTCACATCCCTGGTTATCACCTACTGCCATTATTCTCTCCTCACAGGGGTCTTGCCATTTATGTGTGCAGTAATGTTGCGTACCAGTGCCAGCAACAACTATACACGACGGATGCCGAATTTAGCTCCATGTGGGTTAAATTCAATATCCAGTCGCACATTCTGTACTTCTGCTTCCTATATAGAATCCAGAATTCAGGGAGAGATTTTACATATAACAAGTTTGATCTTCTCTCTGATTCTATTTCTCAGATTCTGGAATCGTATCCGAATAGTGAAATTGTAGTTGCTGGTGATTTGAATATTCATAATTCCAATTGGCTACGCCATTCCAGCCACACAACTCCTGAAGGCTTGTATGTCGAGCTCTTTGCCGAGTCTAATAACTTGACTCAAATAGTGCATGAACCAACGCATATCCCCTGCGTTGAGGGGCAAGCTCTCAATACTCTAGACCTTTTTCTCACTTCACATCATGAAAAATATGATGTTGAAATGCACGCACCTCTTGGAAACTCGGACCATTGCACCATTTTGGCGTCTTTTTCATACTCTTCTATCCGCAATGCTTCGCCTTTAGCCCCGAAGCGCTTAATGTGGAAGTATGATAAAGCTAACTGGAGTGGACTTAACGATTTTTTCACCCACTTCAATTGGAAATTGTGTTTTCTTGATAGAAACATAAATGCCGCAGCCAAAATGGTTGAAGAAATTATATTATTAGGAATGCGGTCCTTCATCCCTAATAAGCTGGTTTGCATTAAACCCAAGGACAATATCTGGTTTAATGAGACATGCAGAATTGCTGTCAGGTCCAAAGAGGAAGCTTTCAGAACATGGCAGGCAAATAAAAATGCCGCCACTGAACAGCTGCGTAAACAGGCTAGAAATCGATGCAATGCCATCCTAAAGCGCCAAAAGTTTCTGCACGAACAGCGCCAAAGGAAAAAAGTTCTTCAATGCCAGCGTGGTAGTAAGAACTTTTGGTCATTCGTTAAGAAGGTGAAGAATCAAACATCGTCTTCAATTCCAACTCTCCTTAACAATGATCAAATCATCACTCACTCGGTGGATAAAGCTAATTTGTTGGCTAAAATTTTCGCAGAGAATTCCTCTCTGCCCCCCAGCGATCAACCACTACCCGTAGTCGAGAACGTATCTTGCTCTATGCCAGAAATTCATTTTCGGACACGGGTAGTTAAAAGAGTGCTTGCAAATCTCGATGTAAATAAGGCTTCAGGGCCGGACGGCATTCCAGCCCTTGTTTTGCAAAAGTGCGCTACTTCGCTGGCTTGTCCATTACGCAAACTTTTCAACATGTCATACACCACAGGTGTATGCTGGAAGGTAGCAAATGTTCAACCAGTTCCTAAAAAAGGCAAGACTACTGACCCTGCGAACTACCGACCTATAGCAATCTGTTCGGTGCTTTCCAAAGTAATGGAAAGCATTGTAAACTTCAACCTTGTGAAGTATCTGGAGCACAATAGACTGCTAAGTGATCGCCAATACGGCTTCCGAAGACAACGATCGACGGGAGACCTTATGGCGGTCCTCACCGAGAAATGGAACCATAGCATTCTAAACCTCGGTGAAATCAAGGTTGTTGCATTGGATATTTCCAAGGCTTTTGACCGAGTGTGGCATAAAGCACTCGTGTCAAAATTGATTGCCTATGGCGTCGGTAGTATCTTCTCTCGTTGGATAACGAGCTTCCTCTATGATCGCTCTATTCGTGTTGTAATAGACGGCATAGCCTCGGAAAAGCATTCCCTTAGCGCGGGAGTGCCGCAGGGTTCGGTCCTTCCTCCAACCCGCTTCCTGATCTTCATCAACGACCTGTTGTCGTCGACGAAGAATCCCATCTACTCGTTTGCGGATGACAGCACCATTTGTCATTCATACTCTTTCACAAAGCGTCCCAGCTCTGTGGAGATTGAGAGAGAACGGCGCCGTATGAATGACACACTTAATAGCGACCTACAAACAATCTCCAAGTGGGGTCAAGCGAACAGGGTCGATTTGAATCCCCGCAAGACCCAATGTTGCCTGTTTTCCCATAAACGAGTCTCCCCACATCCCAACACATCCCTGGTTATGGGTGGTGTGGGTATTGCGGAATCGGCAGCTCTTGATGTTCTGGGCATGTCCATTAAGAACGATCTTCGTTGGAACGATCATATTTTTGGCGTGTCGAAAGAAGCAGCCAAGTGCCTCGGCTTCCTAAAGCGGTGCAAAAAATATTTCACTCCGTCTCATCTCCGTATTATTTACACCACCTATATCCGACCTAAAATGGAGTTTAACTCGCACCTATGGGCAGGGGCTTCAAAAACCCATTTGGAGCTCCTGGATCGGGTGCAAAACCGTGCGATTAAACTTATAGGGGACAGTAGGGCATCCAGCTCTATTGACTCCTTGGAGCATCGTCGAAACGTGGCATGTGTGGTGTTATTCTACCGATACTTTTTCGGTAATTGCTCAGATGAGCAGCTTGATGCCATCGCTCCGGGTATTCCCACGGGCAACCCGTTTGAACACTGGCGCCCATGCATTCCACGTCGAAACGATGTTCCAGCGCACTACGCACTACAGGGAAAGTTCGTTTCTGGCCCGTACAGTACGGTTGTGGAATGGTCTCCCTGCGGATATTTTCCCCAGCACTTATGATCTCGATGGGTTCAAGGCAAGTGTCCATAAACACTTCACACATAACCCTATCTCCTAACCTTTATATCCTTCCTGAACCAACGCAATGCTTCGCATTAATAGGGGTCATCCCCTGCGCGTTCGTTCCTGTTAAAAAAAAAAAAAAAAAATCCGCCAACCGCCAAGACGAGTTCCTCTGGTCAAGAGGGAGGAGGTCGCAACTTTAATCGAAAACATGGGTAAAGAAAAGGTCATAGAGCCTTCGTCAGGCCCTTGGTGTTCGCCGGTCGTGCTAGTCAAGAAAAAGGATGGCAGTACCCGATTTTGTGTGGACTATCGAAAGCTCAATGACGTGACTAAAAAGGACAGCTATCCACTACCTCGGATCGATGACACCCTGGACACACTGTCAGGCACATAGTGGTTTTCTACACTCGACTTACGCAGCGGCTATTGGCAGGTGGAGCTTGCAGACAAGGACAAGGAGAAAACGGCTTTTAGTGTTGGCGACGGTTTGTGGCAGTTCACCGTCATGCCGTTTGGACTCTGCAACGCACCAGCGACATTCGAGCGGCTAATGGAACGTGTGCTATAAGGGCTGCATTGGCGGACATGTCTGGTCTACCTGGACGACATAATCGTGATGGGTAAAAGCTTTGACGACCACCTGGGAAAGCTAAAGGAGCTATTCGAGCGAATACAGAAAGCTGGGCTTAAACTCAACCCAAAGAAGTGCTCGCTATTTCAAAAGGAGGTCAAGTATCTGGGTCACACGGTTTCCGCCCGCGGAGTACATACGGATGAAGGCAAAATCACGGCGGTGAAGGAGTGGCCCCGACCACGTAATCTACACGAACTCCGTAGTTTCCTGGGCCTGTGCACATACTACCGAAGATTCGTTCCTGGATTTGCGAACATAGCTGGCAGCTTGCAGGAGCAGGCTTTTGCACGACTGAAGGAGAAACTGTGCACTGCTCCAATTCTGGCCTTCCCCGTGCCTGGAGAGATGTTTGTGCTGGATACAGATGCAAGTGGGCATAGTATTGGTGGTGTGCTATCACAGATAATAGATGGCCAAGAACAAGTGATACTACTACAGCAAAATTTTGTCAAAGCCGGAACGGAACTACTGTGTGACGCGAAGGGAGTTGCTCGCAGTAATGGAATGCGTGAAACACTTCCATAAATACCTGTATGGGCAAAGGTTTCGCCTGCGCACAGATCATGCGGCATGCGGCTGCTGAACTTTAAGGATCAGGAAGGCCAGTTGGCGCGGTGGATCGAGCGACTGCAGAGCTACGACTACACGGTAGAGCATCGCAAGGGTAGCAGCCATGGAAATGCCGATGCCTTGTCACGCCGTTCGTGCAAAACCGAATGCAGGCATTGTTCGCGAGCCGAAAGCAAAGAGCAGATAGTGGACGTACGATTGGTCAGCGTTATGCCAGAGGAATAGTGGTCTGCGGAGAGGATTCCACGAACTGTGGAATTTCGTAACAATATTTTAACAATTATTGTGAAAAATACATGCAAAATGTCTGGCAGAGCAGCAAAAATGGTTGAATTGGCAAAAATGATGGCAGAATGTCCTAAGGACAAAAGTAAGTGAAGTAAAAATTAGTTTATTGGTATTGTCAAACTTTGTTGAAAAAATAAAGTTTCATATAATAACAAATAATGTTACGTAGATATTGTTGCACTGTAAAAATAACTGATACTGGTATCGTTTTTCTTTAGTTACACAATTTGTACATAGAGTGAAAAAACCCGCTTCTTGAGAAAACGGCATTCGGTAAAAAGTAGTTATCAGTTTTTTTACGCCATACATCTATAAACGACTGTCATATCATATACAAATCTAGGTTAGGTTATACAAATTTAATTCAATACAAAATCTAAAAGCCTTGTTTCAAATTTTACTCTAGTCAGACGTGTTGAAACCGGTTCATCTCAGGTAGAGAACATTAAAATTAACATGCAAGAAACTTCAGATAGTTCAGCCAAGTACAATGAAAGCTTTCGAAATGATTTCATTCCAAATTTTGTACCATGCGTTCAAAACGAAACAATGTCATCAATGCTTGGAATCAACTTTAATCTGGACTTGCTCAAAAGTAAGCGACAGTTTTTTTAGTGGAAATCAAAATTGGAATAATTTATTATTTAAAACTGGAACAATGGTACGTTTATTACAATTTAGGTTCACGAATGCAAAACTCACAAAGTAATGAAGCCGGTGATGAATTTCTTGAAAACAGTGCCTTTGACTCAGACGATTCGATAAAAGACCCAGATTTTAATTTATCAAGTTCATCTTCTAGTATTGATTCTCATACAGACGAAGAAACAATTTCTCAGGGAGCTCAAACTGAAAAAGTTTTAGAGATGATACCAAAAGTAAAATAAAAAAAAAATACTTCGCTCTCAGCTTCGAAATAGTGGGAAATCGTATCAAACGCTCTCTGGAAACACTGCAAGAGCTAGAGCTTATAAGCCATTTGACATTTGCAGAAGCAAAAGCCATGAGAAAATCGGAATTGAGCAAATCGAATCACTATTTAAGCATTACTGGTCTTTAGGAAGTTATGATGAAAGAATTCTATACATCGGGTCATTGAGAGCGATTGAGGACAAAAAGAGTGATACCCTTTGTAATGTAAATCGTAAGAGAAAACGTGAAAACTCCATGAAATATTCGTTGCAAATTGACGGTAATGTTATCAAGGTATGCAAAAAACATTTTGCACAGTGTTTTGATTAAACTGATAGCTTTATCAAAACCGTCATTCGTAAAAAAATTAGTTGCCCCTCAATGCAATTCAAAAATCTTCGAGGAAAGCATACTCCCGCCACTAGGATAGATGCTACGGTAGAATATGAAGTTAAAAAACGTATTTCAAGTTCCCTGCGTATAAGAGCCACTACAGTCGACGTGATACGAGTCAAAAATATTTGCCTGCCAGCCTGAATCTATCATCCATGCACCGACTTTACAAATTGAAGGTCGAAAATCCAGTAAGTCTCTCTAAACACTCTCAGATATTCAAAGCACCCAGAATTGACACTTGTAGTACTTGCGATACCTACGCTGCAAGAATAAAAATTGCTCAAACTGAGAGAGAAAGAAGTGTATTGGTTGAACAAAACAAAAATCATTTAGCTAAAGCTGAAATGGCTTATGAGTCAAAGCGAAATGATAAAAAGGATGCAATGACATCGGACACCATGAAAATTTTTGCCTTTGACTTACAACAATGTCTACCAACACCTTTCCTTAGAAACTCTATAAGCTTCTATAAAAGACAACTTTGGATGTATAATTAAACAGTAAACATGACCTTAAAACCAATAATGCAAAATGCTTCATGTGGCACGAAGCCATGGCCCGGCGTGGCGGAAATGAAATTTCGTCATGTCTTTACAAATTCTGAAAAATGTTGCCAGCAGAAACAAAAACAGTTACATTTTATAGTGATTCATGTTCTGGACAAAATAAGAACTCTTTTGTTTCCTCAATGTTTCTTTCATTTATTGCAAATGCTCAAATGTTGGATTACATCGACCACAAGTTTCTAGAGCCAGGACATACGCATATGGAATGTGATAGCGACCACGCTCTTATTGCACGAATAAAAAAGCAAACAAATGTTTAAATTGAAACGCCAAGAGATTGGTATCAGTTCATAAATACGATTGGACCTAAAATTCAAACAGTTGAAATGAAAACTAATGATTTTTATCGTTTTTCTGATTTTTCCAAGTTAAAATTTTCTTGGAAACGTATTAATGAAGATGGCGAAAAATTTCTATGGAACAATGTTCGATGGTTTCGTTATACAAAAAGTTGTAATGAAGTACAATATAAAATATCTTTAGATAAACATGAATCCTTTAAAATTGTAAAGGTGGGCAAACGAGGAGCTGTTGTAAGAGGATTTGATCAATTACAAGTAATATAGGATCTACTATGTATTTCCTTAGAAAAAAAAAGAGTTATTATGGACTTGAAACAGTTTATAAGCCCAGAATTTCATTCATTTTATGACAATCTTTCAACATGTACAGAACAACCAAATACCCATCCCGATTTGACAGAGTTCAACAGCGAAGAAGATATTTAAACAAAAGTAAAATATTCTTGTAAAACCCTCTTTTGAATTAAATATGGAAAGAAATGGAAAAAATGGATTTTTTCTCAAATATCTCAGAACAAAATTTATGTATTGTGATTATGGATCTAACATAGTATGGTTCTGATTAAATAGAAAACAAATGGGAAAATGTAACCTAAGCCAATAAAGTTCGTGAATTTCCACTAAGGAATAAGAGCCTAACTCAACATGGGAAATCAAATCTTAAAAATGTTGACATGGAATAACGATTTAAGTTGTTTTAGGTGCACTTAAAGTTTTTTGTTTCATATGGAATAACAGCCCAACTCAACTTAAACTTTTTGACTTTTTCCCGTTTATCAAGTCATAACAGCCTAAATGTCTTTTTCCGTAAAATCTTTTGATTACAACAATAAATAACTATTTTTTTTTAAGAAGCAAGTAAAAGAATACGTTTCCTTAGAATCTGTTCCTTATCGAAAAAAACTGACTCCTGATTTGCGGTGAGGATTGGAAACTTTAAACTGCTCTCCTGAAAAAATTGAAAAACAGACTTATGGTCAAACTCCATAAAGCGCGTTTCAAGCGTATCGTCGTTTTTCGCGTTTCCCGTGTTTCGAGAAAAAGTAGAATCAGTGTATTTGTATGAGGCAAACTCCATGACTTGACGTCGATACGCCCAAAACGCGACAAAAGTTGAACTATTTTCAACTTTCTCTCGCGTTTCTCGCTTAACCTTCACTTTGTGCATGGTTTTTACACCCTAATCCCGTGCAATGGGGAACTGAGTTCCCCATTTTTGAACCAGTATAGTTTGTATGGGAATGATTAAAATAATAGTTTTTTGGGAAATAAGTATATTATCATTATAGTATGCAATATTATTAATGTTGTTGTTGTTTGTTGTTTTGTATTAGTATTTTTATTTTATTTATTTGTTTACCGTCTTTGAATCTGTTATTCCACCTGTGAGTGTGCTTGAGATTTAGAACTTGAGTGGTTCAGAACTTGGATAAGTTTTGCATACAAAATGTATTGGTATAAATAACGGGGTCATTTATTCCCCATAGCACAACAAACAGTTTGTGTGCTTTTTTGGCTATATCTGCCTAATCATACTTTAAATGAGATATCTGTTTATACTTTTAGATTCCTCTCATCAATACCTTTCCAATGATATAAGTATATATATATATCGTTTAGAATTAAAAACCTTCACAATTTAATGTTTTATGCAGACATGGGGTTTTGCATTAAATTCATAGTGCACTATCCTTTTCACTACCACTAAATAAATTTTAGTGGTAGTTGAATTTTTTCCACTAATCACTGAATTTAATGGCAGTGGCAGTGGTAAAAAGTACCAATAAAAAAAATTAGTGGAAGAAAATTGCACTACCACTAAATAAAGATCAGTGATTAGTGGAAAAAATTCAACTACCACTAAAATTTATTTAGTGGTAGTGGAAAAATTTCCCAGCAGACCTCTAGTGGTAGTGGTAGTGGATTTTAGTGCAAAACCCCCATGTCTGGTTTTATGTCGTCGTGGGGAACTGTATACCCCAAGCACGGAGTGAAGTTAACGACGTCAAACAGCTGACAGATCTCCTAAAGATGTCATACATTATGTGGTTAAATGGTAATGCCGATAACAAACTTGTGTTATCGCAAAAGTCGGATGAATTTATTTTACACGAAAGCTATTAAATACATTTAAGAAACATTTGAAATTCAATATTTTAACATAGAATGTGGAGAAATTCCTAAAAATTAGCATAATTCTTTGACAGACGAAACTTAGTCTTCGCTGTATTGGAAATTCTATAGCTTATTCGTTGTCGATCGAATTTTGCTCATCCCTGTGAAATAAATTGCTACAAATTGAATTCAACTGAATCTTTTTTTTATTTTTTGCAATGTTCGATATGCATTTAATGTGTTTCAAATGAAATCAGTAAATTCTATAAAGTCTATAACGTCGTATAGCAATTTCATTACGTTGTTTTTCACAATTCACAACGAAATCAATCAGCAGTTTGCCAATTAAAAATTAGCATCAGCTGACGTAAGAAGAAGAAGCTGACGCGTGAAACGCGCTTTATGGAGTTTGACCATTTGCAACGCGATTAACGCGAGAAACGCTATAACACGACAAACCCCGAACGCCTGAAACGCGCTTTATGGAGTTTGGCCATTCGGCGGTTATGACTTGTGACCACAGATTTTTGATCGTAATTTCTAAACCAAAAACCGATTGACATGATTTTCACCTTATCGCATTAACACCGCGCGGCTTCTTTTCCGATGCAACTTATTTTTATAAATTTTAAAATGTCGCAGCAATTGGACCTTAACCCTTTCCTTCCCGAATTATGAAATAGCCATAGAAACAAATTGGAAGTTGGTTATTTGAAACGAGAGAACTATTTAAAAGTATCTTGCATCAAATTTAAAATGGTTTCGACTTTCCTGTGGAAGGTGCGAGGAGGAGGTAGCCATACTACACTAGCCTATACTGGGCTTTTATGAAGCAAAATTGAAACATATTTGCATATGCAAACAAAATGTCCCTTATTTACAAGTTTTTAGAGTTATTTGTTAGAATTTTAGAGTTATTTGGTGTCCTTTTTTAAACATAGAGCAATATTACATTTTTGCCATTTAATTCTGCTGCCCTGTCGAGCGGGAACCGTTGCACAAATGTTAACAATTTTCAATGTTCCCATAAAAACAAACTACATATTTTACTGAAAAAGCTCAGAACAATGTTTCTTTTAAGCGATACAATTCATAGAATGGGGAAAAATCGAAAATTATACATCGAAATTCCAAATTTGCATTTGGTAGCCATATGGCTACCATGGGAAGGAAAGGCTTAAAGTCCAAAACATACACATTTTTTGTAAATCAATTAACGACCCTACAAGAACAGTGACGGTCATATGATCGGTCATATGACCGACATGCCTGACCGAAGTTTCGGTCAGCTCTCAGAACAAAGTTTCTATCATTTTTGTACAGGCGGTGTGAAAAAACTGACCGAAACTCTCGTGTACGTGTGATTTTTTGTTTCACTCTAACACACATCTTTTGCGTATTAAGAAAAGTTTAGTTGCTCTGCTCTAACGCATACGTATTCCAACCTCCAAATATTTAGTTTTTAATGGCTATTTCACCGCCGCCGCCGCGGCAGCCGCCGTAGCTCAGCGGTTAGTGCATTGGCCGCGAGTCAAGACTCCGCGAGTTCAAATCACCGTTGCAGCAAACTTTTTTTTTTCGGTGTTGCAGCAAATACCGAAAAAAATGGAAATGCCAGTCAGTTGACCGGTAATGTGCCGAAATAACTGACTGAAATGCTGATGCAAATATCGGTCACAATGTGATGTATAAATCGGTCATTTATGACCAATACTCAATATTGCAAAAATGCAGGTTTTTATTGAAATTTTTTGGAAAAACCGTTTGCTTTTACTTCTGTCTGAATTTATTTTAAATTAATTTAAGTAAAATAATATAAAAAAAATTGAATTTAAACAAAAATTTATTTGCGGTCCTGCTTGGATGGATGACCCCATATTGTCGCAATCGAAGGCGTTTTTGCTTAGCGCGACATCATTGGGCATCGGCTTCCTTGGGTCTTGTGGCGCTTCGGTACTTGTTAGGGCCCAATATTGAAGTTACTGAAAAGTGCAGAGTTATTTAAATATTCAAATAATATTATATTAATTTAAATAAATTCGATTTCTTACCTTCTTTCTGTTTTTCTTTTTTTCGGCGTTTGAAGCACCGGAGGTTTGAACATGGGTTCGCGTGTTGTATTTGACTCGAGTCGCGCGCGTTAGCCAGCTGAGCTACGTAGCTATGGCAGCCGACGGCTCTTAATCATTTATATTAACTCCGATGCGAGTTGTTGTCAGCAGTTGTTTCTATTGTTGTCTCATTCTTACACATGCGTGTATAAGCAATTAATGGTTGTCAATCAATCTATGGTTGTCAAATGGTTTGTTTCAGTTTAAATGAAAGACAAATTGCAGCGATATGTTGTCTCATGGGCCAAATTTCATGCAAGTGTATTAATTTAATTAATAATTGATTGGCACGACAGCCCGCTTACGCGAGACTAAGGCCTAGCTTCCCGCAACCACCCGTGTTGTGCGTGTGAATTTTGTACGCGGGTGGAAGGGACCTACAGTTTTGTGCCGGTTCCGAACGGCAGGTTGGGAGCTTTTTCATAGGCAATTTTTACTCTCAGAGGTTTGCCATTTCCAGCTGAGAGGACAGCCACCGAAAGAGAAAACGAGTATTGTATTATTGTATTGTATTATTGTAAGCAGTATTCGATCTTGCGTCGCTCTGCATGCGACTCGTTGGACCGCGCACTAACCAACTGAGCCACGGCGGCTGTATTGGTGTATTGGTAAATTCAAAAAATGTTGCGAATGTAGTGGAGTTTCGCTCAGTCGCGTCTTGTAGGGGAGTTAGGTGTATAATGAAAGTCGACACATCAAGCAATACAACACAGCCAAATTATTTGGCGGAACACACATTCGCATCGAAGTAACAGCAAAAATCTACCATAGCTATTTTCGTCACTTTTCATACTTTTTCCTTAAATAATTAGGGGCCTCAAAATATGCAAAGCTTTTAATTTTTTTTGTATCGAGCAATTCAAAATATTCTTGTTTTTTGCTTGTATTCTAGACTATAAATGGAATATATAAAAGAGCATATTTTGAGGCTCCTAATTTTTTAAGGAAAAAGTGATGAGAATGGCTATGATACATTTTTGCTATTATTTCGATGCGAATGTGTATTCCGCCAAATAATTTGGCTGTGTTGTATTGCTTGATGTTTCTTCTTAAGATATTCATATACTTCGCACTTGATTTATGAAACATCTGTACAATTTAGAACGCAGAAAATTGATTAATGTCAGATGGCGTGAAATGTTGTAAGTGCAACGATATAAAAGTCGTGTCGATAGGATTATTGGTTCAGAAATTACAGTCGAAAACGAAAAAGTGACACTCTCATTTTTTGCGAAAACTAGAGCTGTTACATAAATATGGAGTATGGTTTTGAAAACAACGTGGAAAAACGATTCAGATTCATGTAAAAAACTCCATGCAACATACATGCTGTTGTGCAGTTTAATAAATAATTTTGATTTTTATAATTTTTAACTCTTTTATTCAACTAATTAAGTTTGAGTTAATTAAATTATTAAAATTAATAAAAAATTTGTGTTTAGGTTTTTCATATTTAATTCATTTCTTTTTCATAAATATTTTCTGGAATTGAAATCCTTCATTTGATTTTCCATAAATATTTACGATTCGGTGGTGGACAAGCCCTATGAGGTAAATGCCTCCGGCGGCATATTGGGAGTGTCAGGAAAAAAATTATTGTCTTTAAGTTGCATTCATATAAATATCACTACTTAACAACAAATTAGGTAATCGCGTGCACCTACAAATACAAGTATTTTTTAGACTAATTTTGCGTCGCTGAACACGAAACTAAATAAAAACCAAAACATTTTCTTATGAAGCGTGTTTTAAAAGTCTTCGAAAAACCAGCTTTTTCTCTTATTTCAGTTATGAGCACCAGTGCTGCCGTTTTAAATTTTGATTTTTGGGTAGTTTTTATGGACTTTGAGTAGTACCAAAGAAAATAAACTTACAGAATGCGCATGTCATACAAGCAAACATTTTGTATGGCGGGTTCTAACCAGCGTTGCCGTTTTGGCTTTTTTTAACCAAAAATGGTTATTTTTATTTTGGAAAATGGATTTTGGTTATTTGGTGATTTTTTATCCCATTTGGTTATTTTTTAGAACATTGCCCACTGATGACAAAATGTATCTTTCAGAATATAGCACACTGATACAAAATGTATCTAAAATATCAATGATCACAATATTATTGGGAGTGGCAATAATATTGATACTGATTGATAGTGGCAACTCACAGTCATTGCTTTTTCTCGTAATTACTCTTTTAGCAGCATTTTTTAAATTTATAACTACAGTCATGTCTGGATATAGCGAACTAATTTTTGCAAGGCCTGTTCACAGTATTGAGGTTGTTCACAATATCAAGGTTCGAATTTTTGTTCAAAAACTCGTTTTATTTGCTCAAACTACACTGTTTGTATATAAATTTAAAAGATCATTAAAATAAAAATTAAAAACCGTACTTTCCACAATCGGTTTGCACTCGACAAAAAACATAGCCACTAAGGTCAAGAAATAGCTGATTTTGTAACAATGAACAGCAAAAATACAAATTAAGGGAATACCCTCTTTCATTTTTCATTCATTCTTGTGTGTTTTGTTGCTTTTTGCTTGAAATTGCTTTCAGAATTTTGTTCACTATTTAGAAGCTTTCGTTTGTTCACTATTTAGAGTACTCCATGTAAAAATTTGGGTGTTCACTATGTAGGGTGTTCACTGTACCCAGAGACGACTGTATGTTTTAAAAGAGTCAACAACACTTTTTCACGACTACTTTCTGTAAAAGTATTGTTGTTTTGTAAAAGTAAAGTAGTTGTTCATGTTAAATAAACATTTTGGTTATTTATGTTACATTTTGGTTATTTTTATTTTTGTTCCTGGTTATTAATTTGTTTTTCTTGTGGCAACGCTGGTTCTAACATTGGAACCCCCGCTCTGCTCTCATAGATCACATATGTAGTGAGAGCGTGGCTTTACAAGCGAGAATGTAGTTTTATGTGTTGCGAGTGTGCGTTCGCACATTGTTGTGGCGTGAAATGATTGCAAGGTGAAGACGAACGCTGTTGTTGTTGTTGTTGCGCTGGCGAAAAGCTGAAATTGTAAAACGATTTCTGATTTCTGGCTGGCTTTTGTTCTTCTTCTACAAGCCTGAACGGCGTCGCATATTGCTCCTGAACTTATTGCAGACTGTAGTGTGCGCAAAATCATAGAAAAGAAAAGAAAATATGGTTGGCATGACGACTTATATGGTCGCTACAAAGTTCCTAAAGAATTTATCAAAAAAGTAGACATAATATTTGATTGCATGAATAGGGCAATCGGATAATTGCTTTAGATCGGCTTTACAATTAAATAATGAGTAGTACAAATTTATCAAGATTTTTTAAATTATTTGAAGGATGTTAAATTTATGGATGGTTAAAGTTTTATTTTTAGAACTAAAATCTGTTTTTTAATTACTAATAAAATTAAGCAATAACCCACATAAATGTTTTATAACAAACAAGTTTTTTAACCAAGATAAACTAGAAAATACTTTTGCAATTTTGGGACAAAATTTAAGTAATACTCGGTCAAGTGTAATAATTAATTTCGAAGATACACAGGATTCTATGAATCAAATCCTACTACATGCTGAGACAGACGAAACTGTATTTTTTATTATTTTATTTCAGCAGTAATTACAACAATTATTACAACAAATTATTTTGTAGTTAAAAACTTCGACAATCGAGTAAAAATTAACATGGAAAGTTAGAAAGAAAGGAAAATGTGGCATATGTTTCCAAAAACTAAGAAATGATGACCTTTTCACTGCGCTAAGTGAAACATTTTCCATAAAAATTATCAATCGGTTACAGACTTTTGCTACCTATTTGCTCCTTCAGATTTCCTGATAAATGCTGTGACAGTAAATTAAAAAAAGGAAGTTCCAAACAATGCAAAACATAAACAATAGAAAAACAACAGAAAACACAAAAAATTATACACACAAAAACTACAACAACAAAAAGCAATTGCGTCGTTGAAACGACGATCATTGCGCTGGCTGGTGTCGCTGTGAGAAATTTGCACAAACAATTATTGAGTGACCAAAACAACCACCAACGCCTCAAAGTACACAGGAGAAGCAGTACTTTCACTTCATGTGTGTTTGTTGTAGCGCCAGTGCTGCCGTTTTCAATTTTGTTTCAGTAGTACATGTTATGATTTTTGGGTAGTATTTACGGACTTTGAGTAGTACACTTACATATTTTCTTCACAGTATACAAAATCGCAATACTGCATGTAGTAACACCTAAAAAAAATAACGGGAAACTCGTTTTCTCTTTCGGTGGCTGTCCTCTCAGCTGGAAATGGCAAACCTCTGAGAGTAAAAATTGCCTATGAAAAAGCTCCCAACCTGCCGTTCGGAACCGGCATAAAACTGTATGTCCCTTCCACCCGCGTACAAAATTCACACGCACAACACGGGTGGTTGCGGGAAGCTAGGCCTTAGTCTCGCGTAAGCGGGCTGTCGTGCCAATCAATTATTAATTATTATACAAAATCGCAAGGCTTCATCAACTACTAAATCAAATACTAAGTTTCAAAACACATTAAGAATTTGATTTTTAAAAAAGTGAAAGAAACAATGTAATTCAGTTACAAAAATGCATATAAACAAATTTTACATGTTTTTATTATACACTAATAGTAATTTGTTTGGTGGCAAAGCAATAATCGCTTAAGTCCTAAGCGATAATCGTTTTTGACCACAGATTTAATAATACTTGTTTTTCGATGGACTTCAACGGAAAAAATTTTTTAAGCTTTGATAAAATACTTAATCTTAACCAAAATGTATTTTATATAACAGTCGAATTATATTTGTAGGCGTGGTTTAGGATGATTTACATATTTTCTGAAAATAAAGAAAAATATACTGCAATTTGTTATTAAAGGTTTTTTGGTAGACGGGTTTTAAAATACCTGAAGTTTAAAATTCCATAACAAAAATTATGTATTATTAAAATTTTTTATTAATATCAAATATCGTTCGAATATTACTTTTAGCACTTCAAGCAAACAAACAAGAGAAACCAATTAACTGCAAAAAAACGAAACACGACGAACAATATTTTTTATTTATATTTTCTTAAAAATGGCCCAATTTTGAGCATACTTTAAATTGAAATTTTTAATTTAAAAATTAATTTGTATGATTAATAATCCAGCGGGATTTGGCCCTAATTTCCACTGGTTGGATAAAAATGCCAAGCCCAAAAGAAATCGGAAGATTTTATACACTTTTATCAGTATATTCCAATGAATTGCGAATTACACGTTTCATCTCAGTTTAATTGTTTCTGACTTGTCGACGTCCCAACAACCACTTTATTGTCTTTATCAAAGTTTAAAAGATTCCTACAAGAATATGCTAAAATATTGAGTTATTTTGTATTTAAATACAGTAATATAACTCTATTATTGCATGATGTTCTTTTTTGGATATCGCATCCGTAGCGCTGTTTTCAAAGTTAAACACTTTATCAAAAGCTTATATCATATAATAACAATCCTGTGAAGTATTGTACGAACAGCATTTGGCAACGCGGTTAGGTTAGGTTAGGTTATATTGTTGTTATTGTTAAAAAACGACAACGTTGCTTTAAATTTCGTCCTTCGACAATGTTTAGTTCGGTAACATCTTTGTATATTCTTTTCTTAGAATTACGGTTGCCACTCAACTAAAATTTTTTGTACCAAAATTGGCTGCGAAAAGATCATATTATGTTCGCTAAATTGTTTTTTAACATCGAAGCAAAACATAACTTTCATATCGTAATTTTTTTTGCTTGTACGTTTATATCTCAGAAAATAGAAGTATAATCGGCCTGTGGGTAGTACGGTAGTACAAATGACGAAATAGTAGCAAAATACTACTAACACTTCGTTCAATAATGTGTGTGACTAACTAATTAAAACACATTTTTTTTGCCAAAATTCGTTTTTATTCATCAACATAGTCCCCTTTTAGGGAGATACAATCATTCCAACGCTTTTCCAATCTTTCGATACCGCCTTTGTAGAACGATTTTTCTTTGCCTTCAAAATAGGCGTTAGTTTCGGCGATTACTTCATCATTTGAGCCAAATCTCTTACCACGGAGCATCTTTTTGAGGTCTGCGAAGAGCCAGTAGTCGCTGGGGGCCAGATCTGGAGAATACGGGGGATGAGGAAGCAATTCGAAGCCCAATTCATGCACTTTTGCCATCGTTTTCATCGACTTGTGACACGGTGCATTGTCTTGGTGAAACAACACTTTTTTCTTCTTCATATGGGGCCGCTTAATCGCGATTTCTTCTTTCAAACGTTCCAACAACGCTATATAATTAGTCGCTATTGATTGTTTTCCCTTTCTCAAGATAGTCGATGAATATTATTCCGTGCACATCCCAAAATACTGACGCCATAACCTTGCCAGCCGATGTTTGTGCCTTTGGACGCTTTGGGCGGCTTTCACCGGTTGCATGCCACTCAGCAGACTGCCGATTTGACTCTGGAGTGAAATGGTGGATCCATGTTTCATCCATTGTGATGTACCGACGCAAAAACTCCGACTTGTTGCGCGTAAACATGTCCAAACAGCTCTTTGAATCATCGATTCGTTGTTGTTTTTGCTCCGGTGTGAGCAAACGCGGCACCCATTTCGAAAACACCTTTTTCATAACAAAATGTTCGTGTATTATGGTGTGTACACTGCCTGCTGATATCTTTAGAATGTCAGCAATCTCCCCCACTTTCACTTTACGGTCGGACATAATGATTTTCAGTGTTTTTTCAACGTTTTCCGGAATAACAGCGTCATTTGGCCGTCCAGTAGATGGAATGTCATCGGTGTCTGTACGACCACGTTTGAATTCGGCATACCAATAACAAATGGTTCTTTTTGATGGAGCAGAGTCCGAATAATGTTTTTCAAGCCATTCCTGGCATTGAACAGTATTTTTTTTCATTAAAAAACAATGATAAATCAGCACACGGAATTGCTTTGAATTCATTTTTTTTGAAAACTCAAAAGTAGTGTCACTTAAAGCACTGTAACTTGTAAACTAATGGTCGGATTGACATATAATTTGGACAGTAAGCCTAAAAAGGTTCACAATTTCGAAAAAAAATATTGATTTAGTATTAGTGCCGCCATCTATGTGTCAGTCACACACATTATTGAACGAAGTGTTATAGTAGTACGTTCGGCAGCACTGTGTAGCGCGTGCTTCAGTTCACACAGTCAATGAGCGTAAACTGAAGCGCTTGCTCTCCTGCTGGCACCACTCTTCCCCTTTTGTGGCTTCCCCCCGCTCTATGAAGCACGCAAACAAAAATTTGAATTTTTGAGCTCAGATGCGCCTTCTATACACCTTCTATACGCCTTGGTAGTACCAAAGAATATGAAGTGTATAGAAGGCGCATCTCAGCTCAAAAATTCAAATTTTTGTTTGCGTGCTTCATAGAGCGGGGGGAAGCCACAAAAGGGAAAGAGTGGTGCCAGCAGGAGAGCAAGCGCTTCAGTTTACGCTCATTGACTGTGTGAACTGAAGCACGCGCTACAACAAACACACATGAAGTGAAAGTACTGCTTCTCCTCCCTGCAAGAACACAATGTGTAAAATGATTAATCATTAAACCTATATAGTACAGTAAATAGAGACAAATAAATCACATTTACTAAAAAAAAATACTTAATGGCTGAAATTTTGAGGGTATGTTCGGGGGCATGTCCTGAGTCTAAAACTGAGTTTTCGTATTCGTGGGGGTGGGGGAAGATACTACCCCCTGCTTATTTAGGGGTGAGCTCGTTTTAACTCCTTATCTCCGGTGCTATTGCCCTTACCGACAAGTCCGAGAGATCAAATTTGTGGGGAATAAAAGTATCTATCTAATGATAATAAAATCGAGGTCATAGGTCGATTAGGTGAATCACAATGGCCGGTCAAAAGTCAAAAGTGAGGGATAGTTTTCGTTTTTCGTGAATACCGTGAAACCGGTAAGTTTTTCACATACTGCTTGGATACCATTTTAAAGTACTTGAAATTACCTACAAAATGAGTGCTCGAACACTCATCTACTATAAATAGTTTGCCGTCAATCCAACGACCAAGTTGACCGCGTGCGCCGATGTTGACCGCGCGCGCTGTACAGAGACAAATGCTCGGTGCCCCTGTAGGCATATTTCACCCATTACAACATTTCATAAAATATAAGGAACATATAAGTCACATGTAGATTGCACCAATAAACAGAAAATAAAAAATTAATATTCATAAAGCAATAACACAAAACAAAAGATACAAAATGTGCAAAAAAAAATATTTCTCCAATAAACAGAAATCAGAAATTCATATTTTTAAAACAATAAAATGAAAACTAAAGATACAAAATGTGCACACAAAAAATTTAAAAAAAGCAAAAAGCATATAAGTGCAACAACTTAACAATTATATATACATAAGTACATATGAGAAGTGCATATAAGTACAATAAATACTTTTGTTTAATACCAGCACCAAAATATTTACATGTGCCATATTACATACATGTCACATATAATACAATGCGAACTTATAAATTAAAGAAGTAGCATGCAAAACATATATACACAAGCAATATATACATATTAACCCTGAGCGGTTTTACGCGATTTACAGTATACAAAAATTCCGTCAAGTTTTTTGAATGAATTTGCTGAAAAACTGCACTGAAAATTTATAGTCTTTTAAGATGATAGTAGCATTACAAACATTAGTGTTAGTTCTACCTTTATCAACAAAAATTATTTTAAAAACTACAAATGCGATACACGCAAAATCTTATCTTTCGACTTGGGAATAGAGTTTTTTATTAAAAAACTTTAAAACAAAAGAAATTCTAACTTGCACAAATAAAGCAAGAAGTTTGTCCGTGTTGCAATTACTGCAACAAACAAAGGGTTCGATATCGTGGAGTGCATCATAAATAAAAATATACCTACCCCGACTTTTCATCACATGCTACAGATACGAACGTTA